>CM074719.1:162327777-164760074 GCA_037306005.1 Rhinophrynus dorsalis | reverse complement strand
TCTCTCTCCCCCGTCTCTCTCTCTCTCCCCCCGTCTCTCTCTCTCTCCCCCCGTCTCTCTCTCTCTCCCCCCGTCTCTCTCTCTCTCCCCCCGTCTCTCTCTCTCCCCCCGTCTCTCTCTCTCTCTCCCCCCGTCTCTCTCTCCCCCCCGTCTCTCTCTCTCTCTCCCCCCCGTCTCTCTCTCCCCCCCGTCTCTCTCTCTCTCTCCCCCCCGTCTCTCTCTCTCTCTCCCCCCGTCTCTCTCTCTCTCCCCCCGTCTCTCTCTCCCCCCGTCTCTCTCTCTCTCCCCCCGTCTCTCTCTCCCCCGTCTCTCTCTCCCCCGTCTCTCTCTCCCCCGTCTCTCTCTCCCCCCGTCTCTCTCTCCCCCGTCTCTCTCTCTCCCCCCGTCTCTCTCTCTCCCCCCGTCTCTCTCTCTCCCCCGTCTCTCTCTCTCCCCCCGTCTCTCTCTCTCTCCCCCCGTCTCTCTCTCTCTCTCCCCGTCTCTCTCTCTCTCTCCCCGTCTCTCTCTCTCTCTCCCCGTCTCTCTCTCTCTCTCTGTCTCTCTCTCTCTCTCTCCCCCGTCTCTCTTTCCCCCCCGTCTCTTTCCCCCCGTCTCTCTCTCCCCGTGTTCTCTCTCTCTCTCTCCCCCTCTCCCCGTCTCTCTCTCTCTCCCTCTCCCCGTCTCTCTCTCTCTCTCTCTCTCTCTCACTCTCTCCTGTCCGTCTCTCTTTTTTTATTTATTTTTCTCTCATACATTTATGCTGCTTTGCTCCATTCATATACATCAGGAAGAAGCCAGAGAGGTCTCCACCACATTGAGGATTATAGCATAATTTTCCCTAACAAAAAAGCCCCTCCTAGCTATGTTTAGACGAAGCAAAACTGCAGTGTGCAGGCAGACAGGTACAGCGAGCTAGCAATGCGATCTTTGACCTTCCTAGTGTCAGCACAAGAGCTGACATTTGCTCTTCAGGGAAGTGGTTGAATTTAAGTCAGTGTGCACAAACAAAAGTGGAGTTACTCTGGGTCCAACCAAAAATTCCATTGATTTAAATTGGGGGTTTAACACTTGAATGTTAGAGCTCCATAAATTGTGTTTTAAATGTTTTGTTGACCTCTCTAGTAATCCATTGGGTTAAAAGGTTAATTTAATTCAGTGGCAATTATTTGATTTGATTGCAACTTAACCCTTTAAGTACCAGAAGGGGTTTTCAATGCATTTCTTCACAATTCATTGAACACCCCTCTGGCACTCAAAAGGTTAATTGCTCAAGTTAGTCATAATACACTAGCATTGAACTCAACGCGCTAAACCAATCAGACATTGTCTTAATTACTAAATAAAACTGTGTACGTCTCCCTGGTCCTTAACCCCTTAAGGACCCATGACGGTCCTGGACTGTCATGGAATTTTGGGCTCCCTGTGCGGCTGCACGCCGTTTGGGGAGTCCGGAATAGGATTCTCTTTAAAAAAAAAAAATAAAAAAATAAATCCCTGGTCCTTAAGTGACGACTGGTCCTTAAGGGGTTAATGAGTTAAAGCAAGCTATGTTTTTTCTGTTTGCAATATAATAATTTATTCTCTTTTCTCTAGGTGAATGTACAATATTTGCAGCAGTTCGTGATTTAATGGCTAATCTTACACTGCCTCCTGGTGGCCGACCATGAACACTATTTTGCAATTTCAAAAGGAAATTTTTATTTTACTTCTTTTTTTTTTTTTTTTTTTTTTTCCTTCGGATAAAAAAAAGATTGACAAAGGACAGTTTGCCATTGGGTATTTTTCTCTATGAACAATGAAGCTGACATATTCAGAGATGCACTTCTTTCATCAGATAAATATATATATATAAATGATCAAAAGATAACTTTTGATCAAAGCAATTTTGTATAGTGCTCTTGTATAGCGTGTTTTACTACACATCTCAAGTGAGAAACACATGTTTGTTTCCCAGGATCAGATTTAATATTGTTTTATACTAAAAGGATTATGAAAATGCCAAATGTGTGTTTTGTAAATGTGTTTACTTTGGTGTAAAAGGTTTTTTGTTTTTTGTTTTTTTGTTTTTTTTTTTGTTTGTTTTTTGTTTTTTAATTTTATTTTTGAATACTGTAAAACTGTGACAAACTTTATAATGAAACTGTATTTTAATATGACCATATAAAATCCCAACATGAAAATGGTGTGGGCATGTTGTAAACATGTCTTAAAAGAGCAATATTTAATAAACTAGAAAAAAAAAAATAATGGGTGCCGTTGAGCGTGTGTATAACCCTTTGAGCAATAGATGGAGTGTGCAACTAGTGAATTTGTACTGTTGCACACCCCCTCATGTCCATAAAGGATTATTATCAAATATGGAATGTTTTGTCATCTGTAACTTAATTGTATAGTGGAAATCGCACCCAACGGGTAGGAGTAAAACAGGAGAGCCTGTTGCTCTCCTGCATAGCCACTGTTGATCTCCCAGCAATATCAGCTGGGAAATCAGTAACTGTGGAATCAGCAGGAGGTAGTCCTGAGGTCTGATTAAAAGAAGGAAAGAGGAAAAAATCAGCCTTGTGTGTGCCATGGGGGTGGGGGTCCAACATATTGCTTTGCAATGTGTCGGAACCCCCACTGTGGCACACACACGGGTACTTTTTTTTATGACTCCTGATGTGTGTGTTATTGGGTGGGGTGGGGGGCTCCAACCCAACATGCACACTAACTGCCTCCAGTACCTCTGTGTACCTTAACCTACCCAATCTGGTTCAACAGTCCAGTGGCAGTCATATTCTCCAAGCCTCTCCCCATCACAGCCTGGTTCCACTACCAGTGTCAGCTGGAATCAGGCTAGGAATCTGTGTATGTGAGCGACCCAAGTAGGCAGCTTTTTGAATTAAGAGGTAGACTGTGCTAAATACAGAACTGAGATATCCGAATGAGCAACCGCTGAAGGTGTCTAACTAAAGCTCCGATACAAAAGTTGCACTGACTGATTGAATGTGTGTGAGTGAAACCATATCAAATAGAATACTTTCCTGTTGTAATTAGACAAGATATCAGATGTGAATAGAACCCTGATTACTTAGATGTCTATAAGGGATACAATGTATAAATGAATGTGTTAAAACAAGGAAAGATCTGCTGTTTAATAGTAAAGCTATACAGCGATTAGCGAGACTATGCGATCACCCTGAAAAAATAAACCTCAAACAGAAAAAGTATTGAGGTGTACTTAAAATATAAAATTGGGTGACTAAACAGGATATTCTTTCTTTGTAATTAGACGAGATCAGGTGTAAAAGGAACACTGATTAGTACTACATCTATAAGGGATACGTTGTACAAATAATAACATTCACGGTCTTAAATGCAACAATAAAGCTGACAGGACACTACAAGAGGAATACATGAAATACAGGTGTTCCATCTAAGACGGTACTGTGAGATAACAAGGAGATATCAGCTGTCTAATAGAAAACTACACAGAGGCTGGAGATACTATGAAGTCACTTTGATATAATAAACCTCAAACAGACAAAGTATTGAAGGTACACTCAAAGTACTGTACTTGACAATTGTCATATTGATCTACCTACTGAGATGTACACTAAGAAATAATATAACGTATGTCACTACCATTAGATGTAATTGGGTTCTCTCCATATAACAAATTATATATTGTTTTTATGGTGGTATGTGTATGTGTATGTGCATGTGCGTGATGTCTTGAGATCTGCATCAGGCAGGACTCAGGTGCTTTATTCACAGTACAATACCATTTTAAAAGTGTAGTTTTGCACTAGTGCTGCATCAAAAAAAGCTTACCATATAACCAGTGGCTTTTAGTATTAATGAATTAAAGGTTACGTTTTAGAGCGCCACAGAGAAGGGTACTGACACAATACAAACACAGCACTGAACGGGCTTCTATTTTGGCCATTAGTACTAAAGATTAGATACAATTCAGGCCACTCTTCTTCTTAATGCAGTGGCTCTCAACTCCTGTCGTCCAGACCCACTAACAGGCCAGGACTTAGGGATTTCTCTTCTAGAGCACAGGTGTGGTGATCAGAGGCTCATTCACACTGATTAACTCACCTGTGTTCTAACAAGGAAATCATCAAATCCTCGCCTGTTAGTGGGTCCTGAGGACAGGAGTTGAGAACCACTGTCTTAATGGCTGTTCCATATATTTGCTTCTTCATAAGCAATAAGACTGCAGTGCACAGTCTGACAATTAAGGGTATTGAATTTCACCATTAATTTATATTCAAAATTGGAGAACATACCTGCAAGTTCTTGTCCAGATAGAGCTGGACCATGGAAAGAGCTAGCGAGACATACTGGAGGGAAGGGAGGGGAAGATGAGAGAAAGGTAGGGGACGTTGCTCTCAACTCAGACCCTAGAGAAATGGAACTGGGGGTGTTTGTTACCCACCAAGTGGTGTGTCAAGCTTTCCAATATTTGTACTGCAAGTCACTCTCAAAGCAGACATAGGTGTTACTACTATGAATTGGAGTCTTTTGTCACCGGAATGGCATCCTGTCACACATTAAGGAATGGTGGCTAGCAATGTACTGAGGATTCCTGAAAGATATTGTCATTCTGTATAGTAAAAAAAAAAAAAAAAAAAAAATGTTTGAACGAAGACAGACTTGTAAGGGTATAAGTTATTGTCTGACACTGAGATGTCAAACCAGCAAAACCCTGCTTACTGTCACCTTATAAAACCCCTTACCCTGTCCTTATAACACAGTGCGCTATCATCCTTGCTTGATACCACTAATCACCTTACATACTTGAGAACCGACTTTCATGCTGTAGTGGAACTCCTGTCACAGCCCTAAATATCCTGTCACTCAGTTGGACCTTGTGTCAAATTCCACAGTTAAAAATATGCCCCTATGATTGTGTATATTCGTTGTTTGCCTATTTCAGACTTTGTAATCAGTCAGGCTCACTGCACCAATCGCCATCTTTTCAGGTCAACATCTGAACCGCTTAATGCTATATGGGCCGGTTCCGGGTCAGTATCTGCCTTGCTTCTCTTCAAAGCTCTGCTCCGACTCAAGTGCAGGCCTGTTGTTAAACAATGTCCCACAGCTGTTAACCCTCTGAATGGCAGAGGGGGAAGCAATGCGTTGCGTAGCTGTGTGGCACTTAAAGGACTAGTAGCTGGGGGACATAGTGTTTGGACATGGGGCTTGTCAGAGTGTGCAGCTTGCCTATTCCCCATGTTAGCACCATGTTGTAACACCAGAATAAGTAGCTCTCCAGAAATGGAGAAATCTGAGATCACTCGCTGTAAACAGCTGCTCCTGGGATCCTTAGTGGCTTGTGTCCAGTGTACAAACTGATGACTTTTATCCTCTATAATCTGTACCAAAGTCTCCTGGAAGGAGGCTGGATATGGGAGTTTTTCAGTAGACATTAAGTTCTGTTTCCTCCCCAGTTATGCACAGACATATATGTGTAGAGCAAAGTCCAACATGCAAGGAGAGCTGCCCTGATCAGGCTATTTATTTTATAACCCTCTTAAACTAGTAGTCCATGTATAATCATTACATGGTGTCTTTGAGAACATGATGTTCCACAGCTGTTAACTGAGTGGCAGAGTGGTACACAATATCTTGCTTTGCAGTGTGTTGCGTACCCCTTTGAGTGCCTCAGAGTGTTGAGCAGCAGCATGGTGTCCCAATGCAAAGTGGTACCTTTGTGTGTAAACACCCCCCCCCCCCATATGGCATCAGGCTGCTCTGTGTCCCGGGACAGCAGGCCATTGCTTTACTGCTGTGAGACATTGTGGTATAAAACTTCTGCGGGAGGATCTCCTCATTGCTGACCATACAGTTTGTGTTTGACCACAGGGGTTAAATGGATTTGCTGTCGGAGGGATTGAAAATCAATCCTACACAAAGTTGGTCTTCAGTCCTTGAGGGTTTCTCAAAGCAATGGGGCATAGAGGATGGCATCAGAGACTGTCACAGGGGCCACTTACCATTTTCCAGGTGATCCCGATCTGAGTACATTCAGCTGTCTGGTTTGGGAGTGGTGGTGGGACCCTGTTGGGAAGAGATTAACCTCACTGTGAAGCGGCTGCTCAGTGATGCCTCTGGGAAGGACAAAGGAGAGATGTCTATAGCACTCACTACGCTTTAATTATAGGTGCTTTTTATTTTCATCCCTATAGAGCAGCTTGTTTTCTCCGAAATTGCCCAGTAGGCAGCGGCATCCTCTTCCTTTGCCAGCAAAAGTGAGCGCCCTTCCAAGGACGTGGCCCACTGCTGATCGTACAACTACCCTAGCTGCTGCAGTAGGCATCAGGCCAGGGCCATGTGATGAAGCAGGGACCGCAGACACAGCAGTAGTTGGTGGGTGCGTAGGGGCAGGAGCAAGAGAAGGAGCAGGGCTAGAAGTGGTGCGAGAGGGAAGACTTCAACTGGGCCGATGCCCTGTGAACTTGCTTTAGATTCGGACTGTACTGGCGATAATGGTGCGAGGTTGCGCCCCTGTACATGTGCGCTGTAGCCCGGCACCAGGCCTGGCTGCAGCTCCCTATACCCATTGGTGCTTACTTTGTGGAAAGCGAGTGGTCATATACACACATGTATAAGGCCCACATGGTGAGACACACAGTTGACCCACTGAATGACAGAGGCTTGTGCATCATAATCGTTACCTAAGCTTGTGGCAATCAATGGGTTGACTGTGTGTGTTTCACCATAAGTGTGTTATGCATGTGTGTGTATATTGCCGCTCACTGTCTGGAGCCCCGGCGACAGTAATTGTTGAAGTAAGCACCGAAGGAGGTAGGGCAAAAGTAAGAGGCCGGGTCCAGGCTTCATACTGGGCATGATGGGAGCACCATGGAATGAAAAAAATATTCGTCAGCTAAATATATTGAATATATATATATATATATATATATATATATATATATATATATATATATATATATATATATATATATATTCCCCAATGCAATGTGATGGGCAGCATGCTGAACATAGCTGGCAAGCACCCCAATGCCTCCACTTTGGGTCAGTGACATCAGACAGATATCTGAAAGTACCTGAGGCAAGTGACGTTATAGATGCCAAGAGGGGTGCGTCAGCCTTTGTTTGTTTGTTTCAGTGAACTGTGTAGGAGATATGGTAATCTC
Source organism: Rhinophrynus dorsalis (assembly GCA_037306005.1). NCBI lineage: Eukaryota > Metazoa > Chordata > Amphibia > Anura > Rhinophrynidae > Rhinophrynus > Rhinophrynus dorsalis. Next base: position 164,752,944 of record CM074719.1, on the reverse strand, counting down.
CTCCTAAGCTGAGCCCTGGGATGTGTATCTTGGGCTATGGCAGTCTATAGGAGATCTGCAAATGTGCTCTTATGTGCCAGCTCTGGGGTGTGTGTATTAGAATTGTGTGTGTAATACTGGGCTCAGGCAATAGAGGACATATGCAAATCTCCTAGCTGCCAGCCCATTGTGTGTACCTGGCATGGACATAGAATTTGTGGTCACCTGACAACCACTTTTTTTTTTTTTTTTTTTTTTTTTTTTTTTTTTTTTTTTAATAGTATGAACGGTTCTCTAAACTGTACCTTTTTTCTGAAGCAGCTTTGCGGGGTGGGCCTCTCATCCAACTGTTGATCCTCCTGTCTGTAGATTGGCAAAAACTATTGCCTTGCCCTTGGCAGATGCAGGTAGTCTTGGAATCCAGTTTCTTCTCCACCAGATCATTATTTTCAGAGCCAACTTTGCAGCCACTGGTGCGGCATGTAGATCCATCGTCGCTTATGTCTTGGTTAATAGGGCAGTTGCTGTTTGGGGTGAACAGCTTATGGAAGCTGTACGTGCCGAGGTTTCCAAGGATGACTTGTTGGTTTTCCATTCTGGGTGTGTGGACCAGGGGAAAGGTGCATACATATTTTATTAAAAATTCCAAAACACTACAAGAGATAAATATACAATACTAAAAAGTGTACACTGGTAAAGCCATTGCCAAATACATAAATGACAAAGAAATACTCTTAATGAATAAAAAAAGAAATGTCAAGTTTATATATATATATATATATATATATATATAAATAAAATGCAAATACACTGTAAAAAGATAAAACGCTGATTTGAATGTCTCTTGTAGCGTTTTGGAATCCTATAATAATTTGCTAAATTGATTGTCAGAAGCAGTCATGCGTACTACAGACTGCCCACGCCGCAGCTGATAACGGAGCGGTGCTCTGAATTCAGACCGTAGTCCTCGACTACGGTCTGAATTAGGAGCGCCCAGCTCCGTATCAGCCGCAGCACAGGCAGTCTCTACTGTGCATGACTGCACCACGGCCATTTCTGGGTGGCACTGTGGCCCATGTACACGGGCTCTTCAACTAGTTTTTAATAAAATATATATGCACCTTTCCCCTAGTCCTTTATATTCTTATGGTATGTAAGGATGTACTCCAGTATTGACTTGGTATATTGTTCTATCAAATGTTCCCAGAACATCTCTGCATTTTTTTTATGGTTGGAGAATTTAGTCCTAATATTACAGTCTAATCTATTTGGTAACTACATGCTATCTACATTTGCCTGATATCACATTAGTGGGTGCCACTAGCCTGGAGTGAATTCCAGTGTATGCTGAAAAAACTGGGAGGCGGGAGAAGCATGTGAGTAGACCTATATGGGAAATAGGGCATTATATCCATCATATTTACTACTGCTACACTTAGAGATTGTTGTTGCGCTGTCTTCCCTCTCCCCCTTCTTTTCTCTGTGTTCCGAATACAGCGGTGTGTGTTGCGACTGTGATACTGACACTAAGACGGCAGCACACAAGGAATTCCATGACATGATAGGGACCTCAGTCACCCACTAGGCGCCTGATAAGTATTAACTTGGACATATAATTTTAAACCTCTCACTGCCTCTAATGTATGGAGAGGTTTCAACTATGGTGGTTGGATTAAAACACAACAAAGGTAAAATAATGTCTCTGTGTTTAAAGCGGACATCGATTTGGGTTGAAATTCTGCAACTGTTCATAAAATCACTTTATCTGGATGAAATATAAGATGCGGAGATGCACAAGATAGTGTGCTGAATTCTGGAACTCATTTGAGGAACTTTGTTTTGAAGGTCAGATCTTGGATAGTAAGAATTAAAGAGCCTCTAATACTAAATTAAGTTCCAAGGTAGAATAGGTATGTAGGAAGAATACTGCTGACTCTCTGAGGAAAAAAAACCTTTTTTGTCCATGGTGCCAAAGGAGCTGGACAAGGTAAGGCTGTTTCAGGAGGCAGTGAACTCACTGGTGGAAAAGAAAGTTCTGATTCCAATACCTCCCCAGCAGCGTGGTTCAGGTTTTTATTCCAAACAGTTTGTAGTTCCAAAGAAATATGACAGCTGTCGTCCCATTTTGGACTTCAAATATCTCAACGAGTATGTGGTGAGTACATGCTTCAAGATGGAATCTTTGTATTATGTCATCACATTGATGTGCCCAGGGGAGTATCTGGTGTCTCTAGAACTTCAGGATGTGTACCTACACATCCCTATCCACCCAGATAGCCAATGCTGTCTGCGATTTACCTACGGCTCAGGTGACTACCAGTTTAACGCTCTGCCATTGGGCCTGGCCTCTGCGCCTTGGGTGTTCAACAGAGTCATGGGGTTCTTGGTGGCCTTCATCCATACCTGGGGCATATTCCTATCTGGATGACCTTTTACTCAAGGTTCCATCAGATGAGCTCTTGGCCCAGGATGTCTAAGACTGTGCTTGACTCTTGGCCCACCACGGTTGGATCTTAAACATTTTGAAGTCCTCTCCAGTGCCATCCCAGGACCTGGTGTTCTTAGGCATGAAGTTCGATACCCATCTAGGAAGACTTTCTACCAGAGAAGTTCCTGCAAGTGATTCAGGAGGTGTCTCAGTCCCTGGAGAGGCTCTCGGCCATGGTCAGGGACTACATGAGGGTTGGGAAGACTGCTGGCTACACTGGAAGCTGTGCCTTACTCTCAGGTGCACACCAGGGATCTCCAGAGACATGTCATCCAGAGTTGATCTGGGAATACCCTCTCCTGGATCATCAGATCTCCCTCTCTCCAGAGTCCAGCAGGGGCCTTCAGCTGTGTTTGCACAGATGCTTCCTCGAACAGGGGAAAGCCTATGTGATTCTGGAATGGACTTTAGTCATGATGTATGCCAGCCTGAGTGGCTGGGGTGTGATTCTGGGTCACCTGGGGGTCCAGGGGCAGGTGGACTGTGGAGGAGTCTCTTCAGTCCATCAGTGATCTGGAACGCAGAATGATTCGGCTGGCCCTTGTATACTGGATCTCTCAGCATGCGGGGACATCTAGTGAGGGTGCAGTCGGACAATACCACGGCCATGGCATACATCAACCGTCAAGGGGGCACTTAAAGTGGTGTGGTACATTCTGGGTTGAGCAGAAGCCCAAGTTCTGGACATCTCTACCATTCACATTCCAGGAGTAGAAGACATGCTAGTGGACTTCCTAAGTTGCCAAGACGTGGATCCGGGAGAGTGGGAACTCAATCCAGAGGCGTTCTACCTGACTGTGTAGCAGTGAGATGTTCCGACAATAGATCTCATGACCACCAGGGAAAACAGGAAGGTTCAAGTTTTCTGCTCCCAATAGGGGGGATCCTCAGGCATTTGCCACAAATGCCATGTTGATCCCGTGGAACTTCTACCTCGCTTATGTCTTTCGTCCAACTTCTCTCATACCCAGGGTTCTAGGGAAGATCAGGGTGCACGGTGTGATAGTCATTCTAGTTGCTCCTTATTGAACAAGTAGAGAGTTGTTTGTGGACCTAGTAAATCTTTCCATTAAGGATCTGTTCCACCTTCCTCCCAGGCAGGACCTCCTTCCCAGGGTTGTCTTTGGAAAAGCTGGCTTTGACGGCATAGCTGTTGGAACCCAAATCTTGAGAGGAAAGGATTTTCCACTAAGGTTATTTCCACTATGATTCAGACCCGAAAGCCTGTCTTTCTGAGGCCTACCACAGGATGTGACCTACCTTTCATTTGTGTTGTGTGGTCAGCGAACTGTCCTCACAAGAGTTTGACTAACCCATGGTGTTATCCTTCCTCCAGTATGGAGTGAACAAAAACTCAGCTTGAGTTCCTTGAAGGTTCAGATTTCAGCTCTTTCTGTGTTCTTCCAGAGACATATTGCCACCATTCCAGATGTCAAGGTGTACCTTCGGGGGGTGGCTCATGTCTTTCCTGCCTTTAAGTTTCCCACTCCTCCGTGGGATCTCTGGTATCTGGTCCTGGGAGCTTTAGAGTGGCATACCTTTGAACCCCTGGCTACCATTTCTATGCGCTCAAGATAGCCTTCCTGTTGGCAGTGGTCTCAGTTTGCAGAGTTGCTGAGTTGCAGGCTTTGTCTTGCAAACCCCCTTTCCTGGTTTTTCATAAAGACAAGGTGGTTCTTCGTACCTCTCTGGAATTTCTTCCTAAGCTGGTTTCTGAGTTCCACATCAATCAGGATATTGTTGTGCCTTCTTTGTGCCCTGAACCACAGTCTGAGAAGGAGAATGATAGTCATCAGTTAGACGTGGTGCAATACCTTATGTTTTATGTGCATCTCGCCAAGACTTTTTGCATGTCTGACTCTTTTTGTTATTCCTGAGGGTCCTAGGGCAGGTCAGGCTGCTTCCAAGGTCCATGTGGCTTCTTGGATCAAGTCTACCATACTCCAAGCATATGAACTCTGAAAGAAATCTGTTCCCTTCAGAGTCACTGCACATACCATTAGGTTTGTGAGGGCCTCCTGAGCCTAGAAGAATCAGGCCTTCGCTGAGTAATTGTACAAAGCAGGGACTTGGTTCTCCCTGCATACCTTTGCCATATATTAAAGTGGAACTACCACCTGAACTAAAGTCACCCTGCCATACTTAGGCAGGTGACGACTAGCTTAATAATCCCTATTTTACCTGTCAAAATTGCCCAGGAGTAAAGTTATTGCTGATCTTCCGAGACCAGAATCCAGGCATCAGCGCAGACATCTTGTCTATGCGCCTGCGCTTTCAGTCTCCGTCATACTTCACAAGCCTTGCACTGGCCCAAATGGCTCTGGAAGAGACTGATGGCACAGGCGCACAAGCTGCACTAACCTGGCCATAAGTCTCAGAAGATCAGCGATAACTTTACTCCTGGGCACTTTTGACAGGTAAAATAAGGATTATTAAGCTTGTTGCCTGCTGCCTAAGTATGGCAGGGCGACTTTAGTTCAGGTGGTAGTTCCGCTTTAAATAGATTTTTAGTACAGGGAGATGAATGAATAGCTTGCTCTGTCCATACCATGCATTGACCTGGTATTGCAATAGCTCCAGGACCATTGTACCAGTTTTAATTTCAGCAGCCCTTAAGGTCTAGAATGATAGTTACATTAATATATTACATATATTAATGTTTCACGACAAGAAACTATCATTAAAGCTACTTTTGAAGCAGCATAGGCATGCAGAGCAGCTGGGACTTGCTGCCAGAGGCCACTAAATCTACAGGCCATACAGACATATTCCTAATGAGTACAGTATATCTAACTTTGCATGGGTTGCCATCACCTATATCAATGAAGTAGCCTTGCAAATAACCAGAATAGCAACTAAGTGTTCTGCCAGTTTTAGTATGGTGTACCCTGTACTAAAGAAAATCCTTTTCTCTATAGTCCATATGGATACCATGGGGTTGACTCCCTCTTCTGGAGGGCAGGACACATCTCATAAGTAGAGTTTAAAATATTAATCAAATCGCTCCAAACCCTCTCTCAAACTGCTATGGTTTGAGAGATATAGGGATTCAAAGTTCCCCCCTCCCTCCCCTTCTCCTGATGTCAGCTGTAAAGCTGACAGCAGGAGAATCAAGTCGTATGACTCGAGGAGGCTCTGCAGCAGAGCCCCAGTCACGTTACTTAAAAATAATTCAATGGAAAGGTCTAAAAAGTGTGCCTGGTTTGCACGCACACTTTGTAGATCTTTCCAATTAATTAATTATTTTTAAGTACCACGATTTTGGCTCCGCTGAAGAGCTTCCTGCTGGTCCCCGGACCGGTATTTCCTGCTGTCAGCTAGACACTGACATCAGGAGAAGGGGGAAGGAGGGGGGATCTTTGAATCCCTATATCTCTTAAACCATAGCGGTTTGAGAGAGAGGGTTTGGAGCGATTTGATTAATATTTTAAACTGTACATAACTGTAAAAAATGTTTTGGGACATTACTGTCCCTTTAAGGACCGGTAACAGTCCTGGCATGTCATGGGTTAAATGATCCGAGCATCTCAGGTCATGCTGTGATCATGCTGGGGAGGCTGAAACAGACTGCTCCAGGACTGGAGCAGTCCGTTTAAGGCATTCCCCGTGTGCTAGTACATGTGATCTCTGCTACAGCGATCACATGTACTGGCTGAGTCAATGACAAATGACATGTATTCTGTATATTTCCTTTGTCCCTGTTCTTTCTTTCTATTCCTCACTTTGATAGTAATGAAGAGAGAGGCAGAGAATAGACATAAAATAAAACTGGCCAGTTAGGGGGACAATTTTACTAAAATTGCTTTTGGTGGGGGAAGGATTGGGTAGGTCACTTTATGACCTACTGACACCTCTTTATTTAAAGAGATAGTAATGTTTCAAAATAAAAGCAGCTCCAATTAATCTTCATAGTATTGGACCATGCAGAGTGTTATTTCGATACTGTCAGAGTTGTAGTTCAAGAGTAACTGAATGATAAAGTATCCCCCTCCCACCCCTTTTACTGATTTAACACTGCTCACCTCAGAGCAGCAGGGTGGTGTCCAAGTGGATTGCAGAGAGGGACAATCTTCAATTAACATAAGGGAAAAACCTGACAATGGGGGCAGAGCTTTCATTGTTCTTATAGTAAGAAGATTGTCCCCTGCTGTGAGCTGTCAGGTCTGTGGACCATATTCCACATCTGAGGGGAGGTGGCTTACACTAGGTAAAGGGGGTGGGAGGGGGGAAACTACAACTCTGACAGTATTGAAATAACACTCTCTATGGCTCAAATACTATGAAGATTAATCAGAGCTGCTGTTTTTGCGAACCAATACTTGATTTAATGCAATCCCAGTGTATTTTATTTACACAGTCTAATTTATGTGAATTTTATTGCTGTGGATTAATGTAATACACTTCTATACACACAACAAAGTCTAATCGTGGGACACCAGGGTGGGAAAGAGGGACATGGGTATTTTAACCCCATGGAGAGACAGTGCACCCATAAAACTGGACATTGGGCAGGGATGAATGACCGTTCAGACCTTTCATCCAGTCTCCATAAAAAAAAATTAAAAAAAAAAAAAAAAAAGTTCAACAGAAATATTATCATGGAGAACTGATTTTATATATATATATATATATATATATATATATATATATATATTTATCATTTTCTTTATTATTAATAAAATAGAGGGTTATTCATATAAATGTGGCATCAAAAGAAAGCCCTACTTGTGCTTAAAAAAAAAAAAAAAAAAAAAAGTATATAATTTGTGTGGGTGCGCTAAAGGAATGAGGGGGAAAATATTGTTGAACAAAGACATATTCAAAAAGGTCAAAATTGCTCCTGTCTGGTTTTTTACTAAAGTCACGCAACTGGAGCAAAAGAAATGCACCAGAATCCTCAAGTGGAAAGATTCTCTATAGGTTTTCTTAGCTTTGATAAATATAGTGCAGATTTTTGCCCTGGCTTGATGAATACATGTTAATCCTCTGAGTGCCAGAGGGGTGTCATTAGTAGCAGTAGTAGTTTTATATTTAGTATTATTAGTATATTGTATAATAATAGTTATTATTATTATTACTAATATAGAATATCCAGGGCTTATAATTTTAAGTCCTTTGCTACTAGCCAGACCTGAAAAGTTACTTGCCACTGCAAGCCATAACATACCCACCAGGGCTGAATTTCTACTCACCAGGGCAAAATTTTCACTCGCCATTGGCTAGTGGCAAGTGGAAATTTTGAGCCCTGGGATATCTATCTTTTAATGGACGGATTTTTTATCCATTTTAGAACTGCACACAAATGAATATTGAAATAAAATAATAATCACTTTTAGAATGCAAAATTAGAGAGATGTATTGCTCAATGTTCCAGTCAATAATCGATGTTTTGCCAACACTGATTCACATAGAGATAAGTACACACACTGACACACTGTACACATACAGACAAGCATACACACTGACACACTTATACTCATATAGGGAACACACACTGACACATTTATACACATATAAGGAATACATGCAATGACACACTGACACATACAGAGAAACACACATACACATAAATGGATCACACACTTTTGCACACTTATACACATATAAGGAACACACATTGATACTTATACACATACCTGGGAACTTTCAGTTGAGGGCTACCCGGAGGGTAGTCCTCTGTTCAGCAGGGGGTAACAAAAATTATGCTAATCGTGTCAAAAAGGGGTGGGGCTTAACTCGAGTGTTGGGGGGATTTAACCCGTTGAGTGGCAGAGTGGTACTCAGAGGGTTAAATGTGTCACACAGAAGGCTGGGGACGGAGGTGCAGCGGGAGAAAAATCAGATGTGGCAGAGTTTCAATAGAAACTCTCCACATCCTGGGAAAACACACACACACACACACACACACACACACACACACACACACACACACACACACACACACTCTCTCTTACACACACACACTCTCTCTCTCTCTCTTACACACACACACACACTCTCTCTCTCTCTCTTACACACACACACACACTCTCTCTCTCTCTCTTACACACACACACACACTCTCTCTCTCTCTCTTACACACACACACACACTCTCTCTCTCTCTCTTACACACACACACACACACACACACTCTCTCTCTCTTACACACACACACACACTCACACTCTGAGGTACACATATAGTGAACACACATACACTGACACTTATACACACACAGGGGAGGGGCATGAATTGGGGCACAAAAGGCGCGGGAAATTAGGTTTTGCCTGGGGTGGCAAGAATCCTTGCACCAGCCTTGGTCTGGTGTCCTAAAAAAATGGACAACAGGGTGGGAAGGAGGGATTTGGGTCTCAAATTGGAACACTTTGGTGGCATGGGGGCTAACCCCTTGAATGGCAGAGAGGTATTCAATGCATTGCACGCCTCTCTGACACTGAAAGGGTCAAACATAGCAACACATATAAGTACATTCTAGCAGCACAGCCTGTCTGTTCAGGCACTGCAGTAGTACACACCTAGCCAGCAAAGCCAAGCCGGTTAGTCAGCCTCGGAGGTCGGGATGAATATGGAGCCTGGCAATATTACTATCTTAATCGCTACATCTGATAACGCCGAGCACAGACGCTAATAACTGCTCTCTCTAGAACTCCAAAGAGTACTATCAATTTCTGTTATTACTGCATTTATTTCTAAATGTTGGAGATGGGTAGCTGCGTAACAAACAAAATGGCTAGGCTTACAGGAAGGTACATAATAATGAGAGAGGCGGTAGCAGTTTCATACAGAGGATAGCACCAATCATACACAAACATTTAGCATGAGACAACCCGTGGAAAGGTATGGCTGAACTTTGCTCCGGAATCGCTTTGTGTGCAAGTTTCTTTGATTTGTATAGAAGAGTGTTTGTTGGTTCGCTACTGTTAATGACGCTTACAGGAAACTGGATATGGCTCCGTCTGGTTTGCTTCATAGGCTAAACTGCATTGAGTATAAGAACTGGATCAAGGCTGGCCAGTGTCTGCTGCTGCTCAAGGGCTCCCTGCAGGAATACATTGCACGGGAGATGGAAATCTTTCACAAGCAGCTAGTCTGCAGGATTCCACCACCAAGGGTCAGGTGTCAGTGCAGGGCCAAAGGGAAGCAGGTAGGGTGTTCAAAATATAACAAATTATGCAAGTCATGCATTGCATTTGTAGCATTGCTCATGTGTAGAGTTCTAATTGAATATAATATCTTAATAAATAATGATGTTAATTAGGATCCGGGGGGTGTTTCATACGCTTCTGATCTATAATGTGAAATTGTACCCATAGGAATAATTGGTTATTGTAATCTGGAAGTGCCTAGCAATAAACCACTACAAAGAAAAAATTATTATATAGATAGGGCTGGATTTACATCTCAGGAGCCTGTAGGCACAGAAATTTGAAGCACTTCCCCCCCCCCCCGTGGGCCATCTGTACTGATACCTCCACAATGCTCCTAATCTTCACGTTGGCCCCCCCATCATCTCCATATTGCCCCGAACATCACCACATTGCCCCCCATTAACTCCAGCTTGCCACCATCATCTCATATATCGCCCTTACATTGCCCCCATCAGCTCCATATACCATATTGCCTTCCCATTGCCCCCCATCAGCTCCACATTGCCCTCACAATGCCCCCCATCAGCTCCATATTGCTCCCATCAGCTCCACATTGCCCTCACAATGCACCCCATCAGCTCCACATTGCCCTCAAAATGCCCCCCATCAGCTCCATATTGCCCCCATCAGCTCCACATTGCCCTCACATTGCCCCCCACCATCTCCATGTTGCCCTCACATTGCCTCCACCCCCCCCCCACATTGTCCGTTTCCTACCTCCCAGTAGGAGATGTATCATATGTGCCTCCTTTGGCACAGTCTTGTACCTGATGGAGCTCCCGCGCGGTCTCCTATTCAGGAATGCAGAGCACTGGGAGATAATGTCATCTCCCAGCGCTCTGCATTCCTAAAGAGGTGACAAGGGAGCTCAGCACCTATAGGACTGTGCCAAAGGAGGGACAGACCTGTCCTTCCGGGGAGGTAGGAAATAGACAACAGGGGGGGGGGGCAATGTGAGTGGGTGCCGCTGGTGCAGCCAGCGAGGTGGCTAGGTTTTTTTTTGTTTGTTTTAAAAAAACAAAACAATATGTAAAAAAAATCCGAATGGCAGGCGTCTCTTGGTGGGGTGCGCCTGTGGGCAGGTGCCTACTTTGCCTAATGGCAAATCCAGCCCTGTATATAGAGCTGACATTTGTATGAGGCACTCCTACATCGATAAACTCATGTTGAGCGAATTGGCGGACTTATTCTGAGGACACAGTTCCACTTTAAACCTTTGAGCGCCACAGAGGTATGGATACCTCTCTGGCACTCAAAGAGTTAAGTTGGATATGACTACCACAAGCATATTTTTTGCATCACATCGCTGATCATACCCTTGGCACAAAGAGGATTAATAGACAGGGCACCTTGATAAATCCCCTATATGACAGCAGCCTTAATCCTCTTGGTGCCTCGAGTATTGTACATCCCCATTGGCACTGATAGTGTTAATCCATTTGCTCACATATCAAAAATATATGATTACACAAGCTTTAAAGGGATAGTAATACTTTGTTTTGTCTTTTATTTTGTATTTTATTTTGTAGGCATTAAAAAAAACATGAAGTCTTATTTCTCAAACCTTTATAGTTTGAGAGATATTCACAAGTAAAGTTTCCCCTCCTGTCCCTTTTACCTAGTGTAAGCCATCTCTTCTTAGATGTGGAATGCAGTCCATAGACCAGACAGATAACAGAAGGGGACAATATTCTTATTGTGAGAACAATGAAATCCCTGCCCCCCTTGACAGGTTTTTCCCTTATCTTAATTGAAGATTGTCCCTCTCTGCAGTCTACCTGGCACCTCTCTTCTGATCTGGCTGAACAGTGTTACATCAGTAGAAGGGGCGGGAGGGGGATACTTTGTCATTCAATTACTCTTGAACTACAACTCCGACAGAATTGAAATAACACTCTCCAAAGTCCAAATACTATGATGATTAATTAGAGCTGCTTTTATTATGAAACATTACTATCCCTTTAAACTCTCACCATCAGGTGGGCTAGGTACACTGCACTCTAGGTCCTGGAGGGGTTAAATCTGAATACTGAGTGTTTATCATCTTATGTATCCTTAACCCATCAAGTATACTAATAACCGTAAATAATGTAATATTTTGTGCAGTGTAAAAATTGGTTCTGCTTTTAGTTATTTGCAAATACGTGTTTATTTTTATACCATAGCAAACTTAATTATTAAAAAACAAAAAAAACAGGTATGCATTCAACACAATATTGCAAGTGTTATGGTAAATGGATTGTGAGAACCACCAGTTCTCCTTTTTTAATCACTGTGCACAACAAGAAGGCTGATGTACTACAGTGGTGTAGTCAATAGCTTGGCCTTCATCTTATGGAGACTACAACTCCCATCATCCCCAGCCAGCTATTGCTGTTGGGAGCCGTAGACTCCAAAAGCTGGACCAACAATCGATTACCTCTGTACTAAGGAGAACTGGAGCAAATCCATATCACACCAACTGCCCCAAAGGGGACACAACATTTACATTTGACTTAAATGGTGCTTTGCCCCTAAAAATGCTGGATAGGCCTGCAATATGTTGGAGACATGTCTAGAGGTTAAAGGGCAGTTACTACATTGTACTAATTTTTTCTTCTATGGGAACAGACAATAAGAACCCTTGTGGCAGCCCCAAAACAAGCTACTGACAGTTGTTGTTGGGTTAAAAAAACGCGCCCCCCCCCCCCCCCTCCTTTACTTGTAGATGACTCAAATGCAACCCAGAGGTTTGTGGCTTTCAGCCATAAACTTTGCCTGATGATTGCGCAACATCTAAACCTCTGTAGTCTATTAATGTTACCCATGAAAGCCCTTCACTACAGTCTGTGGGTTTTGCAGTTCAATGTATTTCACCAGACCTTCAAGGATGGTGGTCTCTTTTCACTGTTCTGATCAACTGGATTTGATTGGCAGGTCTGCTTTCAGGGGAGAGCAGGCCTGCAGATTAGATCATTATCCTCATGATAGTTAACCTTTTAAAAAACCTTTAACTCAAAGGTAGTTTTTGTTTGTACCCTATGATGCAGTTAGTTTATCCCCGAATTGCTCCACTTCATAGAACATTAGCTTTACTGGGTATTGTATGCATGCATTTTGGGTGTATTTCAGGAACTTAAGTAAAGGATCAGAGGAAGGGGCTTTGTAAATACAAGAAATTACCTGACAGCAATGGGGATGGAACTTCTATTGGTAAGAACTCTGCCATTTTTTCTCTATTCTCCCAACAGGATAAAAATCTCCCATAAATGCCTAGTAAAGTGTTTTCGTCATCCAGCCCTGCAGGATCACAGAGATCTTCAGGGCAAAGGAAGAGGGAATAGCAAAGTTTTAAACCATGGAAACTTGATTCTGAGCCTGTAGTTAGAAAGCTCCTTTCTCTGACCATTTACTTCTCCTTTCATCCACTGTCTTTGTTTGTTTAGCCTAACAGCAAATGAGGCAGTTTTCTGGCTCCACAAATGGCATACTAGACCCATACAGGACAGACCTGGAGTTTTTACATAAAAACAAACATGATATTGGATTGCTAAGCAATGTGTTTCCCATCCCCGATAAACATTAAACCCTTATACTGTAAAGTAAGTAAAATGTTAGCCAGGCACCCCTGATTATCACTAAGACTTGCAGAGTCGCATGCCGATACTGCAGTGGCCACTTAAAGGGATAGTAATGTTTCACAAAAACAGCAGCTCCAATTAATCTTCATAGTATTTGGGACAAGGAGAGTGGCCCAAATACTATGAAGAGTAATTGGAGCTGCTTTTTTGTGAAACATTACTATGCCTTTAAGACAAGGGAAGAACGAACCTCTGCTTCTGGCTGTCAGTTGGTGGCCTGCACTATGGGAGATGAGGCTGACTTCTCAACATGCTTCAAAGTCAGTGATTCTGGCTCTGTGCAAACACAGCGGCTCTGTGGAAGCTTTATATGTCAGACCCCAGTCACCACTTGTGTGCAAGAAGCAGATGCATCTTATCCCTGTCCTTATGGGAGGATCATGGAATCAGCAGTGACTTGGTAAGTATTGAAGCCTGAGCTAGTGGAGCAGGTTAGTGGTAGTCTGGGGCACCTACCCAACATTTTAGTTAGGAGTTGTATGAATACAGTGGTTCTCAACCAGGGTGCTGTGGCACTTTGGCGTGTCTCAGACATCCAGTTAGGGTGGCCCTTCCTTTTTCTGAATAATTTAACAACCGTGTGATTGTTCAGTTTTCAAGTATATTTAGTGATATTGTCATGCAGGATTTGTTTAATTTTCTCAGTCTGAGTGTAGGACATGAAAAGAACGTATACAGTAATGTATTGTACCATTTATTGTGCTCTTGATATATTGCCTAAAATATGTTAACCCTTTGTGTACCAGATGCAACACAATGCATTGGATACCTTTCTGACACTCAAAGAGTTAAAGGTGTCTTGAAAGTTCCAAACTGTGTATTACGGTTGCTTTGAGCAAAAATAATATTGAAAAACTCTTACCTGTTAGATAATACAGTTGATAACACTTATTAACTACAGTGTAACGTAGGCGGAAGTCAGCAAAAGGAATAAAATAATATTTTTGGCTGCTTTGTAAACCTGGAACAAAGACTTCTGACTCATACTTAATTTTAACCCCCCTACAGTGTGTCTCAATGTGTTGAAGACCTTTGTAGTGACAAGGGGTTTACCGTTTGGCTGCCAGAGGGGTGAGCAATGTAGATTACACTCACAGCTCTGGAACCCAAAGACTTGCGTTTAGATTTGGCTAATCATTACGTTAGGTGGTACTGTATCTGAAGATGGCCATTTTTGTTGACTGACATTTTTTTTTCTCCAGAAATATGTTGGGATGAGAAAACTCCATAGGTTTGTTCTTTGATATCATGTCCTGTCTAAATCTGTTTCTGCTTATTTTGTTATTTCAAGTTCCAGCCTGTTTGTCCAGCATGTGCAGAATGGAAAAGGCACATTCTAGGTCATCATTCCCTCAGAAATGCAGAAATATACTGGGGGAACTGTAATCCATCATTGTGGTCTACACATTACTGGGAGGTTGCAAAGGTAAAGATGCATCATGGCTTATAACAATCTGTTTACCTCTCATAGTCACTTTGGTAGATCTGAAAGACACACAATGGCAATAATGTATTAAAGGAAACCAGGGACACTCTCATTGCTGTGAGGTGTTTTATTCAAAAGTTGTTACAGCTCAGACATGATTTTTTTGTAGGTTACCGTATCTTAGTGGCTTGAAATGTTACAGTGGGTCTGTTGCTACACCATCCTATGGACAACTCTGGTCAACTGACCAGAGTTGTCCATAGGATGGTGTAGCAACAGCACCACTGTAACATTTCAGGCCATTGAGATACTGCACCTAAAAAATCCAGGTTTGAGCTGTAATTTGAATAAAACACCTCACAGCAATGAGATATCCTTGGTTCACTCAGGGAGACAAACTCTACAATATATAAATATATATATATATATATAATTTATTTATTTATTTATTTACATTCTAAGTATTGCTATCCCTTTAAGGAAAAGTGGTGTAACTCTAAAGCAAATCAACTACATCATAGTGAATAAATACAAATTACCAAAATTGTATGTGGTCTTGAAAGTTTGCACTCTAAAGGTATCACTTTTAATCTACGTTTCCTGCTTTATCCACATTATCCTCATTTACATACATACATATAACAATGTGTAGGAGACCTTTCTAGCATTCAGTGGTTTCAAGCCCCATTTAAATCATTAACATTTTTCTTTGTTCCCTACTGTGCCATCAATTTGCCCCGAATGGTTCCTCTTTAGGTTTTGTTTTTTTTTCTTCTCCTGTCCCTCGGCATTAAGGGCCATATTCATAAAGCTAATTAAGACCAGCTCTGGGGGAAACCAGCAGTAACACAGGTTACAAAAGCAAATCATAATTTATTTTAATTGGGGCTTTTAATCTCTTTAATATTAGAGTGGTTTCTAACACACTAAAAATCAACCTAGCATTCGACAGGATAAAAGCCTATTTCTTGGTTGTCCAATGTTGAACAAAAAGTCAGGCCTCTGAGGCAGTACTTCCATCTGGTTCACTTTTAAAATGTCGCATAAATAACAGAGTGCGACTACATGGGGCATTAAGCATGTCGCTGTGAATAAAAGGGCGACATGAGAATCTCGCCCTGCATCAATGAGCGAGAGGTTGTCAAGAATCATTCATGACAAAAAATCATATCATCATTCTCGGCGGCCACCAGATGGGTAAGAATAATGGGAGTTTTAGTCCAACACGTTGCTCATCCTGCTTCTGCTTTTACATAAGTAATTACTTTTTTGTTTCTTTTTAAACTGGCCATTAGTTTGTATGGGCTGAGGACATTGAAATTAAATGGCTGGAACCTCTTGATGTATAAATAACTAAAACAGGCTGCATTTCCAAGTACCTTTATTTTTCAATTTCTTTGACAATGAAACAAGTCATATTTTTTTTTTTCATACATTGAAGGCAACGTTTCATGCTGCAACATGAGAATCTCTCACTTTGATGCAGGGCGAGATTCTGGTGTCACCCTTTTAATCTTGTTAACGTGCTTAATGCGTCATGTAGTCGCACGCTGTTTTGGATGCAATATTTCAAAAGGATATCTTCCATCTTCCCTCCATTTTACCTCCACCTCCTATTCCCAGTTTCAAATGACCTTCCCAGAGAAGAAGGTGTATGGGCACTGTTCTCTTAGACTTCCTCTTTTTTGTTTTATTTTTCTTAGTGATATGGGGCAGAATAATTCCCTATAAGTGGTCTCCCATTAACTGGCTTCCTTGTTTAAGGATTGTCCAGTTTACAGGTTCTTTGCAGGAACATAAACCTGTGGGAGGTTGGCTTGACTTTGAGTCTTTACTAGTGATGAGCGAGCACCCCAATGCTCGGGTGTTCGGGTGCTCTGACCGAGCACCCCCGGAGGCTCGAGTGCTCGGCCGAGCACCCGAGCCCCATTGAAGTCAATGGGAGGACTCGAGCATTACACCAGGCACCCCCTGCTCTGATGAGGGGAGGGTGCCTGGTCCATAGGAAAAGGGCAGAAAATGATGGAAACACCACAGAAATGGTTCAGGGACAGCATAGGGAGGATGTCTGGATGCATCTTGGACTCCAACATCGCTGCTGGGAACGATCTTTCGCCCGTAGTACGCCATTTTTACAGACTGACCGTAAAACACACAAAAAGGAAGATAAAAACGACTTTAGGCGAAAAATTGTTACCAAACCGTATTTGCTGTATATTTACTTGTATATCATCTGCAAATTCTCCCAAAAATTTCCTCGATTTTTCTGAACTGAGGCCATGATTAAGAGGGAAACGTGCGCAGAGGCAAATTCTCCCAAAAATGTCCTTGATTTTTCTGAACTGAGGCCATGATTAAGAGGGAAACGTGCGCAGAGGCAAATTCTCCCAAAAATTTCCTCGATTTTTCTGAACTGGGGCCATGATTAAGAGGGAAACGTGCGCTGAGCCGACCATCTAAAACATTATGGGTGAGGGTCTGCTGCGGAGCTGACCATCCTAAACATTATATGCGAAGGCCCGCTAGTGAGCTGACGCTATAAAACATTATATGAGAGGGCCCGCTAGAGAGCTGACCCAATAAAACATTATATGAGAAGGCCCGCTGGTGAGCTGACATATAAAAAAATTGTCAAACAGCGCCCGCTGGTGAGCTGGCCCTATATAAAAATTATATCACAGGGCCCGCTGGTGAGCTGGCCCTATATAAAAATTATATCACAGGGCATATGGAAGAGGAGGAGGAGGATGAGAAGATTAAGAGTCAACCATATACCCGTTTTTTGGGTGGAAGGGGTGAATGGGAATACAGAGTATTCCCATCATTGTAAATAACATATATAAAGTGAGTTTATGTTCCCCCAGGGCTTTCCTCCAGTGGAGTGGAGAAGTCAGGGGAAATCCAGGCCTTGTTCATTTTTATAAGTGTCAACCTATCAGCATTGTCGTTGGAAAGGCGGATACGCTTATCTGTTATGATGCCACCAGCAGCACTAAATACCCGCTCAGACAGAACGCTGGCGGCAGGGCAGGCCAGCACCTCCAAGGCGTAGAGTGCCAGTTCATACCACGTGTCCAGCTTGGACACCCAGTAGTTGTAAGGCACAGAGGGATCATTGAGGACGCTGACACGGTCTGCTACGTACTCCTTCACCATCTTCCAAAACTTTTCCCTCCTTGTGACACTAGGCTGCGCATCAGGGTGAGGGTGCTGGCGGGGTGTCATGAAGGTGTCCCACGCCTTGGAGAGTGTTGCCCTGCCTTTGTCGGAACTGCTGTGTGCTCCCCTTTTCTCCCCTTCTCTGTTGGCCAAGGTAGCACGTACTCTGCCGCCAGCGTTGTCAGATGGAAAATTTTGGAGCAATTTTTCAACAAGAACCTTCTGGTATTGCACCATTTTGCTTGTCCTCTCCACCGGAGGAATGAGAGATGAGAAATTCTCTTTGTAGCGGGGGTCCAGAAGGGTGAACACCCAGTAATCCGTGTTGTCTAAAATGCGTATAACGCGTGGGTCACGGGAAAGGCAGCCTAACATAAAGTCAGCCATGTGTGCCAGAGTACCAACAGTCAAGATTTCGCTGTCCTCACCAGGAGGATGACTCTCAATCTCCTCATCCTCTTCCTCCTCTTCTGCCCACCCACGCTGAAGAGATGGAACTAAAGTTCCATGGCTACCCTCTGTAGCAGAGGCAACCGTGTCTTCCTCCTCCTCCTCCTCCTCCTCCGCCTCCTCCAATTGTCGCTGAGAAGACGAAGTGAGGGTGCTCTGGCTATCACCTTGTGTAAGCTCTTCCTCCCGCATTTCCACCTCTTCCACATGCAAAGCGTCAGTTTTAATTGTGAGCAGCGAGTAGACACAGAAGTGGGATGGTTACACTGATAATAGCGTTATCGCCGCTCACCATCTGTGTCGATTCCTCAAAATTGCGTAAAACCTCACAGAGGTCTGACATCCATTCCCACTCCTCACTTCTGATTAGAGGAAGTTGAACGGAGAGGCGACGACCGTGTAACAGCTGGTACTCCACTACTGCCCTCTGCTGCTCACAAAGCCAGGCCAACATGTGGAAGGTGGAGTTCCAGCGCGTGCTCACGTCACACAGCAGCCGGTGAGCTGGCAATTGTAAGCGCTGCTGCAGCTTCAACAGGCCGGCTGAAGCTCTAGATGACTTACGGAAATGTGCACACATGCGGCGCACCTTGGTCAAGAGATCATGCACATTGGGGTAGGTTTTTAGAAATCGCTGAACCACTAAATTAAATACATGCGCTAGGCATGGTACGTGTGTGAGCTTGCCGAGCTCCAAAGCCGCCACCAAGTTACGCCCATTATCACACACAACCATGCCTGGTTGCAGGTTGAGTGGCGAGAGCCACTGCTCGGTCTGGTGACTAATCCCCTGCAACAGCTCTGAGGCCATGTGCTGTTTGTCCCCAAGGCAGATCAGCTTCAGCACGGCCTGTTGACGCTTCCCCACTGCAGTGCTACACTGCTTCCAGCTACCGGCTGATGGGGGAGTGGCGCTGCGTGCAGAGAATTCGGAGGTGGAAACGGAGGAGGAGGAGCCAATAACGTAGGTGCTGGCGGAAACCCTGATGGAGGTAGGGCCCGCAATCCTCGGCGTGGGTAGCACCCGTGCCATCCCAGGGTCCGAGTCGCTCCCAGCCTCCACGACATTCACCCAGTGTGCCGTCAGGGAAATGTAGCGTCCCTGGCCACAAGCACTTGTCCATGTGTCAGTCATTAAGTGGACCTTCCCAGTAACTGCGTTGGTCAGGGCACGGGTGATGTTACGGGACACATGGTGGTGTAATGCGGGGATGGCACACCGGGAAAAGTAGTGGCGGCTGGGGACCGCGTACCGAGGGACAGCTGCTGCCATCAGGCTGCGGAAGGACTCAGTCTCCACAAGCCTAAATGGCAGCATTTCGATGGCCAGTAATTTGGATAGGTGTGAGGTTAGTGCTATGGCCTGTGGGTGGGTGGCTGGGTATTTTCGCTTACGCTCAAATGCCTGGGGTAACGACATTTGGACTCTGCGCTGGGACAGGGAAGTGGATGTGGTCGCTGATGGTGCTTCAGATGGTACAGGTGCAGGGCGGGAGGTATGCGGGCCTGCGCCTTCGACAGACGATTGGCCGGCACCGAAAACAGGGGAAGAGGAGGCAGTGGTGTGGCCTGCAGACACAGATGGGCGATCCAGGCGTTCCTCCCACTTATTACGGTGCTTGGATGCCATGTGTCGGATCATGCTGGTGGTGGTGAGGTTTCTAGTGTTCATGCCTCGGCTCATTCTGGTGTGGCACAGGTTGCAAACTACAATTCTTTTGTCGTCCGCACTTTCCTTAAAAAAACGCCATACCGCGGAACACCTACCCCTTGGCAAGGTAGATTTACGCAAGGGGGTGCTCCGTGGAACATTTGCGGGCCGGTTTGGTGCGGTCCGCCTTCTTTCTGTAGCCACACCACTGCCTCTTCCAGCCTGTTGCGGTGCTGCAGATGGCTCACCCTCAGGACTGCTGTCATCGCTCGGCTCTACACCTTCCCAGGTGGGGTCAGTCACCTCATCGTCCACCAAGTCCTCCTCCACTTCCTCACTCTGATCATCCTCCTCATGTCTTGATCCCACCACATACTCAGTCATTGACAACTGTATATCATCCTCCTCAACAAGGTCTTGAGACAGTAATAGTGGTTGATTTAATGGCAACTGTGTCTCATCATCATCATCATCCACTACTTCCTTTGACCTTAAATGCCGTTCACATCTGTCATCTTCTTGTGATTGGGTACCCTCTAGAGGTTGTGAATCAGGGCACAAGATGTCATGTTCCTCTGCAAGCGTGCTTGGAGAGAGGGTCAAATGAAGGATTGGTGATGAGACGAGCTCCTCACTATATCCCAGTGTGGGATCACTTCTTTGACCAGACCGTCTATGGTGGGAGGAAGGATGATCAGAGTGAGGATTATGTTGACCAGACTCTTGGCTACTGAGAGTGGACTTGGTGGAAGACAGGGTGGTGCTTAACCGACTGGAAGCAGTATCAGCTGACATCCAACCGACCACCTGTTCGCAGTGGTCGGACCTCGAGAGTGATGTCCTGCGACGCCCTGTAAAATGAGACATGAAGCTAGGTATGGTGGATGTCTTTCTTTCTTGTGCTCTGGCACCAGGCACAGTTTCTCCGCGTCCTGACCCGCGCCCTGAACTATCAGGATCACGTCCACTTCCCCGTCCCTTTTTACCCGCCGCCTTCATATTACACGGAATATGTGCTGCAAATCTGCAACTCTGCAGAGTACACAGAATGTGCTGCTAAACTGCGGTGACGCACACTGAATGGAATATGTGACTTTGATATTTTAGTTTGAAGACTTAACAGTATTTCTTCCTATTCTGCAACTGTGCACAGTACACAGAATATGCTGCTAAACTGCGGCGAAGCACACTGAATGGAATATGTGACTTTGATATTTTAGTTTGAAGACTTAACAGTATTTCTTCCTATTCTGCAACTCTGCAGAGTACACAGAATGTGCTGCTAAACTGCGGTGACGCACACTGAATGGAATATGTGACTTTGATATTTTAGTTTGAAGACTTAACAGTATTTCTTCCTATTCTGCAACTGTGCACAGTACACAGAATATGCTGCTAAACTGCGGCGAAGCACACTGAATGGAATATGTGACTTTGATATTTTAGTTTGAAGACTTAACAGTATTTCTTCCTATTCTGCAACTGTGCACAGTACACAGAATATGCTGCTAAACTGCGGCGAAGCACACTGAATGGAATATGTGACTTTGATATTTTAGTTTGAAGACTTAACAGTATTTCTTCCTATTCTGCAACTGTGCACAGTACACAGAATATGCTGCTAAACTGCGGCGAAGCACACTGAATGGAATATGTGACTTTGATATTTTAGTTTGAAGACTTAACAGTATTTCTTCCTATTCTGCAACTCTGCAGAGTACACAGAATGTGCTGCTAAACTGCGGTGACGCACACTGAATGGAATATGTGACTTTGATATTTTAGTTTGAAGACTTAACAGTATTTCTTCCTATTCTGCAACTGTGCAGAGTACACAGAATGTGCTGCTAAACTGCGGTGACGCACACTGAATGGAATATGTGACTTTGATATTTTAGTTTGAAGACTTAACAGTATTTCTTCCTATTCTGCAACTGTGCAGAGTACACAGAATGTGCTGCTAAACTGCGGCGACGCACACTGAATGGAATATGTGACTTTGATATTTTACAGTTTGAAGACTTAACAGAATGTGCTCTAATCTGCAACTTTGCACACTAAACAGAATGTGCTCTAATCTGCAACTTTGCACACTAAACAGAATATATGAATTTTTTTTTTTTTTTTGTTTTTTTCCCCCCACACAAAATAAACTGCTGCCCCCAAACACAGTAGTCCTAAAAAGGACTTTTGGGTCTTTTTTTTAACAAATTTGCTTGTCTTCTCCCTACACTGACTTTCCCTTCCTATCCTCATCTCTCCCTGGCTAAGACTGAGCCGAACTCGCTGGTCAGGTGCTATACAGCACCCGACCACGGGTTCTGGCCTGCCACTCAGTGTAATGCCAGCAGCCAACATGGCTGCTGGCATTACACTGATGTCAGAGCCTCCCTGCACGTTTATTGGCTGCGCAGCAGCCGCAAAACGTGCGGGGAGGAGACCCGAACATGGCGGGCGAGCACATGCGGTACTCGTACGAGTACCGCCATGTGCCGAGCAGAGCGATGCTCGAGCCGATTCGAGCATCGGCCGAGCATGCTCGCTCAACACTAGTCTTTACCTAACTGTTGGTGGTCCTTCAGTGGCCATCTTTCTTTATGATTGTACATGCTACCCAGAGGCTGGTATCTCCCTCCTTTCTGACCTGTTAAAGTGTTAGTAATGTCCACAAAAACATATTTTGCATTTAGAAGAGCTTAAAAAGCTGAGCTAAATGCAAAAAAATGTATCTCTCAAAGCACTATGGTTTAAGATATACAGGCGTTTAAAGTTTGATCTCTCCTGTTGACAGGTGTAAAGCTGTCAGCAGGAGATCTGTGTCAGTCGACATGGAGGTGCTTGAAAAGTGCCGTGATCTCGTTATTTACCACGAATCCCTTCATTGGGATGGTCTAAAACGTGTGCCTGGTTTTCAAGCACTTGTTTTAGAAGGGATTTGTGGTAAATAACGAGATCCCGGCTCTGCTCAAGCGCCTCCTTGTCGGCTGACACGGATCTCCTGCTGACAGCTTTACAGCTGTCAGTAGGAGAGATCAAACTTTAAACGCCTGTATCTCTTAAACCATAGCGGTTTGAGAGAGACTTTTTTTTTTGCATTTAGCTCAGCTTTTTAAGCTCTTCTAAATGCAAAAAACTTTTTTTTTTGTTCATTACTATCACTTTAACCTCTTGCAGTCAGATAAGTACTTTTATATACATGGGCAAATCTAAAGCCAAATATTCTAAGGTCCCCTTAACCCATTTAACCCAGTGCTCCTCATGACAAACTGGACAGGAAGTATTCTGGTACTTTAGTTCTTTGTGCCCTTTGGCCCCCATTCCCCCTATGGGGCCCTCATCTTCTGAGTATGAACCAGTTTACTTTGGGTCTCTCTTCTCTCCAGTCTGTTCTATACCCTGATCTATTCAGGCAGTCCTAATCTCTTTGTTTGGATGCAGCATGCCTATTGTTGGATGATAGTCACAGTTTGGGGATTCCTTTAAGGAGGAAGATGAGACTGATGGGAATTAATTAGATTTCTCCCCGTCTTTTTGGGAAATCTAAAAGGAGGATTCTTGCCCTTCGGTTGAGGGACTTATCAGAGCTGTTTGGGGACACCTCGGTTCTCTGAGGCCTCTGATTCCAGTTTCTCTTCCCCAGACATCTTCCAGTGGTGTAAAAAGGTGGTACCCATTTTTCCTTCTTATCATTCTTTAGACAAGGTTCTCCTGGAAGAATGGATTGCACTGATAGATGACTTTCTTAACAGACACTTTTTTAAATCTTTATCATTTTTTGGCTGAGCCTTTGATGCTTTTGTCTACATCACCCGCAGTTATTCCCCCTATCGCCTACCTTGCTTTGCGGCCACTGGTGCCTCCCTGTAAACTAGTTTTGCTGGATCAATGGAGTGATGGCTATCTGTGAACAGCTTGAAGATGCCATTCAGGAGAACGTTCCCAAAGAGGAACTGTTGGTAGTGCTCACCAAGATTCTTGAGGGAAATGCTTACATTATGAAAGCATCCTTTGATGCCATCAGGTTTTCTGGAAAAGCCTAGACCTTCTCAATGGCTTTGTGTTGCACTGTGTGGTCAAGTGACCAGATCTTTAGCCAATCTTCCAAAAAATTCTTGGTGTATCTTTCCTTTGTGGGAAATCAGTTGTTTGGTCTTGACCTAGACAAGGTCATCAGTCACATTGCCAGAGACAAGAGTACTTAGTTGCCTCAGATTCCTCTAAAGTGTGCCTTTTCACCTATGAAGACGTGTGGATTTTGTTATCCTTGCCGGTGTGGGGTGCCTAGGGTTCATCATCCTCAGGCTTTCCATACACTCCCTACCCCAAAGCCCAAACAGATTTGGTCAGGCAAGAAGACTTTGCAGAAGCCTAACACTGCCCAAGTCCATTTCCTCTTGACTTGCTGGATCCTGGTCTGTCTCTGCCCATTGGGTGTTGCTCCATCTCTTTTGAGATGCCCCACACATCTCAAAAGAGATTTAGTAATTGGTGGGTTTTGTGGGTATATTCAGAACAGTACTGCAAAATCTTCAAATCTTTCCTCCTCACAACTTCGTCTTGTGTAGAATTCCTTGGGATTTGGCTCCAAGGCTTCTTTTTATTGACGCAGTATCTTCCCTGCTATAAATCCTGGTGTTGCTTCCTGTTCCTGTCCTCATGATTTCTAGGGAATACATGATGGTTCTGGTAGCTCACTTACGGACATATTATGATGACATATTGAATAAAGCAAGGTCAGATACTATCCTACAGCAGCATCTTAAAGTCACATTGTCCAGCTTGACAACTCATGGATAGATTCACAATCTAGACAAGTCAGACCTACAACAGATGCAGTGCATGACTTCCATAGGTGTGGAAATCAAAACGCTTCAGCAGAAGGTATTTGTACCCACAGACAAGGTATCAATAATAAAGTCCAGGTTCTCTCTTCTTCATGCAGTTCCTGACTGTAGGCCTCTCTTGCTTAAGATTGTAGGAACCATGGTATCCACTCTAGACGCTGTTCCCTTCACACAGTTCTACATGAGACAATTATAACTGGATCTTCTACAAGTATAGAACAAGAAGTTGCAGTCCTTAACTCATTGATTAATCTTTCCTCAGTTAAATTTCAGTAACTTGAATGGTGGCTGAACGATGAGAATCTCCTTGGAGGGAAGACCTTCTCTCTACATACATAGACAATTGTCATGACAGACACCATCCTCAAGGGATGGGAAGCATTCTGCAGTCCTCTCCATTCAGACCTTAGGTTGAATCATGGATCCTTCCTTCTCTTCAACTGGTTGTAATTGAGAACAGTCTTCCTCTTTAGACAGCCCTCTTGAAGGGGCATACCATTTGTATACAATCTGACAGCATCACAGTGGGGGATTGTGAATATCACCACTGTTGAACCAATAGTATGACAACCTGGCTAGAACTGCAAAAGATCCCATACTGGACAGAGCATTATGTTTCTGCACTATAAGACATTTTTATCTCAGGAGTAGAAAACTGAAAGGAAACATTCTCAACAGAACAACTATTTATCCAAGTGAATGGGAACTCAAATAAGAAATCATTGAAGCACAAGTAGTCCGTTTGGTGTCTACCAGACATAGATCTAATGGTGTCCAGACATGAAGCAAAACTTCCTGTCTTTTGTGCAGGAAAAAAAAAATAAAAGTAGACAATATTGGATGCATATGTGGTGCCTTTTGTATTATAGTCTGGTGGATGTCTTTTCACCTACTGGCATTGATCCCCAGGGTTGTTGCGAACATTAAGAAAGAAGACACATGTCCTTCTGATAGCTCCAACATGGCCAGGCCGAGCATGGCATCCTAATTTAATGGGTCTGTCAGTAGCAGAACCATGGAGTCTGCCAATGATCCTAGAACCACTGTCTTATGGTATGACTCTGCATTCCAACATAGTCAGTCTGACCTTAATGGCATAGAACTTGAAGCAGCAATATTAAAACATAAATGTGTCTCTGATGAGGTCATTCAATCAATGAAGCCAGAAAGTAGGATTATAAAAGGACTGAGACTCAGCAGCTTGAAAATTCTGCTGTTTTTACTTGGAGGATGTTCTGACATTCCTACAGGGTGTAGTTCACATGCTTCCTCCATTTTTATAAGGATCCATCTCCTCCCTGGGATTTTAACTTTGTAGAGATTTTACAAGAATAGTGTTACAGATTACCTTGGTTCCAGCGCCGCAGCTTCAGACGACGCTCAAAATGATGCTTCAGCGTCAGCAGCCGTCCATGCCGCACTGATGTCGCAGGGATGTTGCATGGTTGGACGCATCAAAGCTAGATGCGTCATCTGCAGGCGCGAGGCTTCAAGCATGCAGCAGGCCTCTGTTTTATGTATTTGCTTCCTGTAGTCTCCTCCTACCCACTTCCTTCCTCTGAGCTGCTCCTCCTACATACTTCCTGAGGAGGGGTTTAAAGGGCAGACTTATTCCTAACTCAGTTGCCCTTGCGATGTTGTACAATACAGTTCTGTTTCCCTTGGGCTCTGTGTATGACCTGGCTAGCTTGACCATCCATTCTGGTGCAAACCTGTGGCTCTGGCTGACTACCCGTTTGCTGTATGACCCGGCTTATATTACTATCCTTTCTGGTGCTAACTAGGGGGCTCTGTCTGTTTCCTCTGTGTGTTGGTTCCCGCTCCACAGACACCCATCCTAGTGCGGACCTTGGGCTCTATCAGACTCTTAGATTACTGACGGCAGTCGTGAGTCAGTAGTCTCCTTGGTTGCGTAGATATTGGAGACTTCTCTCCTAGACTGACTGGAGGCTGAGTCAGTGCTAGTCCTTTGGGCATTCTGAATTAACTCGAGGCTCCAGTGGGCTGAGGCCTAGTCTCGGACAGTGTGGTGGATCTATTGGCAGACTGCTATTTCTGATACAGTGCTTGCCTCTTTGATCACCCTCAGTGTGTTATCTGTTTACGTACATTACTGTGATTTGTCTAATAAAATATTGTTTTACTTTACCTTACTGACTCTTGGTTTATTCCTGGGAACCGTGACAATACGCAAGGGCCATGAATACGGACGGTAATAGTAATTCAGCTTTTCAAAGCATCCTGGATAGGATGGAGACACAAGATCAACTTATTGATCAATTGTCTTTTGCCTTACAAACCTTGTTGCAGCGCACTGCGCATCTCGAACTAATTAACCCACAAACGGTGGCCTCCCCCCCCCCCCCTCGGCACCGGTGGTTCGTACCTCTCCTGATGCAGACACGATCAAGAGGTTGTCTGGTTCCGCTCAGCCCCCACAGAGGTATGGGGGAGACCCAGAATCGTGTTGTGGGTTCCTCAACCAAATTGCCATATATTTGGAAATAGTTCCACATGCCTTTCCAACTGAGCGCAGTAAGGTCAGCTTCCTTATCTCTCTCCTTACAGGCAAGGCATAGACCTGGGCCAGTACGTTGTGGGAAACAGATAAAACTATTGTGCATAACTTCACAAAGTTTGTTAAGTCATTCCAATGTGTCTTTGACTTGCCAGGCCTCGAAAAACCTTTTGACCAATCACCAGGGAGCTCGTACTGTGGCGGAGTACGCCATTGAGTTTCACACTCAGACAGCCGAGGTAGGTTGGAATAACGAGGGCCTGGTAGCCGCCTTCTTCCAGGGGCTTTAATATATTGGATGACTTAATTTCATTCTGTATCCTGATAGATACCAAGCTCAGAGAGTGACCCTCATTTAAGGAGCGCCTGCGGAGGGCTCCGGGCAGACTAGCTCCTAATAATACTGGCCCACCCTATCCTCCCTCACCTCCCATGCCTCCTGAGCTGGTCAATGGGGGGAGTGAACCGATGCAGGTCGGTGCTACCTGACTTTCAAAAGAGGAGAGGACCTTCAGGAGGAGGGAAGGACTGCCCAGTACGTCCAGGATGCCCACACCTAAGATCTTACTGGGGACAGATCTTGGGTGGCATTTTGCAGTCTCCAGAAATTTTTTCTGATAAGCCATTGATGTGGGTGTGCATCTCTTGGGAGAACAGATCTGTCTCTGTCCCAGCACTACTTGACACAGGTGCTGCGGGCTGCTTTATTGATGCAGAATTTGTGGCCAGTGAGGAGGCTCCGTTACAGTCTCGTTCTGCTCCACTGGCCGTGGAGGCGATTGATGGTAGACCCCTGCTACCATCTCATATTACTCTTGAGACCACTCTGTTAACCCTGAAGGTGGGAGCCCTTTACACTGAAACCCTGAAGTTTCAGGTAATTAACTCCCCACACTACACTATTGTATTGGGGTTTCCGTGGTTACAGAAGCACAACCCTAGGATGGACTGACAAACGTGCAACATTTTGGCCTGGTCTCCACAGTGTTATAAATCATGTCTCTCCTGTCCTGTGAAAATGGCAAATACTACCTCTCCAGCATTACCTGAGGAGTATTTACCATTTAAGGAGGTGTTCAGTGAAAGTCAGGCTGGGGCCTTACCACCACACAGGCCGTATGATTGTGCGTTGGAACTTATGCCTGGCACATCACCTCCTAGGGACCTTGTCTATCCCTTGTTGGTGGAGGAGAATAGAGTCATGGAGGAGTATGTGTCTGATGCGTTGGCCAGAGGCATCATCCGTAAGTCCTCATCCCCAGCAGGGGCTGGATTTTTTTTTTTTTTTTTTTTTTTTTTAAATAAAAAAAAAAAAGACGGAGAGCTACGTCCATGTATTAATTTTCGAGGGCTTAGCAAAATACTGGTTAAAAACGCATACCCGATTCCCCTAATTACCAAACTCTTTGACCATGTCAAAGGATCTAAGTATTTTACAAAAGTCGGCCTAAGAGCTGCCTATAATTTGTTTCGGATAAAGCAGGGTCACGAGTGGATGACAGCTTTTAATACACGTAATGGGCATTATGAATATTTGGTGATGCCATTTGGCCTCTGCAATGTCCCAGCTGTCTTTCAAGAGTTCATAAATGACGTGCTAAGGGAACTCTTACAGAATTATGTTGTGGTGTACTTGGATGACATCCTGATTCACTCCTCATCCTTGGAGACCCATCAGTTGGATGTATCCAAGGTCTTGAGCCTATTAAGCAAAAACAACCTGTACTGTACACTCGAAAAATGTGAGTTCCACAAACCACAAGTAACATTCCTGTGGTATATTATCTCTGCATCTGGTTTCACTATGGACCCCCAGAAATTGTCTGCAGTAGTGGGGTGGCCTCGCCCTGAGGGACTCAAAGCGATTCAGAGATTTCTGTGGTTAGCAAATTATTACCGGAAATTTATTAAAGATTTCTCCACTATTTTCAAACCACTGAAGGACATGACCTGTAAAAGTGCTAAGACCACTGAGTGGTCCCAGACAGCCATAATGGCGTTTGAAAGACTGAAGGCAGCATTTGCTTCAGCCCCGATTCTGGTACACTCGAATCCCTCCCTGCCCTTTACCCTGGAGGTGGACGCTTCCGAAATTGGAGTGGGCGCTTTAACATCTCAAAGTTCAGGTCCTGGTGACGCCTTATGCCCATGTGGCTATTTCTCAGAAAAATTGTCCAAATCGGACAGAGAATTGTTGGCTATTATTTTGGTCCTGAAGGAGTGGCGGCATCTCCTAGAAGGTACTACTTCTCAGATCCTGATCCTTACAGATCACAAAAATTTGATTCACCTATCAGAGGCAAAATGCTTGTCTGCTAGGCAAACCAGATGGGCTCTATTCCTGTCCCGATTTAATTTCATGGTATCCTACCTCCCAGGCTCCAAAAATGTGAAGGCGGACTCATTGTCCCGCCAGTTCTGCAGCCTCTCCAGAGAGGAGGTTCCACCGACCCCAATTATTCCAGCTGATCGGATCCTTGCAACCATACGGACTTGCATCACTTCTCCCCTGGGAGAGGAGATCTTGGCTGCCCAGGCTTCGGCTCCGGCCGAGAAGCCGGAAGGAAAGTGTTTTGTCCCGGCACAATTAAGTATTAAGCTGTTAGAAACGTACCATGCTTCCAAAATTGCAGGTCACATTGGTCGCGACCAATTGATCTGGTCATTGTCTAGAGTCTTCTGGTGGCCAAGTCTCAGATCGGATTGCGCGGCTCTTACTGCTGCTTGTACAACCTCTGCGCAAGACTCCTCCGCATTTGCCAGTTGGGTTGCTGCAGCCTGTGGCTAATGGGGACCCTCCATGGTCCCATTTATCGATCGATTTCATGGTCGAACTTCCTAGTTCTATGGCCTTTAGGGTCATACTTATGATCGTGGACAAATTCTCGAAAATGGCACATTTCGTTCCTGTCAAGGGCTTGCCTTCCACGCAGGAGTTGGCGGTGATATTTGCTAAGGAGGTCTTTCGGTTACACGGCATACCAAGGGTTATCGTATCCAGTTTGTGTCCAGGTTTTGGAGGTGCTTTTGCACGCAGATGGGAATTCAGCTGGCATTCTCTTCCACTTACCACCCTCAGTCAAATGGTGTGGCAGAAAGGTCCAACCAGTCCAACCAGAACAATTTCTTTGCTGTTATAGCTCTGACCACCACGACAATTGGGCTACCTTGTTGCCCTGGGCAGAGTTTGCCCGGAATTGTGCGGTTAACTCTTCCTCACGGAGTTCTCCATTTTTAATAAACTATGGCTTTCAACCCTCTGTTCTGCCTGAGGTATTCCAAGCACAAGAGATTCTGGCTCTGGATGAGCATTTGAGGGCACTCTGTTTCTCGTAGGCACGGGTACAGCATGCCCTACGGGGTTCCGCGTAGCGGCAGAAACAGCAGGCTGACCGTAGGCGACTGCCGGCACCTACTTTCCAGGTGGGAGATAGAATATGGCTGTCTTCCCGAAACTTGCACCTCCAGGTTCTATGTAATAAGTTGGCTTCTCGTTTTGTTAGTCCGTTCCCAAGTGAAATGCAAGATTAACCCTGTGGCTTATGGTCTAGATCTTCCTGCCAATATGCGTATCCACAAAGTATTTCACATGTCATTGTTGAAGCCCTTGGTCTGCAACTGGTATACCTCTGCTCCTGTTCTTCCAGCTCCTGTGAGAGTTGCAGATCACAAGGAATATGAGGTACAGAACATTTTGGACTCCCGTGTTAGTAAAGGGCGCTTACAGTATTTTATTCATTGGAAGGGCTATGGTCCTGAGGAGCCGCTCCTGGATACCTGCCAGTGATGTCCACACTCCTGTATTGGTACACAGGTTTCATGCTCTATTCCCTGACAAACCTCGGCCGGCTCCACGGAGGGGGGGGGCCTTTGAGGGGGGGTACTGATACAGATTACCTTAGTTCTATCGCCGCAGCTTCAGGCAACGCTCGAAATGACCCTTCGGCATCAGCGGCCGTCCATGCAGCACGGATGTCGCCAGAATGACGCATGGTTAGACGCCTCAAAGCTAGATGCGTCATCTGCAGGTGCAAGGCTTCAAGCATGCAGCAGTCTCCTCCTACCTGCTTCATCCATCTGAGCTGCTCCTCCTACATACTTCCTGAGGAGGGGTTTAAAGGGCAGACTGAGTCTTGACTCAGTTGCCCTTGCATTGTTGTACAATACAGTTATGTTTCCCTTGGGCTCTGTGTATGACCTGGCTAGTTTGACCATCCATTCTGGTGCTGACCTGTGGCTGTGTCTGACTACTCTTTTGCCTGATCCCATTGTGTAGTGGACGCCCAATCTGGTGCGGACCTGTGGCTCTGGCTGACTACCTGAACTGTGTATGACCCAGTTTGTCTGTCCATCCATTCTGGTGTTGACCTGTGGCTCTGTCCGACCATTCTCCTTGTGCTTTCTGGTCTGGCTTAGACATCCTTTCTGGTGCAAATCTGTGGCTCTGGCTGACTACCCTCTCTGTGTATGACCTGGCTTTTCTGAGTACCCACTCTGGTGTTGACCTGGGGCTCTGTACACTGCGCATCCAGCATACCAACGCTTCAGTGGATATCCTATTTGGTGCAGACCTGTTGCTCTGGCTGACTACCTGTTCCGTGTATGATCCAGCTTAAATGACTATCCTTTCTGATGCTGAATAGGGGGCTTTGTCTGTTTCCTCCGTGTGTTGGTCCCTGTTCCACAGATACCCACCCTAGTGCAGACCTGTGGCTCTATCAGACTAGATTACTGACGGGAGGCATGAGTCAGAAGTCTCCTTGGTTGCATAGATATTGGACACTTCCCTCCTAGACTGGGAACCGTGACAAATAGCCATTTGAACCTCTTGTCATTGGTATCCCTTAGACATATATTACTTGCAGCTCAGCTAGAAGATCAGAACTCTGTACTCTATCTAGCACATCACCCTATATAATCTTTCATAAGGATAACCTGGTTTTACAGGCTATGCCTGAATTCCAGCCTAGGATAGGTTCTGCCTTTCGTCTGAACCGGGAATTAACCCTACCTCCCTTGTATCCTAATACTTCTAACAAGCCAGAAGAAAATGCTTTTTGTTTTCAAATTATTGAAGTCTTCAGACAAAACTCTTCTGTTTTTATCATCCCAGAGGGTTATAGACCACAATACCTTCATGGATTATAAACAAGCCTATATTCTTAAATCCAAACTCTAAGACATCAGTCTTCAATAAACCAAACCTGCAATATAGTTGCATGATCTTTAGTTTACACTTTTACCAAGTTCTACAAAGTTAAAGTTCTTGCCTCAGAAGACGTCAGCTTTGGGTGCAATGTTCTACAAGCAGCAGCTGTTTAGGACTTTTCTCTCCCTCTCTGTGTTTTTGAGACCTCTTCATGGTCCCTGTGTCCCCCTCTGAACTCAGGAGAAAAAGGGAATGTTTCACTTATTGTTAAATCCTGTTTTAGTCCATGGGTGACACATGGTATCCTGTCCAAGAATACTAGATTTTTGGAATGGGGTCCCCTGCGATTTCTTGGTTATTCTGTTCTGGTTACTTACTAATGTTATGCTTTGCTACATGTACACTGACGTCTAATGTAGAAGTTGTATTAATAAGGAGAGATGTTTTCTTCTAGTCTTTAGAGATTTATTGTTAAGTCCTGTGGTTCCTGTACCCCCCCCAATGGGCAAAGAGAAAAGGATTTGGGGAATTTCTTTGCCCCAGATTTGCTCAATTTACATCAGTCTGTCTGTCAGGCACAATCTGAAAGAGAGAGACTTATTAAATGATAATTCACAGGATATCATGTTGAATAGAAATGAACTCTTTTCGTGATTTATCAGTGACCGCATAACTGTGATCACCCATTCCTTTGTACTATTGACGTATTTTAGAGCTCCAAATGGTTGTCTCTAGATGGTAAGCTAACCAATTAAATGCTGAATATTATGATTCTGATCAAAAAGCATTGTAATTCCAGTCTTATTCACAATATGGAATAATTCTGGGGCTCACAATTGGACTGTAGTTGACAAATATTCGTTTTGAGTTAAATAACCCCATAAGTTAATGTCCCAGAATTATTCAGTTGTCCTTTTCTGCACAAGTCTCTTCATATTGTTTTAACTGGATTACACCCAAGTTAAAGGAGCAGTACTTGGTTGGGGTAAACCGTTTTCTAACTATAGGTAGGGAGCTGACTGCTATGAGAACTGATTTACCATAGTTTAAAACATGCCCATTCCCTGTCTTTTTGCCCTGAAAATCTGTGATCTGCAAGGCTAGTTCACCTCCTCACACTGCAAATCTTCCTCTAAGCTTCATTGCTGTCCACAATGAATTTGAATGGAGAGGGCAGAAGTGTCCCAAAAGCTTTTGCGTCATCCAGTCCTGTAGAACATGAAGAAAGAAATGGGAGAGCTTTAATCAGAAAGCTGTGCCTATAGATGTCAGTAAACTACCTAAAGTTAGAAAAGCACCTTAACCGTTCTTTTTTAATGTATTTCTTTTTTAGAGGGGTTATTAAAAAAAAAAAATTATAATTAGTAATACATCCTGAGTCTCCTGTGAAAGCGCCTCATTGGTAGGGTATGTTCTTTTACACCGAGTATGGATTATACTTTTTTTAAACACACCCATTTTATTGTAGGCATATATGCCACGTGGACATGCTGACAAGAAAGGACCGCAACAGTGTGATGCAGCTGCTCTCCTTAATCTGATAAATGCCTGTGATCACTTCAGAGTGTGCGATCTATCAAAAGTCAGAGAGGTGAAATATTCTGGGTTCAGTTAATTGTGTGCAGTATTTGAAGTGCGTTTTTGTTACTTTGTTAGAAGTGTTTGTTTTTTTTTTCTTTTCAGGGAATGGATTGAAATTAATCTGAATATACATTGTAATGCCACATATGCAACAGAAAAGTGTAGCAATTTCAGGGTGAACCAACTGCCCCACCGAGAACAAATTAAAATTCCCCCTTTTTTTTTTTTTTTTTTTTTTTTCTTAAGTAATGCTTTATCCCCTTAAATCCTAGAAAAGGCTTCAATACATTTATAAGCAGTGAGTTAGAGATGTCTTTAACATTCAAGTGGTTATAAAATCCACAAATTCTCATAGACCTAAAAAAAAATCTAGACCTCATGGGGGCATATGGACCCCTCCTGATGTCCCCCTCAGTTATTGATCACTTAATCACTTATTGATCTCCAAGCTGAGATCAGTTTAAGACATCATAGCTTATCAAACAATGCAAAATGCTTGTTTTTATGAGATGCCATGAACAAAAGCTGAAATTGTTTTGAAAAGAAAAAATAAAATGTATCGTTTTCTTATGGAATTATAAAGTTACCAGTGGAATCATACCTGAACAGATGGCAAAAATGCTGAAAATGTGTCTGGCCAGCAGAGTGCATAAAATTTCCAAAAGTCCCTGGCATTGAAAGGGGTTATATAGTTAGGACATTTCTTTTGTACCCTGTGGTGTAATTGTTTCACTTCTTGGGGCCGTATGCAGAAAGCTAAAGAACAGCAACTGTGATCGATCAATGTACTGGTTTGCCGAGGGAAAGGCTGAAACTGACTGCTCCAGTCTTGGAGCAGTCAGGTTCAGCCTTCCGGCATGATCACAGTACGCCTTTGCTGTGATCATTTAACTCATGACATGACAGGACCATCTTTGGTTCTTAAACAGACAAAAATTGTGATGGTCCTGGTGAATCCAAGGGGATAATCCTCCAGAATGCTAGAAAAGATAATTTACTCATTGTGAGGGGTCTAAGAGCCCCATTAAAATAAATGTAAAATGTAGCACTGAAAATTGGGATTCTATATGCTCAGATACTCTGTACTCCATGTTTACATTTGTAAAAAAAATATCCCTTTGTTGTCTGGGCTGCATTCAATAGAATGGAGAGATCTCTATTTTATTAAACCCATAAATCTGAACAATTGCACAAGTTTTCATGCAACAAAAGGCTTCATGTGGAATAGTATATGCTCACAAGTACCCAGACACATGAAAATGAGTGCCAGCAGCTTTGCTATCCTGTCACAAAACGGCAGACATTTTAACCACCTCCACTTTACCAACACATTCGCTAAAATGTTGCAAACATTTGCTAATTCACATCAACATGCTCAATTCAGTAACATTTTGATGCCAACACAATATTTTGAAAAGGTTATTACCTAGTGACCTCACTTAAGCCTGTTTTTCAGTGGCTTTAGGGCATGAGAAGTGAGGGGGTGCTATACTGATCCTGTTCCTTTTTTTCACTTTAATGAGGAAAACATGAGATTGGTCTCTACTCCCTTACATGTCACTTTAACCCTTTCAAGCAGATAAGTATGTTTATCTTACTTTTTCTGTCATGTAATATATTTTAAGGGGTGTCTTTGTGTAAGTGAGGCATTGTATACAAAATGTGAGAGGCTTCTGAGGAAAAACAAACAGCACAGTGGCCTGTTCTACGCCTAACCACCGCATCGTGGTTTAGCTCTCTAGTGCCATTACATAGAAGAAATCTCCACGTACATATTAGACTAATTCCATCCAAAAGGGCGGTCCAGTTCCAAAATGACGGTCAAGTTCCCTCTGCACAGGAAAACCAGCTAACCCTTTTGCCTTGTTGGACCTAGTCAGGGAGGTGCAGCTGGACTCTGTAGGCAGTGAGAGCAAGGGGTCCATGTCTGGATTACCCTTCACTCTTATGAAGACCCCCTAAGAGTATTTACAATATGTATACAAATGTGATACGCTTCTGAGGACGAACAAACAGCACAGTGGCCGTTCTACGGCTAGTCACCGCTCAGAAGCATCACATTTTAGCTCTGTAGTGCCATTACATAAAAAATCTCCAAGTACATATTAGACTAATTCCGCCCAAAAGGGAATTAGGAAGTGTTGTTTGGAGAATTTAAGTTCTGCATTGCCTGAAGAGAGGTTTTGATGCAGGTGTCAAACTCGCATCTGTTGGGGTTCAGCTGGCAGCATTATCTGCAATCTTGGCAATCCAGTTTGGACGAAGATTTAATCAAGAGGTTCCTGAGAGTAGTTGACAAGTCTAAGCACAGGATTAGGAAAATAGTTCCTCCTATACTGGTGACTAAATTCCCCCTTTTCTTCTCTGTCTGTCCATGGCACACTTGACCATTGAATCTGTGTGTGTTCTTTTCACAGTTTGCCAAAAGAATAACTGGGGCCTTGCCACAGAGAGCTGACTTATATGCTGTTTGATTGGGCCTACCTAGCTAGGAGGCAGAGACAAGACTCCCTTTTCTTGCCATGAATGGACACAGAAGAGAAAGGAATATATGTGACCGAATTACACCTTTTAGGTATTGACGTTCCTTTAATATTACAAAGCTCAGGTCACTTTATTTGTCTCATGGTTATTTGTGTTACTTGAAGATGGCAAAGGCTTACCTCTAGCATTCAATAGGTTAAAAGCCCAATTTAATCCCTTAAGGATCGGCCAAAGTGTTGCAAAAACCTTTGGTCCTTAAGGGGTGAAATAAAGTGGAATCTGAATTTGACCCCAATGATGAATTTGGGTTGTCTTAGTATATCAGCCACAGTACTTTGAGGGCCAGTGGGTATACACAAATAATTACTAACATTTCCTCTGCATTCTTCTTTTCTTAAGGTTATAAAATGCCGAAATGACATAATGCACTCGTCTGACATGAAAGTGTCTGCTGCCTGGCTGGGAGACTTTGGAAATAAAATGCAGAATTTCATTTCTGAGTTTAAACATATACCAGGTCTCAAAGAGCAAGGAGGCAAAATACAAGAGGTAAGTGACATAGTTTATCTATGCAGATGAGACTGATGTAATAAGAACTGGAGCAATTCTGGAGTAAACAACTGCATTGTAGTGGAACTTTTTTGTTTGTCTAGTTTATGTGCCCCATAATTGCTTTCAGATGTTCTTAGATTATCAGCTTCATTTTAATATAATTACATAAAATGTATTAAATTATATTTGATTACACAAGTTGTCCTCAGACTTTTTACAGTTGCAGAACCCTTGTTTACATATAAATCACTGCTGATCTGAAACAGTCAAACACTTGAACTCCTTGGATGCTAGAGCGGTCTCCAACACATCAGGGAAGATGCACTAAGGCGTGATAAAGTGGTGATTAAGCTGAAATAACTTCTCCAGTGATATCTCTTCTCCAAGTCCCATGTTATTCTAAGGAGCCAATGCACTATGATTTCTCCAGATTTGGAGATCTTAGTGCAGAGGCTCTATAGAATAAGAAAGTAACTGGTGAAGTAGTATCACTGGAGAAGTCACCTCCGTTTTATCACGCCTTAGTGCATAATCCCCATGGCTTCATCATGTGCTGGAAACCTCTTTAGCCTACATGGGTATAACAGTTTGTTAGTAAATGTCTAATTTTGTAAGTTAGTGCCTGTAACTTTAGGCTAAAATGTATTGGCTAAGAGAGATCACTTAATTATATCTGGCATTGTTTTTCTTCTTGGATAGTGTAAAATATAATGCTTACTGTTTAAGCAGAACCCAGCCTCGTTCAACTGTCCATACACTGTCTGCTTCCTTAAACTGTTCCATTATTCACTGGCATTCACAGATCCAAACATACACTGTCAGCCCACAGTTGTTCCACTCTCCTCCATTACTCCTTTGGGGAACCCCTTGTACATTTTCATGGAAACCCAGGTTGGGAACCACTAATTTAAACTACGAACATCCACTTCAAGTGTTTTCCTGGTTTGTGATATTGTCAATTTTAGAAGAGATCATTGACTAAAATTTGAATAATTTTAAATGTGATATTGCCTGCTTTTTGCTGATATTAATAGTGCCAAGGTATTTTAACTCCCTGGTAAATTATCTGGTATACATCTCATGACAAGTGACTGCTGGACTTTCTCTCTGATATATCTACACCAGGACTATTTTAAGAACCTCTAATGACCTTGTGAAAATCATGTAGAAGCCCCATATACAGACCTAATTTAATCACTTGACTTTTAACAGTGAGATGCAGGCAGCTCTAGCACCC
This sequence comes from Rhinophrynus dorsalis, assembly GCA_037306005.1. Lineage (NCBI taxonomy): Eukaryota > Metazoa > Chordata > Amphibia > Anura > Rhinophrynidae > Rhinophrynus > Rhinophrynus dorsalis. The sequence goes on along the minus strand of CM074719.1, from coordinate 164,714,656 downwards.
AAAGGATTAAGCTGAGAAGTGGATTCCATTAATACAAAGGAGTAGGAAAAATGTATGTATGTATGTATGTATGTCCTCAAATTGGATTATAACAGTACTGCCTTTCTCCAAAGGTGTTTTTGTCTGCCTCTTTCACCTCCTATAAAGTAATCACTATTTTATTCTGTATCCCCAATACAGGTTGAATCCCTTTCTTTTCTTTTTTTTTTCTTTCTAAATCGGTAATTTCAGCGAGATATAAGCTTAGAAAGTGGTTACTGCATGACATCACTGTTGGCCTAGCCTCAGTACAGCTGTGTACCTCACGACTGTCAATCTTCTCCTTTTCTCCTCCTGTTGTGCCTCGTTCCCTCCTCCTTGCCAGATGCTCGACCATGCCAGGTCACATGGAGATTCGAGCATCAGAAAAGGAGGAGGGAACAAGGCATAACAGGGGAGGAGAAGATTGACAGCCGTGCATTACAGAGTTGTACCACAGCGAGGCCAGCATGTCTTGGACACAAGTCCTCTGGATCTAAAGTTTTTCTTCCCCACTGAAAGCCATGTTTGTACATCCTGTGGAAAATGGTGTGAGCAAGATTTTCATTAATTTTCTCCATTGTGGGGTATGGGGATTTTTGCCCCTCCTAAATTCCAGCCATAGATGAAGCAACAGTGCCACCTGCCCACAAAAAATACAGTGATGTTAATATGTTTTGAATGAAACACCTCTTACTTGTGGAAGTTCTTTTGTCTACTCTACTTTTCATAAGTGGTCACTGTTCCTTGGAAGAAGATATACTTAAAAATATTTCAATGTAAGCATGTTTATTCTGCACTTAACTTAGGTGCTCTTGTCGGATTGGGCTGTTGAAGACCTTGATGAATTTGATGCTCTTGCCTTAGCCTGTGACAAGGAAATACCAATATCATTAGGTGAAGTAGAAATGGAACTGATACAACAGATGATTCAAGAAATAAATCTACAGATAGAAGACTGTGACACCCTGTCCAATGAGGTGCATTAAAAATACTTTCTCTAGAACTCAAGAATCCTCATTAGCACATGTTTCATTGTCTCCTGTCACTTCTTCCACTAGGATCTGGATAACATCCAAAAGTTGAAGACCTTTTTATTTGATCATAAAGACCTTCAGTCCCATTTCCAAGGGGAAGTGGAAAAGCTGGACAGCATGTTACAGCAGATGGAGAAGGTGAGATTTCATTTAATTCTTTCCCTCTATTAAGAAAACAGGAACATTTCTAGAGAAAACCAGCTGCACCATAGAGGACAATTAAAAATGCACAATGTTTTTAAATTGGGGTTTTAACCCCTTGAATGATAGGTTTCAAACACATTGCTTCACAACTCATTGAAAACCTCTATAGCCTTCAAAGGGTTTAAACCCCCATTTAAATGAACAGGATTATTGGGATTTTTTGGTCTTCAGTAGTGCAGTTTGTTTAATCTAGAATTACTCCACGTCTTAGCACATGTCTGGATAACCTGAGGTTTTCTAGCTGTTCTGAACTACAATACGAGCTGTAGTTCTCAGGTTGACCAGCCCATTATATGCAAATCAACTGCTCTCTCCACCACTCACTCCCTCTCTCTCTCTCCCCCACTCACTTCCTCTCTCCCCCACTCCCTTCCTCTCTCTCTCTCCCACTCCCTTCCTCTCTCTCTCCCCCCTCCCTTCCTCTCTCTCACCTCCCTACTCCCTTCCTCTCTCTCTCTCTCTCTCTCTCTCTCTCACCCACTCACTTCCTCTCTCTTCCCTCCCCACCCCCTCTCTCTCCCCTCCCCACTCCCTCTCTCTCTCACCTCCCTACTCTCTCTCCCTCACCGCCCTCTGTCTCTCCTCCCCACTCCCTCCCTCTCTCTCTTTCTCCTCCCCACTCACCCCATTCCTTCCCTCTCTCTCCTCTCCCTCTCTCTCTTTCTCCTCCCCACTCACCCCATTCCTTCCCTCTCTCTCCTCTCCCTCTATCTCCCCTCTCTCCTCCCCTCACTTCCTCTCCTCCCCCTCACTCCCCACACTCTGTCTCCCCCAGACACTCTCCCCCATTACTCTGCCCACACTCTTGCTCCCCCTCTCCTCCACACTCTTGCTCCCCCTGTCCTCCACGCTCTTGCTCCCCCTGTCCTCCACGCTCTTGCTCCCCCTGTCCTCCACGGTCTTGCTCCCCCTGTCCTCCACGCTCTTGCTCCCCCTGTCCTCCACGCTCTTGCTCCCCCTCTCCTCCACGCTCTTGCTCCCCCTCTCCTCCACGCTCTTGCTCTCCCCCTCCCCCTCCCCTTCACACTCTTGCTCCCCCTCTTCTTCACACTCTTGCTCCCCCTCTTCTTCACACTCTTGCTCCCCCTCTCCTCCACACTCTCGCTTCCCCTTTCCTCCACACTCTCTCTTCCCCACACTCTCGTTTCCCCACACTCTCGCTTCCCCCCTCTCTCTCTTCCCCCTCTCTCTCTTCCCCCTCTCTCTCTTCCCCCCTCTCTCTCTCTCTTCCCCTCTCTCTCTCTCTTCCCCTCTCTCTCTCTCTTCCCCCCTCTCTCTCTCTTCCCCCCTCTCTCTCTCGTCCTTTTCTCTCTCTTCCTTTTCTCTCTCTTCCCCTTCTCTCTCTCCCTCTTGCTTTTTTCTCTCTTTCTCGTCCTTTTCTCTCTCCCTGTCTCTCTTCCCCTTCTCTCGCTCTCTTTTTCCCTTCTCTCTCTGTTACGGTTGGCAAGCAACACCAGGAGTCAGACGGTATAGTTAATAGAACCTTTATTATGAGAATAATAACAGTTATGCAATATAAATATATACACACAGTGGGTGATCGAAAAGGCGACTACTGTATCAGGAATAGCAGTCTCCCAATATCACCACCTCACTGTCCGAGACTAGGCCTCAGACTGCTGGAGCCTCGCGTTAAGGTAATGGCCAAGAGAGATACTGACTCAGCCTGCAGTCAGTAGCTGGGAGTCTGCTAGCCCCAGGTCAATACTAGGAAGGATGTCTGAATAATGGAACCAACCCTAGGAGCGAACAGACAGGACCTTCTTTTAAGCACCAGATAGGATAGTCAGACGAGCCAAAGTCATACACAGAGCGGGTAGTCAGCCAGAGCCACGGGCTTGCACCAGATAGGATATCCACTGAAGCGATGGAATGCTGGATGCGCAGTGGATAGAGCCCCAGGTCAACACCAGAGTGGGTAATCAGACAAGCCTAGGTCATACACGGAGCGGGTAGTCAGCCAGAGCCCCAGGTTTGCACCAGATAGGATATCTGAGCCAAATCGGAACGCACAAGGAGAATAGTCAGACAGCGCCATGGGTCAACACCAGAATGGATGGACAGACAAGCCGGATTATGCACAGGAATCAGGAATACTAGATAATGAACTGCTCAGAACACCAACGTAAGGGTGACTGAGTCAGGACTCAGTCTGCCCTTTAAACCCCTCCACAGGAAATAGATAGGCGGAGCAGCTAGAGGGAAGAAGTAGGTAGGAGGGGACTACAGGAAACAAACACACATAAAACAGAGGCCTGCAGCATGCTTGAAGCCTCTGCCTGCAGATGATGCGTGGAAAGATGCCAAGCGTCGCTGAAGTGGCGGCGCTGGAAACAAGGTACTGTGACACTCTCTCTTTTCCTCTTCTCTCTCTCTCTTTTCCCCTTCTCTCTCTCTTTTCCCCTTCTCTCTCTCTTCCCCTTCTCTCTCTCTCTTCCTTTTCTCTCTCTCTCTCATCCTTTTCTCTCACTCTTCCCCTTCTCTCTCTCTTTTCCCCTTCTCTCTCTCACTTTTCCTCTTCTCTCTTTCTCTCTCGCTTTTCCCTTTCTCTCTCCCTCTCTCTCTTCCCCTTCTCTCTCTCACTCTTCCCCTTCTCTCTCTCTCTTTTCCCTCTCTCTTATCTTTCTCTCCCTCACTCCTTCCCCTTTTATCTCCCTGTTTCCCCTGTCTCTCTTCCCCTCTCTTTCCCCTTTCCCTCTCTTTGCCCTCTCTCTCCCTCTACTCCTCAATCCACTCTCTCTTCCTGCTTCCTCCCTCCACTTTCTCTCTCTTCCCCTCTCTTCCCCTCTTCCCCCTCTCTCTCTCTATCCCCCTCTTTTCCCCCTCTCTCTTTTCCCCCTCTCCCTCCTCCTCTTCTTTCTCTCTTCCCATTCTCTCTCTTCCCTCTCTCTCTTCCCCCCTCTCTCTCTTCCCCCCTCTCTCTCTTCCCCCTCTCTCTCCTCCCTCTCTCTCTCTTCCCCTCTCTCTCTCTCTCTTCCCCCTCTCTCTCTTCCCCTCTCTCTCTCTTCCCCCTCTCTTCCCTCTCTCATTTTTCCCTCTCTCTTCCCTCTTCCCCCTCTCTCTCTCCCCCTCTCTCTCTCTCCCCCTCTCTCTCTGTCCCCCTCTCTCTCCCCCTCTCTCTCTCTTCCCCCCTCTCTCTTCCCCCCTCTCTCTTCCCCCCTCTCTCTCTTCCCCCCTCTCTCTCTTCCCCCCTCTCTCTCTTCCCCCTCTCTCTCTTGCCCCCTCTTTTCTCTTGCCCCCTCTTTTCTCTTGCCCCCTCTTTTCTCTTGCCCCCTCTCTCTCTTTCCCCTCTCTTTTCTTTCTTCCCCTCTCACTCTTTCCCTCTCTCTTTCCCTCTTCCCCTTTCACTCTCTTTCCCTCTTCCCCTCTCTCTTTTCCTCTTCCCCTCTCCCTCCTTTCACCCTCTCCCTCCTTTCACCCTCTCCCTCCTCCTCTTCTTTCTCTCTTCCCCTTCTCTCTCTCTTCCCCATTCTCTCTCTCTCACTTTCCCCGTCTCTTTCCCCCTCTCTCTTTCCCCCCTCTCCCCCTTACTCTGTCTCTTTCTCTCTCTCTTCCCCCCTCTCTCTCTTCCCCCCTCTCTCTCTTCCCCCCTCTCTCTCTTCCCCCTCTCTCTCTTCCCCCCTCTCTCTCCCCCCTTTCTCCCCCTCCCCCCTTTCTCTCTCTCTCCCCCCTTTCTCTCTCTCTCTCTTTTCCCACTTCTCTCTCTCTTCCCCCTCTCTCTCCTCATCTTCTTTTTCTTTCCCCTTTTCTCTTCCCCCTTCTCTCTCTCTCTCTCCCCCTTTCTCTCCCTCCCTTTCTCTCTCCCTCCTCTTTCTCCCCCCCCCTTTCTCTCTCTCTCTCCCCCTTTCTCTCTCTCTCTGTCCTTTTCTCTTTCTCTCTCTCTCTGTCCCTCTCTCTCTCCCCCTTTCTCTTTCTCTCTTCCCCCTTCTCTCTCTCTCTTCCCCCTTCTCTCTCTCTCTTCCCCCTTCTCTCTCTCTTCCCCCTTCTCTCTCTCTCTTCCCCCCTTTCTCTCTATCTTCCCCTTCTCTCTCTCTCCCCCCCTTCTCTCGCTCTCCCCCTTCTCTCGCTCTCCCCCCTTCTCTATCTCTCCCCCCTTCTCTATCTCTCCCCCCTTCTCTATCTCTCCCCCCTTCTCTATCTCTTCCCCCTTCTCTCTCTCTCTCTCTTCCCCCTTCTCTCTCTCTTCCACCTTTTCTCTCTCTCTCTCTCTCCCACCTTTTCTCTCTCTCGCTTCCCCTTCTCTCTCTTCCTCCTCTCTCTCTTCCCCCCTCTCTCCTCTCTCTCTTCCCCCTTCTCTCTCTTCCCCCTTCTCTCTCTTCCCCCTTTATCACTTTTCTCCCTCTATCTCTTCCCCCTTCTCTCTCTCTTCCCCCTTCTCTCTCTCTTCCCCCTTCTCTCTCTCTTCCCCCTTCTCTCACTCTTCCCTTCCCTCTCACTCTCTCTCTTCCCTCTCACTCTCTCTCTTCCCTCTCACTCTCCCTCTCTTTTCCCCTTCTCTCTCTCTTTTGCTTTTCCCCTTCTCTCTCTCTCTTGCTTTTCCCCTTCTCTCTTATATTTCTCTCCCTCACTCCTTCCCTGTCATGGTTACCCAGAGAAGTTCAGGAGTCAGCACGGTTTAGTTAATGCAATTTATTAACAAATGACATAAAGAAGATATATACAATATATACAATAGGAATAAGCACAGGGTAATAGCCAGCAAGCCTGCTATCACAAATAATAGGTTGCAATGCTAAACCCCTGTGCTGGAGACTAGGCCTTAGCCACTGGAAGTCTCAGCTGGAACCAGGAACAGGAACTGGAACAGCAACTCAGGATCTTGATCCGACAAGGAATGAGGTCTGACTCAGCCTGCAGTCAGAAGGATATATCGCTGACTCACACCTGGAGCCAGTAAGGGTGAATACTGACTCAAGCCTGCAGTCAGTAGGAGCGAATACTGACTCACGCCTCCAGTCAGTAGGAGCGAATACTGACTCACGCCTGCAGTCAGTAGGAGCGAATACTGACTCACGCCTGCAGTCAGTAGGAGCAAATACTGACTCACGCCTGCAGTCAGTAGGAGCGAATACTGACTCACGCCTGCAGTCAGTAGGAGCGAATACTGACTCACGCCTGCAGTCAGTAGGAGCGAATACTGACTCACGCCTGCAGTCAGTAGGAGCGAATACTGACTCACGCCTGCAGTCAGTAGGAGCGAATACTGACTCACGCCTGCAGTCAGTAGGAGCGAATAATGACTCACGCCTGCAGTCAGTAGGAGCGAATACTGACTCACGCCTGCAGTCAGTAGGAGCCAATACTGACTCACGCCTGCAATCAGTAGGAGCCAATACTGACTCACGCCTGCAGTCAGTAGGAGCCAATACTGACTCACGCCTGCAGTCAGTAGGAGCCAATACTGACTCACGCCTGCAGTCAGTAGGAGCCAATACTGACTCACGCCTGCAGTCAGTAGGAGCCAATACTGACTCACGCCTGCAGTCAGTAGGAGCCAATACTGACTCACGCCTGCAGTCAGTAGGAGCCAATACTGACTCACGCCTGCAGTCAGTAGGAGCGAATACTGACTCACGTCTGCAGTCAGTAGGAGCGAATACTGACTCACGTCTGCAGTCAGTAGGAGCGAATACTGACTCACGTCTGCAGTCAGTAGGAGCGAATACTGACTCACGTCTGCAGTCAGTAGGAGCGAATACTGACTCACGTCTGCAGTCAGTAGGAGCGAATACTGACTCACGTCTGCAGTCAGTACGAGCGAATACTGAATCACGCCTGCAGTCAGCTATACAAATATACCAGAGCCCCAGGCCCGCACTAGATTGGGTGTCTAATCACCAGGGAAAAGACGAAAGAATAGTCAGACAGAGCCACAAGTCAGCACCAGATTGGATGTCCACTCTTAGGGGTTAGGCAAAAGAATAGTCAGACAGAGCCACAGGTCAGCACTAGAATGGATGGAAGACTAGCCAGGTCATACACGGAGCCCAAGGTAACAGAACTGCTATGAACAACAACGCAAGGGCAATTGAGTCAGGGCTTCAGTCTGCCCTTTAAACCCCTACACAGGAAGTAGGAGGAGCAGCTCAGAGGGAGGAAGTAGGAAGTTGGTAGGAGGAGACTAGTGGAAGCAAACAGATAAAACAGAGGCCTGCAGAATGCTTGAAGCCTCGTGCCTGCAGATGATGCTGAAGTCAAGGTAAGCTGTAAAATTCCCCTCCTATCTCCCTCTTTCCCTTGTCTCTCTCGTCCCTTCTCTTTCCCATTTCCCTCTCTTTGCTCTCTCTCTCCATCTACTTTCTCAATCCACTCTCTTCCTGCTGTCTTCCTCTACTTTCTCTCTCTTCTCCCACTCTCTATTCCACCACTCTCCATATCTCTCTCTTCCACCACTCTCCATCTCTCTCTCTTCCACCACTCTCCATCTCTCTCTCTCCACCTTTCTTTTTCTCATCCCCCTTTATCCTCCTTCCACCTCTCTCTTCCTCCAACATCTCTCTCTATTACTCATCACTCTCTCTCTCTCTCTCATTCACTACTATCCCCTTACTCTCTTTCTGCTCTGTCTCTTCTCTACAGTCTCTCTGTATTTGAAAATAAGGATGTAAATGGTACTACTCAACAAACAAAATGTGTCAGAATAGAAAATGATCATTTTACCCACAATACTGGACAGAAAAGTGTTCAATTAAAGGGACACCCTGCCAAGCAAGCTTATCTAATATTAAGTCTTAATGAACCATGTGCACAAAAGCAAAAGAGGAGCAAATGTCAAACCATCTGTGCCATAGTGAAGAAGTACACATTCCTATGTGGCTTTTTACTCCTGCTAAAGAAGTCTGACATCTGTCAGTCAAGGGGTTAAAAGAGACACTGAAATAGGAATTTGGAAAATGTGTTTTTGGTCCCTATGGAGCACTTTGTTTATCTCAGGTTCCTGTCATCTCTCACTTTGTGCTACACACAAGGAAAAAGAGGTGCAATTCTGGGTAAAGTCACTGCATTGCATGGGTAAATAAACATTACATTGATTGAAATGGAGCTTTGAATTCCTTTAATGTTGTACAAAGGTCCCGAACAGCACCCTAGTATTCAAAAAGTTAAATCAATGGGAATTTGGAGAATTTGTATTTATTCCCTATGGTGCAGCTGGTTTGTTACAGTATTGCTCCTCTTTTCTTTCTGCATGTGGCCATATGTGTGTCAATAGTATGTCTGTGTTACAGGTAATGGGTTTTTATATCCCTGACATTGTGAAGTTCTTGGATTGGGGCAATGTCCCCAACTCCCGGCAGCTTATATCCATTTGGGACCCCTCTCTATGCACTATTGAGAGTCCAGCCATTGTAACCTCACTGGTGTCTGCTCAGAGGGACCTCACTGTCCCACAAATGACACTGCACACCTCTCAGCTGCACAGAGGAAAGGAGCAGTTCAGTAGCACACCACTTGCTACACAAGGGACAAACAAAATTCTAATTGATTTAAATTGGTCTGTCAACCTTCTGATGTTTGGTCCTTGGTCTTGTTGTTTGTTTAGGGTAACTGTATGCCAATCCCATTCATGCTTAAATTTCCTCACTGTATTAACATCTACCACTTCTTCTGGAAGGCTATTCCATTAATCCACCACCTTTTTAGCGAAGTAAAACTTTCTTACATTACATCTAAGCATCTGACCCTCTAGTTTTAGGCTATGACCTCTTGTCCTAACATTTCTACTTCTTCGAAATGTACGTCCCACTGTTTAATCCATTTATGTATTTGACTTTTTCCATTCTTTCCTCTCTCCCTCTCCTTCTCTTCATTCTTATTCTCCTACTTCAGCTCCTTCTCTTTATCCTTCATATCCATCTTCTTAACCTATATATATGTCCAGTCTTTACTGATAGTTTTGTGTTTTCAATACCTTTGTTTTGTTTATTGTTTTAGGTTGTTCCTAGCCAACAATGAAGTGCTCAGAAGCCACATTTGAAAAATAAGAGATTGTATGAACCGCAGTTTTCTGTTTTATAACTCTTCTGCTGACCTGCGTTATGAAGTAGTATTTCATAACAAATGAGTCACTGTTGTATACTCTAATGTAGTGCTGGGCAACCTGCAGCCATCCAGATGTTCCAGAACTACGGTTCCCATCAGTAGTTAGCTATTGGCCTCCTGGGGATTGTAGGAGTTGAAGTCCAGCAACTCCTGTAGCAGGGTCAGAACTCTGAGACCGATTTAGTAAGAAGAACTGGAGTGGACCAGATGCACCATAGAGGAGACACAAACATTCTGCAAATTCCCTGCTGCAGAGGACTTGAGTGCATTGCAAAGCAAAAAGCTGGCGACCTCTCTAGCATTCAAGTGTACTTAAAAAGCCCCTTTTACGTCTACTGGGATTTCTGTTTGTGCCATATGGTGTAGCTGGTTTGCTCCTGAATTGCTCCAGTTCCTATTTAATGCACCTCTAGAACTCTTGACAAACTATCACCTTAATTACAATGTCTGAACTTATAAACTAATTAAAGTTATATTGACATAACTGATGTTGTCTGTCAAGGTTATATTAACCCATTTGATGCTGGATATACCTGCAATGAGAAATACATTTGAAACTTCTGATGTGCCAAGAGATTAAATGAAAGAATCAAATCTGATTTACACGTTTCTGCTGTATATTTATTCTGAAAGAAAATCCTGTTTCCTGTGTATTGTAAAGAAGGGGTTATGTAGTAATTATACATTTGGAATAAGTGACTCTTAATTTGTTTCACAAAAGTACTTACTTCAGCAGGTGCCATCCAAACAGCTGCCATGTCTGTTGGCTTTACATTTGTACTCTGCCATACACTATAACTGAACAGAGCCATAGACACAGGGCCCACCCTGATTCTAAAAGACCATGTACATTTCTTAATGTAGTAAAATGTCCCTGTTCATTTACAGACTTCAGTAGAGTCTAAATGCAAAAAAGTTACTTCTTCAAAATATGATATTTATGGATTTTAAATGCAAAAAACCCACTGAACAGCTATACTTGACTGTGATATAAAGGACACATTATAAAGGAAGAGGAAGGAGCAGTAAGCTTTCTATGGGCAAATATGTTCCAGTACTTGTCTTCCGACAGAAACAGAAGGACAAAAACCCAAAAGGGAGAGCTTCATAGTGTAATATGTTGGAATCCAAATATAACTCATGAGATAGGTACTAACATTATGGGATTGCTACTTAACCCTATGAGTGCCAGATGGGTACGGAACGCATTGCATACCCCTCTGGCACTCAAAGGGTTAAAATGAAAGTAGCCGGAATCACTTGTGGAGGATATTAAAACTGCCCCCACACAGATATCTGTAAGCCGGCCACTCGATCTCTCCTATACTACAGTCCACAGGAACAGCTTGAAGAGATGAACACACAGAGAAAAATGCAAGGAGAGTAGCCCAATCAAACCATATAAATAACCATGATAAGATACTGAAATGGTAAAGATACAGGGATATTCAAAGTTATATTATTGTTTCTTGAGAAAGGAAGGATGACCTTCTGAAACACATAGATTGGGGCCACAGTGTTTTACTAATAAGACTTTAAATTACAACTGGACATTTGAAGAGAGCTTATTGTCCCTTTTTTATCTAACATAACGTGTCTGAAGTACGAAGCCGTTTACCAGCAAATAAAATAAAAACAGCCGTGTTTACAGGGACAGATGTGTTTGCACTTAAAGTGTGGAGTGATAACCAGCGCTTACAAAGAGGATTTCCTTTGAATGTTGAAAACACTCTAAAGGAATGAGATAGCATATAGGAAAATTCCACCTTGATATTGGGGGATACGGAGGGTACAAGGCAAGATATAAAGTGAGGACGGCGGTGGTAAGTACTTTTTTTGGATGACCGTATAACGGACAATTGTATATCCGTGAGAATACTAGAACATATATACCGGAGAAATCTAACTTATACCATCGCCACCTGCCAGTTAGTCTTGGCATAGTATATGGGGGTTTTTACACATGTCTCAGCTCATACGTGGTGTACTTTATTAAGTGCCCGTGTGGGCTGGGATATGTGGGAAAGACCACCCAGACTTTGAAAGAAAGGATAGGACAACATAAGTCAGATATTAGGACGAATAAGGATACATCAGTGGCAATGGACTTTAATCAAATGGCTCATAATGTTTCACAGATGAGGTGTCAGGTATTGGAACAAGTATTGCCTTTAAAGAGAGGAGGGAAAAGAGATAGAGTATTATTACAAAGGGAGGTCAGATGGACTTATAGCCTAAATGAACGTATAGAATATAGATGGTTCCTGTAAGAATATTGTATACATTTGATTGAAAAAATGTACTACTGGTGTCCATAAGCCGTGGGATATATTTAACATGATCCTTTGTTGTTGTAGATGGTTAAAATAGTACAGTTTTTAATTATGTTTTATTTGAATTTTTTCTTGTAGATCGTGGAACATGGGGTTGCATACTAAGGAAAAAAAGTGAACTAGTTAACATATTGTTTGTTATGAAAGTAGACTTGTGTGCATCCCGATATCTTTACGTGAAATTTATTGTGTAAGATTTGTATACATCTCCATGGCGACCGGGGTGAGAGGTCATGCTCCTGTGATGTCATGGATGTGCCGACCCGGATGTGAGGGTACGGACGCGTCGACCCGGATGTGCAGGAGCGGGCCTCGCACAGCGGAAACCAACAGGGGAGGGATGGGTTATTTAAAAGTGGTGATCTTCAATGAGTTGTTGCATAGTGGCCAAGCTGAGGAAGGGGGTTTCCCCCGAAACGTTCAATGGCCGGAAAGCATTCATGCCTGTGTAAACAATTTGTATGAAAGTCTGAATAAAGTATTGGAGATTCTTTGCAACTGGTGAGAGCCTTTTCTCTTCTTTACAAATCGGATGTTTTCAGAACTTAACTGAGCCATCTTCCTCTTTCCTTTCTGTTCCATTGGAGGTCTGTGGTGTTCTCGTTATACTTGGCATACTGGTCCCTTTTTCAGTTATTTTCCTCACTAACTCCTGGGGATTAATTTGAGGAAGACCCTTGGACATCTGTCAAGGGTTTTATTTGGGTGGTATGGGAGAATCTTAAGAGGCACATGAAGGATGCGGTACATTTCTCTCCCTGTCAGTTCTTGGACCAAGGGGTTCTTGACGAGTCACCTGATTATAATCTATTTATCCCCAGGTGCTTGTTTATAATCCTTTCTCTGTTGCTGTGCTACAGCAGTGGGCTACTCCCCACAGCAGTTTATGCTCTTTCTCACCTAGATTCTTTCATAAGGAATGTTACGTGACCTCCGGGGCCTTTTCTACTACATGGGTGGCTAGAGCCATGACTGGGGGAGTAGCTGTTAGGAGCAGTCTGTGGTGATTCTCCTAAAAATGACCATTATTCCTTTTGTTTCTAAGAGCCTCAAGGCTAAGGTTAATACCTTTTTGTGGATGCATTCAACATTAATAAGTTCATTGGCAAGTCTTTAGCTCTCTCTTTAGCAAGACTTCATAGTGTTACTAGCATCATGACTATCTCTAATGTATTGTATCCAGCCTTGTAACAACTTTTTTGACCACTACTTAGTCTGTATACCTACTATTGACATGTCCGTATCTCAGTCTGTATCTTAACACTGTATCTGCTGTCGGCCAAAGTAAACTCTGCCTGTATTTTTTATTATGCCCTGAATGATGCCTGGCAAATGACCTCATCCAGTATATTGACTAACGCTCTTCTGGTTGCCTGTAATGATCTACCAAGTACCTGAAGGTGGGTATGGTTCAGGAGATGGAGTCTCAAAGCAGGGAAGTCCACACACATATAAAACCACACTAATGGAGGTCCAGATGATGCAGACAGAGCCCAGGACAGTGAATATCCACACATGGGGCAGGTCCAATAGACAAGCAAGGAAGCTGGAGTCCAGATGTCCAAGATACTAGGGCATCAGGAAAAGACAGGGGCTGGAGATCTAAAGCAAGACTAGGTGCTAGAAACCAGAAACTGGGTGCAGTATGGAAGATGCTTATCCCCTAGGGTTGAGATCCATGTTTTAAGCAGTCACCTAGGTAACATCAGGCAGTCTGTTTCAAAATCAGTAGATACAGTATCGGTTATAAGCAACCACCCATCCACATAATTTGAGCCTCTTGTTGTGAGAGTCTTGAACAGAATACTAGAAATCCAATTGGGGTACCAAATTGGGAAGGGTAATGCAAGGCTGGACAATCCATGTCAAGGCAGGCAGTAGAGGTTCTTAAAGAAAAAGGGGAAAAAACTCACAGAGCTGATTCACTGTATAATTTACAAGTATTAATGAAAAACAAAATGAACAAAGCATAGATATCACCAAGGAATTAGTGGATTCTCAAGCCCCCAAAGGATAGGCCTAGGACTAAAGCAAAAAGCCAAGACAGAAAAAAGCAGACCTGCGTTCCTCCATACAAATATTCTAAAATGCACCCTGTGTAAAGCATATATCATATCTGTTAGTAAATATGTTTTTGTGTTGCATATTTTGGCCAAAGTATGTTTAAGCTCGCTTTCCCCATCATGTTATCTGATATAAAGCGAGTCCCTGTCTAAAATTTATAGTACCCCTGATATATTCTTGTAAATAAATGTGTAAGATTTGATACCTGAAGTAAAAACATTTATAAAACATATTGAAATTACATGATGCACCTGATCATTTCCTGTAATAAACGCATAGGACTTATAGTAGCACCTCCTTTACTGGCCACTTCAGCCTTGTACCTACTACTACTCCTCCTCACTGTATTTGCTGTGTGGGGCTCCCAGGCAACATGCTCTAGCTCTGTCTTTGGCCTGAAGTTCCCCTGCTCCCTAGCACCACTTGGTCCCACTCAACATATTGTTTTCTTTGCCTCTTTGTACTCAACTGTTGCCTGTCTAGTCCTGGTGCAGTTTTCCAAGCTCATTTCTGTTTCAAGTACCGTTTTCAAGTTCAGTCTAAGTACAGTCTCCAAGTATCAGTCTCATCATTCGAGCAATTCCTTGCAGGAGGCAATTTCATTGCAACTGGTACTAGCTACTGTAACCCCACAGTGACTAGACCAGCATCTTTATCAGTCTCAGTATTGCCAGCCAGGATTTTTTCCACAGGTCCAGTGGTCAGTATCATTAAAACTCCCTGTTGGCCTGATATCCTTGTAGGCCTAATTGCCCTTGCCATTGAGTTTTGAAGCCATCGTCAATAACAACCTACAGTCCCACTCTAAAAATTCCCACATTAAATTCATAAATACATGGTTAAAACCATACTTATACAAATTTTATATAATTTTTGAATTCAATGGCAGTCTCTTCACAGTCCTCAGGAGGTTCCTATAAGTGATCTCACTTAAAGGATCTAGAGATCAATGTTCAAAAGTCACCATAATTGTTGGATCATGAGTTGATTGTAAAGAAGGACAGTATTATTAGAAGTAAGTCTGTAGAATTTGAAAATGTCACAAATATTTAAAAACTGAGGTAAGATGAGCTTGATGAATATAGCCCTTAAAAATTCTAACATAAAACTTTTTTAATTTAATCTTTAAAACAAAAATTTTCAAAGAAACAAATACTTTTGTGTCTTTAAAGGGACACATTTTCAGAGAACCAAAGACTTATTTTTACTAGTTAACTTCATACTCCTAGTTCCCATTCATATATGCTAATTGTACTTTAATTTTTCTCCACCAAATTTAGACTATTTTTATTTTGTCTGAAAAAATTATGGAAAACAGACAAAAAAGTGAGGACTAAAAGAAGATTATTTTTCTGAAAATACCTTAGAACATAACTGTAATTTAAACCACATCCACATTTGAAGGCTTAGTAATGCCCGTATATAAGTCGATTCAATATTTTAGATGTTAAAAAAATAAATTCTATGGAAAAAGTCCCATCTCTCAAACCTTTACAGTTTGAGAGATATTCGGCGCTAAAGTTCCCCTCTCCCTCCTCTTCTCCTGATGTCAGTGCTCTACTGACAGCAGGAGATCCCGGTCCTGGGACCAGCTGGTGGCTCTTCAGCAGAGCCGAAATAGTGAAATTTAAAAATAATTACTTCATTTGAACGGTCTACAGAGTGTGCCTGGTTTGCAGGAACACTTTGTAGACTGTTCCAATGAAGTAATTATTTTTAAATCCCGCTATTTTGGCTCTGCTGAAGAGCTGCCTTGAGTCGCGCAACTTGAATCTCCTACAGTCAGCTTTATAATTGACATGAGGGAGGTGGGAACTTTAGTGGCAAATATCTCTCAAACTGTAAAGGTTTGAGAGATGGGACTTTCTCCATGTACTTTATTTTTTTTTAACATCTACTCGACTTAAATACGGGCATTACTAACCCTTTGAGGATCCTTTTTCCTTTTGATGGAAATGTGTAACTGAATGCAAAAAGTGATGGTAATATGTCTGAGAATTTATGGACCATGAAGTAAGGACAACTTCATTTATCACAACCCCTAGAGTCCTAAAGCATTGTCAGGGGACAATTTTTTCATTGTGTACTCTAGGTAGAGAATGATACTGTAAGGGTCCCATGCACACACAAAAAAGTGCAGCAATTCTGAGGGCCACCAGTAGGCCAGGATGTAAGGATTTCCCTGATTAAGCACAGGTTAATCAGTGATCATTCATTTTGACTGACTCACCTGTGCTTGATCAAGGCAATCCTTACATACTAGTCTGTTACTGGCCCTTGAGGACTGAACTTGGATAGTCCTGCTATAGAGGACAAATAGACATTATTGAAATTCACATTGATTTACATGGGGCTTTTAACAGTTGATTGCTAAAAAAAGTCCAATGCAATGCATTGGAGACCTCTCTAGCATTAAAGATTTTTAAAGCCCATTTAGATAAATTCGGATACTTATTTGTCTTATATAATTTATCAAGTAAGATATAAAAATGGATGTTCATATGTGGGTTTTGTTGTCTCCACAGTACACGGGAGGTAGTATCTATTCCGGGTAGACAGGGAAGGTTGTGTGCCCCTGATGTGGAAGATGACACAGATCATTATTTGTTTACAGACACTATATCCTGTCTCCTGCCCTCATTAGATGTACATATATACATATCATTGAATGATCTCATTCAGATTAATGGGTATTTTAGCGCATGAACTCCATAGGAAAGGGGATGTTTACATTGGATATGAACAATCTGACTTGTTGGGTGCTGTGGGTTCATAAAACACTATGTTGTACACTTTTGGCACATTGATTTTACACTGTATAGTCTTTATAAATGAAATCTTGATTTTAGATTTTTGTCCAATTTCAGGCACTTTGATGAAGTTGGGCTTGCAGCTGTGGGAAACTTAAATCCAGACATCAAGTTCATGGACAAACGCCTCTGAGGGAGTGCAGAGGGCAGCGACACTAAACACGCAAGGCGATCTGTTGTAGGGATGCTGCCTGGTTTACAATATAAGTACCAAGACCATTTGTTTGTTCCTTGATGCTGCTGTCTGTCTCTTCTAGAGGATTGTGGCTTTGTATTTGGCTGATTGGAGCAGCACCATGCGTGTGGAGTCCTAAGACATGGACTGATTCCAGGAGTAGGGTAAGCCAACCACAGGTTCTTTGAATTGTTTTCTATATTGTGAATTTACATATTCCAGAGGATCTGTTTGTGGTTGGATATCCCTTCTAGAAGACGGCAGTGAAAGATTCTCTGAGCTTTCAATTACTTCCAGCAGTATGTTTTGTCACTTTTATTTTTGAGTGCTACCAATGGCCTAATTCAGCTAAAGAAAGTGGTGCAATTCTGAATCAAACCAACTGCTCCATAGGGAACAAATGAAATTCTGTTTGATTGAAAAGGTTTTAACCCCTTGGATGCTAGAAAGGTATCCACTGCATTGCAAGGGAATGCTTAGGAGACCTTCCTAGCATTCAAGGGATTGAACACTCCATTGGAGTAAACGATAATTTGGGTAATGTTAATTTTTCCCCTATGTTACAGTTGATTCATTTCAGAATTGCCCCACTTTCACTTACTGTTGGCAAGAGAGCGCTCCAGCCCACATGGAGGAAACCTCCGTCAGGGTAGGATATGAGAACGAGGCATTACTGGGAAGAGGAAGAGGTGAAGACTGACAGGCTGAGGTACACCTCAGCCTGTCCTGAACTGATGTCACAAGCTTATTTTTAAAAGCTTATATCTCAGGGCTATACTGTGTTAATTAAAAAAAAATTGAATTGAAGATATACTCAAATGGAACATTGAGATGAAAAGGACTTTCATAAAGGTGAGAGTTCCCCTTTAGGTCCAAAAGTGTCTTGTGAATTGTAACATGAGAAGTAGAAAGGATAGAGACACTAGAGGGCAGCAACACACCAGAAATGTATTGTATGCTCAGTTTGTCTTTCCACTATGAAGAAAGTGCAAAGCAGAAGCGCTTTTCAGCAATGGTGGTAAAAATACAAATGTAACAAGGAATTTGTGAGAAATTGTAAAGGCATTTGAAAATGCATGCATGGTGGGGGATTAATAGCCTAGAGAAAGTAAAATAGACTACCCAGTGGTCCCATTCTGAATAGATTTCCAGCCTTTGATGTATTTGACCAAGGTGATATGGTTACGGGACAATAGCAACTACATAAAAAGGTGTCCCTATTACATCTGTGTGCCTGATGGAGAACTCCTCTGGAACTCTCGGCTACCTCTTCCCTAGGACACAAGACAACCCTTTGAAAAGCGACTGTGGTGTTCAACAAGTCATGCAGAATTCTGCCACATGTCAACGTGCAAATTGGGAGCCTAAATGCCCATCAAACAAGGCTGAGGACTAACGTTCTGCGTAACAACAGTGTTCCAGTGGAGACCTCTATCTGTAGCACAGAGCCTCTCAGAAAACTTTAAGAGGCTCCAGTATGCATCTTTACTAGTGATGAGCGAGCATGCTCGGCCGAAGCTCGGTTCGGCTCGAGCATCGCTCTGCTCGGCACATGGCGGTACTCGTACGAGTACCGCATGTGCTCGCCCGCCATGTTCGGGTCTCCTCCCCGCACGTTTCGCGGCTGCTGCGCAGCCAATAAACGTGCAGGGAGGCTCTGACATCAGTGTAATGCCAGCAGCCATGTTGGCTGCTGGCATTACACTGATTGGCTGGCCAGAACCCGTGATCGGGTGCTGTATAGCACCTGACCAGCGAGTTCGGCTCAGTCTTAGCCAGGGAGAGATGAGGATAGGAAGGGAAAGTCAGTGTAGGGAGAAGAAAAGCGATTTTGAAAAAAAAAAAAAGACCCAAAAGTCCTTTTTAGGACTACTGTGTGTGGGGGCAGCAGTTTATTTTGTTTGTGGGGGCAGAAATTTAAAAAAAAAAAAAAAAACGTCACATATTCCATTCACTGTGCCTAGCCGCAGATTAGCAGCACATTCTGTTTAGTGTGCAAAGTTGCAGATTAGCAGCACATTCTGGTTAGTGTGCAAAGTTGCAGATTAGCAGCACAAACTTTTTAGTGTGCAAAGTTGCATATTAGCAGCACATTCTGTTTAGTGTGCAAAGTTGCAGATTAGCAGCACATTCTGTTCAGTGTGCAAAGTTGCAGATTAGCAGCACATTCTTTTTAGTGTGCAAAGTTTCAGATTAGCAGCACATTCTGTTTAGTGTGCAAAGTTTCAGATTAGCAGAACATTCTGTTTAGTGTGCAAAGTGTAAAATATCAAAGTCACATATTCCATTCACTGTGCCGAGCCGCAGACAAGCAGCACATTCTGTTTAGTGTGCAAAGTTTCAGATTAGCAGAACATTCTGTTTAGTGTGCAAAGTGTAAAATATCAAAGTCACATATTCCATTCACTGTGTCTAACCGCAGATAAGAAGCACATTCTGTTTAGTGTGCAAAGTTTCAGATTAGCAGAACATTCTGTTTAGTGTGCAAAGTGTAAAATATCAAAGTCACATATTCCATTCACTGTGTCTAACCGCAGATAAGAAGCACATTCTGTTTAGTGTGCAAAGTTGCATATTAGGAGAACATTCTGTTTCCTGTGCAAAGTGTAAAATATCAAAGTCACATATTCCATTCACTGTGTCTAACCGCAGATAAGAAGCACATTCTGTTTAGTGTGCAAAGTTTCAGATTAGCAGAACATTCTGTTTAGTGTGCAAAGTGTAAAATATCAAAGTCACATATTCCATTCACTGTGTCTAACCGCAGATAAGAAGCACATTCTGTTTAGTGTGCAAAGTTGCATATTAGGAGAACATTCTGTTTAGTGTGCAAAGTGTAAAATATCAAAGTCACATATTCCATTCACTGTGCCGAGCCGCAGATAAGCAGCACATTCTGTTTAGTGTGCAAAGTTGCATATTAGGAGAACATTCTGTTTACTGTGCAAAGTGTAAAATATCAAAGTCACATATTCCATTCACTGTGTCTAACCGCAGATAAGCAGCACATTCTGTTTAGTGTGCAAAGTTGCATATTAGGAGAACATTCTGTTTACTGTGCAAAGTGTAAAATATCAAAGTCACATATTCCATTCACTGTGTCTAACCGCAGATAAGAAGCACATTCTGTTTAGTGTGCAAAGTTTCAGATTAGCAGAACATTCTGTTTAGTGTGCAAAGTGAAAAATATCAAAGTCACATATTCCATTCACTGTGTCTAACCGCAGATAAGAAGCACATTCTGTTTAGTGTGCAAAGTTGCATATTAGGAGAACATTCTGTTTACTGTGCAAAGTGTAAAATATTAAAGTCACATATTCCATTCACTGTGCCGAGCCGCAGATAAGCAGCACATTCTGTTTAGTGTGCAAAGTTGCATATTAGGAGAACATTCTGTTTACTGTGCAAAGTGTAAAATATCAAAGTCACATATTCCATTCACTGTGTCTAACTGCAGATAAGCAGCACATTCTGTTTAGTGTGCAAAGTTGCATATTAGGAGAACATTCTGTTTACTGTGCAAAGTGTAAAATATCAAAGTCACATATTCCATTCACTGTGTCTAACCGCAGATAAGCAGCACATTCTGTTTAGTGTGCAAAGTTGCATATTAGGAGAACATTCTGTTTACTGTGCAAAGTGTAAAATATCAAAGTCACATATTCCATTCACTGTGCCTAGCCGCAGATAAGAAGCACATTCTGTTTAGTGTGCAAAGTTGCATATTAGGAGAACATTCTGTTTACTGTGCAAAGTGTAAAATATCAAAGTCACATATTCCATTCACTGTGCCTAGCCGCAGATAAGAAGCACATTCTGTTTAGTGTGCAAAGTTGCATATTAGGAGAACATTCTGTTTACTGTGCAAAGTGTAAAATATCAAAGTCACATATTCCATTCACTGTGTCTAACCGCAGATAAGAAGCACATTCTGTTTAGTGTGCAAAGTTGCATATTAGGAGAACATTCTGTTTACTGTGCAAAGTGTAAAATATCAAAGTCACATATTCCATTCACTGTGCCGAGCCGCAGATAAGCAGCACATTCTGTTTAGTGTGCAAAGTTTCAGATTAGCAGAACATTCTGTTTAGTGTGCAAAGTGTAAAATATCAAAGTCACATATTCCATTCACTGTGTCTAACCGCAGATAAGAAGCACATTCTGTTTAGTGTGCAAAGTTTCAGATTAGCAGAACATTCTGTTTAGTGTGCAAAGTGTAAAATATCAAAGTCACATATTTCATTCACTGTGTCTAACCGCAGATAAGAAGCACATTCTGTTTAGTGTGCAAAGTTGCATATTAGGAGAACATTCTGTTTACTGTGCAAAGTGTAAAATATCAAAGTCACATATTCCATTCACTGTGCCGAGCCGCAGATAAGCAGCACATTCTGTTTAGTGTGCAAAGTTGCATATTAGGAGAACATTCTGTTTACTGTGCAAAGTGTAAAATATCAAAGTCACATATTCCATTCACTGTGTCTAACCGCAGATAAGCAGCACATTCTGTTTAGTGTGCAAAGTTGCATATTAGGAGAACATTCTGTTTACTGTGCAAAGTGTAAAATATCAAAGTCACATATTCCATTCACTGTGCCGAGCCGCAGATAAGCAGCACATTCTGTTTAGTGTGCAAAGTTGCATATTAGGAGAACATTCTGTTTACTATGCAAAGTGTAAAATATCAAAGTCACATATTCCATTCACTGTGTCTAACCGCAGATAAGCAGCACATTCTGTTTAGTGTGCAAAGTTGCATATTAGGAGAACATTCTGTTTACTGTGCAAAGTGTAAAATATCAAAGTCACATATTCCATTCACTGTGCCGAGCCGCAGATAAGCAGCACATTCTGTTTAGTGTGCAAAGTTGCATATTAGGAGAACATTCTGTTTACTGTGCAAAGTGTAAAATATCAAAGTCACATATTCCATTCACTGTGTCTAACCGCAGATAAGCAGCACATTCTGTTTAGTGTGCAAAGTTGCATATTAGGAGAACATTCTGTTTACTGTGCAAAGTGTAAAATATCAAAGTCACATATTCCATTCACTGTGCCTAGCCGCAGATAAGAAGCACATTCTGTTTAGTGTGCAAAGTTGCAGATTTGCAGCACATATTCCGTGTAATATGAAGAAGGCGGGTAAAAAGGGACGGGGAAGTGGACGTGATCCTGATAGTTCAGGGCGCGGGTCAGGACGCGTAGAAACTGTGCCTGGTGCCAGAGCACAAGAAAGAAAGACATCCACCATACCTAGCTTCATGTCTCAGTTTACAGGGCGTCGCAGGACATCACTCTCGAGGTCAGACCACTGCGAACAGGTGGTCGGTTGGATTTCAGGTGATACTGCTTCCAGTCGGTTAAGCACCACCCTGTCTTCCACCAAGTCCACTCTCAGTAGCCAAGAGTCTGGTCAACATAATCCTCACCCTGATCATCCTTCCTCCCACCATAGAGGGTCTGGTCAAAGAAGTGATCCCACACTGGGATATAGTGAGGAGCTCGTCTCATCACCAATCCTTCATTTGACCCTCTCTCCAAGCACGCTTGCAGAGGAACATGACATCTTGTGCCCTGATTCACAACCTCTAGAGGGTACCCAATCACAAGAAGATGACAGAGGGGAATGGCATTTAAGGTCAAAGGAAGTGGATGATGATGATGAGACACAGTTGCCATTAAATCAACCACTATTACTGTCTCAAGACCTTGATGAGGAGGATGATATACAGTTGTCAATGACTGAGTATGTGGTGGGATCAAGACATGAGGAGGATGATCAGAGTGAGGAAGTGGAGGAGGACTTGGTGGACGATGAGGTGACTGACCCCACCTGGGAAGGTGGAGAGCCGAGCGATGACAGCAGTCCTGAGGGTGAGCCATCTGCAACACCGCAACAGGCTGGAAGAGGCAGTGGTGTGGCTACAGAAAGAAGGCGGACCGCACCAAACCGGCCCGCAAATGTTCCATGGAGCACCCCCTTGCGTAAATCTCCCTTGCCAAGGGGTAGGTGTTCCGCGGTATGGCGTTTTTTTAAGGAAAGTGCGGACGACAAAAGAATTGTAGTTTGCAACCTGTGCCACACCAGAATGAGCTGAGGCATGAACACTAGAAACCTCACCACCACCAGCATGATCCGACACATGGCATCCAAGCACCGTAATAAGTGGGAGGAACGCCCGGATCGCCAATCTGTGTCTGCAGGCCACACCACTGCCTCCTCTTCCCCTGTTTTCGGCGCCGGCCAATCGCCTGTCGAAGGCGCAGGCCCGCATACCTCCCGCCCTGCACCTGTACCATCTGAAGCACCATCAGCGACCACATCCACTTCCCTGTCCCAGCGCAGCGTCCAAATGTCGTTACCCCAGGCATTTGAGCGCAAGCGAAAATACCCAGCCACCCACCCACAGGCCATAGCACTAACCTCACACCTTTCCAAATTACTGGCCATCGAAATGCTGCCATTTAGGCTTGTGGAGACTGAGTCCTTCCGCAGCCTGATGGCAGCAGCTGTCCCTCGGTACGCAGTCCCCAGCCGCCACTACTTTTCCCGGTGTGCCGTCCCCGCCTTACACCACCATGTGTCCCGTAACATCACCCGTGCCCTGACCAACGCAGTTACTGGGAAGGTCCACTTAACGACTGACACATGGACAAGTGCTTGTGGCCAGGGACGCTACATTTCCCTGACGGCACACTGGGTGAATGTCGTGGAGGCTGGGAGCGACTCGGACCCTGGGATGGCACAGGTGCTACCCACGCCGAGGACTGCGGGCCCTACCTCCATCAGGGTTTCCGCCAGCACCTACGTTATTGGCTCCTCCTCCTCCGTTTCCACCTCCGAATTCTCTGCGCGCAGCGCCACTCACCCATCAGCCGGTAGCTGGAAGCAGTGTAGCACTGCAGTGGGGAAGCGTCAACAGGCCGTTCTGAAGCTGATCTGCCTTGGGGACAAACAGCACACGGCCTCAGAGCTGTTGCAGGGGATTAGTCACCAGACCGAGCAGTGGCTCTCGCCACTCAACCTGCAACCAGGCATGGTTGTGTGTGATAATGGGCGTAACTTGGTGGCGGCTTTGGAGCTCGGCAAGCTCACACACGTACCATGCCTAGCGCATGTATTTAATTTAGTGGTTCAGCGATTTCTAAAAACCTACCCCAATTTGCATGATCTCTTGACCAAGGTGCGCCGCGTGTGTGCACATTTCCGTAAGTCATCTACAGCTTCAGCTGGCCTGTTGAAGCTGCAGCAGCGCTTACAATTGCCAGCTCACCGGCTGCTGTGTGACGTGAGCACGCGCTGGAACTCCACCTTCCACATGTTGGCCCGGCTTTGTGAGCAGCAGAGGGCAGTAGTGGAGTACCAGCTGTTACACGGTCATCGCCTCTCCGTTCAACTTCCTCTAATCAGAAGTGAGGAGTGGGAATGGATGTCAGACCTCTGTGAGGTTTTACGCAATTTTGAGGAATCGACACAGATGGTGAGCGGCGATAACGCTATTATCAGTGTAACCATCCCACTTCTGTGTCTACTGAAACGCTCGCTGCTCACAATTAAAACCGACGATTTGCATGTGGAAGAGGTGGAAATGGGGGAGGAAGAGCTTACACAAGGTGATAGCCAGAGCACCCTCACTTCGTCTTCTCAGCGACAATTGGAGGAGGCGGAGGAGGAGGAGGAGGAGGAGGAAGACACGGTTGCCTCCGCTACAGAGGGTAGCCATGGAACTTTAGTTCCATCTCTTCAGCGTGGGTGGGCAGAAGAGGAGGAAGAGGATGAGGAGATTGAGAGTCATCCTCCTAGTGAGGACAGCGAAATCTTGCCTGTTGGTACTCTGGCACACATGGCTGACTTTATGTTAGGCTGCCTTTCCCGTGACCCACGCGTTACACGCATTTTAGACAACACGGATTACTGGGTGTTCACCCTTCTGGACCCCCGATACAAAGAGAATTTCTCATCTCTCATTCCTCCGGAGGAGAGGACAAGCAAAATGGTGCAATACCAGAAGGTTCTTGTTGAAAAATTGCTCCAAAATTTTCCATCTGACAACGCTGGCGGCAGAGTACGTGCTACCTTGGCCAACCGAGAAGGGGAGAAAAGGGGAGCACACAGCAGTTCCGACAAAGGCAGGGCAACACTCTCCAAGGCGTGGGACACCTTCATGACACCCCGCCAGCACCCTCACCCTGATGCGCAGCCTAGTGTCACAAGGAGGGAAAAGTTTTGGAAGATGGTGAAGGAGTACGTAGCAGACCGTGTCAGCGTCCTCAATGATCCCTCTGTGCCTTACAACTACTGGGTGTCCAAGCTGGACACGTGGTATGAACTGGCACTCTACGCCTTGGAGGTGCTGGCCTGCCCTGCCGCCAGCGTTCTGTCTGAGCGGGTATTTAGTGCTGCTGGTGGCATCATAACAGATAAGCGTATCCGCCTTTCCACCGAAAATGCTGATAGGTTGACACTTATAAAAATGAACAAGGCCTGGATTTCCCCTGACTTCTCCACTCCACTGAAGGAAAGCCCTGGGTGAACATAAAGTCACTTTATATATGTTATTTACAATGATGGGAATACTCTGTATTCCCATTCACCCCTTCCACCCAAAAAACGGGTATATGGTTGACTCTCTTCCATATGCCCAGTGATATAATTTTTATATAGGGCCAGCTCACCAGCGGGCCCAGTGATATAATTTTTATATAGGGCCAGCTCACCAGCGGGCCCTGTGATATAATTTTTATATAGGGCCAGCTCACCAGCGGGCCTTCTCATATAATGTTTTATTGGGTCAGCTCTCTAGCGGGCCCTCTCATATAATGTTTTATAGCGTCAGCTCACTAGCGGGCCTTCGCATATAATGTTTAGGATGGTCAGCTCCGCAGCAGACCCTCACCCATAATGTTTTAGATGGTCGGCTCAGCGCACGTTTCCCTCTTAATCATGGCCCCAGTTCAGAAAAATCGAGGAAATTTTTGGGAGAATTTGCCTTTGCGCACGTTTCCCTCTTAATCATGGCCTCAGTTCAGAAAAATCAAGGAAATTTTTGGGAGAATTTGCCTCTGCGCACGTTTCCCTCTTAATCATGGCCTCAGTTCAGAAAAATCGATTAAATTTTTTGCAGAATTTGCAGATGATATACAAGTAAATATACAGCAAATACTGTTTGGTAACAATTTTTCGCCTAAAGTCATTTTTATCTTCCTTTTTGTGTGTTTTACGGTCAGTCTGTAAAAATGGCGTACTACGGGCGAAAGATCGTTCCCAGCAGCGATGTTGGAGTCCAAGATGCATCCAGACATCCTCCCTATGCTGTCCCTGAACCATTTCTGTGGTGTTTCCATCATTTTCTGCCCTTTTCCTATGGACCAGGCACCCTCCCCTCATCAGAGCAGGGGGTGCCTGGTGTAATGCTCGAGTCCTCCCATTGACTTCAATGGGGCTCGGGTGCTCGGCCGAGCACTCGAGCCTCCGGGGGCGCTCGGTCAGAGCACCCGAACACCCGAGCATTGGGGTGCTCGATCATCACTAATCTTTACTTCAATTAAGTAATAACTTGTATGTAGGTTTTAGGGTTCTTTTAAAGAGAAACGTACCATGTTTTGTCAGATTATTCCAAGCAGCTAATTAAAATTGTCATAGAACATCATCAAGATTATTATGACAAATTTGGTGATGAGATCCAAATTGCACAAAAGAAAATCTCCAGACAGAAAAAAATTGCCAGGTTTCTCTAACTTGGATAAGATATTGAAAATAACAATATATATTAACCAACAAGAGAAAAATACTATGGAAATAAAACAGAACACCAAAGGGCTGGAGCTACAGATATAATGTGTTGGACACCCCCCTGGATCTTACACATAAGCCCCCCAACCCTCTGATCCACTTTCCACTTCTAGTAATAGCCCCATCACATACAGAATCTGACCCCTCTGCTTGGTTCCAGTACAGATGCCCACATACACTGTTAGACCCCCAAGCCTGGTTGGTTCTAATGCCCACTGGAAGTCCTAGATCCCCATATATACTGTCAAACAGCCCAGCCTTATTCCACTGGCCTTTATTAGTCACAGACCACTGCATTCATTCTGGTGTGCTTTGTATACCTTCCATCATATCTCTAGTAGTTAGGACCATTTTAACAGGCAAGCTATTTAAAAAATAAAACAGGTAGGTATAATTTGTGCTCCTGGCATCCACTATGGTATGTCATCCTATACCAATGGGGTATAGTTTTTCTTGGACGAGTAGTAGCAAATGAATGCAGGTGGAAATTCAGATGGTTTTCAAAGATTTTAGTACATTCGAAGGGGTGGAAAAAAAGACTTTTTACTTTAGTGCCACTTTCTGGAAACATTTGTGCACACCAGGTTAGGGGTAGAATGGAAAATGACTCATCGTTTGATTCAGTGGGTTATCTTCTTTCTTTTAATTTCTGTAGGTGGTAGTAACCATTTTATTACAAGCATATCCTGCTTCAAAAAAATTAAGAAAAAGGAAGATGTGTAGTTGCCGTAGTTTTGTGTCTCTGGCACCCTCTACAGTATGTCAGCTCATACCAATGGGGTGCTATTTTTCTCATAAGAGTAATAGCTAATGAGTACAGTAGGAAATACCATGTTTTTAAAGATTTCAGTGCGTCTGAATTAGAGGAAAATGGAAATGTAAAAAAATGCCTGTTTTTTTCCCCAAGTGCCTTCTTCTGAAAACATTTGTAGAATAGCAAATGACCACTCATTAAATACAGAGGGATATTTGCTTTTAGGAAATATATGCTTTTATATAGGTAATCAGCTGTTCTAGGGTAGCTTAACCCAATGGAATGAGCATTTTAGTTCATAAAGTTGAAAATACCATTTTGTGACCTTGTTAATTAGGAGTCTGTGAAGGCCATGCATATAGGTAAAAGTATATGTTGGTATTTTTGTACTCTGTGGATTCAGTCCTTTTAACCCCTTAACGACCGGCCGATTGGCACGGCGCCGTCAGTTAAGGACCACGGAGCTTTTTTTTTTTTGTTTGTTTCTTCTGCTTCCTGACTCCCCAAACAGAGTGCAGCCGCGGGGAGAGCCCGGAATTCCATGCCGGTCATAGTACATCATGGGTCGTTAAGTTAGATTGACCCATGACGTACTATGACCATCAAGGGTAGTAAAGGGGTTAAAATAAGTTGAAATGTTTACTACCAACATAAATGTTTGGGAAATATAGTTTATGATGAGGCAAATGTTTTTTGTATTTATGACATCAAAGCTTGTGTGAAATGTAGTTTTTGTAAAGTACCATTAAAAATCTGAATTCATGCTAAAAAACAAAAACACTATCGTTTTTTATATATAACTAGAAAGTTACCAGCAGGAATCATACCTAAACATATGAATAGCAAAAATGCTGAAAATGCTTTTGGCCAGCAGGGTACAAACAATTCCGCAAGCCTCTGGCACTGAAAGGAGATTACACTGGGTTTTAATACCTTGATTGTTAGAGAAGTCTCCTCTGCCTTTCTTTGTAATCCTATTATCTATTTATTCCCTATGGGGTAGTTGGTGTGTCGTAGAATTGCTCAATTTTTGCGGTGTCTGATCTTAAATGTTTACCTTTACAGTAATCTTTTGGGTTGGATTGTTTTTATTTCTAATTTATACCGCAGACCATATGCTCTGTATGTCCTCTGTGGTATAATCTTAGAAAATACTGTCATGTTGATCTACTTCTTCTAGTCAATAAGATAAATTATAGAGAATATTTTGTACAAGACAGACAGTCAGCACCCAGAATCACTTGTCCATGAGATTTTGTCTCCCATAGGAACAGGTAATAATAAACAGTACAAAACTGCATAATTGCTGAGGCTGAAGTGCTTTGCCATTCTGGAGCAAACCAACTGCAGAACCCATATCCCCATGCATATCTCCCTAAGCTTACATTAGATTTTATGGACTTTGATTTTGCCTGTGGACTTCAGTGCTGCTGTCTTCATTCTGTCAAGTTCAACTGCATTACACCGTGTGCACAATTGTTAGGCAAGTAAGTATTTTTACCATAGCATCATTTTCATGCATATTTTCCAACTCCAAGCTGTATAAACGTGAATGCTTATTGGATTTAAGCATATCAGGTGATGTGTATTTGTGTAATTAGAGAGGGTGTGGCCTAAGGAGATGAACGCCCTATATCAAGGTGTGTATAATTATTAGGCAGCTTCATTTCCTCAGGCAAAATGGGCAGAAAAAGAGATATAACTGACTCTGAAAAGTCAAAAATTGTAAAAAGTCTTTCAGAGGGATGCAGTACTCTTGAAATTGCTAAGATATTGGGGTGTGATCACAGAACCATCAAACGTTTTTTTTTTGCAAATAGTCAACAGGGTCGTAAGAAACGTGTTGAGAAAAAAAGAAACAAATTAACTGCCACAGATTTGAGAAGAATCAAACATGAAGCTACCTGCTACCAGGAACCCATTATCCTCCAGTGCTGTCATATTCCAGAACTGCAACCTACCTGTAGTGTCCAGAAGTACTAGGTGTTCAGTGCTCAGAGACATGGCCACGGTAAGGAAGGCTGAAACCCGACCACCACTGAACAAGACACATAAGTTGAAACGTCAAGACTGTAACAGAGTAACATAGTAAATTAGGTTGAATAAAGACACAAGTCCATCAAGTTCAACCTTCTCCTCATACCCCAGTAACTGAGAATTGTATAGCTTTCCTGCTACCCATTAAATTAGTCTTTATCAGACCTTCCTGATCAGCCTACTGATAAACAGTATAACTCTGTATGTTCCCTTTTGAAAGAAATGTATCTAATCTTCTCTTAAATGTATCCATTGTATCTGCGATAACCACCTCCTTGGGCTATGAATTCCACAATTTAAAAGACCGTTACCGTAAAAAATCCCTTCCTCTGCTGGGCCAAGAAATATCTGAAAACAGATTTTTCAAAGTTTTTATTGACCGATGAGATGAGAGTGACTCTTGACGGTCCAGATGGATGGGCCTATGGCTGGATCAGTAACGGGCACAGAGCTCCACTTCGACTCAGATGCCAGCAAGGTGGAGGAGGGGTACTGGTATGGGCTGGTATTATCAAAGATGAGCTAGTTGTACCTTTTTGGGCCGAAGATGGACAAAAACTCAACTCCCAAACCTACTGCCAGTTTTTAGAAAACACTTTCTTCAAGCAATGGTACAGGAAAAAGTCTGCATCTTTCAAGAAGACCATGATTTTTATGCAGGACAATGCTCCATCGCATGCATCAAAGTATTCCACTGCGTGACTAGCCAGTAAAGGCCTTAAAGATGATAAAATAATGACATGACCCCCTTCCTTACCTGACCTAAACCCTATTGAGAACTTGTGGGCCCTTCTAAAACAGCAGATTTACGCTGAAGGAAAAAGTACACCTCTCTGAACAGTGTCTGGGAGGCTGTGCTTGCTGCTGCACAAAAAGTTGATCGTCAGTTGATCAAGAAACTCACAGATTCCATGAATGGAAGCTTGTGACTGTTATTGAAAAGAAGGGTGGTTATATTGGTCACTGATTTTTTTTATTTTTTGGAAAACGTCACAAATGTTTATTTGTAAATTATGAGTTGTTTGTTTAGTATTCTCACTTTAATAGATGAAAATAAACATGTAAGATGTTTTTCCGTTTAGTTGCATAATAATTCATCACTAATAGTTGCCCAATAACTGTGCATGCATAGATATTCTCCTAAGAAAGCCAAAACCTCACTTTTACTTTCTTAAATATTCAGGTTTAAGGTTTCTTAACATTTTGGTTTGACGGAGAGCACTGTAGTTGTTCAAAAATAAAATTAATCCTCCAAAATACAACTTGCCTAATAATTGTGCACACAGTGTAGGAACAAATAACAATGCCTTAAAGGGTTAGTAATGTTTCACAATAAAAGCAGCTCCAGTTAATCTTCATAGTATTTGGGCCATGGAGAGTGTTATTTCAATTGTGGTCTGGACTTCCAGCGACTGATATGTGGAGAGGTTTCCATAACCCTGAGTTTACCGGAAGCTCAGGTGAAGATCGACGTGGTAGGCCTGAATGGAGGGCCACCTAGGATAAATAATGAAATGAAGGGGTGATGGAGGGGGGGCACAAAGACAATGCTCCTGTGGGAGAGGCTGCAGCCGGTATTTAAGGCTTGCAGCCCCTCCCACAAATGCAGACCCAGCCTTCTATTTGTGGCCTGGGCTTCCAGTGACTGATATGTGGAGAGGTTTGCCATAACCCTGAGCTTACCGGAAGCTTGGGTGAAGATCGACGTGGTAGGCTGGAATGGAGGCAAAAAGGGCAGTATGATACAATGTTAAATGAACTTGCGCAAAGATTACTTTATTTTTTTTAAGTCTGTAAGGCTTAGGGAAGTGTAGCAGAAGGATTCGGGAAGTATCCTTCTTAAGATTGCCATCTCCAAAGTCGTAATATGATATGTACTGGTACAATCTACTTAGAAGCAGAGGATGCCGCTCCCATTCTGAATGAATGACTGGAGAGTTAGTTGGGATTCCGACCTAGACGTGTGAGACTGATCAGAATGTAATAATTAATTCGGTAGTAGAGAGGGGACCGGATTGGAGAGGGAGATGAGGCTGACGGCCAAGTGATGCTGGTGAATAGTAGTTAGATAACTGGTGCATATAAAGGACACCAGGAATTGTGGAAGCAAAGTAGGGAATGAGATGGCTTACATGTGCTTGGTCTATATAATCAGAAATTTTTAGGGTGTAGTGGCTGATGTGCCGAACAAGTGGGTCCCTTTATGCTAGGACATTGGTCCTATATGACAGGAGCCTTGCCTGGGCAGGGGAACCCAAAGAAGGTAAGGCAGTTAGCGGCTAGGATGATGGTGATAGTTTAGTGCGGAAAGGAAAGGGTTATTATTTTAGGAATTCATACATGCTTCTGAAAGGTGGCCGGTAATACGGAGGGGGGTGCGAGATGAAGGGTAAAAAGGTTGCCTAGGCTTCTGAGAAAAACTTAAAGCTGTACGTGATTTGGAGGAAGGTAAATGGGTGAAGAAGAGATCAATACTATTGAATGCCTAAGCTGTCTCGAGTCAGACAGAGGTTGCAATCTGAGTTATATGACTTACAATGAGACGGACCTGAATCTAGGCCTAACCCACCGTATGGAGTAACAGAGGTTGAATACATAGAAGAAGTAAATAAGTGTCCTGGCAAGCAAGGAGAGAAGCCTTCTGGTACCTACCTATGAGACCCAAGGTCCTACGTGGGAAGGCCAAACCCATTCTCAGTGGTGAAGGGAAAGGGTATGTAACTGGGGAGACCTGAGGTCTCTCCGAAGGGGTGCGGAGCCTGCAAGTGTGACCTGCGAACTCTGCAAAGAGATAGGGTATGGACCTGAAGTGGCATCCAGCCTCTACAAAGAGGTGAGGTACACGTGAGTGTAACCTTCGGCCTTAACTAAGAGGAAAGGTATGGACCTAAGGTGACCTCCGTCCTCTACAAAGAGACGAGGTACCCGTGAGTGTGACCTTCGGCCTCTATTAAGAGGTAAGGTAAGGACCTCTATGAACAGGTGAGGTACCTAGATCAGCTATAACATGGAATCAGTACAGTGATACTAAATAACAATATATGTATGGTGATAGAACATGGAATCAGGACATTATAGAATGTAATAATGTATGTATGTAGGATAGAACATGGAATCATGACAGTGATACAATATAATAAAGTATGTAAGCTATGGAACATGGGATCAGGACAGTGAAAAATGTATGTAAAGCGACAGAACATGGATCAAGACAGTGAACAATGTAATAATGTAGGTATGTCTGGCAGCAAATGTAAACAGTACAGTGAAACAATGCAACAATGTATGTGTGTCAGACAGAACATGGAATGAGAACGGTGATACAATGTACGTATGGCGATAGAACTTGAAATCAAGACAGTGAAACAATGTAACAATGTATGTAGGTCAGATAGAACATGGAATCGGAATGGTGATACAATGTATGTATAGCGATAGAACATTGAATCGGGACACTGAAACAATGCAACAATGTGATAAGTTAGATAGAACGTGGAAACAGAAGTGATATATGTAAGAATGGCGATAGAACGTGGAATCAGGACGGTGAAACAATGTATGAAAGTCAGACAGAAAGTGGAATCAGGACAGTGTAACAATGTATGTATGTTGATAGAACATGGAATCTTGATGGTGATATGTTGTATGAATGGCGATAGAACATGGAATCAGGACAGTGAAACAATGTGTGTATATCTGATAGAACTTGGAGACAGGACAGTGAAATAGTGTAACAAAGTATGTATGTAGATAGAACGTGGAATCAGGACAGAGCCATAATGTACCTGTGAATGTGACCTTCGCCTTCTATGTAGAAGTAAGGTATGTACCTGATGTGACCTCCGGCCTCTACGAAGAGGTGAGGTACCTGTGAGTGTGACCTTTGGCCTCTACTAAGAGGTAAGGTATGTACTGAGGTGACCTCCAGCCTCTGTGAAGAGATGAGGAACCTGTGAGTGTGACCTTCAGCCTCTACGAAGAGGTAAGGTATGTACCTGAATTGATCTCCAGCCTCTACGAAGAGGTGAGGTACCTGTGAGTATGACTTTTTAGCCTCTATGAAGAGGTACGGTATGTACCTGAGGTGACCTCCAGCCTCTATGAAGAGGTGATGTACCTCTGAGTGTGACCTACAGCCTAAGAATTAATGTGACCTGAAGTGACCTCTGACCTCTATCAAGAGGTGAGGTACTTGTGAGTGTGACCTTCGGCCTCTACGAAGAGGTAAGGTATGAACCTGAGGTGACCTCTGGCCTCTACAAAGAGGTGAGGTACCTGATGAGAGTGACCTTCGGCCTCTACGAAGAGGTGAGGTATCTATCACTTAAATATGAAATGTAGGAACAGCAGATGGGAGGAGTGCCCGAACTTACTTTACTAGCGCTGAGACGGGAACTCTGACTATCCTGTGACTGACACTTAGTAACCATGAGAATCCCGTGAACCGGAAGTGACAAGACACTTCTAACTGACGCTCGCAAATGACGTAGGGCACAAAGACGATGCACCACGTGGGAGAGGCTGCAGCCGGTATTTAAGGCTTGCAGCCCCTCCCAAAAATGCAGGCCCAGCCTTCTATTATTGTCAGAGTTGTAGTGCAAGAGTAATTGAATGTAGTATCTCCTTCCTGCCCCTTTTACTGATGTAACACTGCTCACTTCAGAGCAGCAAGACTGTCCGGATGGATCGTAGAGAAAATCCCAACATTTCAAATGGCCAAAGAGGGACACTTGTGTTGTGTATATATATATATATATATATATATATATAATATACAGAAGTTTATACACACATTATTGTGAGTTTTATTGATGTGGAGCAATGTGATACACTTATATACACAACACAGTGTGATCTCCTAAATAGAGGAGCAGAGGGATTTGTATCTCAGACAGGGATTGTCCCTCCTATACTGTACAGTGCCAGGCCTTATACACAGAGACATTCAGACTGTATCCTATACAGTGCCAGCCATATATAAATAGTTTGTCATGGGGAGTCAGCTCCCCAGGATCCTGCCTGCTGATTGGTTAGAAATCGGCTCACTTGTTGTGATTGGCGGGGTTGTGTACTGTCTGAGTGACAGGCGTGAGACTGTAGTTACTCCGCAACACATGAGCACACATATTGCATTGTAGGGGATGATCACATCAGGGGCAGGCCTAGATGCTGCCGTAACCAACGTGGCTTTATTGGGGAATGTGATGAGAATCACCGAGCTATACAAAAAACCCTAAGAATACCAATGCCCAGAACACGGATGTTGAACATGAAAAAGTAGTCCCCTTATTGAGGCAAATGTAGACAGCAAAAATATCAAAAAGTATATATAAAGTTTATTAATGGTACATAATATATGATACCAACAGGAGATAATTAAAAACACTAAAAACAAAACATGGGGCACACCAATGATCCTGATTCAATATAATTATTGATGGTTGGCTCAAAATGTTGTAAGTATATGGACACAAGTCCAAATGGCACTTAATGCCAAATTCTCAATTCTGAGCCAAACAAACATCAACAAATGTAATAAAGCATACAGATGAACTGATTACCAGGTGGCAAAATACTCTGATATAATCAAAGTGTATCACAAAAATAATTAGTTCAAAGTGCATGTCTAATAATCTATACTAAGTGAAGCACCAAAGTGTAATAACAAATAATAGTGAAAACAGATAAATATCTAGCAAACAAACCCATGACAATGGACAAGCTACTTATCATCATCTGAATGCAAATGATCAGGAACAAGATCTCCCCCATGCATACATCTCAACGCGTTTCGCCCAACAGGCTTCATCGGAAATCACCGAGCGTCTGGAGACAAGCAGGGCAGAAGCCTAGGAAGCGGGACATTGATTCTCCGCCACAAGACAACGGGATTGTGCTCCAAAATTGGGACTGTTCCGCATAAATTGGGACAGTAGGCAGCTATGGGAGAGACACAGTCTTCAGTGAGCATAAGGAAAGACCTGTCAAGTGGGCTGGATTTTCCTTATGCTCACAGTAAGAAGATTGTCCCTTGCTGTGAGCTCTCTGGTCCCAGGACCAGATTCCATATGTGAGGGGAGGTGGCTTACTCTAGGTAAAAAGGGCGGGAGGGAAATACTTTATCATTCAATAACTCTTGAACTACAACTCTGACAGTATTGAAATAACACACTCCATGGGCCAGATACTATGAAGCTTAACTTGAGATGCTGTTTTTGTGAAACATTAGTATCACTAAGTAACAGTTGATCTAACCTCTTGAATGCTAGGGAGGTCTCTAATACTTTGCAATATCTTGGAAACCAATTTAGCGTTCAAAGGCTTAATTAATGGAAGGCTTATTTGTCCCCTATTCTGCAGCTGGGTCTCTGCAGTATTGCTGCAGTCATTCTCAATACATCAGTCTCATTGGGGTGAATGTACAAATATAATCTCAGCAGGAGAAAACTACTAATGGTGCAGATGGTGCAAGGAGCTGGGGCCGAGAGCTGACATTATTTTTTTGTAGTTCCCTCAGGAGACTAATTTTAACAAGATCTATCATTCCCATAACCCTTTGAGAGGTAGTGGGGTATGCAAAGCATTGCAGTCTTCTCTGATATTCCAAGGGCTAAACTCTTGCTTTAATTATAATGGCTCATATAAAACACACTAAGGGGGAAGAGAAATTCATGCTGCAGCACCATTGCTGGTACAATCCAAGTAAAGCAGGCAGCTACGCTAACTCCTTTGAAGTTCATCTCAAGATGTAAAAAAACAAAACATATTATAGGGTAAAACAAAGGTACTCCCACTGATGAGACATATTTTATTCAAAAGTTACTGCAGCTCAAACTCAATGGCCTGAAACTGTACAGAGGTACTGTTGCTACACCATCCTATGGACAGGTCTGGTCACTTGACTATGAATCTCAATAGGATGGTATAGCAACAGTGCCACTGTACAACTCCAAGCCACCAAAATATTTTCCCTAAAAAATTCAAGTTTGTGCTGCAGTAATTTTTGCATAAAACACTTCTCAGAAGTGGGAGTACCCTTGTGCTTCTCAGGAGGATAAAAGGTACAATATATATTTTTTACATTTTAAGTATTACTATCCCTTTATTTAACCCTTTCTGTGAAGGAAGCTGCTTAGGTACCTGGCAAAAGAAGCATGGTGGAGGCAAGTTGAAGTTGAAGAATGAGGAAGGTGAGTTTGACATGCAGCCCTGCCTGTGTTTAGTGAAAGCTGGGCCAAGCAAGGCGACACGACAAGCATATTAAGGAGAGTGGTGGCAGTCTCAGTAAGATATAGTAGGCTGGTAATGTAGAGAATAGAGATAGGTGAAAAGTCATATAATGTTTCAATAGTAATTTTTTTGAAAATTAGCAATTTCCCACATCTCCCATGAAATCTTGTGCCCATAGAATATACATTAATTGTCTGCCATTTTGACAATGCTAATAAATTTCCCACAAGAACTCTGCCATTTTTCACCTACACTTTCTATGGCTGCAATATTTCTTGCCACAGTATTGCTGCTGCCTGGGGTTTAAGTGGTGAAATCAGTCCCTGAAAGTAAAAGTTGTGAGCAGGGAGTGTCCTACAGCAACATATACCTTGAAAACATTGTTAGCAGGCCAGGTCCCTGTGTCATTTGCCTGCAACACTAACCTGCTTGTACAACTGTTTGCTGGACATTATCAAAGTAGTGCAGATTTTAACAATAAAGTGCGCAACAGAACTGTTTGTGTGTGATGTCTTGGCTTTTACAAAATACTGTATAATATAAAGTGTCTGTCCCTAGTAGCTGTCACCATCAGCCTCAACCACAGCTCACATCAGGGTCCCTTCCTCTGTCACCTACCAGTCAAAATATTATTATTTTGTATTATTATTAATTGTCCTATCACTGTCTACAAAAAAAAAATAACACTCCCTGCTATTGCCAAGAGGATTTCATTAGTTGTTTTCTCTCTCAGTGTCACTGCAGTCTTAATGTTTTACAGTACAGGATGACAGAACTTACTTAATAATATGCTGGTCCCTCTTCTTCTGGCTGTTGCAAGATTCAGTGTCAGTAGTACTTGTCTGTCTCTTGGGTGTTATTCTTTAAACTATATATTGTCACTAACAGAGGATCAGCCAGCTCAGGAAGGAACTTGGATCACCTGTCTGTCTCTTCTCATTCAAACAAGATTTGGGGTAAATATCCTTTCTTCCTTCACACTCTCTCAGCCTCTAACACAGAGACAAATTGCCTTTCTAAACTACACTCCAACCCCAGGTTATTTGCCTATCTTCTTTATCTCTTAAATTGTGCCTAGGCAGCAAAGAATGAGGATAACCACCCAGCCTTCCGTTGGTGCTCACCGTGCTTCCCAGCACAGCCACCATTCTAAAGCCACTACCTGTTTACTGACCACGCACAGCTCAATAAAGTCAAGTTGCGCTGCTGCATGATAGAAAAAACACAAACACTTGCAACCATAAACATAAACAGACACACACACACACATATACACCCACAAAACAATCTGTTATTTTGGTAACACAATACCCAGTTATCCAGAGATTTAAATGAGGCTTTTAAACATTTGAATGATACATGGAGGAATAAACGTTATAGAGGAATCCAGGCATGGACATCTTGCTCAGGTGTGACTGAAGGATCAGCTGCACCTCACTGACGAGGCCCAAGAAGGCTGAAATAGATGTGTGGGGTTAACTGCTTCTCTTTTTCAAAATAATCAGCATTATATGCTTCAGGATACTTCTTTTCTATGCCCGGCACTAGTCAACTAAAAGAGACTGCACACTGGGTAGGATTCCAGTCCTACCTAGTAAGCAACTCTGACCACCATTTTCCATATGTATGCATGTATGTATATATATATATATATATATATATATATATATATATATATATATATATATATATATATATATATATATATATATATATATATATAGATATGGATAGATTTTTTTTTTTTTTTGGGGGGGGTCCCAAGTAATTAGTTGCACCTCAGCCCTTCAGTCTTTAGTTCATGCCGCTTGCTCCAGTGGGGCTGTCTATGGATGTTCCTGTCTTCTACACCTTGGTTAACACCATGTACTAAAAAGGGCACAAGGGAAATTGTATGCTTATACTCCATTTTGCCTTGAATGTTTTGGTCAGGCATAAGGGGCTTGCTTACATTACGGGCATTGCATTCACTTTTGTTATTTTTGTATATATATGTTTATCTTATAGTATTTTAGCACTGTGAGTTTAATTTTTTTTCTACAAACTGTTCTCTCATTCTAGCTATTTTTTTCACCATATTTCTGCAAATTTCACTGTTATAAATGACAATGATGGTACATAATGAAGTGGACTCAAATATGCTTAAATAAAAACAAT
The DNA here is from genome assembly GCA_037306005.1 of Rhinophrynus dorsalis. Lineage (NCBI taxonomy): Eukaryota > Metazoa > Chordata > Amphibia > Anura > Rhinophrynidae > Rhinophrynus > Rhinophrynus dorsalis. Next base: position 164,676,004 of record CM074719.1, on the reverse strand, counting down.
TGCTGATTATTGCAAGAGAGGTATTTAAAGGCATAGTACATAGCATTATTTTAACTAGCTTACCTAGCTTATGTTTGCCTATAATCACTCCAAGTTATCTGAGTAAAAGAAAATGGAAAACTCAGGAAATTAAAATGAAAAACCATTGGAAATGTGTATTATGCAGGCTAAATGCATTTTATAGTAGTGGGTAGGACAGACTTATATATAAAAGGACTGAGGGAAATGTTCCAGTTCCTTATGTCCCCACTCACTCACTGCAAGTGATCCCTGATTGAAAGCTGTCAGATCTGCCATGAGGGCATTAGATATATTATGCTTTTAATATAAAGCATTTTAGTAAGCAGTAAATATGGCAATATATATTAGATAGGTCTCACTTAAAATGGGGTACCTTTGTAAGGTAAGCAAGCTTAGATATATTGTAGTCAAACTATGTGACAAATCCCTAATTTTTGAAAAAAGTGAATTCATACATTGACATATGGTTCAAATTTAAGTAATTTGTATGAATCAGTGCTGGATTGTCATCTGTCATTCCCTACATTAAAGTCTTTATGTCAGCAGAGTGTGTCCACCAGTATGCACTACAGTGATCAAACTCTGAAGCTCAACCACTGACTTTGGAGGCTGATGCCAATGTATTTGTGTAGGTATGTTGGTAAATCTGCCTCCTCCCACCGCCATTATCCCCGATAACATGTGCCTATCCAATTAATGACATACAAAGACCACACTGACATTTCCAAGTCAAAACAGCTTCTGCCAATGAACTAGTTACTTGACATATCACACTACAAATGGTTGAGTTTAATGATGCACATTTTAATTTATAATTATTAAATTAACTTTTTTAAAATAAATTTCAGATGTAGTCTGCAGCACAATGTTTTGTTCTGGCAACAATGTGCATGGACACAGTAATACAATGACAATTCAAACTAAAAGCTAAATATTACATCACCACTTACCAGTTGTGACATGAACTTAATTTGAAATTGCTATACTTGGAACTGTCAGTGGTTCCTTTACCATTGAAGCACTTGGAAATATACCCTGAAAGAGTGCAAGTACCCGCCATAAACTTTTGTACTAAATGCTATAACCCTCAATTTCTCCTGGAATAAGCACTATTGTTGCTAAAAAAAAGGACATTTAGAAATGATATGCTCAATGGAAGTTAGTAAAGATGTCTCTAGCATTTCAGGGCCAAAAGAGATAGTAATGTCTCACTTTAAATGAACAATTGATTATTCCTGATACTTTATAATAATGCTATGTACCGTAGGCAATGTTGTGATCGGTGTGGTTTTTGTGTAATTATATTTTAAAGTCCCCCCCGGCCCCTTTTACAGATGTCACGATTCTTTATTTAAAGCCAGTACAGGGGGCAGGGTTTTCCTTATACAGGCAGAGACAAGATTGTCCCTCTATGTGATATTGTTACGGTTACCCAGAGAAGTTCAGGAGTCAGTATTGTTTAGTTAATGCAGTTTATTAACAAATGACATACAGCGGATATATCCAATATATACAATAAGAATAAGTGTAACGGAAGCTGAGAAGGGACCGCGTCACCTTCCGCCGTCGTTCCTGGGTCTCTCCCTCTCGACGCCAGATAAGCGCCGTCAGGTGCACCGGTTGGAGTATGGACAGTCACTGGAAACAGCCGCAGGATCGCTGGAAGCAGGGAAGCAGGGAAGAGTCCACGTCGCCGCCTGACAGTCCACGAAGTTAGGACGCAGGAAACTGGCAGCAGGCGGTCAGCGATTCAGGATACTTGGAGCAGATGGGTATCAGAGGGGATACTTTAGACCATAAGCAATACAAGACTCCAGGACTCCTTGTTCACTCCAAAACAGAACTCCTTTTATTGTCACAAACCACAGATATTTATATACAGTACAGTACATTGGATGACATGGGGAACCTGATACAATAGGGAACTTGATTAAATCAAACACATCAGACAAAAGGCAAGGGCTGACACAGAGTTTCAGGCTATACAATAGGTGACTCACAGACTGAGGGGTGTGAATGGATTAACACACACAGCAGGGGGGTCTCAGGACAGTTCTCACTCCAAGGACTTGAGTGGCCAGAATATTAATTTCCTTAACAATGGCCAGGGGTTGAATAATTAAGCAAAAGACTTGGAAGTCTGCAATACATAATGAAATAATTAACCCCTCACTGCCTATTCCCTTGGAGTAAACCCTCAACACTACATACAATAACTAAAACGTTTGCCATACATTAACATACTATGTGATCCAAAGTCTATGAATTTAAGTCTCTCTCTTAGGGAATAGCTGGCCAGTTTGTACGCCAAGGCACAGCACAGAGTCCAAACAGTAATAAATGTCCATAGTCTTTGGATAAATAGTTTGAGGTCCGGACAAGGGCTCAGTAACGGGTAGGATCCGTTACAATAAGCACAGGGTAATAGCCAGCAAGCCTGCTATCAGAAATAATAGGTTGCAATGCTAAACCACTGTGCTGGAGACTAGGCCTTAGCCACTGGAAGTCTCGGATGGAACTAGGAACAGGAACTGGAACCCAGGATCTTGATCCGAAGAGGAATAGGGTCTGACTCAGACTGCAGTCAGATATGCGAGTCTACCAGAGCCCCAGGCCCGCACTATATTGGGTGTCTGATCACCAAGGGAAAAGACAAAAGAATAGTCAGACAGAGCCACAAGTCAGCACCAGAGGGGGTAGTCAGACAAGCCGGGTCATACACAGTTCAGGTAGTCATCCAGAGCCACAAGTCTGCACCAGATTGGATGTCCACTATTAGGTTAGGCAAAAGAATAGTCAGACAAAGCCAGAGGTTAGCACTAGAATGGATGGAAGATTAGCCAGGTCATACACAGAGCCCAATGCAACAGAACTGCTTAGAAAAACAACGCAAGGGCATCTGAGTCAGGCCTCAGTCTGCCCTTTAAACCCCTCCACAGGAAGTAGGAGGAGCAGCTCAGAGGGAGGAAGTTGGTAGGAGGAGACTACAGTAAGCAAACAGATAAAACAGAGGCCTGCAGCATGCTTGAAGCCTCGCGCCTGCAGGTGATGCTGAATTCAAGGTAAGCTGTAACAGATATGTCCAGTTAAGCAATTTCAGATCTGATGGAAGAATAGTGATGTCTGTAAAAGGGGCAGAGGGGGAAAACTTTAAAATAAAATTTACACAAAAACAACACTGATCACAACATTGCAGATGGTAAAGAGTGTATATAAGGAGTAATTAAATGTTCATTTCAAGTGAGACATTACTCTCTTTAGGATGTGATAATGTACTGGTCTTTCAGTTCACTCAACAGTGCAGGTAAATCAGTCAGTACTGCAGTAATTTCTACAGATCCACGTGTACTTATAGCAGAATGACCTGTGTTCCTTATGAGTATATTTTTAATACAGGTACATCCATAATCATAAAAACAAAAGAGAGTGATTCTGGGTCAATACAAATATAGCCTAGTTAGCAAAGAAAACCCCCCACTGCTTTCAATAAAGCATTTTCTTCCAGCATAACATGGCTGATTTGCCCTGAATTGCTATACGTGTACCTGAATACACATGCTACATACTTTTGGGAAGTTCTTAGGACTGAGTAAAAAATGGGAGTTCATGGTTGCAATTAAAAGTATAGAGCAAATTGTTTTTCAGTACTAAAGAAGACTTTGGTGGGGTATTAGACTGAGCCAACAGCATGACACTATAGTTAAACCCCTGAGGACCACAGAGGTGTGTAATGCATTGCTTGACACTGAGTTGCTTTCCCCTCAAGGGGCTAATATTTTATGCATCTCAGGGCTATTATCAATAAACCGGGATGTCTCCTCTTAACTGTTTGCATACCAGAGGGGCAGAGTAATGTGTGTAAATAGAATCATTATCAGAATATGACACATTTCAAGTAGACATATAAAGAACTACAAATATGAATAATCCGGGTATTATTTAAAAAAAAAAAAAAAAAAACAGCAGTATATACAAATTATTATGTATATATTTATAAATATGCAAAGAAATATGTATTTGTCCACATTAAATTTGTTTCTACTGAAATTAAGTGACATGTTGTACGGAAAGTGATAAGTGCGTAAGCATCTAATTGTGTTTATATACCTTTCAAAACAGCTGAGATTCATTTGAATATGTATACAAAACATAAATGATTAGTATATTGATTGAAATAATTTACATTTTACAAATGTGAGCATTAAATCAGACAAACAAGATGGATAAAAACAACATGTGCTATTTTGGATTTGGCATTCTGCCATTTGTATTACTTGTGAACAGGATGTTCTATGTTGTGCTATGGAAGTGAAATATGAAATTAGCTTACTTAGTGTCTAATATTTAAAAGAATGCTAAAAAACAACATATTCAACAATCAAATATTAATGAAAAATATCAGGTTTTCTTGAAACCTTTAAAGGGAAAATGTCATTAGAAAACTAATGTTGTATTGATTGCTAAGAAATACAACACTGTACAATATCGGTTATCAACCTAGTCAGGTTATTTTGTCATTTTATGGTAGTTATTCAGTTTTATTTGTACAATGTTCTCCCTTTGCTGCAAACCTAGTGTAGAAGTTGTCACTTTCTGGAAAAGACCCTCCCTTGATAAAAGCAGAAAGAACATTGATAAAAATAAGCCCCACCCTTACTAACATTAGATTTTACAGCGGCTGCATACAGCTGCTTAGACAATGGTTATGTGGAGGGAAGACAAAAAGTAACTTGTATAAGAACCTAAGCCTCACAGATCATAGGTTCTTTAAAGGGATAGTAATGTCCCACAAAAAATATTTTTCATATTGTAGTCCTTAAGAAGTTGAGCACAGCACAAAAAAGCATATCTCTCAAACCGCTGTGGTTTGAGATACATACATTTAATGTTAGTGATTTCCTGCTGTCAGCTGTAAAGCTGCCAGCAGGAGATCCGTATCGGCCTATGTAACGGAAGCTGGGAAGGGACCGCGTCGCCTTCCGCCGTCGTTCCCGGGTCTCTCCTTCTTGACGCCAGATAAGCAGGGAAGATTCCATGTCGCCGCCTGACAGTCCCCGAAGTTAGGTCACAGGAAACTGGCAGCAGGCGGTCGACGATTCAGGATACTTGCCGCAGATGGGTATCAGAGTGGATACTTTAGACCATGAGCAATACAAGACTCCAGGACTCCTTGTTCACTCCAAAACATAACTCTTTATTACAACAAACCACAGCATATTTATACAGTTTCAAACCACACTAACTTGGAGCACAGTACAGGAGACTTAATTCAATCACAGTTCCTCCAATAGGGTACAGCAAATGGTAGGGCAGAATACAATGGAGTAGTCATAGGGATAATTCAGTCACCACAAAGGGTCAACGAACCAACAACAAGTGATTCAGGGAAACATAATAGGGCAGACATGATTGGATTAGCACACAGCAGGGGGCCACAAGACAGTTCTCAATACAATGAATTGAGTGGCTAGAATATACATTCCCTTAACAATGGCCAAGGGTTGAATAATTAAGCAAAAGGCTTGGGGGGCAGCAATACAGATTGAAAGTAAATATGCCCAAACTAAAATAATTAACCCTTTGCAGGGCAGAGGAGTTTGCAGCACACAAGCCTTGAATTGCTCTTTCCTCTGGCACAGCTGCCTATCCACATAAGGCTAGCCAATGTCTCTTAGTCCAGGATAAGGGCTTGAGAGATTGTATGCCCGGGCACAAAGGAGTGTCCAATTTCCATAATCCTTGGGCCCAGGGGTGAATAAATGCCATGCCCAGACAAGGCTCTGCAGCAGAACCACAATTGTGTTACTTACAATGAATTACTTCATTGGAATGGTCTAAAAAGTGTGCTTGGTTTGCACTTAAAAGAAGGGTCTCACAAGGAACCTCACCTTCCTTGAGTTCTATCCAGTAGTTGTGTCAGTAGAGTTGTGGTGTGCGAGGCTGGCAAACAAGACAGTTAGATTTTGATCTGACAACATGAGCTTAGTCAGAGAGGTTAACAACCTGTCTTCATCTTCCTTTCTGGTAATAAGATTTTTAAGGAGTCTTGTGTTGGCATGTGTGTGAATAACATTAGCTTCAGGGCTGAATATGTGCAGGGGGGTGTGCAATGAGCTTGCGGATTCATTTTCAGGGGGTGGGATTTGAGGAAGGGTTTTCAGGTTGGCACTGGGGGTATGTAAAAAAAGCTTGTGAATTTCCCCCAAATCTTTGGCAGATGTAAGTGGGTAAGTTTTGCTGCAAGTCAGAGTGAAGGAGGGAGAAACATGTTGGATGAGGGCAACCTTCAAAATACCATGAAGTCATGAAAAAAGGTAAGCAGTGGAAGAAGGGGAAGGGTGGAGGAGGTGGCATTTAAGCACCCAGAAATGTTGCGGTTGTGCGAGTCTAGCTGGCACTGACTTTCTGGACAGGCTTGGAGACGGCAAGGAGGTGCAGACTTAGCCCACTGGTGTAGGTATCGGTTTACAACAGCAGGCAGAGAGTCTGTAGTTAGACTTACTCAATGGCCAGAAAATGTGGTTAGCACTGTTAATGCACAGGGGTGGGAGGGGAAGTTACTTGGAGGCCAAAAGACATCTTGGTAATGCCCTGGAGATCCTCTCACGATAGACGCTGAGCAGGGTAGCTCAGCTGCTCTCAGCTGGTGGTGGGGAGGTTTGGAGATGTCTGGCCTGCCCCCCTATTACCCGGTGGGGTTGGAGCAATAGAGGGCTTCAACCAGGATGGAGATCAGATGCAGGCATTTTCTGACCACCAAGGGAGGCTGAGTGCAGGCATTGCTCAGCCGTCTCCTTTTGGGGATGGGGAGGCAGCATTGTGGGTAAGGTGGGTGGGGGCTGAGCGCGCACTTTTAATCTGTAAACACAGGAAATAAAAGTGACTCCTTTTGCTATATAATAAAGGTCTTGTGTAGTTTATTGTTGATTGTGCAAAATGTGTGGGGAGTGTTAGTAGGGGGTTAAGCACCTTAAAAATCCAACACAACTACAGTTATTTCAACATGTTTATTAAAATAAATAAAATTTGTTTCTTGATGGAAGTTTCCCATTAAGGAAAATAGGGGTACAAAATGCCAGTATGACTCATTGCGTTGCACACACTTATGGTCCTTTAAAGGGTTGATTTATAAACGCATTAACCATATGTTGTGAACAGTGTTGTATTATTGTGTCTAACAACATGAAATAATAATATACTTGTATAAAATTTTGGGGAAAAGTTGTATTTTAAAATTATATTGTAAAAAATGCAAAGAAATCAATTATGGTGAAATAAAATTTTCTATTGAAATATAGTATTTTGTTAAAACTGGTATTTATTATGATATAATAAAATGTGTTAATATTATATTTCCTCTGTTGTCCAATACAGGTTACTGGTAACTCTGGGTAGGCAGTCTGCCCCTTTAAGTAGACAGGAACAATTCTAGAATTAACACACAGGCAAGAGAACAGTTCTATAGTTTTAGAAACTTTATTTTCTGTTAGATATGGAATACCACCATTAGGCGGATTACCATAACTGACAATGCCCTTAAATGTGGCTAGCTCAGTATCCAGGTGCTTTTTTGTGGACCTTAAGCCCTGAGGGTGAAAATGTTGATTCCAAGTGCTTCCCCAGGAGTTACCCACTGAGGTTACTTCTTACTACATGGTAATCTGAAGACAGAAGATCTGCAGGAAAGGTGATTAATCCTTTGAGTGCTGCAGGTCCACTTGCACAGGGGTGTCTTCATTGGAGTTCCTATTGCACACTCCTGCACTCATTGGGTCTATCTGTATGTCTGTTGGGTGTTTTGTAGCAGGTTTATGTGGTAACTTAACCCTTTAGCTTCTGCATTGGCACTTTTTGGGGGGTTTCTGACACTTTTCCTACTGGTTTAGTGTTTTGGGGGTGTCCTCACATGTTCTAATGCTGTGTTAGGCATTTTAGTATTACACTCTTAATTTTGTAAAATTTGAGTTCCAGGCGCGCTTTACCGCATAGACGCCAATGCTCCATTCACTTCTATGGGACTGTACTGTTTGGGACAAATCTCTGCAACCGTTTAACCTAGCGACTTCAGAGATGGCTCATTTTAATTGTCTGCCCTTGCTATATCATCTGGTTCATGTTTCTAGTGTTTTGGGGGTCTCAGGGGGCTTCGGGCACTGTTTGGGGTACTTTTCTAGGAAAACTACATTTTCCATGAGCGCTTGCTTCGCGTGCTCGTTTCTGATTGGCTCCCACTGCAGCAGCCATTTTGTGATCTTTCCAGAACGAGTATCCTATGCAGGGCTTGGACACTCCTTCTCTCCTCTGCTGATTAACCCTTCGGCTGACAGATACGTTTATTTTAGTGATTTCTGGGTTGAAACTTTAATCCTAAACACTATAATTGGGTGATTTCTTATACAGTAAGGTTATTTGACACTGTGAGAATGTCTATACAGCTGGAGCTTGGGGCCAGACCTAAGACTAACGAGGCTGGGGTCTCTGTATCCCCCATTGTGCATTGCTCTTCCTGTCACTCAGGGCTACCTACAGAATTCTCAGCTCATTTATGCCCAGCATGTTCTGATGTCCCTGACAGCATTCAGGGACCTCCAGCCATGCATTAGAGCCAGCTTGGGTGCAAGAGTTCAAGGCTGCGACTGGGGACCTTAGGTCCACATTGCAACTCTTTCCATCCCAGTTACAGGGGGCCTTTCAGTCTTGGCAGGCCCCCTTCTCAGTCAGGTCTTCCCTGCTCAAATCTCAGGGAGTACCGGATGTGTCATATTCCTCTGAAGAGGAACTGCTGGTGGATTCAGATGTTGAGGAATGTTTTGTGTTGGGTTTCTCTCAGTTTTTTGGGGACCCTTGAGGCTGATCCTGAACCCCCCGCTGAGGGTCTGATCAGGGCTGTCTTAACTACTCTTAACATTCCCTTAGTTCAGGAGGTTCCTTCTGATCCCTTTGATGTGTTCCAGGAGCCTAAAAAGCCCCTTACTTACTTTCCACCTAACCCTACTCTTGACCGCCTTGTGTCTGAGGAGTTGAAATCCCTGGACAAGAAACCCTCTGTGTCCAAGAAATCTCCCAAAGTGGATGTTTCCAGGCTATCTAAGTCTACTGCCTTACCAGTCTCTGATGCCCCTGCTCTAAAGGACTGGACTGACAAGAAACTTGAGGTCTCAAGTACATTTTTGCCACTGCTGGTTCTGCCATGTGCCCAGCGTTTGCAGCAGCATGGGTGATCCGGGCCATTGCGGTCTGGACTTAACAGCTCACCAGGGCTGTCCGTCAGGATGTACCTACCTCGGATAAGTTGCACCTTCTTGCCAACATTTCTGAGGCACAGCACTATGTTTCTGCTGCCTTATTAGATGCCATCCATTTGGTGGCTAGGGTTTCCACCATGTCTGTGGTGGCCAGATGAGCTCTTTGGCTCAAGATCTGGTCTGCCGACACTGCTTCTAAGAAAGCATTACTCTCCCTACTCATTCAGGGTACCTCATTGTTTGGGCCAGATCTTAAGGATCTGATCAGTGAGGCCACAGGGGGTAAGAGTACTCTTCTATCCTTGGTTCCCAGGAAGAAATTGACGCTTAAACTTAATTGGTATTTTCGTTCCTTTCCGAATGAGACATGTCCGGTGAACCAGACAGTTCCCTCAGCTCCACGTAACTCCTCCGAGCCCAAACAACAATGGAAACCCAAGGTCTCCTCCAAACCCAAGGCTACCAACCCTTCTTCGGCATGACTCGGCGAACCCGGGTCCGCATTCTGCTGTGGGTGGTCGTCTGCGACACTATCACAGCATTTGGGAGGGTTCAGTGGCGGACCCATGGGTTTTACAGGTGGTGACGGAAGGGTATAGGATCCCTTTCATTTCTCTTCCTCCCTTTCGTTTTTGTCCTTCTCACACAGAGAAATGCAGTCTATTCGACAGCGCTGTTCAGGCTCTTCTAGACAAGGATGTTCTAGAGCCGGTGCCAGTTCAGGACAGGGGTATGGGTTTTTACTCAAACCTCTTTGTGGTCTCCAAGAAGGATGGCGGTTGTCGTCCCATTTTGGACTTCAAGGATCCCAATTCCTTTGTGACCCGGACTCATTATCATCAGGAGTCTCTATGGACGGTGATTGCTGCCATGTCCCTGGGGGAATTCCTTGCTTCTCTGGATCTTCAGGATGCGTACTTACACATTGCCATTACTGCAGAGAGCTGGCAGTACCTCCGGTTTGCCTGCGACAGGGGACATTTTCAGTTCTCAGCTCTTCCATTTGGTCTGATAATAGCTCCTTAGGTCTTCAACCGTGTCTCGGGAGCATTGGTGTCCATCCTCCTCAGAACGGCATCAGAGTTACCCCATATATGGATGACTTGCTTCTGAAAGCCCCATCTGCGGAACTTCTTCATCAGCAGGTTCAGCAATGCATTTATGCTCTCACCCATCACTGGTGGATCATCAACTTGGACAAGTCAGATCTTATCCCATCTTAACGTCTGGTCTTCCTGGGCCTTCTCTTTGACATTCAGAAGAGCATGGTCTTCCTCATGGACGAGGTGGCTCACCAGATCACCCACAGGGTTTCTGCGGTTCTGGCTCAGGATCGAGTTCCAGTCAAAAAGCTATCCTCTCTAGTGGGAAAATTAATCTCCACCATAGAAGTGGTCCCATTTGCCATGACGCACACCAGGGAACTCCAGAGGTTCATGATCCAGGTGTGTAAGGGTCAACTGGACCTTCTGAAGACATCAGTTTCTCTTCCTCTTCATGTGGAACTGAGTTTGTCATGGTGGCTCGACCTCTCCAACCTGCTGAAGGGCAAGTCCTTCCTGGTATCCTTCTGGACCAAGGTGACGACAGATGCTAGCCTCTCTGGCTGGGGAGCGGTCCTGGGTCGCTTGAGCGCTCAGGGTCGGTGGTCTCCGGAGGAATCCCTCCTTCTGATCAACATATTAGAGCTTCGGGCGATATTTCATGCCCTTCGACATTGGACTTTTCAGTTGGAAGATTGTCCAGTCCAAGAAGAGTCCGACAACGTCACGGCCGTGGCTTACATCAACAAGCAGGGCGGAACAAGAAGTCCGGAGCTACACCCAGAGGTGTTCCACCTCAATGTTCAGAAGTGGGGTCCTCCTTACATCAACCTGATGGCAACAAGACACAACAGGAAGGTACCGAGGTTCTGCTCTCGGTGGAGACACCCTCTGGCTCCAGCAGTAGATGCGATGTCCATTCCTTGGTTATTCCCTCTGGTCTACATCTTTCCTCCCTCCCAATGCTGCACAGGGTGTTACGGAAGTTTCAACTGGAGTGTTGTCCAGTCATTCTGATTGCTCTGTTCCGGCCTTATCAGTCTTGGTTTCCGGAGCTTCTGGATCTGTCAGTGGCGGAGCCATTCTGGCTCCCTTACCGTCCGGACCTTCTTCTGCAGGGTTACCTGTGGAAAAAGGATGTTCATCGGCTACCTTTGACGGCTTGGAGATTGAATCCTCAATATTGAAGAAGAAAGGGTTCTCTTCTGGTGTGGTGGCTACTATGTTCAGTGCCCACAAATCTGTTTCTTCCAAGATCTACCATCGTGTCTGGTCAACCTTTCTGTCTTGGTGTGCTGACAAGGACCTGTCTCAGGATTTTGATCTTCTTACGGTCCTGGCCTTCTTGCAGGACAGTGTGGATAACAGCCTCAGTTTGAGTTCCCTTAAGGTTCAGACTTCTGCGCTTTCTGTTTTCTTTCAGAGGCGCATTGCCATCCTTCCTGATGTCAGGGTTTTCTTCCAGGGTTTTGCTCATGCTCTTCCGGCCTTTAAGATTCCTGCTCCTCAGTGGGATCTTAACTTGGTTCTGGGTGTCCTTCAGCGACCCCCCATTTGAGTCTTTGAGTACTATTCCTCTACGTCCGTTCGCCGTGTCGCGGAGTTACATGCTCTGTCCTGTAAGCCACCCTATTTGGCATTTCACAAGGACAAAGCGGTGCTTCGCATTTCTCAGAAGTTTCTCCCGAAGGTGGTCTCTGAGTTCCACATCAATCAGGAGATTGTGGTGCCCTCTTTCTGGCCGGACCCCACCTCTGACAAGGAGAGGGATCTCCACTTGTTAGACATCTCATTGAGTCTATCAGGAAATCAGACATGCTGTTCGTTATTCCTGAGGGTCCTAGGGCAGAAAGACCTGCATCCAAAGTGACTATTGCTTCTTGGATCAAGTCCACTATTTGTAAGTCTTATGAGCTGAGGAAGAAGCCTGTCCCTTTCAGGGTCACGGATCTACTGGGGCCTCTTGTGCTTATAAGAATCAGGCCTCTGCTGATCAGTTGTGCAAGGCTGCCACTTGGTCGCCTGTGCACACCTTTTCGAAGCACTACCGTGTTGATGTGCTGGCATTGGCTGACGTTAGCTTTGGGATGAAAATCCTGGAGGCAGTCTTTCCTGTCTAGGATTTCCTTCGGTTCTTGGTGCTTCCTTCACTTTTGAGCCCTGTTGGCTCTAGTTCATTGTGCTGTGTAACAGTTCCTGGGATGTTGTTACCCCTGTTCAGTGTCTGTTGACACTTCATTTGTTTTCTTGGGCTATCTCTGATCTGATGGTTCATATCTGCACTGGTGACTTTGGGGGCCTTGCGCCTGGTCCTTGCCTTACTTCCTGCCTCTGAGAAACTCAATGGTTGGACATCCCAGAGTTACCAGTAACCTATATTGGACAACAGAGAAAAGAGAATTTTAGTCTTACCGGTTAAATCATTTTCTCTTAGTTCATACAGGTTACTGGTCTCCCACCCTGTCAAGGGACCATTCTTGGCTCTCCTGTGGCAGACTGTGGGGGTCCTTCGGGGTCATGCTCACAGGAGTTTTCTTTCCCTTCTACTATCTAGTCAATAGTTAGTGTGTCAAATCTTTCTGGAGCTTGTTGGCTAGTTGCAGCCAAAGAGAGAAGGTAGGCTCCACCCCCTGCGTACAATACTAATATTGCTCCTGCCTACTTAAAGGGATGGATCGCCTACCTAGAATTACCAGTAACCTGTATGGACTAAGAGGAACTGATTTACCAGGTAAGACTAAAATCCTCTTTTCCATTCTGCAAAAGATAAAATTGATTAATTATTATATAATCCTATTTGCTTATTAATTTTCATTATGAATTAAGTAAATTAAAAAAAATATTATAGGCAGTTTTCAAATCCTTTTATGTTAATTTAAGTTGGTGACAAAGATCTATTAAAACATGAAGTCTAAAATGGGTGGGGAACCATGGATTTCAATAGATCCTCTCTCGGTACATTCTGGAAAACAAAGCTGCAAAAGATGTTAACATTCATTTGTCAATGGAAGGAGGAAAAATTGATTGGATTGGATTTGCCCCTTCACTGGCAGAAGATACAGGCTGCCAGAAACAGCCAGACCCTGCCTTCTGCATGTAAACAGGGAGTGCTGTCTCTGTTGATAGAACTCTGCATTTGTTTTCTGTCTTGCCTGCCAGAAGTCTATACAACTCATTGCTATGCACCCAGAGGCCAGTAAAAAAATAAAAAAGTATGTGAGCATGTGTGTTGCATGTGTGTATGTGTGTGATACATGTGTGGATGTGTGCGTGCAGAAGCATATATATATATATATATATATATATTTGTGTGTGTGTGTGTGTGTGTGTGATTGTGTTTGTTCACGTATACCTTATGTGTACGTTCTCAATTATGCGTGTGTCCGCTTGCATACAAGCATGTGTGCACATTCAAGAGAAAGTGTGTGCATGTGCAAGTAAGTATGATTGTGAGCAGGTGCAGGTCTGTGTATGTTTGTGTGTTCCTTAAACGCAGGACCATTTTAACCCTCTAGCCTTTTTCACATGGGCGTGAAAACTGTTGAAGCCCCCTGTAACTGTTCTGTTGCCCCATGTTGCTGTGCTAGTCTTTTTTCTGGTGTTTCTCCCTGCATCCAGATGCAGGAGAGATGTGCAGGTTGGCCCATGTACACTTCAGCCACTATTACTGGCCCATGTGGTGTGCATACTAGGTGATAGTTGCCAAAGTGAAAGGCAACATATCTCACATGTTACCTTTCACTATGGGCAACATAACTAATTCACTGCATTAATGTCTCCCATATAAAAGGGGTCTTTGAGTGTAAGATTTTATCTGGTTCTTTAAAGCTCATCTATACCTCTTCCCCCCATCTTCAGTCCAGCTAAAATAATATGTGTAAGTGTGAGAGTCCATTATATTTATACTTACCCCATTGTATGCTAGAGACATCCAAAGAATTTTAATATTTGTTTGTGTTCTACAAACATACAAGTCATATAAAAAAATGTAAGCAAAAAAAAACAAAGAACAACATTGTGGTGGACTTGGTTTTGACCTTCGCCCTTCCACTACAGTAAGTCAAGTTGATACTATTCAGGTAAGATTTTACTTGGGTTGATAGTAGGGACTGAGTATAGTATGTCATTATTTTGAAAGATATTAGAATCTTTGAAGTTGGGGGAAATGTAAAAGAGCCCTATTTTGTTTTATGTTGCCACCTTCTGGAAAAATTTTGCACACCAGCCATGGAGTAGAAAGGGAAAATACCCCTTATTTGATGCAGTGGGTTGTCTTCTTTCCCAGTTGTATACTTTATCTGACTTTTATTCATGTCTCTAAATGTTATGAACATTTAATGCAGGCAGATAATTTAAAAAAAGAAAAGTAGTAGACTAGGTTTAATGCCTTGGCATCCCACTTACATTATATTAGCCCATACAAATAGTTGTATCATTTTTCCCAGACTGTAAGTAGATACAGATACAGTTGGAAATCCCATGGTTTTCACTTACAGAAGTATCTTTAAAGTTTTGGGGAATGTAGAAAAGCCCTATTTTTCATAAATTATCACATTATGGAAGCATCTTTGCAGACCAGCCTAGAGGTAGAATGACAGGTTATCCCTCATTTGATATAAGAGGTTGTCTTTTTTCCAAAATCGTGTGCCTTGACTACTCTTTGTAAATGAATGCAGCCTAGAAAACTAGAGAATATTCCCTCTAGGTAAATAGCAATCTTTGAAATACAATATAACATTCTATCTATTGTCGCCCACAAAGATGTAATATTAAAAAAACATAATAAATGTGAAAATGGCATGGAAAGGGCAAGTTGACAGACAAAGTACAATTATGGCTAAAGATATAGGCGTACTGCTGGAGCATTATCTGGTTTGCCAGAAGAAATGTTACAAATAGTACTGGAGGTGGCATTTGCCGACTATGTGTGTATATAAATGTCCTAAATTGCTCTGTTCATTAAAAGACAGATTATCATCATGATCAGATGGACAAATGTAGCAGTCATGGGCTGATTATATATATATATATATATATATATATATATTCCCAAGATTTGCTGTAAATCCACTAATTTCTTGATAGTACCATTATATCAGGCTGTATTATATAGTGTATTCATTATCAGGACTTTATCCAGTTTGTAGTAGCAATGATCATATAATATGCTGCTGGTTTACACATGTATTTTGTCAGAACTACAGTATATCCAATTAGCCACTAGCATCTAGCTTGTCTAATGATAGTATGCCCACCTATATCATATAGGATATTCATTTACTGGGACAGTATCCGGTTTAGTATAACTATACCATACTTCAGTGTATATCTAGTTCAGTAGTATCCTGCTGGTATGCATATGGTTGTCACCACAGCTTTATCCAACTAGCCCTTAATCTCTCATTCTATAGGATACAAAGTAACACTTGAAATGCAGTGTCTCTTACCGGGGCATGTTCCAGTTTGCTACAACACTAATATTCCTTACTATTACCACTGATCTATTGTTGGATAGTCAGCAATGTAACAAATGAAAAGTTTTGTCTGTCACCGAGGCATATACCGGTTTGCCATAACACTGATGTCCAAGGATATATATAAAGAATGCAGACAGTTATGTAAAGGCCATCCTAAATTTAGATATATAAGATGCCATGCATACAAAAGGAGTGTATAGATGCCGGGGGACCGTCTTGCCAAGAATATGATCAAATATAATTAAAAAATTAAACTAATAAAGCTGACAAATCTTCTTTCAATTACCACCCGAAGCCACATACAGTGGTGGAGAAAAGTAGCAAATTAAAATATCAATTAAAAATTAATAGTATAAAAAGAAAACGCCGATATACGTTTCGTCAATCCTTTATCACAGGCATGGTGTCAGAAGCTGAGGCTAGGTAAGAGCCTCCTTTTAAAGTTCAGTTCCAGAGGTGTTGTCTTAATGAACCAATGAAATCTTTTCAGCAATATACCGTGGACTCCCTGATCAAAGGGTATTGTACATGGTGTATCTTAGTATTCTCTGTGTCTTCGCGAATCTCCTTCAGTACAGATCTAACAAAAGGTGGAGGGTGCCCAAAACCTGATAAGGGCCAGTGAGCCTGAAACCCCTTCCCCCTCTGCGGTGGTGCTTGGTTTTGGTGGAGGAGGGGGCCTGGGACAAAGGACCAGTTCCGATCCCCCCTCGATTGCTGGGGTCAGGTAGCACGGCAAGGGGGGAAAAAGGGGCAGGGCTTACACTTTAAAAGTGGCTTACCTGCAAAGGTAGGCATAACTGTTTGTGTTTTCTTTCAGGTTTCTAGGTGCAGTAGCTGCTCCAATGTGGAAGACCGGCTTAAGCCAAGCTAGCTGTTGGACAGAGACAGAATTAGCAACCAATGTAGGCCTTTTGTGGGTGTGGTGCTTACAGGGCCCTGACAGTGCGGCATAGCCAATCGGTAAAGTGGAAGGGCAGACTTGTGCTGTGTGGCCAGGTCAGCCTGCAGGAAGGGCAGGCGATTGCCATCAAACACTGTGGAGGAGGGGAAGCCTTGTTTGCCTCCCCTGGTACGGTTTGGAGGCGGCCATGGAGAGGGACCAGAGGTAGGAAGGCAGGGATTGTCTGAAAGATCTCGCCCTTTACCTCCCATGGCAGGAGGCTGGGTGCAGGCATGACCCAAGCTATTAGGGGCCCTGAGGGTGCCATATAGGAGGGGGGAGGATACTCCTGGGGGTCCCTTATATATGTCAAATCACAAATTAATAAAGCTGTGACCTCACAATTTGCCACCTTATTTTGTTATCAGAGTGTTTATTTTGGGGGGAGGTAGGGTGAGTGCTATGGTTGGTGGTGGGAGGGGAAAAGGGGGGAATGGCAAGTATGGCTCTTACTTAAAATATGGTAATGAAAATTTGTGGCATACTATATCATCTCCATATGAATGTAGAATAACTAATAAAATACGGTGTTATATATATATAATATCATAGTTACCCCTAATGAATAAAGCTGTCTTACAGTTTCTCAATTTTTGTAGAACACTATAAGTAGGGTAGAAATGTACATAAACTCACATGTCATAAAGACAAGAAAGACAAGAAGAATATTTTAAAAGAAGAGTAAATCCCTGACAAATGTGTATAAAATAAAATCAATCATATTACTGGAAAGAAAAAACAAGAAACTATAGGCTAAAAGGATCCATGTGTAAGTATACAGCTGTATGCTGACACAGACAGAAATTGTACAAAAAAGGGATGTCTTCAGATAAGGAGTATAGAGAAAAATTGTTCTCACACAGAATATCATAAGAAAGCATTTGAGAACATATTCTTCATTCACTGGATATCACAGATGGGCACTTAAAACCCATTCGTCATGATGCCCTTTGAGGCTATGCTGGCATTCAAGATCTCCGCTTCTGATTCCTAGGGAAACCTTTTGTAGCCCCCTGGCTTTTGGAAAGAGGGATCTGAATTGTGAATCCCTAAAAAATGCCTCGCCACTGATGTTAATTTTTTGCCAACACGCGTCATATTTCTAGGAGAATTTTTGATATTGTTAGTATGTTCTCAAATGCATGTTTTCCGTTTCTGTCACACTAGAGCTAAGCGCCCAATGTAAGTGGCCAGAGAACCCCCAGAGGGGAGGTTACCCCGATAGGAGTAGCAGGCTGCTGCTTTGATCAATACAAGCTATATGGCAGGCAGAATACAATACAAAATACTCACTGAGTAGGCCCTTGCGAGCCAGGGGCTAGAGTGTGAGGAGTTGGGAGCAATGCTGGCTGTCAGTGGCTCTACCTAGGAGGCCTAGCTGCAGCCAGAGCTGGGTGGGGTAGCAGGCCGTGAAGCCTGATGGTCAGATGACCACCTAGGAGTCAGACAGCTATTCATCAGGTCAGGAATCAGAGATAAAAATCTACCAGCAGTATGGTTGCTTCTGTCGGATACTGGATAAGCAGCAGCAGGGATCGGAAGGACTGTCTGACTGAGATTCGTACAGATATCGTGCAACGAGGAGTCAGAAGAATAGGAGATGACAAGAAACACTCAATGGGTAGTCAGCGATGTCGGACTCGAGACTGGGCACCAAGGTACAACGGGTATAGTCAACAAATCCGGTTCGACCACAAGAGGGTGACGTCGTAACCTAGGATGAAACAAGAGGGATAGTTGGACAAACCGGGATCAAACCAGTCAAGCAGTACGGTACCAAATGAGCAGACAAGAGAGGAGTCAAAAACAGGCCGTGGTCAGATCAGTACAGGAATCAAAGCCAAATCAGGAGACAGGAGCAAAGTTGAGGAAGGCCGGGTCAATAACAGGGAACACTGGAACTCAATCACAAGACTCTGGACTCAGAACACTTTGATCGCACGCCGACATAAGTACATCGGTGCTTCATATAGGCCCAAGAAAAGGGTGTAACCCCAAGGTGGTGGATACAAGAGAGACCAGAAGAGAGAAACATAAATCCCGGAAAAAAACAGGAAAACCCGGAAAAAAACAGAGAAACATGACAGTTTCCTGCTCGCTTTCCCAACACAGAGCAGACCACACAGGCATCTGGGACAGCAGATCACTCCACAACTCTGACATGTTATAAAATCATACATAACATTCTTCTTATTAAATCTATCCATTATCATCTTGGTAGTGATCAGAATTTGTCATGCGATGCAGTAGGCACATGGATGTGAGTCTTGAACAGCAGATTTTCTAATAGATTGCAAGTTGCTGTGGAGCAGTCGGTCCTGTCTGATATAGTAGTATTATCAAGAAATTAGTGTACTTACAGCAGATCTTGGGAAAATATATATATATATATATATATATATATATATATATATATATATATATATATATATATATATATATATATATGGGTATCCTTTCGAATGGTCGCACGCAGAAGAGCGTGCAACCATTCAACTCTTTCAGCAGGACGCATGGCTAAACAGCGCGACGTGACAACCTTGCACTGCATGACAGCGCAAGATTGTCACTTCTCATAGCCAATAGCCGCATGCTGCAGATAAGTGTATTCTTTTATTCTTTTGCTCTGAATTGTTTGTGTCCTTCCCCTGGTTCTCAACCAGTTTGTTAAGCACACGGAGGCAGCTGGAGCGCCTCCGTGTGCTGCAGATAATCCGTCCTCTTCCTGCCGCCTGCTAGCCTGTGCCTTCTGCTGGACAGAGTATTATTTGCAGCACACGGAGGTGCTCCAGCTGTCTCTGTGTGCTTAACAAACAGGTTGACAAGGGCAAAGAATTCAGAGATGTGAAGATGGCAAAAACATAAAAGGATATACTTATCTGCAGCATGTGCCCATTTGCTATGCGACTTGACAATCTTGCACTGTCATGCAGTGTGAGATTGTCAGGTCGTGCTGTTTAGTCTCTACTGAGCATGACTTCAGCGTGCACAGCCATCTCTACTGCACATGACGGCATCTAACAAACATCCTTAGCAAATTATTATATAGGATATACATATATTAGCCCATGACTGCTACATTTGTCCACTTGGAGATATCCAATCGGCTGTAGATAATCTGTCTTTTAATAGACAGAGCATTTTGGGACAATTATATACACACATAGATGGCAACTGACACCTTCAGTACCATTAGTAAAACGTATGCTGGCAAGCCGGATAATACCCCAGCAGTTCACCTATATCTTTAGCCATAATTGTATTTTGCCTGGTAATTTGCCCTTTCATTGCCATTTTCACATGTATTATGTTCTTTGATATTAGATCTATGTGGGTGACAATAGATAACAATCATTGAAGTACATTATAACATTCTATTTATCTAAAGGGAGTATTCTCTAATTTTTGACCCTGCACTAATGACTAGACTGCCTGTTGGTGCTCTATATATATTATATGATAAAGATTAAGATATACTAATTTTTCCTCCCTCACATATTGAAGTGAATTTTTTGGTATAACTGGATCACGATGCCATCATTCAATATATATCTCTTTTCTATCCTTGTATTGTATGAAATAGTAGCAAGCCGGTATTTGCTCCGGCACTATACTCTCTGATATTTTGGCAATAATTTAATCAATAATAAAAGCTAAGTTTTAGGGTATCTCCTTTTACTGTGGGACTGTATTTATTACTTATATCTGTATTATATGCTAGAACTTCAGGGTTTCCTTTGTTCTTTATTTTATGCTACATACTTCATTGTTTCCCTGTAGCACCTTGTAGGCGCTAAGTGAATTTATATATTCAGTCCAGGGTTTTTTTCTGTTAGAGTGTGTATTTTTGCTTTTGTATACACTTTGTAAATGCCTATGTATGAAAACTGACAGATTGTGGTAGGTGCAGTTTTGTGCTCGTCACCCCCGTAAATTATGTCAGTGCATACTAACGGGGTATACGTTTTCCTCAGGCTGGCAGTAGGTACTGAGTAGAATTGGAAATATCATGGTTTTCAAAGATATCAGTACCTTTGAAATGGGGGAAATGTAAAAAAGCCATATTTTTTCTTATTTTGCCACTTTCTGGAAATGTAGTTTAATTTCCTAAGTTGTATGTCTTGACTAGTCTTTCTTCATGCTTACTTTTTGTTACAACTATTTTAGTGCAGGTAATTCATTATCTGAAAGAAGCAAGCACACAAACAAAAATAGAGTACAATTTCTAAGACTGGCAGTAGCCATATTTTTCTTATTTTTCCACTTTCTGGAAATGTGGTTTTTAGTGTTGAGCGAGCACCGCGATGCTCGGGTGCTCGGGTGCTCTGACCGAGCACCCCCTGCTGCTCGAGTGCTCGGCCGAGCACCCGAGCCCCATTCAAATGAATGGGAGCACTCGAGCATCAAACCAGGCACCCCCTGCTCTGATGAGCGGAGGGTGCCTGGTCAATGTCCCCCTTCATCTCCGCTATGCCCCTCTTCCACAATGTCCCCCTTCATCTCCTCTATGCCATAGAGGAGATGAAGGGGGACATTGTGGAAGAGGGGCATAGCGGAGATGAAGGGGGACATTGTGGAAGAGGGGCATAGCGGAGATGAAGGGGCACATTGTGACAGACGGGCATAGCGGAGATGAAGGGGGACATTGTGGAAGAGGGGCATAGAGTCTATGCCCCTCTTCCACAATGTCCCCCTTCATCTCCGCTATGCCCCCTTCATCTCCGCAATGCCCCTGTACCTCCATTCCCTGGTGGTCCAGCGGAGCGTCTTCGGATCTGTGCCTCTTCCGGCACAGATCCCCGCAACCCGAACATGTCGGGCGAGCACATGGCGGTACTCGTACGAGTACCGCCATGTGCCGAGCAGAGCGATGCTCGAGCCGATCCGAGCATCGGCCGAGCACGCTCGCTCAACATTAGTGGTTTTCTTTCCTAAATTGTATAGCTTGGCTAGCCTTTCTTCATGCTTATTTTTGTTACAACCATTTTAGTGCAGGTAAGTCATTATCTGAAAGAAGCAAGCACACAAACAAACTGTGCAGTTTTCACCCTTGGAGCCTACTACATTGTGCCATTCCAAAAAATAGGGTACAATTTCTAGGGCTGGCAGTAGGTATTGTCATGGTTTTCAAAGATATCAGTAACTTTAAATTGGTGTCCACCAGCAAAAGGGTAAAAAAGGAAAGTGTGAAATTTTGTGGGCTATCTTCTTTCCAATATTGCATGCCTTGACTACCCTGTCTTCATGCTGGTATTTGTAACAACCACTTAGTGCAGGTATGTCATAACTGAAAAAAGGCAGGAAAATGAACAGATTTTGTTTGCTGCATCTTTGTGCCCCTAGCATGCCCTACAGTATGTTCATACCATTGGGACATTGTTTTCCTCAGGCTTCTACTAGCTAGAAAGTACAGTATGAAAATTAATGTTTTTCAAAATTTTCAGTATGGAAATGTAGAAGAAGCCCTATTTTTCCTGTAGTGCCACCTTCTAGAAACATTTGTGCAAACCAGCCTAGGGGCAGAAAGTCTTGCCAGCCAGTGTTGAATTTTCTGGGCTATATTGAATGATTTATATGCTTTTGTTAGGTTAATTTGATGCTATGGCATAGTTGAGCCTTCTAAACAATGATTTGTATGTTATTGGCATTGCAGTAGTTGTCAGTCTGAACTACTGTTATAAGCTCTTACAAATATTGGGCCTGCATAAGTAACATACCAATGTGCACCTATATGAGGAAGGAAGAAGTTAAATTTTTATTTAATTATTTTTTGCTGTAGGAATTTCACAAAAAACCCCCACAATTTTCAGTATTTTCCATGGAAATTCCCATACATAGAAAATACACAACATTTCTGCCATTTTGCTGCTGCCGATTAATTTCTTGCAATTACTGTTTCATATACTAAAACTGCTTTTATTTTTTATGTAATTAGCTAATTTCTTTATGCATACATTGCAAAACAAATCTTATTTGGACCACATCGACTTTTACTCCACTTTTCATATAAAAGTCAAATTTGCCTAGTACTTCATTTTTATTAATCTCCCCAATGCATCTAAAGTTGATGTTTTACAATTATAATACATTTATAGTAACTGTTGTGTTTCACAGCATAAACGTAGTGACCAGTATTAGTACTTGATTTCACAGTCTAGATCAGTGTTTCCTTCTGCTATGACAGGACACAACAAAACACATTTTTATAATCATTTATCACAGAGAGAGTGGGCGTAAGTAATGGGCCCATATTACAGAAGCTCAGAGACATCTCCATGGAAACACTTAATCACTGACATTTAAGGTCTTAACACTGAAAGGAAGCTTACTGTGACCTATAGTTGTTATGAAACAAATCCTTGTGCTTTGGGCTTATAATGGTTCCCTAGTGTGGTTTTAACCATTTTTAATGTCTTTGTGACATATACATTTCTAAGAACAGATTTATATTTTTGCACTTTTGACATCATTGTTTGACAGTACACTAAAAATTATTAAATAGAAAACTGGAACTAAAAGAAAAGAAACTGCCAAAGCCAGAACAATATTTTGATTGATTTAAAAAAACAAACAAAAACAAAACTTAATAAGTTCATATGCCACTGTTATGGACATGAAAAATGAGTAACATTTTGACATTATATTTATGCTTTTACAACCATAATTTACTGGGTTATGGACTTATAGTTTCACCACAAATGCCAGTTTTCAGCACTGGAATGGTTAATTTCAAACAAAGGAATTTACTCTAACTGGTCTTCAGAGCCAGCATGGCCAAAGCCAGGATATATATTCGGGCATGGGGGGCTGGGAATGGTCTGGAATGTGTGAATCTAGGAGGGGCTTGTATGAGTTAGAATCCTGTGATCTTGGGGGAGGTAATCTTGGAGTTGAGCAGTTGAGTGAAGGATGGGGGGGGGGGGGGGGGTAGATGTGACCAGCCACCCTGGCTAGCTGAGACCCAAAATCCAGTCAGGCTGCCATGCCTTGAGTAGGCCTGAGAACTGTTTCAGACAAAAGCCTGACCCTGACCTCCAGTGGAAGTAGCCCGGTACATCGCCCAAATGTATCCAGTTCTCCTGGCCTGCCTCTTTTCCTGCTGCCCTGTCCTTGTAAGCGTGTTCCAGGATTAGATAAGTATAAACTGTATCACGCTCTCTCTCTCTGCTTTATTTTTTATACTATATATATTTCTAGGAAAAACACCCTAGTAACCAACAGATATCATTTCTGTTAGTATTGTTGTATATTATGTTTTATTTGCACTGCATAAGTAATTGTCTATTTAGAATTATTAGGTGTTTAGCTAGAATATATTTGATAATATACAGTGTATTGTTTGTTTGTTATTACATATTATTGCTTATTGCTAGTACTAGGGTGTTATTGTATTAATTGTGGTATTGGTCATTAGAACAAACTTCTCTGGGTATACCTAGGGGCATGAGCCACGCGTTGCACAAGCGCCATTTTGGGCTGCGACAATAGTAGACTTATGCATACATATTAATTGGTAGGCTTATGAAGTATTATGCAATTACATTTGTTTCCAATAACTATGCTAGTATCTGTTAGTGTGAGCATACTGTAGGCCACTCTGTTTATGCTAGGCCCCAGCCTGTGTCTTTATTCATAGACTCCATATTGTATTCAGCACATGATTTGACTCCATCTTGGAAAGCTCAAGACACATGGTCTGACTCCTGGAACAAACACATGGTCTGACTCCACCTTGGAACTCACAAGCCACATGGTCTGAGACCATCTTGGAACTCTCAAGCCACATGGTCTGAGACCATCTTGGAACTCTCAAGCCACATGGTTTGATGCCATCTTGGAACGCTCAACAAAGACTCTATTTTGGAGAAAGTACGTGGTATGCGAGCTTTCAGTTCTTCACAATCACATTTAGATTTTAACTTTAACACAAACACAGCTGTTATTGTGATACTTTTTGCACCAATTAATGCGGGAATACTCTTGGATTGTAACAAGGGTACATTGCATGTTTTGATTATAGACTTGTGTGTCCTCATAGAGGAGTTACAAACTTTGAAGTGTATAGATAAGTGCTCATATTACAGTTATCTGTATTGTCTGTATTGCATATACATGTGTATATATTACATATATGTGTGTGTGTGTGTACACTGTATATGTGTATATATATATATATATATATATATATATATATATATATATATATATATATATTTGAGGTGCATACTTGTATATGTGCCTGGGTATTGTGCATGTGTATACCTGGGTATTGTGTATATGTGTGGGTATAGATATATACAGAGGGAAGAGGGAGTGTTTGCAATTACACTGCTTTAAAGCGGAACTACCACCCAACACAACCTTTAGCTTAACTAAGTCCCCATCTGGTGACTAGCTGCTTAGTAGCGCTAGTCGCCAGAATAATTACCTTATTTAATTGATTTCTTCCATGGGTGACAGGCAGGACTTATTGCGGACATCTTGCCATTGTGACGTCCGCGCACCTGCGCTGTCAGTCCCAGTCGGGTCTAGGAGGCGTTGGTAGGAGCCATTTGGCTCCAGCTGGGACTGACAGCTCAGGTGTGTGGACATCACAATGGCAAGATTGTCAATACTGAATGGGCAGATTTTTGTGATTACCCAAAGGTTAGCAGAAATGAGGGAATATGAGGAGGATAGGTTTAACCAGAAAAGAGGTGTCTCCACAACCATTAAGGCAGAATTGGAGAATAATATAAAAACACCCAAAGGTAAACCCAAATTTAGCAAAAAAAAACAGGATGTTTCCCAACACACTAGGGTATCTAGGCCAGGTATGATTGCAGACTTTATCAAAGCAGGTGTAAATGAAGATTCCCTCAAACGCAGTCCAAATCAAGTCTTATTTAAGAGGTGGAAAGCTGTAAAGCATAGTATACAAATATATACTGCAGCAAAGGGTTTTCCATCAGATGAAAAGTTAATTGATTTTGATTAAATTCCCAATGCTAAAGCTAGGACTGTGTAGGCGAATCTCAGATATATGCAAACTAAGGTCAAATATCCTGATACTAATCCTTATTCTCCTGTTCCCTAGCATAGGAAAACAAAACCCCTGAACCAATCAGCTGAATTATGTGCCATAGCGGACAAAGACGGAATGGACCCATGGGACAGCACAAAGTTTGTTGCCCATCACGGCTGGGGATCGACAGTCCCATGTTCCTTTGACTGTATGGTGGGGAAAGGAAACCAACCACACCTAGGTTTTAGCCTTAGTAGACACTAGGGCAGAGGTAACAGTGTTGCAGGGTAAATCTCCCAAACTTGTAGGCCCCATCATCCTATGCTAAATACAGGGCACATTTGTTCAGAGTATATAAAAACCCTCTCATTCCTTGCTGCTATCTATATTTCTAACTTTATTCTTATATTTAATTTATAATATGATATGGATATTTTATGTTGAGTAAGCGCTGTGAGCTTTCTTCTTTAAGGCTATACAAACTACAGTCACATATTCCATAAACAAAGAGCCCCCAGGTTTATAGCTAATATTTTGGGTTTCCAAGTTCTTGACAAAATCTTGAGGGTAGATATATTGTTTAGTACCTAATAGAGATGTAGGTGGGAGGTGTTAACATTTTTGGCTTTCCTCACAAACCCTCATATGTGCAAGCAGCAGGGGAGGTGGTGAGAGGGAATACAAAGTGGACACCTGTTGTCATTCTCCCTCCCTGTAGTCCAACAAGGGCTTCCGGGAGGGTTGAAAGAAATCAGATTATAGTCAGGTGTAGTTCATCCTGCAATTTAGCCCTTTTAACGCTCATGTGTTTCCTGTTAAGAAGTCAGACTGTTGATGCCCCAAGACTATCTACACTCCCCCGTCACATGCCATGGTCCATTTGCCAGAAAATCAAGCGAACTTCCAATACCTTTTAGAGACTGTGACATTAAAGGCCCCAATAACTGGGCGCGAAGAGGCCTACCTATCCGTGCAGAGGTGGGCCAAAAGTCCAACTCTCATGAAGTGGAAATGGTACCCACAAGAGCAAGGTGTATTAACAGAGCTTCAATGATCTCGAGACATATGAAATCTTGCCACATCCAAATACTTGGGAGATACCTGGATTACAGCTTTCTCCAATCAAGTCAACTTTGCCATATGAGGAATTAAATCCTGCAAAGAACAAAAGATGCTGGACAGTTGTAACATTCAGTTCGTATGGAGAGGTGGGTATCTATGAACAAGCTACAGGTGATTCAAATTACCACAAGTATGCTGATATAAAGAGACTACACTTGGCATATTACATGGAACATTAGTGTGGGGAGGTACGGAACCTTGGGAGAAGATCTGGGCAGCCGCACAAACAAGATTGATGCCAAGAGTTGTGGGGGAAAATGAACTGAGGAAGAACTGACTCAAATAAAGAATCCGAAGACCAAAAGAAAGATGTCCCGTAGATCTAGTTTTCAAAACTGCACCGTACTCACTTTACTGGTCAATCCAACAATGGGCGCAGGCTATCTCATATCACTCCAAGCCTTGGGGTTGATTAAAAGGTGCATTGGGATTTTAAAAGGACAGGTTCATACACTATCCCCAAGTGTGTCATAGAGGGCGTGGGATAGAAATTTTTCACAGGCTCTTATGATTTTACATGACTGACCAACAGAACACATCTCTATATGCCAGGCTTATGTGTTGCAGTATATGTGCATGTTATATGTACAAGCAAGATAGTGAATATGGATTTTTGGAGGACCCCCTATTAGAACATAACTTCAGTATATTTATGGTGTAATAGCAAGAAGTGGAATGTTATGGACATGAAAAATGAGTAACATCTTGACATTATTACAACCATAGTTCATTGGGTTATGGACTTATAGTTTCACCACAAATGCCAGTTTTCTGCACTGGAAGGGTTAATTTCAAACAAAGGAATTTACTCTAACTGGTCTTCAGAGCCAGCATGGCCAAAGCCAGGGTATCCAGTCCTCTCTCTACACCTATTTTGTTTTTTTTATCTTGTTGTATGTCTGTTGTTTTTAAATAAAATATAAAAACATCAAAATGATATTTAAAGGGTCCCCACTGATGCGTTTATTATAACATCTATCTTCAGACAATGTCTGTTTTTAATTTAGATAGGGTCTTTATAGATGTATTAGAGTAGTACTTACCGCAAAGTGAGATACCTTGGCGTGGTGGTAAGCTTACACACGGATTGGTCAATTTGTGGGACGAAATTCTCACTTATTTTAACTTATTTTCACTTAGAGTTACTAAGAGTTATTACATATGCTAAATACAGGGCACTTATGTTCACAGTATATAGAGGAGCGCAGGACTGTCTTTTTAGTACTAATTTTGTGTTTACCTGGGGGATGGAGTGCACCCAAACATTGTCACATTAAAACATTGTTTACACTTTTTTTCATGGTTTCTTCATATTTTGTGACACACGGATTGAAAGGAACAACTAAAAGACAGTTGGGACACATGGGCCTGGAGCTCTTCTTATGGGTTATAGTATTTAGGTAGTAAGGCAGTTAGAGATGGCATTATTAGAGTATTCCCCTTTACATTTTTAACTAGCAACAGGATTTCTATTTTTAGACACTCTCTTTTTTCCCACCCAGTGAATTTATTGGTCACTTAGAAGGTTACTTCACATCAAATAGGCGCTTTGGGTGGGAATGGCTGGTATATATAACCTGTTTTTTCCCCTTTTGTCTCACCTTGTAAGTTGCAGCTCCACTGTTCTGTTAGCTCGCATGTGCAAAACAGAACCTCTTCCTTGAGCTGAAGAAAAAAGTTCTGGTAAGAGGTGACAGTGTCTGCCTGAGACACTGCTTAAGAGCTTCCCAGTCAACGTCATCTGGGAGGGAGGTGCCTATTTCATTATTGGGCAAATTGTTAATTGTTTTGCTGCTTGTCTTTAGAGATGAGTTTGAAGTTATTCTTTTTCAGGCATTATTTTTGTTAACATTTTTGGGGGCATTTATGATAGTCGCTAGAAACAAGAGACAACTCAGTTTTTTACAAATTCAACATGTTAGGTTGGAAAAGGGGCTGCCAGCAGTGTTCATAAAGAAGTCTAAAACAGATCAGTTGGGGAAAGTGGAATGGATTTACCTTACAGCTTTGGAGGTGTCATCAGTTTGTCCTGTGGCCAGTTTGAGTACTTTTTTAAAGGTTGGATCTTAGACAGCTTATTCATTCATAGTGATGGAGTATCGGTTTCTAGGTTTCAGATTTATAGAATCGTCTCACTTTGTTCAAAAGTTAGGTTTGTCAGGCCAAGGGCTAACCTTGCACTCATTTTGGATTTGAGCCGCTACAGAGACTTCCAGTTTAAGAGCTGAGAATGAAAAAATGATGAGGCTGTGTAGGTGGAAATCCGTTAGGTTCAAGATTTATGTCCGCACACAGTTGTTGAGTAATGTTGAATAACGTGTGTTGTCTTTCAGGTACAAGGCTACTGGAGATTTGGATAATAGGACACTCTAATGTTTTTGGTCTTGGAGTAGGGTGGTGGTTCGTATGATATATGAAGACTGCATTTCACCTGGAAGCTTTTATACCTAAAATGTGTAGTTGTACACAGGGATATATACTCTTCTGCTCTGAATTTCTTCTTTCATTGCCTTATTTATCAAATCTTCAAACAAAAACATTTGTTTATGTGCCAGTTGATGAATGTATGCAAAATCTTTATAGGATTTTGATTACTTCTTAAACTGAAGCCTCCATATTACTTCACACACTTTGGTTATCATGTTACTGTTTAGAGTAGGCCTCTCTCACAGGGACCTGTTAGATGCCCATGAGGTGATATGGACTGGAAATTCAGTTCTTCTTGGATATCTCTGCACAATACTCGCTGATTTGCCAATCCATTAAACCAGTGATTCATAATCGAAACAGATGGTATTCAGTATACTTTTGTATCAAAAAAACTAACAAGAGTGATATTTTAATGGCTCACTGAGGACATAGAAATTGCAAGCTTTCAGGACACTAAGATCCCTTCTTCAGGCATGGGTTAACAAATAAAGCTGAAGGGACCTTAATGTCCTGAAAGATTGCAATTTCTATGTTCTCAGCCACTTATCACCGTTATATCACTCTTGTGTGTTTTGTCTACAAAAGTACACAGAATCCCAACTACTCTACTGGCTAACACGGTTACCACCTTTTTTCTGCATAATCAAAACAGGATACTGGTTGAGTAAAAGTGATACCTTTGTTGGCTTTATTGAACAGGTATGGTGTATTGTTTGTGTGTTATTACATGGCTGAATAAGTTATATTACACAGCAGGGACCTGTGTCTTGTATGTTAATTATAATAAAGCAATGGCCTGTTTTTCATCCTTTCATCTAAGGGCACTAAGGGCTGAATACTGTTAGCCCCGCTATTTTTAACACATGCTGTAACTAGTGTAAAAGCCCGTGTACACGGGCCAAGGTCCGGGTGATATTAAGAGGCTGGTCCTGTTCTGCATCCTGCTGCAGACACAGTCATACACTGCAGAGATTGCTCGAAAGCACAGAATGCTCCCAGCATTCCTACACCTCCCAGCATTCTGTGCTTTCGAGCATGTTTGGGGACATGCTGGGGGGCAAGTGCTACTCCTTTCCCCCCAAATGCCAATGGTACCTATATAGATGGAGGGAGGCAGGACTACCCAGGTCATACACTGTATCTTAAAAATGTGAGTAGTCGTTTAGCTGTTTTTTTTTCCGCTTTTGTTTTTTCTATTTTTTTCAAACAAAATGTTTATGCACTGGGATGTTCACTTTTTCAGTGATTAAAAGATTAAATTGATATAAATTTGGAATTGGAAACATGGAATCAGATTTATTTTTGTCAAATATACTTTATAGCATTTTCATATCTCTATTGACTTTCCCTAAGAACATTAGGGTCTTTTAATTCTGGGGCAAACTATCTCACCATTGGAGAGAAATAGCATTCTCAAAACTGACATTGATATAAATGGGACATCTAACCCCTTGAGGGTTATGCACTAATGTGTGATAAAGAAGATGACTTATCCAATTATATCACTTCTCTAATTCCTATGTTATTTTATAGGGCCTATACACTAAGATCTCTAAAGCTGGGGAAATATTAGTGCATAGGCTCCATAGAATGACATACGAATTGGAGAAGACATCTCCACTTTATCACCTCTTTATCACACCTTAGTGCATAACTGTCATTGTGGTCTAAAGAGGTCTCCGCCATACTGAAAATCAATGCACTGAAAATCTTTAGAATTCAGATGATTAAAAGACCTTTTTTAAAACAATGCATTGCATACCCCTCTGGACCTCAAGGGGTTAAAATGATGTAAAGTTTAATTTGTCCCCTTTATGCAGTAGGTTTGCCACCGAATTGCACCTCTTTAGATTCTAAAATACAGCTCGCTGTGAAAAGCCGAAAAATCATTTTACATTGACATGACCGATATTTTAACTTAAAGGAGCAGTAAACTTTTTTTTGTGAAAACACATATTTTATAGATCTTTTCCTGCTGAATAAAATAAGGTCACTCCCACTGCTGTCAGTTGTTTTATTCAAAATTTATAGCAGTTTAAATAACCAGGAAGTGACTTTACTGTGTTTACTTCCTGATAGCTCTAACGGACAGGAAGTGACAGGCAGTTTCTATCACATTCTATGGAGAACTGTATGTCTCTGACTTTTCTGACTTTCCTCTCCATTAGAATCTAACAGGAAATCTGATTAGAATTTGACCAATAGAGGGCACTGCTAATGTAAACAAAACAAAACATGGGTGTAAACTGTAATAACTCTGGAAATATAAATCTCTGGTCAGTGGGAGTACCCTTATTTTACTCAATAGGAAAATCCCTACAATACATATATTTTCATAAAAAAAGTTTACTGCTCCTTTAAAGAAAATACTATTACCATCAGCTATACACTGCTGATCTGATCTTCCACTGATCTCATTTTATTGCTATAAATACAAAATTGTTGCTAGTTTGATATCTGATAGGATTTTTAGCAACCACTTGCTCTTGCATGACCTTTGAAACACACAAAGAATGTTAACAAGTAAAGTTGTCTACGCACTGTGAGACCCAATTTAAAGCTAAACCAATAGAGCAGATTGTTTTTTCTTATGTCTTATCCACACTGATGGAAATTGTTAAGGCCTATTTATGCTGCATACAATTGACATTTCACTGGACAAGAGACTACAAACATCTATAGCTTTTGATTAAATTGTCCCTTTCATTGAAGGCATCTGCAAGGCTTTCAAAAAATCTATACAGGAAATCATTTACAGATAGTAATGGATAAACAGAATACAACTGCAAACTGGTTCAGATAATGAACAACACATTATTTTAATTCCTTGGATGCAAGAGTTTTTTAGTGCATTGCTTCACAATGCACATAATTTACTAAACCACTGGTACAACTAATTTTCTGCTCTTGTCCATTTGTTTCCTACTTAGTTGCATGCAATTTGGTTCCTGTTGGTAGGGCTATTGTATCTCGATGGTAACACTGTGTGTGTACTGATCGGTCATTTTTGCTCTACTGACAGTTATAGCGATGTGAATTGGATCAAGCCTTAAGTCTCTTGCTATTTGCATCCTCTTGGTTACTGGCTCTTGCAGCAGTTGAGTGACACTGCTCACTGCTGCAAAGTCTATTGTCTATTAGCACTCCTAAATGTTTCTCTAACAAGGTTCCCTTAGTAGTTTCCCAATTAGTGTATATGTAACATGTTTGTTTCTGTAGCCCAAATGCATTACTTTACATGTATCTGTATTAAACCACATCTACCAGTTTTCTGTCCATTCACTCAGTTTATTCACACCTTTCTGCAGAGAAAATACACCTTGCTCTGTATGTATTTCCTTACACAGCTTTGTGTGTCATTAGCAAAAATTAAAACATTACTTTCAATACACACTTCTTGATAATTAATAAACAAGTTAAAAATCATTGGGCTTTTTTTTCTGCCTCATCCAATCATATATCTTGGCCTAGGCCACCTAGGGCGGCACTTTACAGGGGGTGGCATAAAAAGCCGCACCCACCCGCTCTAAGGTGCTTCACAATTAAATGCCCGTCAAGCCCCAGCTCTAGCAACACTATTGTCTCCCCTAATTTGCAGACAGAGGTCTGTGCCGTCTCTGGTACAGACCTCTATATCCAGCTTCTTCACACTCGAATAATGCTGAGCGCTAGGATATGACATTATATTCTGGTGTGCTCTATTATTGGGCACATCAAGGAATAGGAAGGAGCTGGATATACAGGTCTGTGTGGAAGGAGGCATAGACCCCTTCCTTGAAACACTGCAGGATGGTGGTATCCAGTGCATTACTTCACATTTAAATCAATAGGTACGATTATTTTGTTCGTGAATTGCTCCACCTTCCCCTTTATGTGTACATATAATACTTTTCACCTTTCCTCTCTATATTGTGCAGATGCAATGATGCCACAGAGGCCTTGCTAGGTTTTGGCAGGGTCTACAGTTTAAATCCTTGGTTTTTTTTGTCATCCTGGGGCATGTAATGCCCTGCTGGTCTTTATACTGGAAACAGTAAGTTTGAACTACATTGTACATAACTAGTACAGAAAACATGTTTTAATGTCTCATGACAAGCACTGTCCCACAAACTTGCCAATTAAGGTTAAAATCAAGCGGTGTCCTGCCCTGTCCTGATTCTGATGTTTGCTATCCTATAATAAATCCTCTCAGAGCATGTACATGCCATTTTCTATTACTATAAACTTGCAACCTGAAGCACAGTTGGATTACTTTGTAATGTTGTTGGGATTTTAGGTCCACCTGGCAAGTTGCACACCAGATCATCAGTAGAAGGGCTGTCAGGCTACTTACAAAATAATAATAATAATAATAATAATAATAATAATAATTAAATACAATAATAATCTATGTTCTTTTTCAAATAAATTAATCTTTGTATGTTATAAGTTAAGGTGTGCTTACTAAGGGAAAATATCAATTACCGTAAGGTAGGTTTGCACCTTATCACAGTGTATTAAGCCAAAGCAGTTCTAAAAAATGCCCTTCTCTTAAGAAAAAGCAATCCACAGCGTGATTCAGTGACATCTGAAACATCCCCAACTGATGCATAATATCACAGTAACTAAACATAACCAAGTACTGCAGGTCGATAAACTATACCCAGTCATCCATATATGGACTACTTCTAAATTAGACAGTAACCAAGACATGTTACACTAGCTTAACCTCTTCCATACTAGGAAGATGCCCAATGAATTGCTTCTTAATTCTTTGGAGACCTCTCTAATATTCCAGAAGTTAACCCGTTCAGTGCCAGAGGG
The DNA here is from genome assembly GCA_037306005.1 of Rhinophrynus dorsalis. Lineage (NCBI taxonomy): Eukaryota > Metazoa > Chordata > Amphibia > Anura > Rhinophrynidae > Rhinophrynus > Rhinophrynus dorsalis. Next base: position 164,641,916 of record CM074719.1, on the reverse strand, counting down.
GTACCCTTGGACACCCCACTGGCATTCAAATAATTAAACCATATCTTTTAACCAATGCAGCTAGTGAAATGGCCTTAACTGTTAGGCATCCTCGCTGATACTCTGTTTGGGGACAGAGATGTCACTTGCTGCAGGGGACAGAGATGGCTCTGCAACTATGCATGCATTAAAACAATAGCTAACACATTTGAAATGGTGCCCAAAATGCCAAGATATGCAAGTAGGCACTCGGTATCCACGCTTAATATGCAGAGAGGAAGAGGTGGAGCTCAGAGGAAAAGGTGTAGCCTAAAGAGGAAGGGGCAGGACCAAAAGTGGAATGGGTAGGGTTTATATAGGAAGGAGTGTATCCTAAACAGGAAGAGATGTGGTCTTGACAGGAAGTGGTGGGGCAAATGAAGATTGGTGGGTGCATGAGTTTAGTCAGGCATAGGGCAGCACAAAACCTAAATACACCACTGGCCTAATCAACTACGTTACTAAATAATAAGTATGTGATGTTTATTGTGTGGACCTCATGTTCACTCAATCTTCTTTCTATGTAATGTTCCCTCTCTTGCAGTGAGAAGCTCTTTGCCTTAAGTGTGGTCAGTTCACTGTTGGGTTGCAGTGTTAGTGATTATCTTTATTTTCTGATAGATTACAATACAGATTGAGGCAGCCTAAATGGGGAAGAACCAGGGAGGGAAAGGTGATTGGCTTTTTACTTTTACAGCAGCCACACAGATCTGCTTGGACACAGGCTTGAGGGGGGGGGGGTACAAAATGTAAGGTAATTTGAATAAATGTTTAATTAACAGGGATGATGGCAACCTCATAAGTAAATAGGGATCCTTAGCCGATACCTGCACAAAATGAAATACAACTGCAAGAGTGCAAACTGTAAGTTTAATAGTTTTATTTACATGCAATTATACAGTAAGCACCATACCTGGAAACTTGCCGGATTTGCCCCTGAGACTCTGGTTTTAGAAGGTAATTATCAGGTCTCCTGGGACAGAGGCTGATTCTCCAGTGGTAGTGAGTTTCTTATGCAACTCTGTCCACTTCTCCTCCATCCCACCATGTTCCTCCCACTATCCAACCCACTTCTCCTCATTCCCACCCCATTCCTCCCACTTCCTGCCAACTTTATGACAGATTGTTAAGCCTCACCCGCAATCAAGCCCCACGTGTCATTTATATCCCCCAAACGCACCAGATGGAGTTCCCAGGTACGGTGAGCACATTGGGCCTTGTGCACAAAAGAAAGAGGGAACAGTTATGGAGCAAACCAACCAGGAGGCAAATAAAACTTCCCATAGATTTAAATGGAACGTTTAATCCCTTGAATACTTCAGAGGTCTCCAACATATGGAAAAGCAATGCAGTTGAGATCGTTCCAGAATTGCTTTGTGCATAAAGACTGCTGCTTTAATGCTTTGAGTGCTAGACGCGTGTGTAGTCATTGCTTTGCAATACTCTGCTCACCCCTCTGGCACTCAGCGGGTTAAAATATACACTACAGTATACAGAGTAACAGCCTCTTTTTTTACTTTACATATTCTCAAGTGCATAATATGTACAGTACATTCAAATTGCCTATACTTTTTTTTAACATATTTCTACACTTTTTTTTTCTTTTTTGCTACACATTTATATTCTTGACAGGGAGCTGCCTAAATGTCAGTTTCCAGAGAACTTCCTGTCAGGGGCAATGAAAGGAGGGATAGTCAAAAAGGAGATTGACTCTCTCTTTAATGCTGGATGTGGAGAAGTCTGAAACCAGAACGTACTGTACACTTCAAATGTCTGATGTACTGTCTCATTCATTACCTGCGGTCTGCTGTATAGATGTCTAATATAAGTCCGCTTTGTATTCTTTTAACCCTTTGAGTGCCAGAGGGGACCCAACATATTGAAAGCAATGTGTTGGTACACCCTGGCTCTCAAAAGGTTAAGTCAACCATAAAAGAGTTGCTGCATAGTTCTTCATAGACTTCTAAGTCAGCCCAGTAGACCTCTTATGTTTGAAGGCCACTTATGAAGCCTACAGGTATGTGTTAGGGAACTGTTTTACATCCAAGGACTTAAAAGCCTCATCCTATATAATAATTGGCTAAATCGTGTGTAACGCTGTGACATGCGCAGTAGACACTGCTGCGCATACTGCAGTCATGCGCAGTAGAGACTGCCCACGCTGCAGCTGATACAGAGCTGGGCGCTCAGAAGGAGCGCCCAGCTCTGTATCAGTCGTGGCGCGGGCAGTCTCTACTGCGCGTGAATGGCCCGCAACCGGGTGGCAGTGGCACTGTGGCCTGTGTAATGGGCTGTTCAACTAGTTTAATCTGTCAATGTGACCCAATCAGTAAGAATGTCTCTCTGATTTTGTTACTGGGACATATGTAAAATAGGAAAAGTAGATCAATTTTTGCTTTGTATTTTTGCTCCAAAAAAGTGACGTTTCTAAGAAGTGAAACAGAAATCTTAGCAGCTAGAGAGATAGAGTGAAGGCAATTCTGTAGCTATTCGGTGAACAAAACAAAAGACTGTAATGGCTCATTGCATGGGCTAACATAACGGTTGCCCTATGAACACCTGGATTAAAAAGAAAAGGAGGAGTTGGAAAGACTGTGAATCATCCAATGAGTCAGAGGAGGAGGAAGTAACCACCACCAACATGGAAGGGTCTAGGATCCCTGATTCCCCAGATCCAATGATGCCCAGCCCCCTTACATAGTCCCTTGGGATCTGGGGGGAAAGAGTGTCAAAGCAGGCACAGGTTGAAATGAGTAGTAGTGTGAGCAGGACAGGTTAGCTGCCTGTGGCTGCTGCTACTGCTGCCAGTGTGCCTGGTGATATGCAGGAGGAGGAGGAGATGCAAACAAACGTGAGCCCAATAAATCACTGGTTCCTCAGGGCTTGTGCCTCTAACAAGCATGAGTCTAACAAATCACTGGTTCCTCAGGGCTTGGGCTGCTAAAAAACTTGAGTTCAACAAATTGCTGGTTCATCAGGGTTTGTGCCTCTAACAAGCCAAAGTCCAACAATTCACTGTTTCCTCTGGGCTTGTACCTCTAACTTACCTGAGTCCAACAAATCACTGCCTCAGGGCTTGTGCCCCTAGCAAACCAGAGTCCAACAAATCCCTGGATCCTCAGGACTTGTGTCTCTAACAAACCCGAGTCCAACAAATTACTGTTTTTTCAGGCCTTGTGCCTCTAACAAGTCTGAGTCCTACAAATCAATGTTTCCTCAGGACTTGTGTATAACATGTCTAAGTCCTACAAATCAATTATTCCTCAGGGCTTGGGCCTCTAATAAGTCTAATTCCTACACATCAATGTTTCATCAGGGCTTGTGCCTAACAAGTCTAAGTGCTACAAATCAATTTATTTTATAAACAGAAATAAATAAATCAATCATTAAAAAGGGTTAGGAGGAGGAGAGGGATCACCATAATTTATTGCACACACTGTAGCAACCATGGCTGCAGTCAGTTTTTGGACTGCCACTTTACTCCCATGTCCCTGCACCGCTCCTAAACCTTTTACCCTCCCCCTACCCCTTGTGTGATTGCTGGACATTACTCATCTGCTGTGTGCATTTTTTCTGTAATGTACACCATAGAACTGATTGTCTGTTCCCACGACTAAATACTCTATGCCGTCAATTATCAGTCTGCCCCAGTCACAGCTTATGTCGGGGGTCCCTGTCTCTGTCACGTTATGTACCAATTTTTTATTTTATTTATTTATTTTTTTTTATTAACAAACTGTCATCCCTTATCCCAGTAAAAAAAAAAAAATGACTGTTCAACTGATTATTTCCCCAGACTCCATCAACACAGGGACCATGAGACCTCTTTTATTCTATGCCTGTAGGAAATAAAGTAAATTTATTAAGTGCTGGGTGTAAATTCAGTCTTCCCATTGAGTTCAGTTATCAAGGATATACAGCAGGTAAGAATATCAGGAGAACCCAAATATTTCGTACTCCTTGTATAAAATATACAATAGTATTTAGTTAAATTAATTTGAGATCAATTCACAATTTTAGGTTTGATATACTACTCCACCAGTAAATAAATTGATAAAGATCAATTACGCATATTCATGCAAAACATAATTTTACTGGAATCTAAAATATAGTGAATACCAAGTGACTCAGTAATATATCTCATATATATGATAATATAATAAGGTATTATCCCCATGATATTTAGGGTTAAACCTTACATATATGTATCCAGAGGTATAAGCAAGCAATATTTAAACACTGCAGTATAGCAAGGGGAATTGATAATAATACAGTTGGCTGCAGTGTATATAAATACCTGACCCATAACCTATATAAGGCTATAACAATTTATGTGGAAGGTAATTTTTCTCATATGAGATGGGCTCAATACGGCCACATGTTGCATGTCACCCCTTTGAAACCACATGATACTGCAAGAATTAGAAACTTATCTGGAAGACAAAATGTCCCAGATCAAATAAATAGAGTTTAAGTATAATCTGCTGTTTTCAATGTTCATACCTTCTGGATAAAACAAAAGCTGTGAATACATTTCTCAGCCAGATTACATTCCCCACATAATAATCATATGCATAGAATAATATATGTTTAATGAAAAGCAAGAGTCATATAAACTATAATGATTAAAAGGGCAGCATCATGTTTGCTACTCAATACCAGCTCTGCAAGGGTTATCCAAAATGGTGGATGTCATTTGTTCTGCCAGAATTTTCATCACATGGGTGGTTAACTATACTGACAGACGCCCTAACACTACTACATATGGAATGAGATTATCACACATGAAGTAGAAATCTCTTAAAGGAACCACTAACAAAGATAAAAATAACAGAGGGTTAATGATGAAATCAAGAGATCATAGGACTAACAATGACCAACTCAGAAACAACAATATTGTGTATATTTATACAGACAAGAACCATGTGGCTCTGTATGTGTCAGTAATTACAGCACAAAATTGATTCAGTGACAGGGATAATATTTAGATATCTTTAGCAACCCCTATATGATCTAAAATTGCTATCACTCTTATCTCCCACATTATCAATATCTATATCTATGAACTGGCAATGAGTTATTATGTATACCTTCTGAATCTGACTAATACTACAGCCTAAATGGCTACTAGTCAGTGGTCCCTATTAGATTGTCCAGATACTAGTGGACAAAGTCACTTATCTATCCCAGAATAGATTGAATGATAATAATTCTAGAAGCCTTACAGCATTTTATACAATCAAGTATATGGTTACCATCTCCAGATAAAGATATAATCTGTGTCATGATACAAGTTATCAGCTCACTGTTTCACGTTCAGGTATGTCCAGAATCCTGCAACAGCCAGGAAGACACTAAGAAAAACCAAGCCAAAAAGCCCTTTTTTCCCCTCATCACACTTGCTTTTATTACAAACAACTTTTTACCCAAAAGGTACTGCCCACCCTTATTTGATTGGGTAACCCTTATATGAGTTATAATATACTGTTGTACTACTTTTCCAGAAAGCGTTTTGATTGGTCAATAAAACAATTCACAAGAAACAAACTCTTACACCAGAAGATGGCACTAAATGAGTTAAAATTGCATGAATGGATATAAAAATAATATAAACACCTTGCTGCTATGAGGTGAGCAGTGTTACATCAATAAAAGGGGTGGGAGGGGGATATTTTATAATTTAATTACTCTTGAAGTACAACTCTGACAGTACTGAAATAACACTCTCTATGGCCCAAATACTATGAAAATTAATTTTAGTTGCTTTTATTGTGAAACATTAATATCACTTTAAACAATAGACAATAGGTTTTTGTTGTCTATTTACATAATTGCCTCCCCTATCTCTAATAAGAGATATAATTTATGAAATGTTGCTGGAATAACTCAGTCTAATCTTGTGTATGGCCTTGAAGTTTTATAATTCGCTCTCAGCATCTTTGTAAGATGAAAATATGTTTTCTTAAACACACAGGTTTGAAATAATCTAACAGCAAGCAAAAATGGCTGCAACAGATCATTAACTACTAGTGTAAAAGCCCGTGTACACAGGCCAAGGCCCGAGTAATTTTAAGCGGCCGCTACCTCACTGCTCCATGCCATGCAGTCTTGCGTCGCCTCACTCACGGGATGCAATCATCCGCAGTAGAGACTGCCCGAATGCAGGCAGTCTCTACTGCTCATGACTACCTTCTGACAAACATCCTATTGTATTATTATATAGAAAAGGGTTTTCTATTTATATTGATCAGATTCTCTAACACAATTAAAAGGGTTATGCAAAAAAGGGGAAAACCTGCACTTTTCATGGGAAAGATGTGCCATTTTTCTCCTATTTATGTGTTGAGGCTAAAACTTTGACCTATCCCTGCTAGAAAGGTTTCCAACACATTACATTTAAAGCAATGGCCATTTTTTTGTTCCCCAGGTAGTAAGCATTGCTATTTTCTTGTATTGCCTACTGAATTAGGCCAGGTTGCAGGTTAGATCCTGACTGCAGTGCTGGAAACAGACTCTGCCATCTTATGAGGTGATTCAATGGCAAATTGTTATATATTTGTATAATTTTTTTCATTTTCACCCCTTTATTTACACTTTTATGTCTCTGACAGGGAGCTGTTGGAATATCTGTTTACAGTGAGATTTTGCTCAGGGACTATGAAAGCAGGCATGCTCAAAAAGTAGTAAGAGAGTCCCTTAACTAATCTTGCACAGCTCAAATGTTTGATGGCATCTCATTTATGACCCGAGGTCTGCTGTGCAGACTTCTACAGTAAGTCTGCTTCATAAGACCTCTATGTCAGCCACATACAGATTGATGCATGGATAGCAAAGACGGATGACTTTGTACTCTTGTAAGTGGAATATGTAGGCATCACAAATCTTTTTACGTGGACGTAGACGTGTAGGAACACTTAGCTGCACAGTTCTGTGGAATAAGTTGGCGCTATATAAATAAAGAAGAATAATAATGTCTATGTATCAATTGCTACATGGATGACTTTAAAGTAAATGTGTTACCTCTGTCATGCTCAGTACACTTGGAAACCAGTGACACCTGCTGGCTACAGAGGTTATAACAGTGGATTATGTGAAAAAGAATAATGGGATAATACCATAAAATGACCTTGCATTAATGTTAAATCAATATCAATGAGAAATAACGGCAATACAAACTTCTCTAACAAGGCCAAGATCTGATCTGTTCTGATGTGGAACATCTGTAGATGCAGATTGTCTACTGATTTGTGAAGATATGCAATAGTGAAGAGGCTAAGCAGAGGTGTTTGTCAGGCAGCAGTGAGGTGTAGTGAAAGATGTCATAAGCATGGACGCCATTTGGTCCAAGAAGCACAGAGTATGAGCTCTCAAGTGCTGGAGGAAGCAGACATTGATGCTCAGTAGCTGGTAGGTGGCAGTGAACAATGAGTCTGGCACACATACCTAAAGATCAGGCACTACAGACAGATGAGCATAAAAACACAACCTTGCTATTCATGTTTCATTGGCCACCTGTGCATTCCATTACTTCATATGCAGTTTTAACTTCAGCCTTCTATTAACAAAAATGTCTATATCACTTTATATAGCTTTATGTCCTAGTGTCCTTAAAGGGGAAAAAAAGTAATTTTAAGATATTCTCATTGTTCAATTTATAATAAGAAAAATTCAGTTTGTATTTATGTTGTGTCAGAAATCACATGGTAAATTTAATTTGTTTTTAATATCTGTATCTAAGACAACAGTGGGGAATAAATAAGATGACAATGGCCTTTATTTATAGTTGTTTTTCATATTTTGTTCTCAGAAATTGAATTTACCATCTAATAAATAATACAGACATGCTATAAATAGGTCAGTTTTTGTACTTTTGTTAGATTTAAATGCCTGTTCCATGGAACCGAGCTACATAGATCACTAAAATTGTCAGGAACAATTTCCTACTGACTTCTAGGCATGTATTTTTTATTCAGCTGAAAGAATAATTCTTAAATTCAAGTAGAGGATAATGATTTTCACTGACTAATTACAGCAATCAACTCAGACAGCAGTGCTAGTGTATTTTTTATTAGAAGCAGCAGGGAAATACAGTATGCACAGCAAAACTGAGAAAATATTTTTTTTTACCATGATGCTTTATGCTGTACAAAATGATATGTACAGTACTCCAGTGGTGGGGAACTGGTGACCCTGTGGCCGCATGAAGCCCTCTGAGGTTTCTCCTGCAGCACCAGTGTCTTCTCTGGTACAGTACAAAGGGTGGATAAGTTCTCTCTATTGTGATTCAGAGAGGAACAAATGTGCTTTACTAGACTTGAGGGCAATATATGTGACCCTTGGGGTGAATCTTGTGGTCCATCACTATATTACACACATAGAAATATTTAACAAAACAGATGTCCAATAGAGATGTCCACCGGCCAAAGTGTCAGTGGTCACCACTTCCTTTTAACAATTATGCTAGTGCACCAGTACGTTGGTTTGCCAACCCAGATGTTGGACAGAATGACATATAGTATATTAATTTTTTTTGGATATGTTGTTTATTTACTTTTACTGCAAATAGAAAGGACTCATACCTGTTATCAAGTGTATTATGAAGCAGATGGGAGCATATGTCACCCATTTAACAGTGTGTATTCTCTGTTTGAACAGATCTGGAAAATCAAAGAATGGATAATGTCATACTGACTTTGTCTTTTGTAAGTGCACTTGCACTTGAATTGTAGACATTCCCTACAATTTTAACAAATGCCCCTTTCATTTTTCTGCAAGCACCACTCTTACCTATTTTTTTAATCTCTTTATTAGCTCTCTCAGAGAATTTCAGTCAGCAATTTTCTTTTCCTATTGTGGAGCTCACTCTCTCCAGAAGCTCTAAATTCAGCACACTCCTGCAAAATGTTCATTTATTCGGGCACGAGCACACCATGCCAAATGCTCCCAGATGTCTCGTGAGAACTAACACCCCCTCCTTCCGCATTCTCTGCCATGCATCTAATATATGAATGTGCCAGACATACTCCGTTTTATGCTATCAGCCCATACAGTAGTAAAAAGTATAAAAAATTTTAAGAAAAGTGTTTTTATTATGCTCTTACATCAAAAGAACGCATTACTGAGCCTATCAGAAAGACTGCATATTCGATGAATGCAGGCATCCGCTTCACATATAGCTTTTATTGGTTTACAATGTGTTGGCTAACACTGTGTCATTCAAAGAATGAATCCTTTGAGTGTCAGATGAATTATTATTACATTGCTTTGCAATGTGCTGCACACCACTCTGGCACTCACAGGGTTAATAGGAGGTTCGTGCCACCATGTTTATACAAATACCATCAGATGTATTCCAACAACCCTTTAAGTGCCAGAGGGGTGCACATTGCATTGCGCAACCCTCTGGCACTCAGATGGTTAATTATCAGTTATTCATATAGTTCTATCCTTTTTCGCAGATCTATACAATACAGGAACCATTTAGTAGATTGCTGACAGGATAAAGATAACATACTGAAACAGAAGTAGACAATCCACTTAGGGGAATACATTAAAGGATACCAAATGAGCTGGTTTAAAAAATCAGATACATACATATCGAACGACCGAGGCACATATATAAATGTATCATCACAAGGTGTGGTTGAATGGCTTCAGTGTCTGTATATTCACCAGTGTGCAAACTAAGCTCTGTTGTGTTGATAATGCACTTGATGTTTGTACTATCAGCACCATAGGACAGCACATACCACAATGTGTATTCAAATACTATAAGATGAACTCCACTAAACCTTTAAGTGCCAGAGGGGTGCACAACACATTGAAAAGTGTTAATTATCAGTTATTCATATAGCTGCATCCTTTTCTGCAGAGCTATACAATGTGGGAACCATTCAGTAGATTGCTGACAGGACAGAGATAACCTACTGAAACAGAAGTAACCGATCCTCCAGTTTCCACCTCAGTCTCCACCTTGTGTCGGCGTCTCCTTCTTCTGCTCTCGCTGTCATTGTATACTGCGCCAAGATAAATATACATTGACAGAGACAAGGTAAAGCACTACTATCTCTTTAAAGGGATACTAATGTTTTACAATAAAAGCAGCTCCAATTAATCTTTATAGTATTTGGGCCATGGAGAGTGTTATTTCAATACTTTCAGAGTTGTAGTTGAAGAGTAATTGAATGATAAAGTATCCTCATTTCACCCATTTTACTGATGTAACGCTACTCACCTCAGAGCAGCAAAACTGTCCAGATGGATCTCAGAGAGGGACAATCTTCAATTCACATAAGGGAAAACTGAAAAACCTGTAAAGTGGGCAGGGTTTTCCTTATGTTCACAGAAGATTGTCCCTTGCTGCTCTCTGTCTGGTCCAGACACCAGATTCCACATCCGAGGGGAGGTGGCTTACACTAGGTAAAAAGGGCGGGAGGGAGATAGTTTATCATTCAACAACAACTCTGACAGTATTGAAATAACACTCTCCGTGATCCAAATACTATGAAGGTTAATTGGAGCTGCTTTTATTGTGAAACATTACTATTCCTTTAATAAAGGGTCTCAGCAACACGGTACCCTGGTCTATTCAGCATTATGCCGGACAGACAGGGTGCTGTAATGTGAGTAATGTCAATGACAGGTAATCAGTAGGACAGGTCATCAACAGGAACAGAAAAAACAAGGATTAATCCCAAGGATAAGACCTACAGTGTATCCAAAGCTGCCATTCAACATATTAGATCTGACAGATCTGAGACCCATGATGAGGCCACAATGACCTGAGACATGCTATGGATGATGTCACGAATAGGGGATGGAGGGGTAAGACTGAAGAGCCAATTTTAGGAACAGTAAACTTTTGTGAAAGAGTAGGAGGCATCTATTGCAAACTGTTCTATGTACAATAATCAGGTAAGTGAATATGAAGTATTACTATCCCTTTAAAATAAAGAAGCAATATCATGGTATGAAAGATAAATTATATATGAAACAGAAAAAAAAATTCTTTAAGAAGGGAATTAAAATATTGTAGGATTATTATATAAAATTGAATTGAAAGTGAATCACATTTATCTTAGGGACATATTCCTAAAATATAATTTAGCAATTCCATTGCTTCTGTGTTAATTCAAATGGCAGTAACAATGCAGTGCTGAAGTATGTAACAATGATCCTGGTTGGGATGTTTACATGGATGGCCATTGTCTTGCATGAATACAGCTTGCTGCCACTTAAATACAATTAACAACTGCCAATGAATAAATGACTCTCATGTACATCGGCCAATCATGTATATGAACATAGGAAATCTATCATACTCACCCTAGGAGAATGCATGGAAGTGCAGGGAAGTTATATGGTGAAAGGGGTAGCATCACTGCCACATTCCAGTAACCCATCTGAACATAGCCTTAGACCCTGTTCACATCTGCATGTACAGCAAAGCATGTCATTGGTGAGGGGTAGGGTAATTAATGGTCAGCCTGTTCTGCTGTCAACAAAGCATGATGCCCACATAAATTGATTGGATCATTACAATGAGCTTCACAAAGATTAAAGAAGACTTAAACATCTCCTACTGGTAGGCGATCTTCCATTCAATATGTATATAGCAGAAATTTGTCTTTTTTACAATTAACTGAAATTTAACTGAAATTTGCCATTGTGAGCACAAGGTTGTGTTGATCTAACTCAAATGTGCATTGTAAATAATATGTTTGGCCACCAGTTGGTGCTCTTAATAACAATTTGTTATAAAAAATAAGTTTGAGCTGTAATCATTTTTGAAAGAAAAATATCCCAGCAGTAGGAATACCCTTGTTTTACTTGACAGGAAGAGCTCTATAATATATAGTTTTTCATTAATAATACTTTACTGTACTGTGCTAATAATCTTCACAGAAGCTGTTGGCTGGCTGAGGATGATGGTAATTGTAGTATTGAACAGCAGGAGGCCTCATACTGCTCAGCCCTACTATAGTTAGAAAATATCAATCCTCAATAGGCCAGGTTTTCAGGATATCCCTAGCTGAACACTGGGAGATGAATTTTAAGGCATGACAGGAGGCTCCTATTTACTTATCTTTCTTTATTACACCTCCAATAGCAGCACAGGGAGAAATAGTAACAACCAATAAGAAAACAATAACATTCTTAAACAGTCCTGTAGATCACACCACTTCCTCTTTCTTGCTGCTCACCTCCAGGAACAGGTCAGAGTGCCTTTCCTTTTAATATTCTGAATCTATTTTGCAACTTTACCTTTAATAAATACTGTTTTTGTATGTATTCCTTTTTTGGGATAGATTCCGATGACTTATTTTGTTCCCTCTCCCTTCTAGTGGACTTTTCTATCCATTTGCAAGTCTTTTTCTTGCTTTCATTATCTTGCTATTTCTATTTATCAATATACCGTCTCTGTCTCCGTCTCTTTTGATGTTTACCATTCCCCTTCATTCTTTTCCATTTATCTCTTGAGAGCCTTTTTTCTCGGTCCACGCTACAGCGCTACTCTGCTTCAGTCCCTGTTTCCTCTGCCATCGGTCATTTCGTGTAGTTATTGCATCTCGCGAGATTTCAGCAGCCATATTTTCTTCCGTTTCTTCCCTCGCGTTTTTTTCTCTATACGGACGATACATTACCTGCATCAACTAGAGCCTAGCAATCTGCCTATTTAGGAGGGTGAGCCCCTCTCTTTCTCCCTGTCTTTTTTATTCCATTTACCTCCGGTTGTGTTAGTCTTTCTCATAGAGTATTTGACAAAAAAAAAAGAAAGAAATAATTTCCTTCTGTCTGCCTTCTTCATTTTATGAAGGGTGATCCCCTTCTGTACTTTTACCTGTCTTTTATAGGGTGATCTCCTTTCATCACATAAAAAAAAAAAAAAAAAAAAAAAAAAAAAAAAAAAAGTGACTAGCAAAACCAAAACTGTACTGCCATTCTTTATTGGATGAGCCCCAAACTTATCTACTAAGTATCTTCCTGCTTGACTTTTTTCATATATTAAACAATATGTATAATTCCCAAAGTTCTACCTTTGGAACTTCCAATTTACAGGCACTTATTAATGCTGCAGTGTCTGCATCCTTAGAAAAGGTGCTGGCCGGGGCCTTACCCCAGTTGTCCACTTCTACATCTGCTTATGGTCCCCCGCAGGGAACAGAGGATTCTCCCGATTCAGATATATCTGATCAGGAACTGTCTCACTCATCTAAGAGACACTGGAAGGGCTCTGGCTCAAAAGCTAACCCAGAAAAAGGTAAAACCCCTGCAAGATAGGGTAAACTGACCTCTGCCCCTGAGGTTTCTGGGGCTAACAGAATGTCCCCAGAAGAGGAGGACCCAGATAACTTCCCTGAATTCAGGGAGGTAGATGCTTGTCAGGCAAATTTATCTGACCTTTCTGATGAGGAAGATCATTATGATTTCAACTTGCACACTGACAAACCTTTTGCGGGATATCACTGAAGATAGAGACATCATTGATTCAATTGGTAAACCCATGTTCAATCCACGTGGAATAAGACATCCACGTTCTTCTGAATGGGTCCCATCTTCTCATATTTCTCAATATTTACATTTTTGGCTGCGACACCCTCTGGACAAAGAGGTCAGGGCTTGCTTACGCAGCGAATGCCCACATCCTGTCATCCCGGACAAAGTGGCTGTGACTCCGGAGTTCGACCCAACCATGTACACGTTCACAGCAAAATTGGGGAGAGACCCTCGTAAGGGCCTAGAGAAAGGCCTCAGATTAGCACAGGACAAATTACTAGACGTAACTGGTCCCATGGCACAGATTTTATATTTGGCAGATTCAGCCCTTTCCGCTGGCTCTAAGTTGGATGCGCACGCAGTCCGCAAGTGGATTCAATGCTGTATATGTATGGTGGGAAATGCTAATGTGGCTATTTCCAATGAGAGACGTAAAACCGCACTACTCCGAATTGACCCTAAATTGTCGGACCTCAGCGACAAGGAGCTTGGCCCTTCCGCCCAGGTCTTCTCTATATATGTGGTCTTTTTAATTGTTTTTAGAGTGTGTTGTATTCATCTGTATTTGGATAAATAAAATTTGCATTTTTCTCAATTATTGCTTATTTGAGTGCCTCCATTATCAGGTTTCTTTTTGTTTCTTTTGGGGAGACTTAGAGAGACTTTCTTTGGTTTCTTTTTGGTCTTCTTTTCCCAAGGGGAACTTCTTAATAGTTGTATGCTTTAAACCTGGAGTGCACCATGCTACTTTAGTGATTATTAATAAGCAGTTTACTTACCAGTGCCTGCTTAATTGAGTATGGTAGTAGATCTGCGCCCACGTAGGCTTGCTGGGTTCGATTAATTTTGACCTTGGCGGGCATTGATGTCTCTTTTGGTGCTCACTCTGTCAGAGGCACAGCTGAGTCAGTGGCTTTTTCTTCTGGTGCATCACTATCTGATATTCTCCATGCAGCGGACTGGTCAAGTGAGAATACCTTTTGTGTTTTTAACTTTTAACCTTTTACTCATCCTGGTTTATTTCTACTATAAAAGCGTTAAAACTGCAAATAGGAGCCTCCGTTATGCCTTAAAGTTGATGATTATCCTAGCTTCTTTGAAGAGATAATCTGAATTTTAATAATAACAGGAGGCGAGTATTTCCCTCCCTTCAAGATACATTCTTTTTTCTTTTCCCTTCCCTATTTTCCCTCTCTCCTATATGATATTTTTTTTTCAGGTTTTCAAATTATTTCCTTAAGAATTTTAGACTGGGAATATTGTTTTTGTTTCATGATGTTTATGCCTTATGCTTCAGTTTAATTGCAAAGTTACTATGACATCTTTTTTCTTTTCCTGTCTTTCAGCTTGACTTACATCTCTACGTCTAAAGGGCCTATGTTTTGTCCAGTTGGAATACATTCGAAGACGCCTCCGGTGTCTAGTTAATGTCAACATCAGCTACGCCTTTTTGGAGTTCCAGTTCTGATTTGTTCCTTCAGAGGACTCCTGGTTCCTGTTCCTTTCGCTTTAGAAAGAGAAAGTGGTGTGATCTACAGGACTGTTTAAGAATGTTATTGTTTTCTTATTGGTTGTTACTATTTCTCCCTGTGCTGCTATTGGGGGTGTAGTAAAGAAAGATAAGCAAATACTCGCCTCCTGTCATTATTAAAATTCAGATTATCTCTTCACAAAAGCTAGGAAAATCCTCAATTAAAATGATTAACCTTTGATTTATCCACCTGTGCTCCTGCAATGATATCCTGAAAACATACACTGTTAATGGCTCGAGGACCAGGGTTTTCTCCACCCGCAAAAACCTTGGGGCTTGATTCAATTAGAGGCAGTAAAACATACGTTAGGGACAAAATTAGTTCTTCCACCATGAGCTACAGTGAGCGTTGGCCGCCAGAACATGACTTGCGGCCCAATGTTTGTTGCAGCTTTTTGTTCCCACAACGTACACTAAATAGCATGAATAATGGGAGCACCAAAGGAAACTAACTAGCACTCATGTTTGACACAGTGTCAAACATCGAGAGTGAGCTACCAACAGTCACCATCCCTTACCCTCCTAAACACCAACCCTAACAGTACCCCCGACCATATACTACACCTAACATTAACAATAAAGTTAAAAAAATACTAGCCATAACAATATCCCATGATGACCCATACCCCATAGCTGTAACACTTACTTTGAAGTCTGAGGTCCAAAGGGATCTTTTGCACCCTGGCCTTCTTCTTTAATTAATCTTTAAGTCTTCTTCTGTAAGCTTCCTTCTTCTTCTTTCTTCTTCTTCAAAGTTCTCTTTTCTCTCTGTAAAACAACAATAATAAATGAAATTCAATGCCCAGTAAACACTCTCTGCCGCCAGAACAAATAAAAGAAAAAAATCCCCTTTGCTGTTCCTTTTTTGGCTGTTGCCTGAGCCAAAGTGAGGGAAATCTGAACAGACGCTGGCTTTTATATGGCTAGTCTCGGTTCACATTTGTTCCCACACTCCCATTGTCTGGGATGTGGGGTTATGCAGGGCACGGAACATGCACTGCAGTAACCACACCTCCCATCCAATCAGCTTCTAGCTGGAGGGGTCACAAATGCACTTTTCATACCCCAGCTAGCCAATCATTGAATAGATGGTGCATTTGTGACACCTCCTGCTAGAAGCTGATTAGTTGGGAGGTGTGGTTACTGCAGGGCATGCTCTGTGCCCTGCGTAACCCCACATTCCAGCAAATAGGAGAGTGGGAACAAATCTGAACAGAGGCTGGCCACGTAAAAGCCAATTTCTGTTCAGATTTCCCTCACTTTGGCTTGGCCAACGGCTCCAGAAAGGTACAGCAAAGAGGATTCTTTTTTTTGTTCTGGCATGCAGAGGAGAACGTTTATGGGGTCAATGAATTTAATTTATTATAATTGTTTTACAGAGACAGAAGAGAACTTAGAAGAAGAAGAAAGAAGATTAGAGAAGAAGACTTAAAGACAAATTAAAGAGGAAGACCACTCTGGACCTCTGACTTCAAGGTATTGTTTACTGTTACTGTTCTAGGCAATGGGCCATGAGATGGTGTTATCTTTAAGAGGATTAATCCTTTGATTAGAGGTGTATTCAATACTCTGCAATGCTCTGCATTCATATGGTTTATTATATTTTTGTTTTTGGTACCTTGGATGTATTAATACCTAGTTGTGCATGCATGTATTGTTTATATTACTATGTTCAATTAAAAGTCGGTGGATTTTAACACGCCCTAGGAACTCAACGCCTAGGTTTGCTAGGCGCTAAAATAACGCAAAAAAAGAGAGATCCCCCTAACGGGTGTTAGTAGCCACCGCATGTAATTGAATCACAATTTCATATGCTGTTTTATTCTTTTCAATGGGTGATAATTTTGTGCCTGTTGAGCTTTTTTAAATGTTGGCAGTTTGTCACAGGTCAGGTACTCACTTGATTGAATGGTCGAAGGTGACATACACCATACTCCAACAGAACAGGCAAGCAGAGATATTAAGACCGTCTCTGCTCAAGCTTGTTTGTACTGCCTGGAAAATTTTCAGTCTAAGCTAGCCTGAGGATACCTAAAGCTACTGATGTTAGTTTGGGTTTACTAACAGAGGTAATTGAATCGAGCCCTAAGTCAGGGGCATCCAAGTTTTCCAGTTGTGGGCCACATGATTAGAAAGCCATAAATGTGAGGGCCATATTATATTTTATATTACTAAGAATGGGGAATTACAGCTGCCAGCTATTAAAAATAGACTTAGTTATTTACTGATCAAGTCAATGGCAGTACTGGTTTATCAGGTATGTATTGTTGAACTGTATGGTACTGGCAGTCAAAAGATTAGGTTTCAATGGCCTACTAGTTTTTTTAAACTTATCCAGTTTTGAGGGGGGAGTCTTGTCCTAGGTTGGGATGGTGAAAACATTTGTCTCAAAATAGTAAAGTGTGAAAAACCTCAATTTTTACCTTAAAATTCCTGTGAAAAGTACAGTTTTTTCAGCACACACACATACTGAATGCCTACGTCACCCACATTACTTTATTAGTTCTAGAACCAAAACATATTGGCCCCTAGCCGTGTCCTACTGTAGCCATAGACCCACAATAGAGATGCCCCAGCCTTGTCCTACTCGTCAACGAACCACTCATGCTGATGCCCTCCAGCCTTGTCCCACAGTAGACATACAAACACACACACTGACCCCTTGGCCTTGTCCCACCACATTGGTAGTCATAGGAGTGGATAACATGAGGCCCTTCAGCTGCTGCCAGACAACAACTCCCTTACCTTGTCTCCCACTGCCACAGAACCACACATGGTCATCTCCAGCCTTGTCTAACTGTACGCGTATCCATAGAATCCAATACTGACCCCCAGCATTGTTTTATGGTAGCTATAGAATACATGCTAACTTCGGAATTCCAGACTTGTCCCACTGCACTGTAGGCCAAAGAGTTTGAACCCTAGCATGCATAGGCAAAAAGAGGCAAAGTTTTTACAGAATATTTTTTGACATTAGCAAAAAGGTGGAGACATTATAGGGTTTCTTTGCATAAGGATTCCCACAGAAAAATATTTAAATTGCTGGTTTTCCATGAACATTTCTGCAGGGAAAAAATTTACTTTTTGTCCATCCCTAGTGCAGTGCTGGGAGTAGGAATGAATAAGGTGTTTTAGTTCACTTAAAACAAATTACATAAAGGTGTTTCTGACATTCTAAGGAGATTCCTGTGCAATACATACTTTCAAAACACTTACTGTTTAGTAGGTCTTCAGGTAACACCAACAGAATACGGGCTAAGAGCTGACGTCCTAGCAATGCATAGGTTTTATACTGCCTTTGAAATGTGCCAATTTACTTTTCTAACATTGTCTAAACCAGAGTTTCAGAATCTCTCAACCTTGGTCCTCATGTACACCTAACACAATTTATCTTCTTGCACTGTGCAGCTTCCCATAGACCTTCTGTACTGGGATAGAAAACCTGACTCAGTAGGTGTATGGAGAATGTGCACACAACCCAAGAGTTTCTGGCTGAGAGCTACTAACTTCATGTTTATATTAAAAAAAAAAGAGATGGTGCTCCTAGTGCTATATAGTCATGAACAAAGCGTGATCCCTTCACCAATCACACCAAATGGGTGTCTACTCACAAAGAAGATAGTTGGAGTCAACACTTATGAATTGTGCAACACATCACACAGGAGGGATTATAAACTGCCCCAACAACAACAGTATTCTTTTAGAGCTGCAATCTCACACTGTTCCTCTCATCTAACCCCTAGGAAGACAGCAAATATATCCAGGAAAGAAAAAACAAAGGGGCACCAATCCTGACTTATGACTTAAAATAGCAGCAGATATAATAATAATGAACTCACTTGATTGAATGGTCGAAGGTGATATACACGATACTCCAACAGAACAGGCAAGCAGAGATATTAAGACATCTCTGCTCAATCTTGTTTGGACTGCCTGGAATATTTTCAGTCTAAGCTAGCCTGAGGAGAGGTGGGCTTAATATCTCTGCATGCGTGTTATGTTGGACTGCTGTGTAACCTCTGACCATTTAATCAGGTGAGTGCATTACTATTATCACGTTGTATCTGTTAGTATTCTATGTGATAAGGTATGGTCGTCGTCCTCTATGTTTTTTCTTTTCTGGATACCAATTTCTGTTTGCATTTTCTAGAGGAGGGGATCAGTTTTCTGACACACCCAAACAGCTGATGGGTGCCCTTTGGGACAGCACAGAACAGACACAGGTTTTCTTACTAAGCCTGCTCTCACTGGATAAGACTTATTAAAGTGTGATAATTGGCCTTTAAACATGTCGGTTAAAATGCTCATTCACATGGTATTCAGAGCCATGGAAATGCTGGAGAACTGCTAAACTATCTACTCCAGAGTGGTCCTCAGTAGGTAAAGAGGGGGAAGAAAATTCACCCAGACTATACTACTATGCAATGGGGTTTTCATATCACTAAGGGCCATATGTTCAAAGAAACTTTTGTCGTTTGTAACGATTTTTCAGAGTACAGTGTCGTTGGGATCATAAATATTTTCAGAAAGTGTCGGTTGTGATTGGAAACAGGTTGTCCTGACTGAAACTGTTGTGTGTAAAGACACAAAATGTCTTACCTACGGACAAAAATGTCTTTACTAAAGACAAAAATTCTCACATTCAGAACTTCACATTCCCTCCACTTTTTTCTTAACGTACAAATGCACTATGCGCTTTAGAAAATATGTCGTTTGTGCACACAATTACTTATTTTTGTCATATATACAATATTTTTTTGTTGTTATCCCTTTGAACATACGGCCCTTGATGTGTGAATTGCAGAGATCCCACTATAAAAAGTATCCTGTCTTGCCAATAAGGGTTAATTTGCTTATGGTACGCATTTCAATAATTGTCTTAAAGAACATCATGTAGGATATATGAAAGCAACATGAACTACAATCAGTTGATAAAGATTTGAATGATGGCTGTGTTTCTATCTATAAGCAGATGACCATGATTTGTTAAACTAATTAAACAGTTAATTTGTTGTGCTAGTTTTAGACACATGTAATGATGCATCAGGGGATGTGAGACAAACTTTGCATTGTATTGTCTTAAGTGCAGCAATCGATCAGTTTTACGATGCAACTGTACAATTAATGCTCTCTCGTGTACCACAAAGCCACAAGGAAAAGTTCATTGCCTTATATGAAAATGACACATCTGCAATCATACCAGACGAATGCGTTAGTTATTGAACATAATCTCTTGCTGAGTCCTGCGTATTTCTCAGCATTTCAGAGACTGTTTTTTTAGACTTGTCAAAAGATAAAGAACATTCTCCATAAGAAAAATTTACTCAATATTAACATTTCATTAAACTTATTATATTTCAACATGAAACATTTTATGCACAATAATAACAACACTTTTTCTAACCTTGCTATGGATACTTTTTACTTTTACAATTTGATCCAATTGATTGTTGCAGTGGTTAAAGGGATAATATTGTGTTATGTGAAGAAAAATATTGCAAATTTTATCCTGCTGAGTAAAACAAAGATTCTCTAATTGCTGTGAGATATTTTATTCAAAAATTATTGCAGTTGAAACTTGCATTTTTGGGTGCAGTACCTCCATGGCCTGAAATGTTATGGTGGTGCTATGGTGGTGCTATTGCCACAGTAGCCTATAAGTCCTGAAATATATTTAATTTTATTAGGCAATATTATCCCTTTAATAATTTTATAGGTTCTTACATATATATCAATAATGATCAACCACTGTGTTTATCTTAGGAATTGCCCTACTACACTTCAGCTTTAACACCTTGAGGACCAGAGCACATTACACATTACTCCGCTGCTGCCCCGGAGCCGGGAGCACAGACAGGCTGTGAGCTATCCAGAGCTCCCCGCTCCGTGTATACGGGCTTTGTAACTAGTAGATAGATAAAATGAATATCATCTGTGGAATGCACTCACGAAAAATAGGGTGATATCCTGGGTGCTTATATCAAAATAATAGTCCTGCATAGATAGCACTCACAGGAAACTTTTAAATCAGCAAAGGAAAGTTGGGATCAAAACCTTGATCCACAATTAAACTTTCTTTTGCTGATTTAAAAGTGTCTTGTGAGTGTTGATCTATTCAGGACTATACACACACAAAATACACAGACACACACACAGAGACATATATATATATATATATATATATATAATATATATATATATATATATATATATATATATATATATATATATATATATATTTGTGGTAAGGTCCCTTCAAACACGGTCAGGACAGCCAGGAGGTTGTAACTTTTAGGGTATGCTTCCCCTTTAAATCAAACAGATTTTTGACACCAAATAAAAAGTACACAAATAAACAGGCCTACTCCTTTCAGGAGCCTAACTTGCAGTAGTTCCCTCACTACCAGTTACTGACCCAGCTACTCTGGGTTCCAGTACAATATAAAATAAGTAAAAATGCAATCTTTTCAGTTAAGGAGCTTTCTCACCACTCCTTGGTTTTAGAGGCAGACAGACAGCTTGCAGGTCTCCAAACACACTATCCCAGTGCACAGGGCCGGCACCACCTATAGGCGAGTTAGGTGCCGGCCTAGGGCGCACATTCTCTGAGGGCGCATCGGTCCCCGCCACCGCAGCTCACCACATACTGCCGAAGTAAAACAAAAACGTAAGTTTCGGTGCCCTCCCTCAGCTGGCTATTTTTTTAATGTAGCACAACGATACCTGTTTCTCTCTCCCCCTCCGCTCCTTCAATCCTGGACCAGGATTGAAGAAGCGGAGGGGGAGAGAGAAACGGGCACCGCTGTGCTTCATTAACCCTTTCAGTGCCAGAGGGGTACGCAACGCATAGCTTTGCAATGCGTTGTATACCCCTCTGGCACTGTAAAGTTTAATAAAATAGCCAGCCAAGGGAGAGCACCGAAACGTACTCCCTGGGAGAGAGAGAGATGTGCACCGGGAAAAGTAATTTGAAGGGAGGTCGAGGGGATAAATAGGGAGAGAAAGAGTCAAAGGGGGGATCAACAGTCAAGAGGGGGATCAAGAGTCAGACGGTGGAGCGAGAGAGTCAAAGGGGGATCAACAGTCAAGAGGGGGATCAAGAGTCAGATGGGGAGAGAGAGAGTCAAAGGGGGGTCAAGAGGGGGAGAGAGTGTCAAAGGGGGGGAGAGTCACATATAGAGAACATACACACTGTCACAGTGATACACATATAGAGAAGCACACACACATACTTACACACTGATATCCTTACAAAGACTCACACACACTGACACACTTATACACATATAGGGAACACACACTTATATACATACAGGGAACACATACTGACACACACATACACATATAGAGAACACACACACAAACTGACACATATAGGGACTACACTGACACATAAACACATACAGAGGTGGGGCATACATGGGTAGGGCACAAGGGGTGGAGCCAAGGGGCGGCAAAATTAGGTTTTGCCTAGGGTGGCAAAAATCCTTGCACCAGCCCTGCCAGTGCATACTGACCCCACCCTGCTGTCCTACTATATAAAGGTCTGAGCTAATTAGCCAGGAGCAGGTTGATAGCAGAGGGAAAAGAAAAACGTAACCATTTAATAGCTGGGATAAACTGCTTGTTGTATCCTCTGGCTGATGTATGGTCCTGGACTCTGTCACTAAATAAAGTTTTTATATGCAGATACATGCTGTTTTAAATACAAACAAGCATACGAAGTGGTTATGAACAAGGCAAAAAAATGAAGATGAAGCGTACATAAAGATTTGAGTGTTAGCCAGTTTAGTTCTTTAAACATATCACAATAAAGGGTAGTATAATTACTTTGGAGGACAAAGCTGCATAATGAATAATATAGATTGTTGAGTTTTCTAGGATGGATTTGTGGTACAGAAGCATGTAGTACATCCCCATTGTCTGTAAGTGGCATTAAGATTTCTAGAACAATACTTTTTCTTACCAGGAGACATAGACAGGATTTGTTTGTAAACTGAGTGTCTATTGTAGGATAAGGTTTGGATGTTTATTTATCAGTATGAAGACCAAATGTGAGCTTGGGGTCAAGCCACATATCAAGATATTAGTCAGAATCAACTTGGTGCCAAGTTATAATAAGAATTTGGCATAGATTCACTAAAGTTCAAAGAGGGCTGAAAAAGTCGATGACCTGTTGGAGCAGTACCGAAAGCACATGGACAAAATTCAATAAAATGCCTTCAACATCACCTCACCATCAGTCCAACAAAAATCTGCCCAGATCGACATCCATCTGACAGGTTTATGAATTTTCACTTATCACATAGACAATGACCTATTCCCTTATGGAAATGAAGCATAATGACTTATTTCCATTTGGAAATGCAGGATAATGAGCTAGTATCGTTTGCAGGGTTATGTGTTGATATGTTCACTAAACGCCGATAGCAGCCTCTGCTGTCAGAGTTCACAGTCTACCTGAGGTTGGTGAAGTTGAGATGCCCCTGTAGTTTCGTATGCAGTAACTTCCCTCAATCAATCACAAGCAGGGAGGGTTCTGAACTGCTGTTGATATGGAAGGGATTTCCTCCCTCATACATCATCAGCATTACTACAATCCTGAATGTCGAATGAAAGGGCATGATATGTCAGATTTAAAGTGTGCGGGCAGCACGTGTCGAGTGAAATTGCATGATTTGTCAGATTTGAATTGTGAGGGCAGCATATGTCGAATGAAAAGGGCATGATATATTGGATTTTACTGGGGGGGGAGCAGCATATATCAGATTTGAACTGTAGGGCAGCATGTTAAAGGAGATCTATCACCCCTATACATGTTGGTCTAAATAGTTAGTTTATGTAGCGACTAGATATTATAACGTTTTCATTTTTTTTTTAATAAAATCGATATTTTGCTGAAATTAAACAAATAAATATTGCCCTGCGCCCTGCTTCCAGATGGACTGTGGTTACCAGCTGTGTACCGCAGTCTGTCATCCTTCCTCTGCTCCTCTCCCTTGATCCAGCCTCCTCTGATGACGGAGGCTTTCTGCATGTAAGCTGGAATGCTCTCTGGCCAATGAAAAAAATGAAAACATTATAACATCTAGTTGCTACATAAACTAACTATTTAGTACAACATGTATAGGGGTGATAGATCCCCTTTAAATATAAGTATTGTGGGAGAACATCACCATTGTGTCTTAGCCCATATACACTGACTGACACCCCTCCAGTCTTCTTCCCTTGCCCAGCCAGTGCCCATGGGGATTTTAGGCAAGCAGTAGGCAAGGGGTCAGGCAGTGTACATAGGGATCTGTGGCTACCAGTGGGCAAGGGAACAAATCTGGGGGACAGGCACTGTACATGGGGTTCTATGGCTACCAGTGGACAAGAGAACAAGGCTGGGGGGCAAGTGATAGCCACAAATCCCAACGGATGCTGCTTGACCCCCAGCCTTGTTCCCCTGTGAGTGCACAACATATATGAAATAAATATAATGCAGAGCTGAGGGAATAATTGTGTAGTGCTTGGTGTACTATTTTTAACTCTTTGAGTGCCACAGGGGTGAGCAATGCACATCCCTATGGCACTCAAAAGTATAAGGGAGTGATGCTGTCCATGGTGCTGAAAGCATCCTCTTCACTCCCCTACTGGGACAGCAGAGAGAATGCTCTTAGATTTTAGGGTTGTTGTAGTGCTGGCGATATGTGAGACAGGGCATCCCTTCCATATCAACAGCAGTTCCACAATCCTGTATGCTAATAAGGACCTTCTCCGCCCCTCCCCTAGCATCCCTAAATTTTAGTGAATATGTTGATGTGTGTGTGCATCAAAATGTCAAAGTGCTTTGAACACATCTACACAATCATATCGCCACAGTATCAACTTTTAGTGAATCTCCCACTTTGATTACAGTGATTATATGGGTAGTGTGACGTTTAAGTCATTTGCACTTATGAGCACTTATATATTGTATATAGTGTGTACCCACCACAAAGAAACAATTAGACTGCTATAGTTAGGGCTCTGTTTTTTAGAGGAAATGGTTAGCTGAATGAAGGAAATATGTTACTTTGTCTTAGTCAACAGGGACAATATATTATGTATTCATAAGCTATATGAGTATACATATATGTATATCTATATCATTAGACAGATAGAGAGAAATAGCTATCTAGCTAGATAAGATAGATAGATAGATAGATAGATTGATAGATAGATTAGATAGTGGAAGATTTCCATTGCATTTAGTAGACAAATGGTCTTGAAAATTGTCAACAAACCAATGGCTGGTTGGGGATGATGAAGGTCCTAATTTTTAAACAGCTGGAGGGCCCAAAAATGAATTACCCTGACCCTAAGAGTGTTTATAAAAAATTGTGGTGACCAGCTTTTTAACTATATTGCACACTGGACAATTATTTCACTCCTGGAGGACCAGAAAGTTTTAATGTATTGTGAAACAAAGCATTGCATGCACCTCTGTTCTTGAAAGGGTTGTTAAATATTGGACTCAAGGACATTTTTCAATGCTTTATAAATCTGCACTGTAGAATGTACTTGCCAATATTCTATAAACATACGCAAAAGGAACTTACCAGAAACTGAGTAAGTAACATAAATGTGGATTAACTCTTTGACTGCCAGAGGTGTCCAAAGGGTTGCTTTGTAAAGGGTTGGGCACCCCTCTGGCACTCAAAGGGTACATTTTAATGTTTCGCTGAATCAGATTTCTATGAGAACACAAGTTACAGTCTAGTGCGCACTTCCTGAGCAGTTATATAAATGGAAATCATCACAGTTTATTGCATTATGTTTCATCTTACAGTATTTATCTTATTACGCTTAAATGCTGACATAAATAAATGAAATGTGCATTACAAACTTCAGAGGAAACAGATAATAGCTAATGATTTTGTAGGGATGCATCCAGTCTTTTCTGTGCTAATGGCATTGCTGGCATAAATTGGACAATAAACCATGTGTACTACAAATCAATGGGCTATGGAGATCACAGACATGGCAAACCACATAAAATAGGCAAATGAGATAATTTCTATTGATCATTTTTAAAGCCTTTCCTTTAGTAACACCATTGCTTAGCAAACCCTTCATGTACCAGACGTGTGTATTATACAGAGGAAAAAAATAGATCTGGAATACAGACTAGGTGAAGTCAATTAATGTTATTACATTGCACCTGTATCTAAACTGTTCATCATATTTAGAAAAAAAAGGAAAATACTTCTTAGATACTTGCTAGGGCACAAGGTGATTGTGTCAAATTACAGTGATTTGAATGTGTTACATCTATTAGTGAAAGTAAAAATAAAACGTAACTTTTATTAACCCTTTGAGTGCCAGAGTGGTACATAGCACAACAACTAACAGCTATAGAAGCTCTCCCAAAAGTTCACAGGGCTTACGGGCAATATAATAGTAGGGCTGTAGATGTGTCAAAGAGTGTGCCAATATTTCTTTAATTTGCAATAACACCCATGGCTCCTGTTGCTGTTCTGCAAATGCAAAACACAGAGTATTATGTCTCTGAGTTTGTGTGTCCAGAGCTGGCTCCACCACCCATGACTACTACCACACTTCACTTTGTTAAAGCAATAAAATAAAGTTACTCAGTTTTTCTGCCATGTACCATTTAACCACCCTTACTGAGTTCTTAGGAAGGACTAAAAAATCATCCAAAATGATGCCTGCGAATGGTAAATTTGCCAAAATGGTGGCAGTTGACATGCTGCCCTATTCTTTTTGTAGAAACAGTGGTTTTAAAGAATTGACATCTCTGTTGCACCCTGCTGGCAAATCCCAAGCTGCAGTTAGCAGCTGTGCCTGATTTGTGTAATCAGGTTGTTAATGTTGTGGAAAAAGGGCTGAAAAGATCACACAGGAAGAAAATTCACTAAACCGATACTCTAAGTGGACAAGCAGCCAGAATACAGACTATGGGCTCGATCCAAATGTTGGAGTTAAAACCAACATGAAGAAAAAAACTGCCTTCGCGAGTTAACCAAGACCGGGTAACGTGAGATTCAGATCTTCCTTACCTGGAAAGGTTAACGTGCGACGGCCTACAAAACACACGAAAACTACAAATCTGGAGTAGCCGAAAATCTGACCTCATTGTCGACGCAAAACACATGATAAACACGAGAAACGTCCCAATAAAAAAAAGCGAAATGTCCAAAGTTACCTAGTTCCCCAGCCAACCACAGCACCCCAAAGTATCAAGTTCAGTCGAATAAACTATATATAGACCCAAAGTAACCAACGCACTTTTGTCTGTGTATCGCTTTCATTAGCGCTAGAGCACAGGACCCAGGAGCGGAGGCTAGATAAAGAGACAGGTAGTAGAGAGGTGCATTTATACATAGTTAGAGGAGCTGGAGAGGATTGATACACCTTGCGACATTATAAACTTACACATACAATTTACCCTTTTTTTTTTTGACAGTGTGAGTCTGTGAGTGCAAGTGAGTGACAGACAGTGAGTGATTGAGTTTGTGTGTGTGAGGGCCTGAGTGAGTACCTGTGTGTGAATGGGTGAGTGAAATGGAGAGGAGGACAGGAGAGGGGGATGGGGAGTGTAGGAAGAGAGGAGGAAGAGGAGCAGGTGGGAATCCCTGGTTAGGGTAGGGGAGGGACCCTACAGGTCCCTCCACCA
Organism: Rhinophrynus dorsalis; assembly: GCA_037306005.1. Lineage (NCBI taxonomy): Eukaryota > Metazoa > Chordata > Amphibia > Anura > Rhinophrynidae > Rhinophrynus > Rhinophrynus dorsalis. The sequence continues at coordinate 164,614,209 of CM074719.1, read as the reverse complement.
TCACAGCCTGTTGCGAGGCACAGGATGCCACAGACAATCACAATGCCATGCCAGGCGGAGTACCACACGTGGGCCAGGCCTCAGCCACCCACGTGTACAGCAGTCAGCCAGGAGGCATCCGAGGTGTGGCCCCTGGACTACCACCACCTTGGCCTCATTGGGGAACCACAGCGCCACAGGGCCGCACCAATTTCACCCCCCACCAACGCCATCACCCCCAACCAACACATAAGCGACACTCTGAGGCTGGAGTATCAGAGGGGAGTGAAGGATCCGGGCATCAGCTGTCACCCCACAACATCCATGCTGGTGTTGTCCCTCCCGAGGTCCTCCCTGGGAGTCCGCTCCCCCACACCACACCTCCACCAGCCTCCATTGCCTCCATGCCGGTGACACCCACGGGCACAGTGGCCCTTGATGCGACATGTGTGGCCGTCCAGGGGGAGCAGCTCACAGTCATCCAGAGGTGTGCCTGAACACTGAGGCGAATGGAACTGACCCTAGGGAAGATCATGGGGTGCCTCACGGCCATTGAGATACAGCAGATGGTCTCCAGCACCCAGGAGTTACAGTTTCACACCGGCATGATGGAGGTCCTCAGCCACATGCTGGTGGAGATGCGGGACTTGAACCGCAGAGAAAATCAGCGGCAGGAAATGGTCCAGCCATCACGCGAGGGGTCCAGTCATGCATCACCAGCCAGCAGTGATCCATGACCCCCAACCCCACCACCAGCCACCAAACCCCCTCGGGTAACCTGCCAAAGTCAGAGGGAATCCACCATCAGAGGGAATCCACCTCTGCAGCCCCCCCAGCCCCTCCCAAGAAAAAGAAGTAAGGCCAACCTTCTACAGGCCCTTTCAATAAATATTTGCACTTCTTCATAACATCTGTGTCCACAGCTATGCAGTGAACACAACTCATGCACATCTAACATGGGTGTAAGGTAATGAGTTGTCTACAATGCATTGCAAAGCTATGCAGTGAACACAACCCATGCATGATGAATGGTGTCACAAGCTTTTACAGCAGGGGTGAACATACACATCACATACAGACATGTTTGTACAAGTTCAACTCACAGACATATCAAGCCAAACAACATCAGGGTGTTGTTCCATGATGTGACTTGAACTTGAACAACATTAGACAGATCAACAGATCAACAATATGATCACAATTATGGGTATAGTAATGCTTAGAATGTTTCAAGACATATGTAGTAGGGTTCATCCCCCTGAGTAAAACAAGGTAACTCCCACTGCTGAAAGGTGTTTCATTCCAAAGTTATTCCAGCTCACAGCTTTAAGTCATAGATGTTGGCGTCGGCAAAAAAAACTGTCGACGGTAGTTTTTTAAGTCAAATATGCAATGCAAATGTTCCCATAAGTAAGAAATAACAGTTTTAAAACACACGATGCCCGTTGCCAAAATATCAAACTATCGCCCATTGAGGAAAATGTAAAAGCTAAGCTCAGAGCCATTTAAATGTTGGAGTTAGGGGTAACGTGAGTTTAATTGCAACATTTTCCTCCAGAAATCTAACACCTACTTTTTTAGGCAAACAGCACACAACTCAGAGTAGAAAACCACCACTGAGCAAAACAAAACAGAGAAGCAGGTCATTCAAAGACATAACTCAAGCATACAGAGGTCAGATATTAACCCCTGCAATGCCTAGCAAATAGAACAACAAGGCCTACAACAGTTGTTCACAATCCTTCCATCCAGGGCACCCCTAACATGCAATCTGGATGTTCAAGGGCACTCCTTGAAGTTGTTAGAAAGAGCTCAGTGAAAGGAACAATCAATGGATACATAGTTATCAGTAGGTCTCACAGTGGGGATGACAAGAAGGAGATAATTGAGCAGAATGACCACTAGAAACATACATCACAGAACACGTCTTCAAAGCAGTTGTAACCTGTATGGGAATGGTCAGGCACCCTGAGCTCGCACTCATAACACATTAAAGAGCCAAGGCACAATGGTTGTGAAACACCGGCCTAAACCATACAAACAAGTCACAGACAAACAACAAGAATCTAGCAACCGCACAGGGACAAGGGGAACACAAAGCAGCACAACATAAGCCATCCCAACACACCTTTGAACAACTGGGGTTAACCCACAATACAACATGCATACCTGTCACTCCAAGAACAAATCAAGCTCACCTATGTAACATCAGCAGTCAATGGAGACAAAACACACCTGACAGGTACATACCAATTACAAATAATCACACCACTAACCACAGACACAACAGAAAACAATTACCTGGATAACACACACACCTTACCATTAGTCCATTATGACCACATGATACAGAAAAAAGGGAAGAAAGGAAGGGGGAAACAAACCAGAAGAGAACCACCAGGCTGTGCCCCCCCAAAAAAAGAAACCTAATAACTGAGGCACACTCCAGGAGTATACAAAAAATAGAAATAAGCTTAGTTAGACAATACAAAATTAATCAAGTGAATACATCAAATTAATTAAAAACCATCCAGCACAGGAATATAAAGTCATAAGGAAATTTCCCAATAGAATAATGCCTCTATAGACTGAGAGCAGGTATATGTAAAGCAAACGTGCAATACCAAGTACCTACACAAAATCCAAAGTGGACTATTAGCAACGTGCAATATTATCATACATATAAAGTACAAAATGATAATAATAAACAAAGTATGAATACACATGTACTTATCTCTATGACTCTAGGAGTCACACAGTTTGATCTTTCCCTTGTTTTCTTACTTATATTAATGGAGATATGTACATGTGTATTCATACTTTGTTCATTATTATCACTTTGTACTTTATATGTATGATAATATTGCACGTTGCTAATAGTCCACTTTGGATTTTGTGTAGGTACTTGGTATTGCACGTTTGCTTTACATATACCTGCTCTCAGTCTATAGGGGCATTATTCTATTGGGAAATTTCCTTATGAATTCATATACCTGTGCTGGATGCTTTGTAATTGACTTGATGTATTCACCTGATTAATTTTCTATTGTCTGATAAAGCTTATTTCTTTTTTTGTATACTCCTGGAGTGTGCGTCAGTTATTAGGTTTCTTTTTTGTGGGTCTGGTGGTTCTCCTCCGGTTGTAGTTCCTTTCTTCCCTTTCTTCTGTATCATTGTATATTCCTAAGAGTGCACCTCGGCTGATTACAGTTTTATTTTGAACCAGCTGGTGAATTACGTTAGCATGCTTTGAGAATGATTCTCGCATAGTGTTCATTAAAAGCAATGAGTAATACGTTATGGGTTCATTGATGGACTCCTTTAAAGGGATAGTAACACTTAATATGTAAAAACATATATATTGTAGGATTTATCCTGAGTAAAACAAGGATACTCCCACTGCTGAGAGATGTTTTAATCAATAGTTATTGGAGATCAAAGTTGAATTTTTGTAGGTCTAATATGTCAATGGCCTGAAATCTTACAGTGATTCTGAACCATCCTATGGAGATTCATAGTCAACTGACCAGAGCTGTCTATAGGATGGTGTAACAGCACCACTGTACAATTTCAGACCACTGAGATATTGCACCTAACAAATGTCAAGTTTGAGCTGCAATAACTATTGCATAAAACATCTATAAGCCGTGGGAGTTCCCTTGTTTACTCAGGAGGATAAACCCTATGTATTTTATTATATATTGTAAGTATCCCTTTAAGAATCAGCAACAACAACAACATCAACATCAGAATAATTTTCAGAACACATCATCATCATCGTCATCATCATTGTTGTCATCTTCATCATCATCATCATCATCATCATCACAGAAAGGTTGTGGCAATCTAACATTTGGGGTGATGGTTGTGGTTGCACATTTCTGTGAGGCACACACAATTGGTGGTGCTAGTACTGGAATAAGGGGTAATTCTCCCAGCAACATCAATATATGGGACAAAACAGATACTGGAATTGGAACAATCCATATTACAGAGGACAAATAAGATTCAGTCTGTACAAAGTCAACAGAGCTTGCAGGATAAATCTTTATTACGTTCAGCAGAGACCATTTCATTGGAAACCCAGGGGCCCAAAAAGATCAGAAAATTTTGAGGTACAGGAGACGGGAGAAACCAGTCCCTGAACAGTCAATAACCTGTAATATTTAATTATAAGGAAACTAGTGAAAAAGCCTGTGTACACGGTCCAAGGTTAAGGTGATGTTAACACCTTTGAGTGCCAGAGGGGTACGCAACCAATTGCTTTGCAATGTGTTGCATACCCCTCTGGCACTCAAAGGGTTAAGAGGCTGGTCCTGTTCTGCATCCTGCCGCCGACGCAGTCATGTACTGTAGAGACTGCCGAAAAGCACAGAATGCTCCCAGCATTCTGTGTTCAGGCAGTCTCTACTGAGCATGACGGCTTCTAACAAACATCCTAACGAATTATTATATAGGATACATAACTTGAGACCATTTGACTTGTGTGATAATGAATTAAATATTTTGTTAAAGGGTTTAAAATTTGCCCCTGTACTCCTTTGTTTGAATAAATATATGAAAAGTCAAGCTGAAACAATCAGAGAATCATCCAGTTATTTCCCAGTTTCAAACCCTGGTGCAATTTCTTTCTTAGATGAGATGACAATGTTTCCTGGATTGGTTGAGCACCTTATCCAGAGCAAATTTTGTAGATTCTCCAACCACTACAATATGGGCTCTAATAGAATCTAATATATAGGTCTATATTTGAGTATGGTTGACCTTAGATGTATGGCCTGAGCCTAATAAGGGAACTATTAATTTAGGTCCCTCATTACGCTCAGGCCATAGGTCATGAAACACAAGTATTAAGTCCCCCTCACACATCATCATATACACAACATGTGATACGTGTCTCACCATGTCACTTTCATTCCATAGGTGATGCAGGCTATGGGTATAAATTATGGCTCCTCATCCCTCTAGCAAATCCCCAAACAGACCTGCCCAGAAGTGCTACAATGAGGCTCAAGTGAGAATGAGAAATGACACTGAGAGCACCTTTGGCCTGCTCAAATCAACATTCCGGTGCATGGATCACTCAGAGGGAGCTCTACAATATGCAACAGCAAAGGCATGCAACATTATCCTGGTGTGTGTAATACTACACAATAGAGCAGTGGACACACGTCTGCTGGAAAATATGCAGCCTTTTCCCATGGTTGATGTATTAGTTGCAATTGCATTGGATGAGGACACCCTAAGAGGAGCGCAGATACAAGACAGGCTCATCAGGAACCATTTCACCAGTGAGTATAACACAAAAATTAACACATTCCATACATGTCCATGATCAGCCTCTGGGAATGTGTGCAAACACACTAACACAACACAAAGGGGAGATACACCAGGCGGTGATAAAGTGGAGATGACTTCTCCAGTTTATCACTTCTCCAATTTCTATGTTATACTATGGAGCATATGCACTAAGATTTCTTCAGCTTTGGAGATCTTAGTGAATAGGCTCTATAGAATCACATAGGAGCTGGAGAAGTGACAACATTGGAGAAGTCATCTCTACTTCATCATCTCCTTATCTCCATTTAGTGAATCTCCCATATTCTTCTGTTTCACCCCACAGGATGAATGACATACACAGCCTTGAGATGGGCCTGCAATATATAGCTCATGCATCATCTAGTCCATGGACGTGTCATATTGAGTGTGTGAATTCAGCTGACATCTGCCATTCCTTTGTCCATGTTGACATTGCCACTTCAAGGATATCATGTATCCATCCCCCATGCAAACAAAGGTAAAACACATTACCCATGGTCATAGATTGCCTTGACCATAGCCACACAACCACGGAACCCTTGGAGTGAAAGAGCAATATCCAATGCAATACATCAGATACCTCTCATTACATCAGGGGTTAAAGGGGTACTGGAACTAATATAAGAATTTCAGTTGGGTATAGCCTAAAGGAGCAGCATCAGGACGGATCTACTGTGGTAGTGTGTTCCACAGCATCGGAGTAACTATATGTGGATCAGGTTGCAAGGCCCCCCATGCTTACCTGTTTGGGTGTGCAACACGACAATGACACCCAACACCCTGTGCTTCGTGGGGCTCTGTTCACATACTCAATGATGTGTTGATCCAATGTACAGAGCAAATATCAATATGGCTGGTTAGCATCTCCTTGTTCCTAACCTAATGGGTGCCAGAGGAGTATACAACCCATTGCAAAACAACGGGTTGTGTACTTCTCTGGGATACAAAAGGTGAATGGGATAATGATGGTTTATCCGTTGCACAACAGACAGGAGGTGCAGTTCCTCAATTATATATGTGGCCTAATATCCGGATGGAAAACCCACACAGTAATAATGCTCATCCTCAGTGTTACAGTACCTTTTGGACAACACATGAGCAGCTCAAGTATGTCTCTTCAGTAGCCATTTTTTATGTTACATGTACCTTTTGGGTGCTCCTACAAGTTTTGGTAATATACAAACACATACAGTATTGTTTCAGTGTATTGTTAGACATTTTAAAGGAGGACCATCCTTATCCAATATGTGTCTGTTAATCTTAGTGTTGGATTAGGCATATCTCCGGATGGAACCATACTTATGGGTTATGTAACCCTTACACTTAAAAAGACATGGCCTTAATCACAGAAGTTTACTGATTGACCATGAGTGGACTTGGTGATGGATTGATGCAAAGAGATGATGGCAAGTTGTTGGAGGTGTTAAAGAGGTGATACAGGTTAAATGACTTCCTTAGTGATATTTTGTTTATCACATGTGTCCTGACAAGAGTGGACGACATGATACCCTTCCTTGCCATCCCCACTCCTCAAGATTCATGTGACAACCAAATCTTAACCATAGCAGTTCAAGTGAGAGCAAACGATTGCATACACAATACAAAGGCCTATGGAGAAACAACACTGTGTCCTCTAACCATACCAATTCCCCTCCTTGACATTCTTTAGAACACATATGATTCCCAGTATCTTTAATCTATTTAGTTATCATTATATTCAACAGAACATTAATTTGCTTCGTGGCCCTGGTGTTATTTATTTAGAGGCCTGTGTGTTGTACATACAATAATTTTCTCTCATTGGAACTGTGAACTGATCCCTGTGGACCAGAGCAATGTAACCCTGTTGGATTGTATTGGTCATTGTTAACCCTTGGAGTGCCAGAGGGATAGCCAATGCATTGTCTAGCAAGGGGTTAGGTGCTGACTTCAATGTGGCCTCATTTGAAACATAGTGAAGGAACATTAATGATCTTCATATGACTACGTGATGGCAAACATTGTTTGTGTGGAATGGGTTTGAAGATCAACTTAGCAATGAGGGAGACTTGGACAGGATTTGGCCTGTTGAGTCTGCCCATTTGTGCTTGTATTGTGTAGTTTTATGTCCTTGTTTGATTCCTTTCAGAGCTGTGTTTGTGCAGTTGTGTGTGAATGCTGGCCATGTGTTCTGCGGTCAGTGAGTTGGTCTTTTGTAGGTATGAGGGTCTGTGTGGTGTGTGGTTATGGAATTCTGCACTTTCCAGTAATTTGGAGGGTGCTATCATCCCCAATGTCTGATCCACCAGGGATCACCACAATAGTCGGTTCGGACATGTTCCTCCTTAGCATCTCCTCACAGGACTTGAAGGTGATTTTGTGAGGTGGGACCACCTCCAGTACCTCTGGTGTGCATGGAAACCTCTCCCATTTTTTTCTTCATCTGCCTCTTGCAGTCACCCTAGCACTTCTTGATCACTGGCAGGTGGATATTGCATTCACCTAGTTGTGCACTTGATGACAAATCACCTTCTTACGAGCCCCCATACCAGTGACCCTCTTTCTGAGGAATCGGCTGCTCTCCTCTCCATGATACTCTTGACAAGGACACTATTCTCCTCTTAGGAGTATTTAGGGCCCCTCAGCCTCTCCTCATCAGCATGAGACTGTGATGTATTGGAGCTCTTGCTTGAATGGCCTGCATGTGCTGAACCTGACTGTGTGCATGGACGTGCACAGACATTTTGGGGGCAGGGGCTCAAATGGAAAAAAAGGGCACTTCTCATAATTATTTATTCAAAATATGTATTTAAAAAAAGGGCATGAGGGCACTTTGGACAAAAAGGGCAGGTGCTCAAGCCCCCCTTGGTGTCTATGTGTGCACGTGCCTGACTGTGTGGGGTGCTCCCTGACAACTACCCCTCATCCCACTAGCAGTTCTGTCATTGTCCTTCATGTGCCTCTCCTAGGTCGGGTCCTCCTCCGCCCAACTGACCACTCCTTCCCTGACCAGGGATGGCCTCTGACCTTCCTCCTCACCTGCTAGTCTCCCCCCCTCTCTCCTCCTCTCCTTGCCATCACATACCCACTCACACTCAAGCACTTAAGGCACTCACAGACACACTCGATGACACTCACTCTCTGTCACTCACTGATTCAAACTGTCAAAACAAAATATAAAAATGTGTAATGTATTATAAACAAAAAAGCTCTGTGTGTGTTTGTGTTTGTATGCATGTAAGGAATATGTGCCAAGGTGTATTATGTGTCACTATGGAGTACCAACTCTCTCCACTCCCAGCTCCTTCAACTTTTCTCTCTCTATTGCTGTCCTCCGCTCCTGGGTCTTGCGCTCTAGCTTGCCAAAACTCATAACACAGACAAGGCATGTCAGATATTTTGGGGTATATAGGTGTATTTGAATGTATGTGATACTCTGTGCTGTGATTGGCTGTGAGTGTGAACATGTCTTGACAACAATCAGGGTCTCTAGATGCAGACCGCTCTCTTTTCCTTGTCATGAGACGTATCGTATGTTAATTATTGGCTGATTGCGATGCACAGTGAAGTAAAAAAAAGGTACAATGCAGGTTTTTGAGTTATGTGGATTTGTTTGGCCTAGCTATTTTGTAGTCTACATATTGAATTTGCCATAAATAATTTCTTATTAATGAACATTGCCCTTTTTGACTTAATGGCAGTTTTAATAGATGTCTTTAAATCAAGGTCTAAATTGGTAAACTTAATGTAGAGAGGTTGCATAATTACTTGAAGACCTGTGTGAAAAAGTGTCTCGGCACTGAGTTTGTGAATGTTAGGTAGTGGCTGTGAATGTTTGGGGCGTCTCCTAGCTGTGCTCGGTTGGGCATGGTTTTACAGAGCTTTTTGTGGTTGTGGTAACACACAGAGTTTACAAAAAGAAAAGAGGAAGTATCATTGGTTGTACGAGGGTGTATGAAATTAAATTGTGAAACATCATGGTGTTGTTCACTGCTTCCACTGCTGATGCCACTGTCCTCTCTGCACTGTTGTCATGACATTGAGAATGTTTGTATGGCGTGGTGGAGACATATAGAAGGCAAGGGTGTATGTAAAGAATGTGGGCACAATGAAGAGTGTGATGATGTTGATTACAGGATTGAAGTGGACGCAGAGCAATGTAAGGTATAGTGTTAGAGATCTCCGCTGTTGAAGTGAAAGAGTGGATGATGTTGAGAATCGTTGTACGGGGTGGTGGCCACATATAGAAGGATGTGTGTGTTAGGCTCCTCCTGTCAATTCATTTTTGGTTTGGTTTCTTCCCAAATTTGCAGCTTCTCCACCCCTGGAATTTGTTGGTCAGCCTGCCTTTTTATGCCTGGCCACTCGCGGCACTCGATGCCTGACTATCGAGCTTTGCATTTTTTCGCTTTCTCCCTTGATTTGACTTGACTTCGTTTTTGTGACGTGATTCTCCTGCCTTGTCCTGACTGACTTGACTCTCTTTGTTTTACCTATTGCTCCCTGTGACTCCAGCAGCCTCTCTGACTACAGCCTGTATTGTTCCTTTTGATTTTGATGCTATTGGTGTTCTGCCCCAGGGCCTTTATCCTACCCTGGCACTTCGACCTCCTCTCAGGGGCTGGGGCATCCTGACTCCCTAGTGGGCATTCTGCTCATTGGTACCTTTGGCCAAACTCACCTTGGTTTCGCATTATGCCTACATCGGATGGCATTGAATTTTCACAGGCTTGATTGAATACTTTAGTCAGACTCCCTCCAGGTACGATGCATGTCATGGTCCTACTCCTCCTGGTTTCCGAGCATTTCTAGATCAGGCCGAGTCATATTGGAGTAGGAGTGGTCTAGACGGAAATAGGAGATAGCTTTCCTCCATGTCTATGCCTGCTACCCTTCAGCCTGGTCCACCACAGTAGTGGTCATAGCCTGCTTGCCTACCATTGTGATTATCCTCACTTGGTTCTATTGCAAGTTCCTAGTTTCAGACAGCCTGTTGGTTATAGCAGTCATAGACCGCTTCCAATTTTTCACTCGGGAGAAGTACCTTTACCTCGCTATAGAAGGGGGTTCCTCAGTCCTGTACCTTTGGGCATGCATACCTACCCTCCCTGTGGGACTAGGCTAATCTCTGCTGGGCTTACTGGTTTAGGGAGCTGCCTGCCAGGCCTCCTACGCCCTAGCTGTCCTAATTCGCTCTCTGCTGGGCCCCTGATTCTAGGTGAATACATGTTGGGCCTCCTTTATACTAATGGTACTAGCCCATCCCTTTCTAGGATCTCAGTCCTTTGTCCTTTGGTCAGGGTCCTTTAACCTATAGCCCATTCTCTGTGTTATTAGCTCTCCTTGGTGGCCTTACTACTATTCTCCACATTTGTAGCGGTCCCAACCCATTACCTGTCTCTTAGGTATCCCCGTGGGGTTACCATCTTCAACTTCTGCTTTTGGGTTTTTTTTGGTGTGCTGGTTCTGGATAGTTCCCCCAGCTCCGCTCTCCAACCTTGCACCCCAGCACCGCACCCTAGCTTCCTATCTGGACCTTTAGCCTTGACAGTGTGTAAGGCATGCAGGCAGAGTGAAGAGTTTGATGAATAATGATTACAGGATTGAAGTGGAGGCACATCAATGTAATGTATGGTGACAGAGAAGAGAAAAAAGACTGTTGGTGGCAGAGTTAAGTGTTGGAGTTTGGTTGTGGAGGGGTAGACAGTGAAGGCAAGGGCAGAGTGAGTTAATGAGCAGAAGGTAATATTTGGGAGGGGAGAGTGATTTGATCAGGCAAAAGGGAGGGTGGGTTATAGGGAGAAGGTATGTCATGTTGGAGGATGAAATTGTGTATGAATTGAATGGAAGACGATGAAGGTGAAGGCACTGGCAGTGTGATTGAATGAGATGAAGGGGAGTGTATAAGAACAGGAGTGTGAGGTAATGTGGGTAATGAGAGTGTGAATTGATAAGGCGAAAGAGAGGGAAGGTGTACAGGGAGTAGGTGTGTCATGTGTTGGAGGGTGAATTTATGTATGAGGAAATTGGGAGGAAGGGTGTAGAGGGATAGTGATTACAGGACTGAAGTGGACGCACAGCAATGTAAGGTATGGTATTATAGATCGGCGCTGTTGGCATGAAAGAGTGGAGGAAGTTGAGAATGGTTGTATGGCATGGTGGACAATAGGGATGGGCGAGAATTTTCTCCTCAATCCAAAATCAGCAAAAATGGCACTGTCCACCTGGCAGAAAATTTCCAGTGAAAAGGGGCAGTTTTTCCATTTTTTAGTCCAAGCTCTTTGCATTGTAATCTATGGGAAAACTGAATTTAGACACACACGCAGCAAATTTTATTAACCACAGGCATGGTAAAAAAGGCGTATCAGGTTACCTGTGTTGGTGGAGACTGGGGAAAGAATCAGTTGAAGAGGGATTTTTTGGGGGAGTTGTTGACTGGGATTGGGGGGAGAGTTAATAAAAAAATGAACAAATATATAAAATAAGAAATTTGTACTTAACGTGACAGAGACTGGGACCCCCTGACATAATCTGTGACTGAGGATGACTGATACTTGGTGGAACAGAGTATTTTATAGAGGATGATTTGCAGGACTTAGACTTGTTGTTAGAGCCCCAAGACCTGAGGAAACATTGATTTGTAGGATTTAGACTTGTGTTAAACACAAACTGTCACAGAGTGACTTTGGAATAACAACACTGACAAGTACAGATACAGTAAAATGAATATCTTTATTAAGAAATAGAACAGCATAAAAAGATAGTACTTCCCCAACCCTCACTGGACCAGGTGTAAGGATAGTGTCTGGGCACTTCCCCAACCTTCACTAGGCAGGTAAGGGTCAAGCACAAGATCACCACTGTGACTGAAGGCATTTACTAGAAGCAATGATGGTAGTAGCAACTAGTACAGGAGCAGGTGTAAAGCCCCTGGGAACAGAGGGAATTTCCCCAAATATGTTAGGGTGGTTGAGCTCAGAGACAGAATGCCCTAGAACGCTAGGGTAAACCAGCAGGCAGCAGTGAATAGGAATCCCTAGAACTCTAGGGCAACCAAGCAGGCAGTGGTGACTGTGGCTCCCTAGAACGCTAGGTTAACTGAACAGGCAGTGGTGACTGATATACCCTAGAACACTAGGGTAACTGAACAGGCAGTGGTGACTGAGACTCCCTAGAACAATAGAGTAGCCGAACAGGCAGTAGTAACAGAGACTCCCTAGAACGCTAGGATAGCCGAACAGGCAGTGGTGACTGTGAATCCTAAAAATCTCTGTATGGCCTTCAGGCCCACCGGACGTGGACTTTGCATTATTGCCGAGAGTTTCTCTTGATCCATAGCAATGCCGTCAGCAGAGATTACATACCCCAGAAATGGCACTCAATCTTTATGGAATTCACATTTTTCAAGTTTACAATATAAGTTGTTTTCTCTCAGCTTTTGCAACACAGTAGCAATATCTCTCCGCTGTGTCTCAAGGGTAGGAGAGTATCAGGATATCATCCAAGTAAACTACTATGCAGGACTGTAGTAGATCTCTTAGAACATCGTTTATACATTTTTGGAATACCGCTGGTGCATTGCACAGCCCAAAGGGCATGACCAAATACTCATAATGGCCACTGTGAGTATTGAAAGCGGATTTCCACTCATCGCCTTCTTTGATATGGATTAGGTTATAGGCTGCCCGTAAATCGAGCTTCGTGAAGACTGAGGAGCCCTTCAAGTGATCAAACAACTTGGTTGTCAATAGAATGGGGTACGCATTCTTTACCATCAGCTTATTTAGACCTCTATAGTCGATGCAGGGTCTAAGCTCCCTGTCTTTTTTTCTTTAAAAAGAAGAATCCTGCCCCCGCGGGCAAGGAAGACTTCCTGATAATTCCTCTAGCCAAGGCATCAGATATATACTCCTCCATAGCTCGGTTCTCCTCCAACAACAAAGGGTAGGTACGACCCTTAGGAGGTATAGTGCCTGGCATCAAATTAATAGCACAGTCGTACACCATATGCTCCGGCAAAGTGTTAGCCTCCCCCTTACTGAATACCTCACTGAACCACTGGTACTCTGAGGGTATACAGGGTGAGGTACACAAAACCTTAGTGGGCTGCTGTTGACAAGACTTTTGACAGTAATCTGACCAAGATATAAAGTCACAGGTTTTCCAGTCCATTCTGGGGTTGTGTGTCTGAAGCCAAGGAAACCCCAGAATGACTGCATAATGTGGAGACTGAATGACTTGAAACTGTAGGGTCTCCAGATGGAGAGCTCCTACTCTGAAAGAAAGCAGACAGATCTCATGTGTAACGTGGGATGGTACTAGCGGTCTACTATCGATCGACTCCACAGCCAATGGAGAAACTCGAGGTACCAAGGGAATATTATGCTGTTTAGCAAATTTGCCATCAATAAAGTAGCTTGCAGCTCCTGAATCAGTCAGGGCCGGAGTCACAACAGAGGAAGCTGCCCAAGAAATTGCCACCTGTAGGATGGGCTTGTTCTGTTCTGGGTCTGGGGACTGATTTACGCCACCTAGGATTTGTCCCCTCATGGATCCTAGGTGCGTGCATTTCCCGGATGTACTGGGCAGGTCCATAACATATGTCCAGCCTAACCGCAGTACATGCATGAATTAATTAATATGTTTATTTATATAGCGCCACAAGTGTACGCAGCGCTTTACGATTTAAGGGTTTAAATAATACAGGGTTACAGGTGCTTTGTAGAGTGAAACATTGGGTACGAGGTCCCTGCCCGAAAGCTTACAATCTAAAGTGGTAATGGGAGACATACAGAGTACATAAGGGTCAAGTGCTGAATTCAGTGCTGTTCTGATGATGATAGAGGACATCAGTAAAGTAAATAATTTATAAGAGAATTCATTGTACAACATCAGTGCCTTCTAGCATGTTGAGAATTTATTCATGAGTTTAGAGGCGAAAGGCAGAAGAGAAATGGGTTGATAGCTAGAGGGTGTGTTACTGTCAGAAGAGTTGTTCTTGAGGATGGGTGTTACTAAGGCATGTTTGAAGTCTTCAGGAAAGGCAGCAGTGGCAAAGGATGAGTTAAAGATTTGTAATAGGATAGGGATTAGTGTGGGGGAGAGGGGCTGGATAAGGTGAGAGGGGAGCGGAGCAAGTGCGCGTGTAGTGGACGGAGTGGAGGATAGCCGGTTAGTCAGTTCCTCCTCTGTGACTAGCGAAAAAGAGTCCAGAGTGCCAGGAGAGGAACGAGAAGGCTAGGAGGAGATATACAAGGTGATATATTATCCCGGATGGAGTCCACCTTGGCTTTGAAGTAGTCAGCAAAGTCTTGTGGCTGTATGGAGTTTGTGGGGGAAGCAGATGGAGGGCGGAGGAGGGAGTCAAAGGAAGAGAAAAGGCGTCGGAGGTTGGATTTATGTGTGTTGATTTGTTTTGAAAAGTAAAGTTTTGGTGAGGGACAGAGAAGAGTTAAAGCAGGAAAGGAGGAACCTGTAGTGGAGAAAGTCTGCCAGAGAACCAGACTTTCTCCACAGTCACTCAGCTGAACAGGTACAGGAGTGGAGGAAGCTGGTGTCTTTATTAATCCATGGTCGCAGGTTAGTTCTGCAAGTGGATCAGAGAGAGAGAGAGGCGCATGCAGATTTAAAGAGGAGGATAGGACTGAGTTGTATGTTTTGACAAGGCTGTTAGCGTTAAGATTAATGGGAATAGATGAAAGTCCAGTAGCCAGGGAGGACTGGAGAGCCGTGAGATTAAGGGATTTGAGGTTACGTGTGAAGCGGGGAGAGGAAGCAGGGATTGTGGAAGGTGTATAAGTAGTGCTGAAAGTTAGAAGATGGTAATCGAATAATGAAAGTGGAGAGATATTAAAATCCAAGAGAGCACAGCCTCTAGTAAACACAAGGTCTAGGAACTGACCATGCTTGTGAGTACTAGCATTCGTCC
This sequence comes from Rhinophrynus dorsalis, assembly GCA_037306005.1. Taxonomy (NCBI): domain Eukaryota; kingdom Metazoa; phylum Chordata; class Amphibia; order Anura; family Rhinophrynidae; genus Rhinophrynus; species Rhinophrynus dorsalis. The sequence goes on along the minus strand of CM074719.1, from coordinate 164,599,004 downwards.
ACTGGGTTAGTCCAAATGCAGATGTTAAAGAGAGAAAACGGGATGCCAAGGAGACGGAGGGGTCATCCACATGGCATTTGAAGTCCCCCAGAAGAAGTGAAGGTGTGTCTGATGAGAGGAAGAAGGAAAGCCATGATTTTAAGTCAGATAGGAAGTCTGAAGTTGTATATGTGGAGGTATGTGGGCGGTAGATGACTGCAACTTGTAGAGAGACTGGAGCAAGGATACGGACAGCATGCAACTCAAAAGAGGAGAAGCAGAGTGAGGAGGGGGGTGAAATTAGTTTGTAATGACAATGTTCAGAGAGCAGCAAACCCACACCTCCCCCACATCCAGTTGAGCGTGGAGTGTGAGAGAAGGAGAGAGCACTGTAGGAAATTGCTGCCTATAAAGCAGTATCAGATTGAGAGATCCAAGTTTCAGTAATAGCAAGTAAATTGAGGGAGCAGGAGAAAAAGAGATCATGCACAGTGTTATATTTGTTAGTAATGGAGCGAGCATTCCATAGAGCACAGGAAAAGTGAAGAAATTGAGGTTAAAGGCAGGGAATGGTGATTAGATTCAAATTGTTGCAATGCTGACTGGAGGTAGAGTGTTTGTGAATGGAGATGGGGCCAGAGTTTGGAGAGATATCTCCAGCTGCCATTAACAGAAGAATAGTGAGAGACAGGAGATGAGAAAGCGATTTGTGTGTATTTGGTTTTTGGATAGTGTGGGTATCACGGTGCCCGTGTTCCTGCTCTGGCGGAGACATTGTTACTGTGCCTAATTTCTATGCTTCCTTCTCACTGGTCTGACATCTTTGCTCCACCCAGGGCTTGCCTTTTTATACCCTGTCACATTTATTCTTAAGGGCCCTTTCGTGGTGTATCTGAGACTTATGTTTGCTACTGTGTTGCTGTTCGTGTATGACCCGGCCTGCCTGATGACGTTCCTGTGTTTCCTGAGTACTGCTCCGTTACCGACTGATCTGGCTGAGAACCTGCTCCGTTGCTGAATTGATCTGTCTGAAAACCTGATCCGTTACCAACTGATCTGGCTGAGTGCCCGCTCCGTTGCTGTAGTGATCTGGCTGAGAACCAGCTTCGTTACCGACTGATCTGGCTGAGAACCCACTCCGTTGTTCAACGGATCTAGCTAGAACCATCTCTGTGCTAGGCTGCCTTGCTTTTGAGCCGTGCCTTTGCTCCTGACCAGTCTGTGCTTCCGCTAGTTTGTAAACCAGTCCCGGCTAAGCCATTGTCCCGTTGCCATCCGTGCATGGCTATGCCTCCTCCATTGTCCTAACTGGCCAGCATTATATTAGATGGATTCCGGTTGCCTTGATGGGGTGTGCCGCGTGGCGCTTATCTTATTTTGTCGACCGTAGGCATAGCTCTCGTGCTATAGCCACTTACTCCTACCGTCTGTGGCGGTGTGTACACGCGAAGTACTGGTACAGTGCTAGCAAGTGCTGACTGAGTTACTCTGATCTCTCTGTGTCTCCCTCTGAGCTAATTGCGGGAGTTCCTGTGTATCTCTGGGCGTCTCCTGTTAACTAGTTCAGTGCCTAGAATGTCTAGGCAATCCTTGTGCTCCTTCGTGTTGCAGTGCCTGGGTGAGGACCAGCACTTGCATTAGCACGCACTTCCTGGTGTGTGGAGACCCTGAGCTCTTATCCCTGTCTAGTGGCCATCAGGCCTAGAGCCAGCATTTGCGCTTGTTCCACTGTCCTGTGAGGGGACACCTGTGGCCTTCCAGTGTTTGCCTACGATCCACCCCTAGCACTCTAGGGTTTACCATTTGTAAGTGGTGGCCTTGGTCACCCTGGGACCCCTGTCCCATGGTCAGTGTTGCCTCGTTGCCTCTTTGGGTTTTGTACCACCCAGGCATCTGGGTCTCGTGCCAATTACCATCTCCAAGACTTCCTGCCATCCTCTGTCCTGCTGTCAGCTGGGGTCCAGTAGCCTGATCTCCCCAGGTTCTCTAGAGGAGGGTTGCCTGCCTTTGATACCTCCTGTTCCTGTATCCCATCTCAGTCATTCTGTTCACTGTCATTGCCTTATTGACTATATATATATATATATATATATATATAGAGAGAGAGAGAGAGAGAGAGAGAGAGATAAAGTGTTGTTTCGTATTGTGGGCCTGCGGCCTTATTCCTTGTATGCACTTTACTCAGTAAAGCCATTTTAACCTTACTGTTCTGTCTGAGTGTTCATCAAAGACCGTGACAGTGGGGTGGGGGAGTGCAGGAGCAGAGAAAAGTAAGGAGTTGGTGTGTAGAGGTGAGTGTGGAGTGGAGGAGATGGTGGAGGGTAAAAGGAACCAGATATTTTACTGAGAACTGCAGCCATAGACAGAAAGAATATTATGTACTTAGGTACTGTTTGCAGAGGGCATGATGTTGAAACAACAGTCTGAATGGGCCAAGAGTAGTGTTGAGCGAGCACCCCGATGCTCGGGTGCTCGGGTGCTCTGACCGAGCACCGCCGGAGGCTCGAGTGCTCGGCCGAGCACCCGAGCCCCATTGAATTCAATGGGGCGACACGAGCATTACACCAGGCACCCCCTGCTCTGATGAGGGGAGGGTGCCTGGTCAATGCCCCCCTTCATCTCCACAATGCCCCTCTTCCACAATGTCCCCCTTCCACAATGTCCCCCTTCCACAATGTCCCCCTTCATCTCCGCAATGCCCCCTTCATCTCCGCAATGTCCCCCTTCCACAATGTCCCCCTTCCACAATGTCCCCCTTCATCTCCGCAATGCCCCCTTCATCTCCGCAATGTCCCCCTTCCACAATGTCCCCCTTCATCTCCGCAATGCCCCCTTCATCTCCGCAATGCCCCCCTTCCACAATGTCCCCCTTCATCTCCGCAATGCCCCCTTCATCTCCGCAATGCCCCCCTTCCACAATGTCCCCCTTCCACAATGTCCCCCTTCATCTCCAAAATGTCCCCCTTCATCTCCGCAATGCCCCCTTCATCTCCGCAATGCCCCCTACCTCCAGTCCCTGGTGGTCCAGCGGAGCGTCTGTAAGATCTGTGCCTCCTTCGGCACAGATCCCTGCCACCCGAACATGGCGGGCGAGCACATGGCGGTACTCGTACGAGTACCGCCATGTGCCGAGCAGAGCGATGCTCGAGCCGATCCGAGCGTCGGCCGAGCATGCTCGCTCAACACTAGCCAAGAGCACCTTATCATGATGGAGTTTGTTTTGTAAACAGAGTCCACAAGCTGGTGTTATACAAAGAATCTTGAAGTTTATGTAGAATTGCAGAGCTTCCATTTAGATTTGCTTCAAGTCCTTTGTAGCCTTGCTTTGGGAGGTGTTCTTTCTCCAGTGGAATCTGTTCTGTCTCCTGCCCAAGTCCTACTTAAGTCTCAATTCACATAAGATGGCTCACCCTAGACTGAAGATATTATATAGCAGTCTTATGCACATGAGGCTTATTCAGCTTAAATAACAATCAAAGGCTGAGCAAATGTCTGATCAGAGCTTATTAGCAAGTTAATTCACACCCATGTGAAAAGAGTGACCAAATCAGACCTTAGTAAGAATACAGGACCTTCTCTACGATGGAAGGACTGCTCCTCCCTGGACAGCCGTGTGAAACCAACTTGCATGGGCTCCACCCTACTGACCTCAGTACTAGGTGGCTTGGGAGGTGAGGGAGGCATGGGTGGGAACTCCCAGGTAGCCGCCAGTCGAAACTCAAGCCTAGGCTTGTGGTTCTTGGATGAAGATCTTTCTCTAATGCGGGTATCAATCAGTATGGCAAAGGAGATAAACTGATCTAGATCCTCTGGCTGCTGTCTCATCTTTAATGATATCATTAAGCCCTTGTGAGAAGGCCGCCACCAACGCCTCGTTTTTCCAGCCTACCTCTGCCGCTAGTGTATGAAATTCAATAGCGTATTCTGTTATTGTACAGGTGCCCTGGTGGATGGTTATTAGTTTTTTTGCAGCAGAGGTTGCTCAGCCTGGAACATTAAATACTTTATGGAAGGCATCCACGAGTTCATTAAAGTTCGATGTTATGGGTTTAGCCGTCTCCCATAATGGGTTGGCCCATGCCAATGCTCTACCGGTCAACAAGGAAATCATAAAGCACACCTTGCTTCTTTCACTCTGGAAAGCATTAGGTACCAGTTCCAAAAAAATTCCAAGCTGATTTATGAATCCACGGCACAACGTGGGTTCCCCATCATATCTTAGAGGGAGTGGAGCGGCTCCAGACAACCCTCTATAACTTGTGTTTTTCACCTGAGTGGTTACTACCGATGCCGAAACAGAGGAGGCAACCGGTAGTTGCGCAGGCTCATCGAGATGCACTGTACGGTTAAGGAGTGTCTGCATCACCATAGACAACTGGTCAATACGTTGTTCTTGAATATCCATTCTGGAAAGAATATTAGGCAACTGTTGGCTACCAGTATCTGTCATGAGTCATGGCCCTTTCGTACTGTCATGGACTGACTATGGAATAACATGTTTGTGAATCATCCTCTGCAGCCACCTGGGTGACTGTGTGCCTTGGGATGTGCAGTAAGTAGGCCATTTATGTGTGTGTAGTTTGCTCCATGAGTGTTGGGGTGTACTGTGGTGTACAGCACTTCCTCTGATTGCCACTGACCAGTATCACAGACAAGGCTATCTATCTGCCTAGCATACAGAGCGTCAACTTTGGTGGTGGCCAGACTGACAAGCTGCGTACTGCCATTTACATTGAGTGGAGATGAAGAGTGAAACTTCCTGAATGCAGTTGGCCCGTGGGAGGAGATAGATTTGGGCAAGCGTTGCCAGTGCTTTATGTCCAACTTCACTGTAGACAGGTGGCAGAAGGAATTTCAGATGTTTTTTCATACAATGATGGTGACATTTCATTCCATGACATGAGAAACTCAGGCTTTCCTGCAGTGCAAGATTCTCATGTCTCAGCAATTTTGACCTTTACAGTATGCCTTTGTTCAACCATACTTTTCCTCTAATTCATTTAGTATACCCACACAAATTATATTCCTTTTTTGAGGATAAGTAAAGCTTTCTTCTGATGACACATATAACTCAACATTTAGTGTGATAATACTATAAAGATTGACCGCCCTCATTTTTTATAGGTTTTCCTTTGCTGATTTGTGCTCAGTTAGTGAAAGGGGCTACTGTGCCTCTGATATGCAATGCCTATATTCCATTTTATTACCCTGTTGTCCCTCTTTTTAGGAGATCAGACTGTGTGGTGTGTATGTAAGTGTATCACATTGTTCCACATCAAATATAAAAAAACCCTCACATTAACGTTTATTTAAACATTGCCTTTAATATGGCTCCATTTGCACATGTGATTAATGTAACAGAGGTCACATGCGCAGAACAGTGGGAGAATGGTCTTGATTGCTCTGGTCAGTTATAGCCTCCCTGCCATTATCACAGAGTGCCTTGAGGCGTGCTGTGATGAATAACCCATGCTGTGCCAGGACCGTCATCTGTCCTCAAAGGACAGATTTCTTTGACGCCCTGCCATGTCACTCAGCTTTAACTGGTTAATCCTATCCCTCCTTAAAAGTGAACATCGCTCCATTTTCACTGCCCAGTCATGATGATGGGAGCTGTAGTACAAAACAGGTGAAGGCCTCAGGTTGCCCACCCCTGCAATAAAATGTATTTTTTTCTGGTCAGTTTTCTCAGTAAAATAAGATGTCTTTTACTTCTTTACTGGACTGTACAGAAGCATTCATTTGCACATAGTGAATGTTAAGAACCAATCATGATCACGATACAGTTTCTTGCATTTATTTTTGTCAGGGATTTGGTAGAAGGATCTGTTCATGACCTGGACTGAATTATTTTCATTAACAGTTCTGAATGTGTCTCAATAAGCGTTAATAACAGCTCATTAAATTAAGCATAGGAAATTGCCCTGAGTATTTTATCTAATAAAACTAGGATTTGTTTATTGTTTACACTTAAAACCATAATATTCCAATGTAGTAGAGTTGTTTACTTGAAAAGGGAAAAAAAAAGCATGACATTGAAAATGTACAATTTTACTGAACAATCCTGTTATAAAATAAGACAGTGTTTTCCTGCTGAAAAAATTTAAATCAGGAAAAAGCATTTCTTATTTAACCCTTTGAGTGCCAGAAGGGTACACAATGCATTGCAGAGCAATGCTTTGTGTACCCTTCTGGTACTCAAAGGGTTAACCCCTTAAGGACCATTGACGTGGCAGGACCGTCACACTGGTCCGGCACTTAAGGACCAGTGACGGTCCTGGTACGTCACGTACTTTTACTCACCGCGCTCCTGGAGGAGCGCTGTGAGTAATTCCGGGACTGAAGTTGATCGCTCCAAGACAGGAGCGATCTCTTTCAGTCCCCCGTTCTGCGTGCCGGCACACGTGATCAGTCACGTGGGATGGCACTTCAAACTTACCTATCTGGTCCTTAAAGGACCACACACCCCGGGACCGCTGATCCTTAAGGGGTTAAAGAAGTGCATTTTTTTAATCATTACTGACAGATTTAGAGCACTTACTGTAATAGAAAGACAAACCAGGAGAAATTCATTGGCAAATAACATGCACATAGCCTTCCCAGTTATAAAGGGTGCTAAAATCAGTGTCCCAAACACCATAGTGACATCACCCATTGAAGGGCCTTGCCTCCCAATGCGTGTACACAGGAAAATCAATGAATAACTGAAATAAACATGGAAAATAAAAAATAAAACAAGTAGGAGATAGATAGCAAATAAAGCTCCTAAACCACTGCGCCACTTCTCAAAGTGCATTCCAAGTATGTGAAGAGAAAAAAACTGCACTGGGGTGTGAGCCAGTGAAGGCGAAAGTACCTAGAGGCTGGTTATACGCCTATGAAAAATGTGAGTAATATTCTGATGACATTTCCTATGGTGTTTGGTGGAGGATCATCTTGGTGATTGAATATACTACGCTTAGAGAGACTCTTTGCGCCTCTCTTTGTTTTCTTTTGTAGTTTATGGAAAATAAAAACTATATTTACAGAATCTGAATATATCCAATTCAAAACAAAAGTAAATCATATGCTCATAGTAGCGGAGCTAATTGCTCATAGCAGAAAAAGTAAACCTTAATGGAAAAAATCAGGAACAGGCCTGGTACAGATATGATGGGCCCAGCAGTCCCAGGTACTGAGCATCTCAATCCCTGTGAGCAACAGTGTAGTGAACAGCAGCCAAGGACTAAGCTCCTACATACTGAAATTAGTTATTAAATACGCAAAACTCAGTAAAATGAGGCTAGTTTTAGCGCAAACTCTGACCCCTGCATGAGTTGTAATTTGCTGGCCAGGGAGTAATAGGATAGAACAGGGATACACCTCTCATCATAAAATGAAAGATGCCATATAAATGAGGGAAAAGTGGGTGAAAGAGGGAACAAGAAGGGATGACATAAAAGTAAAGATGAACATTAAATAATATATCCTGCCAGGAACACTGTGATGTGGCAGCCCACTGACATCCTGGTAGGATCAAAGCGTTTCTTGGTGTAATAGTATAGTCTCACGATTCCCCTCACCCAAAAAACTGGCAGTATGTGATCAAGCAGTATGGTCAGTCACGATGGTGGGGAGTATTTTGCTCCAAAAAATGACAACCACTGGTTTGCCAGACTTCTTTTCTGTGAATGATGGAATAGTGATTGGCCATTCTGTTTCCAAAAGATGTCATACTTTTGGGTACAACTGTGCATTTGAATGTGGAACTTGTTAAATTTTTTGTGCATGAGCGCTTGTGTGTATATATATATATATATATATATATATATATATATATATATATATATACACATATATATATATCTCACATATGCAGAAAAGCCATATTGGCACACTACTTATAAAGTTTTCGTACCCCAGGTATACTGGAGCCGCTGATGTGACACAGAGTACTAGAGACTGTGTCCACCTGTCTTCTCAGACTTCAGACAAACCTGGAACAACTTGGAAACGTAGCAGGAGGGCTCCATTGGATCGCTTGCACAGTCATGGAGAACACAAAAGGAGGCACAAGATCACTCAAAGGGACAGTATCACAAACTAACAAAACACATTCAACAAAAAAGGGAGAAATATAGTAATGAATATTATTAACTGTTAAATAGCAGGACATACACACAGTTCTGAGCCAAAGTGGTATACCTTTATATAAAATGACTTTATCCCCACAATTTTCTGACAAAAAAGGTTGGCTGTTGTCTGATGCACACTGAGAAAAATTTGTATAGGGACTGCCTTTTATATGGCCAGTCCCTGTTCATACTAATTCACATGTTCCCATTGGCTGGAATGTGGGTTGGGCAGGGCATATTGAGTCATCTCTCCAGCTAGAAGCTAATTGACTGGGAGGTGTGGCTACTGCAGGGCACAGTCTGTGTCCTGCGTAACCTCACATCCCAGCCAACAGAAGCATGAGGGGCAATCTGAACAGGTACTGGCCATATAAAAGGCAGTTTCTGTTAAAATTTCTCTCCGTTGGCATTGGGCAATGGCCCCAAAGGTAAGAAGAGGTTTTTTTTTTATGGTTTCTGCTGCTACCGCCGCCGCTAGTTGCAGCGATGGCAATGTATGTTTAATGATAAATTTATTTTCATAACTATTTTCTTGTTTTACAAGATTAACATTAGATTACAAGAAGAAGAATGAAGAGGAGCACAAATGAAGAAAGAAGATGAAGATGGAGATGAAAGATGAAGCTAACAGATGAAGAAGAAAGAGAATGACAGATGAAGAAGAAGATAGGTGAAGAGGATAGACACTTATAAAAGAAATGAAGAAGAAGTGCAGGGTGCAGAAGACCACACTGGATGCCAGGATGTCAGGTAAGTGTTAAGGCTTGTATGGGTACACTTTATTGTTCATGTTAGGATTAGTGTAGGGGCCAAGGAGGGGGTTAATGTTTGGGTGGGTGACTGTTTGCAGTTGAGCTCACGCTCGGTGTTTGACAGTTTGTCAAACACAGAGTGATAGCTAGTTTCCCTTGATGTTCCTATTTCTCAAGCTATTTAGCGTGAGTTATGGAACTTAAAAAAACCACAACGGATGCTGGGCTGCAAGTTAGTTAGGTTCTGTGTCCCAAGGCTCACTGTGATTTCTGTTGGAAGGGCAATTGAAATCCGAAGATAACAATGTTTGGTGTACATTTTTGCCCTACCGACAGTTTTACTGGTAGGAAATGACTTAAATCCTTGGTGAGGCTGATTGTTAAGAAGACTACAGGCAGTGTAAGAATTATATATTGACATCTACCCTGGGAAAACCCAAGCTGAATAATGGAGTTTGTACCTGAGAAATCTTTAAAGTGTTCCTGGTTTTATTGCAATTATACTCAATCAATAAACTTTATTGAATGCCGGATTTCTAACAAAACTCCAAAGTGTCCCTAAGGCATTTGTACTAAGGAGAACTGGAGCAACTGTGAGGCAAACCAGCTGCACCTTAGGAGTCAAGTACATTTAATTAAATTGGGCTTTTTTAGCCCTTGAATGATAGAATTGTCTCCAATGTATTTTAGGTAATACTTTGGAGACCTTTCCAGAACTGAAGCGGTTAAGATCAACATTTAACTTAATGAGAATTTGTGGGATTTATGTCTCCTATTATGCTGTTGGATTGTGACAGATTTTCTACAGTTCTTATTACATCTGCCTGCCTGTGTCAGGAAATGTGCATGGACATGGCCCAGTTGGGGTTAAAGATGTTATTACTTTTTTAAAACATTGGTTTTCAATACTTATTATTTGTTCACAATAACCCTAACATGCAGTCACGAATCTGAGTGCACCCCTAAAATGTTATTGGTAATTTATTAATTACATAATAAAGGTACAAATACAAAAATATATATTTTAATCTTTATGCCACATGCTCAGGAGCAATTTGTGCATAAATATATCTATAAATATACTTACTATATTAAAGTCTTCATAGAAGATATGTGGCACCCTTAGCTAATACCCATGGCAAACTGAAGTGCCATTGCACCCTGGTTGACGACCACCTCTCTGAAAGCTTGGTTTAAGACTGGTTACCATAAATTGTTGCAGTCACTCCCTAGATAAGCAGTTATCCCAGAATGAAGAAGAAAATCTCTTACAATTAGATCAGGCTCTGGGGTGCTAATGGAGGCATGCTGCAGATAGGAGGGACTCTGGGTTAATGCTAGTACTAAACATATCATATTTTTTTATTAACTGTTTGAGTGCCAGAGGGGTGCACAAATCATTGCTCTGCAATGTGTTGCCCCCCCCCAAAGGGTTAATGCTTGTGCATCTTCCTCTGAAATGAAAATAAGGGTGTAGAAGTAGCCTTTGAATTATTGTGCACATCCTATATAATAATACGTTAGAATGTTTGTCAGAAACCTTCATGCGCAGTAGAGACTGCCCGAACGCACAGAATGCTGGGAGGTGTAGGAATGCTGGGAGTTCTGTGCTGGGAGCATTCTGTACTTTCGGGTAGTCTCTACAGTGCATGAATGCATTGGCGGCAGGATGCAGAGCAGGACCAGCCTCTTAACCATTTGAGTGCCAGAGGTGCATGCAATGCATTGCAAAGCAATGCGTTGTGTACTCCTCTGGCACTCAAAGGGTTAACATCACCAGGACCTTGGCCCCTGTACACAGGCTTTTATACTAGTGCTTCCATATTTCACCACTAGAGGTCATAATCAGATAAGCCTTCATTTGTCTGGTTGTGCTACCAGCTACAGTAAAAGAGAATTCACATATATCATGGAGCATAATTATTATTTTGATCACTGTTGAAACCTCATCTCTTTAACACTGACTACTTATGAAAAATGCATGCTATAGTGATAATTGCTGGGCTGAAGCAGTTGCCATGTAGTCATGCACATGCAGTGTTCACAGGAGTTCAGTTTTAAATGTATTTCATGACAACCCAAATTCTGACATTCTTACATGATACATAATCTGCATTTGTCCTTCTCTGACAGCATATGGGGACAAGTAAAATATCCATTTATTTAAACAGGGCTTTAACCTTTTGAGTGCCAGAGAGGTATCCAACACATTGCGTTGCAGTGCGTTGGACACCTCTCTGTCATTTGAAGGGTTAAACCACTTGAATGATAGAATGGTTTCCAATGCATTATTTTTAAAACAAATGGGGCTATTCACTAAGGCATGATAAAGAGGTGATAAAGTGGAGATGTCCAGCTCCTGTGTTATTCTATGGAGCCTATGCACTACGATCTCCAAATCTTAGTACATTGGCTCCATAGGTATCACTGATATTACTGGAAAAGTTATCTCTGCTTTATCACCTCTTTTCCAGAGACCCTGTTGTTGCTGCCACTAACATCTCTTGTCAGATGCCCTTTTTGTTGAAAGAAACCAGCATCAACCGGTTGCTCCTATTTCCAACAGAACCACAATACAGTACCTGCTAGCAGCTCTCTGTGTCAGAAGCACCAGAACAAGCGATGTGGGGCTCCAAATTTGTACCTTGGAGCCTTAATCCGCCTCTGCAAAAAGTATGAATTATTGTAGCCAAGAGATTGGGTTCTAAGGCTAAAACTGCATCACCTTTTACCCACCGTATCTAGCCATCTCCCATTCATATATATATCGACATGCCTTTTAAATAAGCAATTTGAAGTTATCTAGCCTTCAGGACACAAAAAGAACAACAAATGTGTATCTGCAGGGTAGTTATGTTCCTGTTCATTTCCAACTGATCCCATACTAAACAGCTTCCACTTTCTCATACAAGATCTACGGGGATTATGGAAATTATAGTCTGCAATCGCTGGAGTGCCAAATGTTGCCTATCCCAGTAGTAACTAAAAGATTAACAATAAAACAATGCAGTCATAACACTGTTGTAATCTGCAGTTTATTATGCTGTACGTTAAGGTTTTCAAACACTTATTAATGTTGGAACATTTTGGTTTCACATGAAATATCTGTTGAATCCCAGCAGACAAATACTTTAATACATTGGATGCTTGAGAGCTCAGCATTTTATTTTCTTGAAATGCATAGGGCACCTCCCAAGCACCAAAGGAGGTAGAATTATAACACCATATGTATCAGAATGAAAGTTATACTAGTAATTTAAAATATTATTAGTGTAGAATCTTCTTTGTCAGCCATTGCAAATATTTGTTATGTGGCACCTCTTGCATTTCATCAGAGAACTGTGGGGTTCTATGGAACACAGTCTGAAGACAACTGTTGTACAGCATTCCATGTCATTGTAGTTTCATTGAACCTATGCACTTTATGAAACAAAATGTTATGTGTGCAATGTTTGTTTAATTAAACAAAACATATATTGTAGGGGTTTTGCTGCTGAGTAAAGCAGGGGTAATTCCAAATTTGGAAGCTACGTGTTATTACATCTCAAATGATTTTTATGCTAAACTGGTAGCAACAGTGCCACCCAGTGTCCAGATCGTTTATTGCATTCTGTACCAGATGAACCTTAAAGGGATAGTAATACTTCGTTTTAACTTTATTTTATTTTGTAGGCATTAAAAAAACATGAAGAATGATATAAGTCTTATCTCTCAGACCTTTATGGTTTAAGAGATATTCACAAACAAAGTATCCCCCCCCTGTTCAACCAGCTCAGAAGGGAGGTGCCCGGGTAGACTGCAGAGAGGGACAATCTTTAATTGAGATAAGGGAAAAAGCTGAAAAACTTGTCAAGGGGGGAAGGGCTTTCATTGTTTTCATACAAAGAAAATTGTCCCCTTCTGTTATCTGTCTGGTCATACAACCAGATTCACATCTGAGAAGAGATTCCTTACACTAGGTAAAAGGGGCGGGGAGGGGAAACTTTGCTTGTGAATATCTCATAAACCATAAAGGTTTGAGAGATAAGACTTATATCATTCTTCATGTTTTTTTAATGCCTACAAACTAAAATAAAGTTAAAACGAAGTATTACTATCCCTTTAAAGGGATACCTTAAAAAATGCATCACAGATTGAGCTTCCTATAACGCGGGCCATGTAAAGCTGTGATTCAATATTTTCCGTTTAGTAGTTCAACAGTAATTCAGTGCTAAAAGATCCCCCTCCCTCCCCTTTCACCGAAGTCACTCTGCCTCTCTCAGTTGGTAGAATGGAGTGCAGAGAGGGACAATCTTCACTGAGCATAAGGAAAATCCTGCCATCCTTCATCAAGCTGATCAGGGTTTTCCTTATACTCAGTGGATGAAGATCATCCCTCGTGCGAGCTGTCCGGTCCTGGGACCGGATTCCACATCTGAGGTCAGGAGGCATACAGGAGGTAAAGGGGACGGGATGAGGTATACATTAGCATTGAACTACTGTTGAACTACTAAACAAAAAATATTGAAACACAACGTTAGTTTTAGGTATTACTATCCCTTTAAGATACAGTTCTCCACCACTTCATGACAGTTTGAATCGCAATGACTTTGTGGCCAACGGAGAATGTCATTGGTCCCATCTGTCCATAGATTTTGTGGTTGATCTACCGGAATCCTCTGGTTTTACGGTCATCCTGATGATCGTAGACAAGTTTTCTAAGATGGCTCACTTTGTCCCACTCAAAGGCCTACCATCCACACGGGAACTGGCAGTGACGTTCGCTAAGGAGGTCTTTCAACTCCATGGCGTACCCAGGGTGATTGTCTTGGACAGAGGTAGCCAGTTCGTGTCTCGGTTCTGGAGATGCTTTTGTGCCCAGATGGAGATCCAGCTAGCATTCGCCTCCGACTACCATTTGCAGTCTGTGCGGCCGAATGGTCTAACCAGGCCCTAGAACAATTTCTCTGTTGCTGTATCTCTGACCACCACAATAATTGGGCTACCCTGTTACTTTGTGCGGAGGTTGCCTGGAATTGTGCCATGAACGCTTTCTCACAGAGTTCTCCATTCCTGATTAATTATGGGTTTCAATCCCTGTCCTTCCCGAAGCCTTTCAGGCACAGGTGATTCCTCCTCTTGATGAGCATTTGAGGGTGCTCCACTTCTCTTGGGTTCGGGTACAACATACCCTACGTGGTTCCATGCAATGGCAGAAGAGGCGTTTCCCGACACTGACCTTCCAGGTGGGGGAGAGAGGGTGGCTGTCATCCCGAATTCTTAACCTCCAGGTGCCTTGTAATAAGCTGGCTCCTCGATTTGTTGGTCCATTCCGTGTGTTGTGCAGAATTAACCCTGCTGCGTATTCTCTGGAGCTTCCCGCTTCCATGCGCATCCACAATGTGTTCCATTTCTACTTGCTTAAACCACTGATTTGTAACCGCTATACTATGAGTACGGTTCCGCCAACTCTGGTCAGGGTTGGCAATAACGAAGAATTTGTGGTACAGAGCATTCTGGACTCCAGATGGGTCCGAGGGCATCTTCAGTATTTGATTCACTGGAAAGGTTATGGTCCAGAGGAGCTCTTTTGGATACCTGCTGATGATATGCATGCTCCTGCACTGGTGCGCAGATTTCATGCTCGTTTTCCTGACAAACCCTGGTTGGACCCTCAGAGGAGGGGTCCTTAAAGGGGGGGTACTGTCACAGTTACCTTTTATCCAGCGATGCCGGACAGGTTCACGCAGGTAGTATATGGCCTGAAATGTCACCGCGGTGTCAACCCAATTGTCACTCTGGGGGCTGGGCCTAGGAGCACTTGGCTCCGTCAGTTTCCGTCCGTGTCCTCGTGTGAATCCGGCCTGTGTCTTAGAATGACACTGAGAAGGGTCAAGGTTTTGACACATCTCATTGCCATGCATCACTTTCGGGCGAGAGGTTGCTATATGTTGCAGATCTCTGTTTTGTACTAGTTGGGGCTTATAGCTCCACCTATCTACTTCCTGGCTGCCTTTAAAGGGTAACTGGATCTCACTTCAGTTACCCTTATTTTGTTGTTCAGTGCAGTCCTAGTTCCTGTTGTTCCTGTATCCTGTGTATGACCCGGCTTGCCTGACTATCCATTCTGGTGCTGACCTGTGGCTCTGTCTGACCATTCTCTCTGTGCATTCCTTTTGTCTTAAGACATCCTATCTGGTGCAGACCTGTGGTTCTGGCTGACTAACCACTCTGTGCATGACCCTGGTTTGCCTGACTATCCATTCTGGTGTTGACTTGGGGCTCTGTCCAACTATCCTCCTAGTGTTGCCTACCACCAGTAGACATCCTATCTGGTGCAGACCTGTGGCTCTGGCTGACTACCCGCTCTGTGTATGAACCTGGCTTGTCTGACTATCCTATCTGGTGCTGACCTGTGGCTCTGTTTGTTTACTCCACTGTGTTGCTTTTTGTTTCCTACAGACATCCATCCTGGTGCAGACCTGGGGCTCTGGCAGATTATGGCTTTACTGACGAGAGTCAGCAGTCTCCCTGGTTGCTACCTGGTTGGAGGCTGTAGGTTCTGTTCTCCGTTCCTTCCATTTCCTGAGACTCCAGTTGGCTTCGGCTTGGTCTCTAGCAGTTGTGGTTGACCCATTGGCAGGCTCCTATTTCTGATAGTCTATAGCCTCTCCAGTCACCCTCTGCTTGTAGTATTGCATTTTAGCTTTACTAATATTATTCTAATAAAGGTGATTTAACAATACCGTCTTGTTTGCGGGCCGTTACAATATGTGAGAACAGGCATCAAAGAGGGATAATCAAATCTGGCTGACAATTTCTACTATGGAGGTTACAAAAATTTTAATTTTGGGGCATAAATAAGCTTTATTTTAGGAAATGACTAAAACAATGTGCATATTGTTTACCCATCTATCCATACACTCTTCATATACTCGTAACATTACTATCCCTTTAACTGGGCCTTTATCCCTTGAAAGCTAGGGAACTCTCAGTTGCATTGCTTTGTAATGGATTGACGACCTCTGTTCCATTCAAGGGGTTAAAAGCACCAGTGAAATCAATGGTAACTTTCTGAATTTTTCTTCTGGGATGCTGTTGGTTTACACCAGAATTCCTCTATTTCTTCATAGTACATCAGCCACGGTATGTGATCAATCTTACATATAATAAAGGTTTTCTGTGTACATAATTTGTGAATTTTTTACATTTTTTTTCTGCTTTTACACCTGATGTGGAGAATTCAGGAGACCTCAATGTGATCTTTCACAAAATTCTTTACCTATCATTATGGTTTATCCAAGAAACCCCAATCACCTACAGCCTTTCTGTGCTCTGACCCTATTTACTTTGTTCCCACTGAAATCATGCTAACACCTCATAATTTAACCCAGACGATTTTTCCCAGGTGAGCCCATAGCATGTGTTACTGCTGAAATTCTGTTTATATTCATAAGCTAAGGAAATCGCTGTCTGTACTGCACTTGTTATACTATCTTATTAGTAAAAAAAAAGAAAATCACCCATAGTAGCTGCTATTCACATGGAAGGACTGGTTTGTTGCTGTTGGTAAATTCCTCTTCCAGTGGTTATCGTAGCAATAAACCAAAATACAGTATGCTTCATTTATATAACACTAGAGGGGCTGAATGAGGTAAATGACTCTCATACTAATGTACCAAACAGAGGAAGCTCACATAGAAAGGCTGTTGAAGTTCCTATGTTCAAGGGAAAACAGTAGTAACTTTAGACAAACCAATTGCAAAGAACTAAGCATTACTATTGAGTTTAACCACTTGAATGCTAGAGAGAACTTTGCAATGAGTATGAAACCCCTCTAGCTTTCAATGGTTAAAAATCCCCATTAAATAAATGGGGATTTTTGAAACTCTGCACTACAAGGGACAAAATTCTCATTGATTTAAATGTGGCTTCACAATGTGTTGGATATATCTCTAGCATGCAAGGAGTTAAAAGTCACATTAAAATCAATGGGAATTGGGGTTATTTATTTAGTTTTACCAGGAAGAATACATTGGGATTTCTGTCCCGGGGAGCTTTTACATTAAAAAATTACATATTTACCCAAATAGAGAAATATTGAGGGGTTATTCACTAAGGTGTGATAAAGAGGTGATAAAGTGGAGATAACTTCTCCAGTGATATCATTTCTCCAGTTCCTATGTTGACCCAATTCACTAACATTTCTTAAGTTTTGGAGATTTTAGTGCATAGGCTCCACAGAATAACATAGGAACTGAAGAAGTGATATCACTGGAGTTATCTCCACTTTATCACCTTTTTATCATGCCTTAGTGAATAATCCCCAATATGTGCACACACACACACAACTATATACACATACAATACATACAAAACATTATATACAGCTCTATATTGCTTTTAGATACAAAGAAGCAGTTCTTTTTTTTATTTTTGGCTGGGAGAAGATCTGATTTTTTTCAGGTAGGTTCTTCCGGGCTTTCTAAGCTCTATAGAAGGAAGACTGACTGGATTATTTTTTGCAGTGTGGTATTTTCAATGAGTTGTTAGTAGGGGTGGGAGAAAAGTCCTGCAGTGTTCCTGCGAAAAAATGCATGAAATCCACATGGTTAAATAAACCGATTAAAGTCTTAGCCGTTATCATACATTGCAAAAAATGTTTTGCTAGTTTTTCAATATTGAATGAGACAAAGTGCTACATGGAGCTGTAATACATCATCTACCCCAGCTGACTTACAGGATAATTGGAGAAGACCCACACGGCTTCTGGGTGCCACAATTCGCTTGAGTCCTTCACAATCACTCACGAGATGAAAATTGATAAAATAGCGGGAGCACACCCGGCTCTGGAGTTGTACTGATTTCAACATGGCATACACATACAACAGCTGCTAAAGACCATCTCCTTTACTGGAGCATGCTGAGCATGCTGGAAGATGTAGTTTATCTTGCTTCCCTTATTATAAAATGACTTGTGTTTCCTTTGTGTAACTTAGTTTGTTTATTATAGGTGAGAGATAGATATCTGTCATCCTTGCAACAAAGTTTGCTTTATGAGTTCCCTTACACAGGATTTCCAAGTACAATTAGTTTTCAGATGGTCATTTAGAGCATATTAATTTAAGATCACCTCGGTTGTATAAGGATACACCCACACACGTAAGAAGAGGAGGTAACGTTCAGACTAGTCCTTACCTCTTTCGCAAGGCAGAAGGTCTAGGTCCCATGCCTTACCTCCTTTCCTGGAGGCTGAAGTCTAGTGTTCCCCATGCTTTTTTTCCAGCGTCACTCAAGTCTTTCTCCTTCAGTCTCTTCGTACCTCTTAGTAGATGGAGGATGCACCATCAAAATCTATAGAGATCAAGGAAATGCCACCCCCTTACTTTTCAGAGGCCGAAGGTCTAGCTTATGCTCCTTACCTCTCTGGCAGAGGCTGAAGGTCTAGCTTATAACCTCCTATGCCCAAGTCTTGTTCATCTTATACCCATTACCTCGCCAGTAGAGGCCGAAGGTCTATCTTAATGCTCCTTACCTCATTCACTATAAGGCCAAAGGTCTACCTTAATGCTCCTTACCTCATTCACTAGGAGGCTGAAGGTCTAGCTTATGCCCCTTAGCTCTCTGCCGTCCCACAGGATTGATGACTCCAAGCCCGCTCACCTGTTCCAAGCAGTCTTAAAAAAGGCCTATAACTCCCCTGTTCTTTATCTCTAAACAGAGGCCAATGGACTAGCTCCCTGCTTTCCCTTTTTTACAAAGGCTGAAGGACTACTCCTTACCTCTTTTGAAGAGGCCGAAGACTACTCCTTAACAACATGAGAAAAAGAAGGCGCTTCTGGTGCAATATTGTTGATAAATGAATTAATTCACCACCTTTCACCTCAATAAGAAATATACTCACAAAAATTATAGTCAGTATTGCATATATATGCACACTGACAAACGTGCTCAGGGGATCCTATTTATACACTGTCCCCCACACAGTGATATTCTCTCCACGTATGGGCTGCTCCTCTTCTCAACTCCCAGGAAGCCAAAACATAGAAGAAAACACAAATAGGAGGGCGCCCAATCGTGCCTATTATCCTTAGGTAACAGATACAAATGTATATGTATGTAGTTATACTCACAAAGATAACTGTTACTTGGGGGCTTATACCCTTCAGGAACTGATCATGCTCGCAGAGAGAATTGGCCTGCCTCTGCTCAGGTCTCCCCAGCTATCATAGGAATCCAAAAAAGCTGTGCTGCAGTTGTTTTTGAAGTTGTATTTAAGTAAAAAATATTATAAAATAACAATAACAATAACAAAGTTTCTTTGTTTGTATCCTGAAGTGTGAGGTTCTTCTGCATCTGAAGAAGTGGAAAGTGAGCCACGAAACGTTTTGCTTGGTTGAACCTTTTCTTTTAAACAGTGTTGTTTTCTTATGAGCAATTGTTATTTTATAATATTTTTAATTAAATACAACTTCAAAAACAACTGCAGTACAGCTTTTTTGGATTCCTATGATAGCTGGGGAGACCTGAGCAGAGGCAGGCCAATTCTCTCTGTGAGTTCCTGAAGGGTATAAGCCCCCAAGTAACATTTATCTTTGTGAGTATAACTACATACATATACATTTGTATCTGTTACCTAAGGATAATAGGCACGATTGGGTGCCCTCCTATTTGTGTTTTCTTCTACGAAGAGTACTTCTTACCTTTGTACTCATTACCTCATTGTCAGAGGCTGAAGGACTACTGCTTATCTGTTTCTGAGAGCCGAAGGATTATTTAGAGAATCAGCACCCTTGGCAGAACGTCTCAGCATATTCTCTTACACTAGACTCACTATCGCTTGCACAGATTCCCACTCCCTCTGTAATGGTTTGTTTGACTCACAGAGAAAGAGTTAGGATAAAAAACACAGTTTTATTAAATACAATAATACACAAAGAACCCTCACAGGTCCTGTAATATACAACTTATAGTACAGACACATGACAGGTAAATTAGGCCCACACAGGTACAGCACAAATATAGGAAACAAACAGTTTATGCTGACACGGGTCAGGCAGATGATAAGGTTTCCAGGTTTCAGCAATGCAGGAGTTAACGTTCATCAAGATAGGAAAATAGTCCCATATGTAAAGGTATTGAGCTGATTCTTAAACACGCCAAAGACTGAATTCACAGCGAGTACCAGTCCACTGAAGTAAACAGGAGCGCTACCGGTGCTGACACGGAGGCAACACTTGCAACCAGTTTTGACAGAGTGGAGCGTAGCCAATGGCAAGGTACCGGTGCAATCACGGAGGCAACACTGGCAACCGGTTTTGACAGAGTGGAGCGTAGCCAATGGCAATGTACCGGTGCTATCACGGAGGCAACACTTGCAACTGGTTTTGACAGAGTGGAGCGTAACCAATGGCAATGTACCGTTGCAATTACGGAGGCAACACTTGCAACCGGTTTTGACAGAGTGGAGCGTAACCAATGGCAATGTACCGGTACAATTACGGAGGCAACACTTGCAACTGGTTTTGACAGAGTGGAGCGTAGCCAATGGCAATGTACCGGTGCTATCATGGAGGCAACACTTGCAACCGGTTTTGACAGAGTGGAGCGTAGCCAATGGCAATGTACCGGTGCTATCACGGAGGCAACACTTGCAACCGGTATTGCAGAATGGAGGACTACACCAGAGGCGCTCCGTAGAGCCAAAATGGGACAATACTAGGCAAGCCTGCCGAGTCGGAGTCCAGGAGCAGGAACATCAGCCAGGCCGGATCAGGACACAGGAGAAGGAACGTCAGCCAGTCCGGGTCGGTACACGGTAGCAGGAACGTCAGCCAGGCCAAGTCGATACACAGGAATGAACACTGAAGAATAGTCAGGCAATCCAGGTCGGTACACAGGTGCAATAACTGGGGAGTAGTCAGGCAAGCCAAGTCGGTACACTGGAGACTTCATAACCAAACGTAGCACTGGCACAGGAACACCACGAAAGGGCAATGTGTGGGTGCAGGAGCCCAGTATATAAAGGCTATACTGGGCAGGCTTAACACAGGGCAACCAATGAGGACCTCACATTGGATAACTGACAGAAAAAATATAAACAAGGAATCACGGGCACCGTGATACCCTCCCAACCATATCTTTTCTTTTTTCCCCTGAGAACAATTCTCCTAGCAATACACCAGCATAGACACAACGATATTCTATGCATCATCAACTTTGGTCAGGTACATGGCTCTCCAAGCTGCCATCACCCATACCTTAAATTTTTGATGATCCACCCACCCTACAGCATCTGCATGGCACAAACTTCTACTATTTTTCAGTCAGCCTTACCATTTTGTTGCCAGTGTTAGCCCCCATCTTGACACCTTTCAAGAAAAAAAAAACCACACACTTTATACCTTCATCTTCCTTCTCTTAAGGTATGAGGGTTTATCCTCTCGGGACCCAACCAGACTTGGCATGATGTTTTCCTCTGGTATCCAGGATGAATCATCTCCCCTGTGGGACTGGGGTACATGAGTTGAAGAACTCTGTTCCCCTTATTTCTCACCACATTTTAAAAGGATAGTAATGTTTCACAAAAACAGCAGCTCCAATTCATCTTCATAGTATTTGGGCCATGAAAAGTGTTATTCCACTACTGTCAGAGTTGTAACTTAAGAGCAATTGAATGATAAATTATCCCTCCCCCACCCCTTTTACCTAGTGTAAGCCACCTACCCTCAGATGTGGAATCTGATCCTGGGACCAGACAGCTAACAGCACAGGACAATCTTCTTACTGTGAGCATAAGGAAAACCCTGCCCCCCCTTGACAGGTTTTTCCTTAAGCTCACTTAAAATTGTCCCTTGCTGCGATCCATTTGGACAGTCTTGCTGCTCTGAGGTGAGCAGTGTTACATCAGTAAAATGGGCGGGAGGGAGATAATTTACCATTCAATTACTCTTGAGCTACAACTCTGACAGTACTGAAATAACGCTCTCCATGGTCCAGATACTAAGAAGATTAATTGGAGCTGCTTTTTCTGTGAAACATTACTATCCCTTTAACCAAGCATCTTCTCACTTACCAGCCCAAATTTCTTATCAGAATTACCTTTAATTAAGGGCGAAGGGAAAACTCAGATTCCTTACCTCTCATAGAAGCTGAAGGACTCATTATAACTCCTTACCTTCCATGAGGTCAAGCCCCGCCAACCTTACCTCCCCACAGAGGCCGAAGGTTATCCTTACCTCTGGCCGAGGCCAAAGGTTTCTTTTCCTTACCTCTCGTTAGAGACCAAAGGAACTATCTTTTCACATCTGACTGAGGTATCTTATCATATCATCTGCTTTTCGTGTGTTTCATCCGATAACAACTTACATCTTCTCAGAGGCCAAAGGAATTCATTCTACCTCAGGAGGTCAATAGTCAGAGGCCAAACCAGCACTCCTTACCTTGCTGAAGGATCTGGGGGTTCCACTATCAGGTCATTGCCTTTCTAAGTTCAAACATCCAACTATGTCCTTAGAGGTCTTAAATTCCCAGCCTTGCCTCTACACAGAGGTCAAAGGCTTTGCCCCCACCTTACCTCTGTGATTAAGAGGCGGAAGGTTAGTAATTTCTCTAATTTGACCTCCTCTAGTTATTACGTACCCACAATTTCTTCTAACTTATCCAAACCAGTGTCAATCAACCTCCCCACCCGTTATCATTCCATATCCTTTCACCCATCATGTAAAAAAAAAAAAAGAAAATCATCCTTCCCCCCACATCATGATATTCATGTGAATTCTTCTAAATCCTCCCATCAGCTAGACCCCATCCTTTGAGCCCATCCACATTCCACTATATGATATTACTTTTATTCATCACCTCTATATCACTCACATATAACATGTGCGACCTATGTACCTAAAACCAAGAAGACATACAATAATGCCTGGAAAATGTCATCCACTTCATCATCCAACCAAACCAACCCATTCCTATTCCTTCCTGTCCATTCTAGCCTTTTGTTCTTGGGGCACTATCCCTTGAACTTCCCCTCCACCCCAAGCTTTATTTAGTAGGTATCCTCACCACCTGCCCACTTTACTTTTACCTCCTATCCTCTTTTCTTCACATCAAGCTACTTATCAGTTGTTTTTCAACACCATCCACCTTCCATGAAACTCATGACTTCCTTCAGACAGTAACCTTTCCAGGTACATTCATTCCTGTTGCTCTCCACCCATTTTGAGCAACACATCAACACCATTAGTACATTTTCTCCATTTACCCGGCACAATCCAACAAATCAGTTCTACACAAGCATTGTCATTCCTTTCCCCTCAATTCCGAATAATGGTGCCAAGGCACAACTCAAAGGCTCTGCTCCTTTTGGCCAACTGACCTACTTAAGCCCCTTTTTTCCTAAGTCCCTCAGAGGACTCCTACTTAATTTTGACTTTAGGAGCCTACTGTTTCGTCTGCACGTCAACCCTGACCTATATTCTAACAACGCATTTGCCCAGGAGCAGCATCCTCCGCCTCTATGAACATAATCCCGGCTCTTATCATTTAGGAGATATTATATTTTCCCTTTTGGCCTCTAATCAGGCTCACTGCCACAAGTCCGAGCCTAGGTTTCAATCACCTCATCACTTACAACAATTTCCCACCGTAAACCCTTAAAATAAAATACAAGTTTAGACTTCCCCATATGTACTTAATAATTATAACTTTTTCTCAAGCTATTTAAGCTTAACAGGACTAAATTAAAGAAACATTAACACCTAAAAGTTAAACTGGGCTATATAGCTTTAAATATCACTTATGCACTTAAGTTACACCTGGAAATAAATGATTATAGGTGTAATTACTAAAAAATCTAATTGAAACTTGCTTTATTTAGCCTTTTGAGCGCCAGAGGGGTCAACTGGATACCTCTGTGGCACTCAGAGGGTTAATGCATGTGTGTAGACTGTCTTATATAAACACCATTTGGTTAATTTATGTTGTCTATAATGAGAGATAAGAGCTAATGCATTAAATGTATTGACATTAGTACCTACTGCTCTTCCATTAGGAAAGACAGTTTATATAAGCATATTTAAAGACAATATAACACTATCGCTTCTGAAGAAACTTCTCAAGATTGTTATAGTAAAGGGAGTCAGAGATCCATGGGAAAGGCAGGAATGGATGTCCATAGATATGTTGAACATATGCGAAATTAGATTTTATGACTCATAAAAGAAACAGATCATTTTTGCAGATGATAGCATGTGGTGCAGGGTGTTTAGGTGTTAGTGTTCCTTTAACTGTAGAACTGACCTAATCACTTGGCCAGCAGGAAGTCACACCCTCAGATCTAATCTAGTCATTTTGGGTAACTCAATATCCACCAAAGCACCACAAATCAAACATAGATTTGCATAATTTCTACATTTTCCAGACATTACAAAGTCAGATTTATTGGCTTACAATGTTATTTAGTAAAATGAATAAAACATCTGGAAAAAAGCAGAAATGCAACTGCTCAAAGGGACACTAACATCTGATTGTAATAAATCCCCAGTTACTGTAATCTGTCCAGAAAGATCTAATGACCCCATGACTCAGTTCATCTGGACTGATTCTCTAAAATAGATCTTTAATTAATACTGCGTACCTTTGTCCATGGGGAGGACTTGATTCTTTATTGCTGGACTCCAGGGGGGGGGGGGGTGGAGATTCACTAAGCAGTGATAAAGAGGTGATAAAGTAGAGATGACTTCTTCAGTTCATCACTTCTCCATTTCCTATGTTATTCTATAGAGCCTATTCACTAAGATCTCCAAAGTTGAAATCTTATTGCATTGGCTCCATAGAATAACATAGGAACTGGAGAAGTGATAAACTGGAGAAGCCATCTCCACTCTATGGAGTGAATCTCCCGCCTGGTGTCTAAACTCCTCCCACTGAAGGATTCTTGGAAATGATAGAATATTCCTGTGGGAGGAGTTTGGGGTCCGAGTGCGCAACAACAAGGAATTACACTCACCTTCTTGGATCTGCTATCCAAAAGTAATGAAATATTAATATTAGAGAATTAATCCACTTGGGATTACGTGATGATGGCCAGTAGGATATTTTTCTATGGTAAGGTAAGAGGGGCGGTTATCTTAAGAAGCATTATTGTACTTTTAAGCAACACTTAACCCTTTCAGTGCCAGAGGGGTATCCAATGCATTGCAAAAGCAATGCATTGGAAACCCCTCTGGCACTAAAAAGGGTAATGGTCACAGCATACATTTGAACCCCCCTTTATGACTGAGTCTTCCCTAGTGTCTACAGTTCTTCTTTCATGCGGTCTTCCTGCCATTAAATCTAGGTCAGCTATTACCCTGGCATCAGAAAGCAGACACTTTTTTTTATACAAATAAGCATTCATGTAAAAATGGTTCTCGGATTACTCTCATTATATGCAGTATGACCTAGTTTGCAGTTGCACTACATTCTGATTTCTGTGCATGTACATATCACTCTCTAGAGTTTCTTAATTTAATATGTAAGTGGTCTTACTATTGATTGATCTCACATATTTGGCCTACCTGATTAAAATGTTCCTATTAAAAATTCCATCAGCAGAGCTGAGCAAATCATTTAATTAAGTTCATATTCTATTCAAATCTTGCTGATTTGTGTAAATGGAAAAAAATGTGTGCATACCAGATTATTCACTCAGTGTATGGCCACCTTTTTGGCCAGTAGACCTTAAATGAAAGTGATCACAGGATCCACACTGAATAAATAATTCCCTTAGGACCACATTAAAAAAGGAGGAACAATTCTGAGTCAAACCAACTCTACCTTAAAGAGATAGCTATTTCTTTTCAAAATAAAAGCAGCTCCAATTATTCTTCATAGTATTTGGGCCACGGAGAGTGTTACTTCAATACTGTCAGAGTTGTAGTTCAAGAGTAATTGAATAATAAAGTATCCCCTAATCTGCCCCTTTTACCTAGTGTATGCCACCTCCCCTCAGATGTGGAATCGGGTCTTAAGACCAGACTGCTCGCAGCAACGGAAAATATTCTTACTGTGAGAACAATGAAAACCCTGCCACCTTTGACAGGTTTTTCAAGGGATTGTAATGTCTAAGATATGTAAAACGTAATATTGTAGAGAATAAAAAAAGAAATTCATTGATGTCATTCCTATCTCTCAAACATTTATGGTTTGAGAGATAGAACATTTTAAAGTTCCTACCTCCATCTCCTTTCCCTGAAGTCAGCTGTAAGCTTACAGCAGGAGATCCTGGTCCCTGGACCGTCAAGCTGCTCTTCAGAAGATCTGCAACAGCGATATTTAAAAAGAACTAGTTCATTTCAATGTTCTACAGTGTGCTTGGTTTGCTAACGAGCCTCCTCGTGTCAGCCGACATGGATCTCCTTCTGTCAGCTTTACAGCTGACATCAGAAGAGGGGAGAACTTTAAAACGTTCTATCTCTCAAACCATAAAAGTTTGAGAGATAGGAATGGCATTGATGGATTTATTCTCTACAATATTACGTTTTACATATCTTAGATATTACAATCCCTTTCAAGTTTTTCCTTTATGCTAATTGAAGATTGTCCCTCTCTGTAAGCCATCTGGACGTCACCTTTTTGTTCTGAGGTGAGCAGTGTTACATCAGTAAAAGAGGCGGGAGAGGAATACATTATCATTCAATTACTCTTGAACTACAACTCTGACAGTATTGAAATAACACTCTCCATGGCCCAAATACTATGAAGAGTAATTGGAGCTGCTTTTATTTTGAAACATTACTATCCCTTTAAGGGAGAAGTGAAAATTCCCATTTATTTAAAGGGATAGTAATATTTAGGTATTATTCTAAGATCACTTCTACTACATACATTTATATATTGACGTGTAGCATTGTATCCATCCACAACTTTGCCTTTTTGTTTTATTCTATAATAAAGTGTCCCCCTCCTGCACCATTTCCATACATCACAAATCATTGCCTCAGATCTGGAATCTGGTCAGCAGACTGGAAAGATCTCAGCAAGGGACAATCTTCTTTCCATCAGTATAAAGAAAACCCTGCCCAGCCTTGATGAAGAAGGGCAGGTTATTCCTTGTGCTGAAAGAAGATTGTCTCTCATTGCGATCCATCTGGACTGGCTTACTGCTCTTATTGTAAAATTTGTGACATATGGAAAAGAGGGTAGGGGGACACTTTATTATAGGATAAAATGAAAACAGCAAAGTTATCGATGGTTACAAAGCTACACATCATTATACAAATGTAGGTAAAAGAATCGATCTTACAGTAATTACCTAAACATTACTATCCCTTTAAAATAGGTTTTGACCATACTTTGGAAACTTCTTATTCATAACCCCCTAGAGAAACACACAGGCATGCAGATGGGAGTGGCCAAATGATGGTATTTGCTTCATAATATGGGCAGGGCTTAATTTGCTTGACAGTTAGATGGTTAAGAGGTGGGGTTTGCACTTAAAAGGATGGTGAAGTGGGAGGAACAAGTGTACAGAAGGTGGGAAAATGGGTGATTGAACTCAGTGAGCCAGAGAAACAGCCTCTGTTTTTGGAGACCCAGAAACTCATTCTGGAAAGAGGAGCCTCCAGGGGTGATCATAAGAGTTCCCAGGTATGATTTTGACCTCTTGAATGCTTCATAGTATTTAGGCCATGGAGAGTATTATTTCAATACTGTCAGAGTTGTAGTTCAAGAGTACTTGAATAATAAAGTATCCCCCTCCCACCCTTTTTTCCTAGTGTAAGCCGCCTCCCCTCAGATGTGGAATCTGATCTTGAGACTAGACAGATCACAGCAAGGGACAACGTTCGTACTGTGAGCATAGGGAAAACCCTGCTCCCTTTGAAGTTTTTCCTTATGCTTACTGAAGATTGTTGCTCTTTGTGATCCATCTGGACAGTCTTGCTGCTCTGACGTGAGCTGTGTTACATCAGTAAAAGGGGCATGAGGGGGATACTTTATCATTCAGTTACTCTTGAACTACAACACTGACCGTATTGAAATAACACTCTCAACAGCTCAAATACTATGAAGATTAACCAGAGCTTCTTTTTTTGGTCCGGATAAAACAATAAATGGAAGACAGAGTTTAACACCAGGTCAGGGCATTATGAATATAAAGTCATGCCCTTTAGGCTCTGTAACACCCCTGCTGTCTTTCAGAAATTTGTGAATGAGTGTCTCAGGGACTTCTTACAATAGTTTTTCATCTGGACGACATGCTGATCTACTCTCCCGACTTAACCACTCATTGCTCCCATGTGAAACAAGTCTTACTAAGTTTACGAGAAAATCGGCTGTATGCTGGAGAAGTGTGCCTTTGAGGTGGATAGAGTGGCCTTTCTGGGTTGCTCCGCTCACTGCCCTAACTAAGAGGGGCGCTGGCTGTTTTAACTGGCCTGAGGCTGTCAAGGCCTTCAACATAGTTTGGAGACATCTGGACCCCTACACAGCCTTTTGTGATTGAAGTTGATGCCTCTGAGATTGGTGCAGGAGCCGAGCTATGCCAGAGGAGTTCCTATAGTAGCCCGCTTCATCCCTGCGGATTAATGTCCAAAAGATTCACCCAAGCCAAAAGGAACTATGATGCGGCTAAATGGGAATTACTAGCCATCATTCTAGCCTTGGAAGAGTGGAGACACCTTCTGGATGGGGTGTGCACACTGATCACAAAAAATCTCCTCTACATCAGTGAGGCCAAGCATATGAACCCCAGACAGGTGAGATGGTCACTGTTCCTCTCTTGTTTCAATTATGACATCTCCTACCAGCCGGGCACCAAGAATACTAAAGCCGATGTCCTCTCCAGACTGTTCACAGCGCCCAGTGAGGAGAGTCAACAGATAGAACCTATAATACCCCCTCAGAGGGTACTGGCAGTCATCTCCCACTCCAACCTCTTCTCTCTGCTCTTGGATTAGCTTTGCAACAATCAGAATAAAGCTTCTGTCATTGTACCTGGTGGAAAGCTCTTTGTGCCTCTTGAGAAAAGAGAGGAGGTTTTAAGACAGTGCCACGATTCCAAGCTGGTGGATCACCTAGGAGTTGCCTGCACTAAGGTCTTAATTTCAAGAGTCTTTTGGTGGCCATAGTGAAGGCAGAATGTTAAGGATTTTCTATTGGCATGCCAGACATGTGCTGCATCGAAAACTCCTAGGTCATTTCCAGTTGGGTTGCTGCATCCACTTCCCATACATCTCAACCTTGGTTGCATCTCTCTATGGACTTTGTAGTGGAGTTTCCCCCCCCCCCCCAAGGGGAACACTATCATCCTGACGTTGTTGACCAGTTCTCTAAAATGATAAATCTCATTCCACTCCGCAAGCTGCGTCTCCTCTTGAACTGACTCAGATATTTATCAGAGAGATTCAGACTACACGGATTACCTACACAGATTGTGTCTTACCATGAATTTTGGAGGTCCTTCTGTGAGAGGCTTATAATCTCCCTGGCATTTTCTTCTGCTTACCATCCACAATCAAAGGGAGCAGCAGAGCAAGTTACTCAAGAGATGGAGCAATATAGCCGCAACCTCTGCAATGAGAACCAGGATGACTGGTCTGAACTTCTACCTCTGGCAGAATTTGCAAAGAATAACTCTCTACAGCAGTCTACTCAGATGTCTCCCTTCTTTGGCCTCTATGAGATGAACCCTATGGCTCTTCCTTCAGGATTCTCTGATTTTGGGATTCCTGCACCTGGACAACATCAAATGGAGCTGCGGTTCCATAAGGGAGGCTTTGCTCAAGGCCACTGCAAGACAAAAGAGGAGTGCAGACAAAAGGTGATCTATTGCTCCCGCCTACATTCCTGGGGATAGGGTGTGGCTCTCTAGTCGCCACTTATATCTTAAGGTACCCACCAAGAAAATGGCATCTTGCTTTATTGGCCTGTTTTGCATCATTAGGAGAATAAATCCTGTAGCCTATAAACTCTCTCTGCCTAGAGCTCTCTGCGTTCCAAGGGTCTTCCACGTCTCCCTCCTTAAACCTCTTGTTTGCAACAGGTATACCTGAAGGGTTGTTGCTCCTGGCCTGGTGAAGGCAGTCCATGAGGACGAGTTTGAGGTCCAGACCATTGTGGATTCCTGTTTCCTCAAAGGGTCCTCACAGTACCTAGTACATTGGAAAGGATATGGTGCAGAGTAGAGATCTGGTTGTTGGCTACCAACGTACATGCTCCCCACCTTGTCCAACAGTATCATAAGAAATACCCAACTTGCCCTGGAGCCAACCGCCAAGAGGTTGGTCCTCGAAGGGGGTACTTTCAAAACCAGTCCAATTCCTCCTGTCCATAGGTGAACCTAGCACTGATTGCTAAACATCCACACCTAGTTGCAGCCTACTTAAACTCTGGTCCTTCCCTCTATCCTCACCCCTGGATGGTCATTACTCAGTGTCTTGTTCCTGTGATACTGATTTTGTCTGTTTCCTGTTGTGACCCGGTCTGCTTATCATTGTTTCTGATATCTGGCTTCCTGACTCCGGCTCTGTTCTATGACTACCCCATACTCACCAGTTATCCGTCTTCCTGTGTGTCAACTCTTTCTCTGCTCAATGACCTTCAGCTGCTCTACTGTGTATCGACTCTGGCTCTGCTCACCGACATTCCGCTTCTCTTCTATCATCCGACCTACTCTGTACCGCCTCTGGCTCTGGTCTACGACCTTCCGCTTGTCTCCAGTATTCTACCTTCTGTGCATTGACATCCGGCTTGCCCTACAACTATCCACACCTCTCCACCCCTTCGAGTCCAAGGTATCAAGTAACTGTATATCTCTGCCTGTTCGTCTATTTGTGTACCGACTCCTACTTTTCTTCTGTGTGCGACAAACAGACTTTTGACCCTAGGCCTGTGGTTCGACTTTCGGACTCTGCATTAGGGTTCCGACCCTGTGTCGGTGCTAGTGTGTCTCTGCCTCCCTACATCCTCCACACACTAGCTAACCCTGACCCAGGCTTAGAGACTGTGATAATCAGTTCTTTAAAGTCTCTGTTTTCATGGATAGTTGTGCAGATGTTAAACAAGCAGAAGGTTAGTGTTGTGGGCAAAGGAAAAGGTATTCAGTCTTCTAACAATTTTTTCAAGGAATACGTTGCTGAAAGACTCCGCCTCCTCACAATTTTACATTCACCTGTTGATTTATCCACTTTAGCCCTCAGAAGCAGTAGTATTGCAGCAGGAAGTCTTGCTTTTATAGAAACTCAGGGGAAAATGGCAATATTCTCATTGTAATGGATACCCAAGTCCTTGGGTTGGACTCTCCCTCCAGAGGTCAGCTACAAGTAGGCAGCTCCACCGGTTATTCAGGCAGCATTTCTTCCTAGGATGGGGGACAACAGAAGTCCCTTGATACCATCCAGCAACAGAGAGACAAGAGCCAGTTCAAGTTCAAACTGTAACACACTTTATTGTACAAACTTCCAGTGTTTTATACATGGTGAACCACATCAAGATACAATACTAGACAATGGACAGTGACAGATGGTGTAAACATAACACATAGGGCCAGACATGATTACATTATTCATACAAAGGGACTGATGAGGGGTAAACACTGTGACAAAAGGCTGAGGGGCTCGAATACACATCTTTACACAATGGCCAGGGGGTTGAAGCATCTTTGAATATTCCGCTTCAACCCCTGGCCAATCAGGAGCCTGGAATCTGATGGCCAATCCTGGCCATGATCATCATGGCCATCTCAGCCAATCAGAACTGGTAGGCAGGCAAACAACCGACCAATCCGAAGGGCGCCTACTTTTCCCATGCAAAGTCAATGTAGTCCCTTTAACTTAGACTGGCCAATCAGGAAGCCGCTTACCCTCCCATGTTAAGTCTATGGGGCTTTTGAATAGTTTGCCCCACACAGCAGCCAGCCTGCGGACGGGTTATAGTCTGTGGATTTCAGTCCTTTGGAAAAGGTTTATTCTCCATAACTCCACCAGGTTCCATGTACCGGCCTATGGCCGTGAATTCAGTCTTTTGGAGGAGCTGTTCTTCATGTAACCAGACTGCCAGACACTGATCCACGGCTGCCACAATTACCCTTAGGTGGCAGGCTGCCATAGTTTTCCCAATCACTGCAAAGTAACGGCCTAGGGTCCGTTACACTCATATTCTTAGTTTTGTATCTAATTCCTATCTTTTTACTCAGTTTTAGTTGTCTAACTTTCATCCCCTTCTTCTCTCCCCTCTGCACTGCCATAAAGTTTTGATTTTCAGGAAAACTACACAAATTTCACCTAATAAGAGCCTAAAAAACAAAGATACAAATAAGCCTACAGTCCACCCTTACTTGAGAAGATATTAGATTTTTACAGCAGATGCACAGAGCTGCTTAGACAATGGCTAGATGCGTGTGTGTGTGTGTCGGGATGGGATATGAAAAATAATCTACATAAGAGCTGAAGTCCCACAGACCATAGGCTCTTACACAAAAACTGCAAAATACAGAAAAAAATATTATTATTATTTTATTTCAGCATGTTTATTAAAATAAATACAACTTGTTTCTTCATGGTAGTTTCTTATAGTAATGTTTCATAAAAACAGCATGGTGAGTGTTAGTTCAATACTGTCAGAGTTGTAGTCCAAGAGTAACTGAATGGTAAAGTATCCCCCTCCCTCTGCTTTCCTGATGTAACACTGCTCACCTCAGAGCAGCAAGACTGTCCGTATGGATTGCAATGAGGGACAATCTTCAGTGAGCATTAGGAAAAACCTGAAAAACCTGTCAAGCAGGGCAGGGTTTTCCTTATGCTCACAGTAAGAACATTGTACCTTGCTGTGAGCTTACACTAGGGAAAAGGGGCAGGAGGAGGATACTTTATCCTCCAATTACTCTTGAACTACAACTCTTATCCTATTGAAATAACACTCTCCATGGCCCAAATACTATGAAGATTAATTGGAGATATTTTTGTGAAACATTACTATCTCTTTAAGATAATATATTGGTAGCTAATTTGAACAGATTCCAAGATAATGGCTATATAAAATGACCAGAAATTATAAGGAAAAAATAAAACACTTTCCCAGCAAGGTACATATCAGAAATCAAGACTGCATGCAGTCTGTGCACTGTGACATGACTGAACCCATTGTTGGACTCTCTCTTTCACCTCTCTTATATACTAGTAAGAGCTACACCTTCATCCTCACCCAGTAAAACTCAAGAATATACAGACTTACAGATTGGAACCTGTAAGCACACAACTATCCCCAACTATGTTTGCATAAACGTTCTAGCAAATGTTCTTCAAATGATAGCTAAAGTTATATTGGTTTGTGTTTGGACTTCTGTGGGGATGATGGAGGCAGTAATCTCCTGTGGAATGTTCAAGATTCTTAAACAGACCCAGAAATCATTGTACATATATTTAATGTACATTTGAATGAATGGCAGTGGTAAAAATACAAGCTTGCTGTGACATTTACAGCTGTCATACCTGCATACAGTATAAGTTACATTATATTACATGCACTGTCTTTTACCTAGTTGGAATTTCACTTGCACTTACTTCCTGACAGGATTCTGCACTGATTAAGACAGAGCAGGAAGTGATGCGTAAAAACGAAAAAGAGAGATGAGTTCTGTGTCTGTTTATTTGCATTCATATATATATATGCATGCATTCTGTAGGTGCATGATGAAGAGGTATTTCAATAATTACAGTTTCTCCACCTAGTCTATGCTAATCTGGAGAAAGAGAAAGAGCACAAGACCTTGCACAATGTGCCATAACTATTTACATGTGTATGTATAGATTACCTAAAATTCATATACCAGGTTTTGATTACCATATAGCATTGGAGACCGAGGCTCTCAGCTAATACATTCTCATACATGTATGCCTAGGTGCATGCATGTACAGATATTTCAGCACTGTCAGTTCCCTTTACATTTCTTTTAAAGAGTATTTCACTACCTAGCATTGGCTTTCATGGTTTAAATAGCAATATGCTCTATATTTTGCAGATTGTGCTTCTGTCATTTACATATTTACGAATTACATACTTAGCTTGTATGCTGATCTGACTAGAAGCTGACAAATGAAGACAAATGGTCACTGAGTCTTTGCACATACATACAGTGTGCGTGTAGGTGAATGTATATGGAGGTCTTTCACTGATTCCTCTTGATGATTAATTGGTAGAATATTTCCCTAGTTAGTGTTTGTTTTATTATTCTAGTTAGATAAATATAATAGACAATTTGTATATACCAAGATATACTTACGATTTATACACATGTATAGCTGCAAAGAACAGCATATTTTATTGTAACATTTACAGATGTATGTTTAGGCAGCCATAGTTTGACTGAACTTAAGCTATAATATACTGAAAGTGCAATTTATTTATATCACAGTGCCTGTGATCCTTCTGTCACTCTCGTCTGTGGCATACTCTGATTCGCTGAGTTGGTTTGGCCCGCCCCTGGTGACCTTTTTATACCTGACCATCACAACTGTCAGATGCCCTTTCGTGGTGTTTCTGAGACAGTCTTGCTGTTGCTGTGTTTCTGTGTCCGGATTCCTGTGTACCGACTTTGGCCTGTCCTGACTACGCTCCAGTGTTCCTGATCGTGTTTGACCCGGCTTGTCTGAGAACCTCCTACGTGCTACGACCCGGCCTGGCTGACTTCCTGCTTCGTGATCGACTACGGCCTGTTCCAGCGACCTGCGTGTTCCTGTTGTCGCCGCCGCGACATTCTGACTCCTGCTGTGCTGAGTACTGTTGCAGTGTGACCATTACACTCCGGTGTAGCCCTTCTCCAGTGCAGAGTTCCTTGCTGATTTGCAGAGCTGTGCTCCTTGTACCGAGCCTCCATACGCTTGCAGAGCTTATTTACCATACTGAGCCTTGGATTGTTAAACGTACTCTTTAACCCTTGCAGTGCCTCCTCTCTCTTGCAGAGCCTCCATTCCAGTTATAGAGCCTTTACCTTACTGTGCTACGTCTGCTGAGTTGGCCGCTAGCGTGGACGGCGACTCGTATATACAACTGCAGAGTAGTCAAGTCTTGTCGGTACAGATGGGCGCCTTAGGCTCTCGGTATTACGTTGGTTACCGGAGGTATCCATTGCGGCTATTGGTTCTGAGAGAAAGCAAGGGGCAGGCTCCAAGCTCTGGCAGGTTCTGAAGGTATACGCCCGTGGGGGCTATTGGCTCGATTTATGCTCACTGTTGGTCTCCGGTTATACGCCCGTGGGGGCTAACGCCAGCTTTGCATCTCAGGCTATTCTCCGATTACGCCCGTGGGGGCTACATACTCTCGCACTTGCAGTATCAGTTGTCTCATTGAGTACGCCCGTGGGGGCTATATTGGGTCACTGTTCTGCTAAGCTTTTGCTGCTCACTGAACACCTTCTACCCTACCATCGCATGAACTCTGTGTTGCTCACATATTCTCAGTACATCACTACACCATTTGGGCATGCCAAACCCCACAGCTGAGACGGACTGATTGTTCTTATTAACCCATTTGTGTCCAGCTTGCTATTATCTGTACTGTTTAGAGTGTGCCTCCTGTTAAGGATAGTGACCTTCTGTGTACAATTGTATTCACTGTGCAATTGTTGCTGTCACCTGTAGGGGGCGATTATTTGCATTAATCTTCATTCAATAAACGCTGTTTTATTTTACCTACTGGTCTGAGTGTCCTAAAAACCGTTACAATTTATCAGGTTGGGAAGAAATATCCTTTCATTTCTCACTTCCTGAATAAGACCCAGTGGTAAGAGAGGAGTGCAAACAAAATTGCAAAAGGTAGCTGAGTGTATGCATACACCCTATGTAAGGGTGTATGCAGGAACAGTTCTTCTTGTACAACCATCATCTTTAGACTAAAGAGCCAATAGTTCCAAGGAGAGTGCACTATTGGAGCAGACCTGTCAATGCATTTAGAGCTGCATTTTGATCCCCAGTGGAGCTGCGGGAACGAAGAATGGGGGACTGAAAAGAGACCCTTGGTGCTCCTTTATTGGTCCGGGGAGACAGACTGAACTGCCTTCATAGGCCCTATTAAAGGGCTTCCAAACCCAACAATTTGTGGTTATTTCCAACTCAGGTGTCTCTATATAAGGAGCCGCAGGTCATCTAAGTCCCACCCATGGCCAAATTTTCAGTCAAACACTAGCCTAACCAATTGTTGTACAAAAAAAACCCTCCTTGGTTGTTAGAAACATCTTGGTTGTTAGAATGGTCTCCGATGCATTGCTTCACAATGCAATGAAAATTACACTTGTGCACGGCAAAAAAATCTGATTTTGACAAAATCAGTTTGTACATTTTTTTTACCCATTCAGAGAAAACAAAATTAGTTTACCATTAAATTTGGGTAGTCAGAATTGAATTGGCAGATGACACTCAAAGGGTTAAGACTCTCCCCAGACTTAATACTACTCTTGGCCTCATCCCCACTTGTTACATAAGTAAATCACTTACCTTGATGTCAGAGGTCTAGTGGTGTCCTCAATGCCCTGGTCCTACAGCATCTTCTTCAATACCAACATCATAATTATAATATAATCTTAATACCCTGCACTCTGAAGTCACCTCACCTCCCAGTCAAATGGGAATATGGGAAATAATTTGAACAGGGATTGTCTATATAAAAGCCAATCTCTGTTCATTTTTTGCTCAAATCGGCTCAGGCAATGACCAGAAGAGTGGAATTTTACATATATCAAATAATGTTCACAGTGTGTAAAGAATGGCAACAGATCACAACAGGAAATATTATATTATAAATGGGACATATACATTATTAAATAACACAAACTGCACAAATAGTGCCCTTCTGTGTATTGGTGAAATAAGAGGGTGACCTTCTACATTGTGCTGCAGGGATTCAATTAACACAGTGTCTCATCAAAGATTCCCCATATACAAGATTCTATGAATAGCTGGTCCAGCTATCTGAGACACGTGTGTCTATGTCTTTTGTGCTCACCAGATTGAAGGCTTGAGTGTAGGCACTTAGAATAATAAATCCCTGGTCCCGTTCATGAGACTGTCCACATATCTGGAGGTCTATTGTGAGCCCCTTCCTTCTTTTCTCAGTCCCCTGTTATCCAGATATATATTCGTGTCATCCAAAAAAGTAAGATCAAAGTGTTTCTGATCGTCCCTTCATCAGGATCAAAGTAATTAAATAGGAAGAGAAAAGGAATATGACATTGACAACCCTGGGACAGAAGACACACTGAGAACTCCAGGTGGGAAATTAAAGTACCTGAGGATAGACTGAAGGCAGTATACACTTTACTACATGCTACATAAAAGAAAACTGGAAGTAGCATTTGTCTATGTGGCAGGCAACTAAAGTGACCTTCAATCTAAAGAGTCAAATATTTTTCAGGACCTCTTAGGTTTCTTCCTCAGGCACGTCATACAGATAAATATGAAAACATCTCTCTTATATACAAATACACATTGCATTGTTTAGAATGGAAATCAGATAACAAAGTTCAATCCAGACTCTGGTTCTTTGATCAGTCAATGTTAGAGGAGAGTGTTGTAAATTGCAGTCTTCCTTTGAGGGATCCAAGGTATTTACGAGCCCAGGGGGGACTGTTGTAAAGCTTAGTTCGCAATGTGATAATGTGTCAGGAATTCTCTGTCTCTATTCAAACCATGATTCAAACCTCCAAATTGGATCATTAATTTTACCTCCCATATTTTTCTCTCTCTCTCTCTCTCTCTCTCTCTGAGTGTGAAACTGTCCCATCAGTACTGTCAACCTAATGTCCCTGACACTGTGTCCATTTTGGCAAAAATGTTCTCCCACTGGTGTATCTGTCTTTTTGTTGTTAACACTGGACCTGTGGGAGTTAAACCTTTTATGTAGTAGCTGGCCAGTTTCAACCAAATAAAGAGCTGTTGGACATTTTGCATACACGATGAGGTATATTACATTGGATGATTTGCAGGTGAAGGTACCATTGATCTTATGGTGTAACTGGGTGTTTGGAAAGGGTACCTTGTCAGTGGTGTAAATGTGTGCACAGGTTTTACACCTCCTCTGTAGGCAGGGAGATGTGCCATGTTTTGTATTATTATTCAGGGCACTCCTTACCATCAGTTGTTTGAAGGAGAGTAAGGGAGGCTGTGGGAATACGTGCATAGGTCTGTATGTAATGTTATTTGAAGTTCTCTTGATATTTTGCGTAGAACTTCAACCTGGGGATGATAGGTACGCAACAACCTTATTGGGATCCAAAAAAAGCAAGTTGTTTTCCAGAGAAATGGGGTGTACTAAGCAAGAAAGGTGAAGGGCACGTCTCGATTTGAGTGTTAACCAATTAAGTTCTTTTAGCATATCACAGCGATGAGTAGTGTAATTACATTGGAGGCTAAAGCGGCATATTGAATTATACAGGATGTCAGGTTTACTAAGATGGATATCTGGCGCTGGAGCTTATACTACATTACGATAGTGTATGACTGGCAGCAACATCTGTTGCACAATACATTTTCTAACCAGGGAACTTAAACCCTTCGCGTTCTATGACGTACCCGGACCGTCACGCTGGTCTGGTACTTAAGGACCAGTGATGGTCCTGGCACATCATGGAGTTCAGGGCTCCCGGCGCGGCTGCATGCTGCTCCAGAAGCCCTGAACTGGAAGTGATAATTAAAAAAAAAGCCCTGTGGTCACCAAGTGCCGGCCACTCATGCACGCGCAGGTCGTTAAGGGGTTAAACATGATTTGTGTCTTAAAAGAGTACTGATTTGGGGATTTTGGGATAAAGCTTGGAGGTTAATTTGTCAATATGATGACCAAAAGTGAGGTTGGGGGTCAAGCCACATACCAAGATATTTGTAGAAGTCCACTGGGGCCAATTTACGATTAGACTCCGTTACAATGGGTTTAAGTCCTGCCATTGTAGAAATAAACCTACTGCTATTGTAGAATCAAACCACATTGTATTCTAAATAACAAAATAACTTCTGGACACTGTCAAATATAAAGGACATATAATAATATTAATAATAATAAGAATAATATGGACTTATAAAAACATTATTAGTGTTTTCTCCATATACTATTCAAAGCATTTTACAGATAACATATATATGTAATGAATGAAACATACAACTTGAACTGGACTCCTTGACAGCTGTATGTGCTATAATTGAATACACTTAAACTTCATTAGGGAATCTATCATGCTGAGTGAGGACTGGAGCATCCTTGGAGGGAGGCAAAAGTACTTAATACAAGCACAGAGGGATGGATGCTCTTATGAGATTTTAGATGATGCACATTGTAATATGGGCATTTGCACTTGGTTGTGGGTTTTAAATATATATAAAATAAAAGTTATGCACAAGGTTGTGTACTTTCTCTGTAGTCTATTCCTAGTTCTACATGGTTACCACATTTGGAGGAAGCAGTTGGAGAGAGCAGCACCACTAGCACCTATTATAGAACTGTTTATGTGAATTAAGAGAATATATATATGGCTCATGCATTAATCAAATGTCTGGGAAAATAGGTCTTTATGGTATCTTGTGATAGTGCCTCTCTGGCTGTGTAAGGCAAAGTTCCAGATCATGGGAGAAGCATGGTTGAATGTACAAGAACCTGTTGTTAGGTGCACTTCTGGCACTATTAGGAGTAATAAGCTTACTGATCGAAGGGAACTTGATGGACTGTAGGATATAAGAAGCGATTTACGATAGTTAGGACCATGGATGTTTAAGCTTAAAAGATCAGCAATAGTGATGAGCGAGCGTGCTCGGCCGATGCTCGGATCGGCTCGAGCATCGCTCTGCTCGGCACATGGCGGTACTCGTCGAGTACCGCCATGTGCTCTCCCGCCATGTTCGGGTGGCGGGGATCTGTGCCGGAAGAGGCACAGATCACAAGACGCTCCGCTGGACCACCAGGGACTGGAGGTACGGGGGCATTGCGGAGATGAAGGGGGCATTGCGGAGATGAAGGGGGACATTGTGGAAGAGGGGCA
The DNA here is from genome assembly GCA_037306005.1 of Rhinophrynus dorsalis. Taxonomy (NCBI): domain Eukaryota; kingdom Metazoa; phylum Chordata; class Amphibia; order Anura; family Rhinophrynidae; genus Rhinophrynus; species Rhinophrynus dorsalis. The sequence continues at coordinate 164,559,180 of CM074719.1, read as the reverse complement.
TAGACTCTATGCCCCTCTTCCACAATGTCCCCCTTCATCTCCGCTATGCCCGTCTTCCACAATGTGCCCCTTCATCTCCGCTATGCCCCTCTTCCACAATGTGCCCCTTCATCTCCGCTATGCCCCTCTTCCACAATGTCCCCCTTCATCTCCTCTATGGCATAGAGGAGATGAAGGGGGACATTGTGGAAGAGGGGCATAGCGGAGATGAAGGGGCACATTGTGGAAGAGGGGCATAGCGGAGATGAAGGGGCACATTGTGGAAGAGGGGCATAGCGGAGCTGAAGGGGGACATTGCGGAGCTGAAGGGGGCATTCGGAGATGAAGGGGGCATAGCGGAGATGAAGGGGGCATTGACCAGGCACCCTCCCCTCATCAGAGCAGGGGGTGCCTGGTGTCGCCCCATTCATTCCAATGGGGCTCGGGTGCTCGGCCGAGCACTCGAGCCTCAGGGGGTGCTCGGTCAGAGCACCCGAGCATCGGGGTGCTCGCTCAACACTAATCAGCAAGCCTAACTTGGAATAGATTTGTCATCACACAGGCAGAAATTGTTGAGGATAGGTGTCAAATGAGATGAATGGTTTTGGCTAGTTAGTAGTCTGCTACATTTTGCAGTGTCAGTAAGCAATAAAGTTTAAGTAAAATGCATTGCCATAATCAAGATAAGGGGACACAAATGCATGAATGTGGGAAACATAATGCCCCTGACACTCCTTATTAACACACTTCTCCCTTCCCATGCACCGCAAACAAGTTAGAACACACTGTAACAAAGATATGGACAACAACATAGGTGGCAAATTACAGAGGTCACAGCTTTTATTAGATAGGTTTGACCTAGTTAGGGACCCCCTCTGAAACCCTTCCAAACCCACTCAATATGGTGCACTGGACCATGCCCCCAACAGTATCTACCTCACTACGCTGAGAAGGAACATTGGACATTGCCAATCCACCATAGCTAGTCTGATATGCTTCTTCCGCACTTCATTGCTCATGTGGCTTTTAGCCTACCCTTAGGGTGTCCTGACTGCTGAGTCAGTGAAGCACACACACCATAACCGTTCATGGCTAAGCTGCACTGGTTGGGCCTGGAAATGCTACATTTTCAGCCCTACATGATTCCTAAGCCCTGAGCCCAGGATGAGCTCTGTCCTATGTGTGACCTCTTCTAGCGGATGCTACTCCAGCTACAGACAGTAGAGATTGAGGAGAATAGAGAACATGGGTTAGGGTGGATGGGAATACAGCAAACACAAGAATTCTAACCTCAATCTCTAATGCCACCTTTAATACTATAAACCTCTCCCTTTTACTAGACCTAACTTGCTTTTACCTGTGCTCTGTTTTTCCACAACTTGTGAGGGGGTGAGAGGCCATTCCTTTGTTCCCCCAGGCTTCCCCCCTCTTCCCAGCAGCAGGAAAGAAGAAAGCATGGCCCTGACGCTTATGATGGCCTCTAGTTTATTTCAAACCTTCGGTCATTTTTAATGTCCCATTCCCCTGACACTGCTTCTTATTAGCCCCCCTCCCCCTTCCCATGCACCATAAACAAGACACAACACACTGTAATAAAGATACGGACAACAATATAGGTGGCAAATTTAAGAAGTCACAGCTTTTATGAGATGGGTCTGACCTATTTACAGACCCCCTGGGAAACTCTCCCAAACCCCATTAATGTGGTGGCCAGGACCCATAGCTGCATCCCTTGGAGCCTCGCCAGTGCCCGTTTTCCTGCTGCTGGGGAGAAGGGATGGGGGAAAGGAACTTTAAAGCACCACTGCTGTGGCTACCTCAACTGAGGAGGCAAATTGAACATTGTTGATCCTTCATGGCTAGTCCGTTATGCCTCGTCCTCACCTCAGTGCTCACGTGGCTTTCGCCTGCACTCAGGGTGTCCTGACCGACGAGTCAGTGAAGCACCCTCAACATAATCTTTCTTGGCTAAGCCACACTGGTTGGGCCTGTGAGCTCACACTGCTGCTACCCACCTTCTAAGACCTTCTAATCCCTGTCACCTGTTGCTGTGACCTCATGCTACATACTATGACCATGTGTATATTATTGTTAAACATGTCTAGGCCCTGTTTTTGACAGGTGAATCAAACAATTGACAGCAGTGGGAGTGACCTTGTTTTACTTAGCGAGACAAGCTCTATAATATATAGGTTTTCATTAAAAGGTTTACTGCTCCTTTAACCCCTTAATGACCAGCTGTACAGGGAAGTGACCTCTTTGATCCTTGTCTCAGCACCAGCACACGTGACCTGTGACGTGTACCGGAGTGGCGAGCAGGGGTTCGAGAGAGACGCTCCAGTCTTGGAGCAGACAATTTCAAATCGTTCATGCTTACATCACTCCTACGGGAGCACAAAGTAAATGACGTTCCAGGCAGTCGCTTGTTGTGTACCCCTCTGGCACTCAAAGGGTTAAGGGAAAAAATGGTGATGTCCTGGCATGTCATCGGACGTTAAGGGGTTAATAACCTGTCAGACTGTTGTTTTTTTCAAATTCATGTCTAGTGTATATGTTTATTTAGGCTTTATATCCAGTTAAGTTATTTTTTTCACATTACTGTATAAAAAATATTTGCACGTATTTAGAGTGGATCCTTAATGAGGCACCATGTACATTTGCTTTTATTTGTAATGTACCGGAAATATCACAAAAGCATTCTGAAATAAAGCAGAGCTAATGAATTGTTTGTTTCAGTTGTATATCTCAAATTAGAAGTATATTTTGTATTTAAAATATAGCAAGGGCCTTCACGTTTTTTTTTTAAAACTGTCTACATAAGCTGAAAAGGAAACTGTAAATTTATACAGTGCGTCTGGTAAAAATATTTGGCATTTGCATCTTAATGTGGCTGTGGAATGAAGCTGGTCTGAGCTGGTCTTTCCCTTCCCCACCCAACCTAAGCTTCCAGTACAAGCATTCTGAGAGAGCCGCCAGTTCCCCTCCCCCATGAAAGCATACTACGGTCCAAATTCTGCGCTGTCTACTACAGAGGTCATGTGACCCTCATCAGTCTCCCAGGGTGGAGGAGGGGAAGCAGATTGAACCTGTTCTTTGTTAAGAGGTCAAAGCCAGCTCCCAGAGCAGGAAGAAAGAATTACCAACGAGTGTATAATAGCAGTGCACTATGATTAAGCTTATGCTATGAGACTGGGAAACTGATAGTTTACAGTAAATTTTAACAGGCAGATTTTATGTATGCCTGACAATAAGAGTAACCACTTAAATGCTGGAAATAGATATGGCTAATTTAATTTAGAGACGATAACAATCACAAAAAAACACTGCTTCTTTGTGTTTAAAAACAACATGTAACTATGTAAAATTGTTATGTTATTTTCTTATTTCTGTTTATGTATATGTAACTTTGCATTGTAAATGCCTTTCAGGACAGACTTGAAAATGAGAAACATCAATGGTAAAGCAGTTGCTAAATAAAAAAAATATATTATAGATTAAAGTATTATTTGAAAGGGAATTCTTTAGGAAAACTTTGGAGGTAAAAGTCATTCAATTGCATTCAATGCCTAGGGTGCTACTGTACCTCATCCTTTTAAAAGCAAACAGATAAAGACAATGTATGCCGCAAGGCTGCATAGAAGATATTATAGCCCTGCCATGTCATACCTCCCAACATTTCAATAAGGTACCAATGTCTTGCTCTTCTCCCTCCCCAGATCCCACAGAAATTAACAACACAGCACACTGAAATAAAAGACAGACAACCTTGTATGTGGCAAATACAGAGGTCATAGCTTTATTAAGTGAGTTTCACCTATTTAAGGGACCCTAGGTATACCCCCAACCTCAGTCCGGTTCCCTGGACCCGTAGCCACAGTCTGGGCCTCACAAGCGCCCTGCTGCTAGGGAGCTGAGGGCTGAAGGAACTTCCAAGCACCTTTTTGCCATGAAACATGCATGGCCTGGGCCCTACTGGTGGCTACCTCAACTCACTGGGGAGGTGTCCTGGACCATGCCAATCCTCCACTGCTAGCCCACTGTCCCTACCCTTCACCTCAGTGCATTGTTGGCTTTAGCCCGCCCTCAGGGTGTTTTGACTGCTGAGTCATTGTACTACATGAACCTTAACCAACTTTGGCTAAACTGCACTGTCTGGACCCGGGAGCACTGCATTGCTGCCACCCACAAAAGGGACCTACCAGGGGACCCTCTACCTCCCCACCCCTTAACACTGTGACCCCATACTACTTTCATTGGCCATTCTGATATTGTAGAGAAATATGTCTAAACCCTGTTTAGACAGGTGAACACCATCCTCACAGTAGAGACCCATGTTCTTAATGGTAATATTACCGTGTCTGATCATGATCCACCCCGTATTGAAGCGATAAAGCATGCAATAGCTGAGTTTACCTTTTTCCTAGAGGCTTCAGTGGCCAAAGAGCACCATGCCTCACCCCATACAAGCCTAGGAATGATCTCAGACTACAAGATCTTTACCTGGGGATAGATGAGTTTGATTATCTGGCGTGTTGTCTTGATACTTTTGATCAGATCCACCAAATCCATGAAATTGAGGTCATTGCCCCCTGCATGTAAAATGACAATGTCTGGGCTCTCCCACTTCCCCAATGCCATTTTGAACCTCTCCTCCATCTGTTCCCAGTGTAAACCCCTCTTACCGCTCCAGGTGATTTTTATGCGCTTCTCTTCAAGACCTAGCTGACCATAGCCAGCATGCTCTGCCGTCCAGTAAATGAAAGAGTACCCTACCACCAGCACTTTTGCTGCCAACCTACTGAAATAATAAAAAACAAATTGTGTTAACATATAATCATGAACAGCTGACACTCAAAAGTGTGAAACAAATTAAAACATTAATTGTATAACTCTAGCAGTCCCCTGTGGAAGCTTCCCTTTGATAGAACCCAGCATGTGTTGTGTGGACAACCTAGAACCATACCATCCTTCTTGAAAAATGAAATTACTCCACCTGTGAAATCCATGCTTACATGCTTTCTAAGTGTATGGAGCTACTGAATCTCTTTCCATCTAATCTTCATCTGTATCCCCAACTGCCATAAATTAGATAGACAAAGATAACCATTATATGTGCATTAGGTGCCAGCAGAAAGAATTTGCCCCAATTCTCTTTGGACAGAGCGTCTGCTATAAAGTTTTCAAAACCTGGCACATGCTTAGTCCTAAACTTCATGTTGTATAACATACATAACCACACCTTGTGACTTAACAGGTTAAGAACTGGCAAGGAGGATGATGACAAGTTATTCACTGCATGTGTATCACAGTCTCCCTTGGGCTATCCTGTGCTATCCTGTGCTTCCTTACCTCTGTATGGCCATCAGGTAACAGACACTAGCACTGACACCTGTTTATGGGCCTATTCTGTGTGGCCTAATTGGGTCCCGCCTCCTTCTGCTCCTTTTTAAAACTCCCTGGGCCTAGGAATCATTGCCCTTACGTGGTGTTTCTGCTATTGTGTTTTGTGCTCCGTCGTGACCCGTGCCTTATCTGAGAATCCGCTCCGTGTATGACCCCGGCTTGTCTGACTACCCACATTGGTTCTGACCTGTGGCTCTGACTGACTACGAGCTCTGTATATGACCCGGCTTGTCTGACTACCCACATCGGTTCTGACCTGTGACTCTGACTGACTACGCGCTCTGTATATGATCCGGCTTGTCTGACTACCCACATCGGTTCTGACCTGTGACTCTGGCTGATTACTCACTCTGTGTATGACCCCGGTTTGCCTGACCAGTGGCCCTGGCTACTACCCGCTCAGTGTAGCCTCCGGTTGCCTTCCTTGTGGGCCTGGGTACTTTCGCTCCTTGTAGTCCTCGGTTTGCCTAACCAGTGGCCCTGGCTCCTACTCGCTCAGCATAGTCTCCGATTGCCTGACCAGTGGACTGGTTACTCTCGCTCCATGTAGTCCCCGGCTTGTCTGACCTGTGACTCTGGCTGTCTACTCACTCCCTACACTACCTGCTTTCCTGACCTGTAGTCTCAGTGCCTCCTGGCTCTGATCTGCTTTCACTCTCTGTTGCCTCCATTCGCAGACCAAGTGGTGACTTGCACATATTCTACCATTCTCTGTTGTCCCACTTGAGTAGTGCAGTGCACAGCACAGTGTGCAGCTCCAGAGGGACCTTGGGTCCTATTTGCTTGTCTGGGGTTGTGTGGGATATACTATTATTGCTGTACATTATAAATAAAGGTGGTTATTTCATACGATTGAGTCTGTCCTTCTTTTGACTGCACACCATGACAATGTGCCACTGATATATTATCAGTCCAAAATGTTACAGACCTGTCTGCCAACTTAGCCTTCCACAGCCTATAATTGTAACACCTATATTCACCTTGTAGGTAGACCCCAAAGCTCACACCGACCTCTGCATCTGTATGCAGCTCTAACTGAATGTTGGAGGTATCTTCAGCCCTCCACAAACTGCCTCCATTGAAAAACCTAAAGAAGATGCCCCATACCCTTAAATCACCTTGAATTTTGTGTACAGTGCTGTATAGATACTCTAGAAAGATTTTCAGAGAAGGGCTACTAAAATGGTGAATGGTTTACAAGAGAAGAAATATCAGGATAGATTAAAGGATCTGAACATGTATACAGTAGCCTGGAGGATGGAAGAGAATGAGTGGATATGATAGAAACATTCAAATACATGAAGGGATTCAACAAAGTGCAGGAGGGAAGTACATTTCAGAGGAGTAAAAATGTGAGGACAAGAGGCCATAGACTAAAACTAGAGGGACACAGGTTTAGATGTATTGTAAGAAAGTTTTCCTTCACTGAGAGGATAGTAGATAAGTAGAATAGCTAACCAAGAGAAGTGGTAGATGTTACATAGTTACACAGTAATTTTGGTTGAAAAAAGATTCAATCGAGTTCAACTGTTTTCCTATTCCTGTTTACCATCTTTGATCCAAAAGAAGGCACAATCCCTCAATATAGCAATTTCAAAGTCTGCTTTGAATGGGGGGAAAATTCCTTCTTGATTCCAAATAGCAATCAGATTTCTCCTTGGATCAACAAGCACTAATTAAATATTAATCCCAATACTAACATACACATCCCTCTATGTTCTACTCTTTTAAAAAAGTATCCAGGCCCTTTTTAAAGGCATCTAATGTATTCGATAGCACCACCTCCTCAGGCAGTGAATTCCATACCTTTATTGTCCTTACCATAAAGAATCCCTTCTGCTGTTGTAGATGAAATCTCCTTTCCTCAAATCTAAGCGTGTGACTCCTTGTCCTGTTCTGTTAATGAACGGGTCTTTGGAGAGCCCTTTGTATGGGCAATGAACATATTTATATAATGTCATCATATCCCCTCTAAGAAGCCATTTCTCTAGCGTGTTCAACTTTTTTATCCTTTCTTCATAACTAAAACTTTCCATTTCCCTTACTAGTTTTGTAGCCCTCCTCTGCACTTTCTCTAGTTCCATAATGTAATTTTTCAGAAAGGGCACCCAAAATTGAACAGCATTTAATAGGTGGGGTCTTACCATGGACCTGTAAAGAGGCATAATAATATCTTCCTCCCTTGAGTCAATACCCCTTTTAATACGTGCCAATATCTTATTGGCCTTTGCAGCTGCCAGCTGGCACTGCGTGCTACTGCTAAGTCTATTGTCTACCACTACTCCCAAATCCTTTTCATTAGTATATTTCCCTAGAGAAACACCATTTAAACTACATGTTGCATTTTTATTATTATAACCAAAATGCATAACTTTACACTTGTCTATATTAAATCTCATTTGCCATTTGCCTGCCCAGTTACCCAAATTGTCCAAATCCTAGAGATTTTATGGTAACTTTCTGGATATTAATGGTTTAATATACATGTATACATTTATACATACATACACACATATATATCATACATTTACCTACACATACAGTTGTGTGAAAAAGAAAGTACACCCTCTTTGAATTCTATGGTTATACATATCAGGATATAATAACAATCATCTGTTCCTTAGCAGGTCTAAAAATTAGGTAAATACAACCTCAGATGCACAACAACACATGACATATTATACCGTGGCATGATTTATTTATCAAAAATAAAACCAAAATGGAGAAGCCATGTGTGAAAAATTAAGTAAACCTTATGATTCAGTAGCTTGAAGAATCACCTTTAGCAGCAATAACTTGAACTAATTGTTTTCTGTATTACTTTCAGTCTCTCACATCGTTGTGGAGGAATTTGGGCACACTCTTCTTACAACGTTATGTCAGTTCATTGAGGTTTGCAGGCATTTGTTATGTACAGCTCTCTTAAGGTCCCGCCACAGCATTTAAATCAGGTTGAGGTCTGGACTTTGACTGGGCCATTGCTCCTTGATTCTTTTCTTTTTCAACCATTCTGTTGCAGATTTGCTGGTGTGCTTAGGATCATTGTCCTGTTGCATGATCCAGTTTCGGCCAAGCTTTAGCTGTCGGACAGATGGCTTCACATTTGACTCTAGAATACTTTGGTATACAGAGGAGTTCTTAGTCGACTCAATGACTACAATGTTCCCAGGTCCTGTGGCTGCAAAACAATCCCAAATCATCACCCCTTCACCACCGTGCTTGACAGCTGGTAGGAGGTGTTTGTGCTGATATGCTGTGTTTGGTTTTCGCCAAATGTGGCGCTGTGTACTATGACCAAACATCTCCACTTTGGTCTCATCTGTCCAAAGGACATTGTTCCAGAAATCTTGTGGTTTGTTCAGATGCAACTTTGCAAACCTAAGCCGTGCTTCCATGTTCTTTTTACAGAGAAAAGGCTTTCTCCTGACAACCCTTCCAAACAAACCATACTTATACTTGTTCAGTCTTTTTCTAATTGTCCTGTCATGAACTTTAACATTTAACATGCTAACAGAGGCCTGTAGCGTCTGTTTTTTTTTTAAATTCCTCTGAGCATTGAACAGTCTGACCTTGGGGTAGATTTTCTGGGATGTCCACTCCTGGGAAGATAGGCAACTGTCTTGAATGTTTTCCACTTTTGAATAATCTTTCTCATGATGGCCTCTAAATTGTTTGGAAATGGCCTTATAACCCTTCCCAGATTGATGGGCAGCAACAATTGCTTCTCTAAGATAATTGCTGATGTCTTTCCTCCTTGGCATTGTGTTAACACAAACCTGAATGCTCCAGACCAGAAGACTCCTAAAACGTTTGCTTTTATAGAGGTAATCACACTTGCTGATGATCAATTAATCAAGGTCATTTAATTAGCAGCAGCTGTCTGCTACTTAGCATCTTAACCCCTCTGAGTGGAAGCAGTAAGGGTGTACTTAGTTTTTCACACATGGCTTTTCCATTTTCGCTTTATTTTTGTTTAATAAATCATGATGTTGTGTAATATGTCATGTGTTGCTGTTCTTCTGAGGTTGTATTCACCTAATTTTAGACCTTCTAAGGAACAGATGATTGTTATTATATCCTCATATATAAAACCATAGAATTCAAAGAGGGTGTACTTTATTTTTCACACAGCTGTAGACACAAACGTACGTACATTTGCATCAATTTACTATATGCAATTTAAGTACAGTTGTTATGGGAATTAATATAAGCTGAGAGGGGAACTTTTATTCTATGTCACCTTAAAGGGATAGTAATGTTTCACATAAAAAGTAGCTCCGATTAATCTTCATAGTATTTGGACCGTGGAGAGCAATATTTCAATACTGTCCAAGTATAGTTCAAGAGTAATTGAATGCTAAAATATCCCCCTCCTGTCCCTTTTACTGCTCACCTCAGAGCAGCAAGACTGTCTGGATGGATCACAGCAAGGGACAATCTTCAGTGAGTTTAAGGAAAAACTTGAAAAACCTGTCAAGGGGGGCAGAGTTTTCCTTATGCTCACATTAAGAAGATTGTCCCTTGCTGTTACCTGTCCAGTCAAGAGACCAGATTCCACATATGAGGGGAGGTGGCTTGCACTAGATGAAAGGGTGGGAGGGAGATACTTTATCATTCAATTACTCTTGAACTACAACTCTGACAGTACCGAAATTACATTCTCCATGGTCCAAATACTATGAAGATTAATCAAAGCTGCTTTTTTGTGAAACATTACTTTAACACAAAGCTATAGAAATAACCCATCAGTTAGATGATTAAACAATAATATTGTATATGTAGTTTTGCCAATACCAAGAACTATTAAACTATCTGAGTTAAATCAGTTGATTTTCTGAAATTTGTCTAACCCCATATACTATAGACTTTCACATTAGTCTTAAAATAACAATACATTGGTAGCTAAATAAAATGATACAGTTTACCAAACCCATGGAATGCTGGAAGTTCTTCTGTGGGTTTCTGGATGCAAAGTCCACGTTGGTATGCAGATAAAACAGCATAAAACAGATACATAACTCGCCTCCCAATGCCACCTTTTTATTCCGTAACTCCCCCCTTTTCTCACCTATCCTCCTAACCTGCCCCCTTCTTTCCTGCCACCTGGAGGGGGGAGGGAGGCCTTCCTTTATACCACCAGGCATTCCACCCTCCAGATGAAGGGGAAGCAGAAGGCAGCTTATGATGGCCTCCAGGTTCATTCATGAACCTTGATTCATTTTATGGCCAAAGAGACACTTTTATTTTAGGGGGTTTGCTGAGGGTGAGGCTGTTGGGTGGAGAGTTGCTGAGAATTTTTAGTACAATACAGAATGGCAGGGAGCGCACACTCTGAGGAGATGTACTGAGAGTAGCCAGTCTCCTAGTGGGCTAGGGAGAAAGGGAGGCAACGACTGGCAGATGATAATACTGATCCTTGAACCCAATTAGACTGGAAGCCCACGATAGACTGCTGGCAACCAAGACCCTAGATGACTAGGGATATGCGGAGGATACGCAGCTCAGGCACTGACAACAGGACCCTAGATCGCTTGGAGTCCAGAGGACGGTAACTGGCACTCAAACCCAGGAGCCCTGGGTCACACGGAACCTGGTAGAGGACAAGGCAGCTCAGACCCTAGCTCTCTAGGGTCACAGCATGACCAAGGCAACTGCTACTGGTAAGAGAGACCCTAGAACGATAGGGGTGGATCGAGGCAACTCAACACAGAAGGCAACCAGTGTCCCAGCACAAAAGTTCTAAGATGTAATGTCACAACAGCTGGCTCTTGAGCCTTGCGGCTACTGCAGGGAGCAAAATGAGCAATAACCCTGCCTAGAGGATCTAGGCACAGAAAGGGTCCAGAGGTATACGCCTGGAGGAATATCTGCAACTCCCACAGGGAGTGAGCCCAGCTAGTAGAAAGCAGAGTGGAGGACACATATAGATCACAGAGTAACACAGTCATAGCTAGGCAGCACTGAACCGGTACTTCGCATGTGCACACTGCCTGAGGCAGGTAACAAGTGTAAGCGGCTTCAGCAACAAGTGCTCAGCCTAAGGACGGCAAGATAAGCGAAAGCGCCACGCGGCGCCACTACAATGGGAACGCAACCAGACTAGTCAGCAGTGAGGGGGTTTGCTAGCCAGATCGTTCAGCAGCATAGCGGTACTCAGCCAGGCCAGTAGCACAGCCAGATAGTCAGCAGCAGAGCGGTTACACAGCAAGATCAGTCAGCAACGGAGAGGGTTCTCAGCCAGAGCAGTCAGCAACGCAGCAGGTTCTCAGCCAGATCAGTTAGCAAAGGAGCTGGTTCTCAGCTGGAGCAGTCAGCAATGGAGCGGGTTCTCAGCCAGATCAGTCAGCAACAGGAATCTGCAAATCAGGATGCGCAGGAACGTCGTCAGGCAGGCCAGGTCATACACGAGCAGAGCGTAAACAGGAAATAACGTCAGGAACAGGTACACCATGAAAGGGCGCCCAAGTATTGTAATGACAAGATATATAAAGGCTGGCCCTGGGTGGAGTCAAGATCAAATAACCAATAAAAGAGAGGCAGTAAACCAAGAAGTGATAATGTCGCCACCTGCGGACAGGAGCATGGTCACCGTGATATATATATATATATATATATATATATATACACACCACACAGTCTGATCACCTAAACAGAGGGACACCAGAGTGGGAAAGAGGGTCAGAGGGATTTGGGTATCAAAGAGGGTCTATACCTCTTAAAGAGGGACACTTGGGAGGTATGTAATGTACATTTTTCATATGCATTCATTTTTAAATAGGTGAAATGGCAAACCTACCAATGGCCTATATTCTATTACAACATCTAATTTCTGCCAGCAAAATAATAAAAAAAGGTTTTCGTTTTTAGACTTTTTTCCAACTCTTGCTATGGCTGATACATATCCAGACTTTGTTAATTTGGGCTACAAAATGGCCAAAACTAGCAGTACAACAACCTTTCTGCTATTGCATTGTAGCATATTGTACTAATATTCAGATGTATGTCTACAGTTGCGCCCCTCAACTAGAATGTAGGCTGCTCTAAAATGTAATATCCACACTACAGGATGTAACTTTAACAAATAGCAAAAAGAAGATTAGAGGTGCCACACTTTCTTCTCTATCAATAAGATTTATCCAACTCTTAATTTTACAGTATACCAAAGATCATTTATTTAAAATGGTTAAAACGAGCTACAATATACTTTCTCTTGACACAATGTCACATTTATGTAAACATTGAAATTCCTCCTCAGGTCTTGGCTTCAGCTAGTGTCCCTGCTGGGACACCCACAAAACCAGTCTCCAAGACAGGAAAACAGTACACTGTTTGGTACCATAATAATCTGCCCTCAAATATTTGTGCAATTCCCTCTGGGCTAGTGGTCTCCGCCAGTGTCCCTACCTATCGGAACCCTCACAAATCCCACCTCCGAGTGTAGGAAGGGCACAAAAATCGAGGGAGGCAAAAGTAATCTTATACAAATTTCCTTTTAACTATTTAAGCTCAAAACTAGTGCATTTAAAATTCTAAATGAAAAATATTCCTCAATCAAAACTATGTGTCAAAAATGTGAAATAAACCAAAATATAGTGAAAAATAATCTAAAAATCAAATCGATTTCTGGAAATCCAGATTTTGTGTCCAAATATAACAATAAGTCTGTGCTCTCCGTTGTGACATGACTATCTTTGCCTTTAATTTAAATATTTGTGTCCTTCAATTGGTTTGTGTAACAATTTGTAACTTTTGCATTGACCTTTGCAACAATGTTTTCTTTATTATAATCTTGTAGATTATATTATCTCTGGGTTATTGGTGTTTACCGCTATATTGTTGGGGAGCGGAGACTTATTTATACAGGCAATATATATTGTTTCCAACCTGTTATCTCTTCACTCTAGTACTACCCAGTATATATTACCCGATATATATTCTAGAGGACAGAAACTTTAATTACCACAGGATATTGTGTATACTTTATATTGCAACAGTCTTACCCATTCATATATCTTCTTTCTTCGCTCCAGTAGTACCCTATCTTTCTTCTCGTGGCTAAACTCCACTTCAACCGGTTTAGTTGGAGCTCCTTCCTCCCTACGAGTTTCAGAGAAACTTTCTCCTTCTTCTGGGGTAAAAAAGGGGACAAACTTCATATTGTCCTTTACACATGTAACATTTAACCCCTATATACCTAATCACATCATATTATGATGATGAATCTTAAATAACTCTATTCCTAGAATACAATAATAGTTTATATTATAACTAGTTGAACAGCCCGTTACACGGGCCACAGTGCCACTGCCACCCGGTCGCGGGGTTGTCACACGCCCGCGCCACGGCTGATACAGAGCTGGAAGCTCCCTGGGAGCACCCAGCTCTGTACCAGCCGCGGCGCGGTCAGCCTCTACTGCGCATGACTGCAGCACGCTCAGCAGTGTGTACTGCGCATGTCGCGGCGTTACACACGATTTAGCGAATTATTATATAGGATAATTCTTAGCGCATTCACAAAATACAATAGGTCAATCCTACACAGGGATACTTAATATACTATTAACCCATTGTTCGCTGGATCATACAACAAATGCAATCTACTCATTACAGCAAAACATAGTGATCCCCGAACAATAGGCTATTGTATACATGCCTATTCCATATATACAACTAAATGAAATGTCCCTTTACCTATATAAAAGTGTATAATAGGATGAAAGCTATTTTGTTGTTCCCACCTATATCTATAGATGTTTTTAAACTTTATTCCCTCCACACTAAAACATCTAAAATTACTTGTATTAATCCTATCCCCTATGGACACATATAGATCCCTATAATCAACTGAGAAAGTTATAAAATTGCTAAAATTCAAATAATAAAAATAATAGTAAAATAATAAAGTAATGAAAAGTAAAATTCAAGTAAATATTAGTTTTCATTGTTTTATTGTTATTTTAATTTTAGCAATTTTATAATTTTATCTGTTGATTACAGGGATCTGTATATGTCCATAGGGGATAGGATTAATCATCTCAACAAAATATCTTTCATCCAATGCATTGCATACCCCTCTGGCACTCAAAGGGTTAACTTGCTAGGTATCCTTTTAAAATGTTGGTAGCATAGTAGCAGGGCTCAAATTTTCAAGTCCTGAGTTACTAGCCAGTAAAGTTCCTCACCACCAGTTTCCATGCCTAGCCCCACCCATATCTCCTCCTTTAACCCCACCTGTCTCAAGTTCTCTCTTATGAAATGACACTGTTGTTCTATGTTTTATTCAGAATAAAATTAACAAAAATATTCAATAACAAACAAACAAATTCTCCAACTCGGCAACAGCCACTACTGGACTCTAACAGAGTAGGAGAAAGTTTCCAATTTAGCTACATAGGCCTACATTTGGCTTATACATCTACATACACATAGCCACGAGTTTCAGTTAAGCACTCAAACGGCCACACTCGTGGCTATGTGTAAAAATATCTTGAGGATCTTTTTTCTCTCTGAATTTTACCCTGAAGAAGTACCTCTAGCATGAAACACATTGGGTGGTTGTGATATTGCCCAGTGTACCTTCTGTTTCAATCTGTAGTTCAATAATATCTCTGTACATCATTTCTATCTGAAATTTGCCCTGAGGAAGTGCCTCTAGCACAAATGCGTTGGGTGGTTGTGATATTGCCCAGCGAACCTTCCAAGGCCTAATATCGCTTCACCATGACCGTTCCCAAACTGTGACCAAGCTGGGATAAGGTTGTTTATTGTGATTGTTATAGACGTGGGTCAATTAGCATCTATAATGAGTTTTGAATACTTGGTGGGTGGAAGATCCAGACTGGTTTATCACTTAAAGCGGAACTAACACCCCTGCAAGATGTAGCCTCAATTAGAGGGCTACAATCCGTGATAACTCTCTGTGTAATTATCTTTTTTAAAAAACGTGTTATTAAAGAGTAATCCGTTAATTCCAAAAGGTACCTGGTGACGTCTTCCCTCCGGAAAAGCGCATTGCGCATGTCTGCACGGAGCGATCATCTCTCTTGTAACTCCTCCCGGCTACACGAAAACACCTACCTCACCAGCTTTAGATTCTCGTGCCATATTTACAAAGAATTATTGAATAATTTGGTGGTGAAAAAGGAGATCCTGAATTGAATTAAAACTTTCTAGTGGATATTCCCCTCACAACATCTTTACTGTACACTTGGGTACTTGACTGTGGGACTTGTGGAGTGCAGATTGATATTTATTTAATAAGAAATATCAATTGCCCTCTAAGAAATACTGTTTTCTCTTCCACATATATATTGATGTCATCGGTGGAACTGCGAGACTAACAAGACCTGGAGACTACCATGCTGCAACCCACTGAGAGCCCTCACAAAAATTACTGCAATTTCTCTGAGGAGTGTCATGCCCTTAATCCCTTGAGTGCCAGAAAGGTATCCAATGCATTAGATACCTCTCTGGCACTCAGTGGGTTAAACTGATGAGTCATCATTGTGGAGCTTTCTCCCTTTTCAGCTGCATTTACACCCAGGAAAGTGCCTGCCTGTCCAGTATTTTTTTACCTTGATTCTCTGTCCACAGCACAAGATAAGCGGGTAGGCATGCGCTCTCCCTCCCTTGGAGGCTCCTGTCTGTCTACTTGCAATACACTGTGTAGAGGAACATGGGCCCTGGCTGCATGCGAAGAACACTGGCGATGCACAGGTTTTTATAATTCAGGTGTCAGGTCACTGAAATCGGCTCCCTCATCCTCCCATTGGAAGCATGGGACATCTCAGAGAAAATCCGAGATTCATGAGGGTTTAGTGGCCGCAGGGAGCTGGGCCCGGGAACAATTGCACCATCTGAACTTCTGTCCTGGCAGATTGGAAGCACAATGCTTGGCCAGGCCAGAGCCCCCCCCCCCCAGTTGCCTTGATCTATCTCTGTGCTGCGCAGACCAAATGGTTGCTTAGCATGCACAAAGAAGAGGAAGAGGCACAGAAGCTGAAGCGCTTGGCAGCAAGCAGTGGCTGAATTATGGGAAGATGAGATCATCCGATCTGGGGCAATGCTGTGGCATGCCGGGCCTGTGCAGCACCACACTTATTACACTGCACGGCTCCCTTAATTTAAGCATGGCTGGCCAGGCAGCATGATGGCATCATGGCAGTAATATTACTGAGACCTCAGTGCCTCACGGAGCACAGTGCAGCTGGCGGCTGCTTTAAATAGTCAGGAATGGGCCCCTACAGGGACGGGAGTCCAACACATGTCACAATCACATTATATAACTGGTGGCACTGGCGTGTACACTAGCAACACACTCGCCCTCACTCAATCTCTCCTCGCCAAATGCGAGGAGGTAAGTGTAAATTTTGAGCCCTGATAGTAGCGCATGGTTCATTGCCACATTCAGCATGTCGCTGTAATGAAAAAGGATCTCGCCCTGCATAAAAGCGCAAGATTCTAATGTCGTGCCATGATAGGTCACCTTCAATGTTTACTATTAAGCAGAGAACAGGAGAGAGAAAACATTGATCAGGTCCTCTCGCTGGGCTTGCACTCAAACATTTTGCTTTGTAATACACTTTTCATCAGTGGTAGTACCCTTTTTTACTCATGATGATGAACCCTACAACATATATATTTCCATATGCAAAACATTTTTCTATATTGAACCTCATCATGACATCATCATCTGTCACTTTTCATCCGTTCACTCAGTTTATCCAAATCTTTCTGCAGAGAAAAAAACATCTCGCTCTGAATGTATTTCCTTACACAGCTTAGATGGGATTCAAAGTAATTTTGTAACAAATAACTCACAAGAGTGATGTAAAGGTGATACTGTTTAATGCATATTAATTATATTATTTAAAGCACTATTTTTAGTGAGAGGTATAGACGACTTGTACTGGTGGCTTCCCAGCCAGACTTATATTTTGCTTATCTGCAAGAATCCTCCTCCCTCCAATGTAATAGCTCCTTCAGACTACACCACGGTTCTTCCTCTGTTTCATCTGGAACTAAACTTCCCGCCAAACAATAGTGAGACAAAGGGCTTCTTCTAATCCACGGCCGATGTGCAGAGATGATTGTGAATGCTCTACAATGGTTTGTACAATGCTTTGAATACCTCTCTGACACTTGTGTTAGAAACAGTATCATCTGCCCTTATGTCAGTCTAGGCTGCTGAGCTCACAACTTGGCATCATATTCTGTAATCTAAATATCCTGGTGAAAACCAACTAAACATAGGGTTGTGTTACAGAGGTAGTAATCTTATTTTTTGTATTTATATATTCTGAAATTGTATAATGTGTAAAGCCTATAGGCTTTATTTTTTTTCTCATCGTCGCTATTCAATATTATGGAAATGAAGACTATGTAAAGGCAAAAATAGTTACTATCAGTCATGGGCAAAGTAAAAATTAGCTGCTAGAGAGATTTCTAATGCATTGCGAAGTAATCAAGGGGTTAAATACAAGTCTTCTTCTTTGTAAAAGTGAGTCCTCCAGCTTATAGCTTCACACCATTTCCAATGTTTATTAAAGGGATAGTAATACTTTATTATTACTATCCCCCATATTGTAGATATTTGCAAAATAATTTAATAGCCCCCAGGTTCATCTCTCAAACCAAGCCCATGTAGAAGACCATTTCAGTGAAACAATTCTTTTTCACTAACATGATCTCGGCTCAGCTGCAGAGCCGTCTGACTGTCGTACGACAGACTTCCCCTGCAGTCAGTACAATGCTGACTTCAGGGAAGGGGGAGGGGGAACTTTGCTTACGTTTTCTCTCAAACCATAAAGGTTTGAGATATCACACTGGGGGCAATTGAATTCTTTTTTAAATACCTACACTATGGGGATTAGTAATATTAAAGTATTACTATCCCTTTAATTTCCTAGAATATTGTGTGCTCGCAAAGTTTTAAGCTCTTACACCTACAGTAACTTGACAAATTGCTGAGTTTTCACAACTGGCTTCAGTCAGTGCTGAGTTTTCACATCTCTCTTCATACATTTAACTGTGTGTGTGTGTGTGACAATTTAAATAGTTATTTTAACCCCTTGGATGCTAGAGAGGTATCCAATCCTTTGAAAAGAAATCTCTAGCATTCAAGGGGTTAAAGCACTATTTAAATCAATGTAACAGTCATGTATTTTTACTTGGCCTTTATGGTGCAATCTGTTTGCTGCAGAATTGTACCTATTTAGCTTTCTGAATATGGCTCCTGTAACATTGTAAATATACTATGTTGAACATTAACAGAACATTATTACCTTCTATTTATAACCCCCTGGGGAAAAATCCTAATAGTATGAATCGATTCCATGTGAAATGGCTTCTCCAAAATAATCTTTAATTAGTGCTGATATCCTGTCCAAGGAGGAAGACATAATTCCATTTGCAGAACACAAGGATTCCAAACCCATCCAAGTCTTCATAGGAAATCTTTATGGGAGGAGTTTGGAATCCTTGAGGGATACAAAAGACTAATGTCTGCTTCCATGCACATGATATCTGTACTAATTAAAGACTATGCTTTAAGAAACTGTCCCCACAGAATTGATTTATGGTGGCCAATAAGATTTTCTGCCAACGTTAAGGTAAGTAGGAGTTTATTATTGGTGTTGGTGTTCCTTTAGAATATAATTGCATGCGATAGAATATCACTGTGGATAATAAACTTATAATATAATGTCATGAAACTATTAATCTACTTTACAAAGCACAGCAGAACATAATTTTTATTTTCAAATTATATCCATTTTTACTTTGCAGAATAATTATCTGCAGTAGAATCCGCCCAGTCCCTTTTAATGACAAGAACAATGCTACCATTTACCAATTTACTCCCAAGCTGACGAAGGCAGCTTGATTAACACTGATATTTATTTTTCACCTGGGAATATCACTATATATAAAAGAATGAATTTGTAATTGCGTTCTTCTTTCAGAGAAGGATCTCTCTGTGCATAATTAAAAAAGGAAGCCAATAAACTTTTATAGCTATTAGCGCAAAAGAAAACCCAGATTAACAAATGTCCTTGTGTGAACTGTCAAAACAGCTGTTGGAAACTATTAAAGTTGATGTACCAATGTTATTCTGTACTTTATGATTTAGCACCACTAATATAAAGTGCAAGAATGAAACACATAGTCCAAGACTGTGATTGGCAAACTTTGGGTCACCAGCTGGAGATACAGATGCCCTAGTTCAAGATATTACAATGAAAATCAAGCTATTAAAGGTCTCTTTCACACTTGCAGTTTTACTTACATGTGATGGCCCTGTCATCAAAGTGGGATGTGATGAAGACATGTTGCAGGGTGGCCCACACAAGCATCAACCAGTGTTATAACACTGGCTGATGCTGACATGGATTAGGCATTGTGATGAACATTTCAACATCCAGATCGCTAACCCATACAAATTTGCTCTGCTGCTTAAAGGGATAGTAATACTTCGTTTTAACTTTATTTTATTTTGTAGGCATTAAAAAAACATGAAGAATGATATAAGTCTTATCTCTCAAACCTTTATGGTTTATGAGATATTCACAAGCAAAGTTACCCTCCCCGCCCCTTTTTCCTAGTGTAAGCAATCTCTTCTCAGATGTGAGTCTGGTTGTATGACAGTACAGATAACAGAAGGGGACAATTTTCTTTGTATGAAAACAATGAAAGCCCTTCCCCCCTTGACAAGTTTTTCAGCTTTTTCCATTATCTTAATTGAAGATTGTCCCTCTCTGCAGTCTACCTGGGCACCTCCCTTCTGATCTGGTTGAACAGGGGGGGGGATACTTTGTTTGTGAATATCTCTTAAACCATAAAGGTTTCAGAGATAAGACATATCATTCTTCATGTTTTTTTAATGCCTACAAAATAAAATAAAGTTAAAATGAAGTATTACTATCCCTTTAACATAGAATTAGGAAATGTGCAGTGAGGTACATTCCTCTGTGACAGGCAACGCAATTCACTCCAAAGTGAGCTGAGCAGTCATACTGAGGCAAGAAAAGTAAACAAGTGTAGCATATTGAAATTAATAAAGTCTTTCATCAACACCAAACAATAAGAAATTTACTCTTTGGAGGCCAAAACTTTCCTCACAGTGTATCCTCTTGTACTGGCTCACACCCCAGTTTAGTGGTCCTGAAAGACAGACAGCTATATTTAGGAAATTATGTAATCAAGAGGCATATTGGATTTTTATTGTAGGCACTTTAGGGTTAGGGGCCTTAATGAAGAAGTAGATTTGCACTATATTAATTGATTTAGTTATTTTTATTACATTCTATATTTTTTTCTTCCCTCTCATCCCTTTTCCCCCTTTTTTTCCCCTCTCTCCCATTGTCTGTTCTTATAAATTTTATATTGTTTATTTGGTGCTGTGTACTGCTGTAGGTGTTATGTATGGGGGTCCCTATAGCCAAATTATCATTGTTTTTGGTGTGTAATGGGCTTCTCTTGTCATTCACTGTATGATTCAGGAATATTTGTTTGCTTATGTGTAATCTTGGGTGTGCCCATTTGGGACTGATATATTTGAACTCTGAACCCCATAATTGCCAACCCAGAACTTTTTCTTTGTATGTCACAATTTGTTGGTAATGGATGAGGGGTGGAGTTGGTTTTGTGTATTGGGTTGTCCCTTCATTGTATTTGGTTTTGCCTTTGACGTGGGTGTATGCTTTTTGTACACTGCGTTCCTTCTTATATTTACGCTGGCAATCATGCTCTATGCACATCCTAGTGTATCCTTGGAGTCATAACGAAAGCGTTGTTGCTTTCCATTGTTGAACACAAGCCAATCCATGTAGGGATAGTTTGGCGGTCTTTGGGCCTGAGTCTGGATGCGTCTGTTAAGTCACACAGCCGAGACGCTTTATATTAGTCTTATGGGTGGCACCTGAGATACACTATAAAAAGATATGTTCCATTCACTTATTTTCAAGCTTCTTGTGAAGTGACGTTGTGTCACGAAGTATGTTAAGTGATTCTGTTTTATACTTTGGTAACTTTTAGATCTTTTATCTTGACCGTGAGGTCAGTATTTTATAATAATCTGTTTGATTCTCCTACATAGTCTATGCTTTCTATTTGAAGAATTACTGGCTCTTGTTAGCTCAGTTTATTGGCTGATTCCACATATTCCCATCAGGGGGCCTAGTAGAGTTTCAATCCACCCGGCTGCCTATCTATCAGGACTGCTATACTGAGGTGTGAGCCAGTACAAGCGGATTTACTGTGAAGCAAGTTTTGGCCTCCGAAGAATGTGAGCAAATTTCTTGTTGTTTGGCGTTGGTGAAGGACTTTTGGATATACTAAACTTAGAGAAGATCCTTTGCTCCGGTTTTGTTTTGTTTTCTTTTCTTGCCAGTTCTGAACTTTTGCAGGGACCCAGCTGTGGAGAGAGTGCAATGAGACTTTAGTGTATACTAATATGAGTCCACTAAGACTCTGTGGAGTTTGCTTCTTGTATGAATTTGAATTATTTTCTTGACGTATCAGTAGTGATATACTTGGATATATATTGATTATCCAGATTATTGTGTTTTATTGTATTGTCGATTGGTTTATCACCATTCTGGGGATTATCACATGGCTGTAGGTGAGGGGCAGCAACTGAGGGGTAACGTACATTTTCAGCGTTTCCATTCTCTTTTTTAGCAGTCACACTGATGCGTAACTCTTGGCCTCTTTGCTAGATTCAGTACAATAGGGCAGTGGTTGTCAGGGACATCTAACAGACCATATCTATATGAATTTCCTGCATGAGCACAATTGTGTTAATCAAGATCCTTCAGAATGATTACATCATTTATTGAGTCACCTGTGTTCAAGTGAGAAGATGCATTAAATCTGCACAACTGTGTGTGTGTGGGGGGGGGGGTGCAAGGAGAGGTTTGAGCTCCCTTGAATTAGGTTATAAGTCATTTAATTAACTCACCTGTGCTCAGACAAGGAAATCATAAATATATGGCCTATTAGTGGGCCCTGAAGATAGGGATGAGCATACCTGGGAACTTCATCCACTTGAGTCCCCAGAGAGCTAACATGCTACAACCGATTGTAAGAAATTACACGATTTGCCTCAAAAAAGGGGTGGGGCTTAATTGGGTATTCAGGGCTAATTTGCATGGTACTTGGGAAGTGGGCAGGAAATGGGCGGAACAGGGCAGGAATCAGGATAAGTGGACAGGAAGTGGGAGGAACAGGGTAGAAATGAGAAGTTGGCATAGTTTCATTGGAAACTCTCCACGGGAGAAAAAGCCTCTGCTCCTGGACACTCCTGGTAATTAACTCTAATAGAGTCTCAGGATCAGATTAGGAGAGTTCCCCGATATTGGGATGAGAACCAGTGCAGCAGATTTTATCAATGAATCACTAACCAATACATATAAAAGAGAAACTGTCCTTCCAGCATATTGGATACAAAAAACATATCTCTAAAAAAATTTGATATGTTTTTAGTGCTCTTAATAACATTGTAAAATATTAATAAGAAACTATTTAAATAGTTTCAAATTTATGCTTTAATGACTTAATTTCAAATAATAACAATAGGTTTGGTCATAATATTACTGAAAATTGTATTATCTTCTAACATGAGGCCAGATTTATTAAACCCATGGATGCTAGTGACATCTTCAGTGCATTGCTTCGCAATGTGTTGGAAACATCTGCAGTATCCAGTGGATGAAAGGGGACCTGTCACCCAAAGACAAGTTTAGTTTTTTTTAAAGATACTTAAAATCTGCCTACAGGTACTATTAGACATTTTTGTCTGTTAAATAATTTGTGTTCAAGACATTAACTTTTATATTTTGGTGACACAGCATAGCACTTTATATTAATTCCCTGTGCAGTGTGCCAAATAGTTCTATTGAAAGCCAAACCTCTGTCTCTCTTTCTCTCTCTCTCTATCTCTGTAGTATAACAAGCTTTTCAGTGTGTGTCCCCTGCCTAGTTTCATTTATGCATAGTAACATACTTGATGAGACTGAAAAAAACGTGTCCACCAAGTTCAGCCCATGCCATATCACCCCTTTATATCTAGAAGAAGGCAAAAAAAACCCAAAACACTGAAGCCATTTTCAGTTACCGTATTTGCCAGCATACAGGGTGACTTCGATTGTAAGGCGACTCCCTAATTTTTAAAATCTTAGGTGCGAAAAAAAGAAAAAATCCTAAATATAAGGTGATCTCCTTATATTGGGGATTCTCTCTACTTTGTTCACCCAACATTCTCTCTCTCTTTCCTCTTTACCTTTAAGTTTTATTAATACACCCAGCAGTCTTCTTGTAGAGTGGTTCGCTTCCATGCTAATGATGCGAGATGCAGAAATGTCTTTCCAAGACCTTTTTATCAGTGCATATGGAGTCTGCATGTTGATAGAAACTTCCTGGAAAGACCTTTGTGTCACTCATCATCAGTGTGGAGGAGGGTACACTCCAAAAGGACTGCCATTGCATTATTGAAGATTACATTTAGAGGGAGGGAGACATTCCAGACTGCACAGTGGATGGGATTTTCTTCCCATTCAGTGAGCAGCCTGGACAATAAGCGACCCCAAATATAAGGTGAGGTCGCGTTTTTAGGCAAAAATGCCAGAAAAAAACTTATATTCAAGCAAATATGGTAAGCCCCCAAGTTGGTAAAAAAGATTCCTTCCTGACTTCAGATGACAGTTCGATAGTTCCCTGGATCAACATCCTATCTGTTGTGAAACCAACTGTCATAATTCTCATTGTTTTCCTTTTAAAAAAATCCCTACCTTTGCTATAGTCAAAATCTCCTTTGCTGTAGTCTTAATGGATGGCCTCTTGTTTTTTCCTTTTTCCTCAGCTATTTGAATAAGTAGTTACTTAGATAGTTCTTTGTATTGACCTTGAATATCATTGTAAATCATAGGTGTCTCTTCTCTAATCTTTTTATCAGTTTTGTTGCATGTCTCAGAACTTTTTACAGATCAATAATGTCTCTTTTAAGGACTGGGGCACAAAACTGTACTCAAAATTCCAGGTGAGGCCTAACTGAGGATTTATATAGAGGTAAAATTATATTTGCATTCTGTGTATCTATACCCCTTTTTATACAGGATAGGGCGTTAATGTCTCTTGCAGCAGTAAAGTGACAATTCATGCTGTTGTGAAGTCTATTGTTTATCAGTAATCTGAGTAGGATTCCCTAAGTAATTTTCCATGTAGGGTATTTGCAGTGTTTCTGCAGACTGAATGCATAACCACATACTTATCTCTATTAAACCTCATCTGCCACGTTTCCATCCATTCATTCAGTTTATCCAAATCTTTCTGAAGAGAAAAAAAATCATGTTCTGTATTTCCTTACACACCTTAGTGTCATCAACAAAGATTGAGACACTACTTTCAATACCCACTTATAGATCATTGGGCCCAGTTTGAACCCTGTGGCACCCCACTTACAACTTTAGACCATTTACAACAACTCTGCCATCTATCATTTAGCCAGTTTTCTATCCATGTACAGATATCCCCTCCAAAACCAAAGCCTTTAAATGTATGCAGTAATTTGCTGTAAGGCACTATATCAAAGGCTTATGCAAAATCCAAGTACACTACATTCAATTAATTTGACATGATCTGTTTTTCATAAAACCATACTGACGCCTACTAATAATATTGCTGGTTCTCACATAGTCCTGAATACTATCTGTTAGTAACCCTTTTATCTTACCAAGCTCACAGGTCTATAATTTTGTGGTTTAGATCTTGCACTCTTTTTGAATAATAGTAGTGTATCTGCTTTCCTCCAATAACAGGGAACTATGCCTGAAAATAGTGACTCAATAAATATTATGTATAAGGGTCTTGCTGTTACTGAAATAAGTTCCTTGAATATTTTCAGGTGTATGGCATCAGGTCCAGGTGATTAATTCACCATAACCTTTCCCAGTCTCTTTTGGACTGTTCCTCAGTAAGTCATGATCCTGACATGGAGAAAATTATGTGATTCTCTCTATTAGCACATAACCTGCCATCGTTGCTTCCTTTGTATATACAAAAGAAAATATTTTGTTCAAGGTGTCATAGCCTTATCATTAGTAATTGATTCACCTGTTTCAGTTTTAAACAGATCAATGTCAGCCTTAATCTTTTTGCCATTTATGTAATTTTAGATTTATTTAGGATTTTTCTTACTCCCTTTTACAATAATTTTCTTATTTTCAATTTTAGCTAGTTTAATTGCTTATTTACATATTCCAGTACATTCTTTATGTTTTTAAACAATGCATCTGACTCTTCTTTTTTCTAATGTATCTGCAAACCTCTTTATTAAAGGGATAGTAATGTTTCACAAAACAGCAGCTCCAATTAATCTTCATAGTATTTGAGCCATTAAGAATGTTATTTCAATACTGTCAGAGTTGTAGTTCAAGAGTAGTTGAATTATTGTCCCTCTCTGCGATCCACCTAGATACCACCTTGCTGCTCTGAGCTGAGCAGTGTTATATCAGTAAAAGGGGAGGGAGGAGGATATTTTATCTTTCAATTAATCTTGAATTACAACTCTGACAGTATTGAAATAACACTCTCCATGGCCTAAATACTATGAAGATTAATTGGAGCTGCTTTAATTGTGAAACATTACTATGCCTTTAAGCCACACTGGTCTTAATGTGTTCTTCTTGCATTTATTCTACAATGGTATATATTGCATATATCTAAGAGCATTTTAAACAAATTCCAACTTTCTTGTGAATGTCTTTGTTTTAAGATTACATCCCATTCATGTCCTTTAATATTTTGTTAACATAGTGAAATTACAGTGTTACTATTAGACTTTGTTAAGATGGTTAATTGGTAATTGCACAGTTTAGGTAGTTTGTGCTTTGCACCAAATACTATTGTAACCAATGTTACCATTTTATCAGTATTTAACATCAGTTTGTTTTCAGTTTTTCATTTTATAACTTCAGAGTAATCAACCTGTAATACTACTTCAAGTTGTGATATGGTTGGATTTGTAATGTAGCTTATAGTGTTATTGGTATACATGTGCACAGAAGATGCTTTACAGACAGTAGGCAGAGCATTTATAAATAGTGGATAGATAATTTATAAATAGAAGAGGTCTAAGAATCGAGCCATGTGAAACCCCACTTGTTTCTTTGAGCAGAAGGGAAATATTGTCAGCAATAGAGTAATATTTGTTCTTTCTGATAAATAAGATCAGAACCAGTCTACTCTAGAGAAAGATTACTCAATCCTGAGCATTTTAGTTTATTTATCAGAATGTTATGTTCTACTGTATCAAAGGTCTTTGTAAAATCAAAGAAAATAGCTCCAGTAAGCTCACCATTTGCCATGCCATCATGGATATATCATTGTATACTTTTAGGAAGACAGTGAATGTTAGGTGATTTGATTGTAGCAGAGTGAAAAATCTGGAGTTGGTAATGCTTATAGAGTTGCATGTGGAGACATTTTTCCAGGACTTTAGTGCGGAGAGAAAAGATATTGATCTGCAATTTGATAATACATTTTATCCCAACTTTAGTGGATAGGCACAACTCTAGCCACTTTCTAGGCTTTAAGCATATACTCAGATTAATAGGAGGAATTAATCAGTGATGCAATGGGATGGGTAGTGACTGAGGGACTGAACTTCAGTAACATTGCTGGCAGTTGGTCAGGCCTAGATTGGGATTTCATTTTGTGGTTTAGGAGGTGGTCATAGTTTTCACTCCAAAAGGGATTGACAGCACAGGGGCACGGACGTCACTATGGCAAAATGTCTGTGCTTCCTGCTACTGTCAGCCTCTGAATAAGTTGAAATTCTTTTAAACCAGGTAATATTTCTTAGTAGCGCTAGTTGCCAGATGAAGACTTAATTAAGATACAGTTTTTGCAGGGTGGTAGTTCCCCTTTAAAGGGATAGTTACATTTCATAATAAAAGCAGCTCTAATTAATCATCATAGTATTTGGACTTTGGAGAGTGTTATTTCAATTCTGTCAGAGTTGTAGTTCAAGAGTAATTCAATGACAAAGTGTCCCCCTCCCACCCCTTTTACTGATGTAACACTGCTCAGCCAGAGCAGAAGGGAGGTGCCCAGGTAGACTGCAGAGAGGGACAATCTTCAATTAAGATAAGGGAAAAGCTGAAAAGCTTGTCAAGAGGGGCAGGGCTTTCATTGTTTTCATTGTAAGAAGCTTGTCCCCTGCTGTTATCTGTCTGGTCTTACAACCAGAGTCCCCATCTGAGAAGAGATGGCTTACACTAGGTAAAAGGGGCGGGAGGGGAAACTTTGCTTGTGAATATCTCTTAAACCATAAAGGTTTGAGAGATAAGACTTATATCATTCTTCATATTTTTTTAATGCCTACAAAATAAAATAAAGTTAAAATGAAGTGTTACTATCCCTTTAAACACATTTGCTAGTACTCCTGAAACATGGAGTTGGCTTAGGCAGGATGAAAGGATCCAGCAGGCATGATAGGATGTTGGATGGCTAGACCTTTATACAAATACAAGTAAAACAGTTACATTTGAGCAATGTGACCAGAATGCTATTTTAACCCTTTGAGTGTCAGAGGGGTATGCAGAGCAATACTTCACATTGTTGGCACTCAAAGCATCAAAGCAGAATGCTTGTTACATTTTCATTCTGTAAGACTTGTACAAGAACCAGTAAACAAGCACTGTGCTGTTTTCATAAACATCCAGAATTAAAATGGAGATCGGGTCACTTTAAACTTGATACAGGCAGCAAATGCCAACAAAATTGCAAGTATTCGTGTGTCTTTGGTCTGTGCGGTCTATCAGTAGCTTTTCAGGCTACAGCTATTCCAAGGATGTAGAATATAAGACAGAATCTGTATCAACTCTTGCTATAACCCAGCAGTCTCAAACTGCATTTCTAGAGGGCTCAACAGTCCAGGTTTCAGGCATATTCCTGCTCTTGCACAAGATTGTCAATCACTTGCACAGTTATTATGAAAGAACCAACTGTGTAAAACTAGGGATATCCCTAAATCCTGCACTAGGCTTATTAATCAAGATAAACAGATGCAATTTCTATAACAAACCACCTGCACCATGGGGTTAAAATGACAATTCTGGAAATTCCCATGATTTACATGGGTTTTTAAGACATTGCAAAGCAATATATTGGAGAGGTCTCTATCATTCTAGGGGATAAAAATCCCATTTAAATTAATGAGATTGTTCCATTCTCTCTATGTTGTAATAGAGGTTAAAAACAAAAAACTAGGAGAGAATCAAAAAAACGACTACAAAAAAGGAGGAAGAGAAGTATACAAGAAACTGCTACTACCTGAAATTGATAAAAGTGTACCAAACACTTTTTATAATTTTTGAACAACTACATATTTTGCACCATTTGGCTTGAAATATTATGTTTGATGTTTTAAATGCAAAAGTTGCTCACTGCTTTATTGTAGTGTGTGGTTGTAGTAACATTTACATGCTAGAGAATTCTTGAATGCATCAGAAGTGAACTTAGTGACTGAGATCCCTAATGTGAAACAATTTTTGATCTCCCAATTCACTGCTACTAAAAACTGTACAATTTTTTTTTTAAATCTTTTTATTTGCATTTTTAACCATAATAAAAACAATAACAACATGCAGTCACAACAAAATATAGGTAAAGGTAATACAAAAAGTTTCATCATCTTAATATAGGGACAGCATGTATATTGAGTATGCATTGACTTAACATAGGAAATAAAAACATTTGTATAGATTAGAACAAAGCAGGAGAATAACAGATAAAGGTCGACCTGTAAGTCATGAAGAGTGTAAGTCATGTGTTAGAGTCAATAGATAGAAGAAATCCCTATCAGGCCCTCCAGAGTGTTGGCTGATGCCCCCCATTCCCCTTCACCCCCAAACCTGAACATACTAGGAACAACTCCCCCCAATGTCAGTCAAGTATTCAGTGCCAGTAAATTCAAGAAAAAGAACAAGCGCACACAATATAAGTGCAGACTGTATAATCCTTCCTATAGGACACCTTCACCATGTAAATTGTTCTTTTACTCCATCTCCTTCATGTGGGGATCACCATCAATGGTGAGCTTAAAGAATTTACACTCACCTTTACCAGAGGCAAACCAGCCTCTTGGTATGACAGCCTTCACTGGATAACCCCCTAGTGTCGTTACCAGATTTCTGTCTCCCCTTCTCAGCCTGATGTCACCTCCTTCCAACGTCCAGATCTTTCTGTTCTTAGTATCTTCAATAAGCTCCAACCCTCTGTCTAAGACTCTTTAGAACTATGCAGGATAAGGACTATGGGGACTCAGGTCTTATAGAGTAGGGATATAACGGAAACTCTAGTACTCTGATACAAAAAGATCATGTACTATTTATTACATATATAAAAAAATAAATACAAAATCTGCACAGCTACAAATAATTAACATAAAGACAACCATATATTGTCTTCAACAATATCTTAAAAACAATATTTTTATACTAAGGTATCGCTCTACGTGTTTCACAGCCTCCCTCTGCTTCTTCAGGGGATTAATTTTATATGATATATGGCTTTAACTTTAAAAGGTTGAACTTGAAGGGTAGTGTCTTTTCTCAACCTTATTTGCTACTAAATACGTAACTAAATTGGTGAATTGTAAATACAGCTGAAAATACGATCATTTTCTGCCATATTTACAATTTGTCTTTTAGAAAATGAATCCCTGTGTTTTATCTCATGAATATCGTTGAAGTCTATTGTTTGAGATGTCATCTCCTAATAAGTAGGTTTCAATGGATTGACAACTGCAGACACAATGCAAAAAAATGATTAGATGGACAGATGGATGGATAGATTGATAATTATCACAGTTATTGAAAAAGGGAAATGCCCCATAGGACTACAACAAAATAAGAACTTAGCATTTCAATGTAATAAAATAAAACCAATAGGTGTTTTTATTTTTGCTGTTATACTTATTTATAAAAAAAAAAAAAATCTGAATTTGCCAGACCTGGAAAAAATTGAGATAAATGAAAATACCAAAAATAAACTGACTTTTTTAAGGTTTGTGGGGTCACTCAGGAGCATTTAGAACCAAGGGAACAAACCAATTGCCCTGAAATGGACAAACACAAATTAATCCATATTGACCTAAATGATTGCCCAACATGGGACTTTTAAGTCTTGAATCATGGAGAGTTATACAGCACATTTTAAAACAATGTCCTGAAGACCTCTCCAGCTTTGCCTATGGTGCATTTTTTCCAGGGTAGAAAGCATTGCCCTTTTAAGAAGGATCAGAAAATACACTGAGACTATGGACCATAATCAAGAACCTAAAGATGAGCAGTTCTGGAGCAAGTTACCTACACCACAGGGATATACAAAAATGGTTAATGATTTACTTTTTACTTCTTGAATGCTATAGACACCTGTATCCCATTGTTTAGCAATGCATTGGAGGCCTTTCCAGGATGCAATGAGTAAAAAGCAACATTTAAACCAGTGTTGATTTTTTAAATGTTTACTATGTTCCCTATGGTGCAATTGGTTTGATCCAGAATTGCTCATCTTTATCTGGTTCAGTAATTCTCTGTGTATCTAATGGGTCAAAAGCAGAACAAGTACCTTTCAAGCTTTTATCTGCTTCCAGCTGAGTAATTAAAGGGGAAACGAATCTTAGCTAACCAAGTACAAATCCACTTAACAGCAGGGGTTACATAAAGTGTTTATTTCAATAAAAACAATTACGCATATACATGTTGTTTGTTCAGCATTAATGACTCCCTGTTGGCACAGTAGAATGCAGCAATGCTGCTTAAGCTTCAAAAGCATGATTATTAAAAGGTCTGACTGGCAGCTTAGTTGTTTGGGAAATTGCAATTAAAAGAAAATCATAACAAAAAACATTGAAATATATTAAATCCATGTTGTTTTTCTTCTAATACGGTGTTTGACAACAGGAAGCCCTGGGGCCACATGTGGTCTTAAGAGAATTCTGTGGCAACAATCTGTCTTGTAAAGTAGAAAGTGGATATAATTTCCCTGCACCACACACACACACACGCACATGCACACATGCACACACATGTAGGCATTTACCTTATTTTTACCCCCAAAATAACCTCAAAGTATCTTAATCCCTTTTGAGCTTGAAATGTCTCCAATGAAGCAATGCTATGGACATCTTTCTAGCATCCAAGGGGTTTATCTACTTTTTCAGGACTCAAAACCACATTCTTAGCACTAAATACCACAAATCATACAGCAAATGTACTCCTATCAGTCCTTTGTACAAACAAAGACAATCTAAGTCCACTTCTCTACTGGTGCGTAGATGCCTCTTAGTAGGAACTTCTGGCTAGACTGTTCCTCATATACATGTAAAAGAAAAACACAAAGGGTGCATACCACTAAATAAAATAACCACCACTGAAAACACAGTATTTTGCGCTGTACTGCAATACTTACATTTTAGAGAGGCATACACCAGCCTCGTAGTTTACAAGCATTCGCTGGATAAGCTCCAGTGCAGGTATCTCCACAGATCTCTCCCAGCGATCACCTCCTTTTCCACTCTAGGTTTCTTTAATTCACTGGATACAAATATGTGAGAGGCTTCTGAGGACAAACCAACAGCACAATGGCCTGTTCTACGGCTAGTCACAGCTCAGAAGCATTATGTTTTAGCTCTCTAGTGCCATTACAGAGGAGAAATTTCCACATACATATTAGACTAATCCCACCCAAAGAGCAGTCCAGTTCCACAATGATGATCAAGTCTGCTCTGGACAGGAACTCCAGCTAATCCCTGACATACATTTTGGCCTTGTTTGTCCTCATCAGGGAAGTGCAGCTGGATTCCTTATGCACTGAGAGCAAGGGGTCCATGTCTGCATTGCCCTTCACTCTTAGGGAAACCCCTAAGAGTATTTATAATATGCATACAAAAATATGAGAGGCTTCTGAGGACAAACCAACAGCACAATGGCCTGTTCTACCTCTAGTAACCGCTCAGAAGCGTTTTAGCTCTCTAGTGCCATTACACTGGAACCAGCTCTTGATCTTGATACCTACCCTAAAAAAATCTGGGTCCTCCTTATTAGTGGTAGGAATAGATTACTATTAGGGGATAATCTGGACCCTGCAGGATATGGTGTAACTTCTAAGTGAGTAGTGCATACTATGATGATGTATATTGAATACCAAAGTATTCTACTGGAAAAAATATGTTTAATGTATAAATTATACATTATATATGATGATGCAGAATTAGAATATATCCCTCGCCATCCTCCGCTTCTTCAGATACAGATGAAGTTGAGAGTGAGAGATATGATGACATAGTCAGAAAGTTAGTTGAAAGCCAAAGTCTCAGTCTTCAACTACTGAAAAGGAGCATTGTGCCCATTTATAAACTATTTGAGAAAACAATTGGAATGTCTAACCCCGGACAAGCAAATCTGAAAAAAACCCCACAGTCATCCAGTCAGTCATCATAAGCATCATCAAGCCGCACTCAACCACACTCAACCACACACATTACTAGTGCTGAATAACCAGCAACAACACAAGTTATCAAACTCCACAACATTAGCTATGATGAGTTCCTCTGTTGCTATTGGAAGTGCAGCACCTGTGACACATAGTAGTAGTAAAATTATAGTAATATCTAGCTCCAGTAGTAGTAGTAATAGTCCATCAGGGACCGCTCAGTCTGGGGTATTTGGGGTCAACCTCCTTTCTCGCTTCCTATTCCCCAATGTACCCAGACTCCACTAATGGGTCCCTAGATCACTTGCCGGTCTTTCTCTTGGGGCCAATCGTTTTACTCAAGATGGATTGAACCTTAGCTGAAGGGGGGCCACGGTGCTAGGAGTTAGGATGGCTAGAGGGTTGGAGGAGACTTTAAACTAGAAAAGGAGGGGAGAGAGTGATATAACATAGTATAACTGAGGAAATGGGATTAGAGAAGTGGCATGAGGGTGGAGTGGGGGAATTAGCTAGTTCATCTAAAAGGGATGTGCCATTGTT
The DNA here is from genome assembly GCA_037306005.1 of Rhinophrynus dorsalis. NCBI lineage: Eukaryota > Metazoa > Chordata > Amphibia > Anura > Rhinophrynidae > Rhinophrynus > Rhinophrynus dorsalis. Next base: position 164,525,766 of record CM074719.1, on the reverse strand, counting down.
ACAGCCTGATAAAAGACAAATACATTGTACAAAGAATGAAATTTTTCAGCATGGCAAAAAGATAAATTGCATGCATGTAAATGCTCATAGTGTAGCTTGTAAGATGGGTGAACTAGAAATTATTGAAATGTATGAGCATTATGATTGTATTGGTGTATCTGAAACCTGGTTAGATGATACATACTAAGTGGCAGTCAATCTGGATGGTTATTCACTTTTTAGGAGGGAGAGGGTTAAAAAAAGGGGAGGGGGTATGCCTATATGTAAAACATGCCTTGAAACCAATGTGGCTTAATAATGAGGTTTTCAGGGAAATGAGAAATAAGAAGCAGGCTTGTAAAGTGTTTAGGTCAGACAGGTCAGATGCATCATTTAAAAAACATAAATAGTGTAATATAATATGCAAACAATCAATTAGGCTAGCTAAAATTTAAAATGAGAGAAATATTGCAAATGAAAGCAAGAAAAATCCAAAAAAATGTCTACAAGTATATTAATAACAAAAAGGTTAAGGTGGATAGTGGTCCTCTTAAGACTTAGACAGGTGAATTGATTAGTGAGGATAAGGCTATGGCTGACACCCTGAATAAATTTTTTGCTTCAGTATATAAAAAGGAAGCAACAATGACAGGCTATGGTCAAATCGACAAACCATAGAATTTCCTCTATCATGTACATCATGGCTTACTGAGGACAAAGTCCAAAAGAGACAGGAAAATGTTATGGTGAATAAAGCATCTGGACCTGATTGTATATACCCAAGTGTACTTAAAGGGATAGTAATGTTTCATAATGAAAGCAGCTCTAATTAATCATCATATTATTTGGACTTTGGAGAGTGTTATTTCAATTCTGTCAGAGTTGTAGTTCAGGAGTAATTCAACGACAAAGTATCCCCCTCCCGCTCCTTTTACTGATGTAACACTTCTCAACCAGAGCAGAAGGGAGGTGCCCAGATAGACTGCAGAGAGGGACAATCTTCAATTAAGGTAAGGGAAAAACCTGAAAAACTTGTCAAGGGGGGCAGGGCTTTCATTGTTTTCATAGGAAGAAAATTGTCCCCTGCTGTTATCTGTCTGGTATATGGACTGCATTCCACATCTGAGAAGAGATGGCTTACACTAGGTAAAAGGGACAGGAGGGGAAACTTTGCTTGTGAATATCTCTCAAACCATAAAGGTTTGAGAGATAAGACTTAAATTGTTCTTCATGTTTTTTTTAATGCCTACAAAATAAAATAAAGATAAAACGAAGTATTACTATCCCTTTAAGGAACTTAGTTCAGTAATAGCAAGTCCATTATACTTAATATTTATTGATTCACTGTCATCAGAAATAATGCCCTGTGATTGGAGGAACACTGTAGTAGTAGTTCCATTGTACAAAAAGGGGCCAAGATCCAAATCAGGAAATCATAGACCTGTGAGCTTGACTTCCATAGTGGGTAAAATATTAGGAGGGTTACTGACTGACATTATTCAGAACTATGTGAAGGCAATCAATATTATTAGTAGGAGTCAGCACTGTTTTATGAAGAATAGACAATGTAAGACTAATTTACTTGCATTTTACTAAAGGGTAAGTAGTAATTTGGACAAGGGAATTGTTGTTGATGTAGTATACTTGGATTTTGCAAAATCCTTTGATACAGTGCCTTACAACAGGTTATGCATAAATGAAAAGGCTTCGGTTTGGGAGGTGATATCTGTACATGGATTGAGAACTGGTTATATGATAGATGGCAGAGAGTTGTAAATTAAACTTTTTCAAGTTGGTCTAAATTTGCAAGTAGGGTGCCACAGGGTTCATTCCTGAGCCCAATGCTTTTTAATTTGTTTATTAATGATTAGTGTTGAGCGAGCACCACGATGCTCGGGTGCTCGGGTGCTCTGACCGAGCACCCCCTGAGGCTCGAGTGCTCGGCCGAGCACCCGAGCCCCATTGGAATGAATGGGGCGACACCAGGCACCCCCTGCTCTGATGAGGGGAGGGTGCCTGGTCAATGCCCCCTTCATCTCCGCTATGCCCCCTTCATCTCCGAATTCCCCCTTCAGCTCCGCAATGTCCCCCTTCAGCTCCGCTATGCCCGTCTTCCACAATGTGCCCCTTCATCTCCGCTATGCCCCTCTTCCACAATGTGCCCCTTCATCTCCGCTATGCCCCTCTTCCACAATGTCCCCCTTCATCTCCTCTATGCCATAGAGGAGATGAAGGGGGACATTGTGGAAGAGGGGCATAGCGGAGATGAAGGGGCACATTGTGGAAGAGGGGCATAGCGGAGATGAAGGGGCACATTGTGGAAGACGGGCATAGCGGAGATGAAGGGGGACATTGTGGAAGAGGGGCATAGAGTCTATGCCCCTCTTCCACAATGTCCCCCTTCATCTCCGCAATGCCCCCTTCATCTCCGCAATGCCCCCGTACCTCCAGTCCCTGGTGGTCCAGCGGAGCTTCTTCGGATCTGTGCCTCTTCCGGCACAGATCCCCGCCACCCGAACATGTCGGGCGAGCACATGGCGGTACTCGACGAGTACCGCCATGTGCCGAGCAGAGCGATGCTCGAGCCGATCTGAGCATCGGCCGAGCACGCTCGCTCATCACTATTAATGATCTAGAAGTATGAATTGAATGTAGCTTCTCAATAGTTGCTGATGACACTAAGCTGTGCAAGGAAATATATATACAGAGCTGGATGTAATTTCTCTGCAGAAAGATTTTGATAAACTGAGTGAATTGGCAGTCAAGTGGCAACTAATATTTAATGTAGATAAATGTGAGGTTATGCATTTGGACTGTAGAAATAAACATGCTTCATATACACTAAATGGGGAACAACTTGGGGAACCTCATTAGAGAAAGATTTAGGAGTACTGATAGATGATAGACTTCATGGCAGTGTGCAGAGTGACTCAGCTGATGCAAGAGCAAATAGGGTACTACCCCACATAAAAAGAGGCGTAGATGCACAAGATGCTAATATAATTCTATCTCAATATAAATCCTTGGTTAGACTTCATCTAGAATATTGAGCACAATTTTGGGCACCGGTTCTTTAAAAAGACATTATTGAACAGGAAAAAGTGCAGAGATGTGCAACAAAACTGATAAAGGGATTCAAGGATCTACTAGCCAAATTCGGTTTATTTACATTAGAGCAGAGACATATAAGGGGTGATATGATTACCATTTCCAAATATATTCAAGGCCAATACAATGAACTACAAGCTGAGAACCTGAGGTTATCAATTAAGACTAGAGGAAAGGAGCTTTCAACTTAAACATAGGAGGGAATATTTTACAGTAAGGGAGGTAAAGCTATGAAATTATTTGCCTCGGTATGTTGCACTTGCAGATACTGTAACAGATTTTAAAAAAGCAATGGATACATATCTATCACAGAACATTATTGAGAATTATAACAGATGGTTTCAACGCAGATAGGTTCTTGATCCAGAGAACTATCTGACTGCCATTTGGAGTGCCTTCCTCTGGATCAACAGGGGTGTTTTGGCATGGGCTGGACTTGATGGACGCATGTCTTTTTTCAGCCTTATCGACTGTTACTATGTTATTATATATTTCAATCCAATGAGCTTGGCGAAAAGAGCAAAAAAAAATTTACTTTTCACGAAGAATTTGCCCTCTCAGCAAAAAGGGTACATTTTCTCCTGTTTCTCTTTTAAGGAGAAAACTTTAACCCATTCCTAGCTGAAACATGTAAGCAGGGTCACACCTAGGCGTCTCCTCACTGAGATCCTGAAGCACAACCAAAGGTCTGACTGGGAGACACACACTCAACATGCCAGAGCTGCCACAACTAGCAGCAGCAGAATCACTCCTAAAAGTCCCTGAGCTCTTGGGCACATAATAGAAGTAGTGATGTTGATGTGTCAGTATGTGCCAAAATGTTGTTAATTCGAAATAACACCTATGGCTATTGCTGCCAAGAAACACGGTTCTTCCACCATGTACTGTCAAACCACACTTACTGAGTTATTGAGAAGGAGTCAAAAACTTCACAAAAACAATCTCGTAGTATACCTATGGAATGTCAACGTTGCCAAGATGATGTCAGTTGACATGCTGCTACATTCTTTTGTTGAAAACTGAGGGTTTTAGAGAACTGATGTCATGTGTAGGTTATTGGTGGCATATTCCAAGCTGCAGTTATTTACCAAGGACAGATGTGCCAGAATTGTACATGCAGGTGGTTAGTGTGGTGGGCAAAGGACTGGAAACCTGGAAACCATACATCAAGAAAACCCACCTAACAACAGATATGTGGACAAGAGTACAGACTATATAACTTCCCACTGGGTTTCCCTCCCAACAGTGTGCATTAGGTGGGCATTAAGTAATGAACAGTAATCTTGCCTCTGGTTCTGGCAGTATGATTAAAAGACAGCAGCAGGATAGCCCATACCATCAGCATGCCCCCTTTTGCATGCAGAGTTTTGAGAGACAGTCCCACAAAACTATAGATGTAGCAAATAAACTAGAGCAGGTGATAGAGGAATGGCCTGTAGCCTGCTCCTTGAAAGCTGGTTTTGTGTCTACTGATAATAGCTACCAAAATAGTAGCTGCCTTGAGAATAGGGAAATGTACAAATATGGCAAGGATATTACATCAGTTCAGTTCATTAAATTGTAGTTATAATGCACAGTCCTTTAACTGATTTAAGGCTACTTTAACTTTCTGTGACCCTTTGTTAATTATATACACTCCTTTACCTGATATAACTTTCTATGACCTTCTGTTAATTATATACACTCCCATCCTCCACTTCCCTTCCTTATCTATCTAACCAGATTACTACTTGTACAGCAAACATGCAACTCACATCTCTGGACTTAGCCCCTTGGGTGCCTGAATAATGTTTTCCTAGCACAATTCCCACATGCTATCCTTATGCTCTCCTGACCACCGGTTGGTAACTGATATACAGGAACATTGTCTCTCCTAGGAGTAGTTCCACTGCATATGAGATGGTTTCAGCATACTTGCAGGATAGCAATGTTCTCCGCAGAAACAATGTCCCCATGGACTACTTGGAAAAAAAATAATATGTGTAGCGAGCACTGCCAAGTACTGCCATGGAAACTCTTAGTTGCCCGCCAGCAAGCATGGATTCAGAGTGGGTTTTCAGTGTACTAGGTTATTTTGTGAATAACCCTAGGGCACAGCTATCAAGCAGCAGTGTTGGGAGACTAACATTTCTAAAAATGAACCGACATCTAACACCATCTGAGTATCAAGTAGTAGAAATGGACAAAACCACACATGACAGGGAGACCCATGGCACATGTACTATTAACAGCAACACTGAGGATGCAGAGGAATGATTTCAAAGGTTGCTATCATCTACTACTGTTGGGACCAATGTTATGACCACTGATTAATGTTTGTCAGTAATCTGAGAACAATGCAAGCTTACTTTGGACTCAGAGACAATCCTATATAATAATTCGCTAAATCGTGTGTAACGCGCGACATGCGCAGTACACACTGCTGCGCGTGCTGCGGTCATGCACAGTAGAGACTGCCCGCGCCGCCGCGGCTGATACAGAGCTGGGCGCGGGCAGCCCCGCAACCGGGTGGCAGTGACACTGTGGCCCGTGTAACGGGCTGTTCAACTAGTACTGCAAATAATTGATCTAACTTTCAGTACTAGAATAATGATTATATGTATATAACCCAATCAACCCAAACCGGTCCACCACCACCATACAAATATGCCACATTCTTTGTAAGTTATATATTTTTTAACCCCTTTAAAATAATGGTTAGCAAACATAGCAGCAGGCTTATAGAGAGAAACTTTTTTTTTGCATTTAATCATATTTAAACATTCAAAATATTACAGCAAGGATAAGTTTTAAAATAATTGTGGACTTCAATGAAGGGTAGCCCTGAGAAACATTTGTGTATGCAGGACTCAGGTTTGTAAAACACAAACCCTGAGAAAAATTGGTCTGTAGGTCTCAGGCTTGCCATTACCAAGCACAAGCCCTGAGAAAAATTGGTCTGTAGGCCTCAGGCCTGTCATAAAATAGCCCCGAGGAAAAGAATTATGCCTTACTGGCCTAGTACCATCACTGTTTGGTAGTGTTGGCGAATGCCACTTGCAACATTTTTCAATTTGCTGCTGCTGTAATTGCTGCTGCAGAGTCATCTAAACACTAGGAAGATTAGGCTGCTCCAGGGTACTTTGGTCACTCATCAGCACTGATACAAGACAGGAGATAGTACGATGATGCTTGAAAAAGTTGGCCAGTTATGTTTCTCCCAATATCCTCCTGTACATCCTCTAAAATCACGTGTGTGTGGTGAAATACTATTTTTCCCTTGAGAGCAGAAGGAACTGTGCCTTCCATCAGCAATTGCAATGTGCACAGTGTGTGTATGGAAACATTGTGGAATAGGGGAAGGACTGGGAAGTATCATGATTGACACATCAGCTCTCATATTAAGCAACTGACGCAACGGCAACCAACCACCTTGAAGTTTAGATTCACAATGTAAAATCATCTACCAAGAAATGAAGTACCGCTGCCAGTATGGTCTTTGAATGCTCTGCTAAGGATTCATGATGATGAGAAGACTTAATGAAAATAATAATGACTCTCTACCTCCAGTTTAGCATATTCATTAGGATGGCATGTCCAGAGATGCTTCTTGATTCCCTTCATTTGATTACTCTCCACTACATTGCCATGTGTGATCAAAGCACCACACAATGTGCAATAGGTGCACACAAACTGCCAGATCCTTGCATACACAGATTCTCTATCAGCTGGTGGGGGAGGTAAGAGAGGCAAAGGTGGTATGCCAGAGGAGGAAGTAAAGGACCTCAAATGTGTCAGGCGGAGACAGTGGATTAACTTCCCCACAACCGGACCCCATCACAAGAAGAAGATGATGACGATGACACAGGTGTTATGCTTGTCATTGAACTCTGTAGCGGCTGCCCGTGTCCTCTGGCTAGGCGGGTCAGTGGCTCTAGGTGACACAGGAGAGGTACAGGTGTTTGCCGCATCTCGAGGAGATGCATCATTTTCAGGCGCAAGGTTACGCTTTTGACACAGGCCTCACTTTATTCAGGTAGCCTGGCCAGTCACCTCCTATCTACTTCCTGGCTCCTTATATTTAAGGGGACTGGATTTCTATCCAGTTACCCTTACGTTTTTGTCTAGTGTTATTGTGTTTGCTGGTTCCTGAGTTCCTGTGTATGACCTTGGCCTGTCTGACCATACACTCTGGTGCTGACCTGGGGCTCTGTCTATCTATCTCCTCAGTGTTGCCTTCCAACTAGTGGACATCCTATCTAGTGCAGACCTGTGGCTCTGGCTGACTACCCGCTCCGTTTATGACCCTGGCCTGTAAAACGCCCGCACCTAAGATCCGTTCGGGGACAAGTCTTAGGTGGTATCTTAGATGATATCTCTCAGTCCCCTGAGGCCTTGCAGGATAAACTTATGCTTGAAGTGGTTCTTGCTTGGGCTAATGAGTCTGTCTCAGTTTCTGCATTAATAGACTCAGGTGCTGCCAGTTACTTTATGGATGCTGAATTTGCTGCCCAGAACCAGATTCCTTTACAGCCGAGTGCCTCCCCGTTGGCTGTTGAGGCCATTGATGGCAGACCCCTTCTGCCATCACACATAACTCATGAAACCGCTATGATTACCCTGAGGGTGGGGGCCCTCCATAAAGAAACCCTGAAGTTTTAGGTGATCAATTCCCCACATTATGCCATAGGGTTTCTATGGTTGCATGCGCATAACCCTAGGATTGATTGGAAGACTTGAAAAATATTGTCTTGGGGTCCACAGTGTGACAAGTCTTGTCTTTCGCTCGCGGTTAGACTGGCCTGTGCCAAGTCCTCTAGCCTACCTGAGGCCTATTCTGTTTTCGCTGATGTGTTTAATAAAGTCCAGTCCAAGGTGTTACCTCCTCATAGGCCATATGATTGCACAGTGGAGTTACTGCCTGGTACTACCCCTCCCAGGGGCCGTATATACCCTCTGTCTGTGGAGGAAAACAGAGCCATAGAGGAATACGTCTCTGATGCCCTGGAAAGGGGTATCATTCGCAATTCTACATCCCCTGCCGGTGTTGGATTTTTTTTTGTTAAGAAAAAGGATGGAGAATTACGTCCATGCATTGATTTTAGGGGGTTGAACAAATTGATGGTTAAGAACACCTATCTGATACCACTGATTAAGGAGTTATTTGACCACCTAAAGGGTTCCAAGATATTCACGAAACTCCATTTAAGGGCAGCTTACAACTTGGTCAGAATGAAGGAGGGCCATGAATGGAAGGCAGCATTTAAAACCCGGAGCGGGCACTGTGAGTACCTGGTCATGCCCTTTGGCCTTTGCAATGCTTCTGCTGTCTTCCAGGAATTTATCAATGACGTACAGACCTATTACAGAGTTGCGTGGTGGTCTATCTGGATGACATACTCATTCATTCTCCTACGTTGGAGATTCATCTTTCGGATATGTGCAAAGTGCTACGATTACTGAGGGAGAACAACTTGTATTGTAAGTTGGAAAAATGCGAATTTCACAAACCTCAACTAACCTTTCTGGGGTACATTATTTCCTCATCTAGGTTGGCCATGGACCCCCAGAAATTTTCCGCAGTGTTGCAATGGTCTCATCCAGTGGGACTTAAATCTATTCATAGATTTGTGGGATTCCCCAATTACTATCGGAAACTTAAAAAAAAATTCTCTACTATTGTCAAACCACTCACTGATATGTCCCGTAAGGGGGCCAAGGTCTCAGACTGGTCTCCTAATGCCTTGCCTGTCTTTGAGGATCTCAAGGCAGCATTTGCTGCTGCTTCTGTTTTGGTGCACCTGAATCCTGCCCTACCCTTCACCCTGAAAGTCGATGCATCTGAGAGTGGAGTAGGCGCCTTCCTTTTGCAGTGCTCGGCCCCAGGGGAAACCTTACGCCCATGTGGCTATTTTTCCAGAAAACTATATAAAGCTGAGATGGTATATCAGATTGAGGACAGAGAATTATTGGCCATCAAACTGGCCCTGAAAGAATGGCCACACCTATTGGAAGGTGCTAGTTCCCGATCATAAGAACGTCACATACTTATCCGTGAGGCCAAACGCCTGTAGTCCCGGCAGGCTAGATGGGCATTGTTCCTTTCTAGGTTCAATTACGTGGTCTCCTATCTTCCAGGCTCTAAGAATGTTAAGGCAGATGCCCTATCACGCCAGTTTTGCAGCCTATCCAGGGAGGAGGTTCCTCCTACACAGATTATTCCAGCTGATCGGATTCTGGCTACCATACGTACATGTATTACATCTTCCCTGGGAGAGGAGATCCTGGCTGCTCAAATGTCTGCTCCGGCTGAGAAGCCTCACGGGAGGTGCTTTGTCCCTGCCCGGTTGCGCATCAAACAGTTGGAAAAGTACCATACTTCCAAAATAGCTGGTCACATTGGGAGAGACCAGATGATTTGGTCCTTGTCTAGACTGTTCTGGTGGCCCGAGCCTTAGATTCGATTGTGCTGCTTTTACCGCAGCATGCACTATGTGTGCTTGATATAAGCCGCCTTGACACTTTCAGGTTGGTCTCCTTCAGCCTGTGGATAACTGGGAACATCCCTGGTCACATCTGTCCATAGATTTTATGGTTGACCTTCCGGCATCCTTGGGCTTCACGGTCATCCTGATGATTGTAGACAAATTTTCTATGATGGCTCACTATGTACCGCTCAAAGGCCCACCATCCGTGCAGGAATTTGCGGTGGTGTTTGCTAGGGAAGTTTTCGGTTGCATGGAATACCCAGGGTTATTGTCTCAGACAGAGGTAGCCAGTTCTTGTCTTGTTTCTGGAGATGCTTTTGTGCCAAGATGGGGATTAAGCGAGCATTCTCTACAGCGTACCACCCCCAGTCTAACAGTGCGTCAGAAAGGTCTAACCAAGCCTTAGAACAATTTCTCTGTTGCTATATCTCTGACCACCATGATAATTGGACTACCTTGTTACCTTGGGCAGAGTTTGCCCGGAATTGTGCCATGAACTTCTCCTCACAGAGTTTTCCGTTCTTGATTAACTATGGGTTTCAATCCTCTGTCCTTCCTGAGGTCTTTCAAGCACAAGAAATTTTGGCTCTTGATGAGCATTTGAGGGATCTCCGTTCCTCTTGGGTTCAGGTACAGTATATCCTACGTGGTTCCGTGCAAAGGCAGAAAAGGCTGGCTGACCGTATGCGTTTGCTGGCACCTACCTTCCAGGTGGGGGACGGAGTATGGCTGTAATTTCATAATTGTTGGATCAATTCATAATGGCTCACACTCTCTCCTTGATCTCTATCTGAACAAATAAAAAGGGGAATACAGTAGAGGGACATATCCTAAATCACCAAAGTCAGCCTCATCAATAATAATCATGTCACCCCAATCAGCATCATCCATTTTCTCACCACCACCATCCCTGCCAGATACCCCATTCCCACCACATTCATATTCTTCTAGCTTTTTCTCAAATTCTTTATTGTAACAATACCACTGAGTGGAATATACAGAAGTTTGAACAATACAATGTAGTGCCATTTAGGTTTTGCTATCATTGTTTGATGTAGCACTTAGTCCCACTGCTAAATCCTCCTCAGTTGTGGCCACAACACTAGAATGACACTGCTCATATCACCATCATCTTCAGGCTTTTTATTACCAATCCTGGTGGTGGAAATGTTCACATAAATGTTATTAATGTATTCTAAATCACTAGGAGAAGATTTATTATCATCACTTCTTTCAGTAGCTGCTGCAACCATCGCAGTGCTGATTCGTTTTGGAGTACCACTTTACTACCACCAACACATCCATACACTCATCCTACCCCCTGCCTTTTTTTTGGTGAACATAGAGTTAGGAGAACAAAGTAACCGCTCAAGAGTCACATGTGGTAATCATATGGAGTGCTATATAAATGTAATATTGTATTGTAGTAGTGGTTTACCACATGAATCCAAAATACACTTTAAAATCAACATAGTTGTACAGGTTATCCTCTAGACTGTAAGCTCTCACGAGCAGGGCCCTCTGATCCTTCCATTCTCCACATCTGATTGTACTATTTAATACCTCTGTATGCCTATTCCCAATTGTACAGCGCTGCGGAATTAGTTGGCACTATATAAATAAAGACTACTAATAATAATAATAACATCCCTTTAATACAGTGCACAGGAGACACTACAATATAAATTCTAATTATCTATCTATCTATCTATCTATATTGTGCAAGGCTCTGAATTAGATTATTTTAGAATCTATGTGTCTGTGGTATACTGTAACCGTTGCCTCATCATAAGCCTGAACAAGACAAATGTGTTAGATCAACACATCTACAAACCATTACCAGAACATTTACATTTTAATAAGATTACCATCACTGTTGTAGAACTTTTATTTCTGACTTTATTTGACAAATTTAATCATAAAAGTATATCTATTTTTGCTTTTGGACAGGGTGGTCACAGAATAGGATTCCTTGTAATTAGGCCAAATTTGTGTAACTTGTGTAACACTGGTAAACCTCTATAAATAACCTTATTTTTGCACAATTAAAAACTGCAAAATGTTTTATTTACATATAACATTTCTAGGATTGACAACATTACATAGAGCCATACTTTTGGCCTCAATAAGCAAGACATTTTAGCAAGTGCAGTTTGTAAGTGAGGCCATTACACCTTTTATACCCATCTGTTAAAATGAACTAACTTTAAAAGAATGTTTACTAGAAACATTTGGTGAAGAAGTAAAGTAAGCCTTATTGACTGATTTAAGTGGGCATATTTTGTAATTAATATTAAATGGGATGGTTATATTAGAAGCAATGAAAGTTAGAACCACAAAAGGATTGTATAAGTCTGAAGGGTATGTATTTTGAGATAATGCTGTAATCTTTTTAATTATATAGCAGCAAAAAGACAAGACATGGCAACTAAACTACACTGGTACAAACTTCACTGAAGTTAGGAGTGGCTGTGTTCTTCTATTAAAAAAACTGATCCCATTGTAGGCACCAGACCCCGATGGCTATGTTTTTCCCCCTCTCTGTAGATCTCTTCTTTTGATGTCTACCAAAATTGTGTTTATATTTTTAAAGTCTTCATTGTATAAACATGATATTGTTCTTAAGTTAACCCCTTAACAACCAGTGACGTGCCAGGACCGTCATCAGTGTATGTGCGTTAAAGTGACGTCCTGGCACATCAAGGAACTCTGGGATCGCAGTGATGCTGCATGCCGCTTTGTCTTTGCAGAATGTGTTGTGGTAAAAATAGAGTGCCATGGTCTTCTAGAGCCACCCACCACCCTGCATATGAGTTAATATACTGTAAAATCTCAGGTATAATACGCAACTGTGTATATTATACTCAAGATTTTAGGGGAAAACAAGCGTGCCTATGTATAATATGTACCCTTGATTTCCCCTTTCACACAAACACAAAAAAATGCCACATTTTCCCTTCTTCCCTCCCTCTTACCCATGGGTGTGCATTGGATCTATGGTATTGCCCTGCGAAGACCTTGTGTTCCTCACAAGCCACTAACAATGGCTGGGCAGAGGAGATCCTGGCCGCCTCTCCCCCTCTGGTGTCCAAATTCAGCATCCTGACAGGGTCCCAGCAGGGGACATGCCTGCATCCATGGCCCACTTCCAGCACGGTCCTGTCAGGATGCTGAATTTGGACAATGGAGGGGGAGAGGCGGCCAGGGGTAAGCAGGGTGGGAGAGAAGAAAATTTGGCTTTTTTTTTTAAACACATTTTTTTCTTGTGTATAATATCCCCCCCAACTTCACATAAGGCGAAGAGGGCAAAATTTTGCGTATTGTATGCAAGATTTTACGGCAGTTTGTTTTAGTGTGACCTGTTGGTGCGTTGTAAAGGTGACAGGTCCTCTTCTAAATAGTAAAGAAAACTGGTCATCTTAGAAAGTTTTTTTAAAAACATAATGTGTGCCTTGTGGAAGAGGAGAAATTTCAGAGAAAACAAATTGCACCATAATAAAAAATATCCCAAATTCCTATTGATTTAAAATCACTGAACGCCAGATATATTTCCAATGCATTGCTTCATAGTTCATAGGAGACTGTTATAGCATTAAAGGGTTAAATTCTCCATTTCAATTAATGGACACATTTATTTGTCCCTTGTGAGGCAGCTGGTTTGTCAGAGTATTGTACAAGCTCTTCTTAACCCTTTGAGTACCAGAGAGGTACGCATCCTTATTATAAAGGATCCCTTCCTCAGCTGAAGTTGAAACCTGCTTTGCTATAATCTCAAGCCTTATCCTCTAGCTATTTGATGAAATCGTGGGATGCATATTCCCCTGAGAGGTCTCATTATATTTGTACAGCATAATAAGAAACCCTTTTAATGAGAGTTCTTCATATCCATTCCTTTCATCAAGCTTATTGTTATTCTTTGATTAAAATGGCAATAAAATACTATGCAAAATATCCTCCTATATAATAATTTGCTAAATAGTTTGTAACAATGCAGTCATGCTCAGTAGAGACTGCCCGTGATGAGGCTGATACAGACCGGAAAGCTCCGAAGTCAGACCAGAGGTCTGACTTCGGAGCGTCCAGCTCTGTTTCAGCCGCTGCGCTGTTAGTCCCTTCTGGGCATGATTGCACCGCGACCGGCCGCGACTGTGGCCCGTGTACACGGTCTCTTCAACTAGTCTGTTTAATAAAAGAATTTTAGGACTTGTGAAACATCTGAACTTGCAGAATCATTTCACTTATCCCTAGTAGTTATGTCACATCATTCAGTCTATGTCATAATCTTCCCTATATTTTGTCACTTCACTTTCTCCACCCAGACCTGTATGATATCCTTCAATATGTACATTACACTATTAAACAATTACAGTGAGGTTGATGAGTTATGAAAACTGGACTAAATCTGGGCAAACCATTTGTACCAAAGGGAACAAATAAAAAACTGCCTTAAATTTAAATGCAGCTTGAATATTATAGAGGTCTTCAACTCGCTGAGAAACAATACACTGAAGATCTATAGCATTCAAGGGCTTACACATCCCACTTAAATGAACAGACATCTGGGGAATTTGTTTTTGTTCTCTGTATTGTAGTTGTACTAGAATTACTCCATTCTCTTTTGAACACTGGGCACCTACTTTGGGATTTTTTATTTTTTTTCTTAAACTCTCCAACTGCGCCACAAATATTGCCACTCAAATCTTTATTGTACTTCAATGACTCAAGTATAAACAATCTGAAACTGCCACAAAATACTGTCATTAAAAGTATATACTAAAACCAAAGTATATTTAGTGAAAGTGACTAGTGGGTTGAAATTCTGGTTGTTGTGGTAGAACCATGGGAATGCAGATCATTCCCCAATCATTACATCATGTATAACAGGAAACAGCACATTTCAGTACAGACCAGTCAAGATACTTTACAGTTTTACAGTTTCTCTGAGTCATACACTTGGCAATTTGTAATCTGAATCTTTCTTGGCATTCTTATTGCTGGAGTCTAGAAATATTGTTTTGATTGTAATATTATACTATTTTCCATTAGGAATGAAATGTCTGCAGTCATAAACTAACATATAGTGTGCTAATGCAAATATGATATGCTCTCTGTTAAACATTAGTGAATAAGTTTTACCTTTATATACTGAGGGCGATATACTAAGAAGGACTCTAGCAATTATGGAGCAAACCAGTCATAACACAGGGGGCAAAAAGTCCCTGAATTCCAATTAATATGTATGGGGTTTTTATCCCCTTGCATGCATGGAGATCTCTAACATTGAAGGGGTTAAAAGCTCCATTTACAGCAATGGGACATTTCATTTGTCCACTATAGTGCAGTTGGTTTACTCCAGGTCTTGTAAATACATCAGCCTTACCAAGTGTTTATATCAGAGCTCATTCAGATAAATAAGGATAAAGAGATAAACGTGGGCAATGTTAATTCTACATAGGAGACTAATCAACGGCACCTACTTGTTCGTCTCTCGGTGAATTAACCCTCTGAGTGCCAGAGGGGCACCCAATGCATTGCATTGTCATAGTCATTGAAGGGTCCCAGTGCAAAATGTTTGCACTGGCATAACTAGAGCCTGTTTGACCCTGGAGCAGATGGGACCCCCTTGAATACTGGGCTCTGGGGCAATGCCAGCCCTCTGCACCCCCTGTAGTTATGCCACTTTGATCTCTGAATGGGGCTGGATTTATAACACAGTCTCCTCTAACAAGGTGTCATATAAGTAGGGATGCCTCAACAGGACGAGAGTTAGAGGAAAACAGGGTCATCCCCCTGCTGCAGAAATTCCCGCAAGAAGCTTTTGCATGACGGAAAGGATTGAATGTGTGTACCTGTGTGTATGTGCCTCGTTATGTATAAATGCATGCATATTGATCTAAGCATGATAAGGTTGAAAAAGTTGGAACATGAAAAAGGTCTGGTGCAACTCAGTGCAAGAACACTTCAACACAAGGTTATGCACTGGGCTTTTCTGTCCAGCAGCAGCCTGAATTTCCTCCCCATGGGAATTTACATGGAAAAAAGAAACATAGCTCCCCTACAATGGAAATTCCCAGAAGGAGGAAATTCAAAATGTCAGTGCATCTCTATAAATGAGCCACCAGCCCCACTTGTCACATGATACCAGGCTGGAACAATATGCTGTTGCCTGGCATCAAAAATAACATACAAACACACAAAAATCTCTTAACTCCTTGGATGCTAGAAAGGTCTTCAGCTCTTTGCTTCACAATCTGTTGGAGACATCGATAACAAATAAGCTCACCGGTAAAGGTATGACTAACATAATAAATAATCTGTATAAATAGTATGTAAAATGTGCATTATAGCAATGTTTAATCTCTACATTGTACATCTTGGCCAGCTATTCCTGCTGTGAAAAGCCTGTACCTTGTACCACTGAAATGCAGCCAGTGCATAGTCAAGTATAACAAGCATACAGAGGCCACATTTAAAAAAAACAAAGACACCGTGGGGGGCATCAGGACCCCTTCTGGTGCTCCCCAGTAATTGATCTCCCAGCTAATTCGGCTGGGAAATCAATAAATGAGATGCAGGGGAGCAGCATGGGAGGGAGTAGGAGTGGGAGGGATTGTGGAAAGCCTTCCATGTCATGTCACTGATGATGAGGAAGGCTTTCCCCAATCCCTTCCACTCCTACAAGTACCTTAGTTAGGATGGAAGCAGGCGAGGCACACTACAGTATGTCATCTCATACCAATGAGGTGCCATTTTTCTTGTGAGAGAAGCAGCTACAGAGTCCAGTGGGAAATTCCATAGGTTTCAACAATTTCAGTACATTTGAAGTGGTGGAAATGCAAAAAAAAAAAAAAACTTACATTTTTTCCTTTAGTGACACCTTCTGGAAACATTTGTATATACCTGGCTAGAAGTAGAAAGTGACACCTTATTTGATGCAGTGGGCTATCTACTTTGTGGAAATATGTAGTTTTATATAGTTATTCAGCTGTTGTAGGGTAGTTTTACCATGTAACCACTTTAATGCGCATGCTAGTTTAGTTGCAAATATCGTTTTGCACTCCTGATAATTAGCGTTCTGTGCTGGCCACGAATTTTGGCATACTATACATATCTGGTATTTTTGTACTCAGTGGTTTCAAGGCTTTTTTAAAAATAATTACAATTTTCACTACTAACATAAATGTTTTGGAAATATAGTTTATGATATTGGCAAAAATACATAATTTTTTAAAAAAATTTTTGTTTATGACATCATAGCTTGTCACACGATACAGAATTTAGTTTTTTCAAGGTGCCATAAAACAGCTGAATTCATTCTGAAAAAATGACATATAGTTCTCCATAGATAACTAAAAAGTTACCAAAGGGAATAATACCTAAACAGATGGATAGAAAACATGTTGAAAACGTGTCTGGCCAACAGGGTACAAAAATATCCAAAACTACTGGCACTGAAGGGGTTAAACTAGTAAATAAAGCAGTTTTAAAGTTGTGGGTTGCAGGGACATTGACCACTTCTACCATTTAGTGCATAAGGTGTGGTCAACATGGCTCTAACAATTAGATGCTAGTAATTCAGGTCTGGGAACCCTCTGGCTCTCCAGCTGCTGAGAACTACAATTCCAGTCATTTCTAAATAGCCATTATACAGACCTTCTTGAAATCTGATTCACAACATATGCAAACTGCTTCAATCATGCAGAGTTTACCACAATGTTTATTTTTCTAAAGAAGCAACATTTCCATGATGTGGTGCTTGATGCTAATGTGGTACATATAATGTTTTGTTTATATCTTGCTCAGTGCTTTCATGATGAGCAGTAAAATGATGAAATCTTGCAGAGAAATTCCCTACTACATAGTCTAATCTCTGAATGTTTTATCATTTACCTAGGTTTACCCATTACTGTAAAAACACACCATATTTATTTTTCCTTTCTTTTTTTATTTTTACTTTAATGTTTACTTGATCTTAACATGCCATATTTCCTCATAGTTTTTATCATATTGCTCTTGGACCAGAGACAAAATGCAGACCATTTCAATTCTTCATGTCTTTCAGAATAGAGGATAAGGAGCAGTAAACTTTTTTTTATGGAAATCTCTGTTACGGGGCTTTCCCTGCTAAGTAAAACAATGGCACTCTCACCACTGGTAGCAGTTTCATTTAAAAGTTAGAATAGCTGAAATAGGAAGTAAGTAAAATAGGCAGACCAGGCCTCATCTTTAACCAGAGACACATAGGAAATAGACATATTTCAGGACTGCACTAAAGTATGCATTTTTCATATGGGTCCCTGGTAGTGTTGAGCGAGCACCCCGATGCTCGGGGGTTCGGGTGCTCTGACCGAGCACCCCCGGAGGCTCGAGTGCTCGGCCGAGCACCCGAGCCCCATTGAATTGAATGGGAGGACTCGAGCATTACACCAGGCACCCCCTGCTCTGATGAGGGGAGGGTGCCTGGTCAATGCCTCCCTTCATCTCCACAATGCCCCTCTTCCACAATGTCCCCCTTCATCTCCGCAATGCCCCCTTCATCTCCGCAATGCCCCCTTCATCTCCGCAATGCCCCCCTTCCACAATGTCCCCCTTCCACAATGTCCCCCTTCATCTCCGCAATGCCCCCTTCATCTCCGCAATGCCCCCTTCATCTCTGCAATGCCCCCCTTCCACAATGTCCCCCTTCATCTCCGCAATGCCCCCTTCATCTCCGCAATGCCCCCCTTCCACAATGTCCCCCTTCATCTCCGCAATGCCCCCTTCATCTCCGCAATGCCCCCTTCCATCTCCACATGTCCCCTACCTCCAGTCCCTGGTGGTCCAGCGGAGCGTCTGTAAGATCTGTGCCTCCTTCGGCACAGATCCCTGCCACCCGAACATGGCGGGCGAGCACATGGTGGTACTCGTACGAGTACTGCCATGTGCCGAGCAGAGCAATGCTCGAGCCGATCCGAGCATCGGCCGAGCATGCTCGCTCAACACTAGTCCCTGGTTAAAGGTGAGGTCTGGTCTCCCTAGACTAAAAGCATCATTTCAAATTGTCAAGAAGTTAGTCAGCAGTTTCCATATCCCATGGTGAACTCTTTGCCAGTGACTCACTTCTCCCATGGAATGTAACAGAATAACTAATTGAGATCTAACCATTAGAGGGCACTGTTAATATAAAAAAAAAAAAATATAAAAAAAAGTATAAACTGTAATAGTTCATTGAAGATGCATTTCCCAGCTGTGTATCATTGTTTTACTTAGCAGCAAAAGCCCTACAACATATATATTTTATATAAAAAATGACTGCTCCTTTAAAACAATAGACCTCGTGTATAAAGTGGTGCAATCCTGAAGCTTACCAGCTGTACTATAGGGGACAAATAACAGTTTGCATTGATTTCAATGGGGCTCTTAATCCCTTGATTGCTAGAGAGGTCCCGGATGCCTTGCAATACATTGGGCGTATTTGACCCAATAGGTAAATCAATGAGAATTAGTATTTGTCCCATGTGGTACAGTTGGTATTTCCCACAATTGCTATACTTTACATTTATACACAAGGCCCAGTGCGTACTGTAACAGAGTATTGGACCTTTTACAGAAAACAAAAGATAAGTAGTTCTGGAGCAAAACAACTGCACAGTTGAAGACAAATAACATTCCCCAAATTGTCATTCAATAAATTAAGCTTTTATCCTCTTATATTCTAAAAAGCTTTCCAGTGCATTTGCAAAGCAATGTGTTAGAGACCTCTATCATTCAAAGGATTACAAATCAATAATTTTTATTATAGTGAAGTTGATTTACCCCAAAATCTCTACTGTTTTGCTTTATGCATAAGTCCAATTGTACCGTTTAATGCTTTAAATTATTATTTTTTATTTATTACTTTTTTTGTACAGTTGTGTTTCCTTCCATTAAATAAATTGGTTGTAATTCAAGTTATAAATAGCTGTTGAGCTGTTTTCACTGAAGAGCAAATTTGTTCATAATGGGAAATCATATCCCTGGGTAATGTCACTTAGTTACAAAATGTATACGTTATTTACCACCAATAGGAAAGAGAGTGTGCAAAAAAGATCCAGGAGTGAATAATCAATATATCCATACCCAACCTGGATGAAACAAACAGGGTGAGAGTTGACAGCATTGATTGTTATGAGAGGACAAGACTGGGATTAATTATGGGAAGTTTGAGAAATAGATGTTGCTTTGAGGTGTCTTCACAGTCTCTTGGATCCAGAGATTCTTGCTGTCTACTATTATACATGGATGAGTTGGTATACGCCAAGTCAGTTGGTTAGGGCACCAGCTGTAGAATCTGTTCAAGCTGCAAGGTTGCAGGTTCTAGTCCCGGCAAGGTCAGCTCAGCCTTTCACCCTTCTGAGGTACATCAAATGAGTCCAGGACAAGAGACAATCTTCAGTGTATTCTTCCTGATATTTTCACACACACAAAAAAAAAAAGTTTACATCCTTGTTTGAGTGCAAATGTTATCGTTTTATCAAATGCTAATAATATACAAACTTCACTAATTAGTATCTTTTGTGCTGTCTTTCTAGTTAAGGCTATATGTATGATATGACCCCATTCAGGGTTAAAGGAGCATTAAACTTTTTTTCATGAAAACCTATATGTTTTAGATCTTTTCCTGCTGAGTAAAGCAAGAGCACTCCCACCACTGTCAGTTGTTTTATTCAAATTTTATAAATGTTCAAATAATCAGGAAGTGAATTTACTGTATGTTTACTTCCTGATAGTTCTAACTGCATATCTCCCAACATTTCAAATGGCCAAAGAGGAACACTGATGTTTTAGGGGATGATGCTGGGGACGTGGCTAGTGAGTCAGGCATTACCAATAATGTTTGATGTATTGACACCTCTTTGTGTAACTAAATAATGTTTTAAAACAAGCCCAAAGTATTTTATTTACACAGACTAATTTATAAACACATATACTGAAGTTTATACATTAATGTGAGTTTTATAGCTGTGGTGTAATGTGATGCATTTATATACACACCACACAGTCTGATCTACTATAAAAAGAGGGACAACAGGGTGGGAACGAAGGAGAGATAGATTTGGGTATCAAAAAGGGACTGTCCCTCCTAAAGAGGGACATTGAGAGATATGTATCTGACAGGAAGTGACTAGACAGTTTCTATCACATTCTACAGAGAACTGTATACCACTGACTTTGACCACTAAAGGGCATTGCTAATGTAAAAAATAAATAAATATATATATGGGTTTAAACTGTAATAACTCTGGAAATAGGTATTTCTCAGCAGTGATAGTACCCTTATTTTACTCAACAGGTCTGTGAATTAGCTACCTAGTCATGATGCGAAGGAAGATAAAACTGCTGTCTTAGAGTAAACATGACTTTTAATTTTGCTGTGTATATTGTTTTATTCCCTTTTCTTTTGATATACTGTGGCAAAGTATGCAATTGAAATTGATATGTCTATTAAGTGTGAAATAGAGGGAATGTGTCTATAGAAATTAAAAATGGATAAGAATGGATGGATCTAATTAGGAGACTAGACTCTAGTCCAGTGGTTCTCAATCTTTCTTTGTTTGGGGTACCCCTAACACATAATCTAGAACATTCTGGACACCCCTAACATATTTAATGTACTTTAACAAGGCATAACGAATGGTACAATACATAAATATATAGTTATTGTTAGGTATTACAATCATAGTAACAAAACTAAACATATTGTGCAAAACAATTTCTATTAATCTTTATTTAAAAGTCCATTTTTGTTAGTCTTCATAGAAAATGTGGGGCACCCTAAAATTATGTCGTGCCACAGCACCCTGGTTGAGAATCACTGCTCTAGTCCTACATTTCAAAATATTTGCACTGGAAAAAGGAATAAGTCAGGGATGTGTCTGGCTTAGCCAAACCAACTGTTGATGAGCTATCAAGAGTGCAAGTTTTCAGGATATCTCTGCTTGAGCACATGTAGGCCACTCATTTCTCAGTCAGTTGATTCACCTGTAATGAAACAAGGATGTCCTAAAAAACAGCATTGTGAATGGATGTAAGGACTAGAGTTAGCACCACTTGCTCTAGCAGGACTATCGGTTGCCAAGCAGCTATTTGGCCTAGACTGCATTACTGGAGGGTATGACTGCATATTTTTGAAATATGCTTGATTTTGTTGTAATCATTTAAATGAGTAAAACCGGGATATCCCTAAAACCTTCACTGTCTCGTTCCACTAGGAATGCAATTTGAGAACCTTGTTATAAACCATTGAAAGCGGAACTTTCATCAGATTACTATAGAACCTTAAATCATAATTACATTAGCAATATGCGTAGAAGTAGTTGTCTTTTCAAGAATAATTGCTGCATTAAAGAAAAATAGAACCTTTTATGCAGACAGGCACCAGCTGAGATCTTGCTGTAGGATCTCTCTGCACCTGCGCTGTCAGTCCCTTCCGGTGCCTTAATGCACAAAGGCATTCAACTCACCAATCGTGGAGTTGAAGGGGACGGACAGCACAGACTCAGGGATGCCGTCTACGCAAGATGTCTGCACTGATCATCGCTGCCTGTCTGCCTAAAATGTTCTATTTTTCTTTATTGCAGCAATTATTCTTGAAAAGACAGCTTCGGCTACACATATCACTAATGTAATTATGATTTAAGGCTCTATATTAATCTGATGAAAGTTCTGCTTTAACCTGCTGAGGTCTGATAAACAGGGCTCCTTATTACTTAGAGTTGAGTATAAAATTTTTAATTCTATATCTATCTTTAAAGGGATACTAATGCTTGAAGTAAAGTTCAGTTCTGAGTCTTCTTTATACTTTTTCTAAGGCATAGCACTATATTTTAACACTTACAGTTTTGTAGTTCAATAGTAATTCAAGCAGAAAGGATCCCCTTCATGCCCCTTTCCCCTTTGCCTGGAGAGCGGAGAGAGACAATCATCAGTAAGCAAGAGGAAAATCCTGCCCTCTTTTGTCAAGGGCAGCAGGGTTTTCCTTATAATTACTGACTGAAGATTGTTCCTTGCTGCGATCTGTCCGGTCCCACCACCGACTTCCAGATTCAGTGGGAGTCTGCCAGAAGGGGCAGGAGGGGAATCCTTTCTGCTTGAATTGCTATTGGACTACAAAAATATAAGTGTTAAAATACAGCGCTAGGCATTCGAAAAAGCATAAAAAAAGACCCCGAGCTGAACTTTACTTCAAGCATTACTATCCCTTTAAATGTAGAGTTCAGGATTTCCATTATGGTCACCAAATAGCACTGTCCCTATAGTCTATTCATCAAATTCTTCCACAGAGTGCATTATAAGAAAATGCTTTTTGAACACTCATTGGAGCTGTTGCTTACAGTTTCAAATTTAAAAAAAAACAAAACAAAAAAAACCCTGTATATTATTAACCCTTTGAGTGCCAGAGGGGTGCGCAATGCATTGCAGAACAATGCATTAAAATATTCCAGTAACTGTAATACCCTTGTATTACTTAGCAGAAAATTAAAAAAAAATTAAAAATTTGCTGTTCTTTTAACCCTTTAAAAAAATACCTTTACTTCTCAATGTGTTGTTCGGCCCTCTGTCCTTAAAGGATTAATATTTCTAGTTTTATTTTTCGCTGACTGTTTGTCATTGTAAATTTTATTATAATTAAAGAATGTATATCTCAAATCCTAATCAATCTTCCTAGAGCCGCTCAGCTTGTGACATAGGTAGGATAACATAATGAATATCTGAGCAGATTAAAGGGGAAATAACACATTCTTATAATTTACTTCCCCACCTATGGCCAGAACATCCTTATGACCACTCTGAATTATTCTCTTGTTCATTGATTCATAACATCATTAATCTATCCTGGATGTAATGTTCATAGAGGCCAACCATTACCAACGTGATGATGGAACACAGGCTTGGACCACTTCACACTGTAATTGTAATCCTTTATGGACCAGAGTGGTGTGCAATGCATTATTATCCAACCTGGACCTTAAAGTGATAGTAATGTTTCACAAAAACAGCAGCTTCAATTAATTAATCTTCATAGTATTTGAGCAATAGAGAGTGTTATTTCATTACTGTGAGCGTTGTAGTCCAAGAGTAATTGAATAATAAAGTCCCCCCCCCTTTTACCTAGTGTAAGCCCCCACTCCTCAGATGTGGAATCCAGTCCATAGACCAGACAGCTCACATCAAGGGTCCATATTCTTACTGTGAGAACAATGAAAACCCTGCCCCCCTTGACAGGTTGTTCAGCTTTTTCCCTTATCTTAATTGAAGATTGTCCCTCTCTGCAATCTACCTAGACACTCCCTGCTGCTCTAAGCTGAGCAGTGTTACACCAGTAAAGGGGCAGGAGGGGGATAATTTATCATTCAATTACTCTTGAACTACAACTCTGACAGAATTGAAATAACACTCCAATACTATGAAGATTAATTAGAGCTGCTTTTGTTATGAAACATTACCATCCCTTTAACCCTTTGAGTACAATGCAATGTATTGGATACCTCTCTGGCACTCAGAGGGTTAAAGAGTTAAATAGGTTCATATAATTTTCCTGTTTCGGTTGGAAAAAAAAACTGCCAGTAACTGTCATGTCTGTCTTAATGGATATGACAACCCAGAATGGTTAAAGATGTTATCTCACACACAAAAATACGAGGACAAAATTCCTTGGGGCATTAACACTTTGAGGACCAGAGGGGTACAGAATGCATTGCTTTGCAATGTGTTCTGTACCCTTCTGGAACTCAAAGGGTTAACCCCTTAACAACCGGTGATGTGCCAGGACATTCATCGGTGGATGTGCATTAAGGACCACTGACAGTCCTGGCATGACATGGAATTCTGCACCCCACTCTGTGAAAATAAGTGCTGTTGTCCTCTAGAGTCGCCCACCCCCGGATAGCTCGATCGTTAAGGTGTTAAGGTTTTCTGGCCATAGTAAGGTAAATGGGGGCTTATTAGGAGTTGTTACTTCCCCTTTGACCCTATAAGTGTCAGGGGAGTGTGCACCCATTTTAGAACAATGCACAGGCATAATTTTTCTTCTTATACCTTGTAATCTACATGGAAGACAGCTATGTGTTATTTTTTGAAATTAAAACAGTTAGTTGGGGTCGTTTGTGTGTAAAAATTATAATATAGAGCAATATATAGAAAGGCAAAAAAACAAGGATAGATATACAATGCAAAATCAGAGTTGGAGGTGGAGGAAGGACTCCCTGAGTAGGACTATTCGTCTAATGAAGAAGATGATATCTTCCTTTTTCTAGCAGTAGAAATTGGTTGAAGTGGTTTGAGAGGTTATGGATGTGGAAGACATTAAAGATACCACTCTCAGAAAAGACCAGCTATTCAATGGATTCCCCCACCTATCCAAGATTTTTCTTGTGCATGAAGTTCTAGCAGCCCTGCTTTCAGAGGAATGGAAGATGCAAGACTAATCTGGTCATCTCCACAACAGTCAGAAAACAATTTCCATTTGAACCCAAGGACACCAGCCATTGCGACTCACCTAAGATTTATATGCCATTATCTGCTCTTCTATTCCTTTGGAGCACAGTTCTAGTTTTAGTTTTAGTTTTCAGGATCCAGTGGATAGGAAGGCATAAGCTGCTGTAAGGAAGGATTTTGAGGTATCCACAGTGGGGTTTTGTCCAGGTATAGCAGCCATCTTGGTAGCACATTCCCTTTGAGTTTGAACAGCAGACCTTCAGGAAAATCTTACTGCTAGAGTTCTAGAGAGGAATTTTAAGCAAACTTTCAGCTCTCCAGTTTGTAGTAGAATATCTGTGCGACTCCTCTATGAAATTGGTTCGTACTTTTGCTTGCACAACTGCTTTGACCATAACAGCTAAAATTCTGGGTTATGTATGCAGCCTCAAAAACTGCTGCTATTCCATGCCATTTCAAGGAAAAGCTTTATTTGGACTGGAATTAGAACATCTTCTGGACAGGTCTTCTGACTTCAAGACTAGACCAC
The DNA here is from genome assembly GCA_037306005.1 of Rhinophrynus dorsalis. Classification (NCBI taxonomy): domain Eukaryota; kingdom Metazoa; phylum Chordata; class Amphibia; order Anura; family Rhinophrynidae; genus Rhinophrynus; species Rhinophrynus dorsalis. Next base: position 164,500,227 of record CM074719.1, on the reverse strand, counting down.
CTACTTTAATCACATTTCCTGGCTTTTGAAGACAATTTTCAAGGGACATCAAGACACAACATAGAGAGAGACTGCCTTCCAACCTGAAGACACCATTAATACCCCATTATGTGGTGAGGGGGCACCCTCGTCATCTTCCGCTGCTAGGCCGCACCCATATTCTTGCTGAAGCCAGAAGTCCCAGTGTACCCATTGGAGGCAAGCTTAATGTTTTTCTTTCTGCTTGGCGAACCATCACCTCTGATCCTTGGGTCCTCGCTCTCCTCAGAGATGGGGACAATATAGAATTGGTCGATCAACACCTCTTCAATACTTGCAAACTTCACTTGATTTTTCCCTAGCAGAAAAACTTTCCTTTCTTCAGGCAGTAACTTTTTTTCTCAATTCCCAGGTACTCCCTCCCGATTCAAGTAGGACAAGAATGATCAGGTATCTATTCACCCTTTTCCTGATACCAAAGGCCTTGAAAGGATACTGACTCATTATAGACCTAAGACATGTCAACCAGTCCATCAGGATCTAGAAATTCAGAATGAAGACTATAAATCGACAGTAGAAGCCCTCATGCCAGGGGAATTAATGGCCATAGAGGATTTGACAGATGCATTCCTTCATATGCCAATCCATCCTACTTCCCCAAAGTTCCTTAGGGTATTTATCCCTATTTGAGGGAAGGTGAACCATTTTCAGTTCCAAGTACTTCCTTTCAACCTCTCATCAGCTCCCAGAACATTCACCAAGATTCTGGATGTAGTGGAGGCCCATTTCAGACAGTGGGCCATCTCAGCCATCCCAAAACTCAAGAACTGGCTAGTGAAGGCCCCCTTTTCCTCGACTTGCAGGATCATCTAGCATTTCTTGTGAACTCCATCCAGGGCCTCAGCTGGAGTTTAAACAGGGAGAAATCTGATCTTACTCCTTCAATGAGGAAGCACTTTCTGGGACTGATCCTAGACTCTCTGGGGGCCAGGATTTTTCTTTTGGAATCACGTCAAGCCAATCTCAGGTGGAAGATTCTGAACATTATGGCATTCAGTTCTGCCAGTATAAGGGAAATAATGTCTCTCCTTGGGCTCATGTCCTCCATCCCAGCAGTTCCCTGGGCTCTGTTGCATCTTCGCTCTCTTTAATCGTTAAGAACATAAGATAGACAACCTCCCTCCCTTAACTGTCTACGTCCGCTTCCTCTTTCCATCCAAAGATCAATGACATGGTGTTTGAGCAGCAACCATTGTCCTCAGCTCTACCCTGGCACTTCCTAGTCCAGAATATCATCACTATAGACACCAGCAGTACTGGCTGCAGTGCCATCTTTTCAGCATGATGATACAAGGAACTTGGATAGAAGCAGAATCCAGACAATCATCCAGCTTCAGGGAACTCCTAGCAGTTTGGCTAGTGCTTTGGCACTGAAGCTCAATTCTCAAAGGCCTGTCAGTTAAAATTCAGTCCAACAATCATTCTGTGATAGCTTATCTCAATCACTAGGGGGGGCACCAGAAGTCCAATTTTGCTGATGCTTCCCTGACCAGAAAACACTCTAAATCACCTTTCTGCCACTCACCTTGGGGGCTGCCTCAACCTGACAGCAGATTTTCTAAGCTGGCACCAATTACTCCATGGGGCATGATCCTTCAAACAGGAGGTCTTTCTCCAAAACATGTTCTCTTGATTGCCACCAAGAAGAACATGAAGGTGACAAGATTATTTTCCTTGAATATGAGAGATCAGAGACAGTGGACACTCTGCTCCAGTCATGGGACTTTCAGCTGGGGTACATCTTTCCCCCAGTCCCGATTTATACCACATGTACTGAAGAAACTGAAATAGAAGACCTCTACAGTCATCTTCATTGCTCTGTTCTAGCTCAGAAGAGCCTGGTCTTCGTAGCTCTATCAGCTTTCGCTGATACTTCTTATCTACCTTCCTTAAGAGGTGGATCTTCTCCACCAGGGCCTGGTCCTTTTCCCCAATCCTCAATTATTCTCCCTGATGGCCTATATGTTAAAAGGAAATTTCTGAGTCTCCAAGGCATTTTTGGATGCAGTAATCTAGGTATTTTAACATAGCTGTAAGAAAGTCACCTCTTTACCTAAATACATACAAGGTTTCACTACCTGGTGATCTGCTCAGAATTGATCTCCTATATCTGTAGACCTCCATGCCATCTTGAATTTCCTGCATCAGGGCTTTGAAACAGGTCTGAAACCATCCACTAGTAAGGTCCAGATTGTGACTATAGACTATTTACTTAATGCTCCTATTTTGAGTCATCTACTTCTGTTAGGATTCACCAGAGCTATGTCCAAATTGAGACCTTGGACTCTTCCTCAAGTGGACCCTGGGATCTTAATAGTCTATTGCCCCATCCTATTGAACCTATGGTCTCTCTTCTGGTAACATTCATGAGCTTAAAGTGATAGTAATGTTTCACGAATACAGAAGATCCAATTAATATTCATAGTATTTGGGCCACTGAGATTGCTATTTAAATACTGTCAGAGTTGTAGTTGAAGAGTAATTGAATGATAAAGTATCCCCCTCCTATCCCTTTTACATAGTGTAAATCACCTCCCCTCAGATGTGGAATCTGGTATCTTGACCTTGACAAATCACAGCAAGGGACAATCTTCTTACTGTCAGCATAAGGAAAACCCTGCTCCCCTTGACAGTTTTTTCAGGTTTTTAGCTAACTGAAGATCCATCCGGCAGTCTTGCTACCAGTTTTTATATTTATTTTATTTATTTATTTTGCGGTTTATATTTATACACTTTGTGGTTTATATATATATTCCTTGCTGTTTCTCCCATTGTTATTAGTACTTTTGCTCCATTTGGAATCAGCTCATTTACCCCACATAGTGGTTATTATTCAATTTCGGATTATCCTACATCAGTTTGAAATTGATGCCAGGTCGGGCTTGAGTTATACAGTACAAGACATTGTCTGGTGAGTGCGTTCTTGTTGGGGGCTTCTCAAGTGGGCACCAAATAAAGAGGTACTCTTAGAGAATATCTGTCTGCTTTATCACCACTGTAAAGATAGCCAAGATTAATTACAAAGTCCGGTGAAAGTTTACTTCACTACTCCAATGTAGCGGGAGAGAGGAGGATTTTAACCTGGGCTGAATTGCACTCATCTATTCAGTACAGCTTGGGAGAGAGGAGGTCACCCCTACTCTATGTACATCCGATTTCCATCAGCATTATCGTTTGGGCTATTATATCAAGAAAACATCTTGGGAGTACAATCAGTGTAATACAATGTATCATATACATTTGGAGGTTGCTCTCTTATGTGCGCTTTCTCTTCTTCTTTTTCCATGTGATATCACTTGCCTTACTTCATAACATTAATGCCAATTAAAAATTAACAGAAGGAGGTGGGCTGAGACTGAGCTCAAATGATATTAGAAATGGGCCACTTGATTGTATTTGCCCTCTGGCCACAAATTGCCAGCCCTCCCCTGCTTGCTGCATAAGTAAAAGGGGTGTTAGGGGGATACTTTATCATTCAATTACTCTTGAACTACAACTCTGACAGTATTGAACTAACACTCTCCATGGCCCAAATACTATACTATACTGATTTTATTGTGAAACATTACTATCCCTTTAAACATTACCTCATTCCTCATTACCATTATATCTGCTTTCAGGTTTGGGGAAAACCAAGCTCTTTCCATAAGAGAACCCTTCCTGATTTTTCATCCCAACCTGGTCATCCTTTGCTTACCCCCGGAGATCAGGCCCAAGGTTGAAACTATATTTCATTTATCTCAGAATGTTATTCTACCTACTTTCCTCCCTGATCAAGATGCAGAGGACTGGAATATTCTTCACACTCTGAATGTGAAAAGATACCTACAGATTTATCTGGACTGCTCGCTATGTTCTACCTTGCTGCTTTCCTTTTTTGACTCTCTCCAAAAGCAATACTTCATCCAAATGCTCTACAGTACGCTGAATTAAACAGACTGTCCTCACCTTGTATGAAACATTGGTGATTGATCCTCCACTTTTTTATTGACTCTGGTAGGTTAAGGATAGGGTGTCCACATTTCAATTCTACCATTCAGGGAAACAACAGAGAGAAGAGCACACCACAGAGTTCTAAACACTGGATGGAGAACTGTCCATTGATTGCTGTGATAGAAACAATGACAATTGTGGGCTACAAGAAAATGTACATCAAGCCCAAAGTCTTAAACTCGCATCACTCTACCTCACTGCTGCTCCCAATTGATGTCAGGATCAGGGATCAGTTCTCTCTCTAGTGTTTGGAGCTCTGTCCGAAAGCCATTTTTTGTAGCCCAGTAGAGATACCACTTTCTGTCACAGAGGGCAATTCCCAGGTAAGTAGGAATTCACAGCTGCAATCAAATTTAGGCCTTGGTTAGTCACTGCCTGGCCACTGCATGGCCACTGCCTGATTATTTGATGATGCAGCTGCTGTGTTCCTGACAGAGCTTGACTTATCACATTGGTGAAATGGTTTTATCTGCTTTCTGGTTAATGGTCCTGGATGGTTTGGATTCTGTATTTGCTTCTCGTACCGATCTGACCTTATACCACTGTTTCACTTCCGCTTCCTGTTTCAGATACCTCTCTAACAGTTTGTATTTGAGCTTTATGTCTTCTGACTTCATCAACTGGTTAAATGTGGATCTTAACCCTTTGCATGCCAGAGTATGCAACGCATTGCAAAGCAATGCGTTGTGTACCCATCTGGCACTCAAAGGGTTAAGAATAATTACTGACATGTCCTGTATGCTCAATAAACACCAATAAAGAGAACAGGAAAGGACATGTCAGTAATTATTATTTTACTTTTTTATAATGTAAATCAGTCTGTTTAACTAGTGGCCCACTTCTAAGAACTTGGACAGCATTTCCATGTATATAATTAGTTCGCTTGTTTATCAGAGCAGAAATCTAACAGAATTGCTTTTGCATCTGTGTATCTCTGTTTCTCTGAACAGCTTTTCTTTTCATTGATGTAAGTAAATGGAAAAAAGACAAATGCATGAAATTCACTCAAGAAAATAATATTTACTGTGATTATGATTAGTGTGTGCATGCCATTTATTAAACATTTTCTTTAACCACATGGATGTTAGAGATGTCTTTAACACACTGCAAAACATCCAAGTAAGTGGTGGGCAAAGGGAGGCCCCAGCTGCTTTCAGACTACAACGTCTATCTCAGCAAGTGGTAGCCAGCCTGAGTGAAGTGACACTGACAGATACCACAGTAAATACATCTGACGAGACAATCAAGTCAAATATAGACAAGAGTTCAGTTTAAAGGGATAGTAATACTTCATTTTAACTTTATTTTATTTTGTAGGCATTAAAAAAACATGAATAATGATATAAGTCTTATCTCTCAAACCTTTATGGTTTAAGAGAGATTCACAAGCAAAGTTTCCCCCTCCCGCCCCTTTTTCCAGTGTAAGCCATCTCTTCTCAGATGTGGAATGCAGTCCATAGACCAGACAGATAACAGAAGGGGACACTCTTATTCCTATGAAAACAATGAAATCCCTGCCCCCCCCTGACAAGCTTTTCAGGTTTTTCCCTTATCTTAATTGAAGATTGTCCCTCTCTGCAGTCTACCTGGGCACCTCCCTTCTGATCTGGCTGAACGGTGTGACATCAGTAAAAGGGGCGGGAGGGGGACACTTTGTCATTGAATTACTCTGGAACTACAACTCTGACAGAATTGAAATAACACTCTCCAAAGTCCAAATACTATGATGATTAATTAGAGCTGCTTTTATTATGAAACATTACTATCCCTTTAACATACTGTGTCTGGAACATCCATACACAGCTGCACTCCAATATATCCACAAGAATTAAAAGGGGCAAAGAGAGATATACTGAGGTTTGGTGCTGAACTGGTGCACCAGCGATTGCTTTGTGCTTTGCTATTTTACTGCAAGCTGTAGAGATTGTGATTTCTGAAGCCAATCCAAATGTATAATTTTGAATTATGTAAAAATACCACTGCAGTAGTTATTGGGAGAGAGAGAGAGAGAGAGAGAGAGAGAGAGAGAGAGAGAGAATTGTGACAATATCTATTAGTTTAGAGGCAAATAGGGAACTAGTTCCTGTCAGTTCTAGGGTTTGTGTATAGATGTGAAGTCCAATACATTAGGTCTATGGGGATCTGGGCAGGACAGGAAACTGTTCTGCACTATGCAGTACAGATACAATGGAAGATCATTGGAAGTATCCTTTCATACACCATTTTGCTGTCACGTTGATGTGCCGGGGCTCATAATGTAGCTCTGGATTAATTAGCAGTTCTGCTCCCAGGAAGGAAGATCTGCCAATAAGGCAACTGTCTGATGTTTTCTTCCTTTTAATCCTTTGTTTGCTTACCGAGGGAGACATGCAGCAGAATGATACGTGCCCTTCTCTGAAAGTAATGGAGTGGCAGTTCTGGAGCAAACAAAAAAAAATCCCCAGTTCTCCATTAATTTCAACAGGGCTCTTTTTGAATGCTAAACAGTTCTTCAATACACACCCAAATGTCCTCAGAATTGCTTCAATTATTTCACAGTGCATATGGCTGACAGTAGCAGAAGCATAGTAAGTCAGTCTCTACTACTAATAGCCTTGTCAGTATTGCTGTTTATATCTTAAGGAATCTTGCACAGCTCAGTGTAGTACTGGAAAAAAATTGGCTTCCCAGTGACAGGAATGGGGATTTTGGGACGGGGGGTACTTAAGAGAGTAGCAGAGATTGTATGGGTCTTGGTAGGGAGAACTCTGGGGTGCAAAACTCTGGTTGGGGTTATAGTCGAGAAAATATTTTGGGAGTGAGGTCTGAGGGAGCTCAGTCTGATCATCACTAAGCACCAGTGATGTTCTTGGTTTATCTATTCCAAAGACTAATTCTACTTGATGAAGCAGTATCAAGCATTGGAAGATACAGATACATCACTCTGTGCTGTTTGTGTGCAGAGGCAACCAACTTCCCACATGGTCTAATTAGTTGACTACAGACCATGCTGCTGCTCCGGAGTTGGGATGGTGTCATACAACTGTTCCCATTCTGGTTGTGTTTGCTTTTGCTGGTGCTCCTGTCAGTCACTCTCATCTTCAGAGTTCCGAACATTATTAACACAACTAACATCCGTGCTAACACACATATCCAGACACACAAATACAATCTCAGATTCATACTCCCACGCACACTAAGATACGCACACTAGAACACCCTGTTACCCCTTCCTTTTACCTCTTTACTATTTTTATTTTTTTATTTTCTGTAGATAGTAGTGGTGATGTCATACAGTGTGGAGCTGATCCATAGGCTCCACACTGCACTGAAGTGATTCAGAAGTACAGGGTAGAGGACATGGAGCCAGGGTATCGGCTTCTTGCTGTACAAAATGGAGAACAGTGCAGGGTGCAACAGAGTAGTGACCTAAGTGGACTAGTCTGACTATCAGGGGTCCCCACATTACCCAGATGCCCCTCTGCACCAGGAATCTTTGGGGGCGTCTGCTGTGCCACTGAGTTGATTTGCTTCAGAATTGCTCTTCTTTTCTTTTATGGCTAAGGCACTTGCCTGTTTATATCATTTAATTGTAGTTTTTGAATATATTTGCACAGTAATTCTGATGTACTAAGAAAAACCTGGAGTAAACAAAGTGCACCATAAGAAACAAGTATATATTCCTCAAATTATCTTTAATTGAGTGCTAGAGAGGTCTCCAACATATTGCTTTGCAATGCTTTGCGCACCTCTCTACAATTCAAGGGGGTTAAAAGCCCCAATTAAATCAATGGGAATTTTTATTGTTCCCTATGGTACAGTTAGTGTTATACCAGAATAACTCTAGTTCCTCTTAGTAAATCAGAATCACTGAGAAGCCATGCATGTAATTTACTACTGAATGGACCTCTGTATGCACTGATTTCACTCCTAACCTATTTATATATGCACATTAATATGAATTACAGAAATACTATGATTTAATGAAATGTTTACTACTATCATTTTCAAAACATTTTTTTCATGGGGAAAGTTACAGTAATATCTTTTTTTACTCTTTGAGGTTTGTCTTTCTTCCAAAATCAAAATCAATTTTGGAGAACACACATAATTTCAAACCAGAAATAGTGTTCCAAATCAAACATTTATGGATTCTTGGAGCACCATGATGTTTATTAAAGCCATGCATAGTTGAACGTATTATAAGGATTTCCAAAACATGCTGCATTTCCAAAATCTTGTCCAAATCTTTTTTGCACACCATGGCTTCCCGGATAACATCTCTCAAGTGAGTATATTTATTATAAATCCAAAAGGAGGGGATTTGCAAGAACCGGTTTGCTATTAGGCAGAGCAGTCAGGCACTAGAACACTAGGGGGTTATGCACTAAAGCGTGATAAATAGTGAATAAAGCAGAGATAACTTCTCGAGTAATACCACTTCTCCAATTCCTATGTTATTCTATAGAGCCTATACGTTAAGATCACCAAAGCTGGAGAAATCTTAGTGCATAGTCTCCAGAGAATAACACAGGAACTGGAGAAGTGATATCCCTGGAGAAGTCATTCCTGCTTTATCACCTCTTTATCATCCCTTAGTGCATAACCTCTCTTATTTTAAGATACTAGAACCACCACCTGTTTGCTGGTCATGCCCATGTTCTGATTTGTGGGAGGAACCCAAGCAATTCCAATTCCACTGTGTCAAACACCCTGTCCTGGGTTATACTGATCATGATTATTTGTATTATATATATATTTAACCCCTTGGATGCAAGAGAGGTCTCCAGAGCATTGTCTCACAATACACCACGAATTTCTCTAGCACCCAAGAGGTTAATATTTTTTTTGCATTTATATAGGATATGAGTAGTGGATGGATGGGGCTTGGGGGATTCTGTAAGAAATGAGATGCAGCTATCCGTATGAAGGGCTAAGAACAACTAGGGAGCCTTGCCTATGGGCACCCAAGATATAAATCTTGCCCTGTGGTACAATTAAGTTATGTAATATAAGTATCTTACATTTTATGTGATAGTCAGATGTTAAAGAGATACCACCTCCTAAAAATAAGCCTCCAATTACTTTCCAAATTATATGTAATAGTCAAACATTAAAGAAATACCACCTCCTAATAATAACCCGTCACTTACTTTCTATGGCCGGAAAATCCTTTCGTCCCTATGAATTTTGTCTCCTGTAACTTTGTTCAAGAGAAAACATCTTTATATTGTTCTGTTTGTCATGTCCATTGAGGCACACAGGACATTTGCTGGCAGTTTTTAAAATTAATGTTTGCAATGCACTGAAGACCTCTCTGGTATTTAATGTGTTAAATGCCCCATTTATATAAAAAGGAATTTGAGGAATTTTTGTTTGTCCCTTATAGTGCAGTCGGATTGCTCCAGAATTGCTCATTTTGAGCTTCTTGAAATGTCCATGTGTAATTCCACTGCATGTCCTCTTCTCTTTCTGAGAGCAAGCACAATTCATTGGTAAATATATAATTGCTTAACCCTTTAAGGACCGACCGCGCATGCACGTGGCGGTCACTTAAGGACCACAGAGCATTTTTTTTTACTTTGTTTCCGGTTCCGGACTCCCCAAACGGTGTGCAACAGCACATACGTGGATGAAAATATCTGTTTTGAGGAAAATACTTTTTTCTCTTCTGACAGAGGATTAATTAGAGTACAATTCTTAAGCAAAGAGGAAAGAACCTTTAAAATGAATGTTGCATAACTTAGATTTAGATAACTAGTCATTTTATGTACATTTATCCCAGCTTATACATGAGCCATATTCAACAGGCATAGTAGTTTTTTTTTTGTTTTTTTTTTAAAGAAATGTTTAATATTTGGACATCAACTTTGGGATAGTTGTAGAAAAGAGTTTCTTTCTAATCAAATGGAAGCATAAATTTAATTTATCTTCTCAGATGATCCCTCTGAATTAGTATCATACACCTTTATAAGAGTATGGTATACTGTAGCAGAGGTGGGTGGATCTGATAATCCTTGAACAATAGTTTTCTGGAAATTAAATGTCTCTGTGGTGAGGTCTTGAGGGAAACCATGATACCTCTGGGAAAGTATCTTGGGACACATTAGGTTGGCAATTACCCTTAATGCATGCAGGGCATAATCTTTATAGATTTGAACCAAAGGTATATCACATAATAGGCAAATAGGTATATAGTCTGTAAAAGGAAAACAAAACAAATACAATCAACCCCTTAATAATGCTAAATTAAGTAAACATGTCCCAGTCATGGAGGGCATACCATACTCATGCTTCCTGAAGCTCTGAAACCACAGTCAACCAATGAACAAGAGGGCAAGGCCACAGCAGGGCCACTTAAATAATCCTTAATGTTTCATGACCTCCAGAGGGGAGCCCAACCCCCCCCCCCCAGAGCATTTGATACTGAATATGATGTCCATGGGGCAGACATGTTTTTATCCCAGGTTTTCTAGGAGCCCTGGAAAACAGAATCTCATTGCCTCCATGGACATCATATTCTGTATTAATTAAAGATTGATTTGGGGGAACCAATCCACACAGAACTAATTCATAGAGGTGACTGGGATTTTCTGCACAGAATAAGGTAAGCATGGATTTATTAAGAGGAGGTGTAACTGTTCCTTTAACTCATTTTTTTCTCTCTTTTAGATTATCTGATTGTTAATTGCTCGTGGCCGCCTGATTTTCCATCTCTCTGCAATCTCAGAACAGTTCATGGGAAAAAGCTAAAATGCAATTGTGATCTTTTGCTGTACAATGACAACATATAACAGGGTATACTGCATATATTTGTGTATATTTTTGTAAGTGAATTCCAACCTTCACAGAATGTTCTGCCAGCTTGCTGCCTGAACATCTCTTCCTATTAATCATTTCACCTGTGACACATCCTGCTTATCTTTTTTTTGCATCAGACAATCTGTCCGCCTTCATAATCTGTTTTGTTATGCATGGACTCTTCTTGAATTACTGGTTCTTAGCCTAGACTTTTTTGTATATATTTCATAACAGTTCACTTTACAAAACATGTACTCAATGTTGTTTCTTTACATTTCTCATATTAATGTTATTTTGTTTGGATGTTTTAGATATATATCTCAGTGTTTTGATTTTTTTTTTTCATCTACGACTGAACCAGTAATAAAAAGAATTGAGCACTGGATTTCTGATGTGCATTGCATTTATTATTGTTACACATTTAGAAAAATCCAGATGTGTGGGCTATACTGACTATACCAGTGTTGGCAACATTTTGTTCTCCAGCTGCTGAGGCCTACAGTTCCAAATACATCCAGCTAGTCATGGGCGTCCGCAGGGGGGGGCACTTTCATCTCTTGCCCCCACCCCGTCTTTTCATCTCTTACTCTTTCCCAGTTGCCCTTTAAAAACATGGCTTGCTGGTGAGCTTGCTTTATTTCTACAACAGGAGAACCGTGCTGCAGCAAATTAGAGAGGAGAGTTGCCAGATACTCCTCTCTCATTGGCTGCCAACTATACATGACAGGCGTCGTGTTGCGAAGGGGATCACCACAGGCAGCAAGAGGATCACTGGTGATTGTGAGGTGCTATAGACCCCACTGAGGAGGAGGCTGCCTGGTCTGCAGATTGTTTTTTTCAAGGAAGTGCAGTGCAAGGAATCTGACAAGGAAAGAAGGGTAACACTAAGGTCTGAGGTAGGAAGGTGGGTGAGAATAATGAACATTAGGAAGTGTGAAAAAGATGATAAAGATGATAAAACTGCTTGATTTGGAGGAATTTGGATGAGAAAAAGAGACATTTACAAATCTGCAATGGGTACTAGACTCCCAGCTGTGGAGAGAGTCAGATCCTGTCAGAATGGAGACAGATGGGGTGCTGGGAATGGGTAGATGACGATAGGGAAGAGACCTGAGAGAGGCTGTGAAGAGACAGGCACGTATTTGGAATGTGGGGAATAGACAGGCACCTGGCTGGAAGGAGAAAGAACCGTGCAGGGAAGAAGGATGGGGTGATTAGAGGTGGTGAGATCTACAGAGGGAGAGACACATTAGGTGGTCAAGTAAGTAACTGGCTGTGTGTGTGTGTGAGGGAGGCCAGTGGTAGACACAATTGGCTGTGGGGAGGGGAGTGCACTATGCTGAGACCTGCAAATCAGGGTGTTTTCCTATCTTAGCTGGTGGCTAGGAGCACACTCTTTTAATTTTTTAAAGACCAGAGGGGTGTGCAATGCATTACAGACACATCTGATCCTTAAAGGGTTAAGTACCAACTCCTCAGCACCCTCAAGAATATCACTACCACAATACCCCATTGCATATCACATGATGCAGTTCTACCAATATTATAAGTTTTTAAAATCATATTCAACAAGTGATAGAGGAGCAAATCTGAAGCAAACCAATTGCACCATAGGGGATAAAATATCAATTCCCTTTTATTTAAACGGTCACTTTAACCCATTGAATGTTAGCAATGTTAGCAGGTGTACATGAGTTGATCCTGCCCACAAACACGGAATAAGCCCCAATAAGAGCTTCTCCTCTGTGATACTGTGAGTCTGGCTCCTAAATTTCTGATCTAGCTCATAGACCCAATTGCAAATTGTGTTTTTCAAGGCAGCACAGCATCTGACAAGGCAAGAAGGGTAAAGGTAAGGGTGTACTGTGAGGTTTGGAGTAGGAGGGTGGGCGAGATGAACGAGAAAGCTGGGAGCCTCTCAGGTGATGAGTCAGGCGGGTACGGTGGGTGATACGTGGGGTGGGAGCATTTGCTGTGCCTGCTTGTCTCTCTAGTTTGTCTCTTTGGTCAGTCTAATGGGAGACAGACGCCTCCAACAAAAGAAACATAATAAAACAGGTAGATAAGGCTGCCCAAAAAACATAAATAATATATATATATATATATATATATATATATATATATATATATATAAAATACAAGACTGCAGCAGCAGTCATTCACATAGTTTATAAATGGTTATAAAGGGATATCCTTAAAAAAAATCTCTAAAAATGCAAATATTAATAATATAATTAAAATAAGCTACTTCCCAGGTCTCACATTTGTATAGTTTTTCTGTTAGTAGCATTTAAACTTCCCTCCACCCTCCCCTTTTTCATATGCCTGTGCTTTATGTGATAATGACTATGCCCCTCCCCTTCAAGGGACAGAGCATGGATGTAATTAATGTTATGCCCCCCCTGAAAAAATTTCTGCGGACGCCCATGCAGCTAGTCATTCATAGTTGGGGTGCAGGGAGTCACAGGCCCCAGCAGCAGCAGCTCCACTGCTGACTACTAACTGATTTATGAATTATTCTTATTTACTAAGGGCCAATAATACAAATTGTGGACAAAACAACTGCTCCACAGAGACTAAATGTGAGTTCTCCTTACTGTAAAATGTGTCTTCTAACCTAATTAATATGATAGAGGTATAAAATATATTGCTTCTGAATGCAATATAGACCTCTATTTGACTTAATGAGGAAGTATAGGCTCAATAAAAGCCACTTTTAAACCACTGGACATGCCCTCAGAACTATGGGGACAGAGTTGCTCGTGCAGTTCACTGAGGGCTTGGTGACATCAGTGCCTCGTTCTGTATTTGTTGGAGTGAAAGGAAGACTGCTATACACTTCATAGAAGACAATTATTAGAGAATCAGCTATCAGTAGTTTTCTATCGAGGGAATAGAAGGCTTTCAGTTAGCTCTGAGCTATGTGAGGCATCACCCAGAGTTATAGGAAGAATCCATATGAGTTCTGGATAGTTATAATCTATGGAAACTCTTCTCCTGTAGCTCTGAGGGCACTGCCAATGGTTTAAAGGGGAAATTTATTTACCCTATATTGGGTTACAAGCCATTTTTACTGTAATGAGTAATTTGCTTGATTCATCTTGTTCGTTTGAAGTTTTTAATTGATCCAATCATTTTAATGCATATGTTCATTTAAGAAGCAGTGAATTTTAATTAAAAAACATTTATTTTATGACTATTCTTACTGAATAATACATTGGTACTCCCAATGCTAAAAATGCATATTTATTTATTTTTTTACCTTCTTACTACAGAATTCCTAAGTATGAAGAAGTGTACAAAGTCATTCATAGTGTTTCATTTTTAATTCATCTTGCATCCAATCTGTCCTTTATCCCTTGAACGTTGGGGAATTCTAGTGGTCTGTGGCACTAAAGCTGGTATTTGCACTGAGCTTGAATTTCTTCCCATAGATATACATATTGGTCTTTCTATACTCAAAGTGCTTTAAAAATCCTTCTTCAGTCATTTGAAGCTGCCGATTTAAAAAAATGAGTAAATTAAAAAAATTATGTATAGGGTCCCTTGCATTTCGATCCAGAATTACAGACAAAACAGCTCCTGATGCTTCTGAATAGATAAACAACTGAAATGGAATCTAGGCCTTAATTTTTACAGCATTAAGCTAAGCCGTGCTGCATTCCTGCTTTGGTATGATATAAGGTAGGATCTGTTATTAGACATACACTGTACACCAGGAGCTTGAATTGATTTTCCTGTCCTTCACCATACTCTAACTTACTACACTACTTACTCGTAAAATTATCCTCTTAACACGTCATTTACCAAGTGTATTGATGTTACAGGCATTTCTGTCCTCTGTGCTTTATTTTATGTGGTATACTAACAAAGTGCAAAGGAATATGGCATATCATTATTTGTTTCCTTGCACAAACTCTGGGGTGGTGTTCAAAGCTTGTTCACATTAAAGTTTTATTTACAACAGAGTGTGTATGTGCCAGTATACAGTAACAGGATCATATTCCAAAGTGTAGCCACTGGAATAATCCAATCACACCATAGGGAATAAAGAAATGGGAATTTGTATTGTTCCCTTATGGTAAAGCTGGTTTGCCCAGAACTGCTCCAGTTTTCCCTCAGTAAATGGACCTGATTAGGTTTATTGTTTGTAAGGAGTAGGATAGTGGAGTATATATAGCACAAAATCTTCGGAGTCTTCAGTGGAGGGCAATAGGGGGCATTTCCCCCCTACACTTATACTCCCCTGGAGAAACATAGGGGCAGGGCAGGCTGGCCTGAGGAGCATATTATGGCTTTTATACCCCAGGCGATGCAGATACCCATTCACAAGATATTATTTGTGGTACATTTTTGGTCATGGTTATTAAAATCATCAATTAACAGGAGAAATTAACCACTTGAATGCCACTGTGGTCCCCAGCATTTGGTTGTACAATATGTTTGAGACTGTGTTAATATACAAGGGTTACTTAGACTATCATTTGAATAAAACAAGACAAAGTCCCATACAAGCAGCAGATGCTATGGATGAGCGAAATGGAAGCAATTCATTTTGCGGATTGACCTGGAAGTCCCGTGGATCTCTCTGAATCAGTCACAGGGAAATGAAGCACAGGAAGAATGGTAAAAGGAGCATGGGAAACAGGGGGTGGGGGTTAGAGAGGACCAATGGGAGGGAATGAGCAGAGGGCAGGGGGAGGGACAAGATAATGGGAAGAATATGCTTAAGAAGGGTGCTAATGAAAAGTATGGAAGGGGAGTAGACCAAAGAAGAGAGGAGAAGGCTCAAGGACATGAAAGGGTGGGGAGTGGGCCAGATGGGAGGGAAGCAGGCTGAAGAAATGGATCGGAGAGGAATGGATGGAAGGAGGGGAGCAGAATGGAGAGGAGTGGCTCAAGAAGAAAATTGAAGGCAGGGGCATTGCTCAAGTAGGATCTCTGTGTATCAGCTTGCTCAATCACTCCAACCAGATTGTCCTAACTGGATCACTGGAGAATGACAAAAAAAAAGAAACAATACACAGGAGGAGAGCCCCAGGAAGAAGTATTATCAGTGATATATCAATCTTCTAGAATCATTAAGTGAGACTCACATCATATATGTTTAACCAGCTTAAGTGTCATTCTGCCAGTATATGAGCCAGCGGGGAATTTCAGTGCTGGTCCTTTCCGCAATAAGACCACCCACAAAGTAGCACTCGATCCACAGAACAAAAAATGAATGTTTGGCAGACCTTCGTCTTTGATAATTTATTGGTAAAAATTAAAAACTTCCTCCTAACGTTTCATGGTGTCACTCACCGCTTCATCAGAGGAAAACATTTATACATTTTTTTCCTCTGATGAGGAAACAATTATGAAGCCATGTGTTGGAGATCTCTCAAGCATTTTGAGAGGTCTCCATTTTGAGCTCCTTTTAAATCAATGGGAATTTGGGGAGTTTTTATTTGGCTCCTATAGTGCATTCTGCTCCAGAATAGATTCAATTCCTCTTAGTATTTCAGCCCCAGAGACTTATAAATGGTTTAAGCTTATTGAGCTATAGCAGACAGAATCTTCTTGTAGCAGCCTGTTTACTATAAGCAATCAAGACAGAGAAAGCAATTCATTCAGTGTTTGCTAGCACAACATAAACACCCAAACATGTATAAGCCAAATGGGAAGCTTCCCAAAAGAAAATAGGGGCATTCTTTTACATAATTGACGTTCTGACGATACTATTGATTTATATGACTCATTTTCCACAAACCCTTATATTAATGATGGATGATGAACAATCTGAGTAGAGCAGAAAGCAGTCTTGTTACATCGTTTATACTGCACCAAGACACTGAGCTGGGTCAGAAAAAAAGTCCTTGGCACATTTAACAGTAAGCAGTCTTATTTTATATCTCTAAACTTCCATCACAGGCAGATCAACTAATTACTCCAATTTATACAGTGAATAGTATGCACTAAGAAGTCATTTCTGGGGCAAATGAACACCACCAGGAGGGTAAATAAATGCATATTTAATCGTACAATATCAGTATATCCTAAAGTATGGGATATACCAGGAAGCGCCACAATAAATACAAATTCCAAAAATACAAACAGGTTACAGTATAATATAAATTATTCTCACGAATATTTCTTCAAGAGGTAGTAATTAAATTTTCAATGATAGATCACAAAGTCCAATGCTGCTGATATTTGGGTTAGGGAATCCCAACTGTGTAACTGAAGAAAAAAGATAAAAAACAGCGCAAATGGACTTGTCTAAGTGTAGTATTTTCAGATCCTTTTCCTTCACCTTCACCACGTGCTCCAGATTGGATACTCACTTTTATATGAGGTTATTACTGCCTCCCAGTTTCAATCAGCATTCCTGGTTTAAACCCCAGGCTGGTTCACACCACTCTGCTCACCTCCAGGTATATACAGCAGTTCCCCCTTTAAACCCTAAACAATTCTACAAGTATATTAACAACAAAAAAGTTAAGGTTGATATTGGTCCTCTTAGGACTGAAACAGGTGAATTGATTAGTGAGGATAAAGCTATGGCTGAGACCCTAAATACATTCTTTGCTTCAGTATATACAAAGGAAGCAGAAATGACAAGCTATGGGCAAACAGACAAAACCATGGAATTTCCTCCAACATCTATATGGCTTACTGAGGACAAGGTCCAAAAGAGACTGGAAAGGGTTATAGTGAATAAAGCGCCTGGACCGGACGGTATACACCCAAGGGTACTTAAGGAACTTAGTTCAGTAATAGCAAAACCATTATACTTAATATTTATTGATTCGCTTTCATCAGGCATAGTGCCCTGTGATTGGAGGAAAGCTGATGTAGTTCCATTGTTTAAAAAGGGAGCAAGATCCAAACCAGGAAATTATAGACCTGTGAGCTTGACTTCCATAGTGGGTAAGATACTAGAAGGGTTATTAATTGATAGTATTCAGAACTATGTGAAGACAAACAATATCATTAGTAGGAATCAGCATGGTTTCATGAAGAACAGATCATGTCAGACTAATTTACTTGCATTTTATGAAAGAGTGAGTAGTAATTTGGACAGGGGAATTGCTGTTGATGTAGTATACTTGGATTTTGCAAAAGCCTTTGACACAGTGCCTCACAACAGGTTACTGCATAAATTAAAAGGCTTCGGTTTGGGTGGTGGTATCTGTACATGGATTGAGAACTGGTTAAATGATAGATGGCAGAGAGTTGTTGTAAATGGAACTTTTTCAAATTGGTCTAGGGTTATAAGTGGGGTACCGCAGGGTTCAGTCCTGGGCCCAATGCTTTTTAATTTGTTTATTAATGATCTAGAAGTGGGAATTGAAAGTAGCATCTCAATCTTTGCTGATGACACTAAGCTATGTAAGGAAATACATACAGAGCTTGATGTTTTTTCCCTACAGAAGGATTTAGATAAACTAAGTGAATGAGCAGAAAAGTGGCAGATGTCATTTAATGTAGATAAATGTAAGGTTATGCATTTGGGTTGTAGAAACAAACTTGCTACATATACTCTAAATGGGAAACAACTTGGGAAATCCTCATTAGAGAAAGATTTAGGTGTACTGATAGACAATAGTCTTCACAGCAGTGTGCAGAGTCACTCAGCTGCTGCAAGAGCAAATAGAGTACTAGCCTGCATAAAAAGAAGTGTAGAAGCAAGGGATGCTAATATTATCCTACCTCTGTATAAATCCTTGGTTAGGCCTCATCTAGAATATGGAGTACAATTTTGGGCGCCTGTTCTAAAAAAAGACATTACTGAACTGGAAAAGGTGCAGAGACGTGCAACAAAACTGATAAAGGGATTGGAGGATCTGAGTTACGAAGAGAGACTAGCGAAACTGGGTTTGTTTACATTAGAAAAGAGACGTCTAAGGGGTGATATGATTACCATTTACAAACACATTCAAGGCCAATACAAAGAACTATCCAATGAATTATTTATGCAAAGAGCTGAGCTAAGAACAAGAGGTCATCCATTAAGACTTGAGGAAAGGCGCTTTCGACTAAAACACAGGCAGGGATTCTTTACAGTAAGGGCGGTAAGGCTATGGAATTCTTTGCCTCGGGATGCTGTGCTTGCAGATAATGTAACTGCATTCAAAAAAGCAATGGATGCCTATCTAGCACAGAACAATATTGACAGTTATGACAGATGGCTTCAAAGCAAATAGGATATTGAGCCGGGGAACTATTTGACACACTCACACACACACACCTACATTGGAAATTGCTCCAGAGGGCTTTTTTGTTGCCTTCCTCTGGATCAACAGGGGTGTTATTGGCATGGGCTGGACTTGATGGACGCATGTCTTTTTTCAGCCTTATCTACTATGTTACTATGTTATGTTACTATGTTACTATGTTACTCAATATTTTCACACTTCTCAAGGGATATAGTGGTAAAATATTAAATATAGTATGGTATAAATACACTTAAACCATTAGTTCCAACCAAATGGAGCATCAAAAGGTGTATAAGGAATAATCAATATTTAATATATTTCAAAAATACAATTTCTCAATAATAAAAAATAATAATAAAAAGTATTAGCAATGCCAATGTTATTAAAATATCAGAATAACGCTCTACGCGTTTCGTAAGTCCTGCTTACTTTTTCAAGAGCTACTGACACAATAATTCCTACCTTATTATCACTCAGATGTTTATATGGAGGATGAAGCCCGCTTTCTTTACTTATAATAAAAGTACACACATATATTTAATAGTATTGGAAATTTATTATAAGATAGACTGGATGATTACTTTCCATGTTATATGGAAAATGTATATATATTTTCACTTAGTTTATATATTTCTCAACCTTGCTCTCCCTGGGGTCCTTTTGGTACTCCCTGCTACATTGCAATATTAATAGTGAGATGTGGATATGGAGAAATGGATGCCTGTATTACGTATGGATAGATGTAACACATGAGGATAAATAACCTTTCTGGTTGGAGGAATGTGTTCACGTGATGCGCTTCATGGTTGAGGCGCATGAGGTGCCCGATGGGTAATGCATGGAGGGCCTTGATGGATGTACTCAATGGGATGTTCGTTCGATATGTGCTCCCAGTGTATTGCCGGTTGGATGTGACCATTGGGGTGAGAGTGATTAGTGTAGCGCTCCAAAGTTGGAACGCGGTAGAACACTGAGCGCGTACCTAATAGGTGTTTCTAGTGCCCATGCGCATATCATGCGTCTCACCAGTGGGGCGCATACGTATATCTATACCGGAAACAATTAGAATCCAATGTTTGGCGGCAAAATGAAAATGAAAGCAAAAGTAAAGAAAGAGGGCTTCATCCTCCATATAAACATCTGAGTGATAATAAGGTAGGAATTATTGTGTCAGTAGCTCTTGAAAAAGTAAGCAGGACTTACGAAACGCGTCGAACGTTATTCTGATATTTTAATAACATCGGCATTGCTAATACTTTTTATTATTATTTTTTATTATTGAGAAATTGTATTTTTGAAATATATTAAATATTGATTATTCCTTATACACCTTTTGGTGCTCCATTTGGTTGGAACTAATGGTTTAAGTGTACTTATACCATACTATATTTAATATTTTACCACTATATCCCTTGAGAAGTGTGAAAATATTGAGTGATAAAGGGGGAACTGCTGGATATACCTGGAGGTGAGCAGAGTGGTGTGAACCAGCCTGGGGTTTAAACCAGGAATGCTGATTGAAACTGGGAGGCAGTAATAACCTCATATAAAAGTGAGTATCCAATCTGGAGCACGTGGTGAAGGTGAAGGAAAAGGATCTGAAAATACTACACTTAGACAAGTCCATTTGCGCTGTTTTTTATCTTTTTTCTTTATATTCTCAATATTACCTTTGGTTTAAAGAAGTTGTAAACTTTTTTATGAAAACCTATACGTTATAGAGCTTTTCCTGTTTAATAAAACAAGGGCGCTCCCACTGCTGTCAGATGTTTAATTGTAAATTTGTAACAGTTCAAATAATCAGGAAGTGAATTTACTGTGCATTTACTTCTTGATAGTTCTAACACACAGGAAGTCACTATCAAATTCTATGGAGAACTGTAAGTCACTGACATTCCTCTCCATTAGAATGTAACAAAATAACTAAATGGAACTTGACCACTAGAGGGTACTGCTAATATGAAAAAAACACACGTTTAAACGGTAATAACTCTGGAAATATGCATCTCTCAGCAGTGTGAGTGCCCATATTTTACTCAACAGGAAGCTTCATACAATATATATTTTTTATAAAGAAAAGTTTATTGCTCCTTTAACCCTTCGAGTGCAAGAGGGGTGTGAAACATATTACATTGCAATGTGTTGTACACCCCTTTGACATTCAAAGGGTTAAAAGGGCTTTTAAAAGCTTGATAAAAAATTATTCCCAATATTGCCTTTCTCAGGCAATCAAGGGGTTAAAAGCTCCATTTCAATCAATGAAAATGTATGTGTTTGTTATGGTGCAAATGGCTTTCCACTGTCTGGAATTGCTCAAGTTCTTTTTAGTGTATAAAAAGTGGGTACATTTAGAGGCACTCCCTCATTGACTAAACCAGTGGTTCTCAATCATTATTTGCTTATAGCATCCTTAACACTGTCTAGGATTTTTTAGGTGATTAGTAAAGCACATATTGAGAGAAAAAAGCATATTATTCCTAGAACACACATTTAGCATGAGACTAAAGGGCATATAATGCAGAACATTTCCATAAATACAAATTATCAATTCATTATTCACATTTTTGTTAGTCCAAGCAGAAAAGGAGGGGCATCCTGAATGGGTGCCCATGGCACATCAAAGTACCATGCTTCCCTGTTCAGAGCCACTGGTCTACAAAATGGTGAATACAGGTAAATTTCCTAAAGAATGGTCAACATATGTCAATTTCCTGAAAAAATATTCATGATATTGATATGTATTATCATGTTCATACCAGGCTCTATAAAAGTGTAAAATGGATATTGGCTGAGCCACAATTCCAGTCTTCATATGCATGCTACAACAGCACCATCTGTATCCAGGGATATCCATTGTAAAAACACAAACGTAAATTAATCCTATGTAATTCGCTAGGGTGTTTGTCAGAAGCCATCATGCACAGTAAAGACTGAGTGTGCAGCAGTCATGCGCAGTACAGAGTGCCCTAACTCGCTGCGGCTGATATGGAGCGGGGTGCTCTGAATTCGGACCGGAGTCCTCTCTGTGCACCTTCCTGGGACCTTGGTCCCAGGAAGGTGTGCAGAGAGGACCGAGGTCCCAGGAAGGTGCGCGGAGAGGACTACGGTCCGAATTCGGAGCACCCCACTCCGTATCAGCTGCGGCGCGTTTGGGCACTCTGTACTGCGCATGACTGCAGAGCAGGCAGTGAGCAGAGGGGCTCCGGGCACCAGCCGAGGCTGCTGGGTGGCACTGTGGACTGTGTACATGGGCTTTTAAACTAGTTTTATATAAAGGACCATGGACATTGGACTGAAAGGCATTATAATGTAAATATTTTTTTTATTGTGCCTAAGAGTGACTGCAAATAAATTATGAATTACAGCCTCGAATATATAATTCATAGTGCATATGAAGAGGTAAGAACTGCCATGACAATACAAGATTCTTTCCATGGTGCATATGACAATCCCTTCTCCAAAATCAGTCTTCACAGCATTTCCTTCTCTGGGTTTTATTTTGCAGATACTGATATGCCAGTTTCTGAAGAACTAGCCCTACTAACATTAGGGAGAGACACTAGCTCGATAACAACCTATCTGGACCAATGACAGTTCATCATATTTTCCACTGGAGAGGGGACTAACATCAGGGTAAAGGATGTGAGGGCAGGAATATTTAAGGTTTTCCAAAGAATTGCACCAGAGGGGAGATTCACTAAGGGGCGATGATATGATGATATTTGTCCGGTCGATGTGTTGTGTGCATATCACCTTGGTGATGGAGACGCACTTTGCCATATGCATTAAGAATTATAGATGCAAGAGGGGGGGTAAACATCTTCATTAACATGGAGGGTGGTTGAACTGATGGCGATGTGGAAGGGATGCCCTTACATGGACATATATATAATTACTTTTCTAAGTTACAGTCTCAGAGGTTCTCTGAGAATGATACAATGCTATTGCAATGTGTATTCAACAATAACTTTTTTTCCCAAATGTCAAATTGCCAGGCAAAGAAGTTATGACTACAACGAAACTTCCTTCCATGATCAGGCAGTGCAAATTATTCGGTGGGATTGTAAAGGATAGGGAGTAAACATTAGTTTTTTTTTCTTACTATTACCAATATGTACCTTTTTGACAGTTACAGCAGATATTGTTAAAACTGTCATGTCTGCCTCCATAAACATGAGAACCGGGGCAGACAGAAGATGTTATCTCCTGAACAAAGGTATAAGGGCAAAATTTATAGGACCATTAGGATTTTCTTGTCATAGTAATTTAAGTAGAAGGTTGTTAAATCTCTTTTAATCATCTCTATTAAGTGGAGAGAAAACACGAAAGACCTGTGCTGCTCCATACACATTAACCAAACATGAACCCTGTGCAAAAAACATATATCATACCAATGTGCTAATTTACTTACTAGAAAATAATGAGTGTTTTGTTGCATAGTTAAATAGTATGTTTAAAGGGGAACTTTCACCCCTACAACACTTTTTTCCAGGTGCTTAAGTTATTAAAATTGTATTAAATTCATGTTTTTTTTCTTTTACTTACATTGTTCCTAAGATATCCACACATCATTCTGAGCACTTCTGCATTCTGCGGCAAACTGTATATTTGGCACAGAGGGGAAGGACTTCCCAGTCCTGTAATTCTCATCCCACCTCCCTCCCAGCTGTCCCAGGGAGTGCATTCACATTTCCCGTCGCAGTGGTGTGCCTCACGTCTATCATTACAGCAAGCTCCATTTATCATTATACTGAGCTTGCCAGCTTGCTGAATGGATCTCACCAGTCCCTATAATGACTGCTTTATCTCATGTTGTTTTAAATGACGTTCTCACCTGTTGTTATTTGAATGGAGTCTTTACCTGTGCTTGGGACCTGGGCCATTTAAGGTTGATGTTCACTATCCCTACGCGTTTCAAAAAGCACTGCTTTCCATCTTCAGGGGCAAACTCAATCTTCATCCGGTTCTTTTGATTTATAAAGGATTTATATTATATAAAACAACTTTATATTTTTCAGTCACCTTATCACTTACTCATTCTAGCTGTGTTTTCACCATATCTCATCTCATTTAATTTCACTGTCACAAATATGAATATGATAAAATGCACTGGATGTTGATTATGCACAATAATTTATTATGGCAAAAAGGGGTTATCTTAAAAGCATAGCAAATGGCTTTATATTTGATTGGCTTGCCTGGCCATGGTATTGCCTTTAATTATGGTTTGTTCAAAAGACCAAATGTATTTTGTAGTAGGGACTGGAGGCCCCTGGAGAACACCTAGGAATGCCCATTTGACCCTGTGAACCTTAACTACAACTGACTTCCAGTGATCACGTGCAGCAATTTGCAAATAAATACAATCAGGGCAGAGAGGAGCCCCTATGCATAAATGAACAATGAAGCTATTCTGGAGTAAAATAATGCACTATATGGGAGAAATACACATTACCATTGATTTAAATTGGTGTTTTAACCTCTTGAATGCTAGAGATGTCTCCATTCACAATGTTTTGGGGACCTCCCTAGCATTGAAAGGGTTATAAACCCCTTTTATATTAATGGAATTTTTTTATTTGTCCTCTTTGGTACAGTTGATATGTCCCAGGCTCCTTATTATGAATGGCCTCTTAGTACATTTTATAATAAATCATGTATGTATATTTAACACCTGGGACTCTACAGAGATCTTCAGAGCATGTCTTCTCCTTGCATTGGTGTCCTTCCTTGTTTCCAGTTGCATATCAAAACAGGATGTATCACTAAAATAATTTTCCAGTTTGTATCAATATAACCATATACAAAATGTATAAATCTGTACCATGTAGTGAAACTGAATGACATTACAAACAGTTACTGTCATGAAAAGGAAACACTGACGAGTGAGTTAAAAGCTGTCAAAGCAACAAGTTCCACAGTGGGAAAGCTTATTATAGCTACAATGCACTGGTAATAATAGTTTGATGGAAACAAATGTCATTTGATAAAGTAGTCAATTTGGTCAGGTCATTGGTTGAACATACCTAGAAAATAACTTCCTTATTTTCTCTTTTTTTTCTTTTAAATCTGTGAGAACGGATTGTTAAGCAACCCTTGAACTGAATGACTAGGAGATCTGTGATAATGTTGTTAATAACATTCAAATAAGGAGGTCATTTGTATGATTCAAATAAAGAAAACATCTGAATAAAAATGTTTGTCAAGATGTTTTTGTATTATATTTGTATCTGTAGAAAACAGCTAATTGCCATGAATTCTATCATTGTGAGAATAAGAGACATGCTTAACTGTATTATTTTATATTTAGATTAAACCCATGTCTCCTTACAGACCAGAGAGGTATACAACACATTGATACCACTTCAGATCTGAATTTTCTTGTTATGGGACGTATGTTCAAATCATGGTTATTTGGAAAGTCTATTCTATATTTAAAGAAGGTTTTAGCATCCCAATTTTTAGACAAATGTATATATACACAAATAGTCAATTGTGGGAGCACTCGCTATATAAAAAGAGAAAACTGCCTGGGTGCCAGTCTCAGGAGAAACAGGATATAATAGTGAAAAGAATGAACCCCACTCACAGGGCTTCTTGATGAATCAATCAAAGTACTGATTTATTTATCTACGGTTCGATCCCCACAATGTTAAACAAAAATCTGCACACACCAGTCAAGCCATGAGACTTGCTTTTCCCACAGAAATCTCACATTTGCGGTGTTGGCACTACTGCAAGGGATTCTGAGTAGGCATGTGCAAATGAGTTCAACAAGGAATCAGCTCAGATTCCACTTTATACATGGATTCCTTAGAGTATGTGTTTGCTGAGCAACAGCTTTAAGACACATCTCAGGAAGAGATGCAAAGCCAGTGAACCACTCATGGACAGCCGTTTCGTTATTAATGCAACTCATCAGCATGAGGTTGGTTTACTGGCTTGCTGTTGACGCTTTGTGTACTTGTGGAGCACAAACTGAAAAGGTTATGGTGGGGAAAAAAATGAATGAAAACCCCTTCCACCTGAATTTGGTGGGTGGTAGATACAATGTTACACAAAAATCTGCACACGCCAGGAATCCATGTATAAAGTGGAATCTGAGGCAAAAAAAAGTGATTCCTTGTTGAACTCATTTGTACATGCCTACCCAGAATCCCTTGCACTAGTGACAACACTGCAAATGTGAGATTTCTGTGGGAAAAAGTCTTATGGCTTGACTGGTATCCATACCTGGGAACTCTCCGGTTTTGCCCTGGAGACTCCGGATTTCAGACTGAATTACCGGGTCTCCGGGGCAATGTGTGAATCACCGGGTGGGCAGAGTTTAAGTAGAAACTCTGCCCACTTGTGCTCCGTCCCGCCCCATTCCTCCCACTCCCCGCCCTCTTAGATACATTTTGCAGGTTTTTTTTGTCCCGCCCCCCCACGTGACTAAGCCCCACCCCTTTTATGAAGTGAATCGCGTCATTTTCCTCCCAGTTCGGCATTGACAGGGTTACCCTCCGGGTAGCCCTGTTTCAAAAGTTCCCAGGTATGCTGGTATCTACCACCCACCAAATTCAGGTGGAAGCAGTTTTCATTCAATTCAATATTTGTGTACAAGCAATAAATAAACACTTACATCAGATGATCAGCTATTTAACTCCTTGCCAATCATCCCAATTGGTCATCCATCTGTTAGACTAACTACGGAGTGCCATTTAGGACTTATTCACAGACAGTCTTGAGTGTCTTTGTGTACTCAGTTATGTAGGACAGACAAAGAGAACCTTTGGAAGAAGATTATATGAACATCAGAGAAATATCAGTAATAGTGTTGAGCGAGCACCCCGATGCTCGGGTGCTCGGGTGCTCTGACCGAGCACCCCCTGAGGCTCGAGTGCTCGGCCGAGCACCCGAGCCCCATTCAAATGAATGGGGCGACACGAGCATTACACCAGGCACCCCCTGCTCTGATGAGGGGAGGGTGCCTGGTCAATGCCCCCCTTCATCTCCGCTATGCCCCCTTCATCTCTGAATGCCCCCTTCATCTCCGCAATGTCCCCCTTCATCTCCGCTATGCCCCTCTTCCACAATGTCCCCCTTCATCTCCGCTATGCCCCTCTTCCACAATGTCCCCCTTCATCTCCGCTATGCCCCTCTTCCACAATGTCCCCCTTCATCTCCTCTATGGCATAGAGGAGATGAAGGGGGACATTGTGGAAGAGGGGCATAGCGGAGATGAAGGGGGACATTGTGGAAGAGGGGCATAGCGGAGATGAAGGGGGACATTGTGGAAGAGGGGCATAGCGGAGATGAAGGGGGACATTGTGGAAGAGGGGCATAGAGTCTATGCCCCTCTTCCACAATGTCCCCCTTCATCTCCGCAATGCCCCCTTCATCTCCGCAATGCCCCCGTACCTCCAGTCCCTGGTGGTCCAGCGGAGCGTCTTCAGATCTGTGCCTCTTCCGGCACAGATCCCCGCCACCCGAACATGGTGGGCGAGCACATGGCGGTACTCGACGAGTACCGCCATGTGCCGAGCAGAGCGATGCTCGAGCCGATCCGAGCATCGGCCGAGCACGCTCGCTCAACACTAATCAGTAATAAAATTCTTAACCATTCTGTTTCTTGTCATTTTGCTGAAAAGCATAGTGGGGACCCTAAACTTTTGAAGGGATATGCATTTGTTCAGGTACAATTAAATATTAGGAAAAAAAACCTTGATAAAATATTCAACAGATGAAAGGCATTTGGGTTTTTAACCCTTGAGACCCTTTACCCTAAAGAGTTAAATGAGAATAGTGAGCTATCTTCATTCTTATAAGAATCAAATGGTATCTGTCCTATAAGCATAGCAGAAACAAATTAATAATGAATCATCTATAACTGTTAAGAGATTCACTCAGTTTGTTTAAAGTTTTACTTGTATGGGTTAATTTGGCTGTCTATGTGTGTGTGATCTTAGAACATATAGCTGATCATCTGACAAATACTTACCATTCTTTTCTATGATGTGTAGATGGTATTTATTGTTGTCTAATACCTCTCTTAAGTGTGGGGTCTGTCTATCTATATAGTGTGACTGTATTGTCAGTCTTGTATTAACAGCTAATTTTTATTGGAGTTACTCTGGTGAGTAATTTTGGAAGGGGGATTTATTGTTAGGTCTTTATATCCATGTATTTATGTTATTTTTTTAATAATAAACTTTATATTTTTTCATGAGACGAGTACATGAGTTATTGTATAGTGGTTATTTAGTTTGGTGAGTATACTCTCATTGTGTCTTTCATTATAAGACTGGCTGTATATTTGTATATTTTAAAGTTACCAATGTGGGAGGAGGGGTCAGCGCCCAACTAATTTCTAAATAAGATTTCTACATTGGTGGTGAAGGAGTGGTCGGATCCTTTTTGGAGCAGTGGCTGCAGAACCCAGTTTGTCCAATCAAGCATATGAAGAAAAAATCAACTATTGACTCATTATCTGTAACAAGATCAGCCAGGTGCTATTGGAAGTAGGCTGAGAAATCCTGGCTGGCGCTATCACAGTGAGGCATATATATATACATATATATACATACACACACACACACACTGACAAAAGAAGCACTGTGCTGCTAGTACAATGTTACGCATATGTACATATACACAAAGGAATAGCCGCTTACTTCTTATATAAAGTATGGGCAATTTGTGACACTGTAATTTCTGTTGGATGGGAGAGGAAAGCCGAGGTAGCTATTCACAGCAATACACAATCATGAATACCAACCTATCAGTACTTATGATTAGTCAGTCCATGAAAAAGAGGATATATGTAACTAAACTCTTACATTTCCCTTCAGCCTTGAAAGCGATAAATACAAGTGGGTTGCTGTATAATAAGGTGCTAGAAGAGAAGCATGGGTGCAACATCTGCTGTCCAGGCCAGCTGTTGTGGGTATAACTACCATTCATTGGCAGATGCTGGCATTCTTCAACAACCGCTGGAGAGCCACAAGTTGCACATAACTGCAGTGTGTGAAGTAGTTCTATACAGTAAAAGTAAGGGTTTCACTGTGTTCTCTTAGCTTCAGGTCAGACTGGTTAATTAAGCCCAGGGTGCTTGCAGTTACTGTTGGATTTCAAAAGATTTAGTCTAACAGATGGAGGGCCACATATTTGCCATCCATGCAAGGCATGATGCTCAGTTAGGGGGGAATGAAGTTGTTACCTGAGCAGAGTGCAGAACTTGTGTATATGAATGGTCCATCATGGAGGCTTCATGGCGCATACTATAGAGACTGAGATGCCGTGTGTGTGATCTTCTGTAGAGCTCACAGCTAGACACAAGCAGAGGACCAAAACCAGTACCGTATGGGTGATATAATGCTGTGAAGCCTCTGTGACGGAGCAATATCATAATCGTGCACACCAACTCTTCAATATGGTCTAGTAGGAACTGCAGTCCCCATAACAGATCATGCTGGCCATTCATATGATTACTTTACAATGTGTTGTTCTGCCATCTAGTACTGAAAGTGTTGATGCTCAGTTTAAAAAATATATTAAACTATTTGAAAGAGACATAGAGAATGTGTTCAACCTGCTCCACTGAGTGTTGAAGAATAACTACTCCCTAACCTCTGCCTGCACTCACAAGTCCAAAACCCCTCCCCAGCACATCTCATTTGCTGCCAACTGACAGTAAGCCCTTCCTGAGGTGTGTTTGCCACCGGTCCAGAAACCAAACATGCCCTACCCATGTATGTATGTGTGTGTACATATATGTATATATATATATACACATACACACACACACACACACTAGTGCATGTTGGTTGAGGAGTCAGGCGGCTATACTTTATGCCTCCTCTTAAACCAATCAGCGCTTTCCAACCATGCCCCCCGACAGCAAACCAGATTCACTTAAATGTGCGCTGATTGGCTTAAGAGGAGGCATAAAGTATAAGTGTAGCCGCCTGCCTCCTCAACCAACCAGTGCTGCCACTCTGTTAAAAAAAACAAAAATGTTATTCTGTGGCTTAGGAGGACACAGGGGGTGAAGCCCCCTGCCTTCTCAGCCAACCACTTTAAAAAAAAAAAAAATGTCATACCTTGTGGTGAGGCATCAATACCATTCCTGATGCCCCCAGCTACGGATCTCTCAGTCATTTCAGCTGGGAGATCAATAGAGGTGACACAGAGGAGAAAGAGAGCTCCCTGCTCTTATTCCACCTGGGTAGGAGTTGGCGGGATTGATAAACCCTGTCTCATCAAATGGAAAGCCTCCCTCATTGACATGCAATGGCCCTGATGCCCCAACACGTGATTTGACTTTCAATACAATTAATCCTATCAGTGCTACAGAGGTATCCGTTGCATTCTGTCTGGCACTTAAAGGGTTAAAAAAAATAAAAGTTTGCCAGAGTCACCTAATGTGGACAGATCAACAAAAACAATGGCCCTCACTGCAGAGAGAAGACCAGCTCAATACTTGCAAATAATAAAATGACATTCACTGATTGCGCAATTTAAATTGTTTTAATTTTGGTAGGCACCATCGTCTACTGCAAAAATCAAAATTGACTGAAAAAAAGAAAGAAAGACAATGATCAAGTGAACAAATGTGAAGATTGAAACTAGCCAGCTACTGATAAATCATAAGAATTTTGAGTTAGCACTGTTGAATTGATTCAGTGTGTTGCTAAACCTTCCAGACACAGACATTTCAACCTACAATGAAAAAGTTATTGAGACTATTGTAGATACTGTCGATGCCCCTGCACCTACTGCAAAACAAGAAAAACTACCCAAATATCAAAAGCAACATGATAAAAAAAGAGCAAGTTCTATGTTAGGCTCATCAAAAGGACACTGGAAGAAAATCTTGATGCATGAAGATAGTACAACAGCAATAATTCAACAGCAAATGCTAAAACGAGTGGAAGAATTTTAATAAAATCTTTATAAGGATGAAGGACAACAACTGAATGCAGTGCCAAAGGCTGAAGCTGTTCCAGAAGTTTTGGTGGAAGAAGTCAAAAATGCAATAAAATCAATGAAAAATGGCAAAGCAGCTCAACCTGATAAAGTTACTATTGAAATGTTGAAAGCCAGAGGTTATTAAAAGCCCTAGCTAAACTATTTTCAAAATGCCTACTGCTAAGCAATGTGCCTGAAACATGGAAAAATGTAGAATTCATCCTACTGCACGAAATAAAGATGATAAGGTGAATATAAAAAACTAACGACCAATAAGCCTATTGTCAGTAGTCTGCAAGGTTTTCCCAAATGTACTCTGAAGAAGATAGAACAAAATACTTAAGAAGGCATAACCTAAAAAGCAAGTAGGCTTCTGGGGAGGTTTCAATAAAATGGACCGTATCCAGACAGTTTAGCAAGATATACGGTGACATAATGAATACAACCTTCCATTATACATAGCCTTCATTGACTACAAAAAGGCATTTGAAGATGAATGTCAACAAAATTCCAATAATATTTAACAAATTTACCATACCAAGAAAAATCACAGATGATGGAAATTGAGAGAAGAATAAAATTGGGATGGCAAGCATTTGTAAAATGTAGTAGTACTGTCTTTAAGCCAAATTTACCACGCTATCTCAGCTAAAGTCACTGTGCACTGATCTGCAACGCATTTCGTGCTGATTAACAGCACTTCCTCAAGGAATGAATTATAGTATCTATACTGCACGAAATGGCACAAAACGTGTTGGAGATCGGTGCACAGTGACTGAACCTAAATCCACACAATTGTACTAAGAAAAAACTTTGCCAAAGGATTTTATTTCTACTGGAGGTGTCCGACAATAGAAACGTAAAGGAGCAATGGAAATAGCTCCCCTGCCCACAATAGACAGGAGAAGGTGAAAAAATATACCCTATTCCACAAGTATTTTCATTTGAACCTCTGCCCGCAAAGAAAAGTGGGACACTATACTGTAAAGTTGGTAGGAGAAAGGCACAAAGAACTGCCTGTGGAAGTGTCCGGAGGGACGGAAGAGGTAAAACACACAACTCAAGAACTTTACCACCAAGGGTTAAAAACATATCTATTAAAAACCCATAATGGCACCTTTTATTGGCAAAGGACAGACACACCAGAACATATACAAAATAAGATACAGTATTGGATTAAATCTGGGACATTGTCTTTAATATAAGTGGCTCTGCTACAACTACTACATAATATCTATATGGAGGAGTTCAGCACTGCATGAGTTCATTTTAGTATAGATTTTATGCTTATATTTTAGCAAAGGATAATATTGTTGCATATTGAGAAATAGAGATTATGCAAGTGTTTGTCATATATTGTGGATGTCCTTAATTGTTTTTAATATTTGTATTTTGTAGTAATAAAAGAATACATTATTTGCACATACATCAGTGGCGCTCTCTTTTTCTCTCGTGTATATATATATATATATATATATATATATATATATATATATATATATATATATAGGAATATATAGAGGAAGGGACAGCACCAGTGAGCAGAAAGTATTTATTGATGGGCAACGTTTTGGTCCACATCAAGACCTTTATCAAGACAATTGTACAAGGAAGTATACAAGAATTTAAACCCTCCCAGGAAGCCCAGGTGTGCCTCAAAAATGCCCATGACATCATCCTTCACATGTACCCAATTGGGCTGAAAAAGTAGATCTCCTTCAACAGAGTGTTACAAAAAAAAAAAAAGAGTGTGAAGAGAACCAAAAAAAGTCAGGCTCACAATAAAATACAAAATACTCCAGAAACTAAAGAAATAGCTACTGTATTATTTCATAACATTAAAAAAGCAACTTAAATTAATCATAGAGATGTAAAAATGAAGGCAAGATGGCTAATGAGCATCACGAGTACAAGAAATGAAAGAAACTCCTGCACATTGTGGCGCTCCAGTCCTCATGCAGGTAACAAGTAAAGGAAAGGAACATTGATAAATATACCAATTGCCTTCAAAATCTAATGTTGTATAGGGCATCAAGACACTAAGTAACAGAAGACCACACAGGAAAGGCAGCATGCAGGAACCGTGGTTCACTAGGAAATAAAAAGGAGGTTTCCAGCATATCGTAGCAGCCGCCTTCAAACTCACAACGCAATAATAATATGGGCTATTGAATATGAGGAGAAAATGAATAGTTTTGCCACACGTGGACTAACAATGCACAACACCTTGCTACGTTACAGACTGAGAGAACTAATGATACCGGAAAATGAGGCACTGGGGTCCAGGAACAAAGGGTAAGCCCCAAAAACATTGGTCCTAAGACACCCTGTGGTAACCCTGGCCCCAATAAAATCCCGACTATACATGCATTCAGTTAGCAAAAATGAGATACACAACTGTTAGGGACCAGGAACCAGATAAACACAAAAATATAAAGTGCAAAACACCTTTATTAAAATAACAAAAGCAAACAAAACAAAATTGTGATCCAGAAGAGTAATCCAAAAGACAGGCTGGGGTCAGGAACCAAGACAGGTACTCAGCCAAGCCGGGGTCAGGAATATGGAGATCAGTGAAGTCAGGAACAATCCAGGAGCCAGGAGCCAGAAGGGATGTCACAGGAAGCCAGGTCATACACAGGTAATCAGCAACGCAGTAGAACACTCTTGCAGCCAGAAGCAAACACAAGGGCAAGCAGGCAGTGAGCCAAGCTGCTTTAAATATCCTGGGAAGGTTGGATGAGCAAGCACAGACAGGTCAGCTGATTCAGCCTGATCCAGCAAAGGAAAGGCAGCAGTAATGGATAACAGAGCACTGGATTAGCTCAGACATCAGAATCGAGCAGCAAAGTAGAGCAGCTCAGCCAAACCTTGACAACAACTGGCACAAAGTTGAATAAACCTTTGACATTCAAGAACACCGAAGCCCACAACATTGCATTTGAAAAAAAAAAAACAGATGTCTTTTACCATATATCCCTGTAAATTCACCACCAATTCACCACAACCCGCCAACATCACCATGAATCGGCCTGGTTTTGACATGTTTACTATTTTGTTCGACAATGGCTCATTTGTATACGGAAAAGCAGTTTACTGGGCCAATGTCATATTCATGTGGGTTTGTTTATATGTTCCTTTTGCCAATGCCACATGCACTAAACTCTGATAGCAGACTTTTCTTTCGGAGTTCACAGTCCCAACATCGTAAACATCACTCATTACTCTGTAATGTGATGCTTACCCCACTGACACTCAAAGGATTGATTGAAGGCTGCTGTTCTCGGAGCTAAAGTATCTCTTCATCCTCTCTGCTCCCTCCCTTCCCTCCCCAACACATCAACACTTTTATGCAATCATGATATGAATGATCACAGTCTCTTCCCTTCCCTTGCATCCCTAATTGAATGTGCATATGGCACTTATTTGATGTGCTCTCCACACATCGACAGATACACAGTGGCATAATATCAAACCTTAGTGCATCTCCCCAAAATAATTTAAGTATATTACTTTTTTTTGTTTCAGGTGTTAATGTTCAGTATCATAATAAGAAATTTTCAGAATTTCCCCACATCAAAAAGAACAGTTAAGTGAATACATCCATATGCTGTATAAATTACAGTTTATGCAACCTTGTAGAAAGCAGAACATCAAATAAGCTTTATTCTGCTACTATTCACTTGAGCCACAAATAACCAGGTGCTTATCATTGATCAGACGTATTTCCTCTTCTATTGGAAGCACGTGTATGGTAGAAACACGATGTGCTAATAAATCGGCAAAAAAAAAAGGATTTTCTGTACAGAGAGTTCTACTTCATGTGCAAGATGTGCCTACTGCAAACCAATTGTACCACAGGGGAGACATAAAAATTCCACAGCTTCACTGATTTAAATGGAGCTTTTAACCACTTAATGCAAGAGAGGTATTATTACAATGATTTGAAGACTCTCTAGCATTTAAAAAGCTTTATACAAGAATTGCTCACTGTTTCTTTAATTCAGAAAGTCCTATTGTGCATATGTCCACCCCATAAATTAGCACAAAATAACCTTATCCAAAACTTGGAGTAAGGGAATTAGTATTTTTCTTTGATATATCTGTGTGATAGCTCATTGAAAAATAAGCAAGCACAGGTTTTACAATGTCCATACCTCTGCAGATGTGTCCCGAAACTCCATCTTTTAGAGTTAATTACCAGGTCTCCGGGGCAGAGGAAAATTCTCTGGCTTTGGTGTGTTTTCTGGCTAACTCCGCCCACTTCTCTATCATTTTATCTACTTCCCACTCTGTTCTGCCAACTTTCCTCCTCCTGCCCTCTATCAATCCCTATTTAGCCCTTCCTGCCTAAGTAGGCCCTAACCATTTTATGACATCATTTAGACATGCCCAGTCGCAGCCTATGAGCCCTCTTCATGGTATCAGAGCAAGAAAGTTCCCAGGTAAGACAATAGCTCATTCATAAATATTCAAATGTCTAACATTAAAGGAAATAAATGTTTAACAATTCAATATCATTTACATGTGTGACACCTCCACAGAAATAATGGTGATGTCACCTGTTGCGAAAGGTATTGTGCTGGGCTATAGCGCCTTTCCCTTGGGGGACTATAGTCTTAAAGTGGAACTATCACCCTAAATAAAGTCCTCCCCAATAATTGGCATATAGCGTTAAGCTTAGAATCAGTGCTATTATCTCGCACAGGTACTGTATTATGACAAAATCCTTTATCTTCTCAGACCAGCAACCAGGCTTGCGTGCATATATCTTGGCTTAGAGACATATTCGTGCCTGTGCTGTCCTTCCCGGTCTCCTTCACTGACGGCGCAGGTGTGCAGATGCCTCTAAAGCAAGAAGCCTGGCCGTCAGTCTCAGAAGAAGAAGGATTTCTTCGTAAAGCGGTACTTATGTGTGATAATAGCACTGTTTCTAATCATATCGCCATATGCCTAATTATTGAGGGGGGACTTTATTTAGGGTGATAATTCCGCTTTAAATAAATTCACCAAACTTCAGCATACTGCAGCTTTATGGCATTCAAGCAGTCAGTGTTTGTCTTCCTAAACAATCTCTGACAGAGGAAATGTTGATGGTATTGTTTTGTTGATAGCAGCTTAAATGAGTTCTGTTGCTATGGGAAAGAACAATCACATTTAATAGATTTTGATGATGCATTTGTTCGTAATGTTGAAAGTATTGTTCAGTTTTTAGTCTTAATTGCAAAAGCTGATTTCACTACTTCCAGTTTAATATATCTCAATAGGCTTTTGTTATGCATAGAAACATACTGATTCTCCCATCCTGCCCACCCCACAATACAACAGCAATCCCTAATGACAC
This sequence comes from Rhinophrynus dorsalis, assembly GCA_037306005.1. Lineage (NCBI taxonomy): Eukaryota > Metazoa > Chordata > Amphibia > Anura > Rhinophrynidae > Rhinophrynus > Rhinophrynus dorsalis. The sequence continues at coordinate 164,463,918 of CM074719.1, read as the reverse complement.
AAAAGCAAACTAGATTTCATTCCTCTTAACCTTTTAAAGACTATAGGGGTGTGCAATGCACAGTGAAACAATGTATCCCAACATCCCTCTGGTCCTTAAAAGAATAAACATCAATAGATAGGTAGGTAGTTAGGTAGGTAGATAGATAGCAAACACCCAACCCATGGTTAAAATCAAAGAAAATGCTTTTCAATGTTTTAAACCCAATGAGCATCCACCTTACTATCTATAATGCTATCTGTAACGGATGCTATCCGTTACTTGGGCCCTTGTCTGGACCGTGAACAGTTTTCTCAAAGACTATGGCCCTGTGGCCTTATTTGAACTTTGATAGGGGTTTCCACTATCATTATGTTAAAAGATTCATGTCGAATGTCGTACGTTTTATATATTGTCTAATGTCGAATATTGCCTGTGTAATGTATTGTATAGTATAATGCACGAGGGATACACGAACACCGAAACCGGTGGTTCCCTGGCTCCTTTGTTCGAGGCATCAATGCCGCCTCAAGCACGGGAAACCGGAGGCAGTGAGTCGACGCCGGATTGGCCGACGTACGACTCACTGCGCACACTGATTGGCCAGGGTTGAAGCCGCATCTTCAAACTAGTGTGTATGTGCTTCAACCCCTGGCCTAGTTCTCAAATGTGTATTCCCTCTAATCAATCCATTGTCTTTGTCCAGACATTAATCAAGCATGTTAACCCTAACCTCGTCAGTATTGTGTTCAGTAGCTCATCTGCCATTTCCCTTAGCGATTATTGGTCCTTTTGTCACCCTCTGCCATTGGTCCATTGTTCCCCGTCACCATTGGTCTGTTGTGCCCTGTGTCATATGCCCATTGTGTCTGATTGGTCCCTGGGCCAAGCCTGCATTAGAATGCTTGGCCCTACCCATCCCTATTGTGGTATTATGTTGTAACTGTATAAAAGTTGTGAGTTTTGTTCAATAAAGTGTGTTACATTTGGAGTGAACCAGAGTCCTGGAGTCTGTTTATTCCCATGGTAAAAGTGGCCACTCTGCCGCCCATTCGAACCAGGTTCCTGTACGTTCGTCCATCTGCTGCCAGGATCCCGCTACCGAACTTCGTATCCTGTCAGGCTGCAACGTGGACTCTGCCCTGTGGTTCTCCTGCCTAAAAAGCTTCAACCTTCGAGTCGAGCACCGGAGTGCTCGAACTGCTGGGGATATAGCCACTTTGGTTCCTGCTACACTTTTCCTGATCCGATTCGGTGCCCGCTCGACGGTGTTCGAGTGCCGTGACCCCTCCGGTAGCCGCATCCTTCGGAGCGGAGTCGGTCATCCCGAGGTTCGACGCCACTTTGAGTCGACCTCCGGAATGCTGATTTGCTCTACCGGTACATTCGACAGCGCCAGTCCGGCGTCGAGAAGGAGAGACCCGGGAACTACAGCGGAAGGCGACCCGGTCTTCATACCACCTTCCGTTACACTATCCTTTTGGATTTACAATCAGTTATATAAGTGTGAATCCTTTCTATATTTTGTGCCACCAACTAACAAATGATCATTTATCAAAAACGATTTATATTACATACAGAAAGTGTTTAATTTTCTTTCATGCATAACCCCCAATGAGCAGGAGACTTGTCTAGCATTCAAGGGGTTAATAACCCATATGTGTGTGTATACTTCCTCTTTAAGGGAAAAAATGCCCTAAGAATTAGTTACTCTTTTTTTTAATAAAGTTTTTATTGAGGATACAACTGGGGTAAATATGTCCCAACATACAGTTTCAGACATGACATTAACATCACAGAGCGTACATCTATAGGATAAGTTATACATATTTCAGTAATATCCAAGGGCCTCCATCTGCATTCCCATGCATTTTTAGATTATGAATAAACCCAACCACCCTCCCCATAAACAACAAAGACCTGCTACAAAAAAAAATTGGGGAGAGAGGTGGAACCCCCTACGAGTCGAGCCCCACCCCCGGGAGATGCCATGCCTTTCCGTGAAACCTCACCCAAGCAGGATCTCCCAGATCTCGTATTGTCTAATTATGTTTCCACTTTGAGGTGTCAAGTGAAATCAAATGAAGTCAGTTTCAATTTTGTCAGTAGCTCTTGATTTAAGGAGTAAGGAATTAAGAAGATTAACTCAAGGCAATTATATTATAGGGCTTGATGACCATGGATTGCAACTCCAGCAGAGGAGCAAAGGCAGGATGTGTCCAATTAGTCCAGCTTCCAGGAATTCATTACTATTAATTTGTTTAACAGCAGCACCCACCTAGGTAAGTGTCCTTCAAACAGGAGTCAGTAGATTTTTTTTTAGCGTTTGTAGTACAAATTGTTTGCCTAAAAATGTATAGCATCTTGTGTTCCTTATGATCCATGCAAGCCTATAGTCCATTATACATGAGGAGGTGTGACCCATAAGCAGCCTTGAACAGACTTCACTCTATAAAGGAAACTACAGACATAAGGCTCAATTCAATACGTACCATTACAAAAATTTAAATCACTGTTGGCAGTTACCTTCACTGTGACAAACTACCAAAGGAAAAAAAAAAAGGTTGGATGCTAAGTTTGCACCCATTAGAAGCTATGAAAAAGATGTTGAATTTGTGATTCAATTCTATGCGTTGGGAGCAACATGCATTAAGGGACTCAACTTTATTGCCAAAAATCTGTTCCTCAAAAAGTTGGTGCTGAGTCCCCTGACACATGTTAACCCCTTGAGTGCCAGAGGGGTACGGAATACATTGCTTTGCAATGCATTCCGTACCCCTCTGGCACTCAAGGGGTTAAAAACCACCGACACTGGAACTGTCTCTAGCTTGGAGGAGAGAAGAGAGAGAGGGGATATGATAGAAACATTCAAATACATGAAGGGATTCAACAAAGTACAGGATGGAAGTATATTTCAAAAGAGTAAAAACGTTAGGACAAGAGGCCATAGTCTAAAACTAGAGGGACACAGGTTTAGATGTAATGTAAGAAAGTTTTACTTCACTGAGAGGGTAGTAGACAAGTGGAATAGCCTATCAGCAGAAGTGGTAGAAGTTAATACAGTGACAGAATTTAAGCATGTATGGAATAGGCATAAGGCTGTCCTTAACATAAGAAAAGACCGAGGACCAAAAAAGGTTTGAGGTTGTGTTTTTTTTTTTTTTTTTGTTTTGTTTTTTTTTACAATAGGAAAATGGGCAGACTAGATGGGCCGAATGGTTCTTATATTCTATGTTTCTATGTAAAAACATCGAAGAAAAAAAGCTAAGTGCCCAGTGATGGTATTCAAATGGGCCCCAAATCCCTATATCAATATACCCAAAGTACTGAAAAATTGTGTGTAATGTAAAAAAATAAATAAATAACCCTTTGAGTGCTAGTAGGGTTTGCAATACATTGCAAAGCATTGCATACTCCACTGGCACTTACAGGGTTAATCCCCTTAAAGCTAAAACCATCCTATTAAAATAAACACTTACCTATAAGAGTGATGTCCACCCTGGTCATCCACAGTGATCCGTCATCTGTCATCTTCTTTTATCTTCTGTCTTCTTTGTCTTTCTTCTGATCTTCAGTTTTCTTCTTATTAGCTTTCTTCTTCTTCTTCTTCAAAAATATTGTTCCTTAATGAAAACATAAATTGAATTTAAAATTAGATAGGCCCCTGAAGTTATGTGGACAACAAATGTACGCTGCCACCATCGCTGCCCCCAATGGTGGTGGCGGCAGATAAGCAGATGAACCCCCCATATACCTCTCAGGCCATTGCCCAAGCAATACTGAGGAACATTTAAATTGGCTTTTATATGGTTCCCTTGCTTCCATTGGATGTGAGGTTACGCACCTCCCAGAGACTGACTTTTTATATAGTTCCCATGCTTTCATTGCCTGGGATGCAGAGTTATGCACCTCCCAGCCAATCAGTTTCTAGCAGGAAGGGTGACAAAACCCAGAGGGGCAGCTGAAGTGTCACCATACATTTGTTGTCCACATAACTTTAGGGGCATATGTAATTTTAAATTTTATTTATGTTTTCATTAAGGAACAATATTTTTGAAGAAGAAAGCTAAGAAGAAGACAGAAGATCAGAAGAAAGAAGAAGACAGTAGATAAGAAAAAAGAATATGACAGATGAAGAAGACAGAAGATACATGCTTTCAGATAAAGGATTTCAGTGGATGACAGGTAAGTAAGTTATGGGGTACATGTAATAGGATAATGTTATGGCTAGTATTGTTCCACTGTGTTGTTGATGTTAGGGGTAGTGTAGGGGAAGGTGACTGTATTCGTGAGCTCATGCTCGGTGTTTGGCAGTGTGTCAGACACTAAGAGTGAGCTGTTTTCCTTTGATGTTCCAATTTCTTATGCTATTTAGCATGAGTTTTTTTAACCAAAAACGCACAACGAATGTTGGGCCACAAGTTGGATTCTGTGTCCCAATGCTCTTGTGGTTCCTGTTGGTAGGGCAACTGGATTCTGATGGTACAATGTGTGTGTCCTGTTTGGTATCCAGTTTGAATCAAGCCCATAATACATACTTGTGAGCAATTCTATTACCATTATAAAGTAGTAGTTTTTTTATGGGTGGTTTATTTAGATTTTTGGTGCTAGTGCTTAGGATGTTTTAAGATAGGTATGTCTCTATTTGTGGCTCCTACTGACATACATGATCAGATTATATAAATCAGTATCATGATGATCTGGGTTCACTTCTCCTAGTTCTATGTTATTTATGAAGCTAATGCACTAACATCTCTACAACTTTAGATATCTTAGTGCATAGACTCCATAGAATAGTATAGGAACTGGGAAAATTATATCACTGGAGAAGTCATCTCTACTTTATTAAGTCATGATCACACCTTAGTGCATAACTCCCAAGAATATTTCTGGGGCAAACCATCTCCATCATAGGAGAGAAATAAACATGCTCAATAGCCTGAATTTCCATATGGAAATGACTAATTATGCTGCATATCCATAAGAAAATAGAACATAGTCGAAAATTTGTAAACCTGTCGAAGGTATGTCGGATGGATGTCGATGTGGGGAAATTACGTCGAAGACACATCAACATTTTGAGCCCTTTTCTATATTTAGTGAATCTCTCCTCCTGCCTCAAAGATCTTACAATCTAATTAAGCATTTACAACTTAATTGCTGAATAACTGAATCTTTGCAGTTTTGGAGCAATCCAGCTGCACCATGGTGAACAACATGGTCATCAATGAATTGGTTCTCAATGTGTTAGAGACCTATCTAGTGTGCAGGGGTTAAATGTCCCATTTAAATCAATAGAACATTTCACTGGATATGTAAGCACTCTGTGCTTTCACTTTTTAAACTTTAATGTATTTTTATAATATTTACAAATTTCTAACATTTGCATTAATGCACTTGCAGTTTTCTTTTGTTTTTTAAAAAAATTGTAAAATCTAAATTTTGTATAGGAAATACCCCAGGCTGATGTAATTCTTAGGCAAGCCAGTTACATTATGGGGGACAATTAATAGTTGGAGACCTTGAATTCAAGGAGTTAAAAGCCCTTGAATTATTTCACTTTTCAAAAGATTCTCAACCTAATACTCATATGGTGGGACCCTTGTTCTACCACATTTTTTTCTAAATATGTTCTCTCTGTGCTAAAATGGCTGTAACTATTAGAGACATGAAGAAAAGGTAGACAAGGTGTACTGCATAAAATGAGGAGTCATTTGTCTTTCTACCCCTAGTTTGGTGTACACAAATGTTTCTAGTCATTGGTGCTAAAGGGAAAATATGCATTTTTTTACATTTCTGCCTATTCAGAGGTACCAAACTCTTTGAAAACTATGGAATTTACTACTGTACTCATCAGCTACTGCTTTTCTTAGAAAAATGGCATGAAATTATTAAATTATTTTTTTTAAAAAAAGGTAGTGTGAAAAAATATTTTTTAACAATTCCACCACTAAAATCTTTGAAAACCAAGGCATTTCCTACTGTATTTAGTACCTACTACAAGCTCAAGAAAAACAATACCACATTGTTATGGTTTAATATACTGTTGTGGTTGTCTGGAGCACTAAACTAACATTTTTATTTTCTAATATTACTTACCTGCACAAAAATGGTCATAACTATTATAGTCACAGGAAAAAGGAAGGCAAGACAAACTATTTCGGAAAGTTTACAACCAGGTGCATCATTCAAGAGGTCATTTACCTTTTCTTACCTAAACTGATCAGTACAATTGTTTCCATCATTCCAAAGACACTAAATTCTTTGAAAACCATTGAATTTCGTAATGTAGTCAGTACTTACTGCCAGTTTGAAAAAAATGTACTCTACTCATATGTGAGCATGCATATATTTTTGTGTATGAGTGCCTGTGGGTACATGTGTATGATCAGGGTTCCTATCCATAACCAACTGTTCGTTAAACAACTGTAGAACATTGGATAATCAATAGATCACCCAATATGCGCACTAACCCTTTGAGTGTCAGAGGGGTAAGCAATGCATTAATAAAGGGTTAATGAACACTCTTAAATGAGTAGGGATGGGTCTGAGATCAAGGCTCATTAAAGTGCCTCCCCCTGCACCGTATAGAAAAATAAAAAATAAAAATACTGCCATCTATTGGGATTCCTTTACTGAGGTACTACAACTGGAGTCTGACCACTTCCCTGAAGGTAAGTCTCAGTCCGTGGTAGTATCCCCTTCACTTGCAAAGGATGTGAATGGACTGAGATGGTAAAAATAAATTACAGATTTATTATGAGGACACAGTTCCCTACCCCAAGCAACTTACCCCTGCCATACTCAAGGGAACAGGGATTTGATCTGGTTGCATGTAATTGCACACTACTGAAGCTTAATGCATGCCCTTTCCCAGCATGTATGTTCAAAAATAATGGCCAACAGTCTTTTACACAGTGAAATGTGGCAATTGCCTGTGCACTCCATTTGATGAAGAAAATGAAGCTGAAAAAACAACAGATTGACCCTATACACTCACTACCCTAAATCTATATAATGATATGGATTACTATAACAGTAGAAGAGATGTGCTCACAGGGTAATTAAATAATCATCACACAAAAAAGAAGAAAGAAACCCTGCATTATTAAGCACTGAATATAAGACATAGAAGAATAAGGAAAACGTAAAACTTAACATTTAATTTATATATAGATAAAATATAGTGTGAACATTCCCTAAAGAGTAAGAGACTGTGATTTATATTAGATTACAGAGTAATTAAGCTTAGTTCTCAGAAATCTCACACACCCAATGGGAGATGCAAACCCATATATCACACATATATTATAACTGTGAACAAGCATATAGCGAAACGCGCGTTAGTTTTATTACAGAACTGGCATGATTGCTGGCATCCCTAGGTTTTAAGACCTTGAAGTAAAATGTAAAAATTCACTACTTTTTTAATATAGGATTTAGTAACTAAAATCTCGAGTGAATAGCGAAGCTTTGCCAAAAGAGAGAGATAATAACTTAGTTATCTACGTCCAGTGTTTTTATATATGAGACTTTCTGCAGTTAATGCTTCAGTGCCAGATCGCTTTGACATCTTAGATTGGTAGGCTACACCTAATCTTTACGTAGACACTATTGGCAATCTGGATTGTGCCCCGGTAACAAATTTAGTTAGGGTACAGATACCTAGGTACTTAGTACACACACTAGATATCAACTATAATAGTTACGATGAATATTTAGTAACTTGGTTGCCGAAAATCAATGGCTGATCGCTGTGTTGCTAGGGACTTATAGGGTTAACTTTGGATGCCAGTCTATAATAGCGATTATTTGTGTATTACACCTATATACATATAATCAATAATTAGTGTATAAAAGTGAACATTTGAAAACCATATGTATATAAACAGATCTATTAGCCATATAGGAAACTACTGCTGTGATATATAAGTTTTTTAACTATAGCGATCTGATATTGAAATAGTTGCTCATACACTATAGTGGGTTTGCATCTCCCATTGGTTGTGTGAGCTTTTAGATTTCAGAGAACTAAATTTAATTGCTCTGTAATCTAATATAAATCACAGTCTCTTACTCTTTAGGGAATGTTCGGACTATATTTTATCTATATATATAAATTAAATGTTAAGTTTTATTTTTTCCTTATTCTTCTATATCTTATATAGGAGCTGAATAGGTGTAATATAGATTGAGTGCTTAATAATGCAGGGTTTCTTTCTTCTTTTTTTGTGTGAAGAAAATGAAGCTGCCAAGTAGAAGTCAGGACTGTGTTCACATGTATTGTATTGTATTGTATATTTTATTTATATAGTGCCAACCGGTGTACTTGGCACTTTACAGATTACATTTAATTTAGCAGGGGTACAATAAGTGCGGTGATTAAGTGCTTATATAGGCAGTCATAAGGTGAGTATACATTAGGATAAGAGGTCCCTGCCCCATAGAGCTTACAATCTAAGTGTTTCGATGTACAGTGGTTGCAGAAGTGTGTACTAACAGTGGGCCACCCAGGTCACAGAAGGAGATTGTAGTTCCAGCCTCTGAGAACCCTGGAGTTAAAGTAATGGTAAAGGCCTTACAGGGTATTATTGAAGTGATGTTAAATGAGAAGTAAATCTTTATTATGAAATACTAAGATTTTTATATTTATAGGTAAGCTAAGGGTATTTTCAGCACCAGGAAACAGTGAATGGGACCATGGGTATGGCCATGTGATGAGTGGGGGTGTGGTCATGGGAAAAGCTAAGGGCACCTAGGGTGCTGTGATATGCAACTCTGGCCCTGGTTAGTAGGGGTTTAAGCACCTATTTAAATTTCTGAGAATTTTTATGTTCCAATTGGTGTACCTCAGAACTGCCCCACCTTTTTCCTGAAGGGGTGCTCATCCCTAAAATGTAATTTCTCTTTTGTCTTCTTTATCCTTATAAAAGTCTAATAACATTTTAGTTATTGCATTGCTTCACAATATGGCACACCCCGTTCCTTTAAGGGTTAAGCTACAATTTAAGATTTTCAGGATTTTTTTTTTTCAGAACTCATTAGATATGTGTCAGAAGACACTTCCAAAAACATTGAACCAATTCTTAATTTGTTAACACTTTCTGCATTCATCTTTACTCTCGACATTCCCCAAGGACGGTTCCACAAAGTGACTGATGATGATTTCCTGCACTGGGAACACAAGATTAAACACTATCCTTGAAATGGAGCACTGATTCATATAAAGGGACCTCTATATTCAGAGCACACAGAGAAAGAAATACATTTCCATAAAGATGTCTAGCAGTCATGCATTAAGCAAGGGGGAAAAAACACATATTTTATTTATCATTGCTGAGATGTAGTTATGCAATCAATGAATCATACAATAATGGAGAGAAAAGTAAAAAAAAAAAAATAAAATACATGTAATTGGACTGGCTAAACACATTTCATTTGTCAAAGAAGAGTAGATAATTGCATTTGATATGCTATGATTTTTTTTCCACTTGGGTTTTGATGATTGAGGACCACATGCACAGAGTAAAAGTGGGTCAGATATGGGGTAAATCAAGAGCAATATAGGGGAGAAATAAAGATTCCAGTTGGTTTAACTATTTAAGTGCCAGAGGAGTATGCAAGCAATGTGTTGAGTACCCCTCTGACACTCAAAGGGTTAATCATGTTTTTATCCCCTTGAATGCTATAGAAGTCTCCAGCACAGTTCTTTGGGATGCACTGGTGATCTGTCTAGTATTCAGTGGGTTAAACGAACATTAAATCCTACTAAAATGCTGGCTTTGGCTCATGACTGCCATCTTGGTCCAGTAGCTGAGGAGTTAATATTTAGCAAGTCTCAGGGCCAATCCCACCCTGTTTCCCCCATTTCCTGTATCTGATCAGCAGCTGGCTGTGTGGGAGCTGGGATTGACATGTCAAACCCCAATCTGGTGTGCTTGCACAGAGGTGAAAGAGAATTTCTGCCAAGTGGTGCTACAACTAGTATAATGTACAAAAAAACCCCAACATTCTACTTGTCAGATATGTCAAACTTTAATTCAATGGTCCCTAACCCTATCCTCAAGGTCATGTTTTTAGGATTTCTAATTAACTCCCTTGTGCAAAAGCAGGGAAATCCTAAAGACAAAGCCTGTAAGGCATCCCCAAGGATAGGTTTGGGAACACTTCCAAGCGCATCGATTCAGTGAAAAAGCCTGTGCACTGACAATTTACATTCTCACTAGTGCATCTACTCATTTGAACATCTACTTAATATTCTGGTTTTCACTGTAACGTAACCTGTTATTAACATTAGACTAATGCAATTGGTCTGCTTATCAGCTAGACAGCCAATGAAATTAAATAGTAGCAAGAAGTTTGGGGGTGGGCCAAGGATCATGGTGGGGATAGTGGAGACTGTATGGGATCCATCCACACAAGTAAAATTTAAAGAGGGAAAGAGAGAAAGCACTAAATCCTACATTCTGATGTGAAAACATGAGCTGTAGCGGCCATCTACATAGCACAAGCTGGGCGGATGTATATACATATGTGCGCTATACCAGCTTGCGCTGTATTTAACTTCTGCTTTATTCTTTTGGTCTTTTGTGGTGTTGGTCTGGTACGTGCTCTTCTCACAATTATTTTTATTATTATTTTGATCCGCTGACAGTGATGAGAAGGATAATGGGACTACACACAGCTACTACAGGCAAATCAGCAAGGTATCTTACATTGCTTGCAAGTCAGCAATGCTTAAGCCCGCGACATGACAATCTCGCCGGCACCATGCTTAATGTGCAGTTTAGTTGGTCGCCCAATAGTGGGTGACATTTGAAAAGGATACCGTTGCAGTGTAAGTCTGCTGTGTGCTAGTCTGCCATTGTAATAAAGTAATTATATTGGGACTGTTTAAAATATGCAATGCACAGTCCCAGAATGTATGAAACACTGTGACAGGGGGTGTGAGATGAACAAGATTGCATGGTATGATCTATGTGAACCGCTACACGATCTAACTCTTTGAACCTGTCTAGGAGTTGGGTGCCTACTTTGTTAGGTAACAGGCCACATAGCCCTATTATGCTTTGAGGGAGGGTGAAAACCCCATCCACTAGTGCCCACACATCATGTAATATGAGGCAGTTATGGACCGCTTGGGCATGTGTTTTTATTGTTATTGGGACAGACAAACAAAGGGCACACTTGAAAAACTGAAGAGCTTGATGCCCAAAACTGTATCATCCAAATTTTCATAAGCAGATACAGTACTTTCATCCAGAGTACCAGAAAGAAGATGCATGCATGTAATAGCTTAACTTAAGTATAACCAGCACCTTACTTCAGAATCAGAACCCAAAAGTTTAACATTTAGACTTGTATGAAATTTTCTTCATGGACATAAACAGGATACTGTCTGATTTAACGTATCTGCTTATGGAGTCAGACAGCCAGTTTGAGAGCATAATAAGCATATATATGTGTGTGTGTGTGTATGTGTGTATATATATATATATATATATATATATATATATATATATATATTTTTTTTTTTTTTTTTTTTTTTTTTTTTTGTATGTGTCATTTAAGTCCTTACCACCCCTCCATTCTTACAACACCACTTTTAAACACATCCCTTTATCCACACATTGCTATTGTGTGTGTGTTTGTATGAGTGAGTGTGTGTTTGTATGAGTGAGTGTGTATGTGTGTTTGTGTGTGTGAGACTGTGTGTGAGTGTGCGTGTGACTGTGTGTGTCTGTGTATGTGTGTCTGTGTGAGTGTGTGTGTATGTGTAAAGTGGTATATTAAATGAATGCCCTGTGTAAGTATATGTTGCGTGTATATAACCCCTTGGATGCTAGATTTGGCTTTAAAACCCCCCAATTAATTTTTACTATAGCGTTAAGCATATAAATCCATTTATAATCCTTATTACGTCTAGAAATCTAAGTTCTTCGGAGACTAACTGCCAGGCATCTTGCAGAAGAGGCATCTGTGAGCCTGCACTGTCTATCCCTGTCTGTACCTTTAGGTACAATGCAACTCTCCCTTGCCAATCATTGAGGAGAAAGGGATGCTGTTGTCTGCCGTTTTTTTCTGTTTTTTAAATTTGCCTGTATAGCTTTATAGAACTCTGAACTCTGTGCAAGCCTGATAATAATAATAGTAATTTTTCATGGTTTTCACTGCTATGTAAGCTGCTGTAAATAATTTTGCTTATGGCTTTCCTTGTTATAATTAAGCCTGCAAACAAATGTTAATAAGGATTGTCTTGTAAGCCTGAAAACAATTTTTGGGGGGATAATGTTAAAATAAAACGTGGATTTAAACGTGGTTGAGACACATGGTGGTGTTCTGGTACTTGAGACAGAAAATAATATGATGCTAACAAAGGTCCCTACTGGTGGCTGTCAGTGGCCTAACAATCATGTAAATACCGCCTTGTCATCAGTGTTGTAGTTAGTTGTACATGCACCTTATGCTTCTGTGGCTTGTTTGTGTCTTTCCACTTCTGCTACATGATGGTATTAGACGTTGGTTCATTAAAAAAAAAAAAAAAAAAAAATAGTCTACCTTCATTAAAAATAAAACCAGCAGTACTGAAAACCCTCTGTGACTGTACGCTTTCATTGCAATCTGCGCCAGTGCTGGTTACATAGTTTTTTTAGCTAGCACTCCAGTGTTCATCATTTCTTCCTAGAACATAGCTATTCTCCTGGTAGGCTGTAATCATCTCACATGTTCTTGGGCCACTCTTTCAAGATAGACTATAGGTATCATTTACCAACCCATATTCAGGAAGCAAGTCCCATACAGAAGTACCAGTGCCATCATCACAACCATGCTTGCCCCCACCACCTCCATTACCATCATATTTGTTGCTCCCTCTGAACAACCAGTATGGCTTTCTGTGATGATGATGCCACGTGTTCTCTTTATTCTTGTGATATTGATGTTGCTCCTAAAGGTATAATGCTTATTCTGACTTCCCTTTTGGACCCATACATTTCTCTTTTTCCTCTTCCACAATACAATGCTCAGCTCAGTCTATAAGAATTTCTTTATAAGCTTTGACAGAATCATATTCCTTAGAAAAATGCTGCTGATCACTCCTTGGCACAAATTGATCATGCTTTGGAAGACATTCAGACAGTTTATGCTTGAAGTGGGTGTATAGCAATGTACAAGAATGTATTTCTCATTGCTTTTTATAAACACTATTTGAGGATCCCGCTCAAAGCATGCTAACATATCAGTCACCAGCTGGTTCATTTCTGTGTTGTCATTATGAACAGAATAATTTGCCATGCAATGCACTTCAGTTTTTTCTGCAATAAATAAATAAGGTGGAGTATTTTACTTGCTCCTGCACCAGTTCAACTAGGTGGCCATCAAGGTGGCCTCTTCAAAAGGCTTCAGGACCTGACAGAGGTCTGACATAATCTCACTGATTAGGTAACAAAACTTCCCCTACATTGCTTCCAGCTAAGCAATGTATATCCACTGATGGTCTTGTTCCACTCATACAGACATTCAAACATGTACAATGTGGAATTCAGTAGTAGGTATCTCCATTTTCAGTGTGTGATGGTTCAGGTGGTTTTGATCTTTTATGGAATATAATAAATTGTGAGCACTGTAGGACTGGCTAAAATGTGCACAGATTTTACCAGTGGTATTCAGCATTTCTCATGGTTTCAGATTCTGACAGAAAGCAAGTAACTAATAGGCTGAGGACATGGGCGAAGCAGTATATATGCACCATATCTGCTATTTACAGGGGAGCTATGATATTGGGACAGTTGTCAGCAGACACACAAAGCCAACTTTCAAGCGGCAAGGGTCATGCTATTCATCTGTCACTGGCTACAGTTTCTTTAAGACATCTGCAGCATTACGTGACTGTCTATCAAAGCTTTTCATACATGCCAATAGTATTGGCTACTCTGCAACTGGACTTTTGCTACTTGTAACAGAGGCAGTGGTGGTGATGGTGGTGGTGAAATGCTGCTGCTGCTGCATGTTACTACCTACTGCCATATTTTTCACATACATAAAACCAGCACTACAAGATGTTGGTGTTATTGTTACATAAGATAATGCTGTCTCACATCCTGACAATTCTATAAAACTGCAGACAGATGCCTCTCTCTCCCTTCCACTTTTAGAAGTGTTTCTGCTACTGCTAGTAATGACTCCTCTGACATGTCACTGGTGTTCCTTCCAGTCAGACCTGTGGTTTGAGATCTCAATGAGGATGTGCATAGATGAGAACCTGTTTTCCCCCTGCTCACATGTTTTTTTACACAGACAACAGACAGCAAAATTTTTGAATTTTGAATCATAAATTAAGTTTCTCCAGTTTCATAGACTGAGGAATTCTGGACAGACTGCTACTACAACTAGAGGGGCTAGATATTACAGTGCCGATAGCAGTAGGCACTACACTTTCAGCAGCAGCAGAAACACTTCTGGCTGGTAGTGGGGAAGTTCTTGACCTGTGGTGCTACTTTCTTAATATTACAGATGATGAGTAGGGCTGTTTGAGGATTGCACTTTCAAGATGTGACACTAATGGTAATCAAAATTGTGTTTTGTTTTGTATTCATTACTTTGTTTACATGCCAAGACTTTCCACATGATCACTCAGATAGTTGATACACAGACTTACCGCTCCTTTCCACTGGTGGAAATCTAAGCATTTTGCTTTCAGCAAGTTGTTGGGCCAAATCATCATCACTCTCACACTTTTTATCATAAGCTTCATCATTAATAATTAGGTTATCATCTTCAGCATCATCTGCTTCCTCAAAGTCTGATGCAACACTTGGTCCCACGCTAAATCATCTTCCTTCTCTGTGGCAACAACACTAGCATAACACTGATCATCATCATCACCTTTCATCTTTATAGTTCTACTACTACCTCTATGTAGTGGAAATTTTAACATCAGTTTCACTAATGTCCTCCTCCTCCTCATGCAGAAGAGATTCATTGTCATCACTTGCTACAATAGCTTCCTTAACCAGGGCCACAGTCAGGTTTTGGAGTACTACTTTACTACTACCAACACACCCATACACTCCTCTTACCCCTCCTTTCTCTTTACCCCTGCCCTTGGCCCATTTGGTAGACATAGTAATAATATTGTTGTTAGCATAAATCACATGGCTGGCAGTGATATTCAAAATACTGTTTTGTCCCTCTGTTGTGGGATCTATGCCAATATTTTAGTCAGTCTCTGTCACTGTTAATGTCAGTTGTTATAGTTCATGTTTAAAAAAAATCCCGCTTTTCTTGGTCTACCAGTCAAAGTTTTATTTGTTTATTTATTTTTATTTACTTTTATAAGTGTCACACTTACACCCATACTCACTACAACTACAAGCAACCAGCTGTCCTTTTTGCCTCTAGACGAATAGATTATGGCATAATTCTCTTTCTCTCCAAAGGATTAGTGCAGTGGTATTTTTATAGTACTGCACAGGATAAACTTGGGTTGGCTACAGAAAACACTAACTCTACAGCTTGCAGTAAAATAATAAATCACAAAAAAATCACTGGTTCTCCAGTGCAGCACCACACCATTGTATATTCTTCTTTGTCCTCTAGTTCTTGAGGATATAATGGAGTGCAGCTGTGTATGGATGGTACAGATACAGTATGTTAAATCAAGCCCCTTGACTATATTTGCCTTGAATGTCATTGTCACAAAAGGCTTATTCTCAAACAACAGATTCCTTGGTAGATGCTGAGGATCGATGATTTCAGTGTGTTTCTTAGGTGTGTTGTCAGTTTCAGGTGTGTCCTTGCTGCTGTCAAAAGCTGAGAGTACCTCAAAATTAAGCCAAGAAGGTGCCAATGGGAGATCAAGAAGCAAAGTCAAAGGAACAAGCTGAGGTCAATTCGCAGGAGAGGCATGGAGTCAAAATCAAGCAGGGATCAGGAAACCAAGTAAGCAAGCTTGCAGAAACTGTAACATGGCAGACGTAAGGCTCAAACACTGCAAAAAGGAAAGGGTGAACAGATTATTTAACAGCCCTCTTGTCCAATCAAAGCACAGAGAAGCCAGCAGGTGATATGGGAGTGTCAAACAGGTACATGTGTGTCAGTCATGTCAGATGTTTTTTCTGGTGGTATCTCTTAGTATCAGGTTGGGTAGCTGCAGTCTCAGGTTGGCAAGCTGCTTGCAGTCACTCATTCTATCACTTTTATTTTTGGGGGGTTATCCTTCCCTTCTTCTCACCCACAACCAGAAAACAACTGGCGGTGTCTCCCTCTACAACACTCCTTTAACACCACCTCAAACAGCTCACATTCATTTATTATATTTCAATTATGTTACCAGAAGTCACAGAGTATTCTGCTTTCTCTCTTGCTTCCCAATCCCAAGCATAGATGTATTATCTGGTCACTGGTGTTGCATGACTCAGCCTGAGGATGACTGGCTTCTTGTCTCTCATGCTAACACTTATTTTGAGGGTGGTTTAATGCTCCCTTCTCACCTACACCCAGGAAACCTCTGCGGGATCTCCCCAACACTCTTTTAACATCTCCACAAATGAACAGCTTACTTTATTGTGGTTGTTTGATTGTCTCCAGAAATCACAGTATTCTCCTTTCTCTCTTAATACGAAGCACAGACTGATAACCTATGGGAAGCTGACACCCTTTTATATTAGCAGCATTGTGGGAAAATTTGCAGCATTGGGGGAAAATTTAGTTTTACTATTGACTTCAATGCAAATCTGTACTTTTCTTTACAAATGTACTGCTCAGTGGAAAGTGCAATTTTTTGCCTCTTTCACTTTTGAGGCAGGAGGTTTTGCCCATCCCTAGTTCTGTCACACTAGGTCTGCCACCTTGCTTCATGCATTGAGTACTAGCTGCATTGTGTGCATCAGATCATAATTGATAGGGAGATCCGTAGTGTCCAGTGTCATATTGTACAACACTTGAGGGTAATGTACAAATCCACCAGCATGTCATTTACTTAATCTGGAAAACTGTATGTGCTTATGAACAAACATATTTAGTACATAGTGACATACACAACTCTGCCATCGCAAGTCACTAACAAGGGAAAGCTCAAACGCCAACCTGTAATATGCATATGAAAACAAATGAATTGCCATACACTGCAACACTTTCTGCCCCTTGATGCAAATCTCCAAAGCAGCCATCCAATATAATAATTCGCCAAAACGTGTGTAACGACACAGTCATGCGCAGTAGAGACTGCCTGCTCCGCAGCTGATACAGAGCTGGATTGCCCGCAACCGGATGGCAGTGGCACTGTGGCCCTTGTAACAGGCTCTTCAACTAGTGTTCTAATAAAAATGGAAAATACATTTTAGCCTAGAAGTGGATTTCTGCTCTCAGAGTTTCTCAGTGGTGGGCCCATTCCACCAGTAGGCCCAATGCAGCTGACCACTTTGCCCTGCCTGTTTACTATCACAGCAAAGTATAAATTCAACTAATAATATTAACAATTTCATTTTCATTTATCACTGACAATACACTAAAAGACCATCCAGCCAAGTAACGCATAAATAATCTAAAATTTGTGTGTGAGACATGGTGCAAAAAAAATAAAATAAAATCAGACAAGGTCACACAAGGACGCAACACTGGAATCAAACGACTTCACAGTTTCAGGCACAGTGTTGTTGTTTTTAGAGTCAGAACATCTAACAGCTGCTTGACTCCCTCTTCTTAAAAGCTGCTACATTAGTATGTAAAATTATTACAATTCTACAAAAAAGTGTCTTAGTTAACCT
The DNA here is from genome assembly GCA_037306005.1 of Rhinophrynus dorsalis. Taxonomy (NCBI): domain Eukaryota; kingdom Metazoa; phylum Chordata; class Amphibia; order Anura; family Rhinophrynidae; genus Rhinophrynus; species Rhinophrynus dorsalis. The sequence goes on along the minus strand of CM074719.1, from coordinate 164,446,174 downwards.
GGCCCTCTATCAGAATTCCAGGACAGAAGGATATCACATTTTGCCTCTGTAGTCCATATGTACACAGAGAGGTGGAACAATTACGAATCAATCCAACTACACCATTGGAACAATTACAATTTCTGGTAACTTGACCCTCTGAGTGTCAGAAAGGAATCCAATGCATTAGATATCTCTTTGGCACTCAAAGGGTTAATCTGCTGGTTTACAATTAGATGGGCACCCTTCTTAGTCAATGAGTTAAATGGGATCTTAACACCTTGAGTGCTAGCGGTCTTAACATAATATTATCTTCACAATTAATTTTGCACCCCTCTGGTTATCAAGGGGTTAAGAAGTGAACTTGGTACCAAACCTTGGGCCACATGAAAAAAACAACAATTCTGGGGAAAGCCAGTTGTGCTGTAGTGAACAAATATATATTTGCATTTGGTCTTTTTTTATTTCATTTTGAAATACTTTATTGAAAAAAATGACATAATACAATGAAGATCTTGAGAGTTAGAAAAAACTGGTCCATACAGACAACCAGTAGCAACAATGCATTTGGTCTTTTAACCCCTTGACTGCATTTCAGAGTTGCAAGTCAAATTTAACTCTTTTAGTGCCAAAGAGGTACTCAACGCATTGCAAAGCAATTCGTTATGTACCCCTCTGGCACCCAAAGGGTTAAATCAGTGGGAAATTCTTAATTTGTGATCTTGGCTTGCTTCAGAATTGCTGTCCTTAAATTTGGTCATATGGCCCCATGTTTGTTAGAGGCATCAGTTAATCATCAATCAGTTAATCAGTTAGAGCTATTATCCTATTTATATGTGGAACATCCTGCCACCACTCCTTATTTTTCAGGTTTGCACTCATCTGCATTTCATCTTCAACAGGGGCCCCAATAGGTATACTGCAATCTAGCAGAAGATCACTAAGCGGTTAACACTTTGTGTGCCAGAGTGGTACGCAACGCCTTGCAAAGCAATGCGTTGAGCACCTCTCTGGCACTCAAAGGGTTAATGATAAACCATGAGAAGATTCATGCTGAGTAGAGTACAACTGGTTTGTCCCAAAATTACTTGATTTTAACAGATTTTTTACAATAAATATAATTATCTTGAGAAATATGTCTGAATGTGATGGCGAGGCGCGCTGACCTATACTGATAAGGTGTTCGATCATGTTCGGATGACCACAAAAAAACAGACCCTATGTCAGTAAAGGCTGACCAGCAAATTGCTTTAGCGCATACCCAAAGTGCACCAACAAGTTGGAGGCTAACATCAAAAAGCTGCACTAATGGATTTGCACATTTCTCCCCAAATGTTCCATACTTCAGTAAACCATGAGTAAACCATTATTTTGGTGGATACAAATTTCAGTTTAGAATTTATATTTATCAATTAAATTCACACCGTTCAAAACATGATAAAACTTACATTAATCATCAATAACTGAGGTTTAAGAAAAAAATCTATAGAAGCCAGTGAATAACAAAAATATTTACAGTTGTTTAATCAAACAAAAGATTAGACAAAATAAGTCTACCATACATAAAGACTATTTGAGCAAACAAAAGATTATAAGGAAAAGGGTTAATTGTTTATGTAAAATGTGCTTGGTGAAATTAAACAATTTTGATTGTATGTGCATGTAAAGTGTTTGTTCAGGTAAACATTTGTCTTAGTCAAACAGAAGATATACCTTTTTGATTGTGCTAGTCCATAACACACACAGTTCTTTTCAAAACCTGGTGGAATAAGACAAAACAGAATTAAAGACAACTCATGAAATCAAAAGTATGGAAATAATAGTTACACTTCTCATGCGATTTGTTCTTACCTATTATTTTTATGTTAGATATTATATAGCCAGCAAACCATTATCATACTATTTATTGCTTGAATGAGAACTATAACAGCTATATCAACTCTAATGTTAGTGTTACCTTTACTTATTTATTTTCCTTTATAAATAGATACAATGGTAGAAGAAATTAAGATGTTTCCAAGAAGCAGAGTATTAAGTAAAATAAAGATGTGGCGTACTAAAATCCATAAAGCTAATATTGAGCCATTGCAAGTTATAAATGTTACCACTGGTTTTATCTCACGTATTCCTATTAAAGTCTATGAGGGATATGTAGATTAAACTGAAAAAAAGTTATCAATTGCAATGGAAGCCAGCACGTTTCCTACAAATGAAATCGGTAAATTAAATTATTTTAAAAGCTTTGGGTGGTTTCTATTAACCCTTTTACCATTTGTGTGCCAGAGGGCTATGCAATATTTTAGCATTCAAGCCACTTTTAAATGTTGGAATTGTTACAAATTTTAATAAATTTATATTGAATCTGGAGCCCCAGCCTGAATTCCATTGGAAGAAGTGTTCCAGTTAAAACGTACCCTAGCAGAGACAGGATAATACTCCATACATGTGCATTTAGCCAGACTGTCTGATACCAGCCATCTGACCATTTAACCACGTGAGTACATTCCTGTATTTTAAATAATTGTTTGTGGTGGTACTTCACTGTTGGTGCTTTCTCTCTTTTTCTTGTTTGGAGTGGAAATCTTTGCGCTGCTTGGGAGAGTGTGATCGAGAGAGCACCAGTCCAAAAAGAGAATCGTCTTTCTATGCTTCGTCTGGGGGCAGTCACAAGTTCCCCAGTTGTCATAAGGTTGGAAGGGACATATTCTTTCACTCCAACTGATCCTCTTGTGAGTATGCACCCACAGGGTGTTGGTGGTGGCACACATCTTTGGCCATATTGATATACAAAGGGGCGCTCCCTGCCATTTCTCCTGTTTTCTTTTCTGCAATAAATGTTGGGTACACCTCTGGCACACAAAGGGTTAAGTGCAAGAGGGGTAGGTAATGCATTGATTTGTTAAACGTTGCATACCTATCTGTCACTCTGGTACCCCTCTGGTTCACAATGTTGCCTACACCACTAGCATTCCAAGTGTTAATTCAATCTAAATGAAAAGAAATTGCAAAATTACTCAAATTTAACATATAAATAATGCTAATTTGCAAACAGTGAGGGTGATGTACTAAGAATGAATTGGAGCAAACCAACTGCATCATAGGGAAAACAAATACATTTCCAAATGTATCATTAAATTAAATGGTACTTTTAAACCATTGAATTTTAGGGAGGCCCAACAAAAAGCAATGCCTTGGGGGCCTCTCTAGCAATCCAGATGTTAAAAAGCTCAATTTAAATCAGTGGGAATTTTTATTTGTCACTGTTAGTGCAGCTGATTTCATCTTAGTACATCAGCCTCACTGTTGCTTTCATAGAGATTACTAAGGAAACATTTCCCGTAATGCAGCTTACACACATCCAGAGCAAAAGTACTGCCACAGGCTTCTGTTTAACCCTTTGCGTGCCAGAGGGATGTACAATGCATTGCAGAACAATTAATTGAATATTCCTCTGTACCACCAGCACCAGTACTATTAATTAACCATCTGAAAGCACTGAAGACAACAATGTGTCACATTCCAGTGTTGATGGCATAGCGCAAGAAGGTGTAGCAGCTCAACCAACTGCTGCATCTGACAGTGAGACAAAGAAGCACAAAAACATCTGGTAGTAGTGAACATTGTGAAAATCCCTCAAAGGGGAAAAGTAAAAAGAAATTGCATAGAGAAATATAAATGTAGTGGTGAAGAAGCAGAGAGTGAAACTGAGGAAGACCTAATGACTGATGATGATGTGGATCTAGACTATATCTTGCCAGCATCCTCCTCTTCTTCAAATACAGATGAAGTTGTGAGTGAGAGAGATGATTTCAAGACCAGAAAGATAGCTGAAAGGCAAAGGCTCAATCTTTCACCACTGAAAAGGAGCACTGTGCCTGTCTATGAACTGTTTGAGAAAGCAATTAGAAAGTCTGACCATAGACAAGCAAAGATGCCAAAAAAATTCACAGTTATCCTGCCAGTCATCATAAGCATCCAAGCCCCTATCAGTCACACACACACACTAATAGTGTTGAGTAATCAGCAACAAAGCAGGTTATCAGCATCCACAGCCTTAGCTTTGATGAGTGTCTCTGCTGCTTTTTGAATTGTAGTGACACCTAGTAAAAGTACAATTTCAGCAACATCTAGCTTAGTAGTAGTAGTAGTAGCAGCCTCTCAGGAACCCCACAGGCAATGAACTCCACAGTATGGAGATGCTTCACTCAGGGTCCAAAAGCTAAATACGTGTCTATCTGTTATTTGTGTAAGAAGCAAGTGAGCAGGGATAAAGTAGGCTCACACCTAGGCCCCTCCTCAATGAGTTCCCACCTGAAGCACAACCACAAGTTCTCCTAAACATTCCCAGGTCTATGGGGTACATAATAGAAGTGATGTTCATATGTCAGAGAGTATGCCAAGATTTCTAGCTCATGCTGCAGAGGAGTATGTTCTACACATACTGCCACTACCCCATCACCTCTACAAGCCATGTCAATAAAGCAATAAAGTTGCACAGTTCTTCTACTATGCACTACCATCCTTCATTTACTAAGTTCTTAGAAAGAAGTCAAAACCTGCACAAAAATAATGCAAAAGTACACTTATGGAATAGTAAACTTGCCAAAATGTTGGCAGTTGGTATGCTGCCCTTTTCTTTTGTTGAAAACAGAGGTTTAAAGAATGTCATGTGTTACACTCTGCTGGAATATTTCGAGCAGCAGTTATTTTTCAAGGATGACTGTTCCAATGTTACTTAAGCAGGAAGTTAATGTTGTGAGCAAAGGACAAAGGCACTCAGCCTACCAACAATTTTTTTTAAGGCATATGTTGCTGTAGGACTCCCAACGTTTACTTTCAGTGCTCAGAAGAAGTAATATTGTTGCGGGAAATCTTGCAGTCATAGAAAACATAGGTGAAATATGGCAATTTTTTTGCAGAAAATGTATAGGCAGTGGCGGAAAGTAGAACATTTTATTTATTGTGTATGGGTGGGAAGTTCTACAAAGAGCGGTAAATCATTTTTTCTCGAAAAATTCTATGGGAAATTTCTCTGACTTTTTGGCCATTCCTACTAGCCAGTAGTCAATGGGATCATTGTTTCTGCCTAAAATAAAATTATCTTGAAAGTATGCTGAAAAAAGCTTTTATGTTAGAGCTATTATCAGCACATACGAAAGCAGTTTTCATGGAGTGGGGTAAAAGCCATTTTTCTATTACCTGCTCTACTTTATTTAACACATCTATGGCTTGTGAGAATCTCTCAAAACTGTGCATGCACAACAAGGTGACATGATGATGATGATATGTGCTAGTCTGCTGCTGTCTTTTAATAATACTGACAGAACTAGAGGCAAGATCACTGGCTGTTCCTGTGAACTGATGCTGCATTCTCTTGTTGGCAAAGAGCTGTCCTAAAACTGTTGGTGCACTGCAACTCTCATTAACCCATCCCAACATCATTTAAATAGAATGTTCAGGTTCACTTTTCCACTGGGTAGTAAAATGACAGCTCATCACTAGTTGTGCAAATTACAGTGTGCATCAAGGGTTGGCAAACTAAGGACATACACCAATCACATAAAAATATTGCATCGTTCAGCCCTAACCAATAGTATCTTTACTGTATAAACTTTAAAACATTGTACCACAAACCTATAGGGCTGTTAAAAGTATAAAATGATACATACCAGGAGATGTCTTCATGAGTAGGTGCTGGTGCCAACAGATGAACACGTTGCATGTGTACGAAAGCTTATTTGTGATCAAATCCGAGGATCCGAGAATCCGAGAAATTATCTGGCTAGCACAATACATTACTGGCTTGTTATATAGTACATTCACCAGGAGAGTTGTTTTACATTGCTGGGATGCCCTTTTTAACAAATTAAATTGGACTTAATCTTATATGACCTATAGACACTTTTTCTCTTGCTATTTGGTCAACCTGAGGACTTCCATTGGTTGGCTGGGAATGATGGGAATTGTAGTCCATAAAAGCTATCACTGCTCTGTAACCACTGGATCCAGGTTATGGTTACTGATACTGCAAACACTGCTATAGAGTGTGCTAAAATGTATACTTTTTTAATGTAAACATTATAATGTTTCTTTAATGTATTTCAAGCCTGTACATTGTGTATTAGGGGACTGATAAGAAAGCACTATTGATGGTATTCTGCAGTGGATTAGCTGCACCATAAAGCAGCAGTTTCAACCATGATTTCAGAGACGCCTAACACGTCATGTCTTAGGATATCCTTGCAGATGCAGGGAACACCTAAAGTCATGGCCTTTTACGGATCCCTGAGAATAGAGTTAGGAATAATTGCCACAGAGAACATATAAAAATAAAATTCCCAAATTTCCATTGATTTAACCCTTGGAGTGCCAAAGAGGTATTGCAAAGTGTTGGATACCTTTCTGTCTCTCAAAATGTTAAATTGGTCTTTTCATTACTTGAATGCTATACAAGTCCCCAATGCATTGCTAACTCTGATTTTTAACCCTTTGAGTGCCAGTGGGGTAAGCAATGCTTTGCAAAGAAATGCATGTCTGGCACTCAAAAGATTTAACGTGATAATAAACTTTCTTTTTTGGCTTTACATATTATGTGATGTAGGGGGCTTCTTAAATACCTTCAGTGCAACAAATGCAAAGCACCAGAGCCCAGCAGAGAATAGGAAACATTATACCTTTTAGTGCAAGAGGGGTACGTGCCGCTTTGCAGAACAATGCGTGCATACCCCTTTGGCACCCAAAGGGTTATGAGTTTTTCAGCAGTTTGCGGTGAAAAGGGACCCAAAAATATTTTGCACCAGGATCCCCATTTATTAGATCTGTCACCGATGTGCTGAATATAAAAAGTAAAATTACCTTTACTCTGGTCGGAGATAACAATTTTACTGTCCAGCATGGGTTTCCAATGTGCTGCCCGTGAGCCAAATTTGGCCCACCTGGCCCCAGGGTGTGTCCCACCAGAAATTATTTTTAAAATATTTTTTACCTAATTAGCGCATATGAACTAGTAGGCCTGTAAGACCTAAGCACCTGCCTGTCAGTGCCGTACAGTTGAAGAATAGATGTCTGTTAAATATCAGTATTTTCAATGACTTGATCAACAAATAAATAAATCCATATATTTGCAGAGCTGATTGGTTATAGCTCACCATCGTTATTAAAAGGAAAAAAAAATTAGGCCCTCACACTTGCGTCTTTCGGATCATGTGACCCACTACTGGAAATAAATTGGATGCCTCTGATATACAGAATGCAAAGGGATTGCCATGAATTGTTCATCTTTTGGTTTCTGCATAAGGCCCAAGTATCTATTTTACTATTGTTTTCCAATTAAGTCTAATGACATTTGAAGCAACTAACCATAGCAAAATGTTGCTACGCGGTTCAAATGACCGAAAGGATGTGTGAAGCTATTTATATTTCATTCTTGGAATATTCATTTCCTAGAATCCCCTGAGGAGATGAACTTTTACAGACACTGATAATAGAGCTCAATGTGTGGCTTCCATATTGTATATATCTCAGTATTACTGTAGATGTGTTTAATTCAAACCTAGAGTAATTCATAAATAAAATGTTACTTTACAATTTGAGGTCACACTTTAAAGAAAAATAAACACCTCTTAAAGGGACAGTAACACGTTATATGTAAAAATATATTTGTTGTAGTGTTTTTCCTCCTGAGTAAAACAAGGGATGCTCACTCTGCTAAGAGGAGTTTTATTCAAAAATTATTTCAGCTCAAACTTGAATTTTCCAAGTGCAGTATCTCAATGACCTGAAATTATACAGTGGTGCTACTGCTACACTATCATAAGGAAGTTTATGGGCAACTGACCAGAGATGTCCATAGGATGGTGTAGTAACAGTTCCACTGTAACATTTCAGGCCATTCAGATACTGCACCTAAAAAAAATCTAATTTGAGCTGCAATTACTTTTGAACAAAACACCTCTCAGCAGTGGGAGTAACTTGTTTTACTCAGGAGGATAACCCTTACTCTGTGTATTTTAGTGCATATTAATTGTTACTATAATTGTAATCTTACATACCATACTATGACCAGAAAATCTTATTGGTTCCTATACATTTTGGCCTTGTACCTTTGTTCAAGATATAACAACTTAAATCAGCCCTGGATATCATTCCATGGGGGAGGACATGACAGTTGCTTGAAGGACCACAGGACCTCAAACTTTGCTCACTGCACATGCTTTGCACATGCTTTGTTTTGCCATGTGTTACACAGCCCATTGATTCTTAAAGGGTTAAGTGGGCTCATGCATTCGGCCTGTTTAAGTTTGAACAAACTTTCAACAAGTGTCATGTCTTCCTCTATGGACAAGACATCCAGGACTAATTGAAGATATTGGGGCAATTTGCCAGTATAGACCTACTGCTGTAGTCTCTAATGCCAGTGGCTGCATGTAAGGTTAAGCAATCCAGATTATGTTCGATGTAGTGCATACAAATAGACACACTATGCCAAGGTAGGACTTTAATGCTAGCTAGCCCAACATGCCAGCCCCATAGAATGAGTAGGGAAATGGTTTCCTCTATGCCCTCCAGCAGCTGAATGCCTCAAGTAGTCATCCCTGTTCTGTGCCTTGGTTAGTATATTAATCTAAGCAGTAGAGGAAATAACATCCCACAATACCAGAAAACTAGCTTCTTGTCCTATCCTTGGCACAAGTGCCGTTAACTGGACGAAGTCTGGCATATATAGCTTAGTAACAGTGCCATAACTACCGGGGGTGCAGAGAGTGCAGCTGCTGTGTAGCCCAAATTCCCAAGTCATACCTCCCAACATTTAAAATGGCCAAAGAGCCACACTTTTGCTTTAGGTAGTGTTGTTGGGGGCGTGACTGGTGAGAGGGGCATTACAAATAATTTTTAGGTCATTTCATGACCTTCTGATACCTCGTGGTATAACTGAATAAATGATTTAAAGCAAGAGCAAGAACAAAGCATTTTATTTACACAGACTAATTTATAAACATATACTGAAGTTTAAACAAAGATTAACCCCTTAAGGACCCTTGATGGGCCTGGTACGTCATGGCTCGATTTTCTTTAAGGACCGATGACGTACTAGGACTGTCATGGAATCTGGGTTCCCTGCGCGACTGCACGCCATTCAGGGAGTCTGGAATCTGATTTTTAAAAAAAATGCTCTGTGATCCTTAAGTGACGACCATATGCGTTCGCAGCCGGTCCTTAAGGGGTCAATATGAGTTTTATTGCTGTGGAGCAATGTGATACACTTATATATACCAAGCAAACTCTAATCTCTTAAAAGAGGGACAGGGTGGTAAAGAGGGACAGAGGGATTTGGGTCTCAAAGAGGGACTGTCCTTTCTAAAGAGGAACACTTGGGAGGTATGCCAAGTGACCTGCAACCTCCAAACTTTCATGTGAGCCCAGGGGTGTAAGTAAAAAGGACTGGGGTCTGTAGCAAATAAACAGGGCTCAGAGACAGGAAGAATTTGTATGTGGTAATTCACTTATTTATCCATATAGCTGCACTATGAGCCCATACACATGTAACACTATTACTGGGTGTGACAAGTGTGAAAGGATGGAGGGAGGCATGAGCTGATCTTCATAAATTACATGATGCACTCTCACAGGAAGCTCACCAGGTTCTTGCTCTAGGGTAATCTGTCAGTGCTGCCATAAGGTAAGGGATGGAGGCAGGCTTCTATGATTGCATTTTGACTGTGTGTGTCTGTGAATGTGTATGTTACACAATCTCTGTGCTTATTCTGAAAGCTCCTTCACTTTGCTTAGAAATTACAATATAGAGAGCAGGTCCCCTGCCAGTGTGATCCTGCGTCATATACTGAGGAGATTGCTGCCCAGTGCACAACTGAAAATGAAATGGGCTGGCTGGCCTGTACCGTAATCTTTAACGAGTGTGAAGGAGGCTCTAAAATTAAGAGCAATGTGTTTAAAATGAAAAGCAATGCATTGGTCCCCTCTCTGGCACTGAAAGGGTTATGCAGTGTTTTGGGAGGACAATAACATCCATCCTACAGGAAATGTATTGGAGAGCCATTCTACATGCTTTCCCCATGCCTCACTCTTCCCTCTCTGCCATCAGAAATTGTAGGGCCCAGTGCAATCAAAGCCCCCCATAACCCCCACCGCATTTGCACTTTAACCTGGAAGTACATAAAAAGACAAAGCCTGTGGAACTGCTCCACTAAGCTGTTATTATATGAAACACTTGTTAAAGTGGCAGAGTTAGAATGCTTCAGCACACTGCTTTGGTACCTACAGAATATAGTTAAAAAGGGGCCCCACCAGGAGATCCTCCAAAATCCCTGTGGGCCAGCCTGGTTGCCTCTTGACACAACCCCCACCCAGACACACATCACAGGGGCTTCTAGGGCTCCTTGTCTGATCAGGGGGGCTTGGCTGGGCCCCATACATGGATGTTACTTGTAACCACCTGAAGGCAGCCCTCCTCACTGTGACCCTCCAACACTTGTGCACACCAGAAGTAGATATATGAGCATATACACACACACTCACACAGATGTGTAAATTTTTTTCGGTGGGTGGATGGGTGGAGCAAGAATTTTTTTGCACCTGGCAATACACATCACTGATGTTAAGAGTTGTAGTGAGTAGTGTTGAGCGAGCACCACGATGCTCGGGTGCTCGGCCGAGCACCCGAGCCCCATTGAAATGAATGGGGCGACACCAGGCACCCCCTGCTCTGATGAGGGGAGGGTGCCTGGTCAATGCCCCCTTCATCTCCGCTATGCCCCCTTCATCTCCGAATGCCCCCTTCAGCTCCGCAATGTCCCCCTTCATCTCCGCTATGCCCGTCTTCCACAATGTGCCCCTTCATCTCCGCTATGCCCCTCTTCCACAATGTGCCCCTTCATCTCCGCTATGCCCCTCTTCCACAATGTCCCCCTTCATCTCCTCTATGCCATAGAGGAGATGAAGGGGGACATTGTGGAAGAGGGGCATAGCGGAGATGAAGGGGCACATTGTGGAAGAGGGGCATAGCGGAGATGAAGGGGCACATTGTGGAAGACGGGCATAGCGGAGATGAAGGGGGACATTGTGGAAGAGGGGCATAGAGTCTATGCCCCTCTTCCACAATGTCCCCCTTCATCTCCGCAATGCCCCCTTCATCTCCGCAATGCCCCCGTACCTCCAGTCCCTGGTGGTCCAGCGGAGCTTCTTCGGATCTGTGCCTCTTCCGGCACAGATCCCCGCCACCCGAACATGTCGGGCGAGCACATGGCGGTACTCGACGAGTATCGCCATGTGCCGAGCAGAGCGATGCTCGAGCCGATCCGAGCATCGGCCGAGCACGCTCGCTCATCACTAGTAGTGAGTCAAAATAGATTCCTCTGGCGAATTGGTTTTGTACAATCACTACACTATCTCTTGAACAAAGACACATGGACAAAATTCATAGGAGCTATAACAACCTTCTGTCCATATTAAAGTAAATGGGGGTTTTATAGTTTTGTAATTGCCAGATTATCTCATTAAAATTGAATACCTATAGAAAAATACCTGTTGCTGGGCTGTATTGTTGCCAGGTATCCATGCAACAGTTTTAAAAGGATGATCAGGCAACCCTATTATTAGGAGGTGTTAGTTCTCATTTAAACACGTTCTATAAAAGTAACTCTGTTAGAAGATATGCATCTGGCATTAGGCCCATAAAGAAACTTATTATAAACAATCTATTTATACAACTGCTGGCTTCTCTTCACCAGAGAAGGAAACCCCAAGAAACCTTCCACTGTACAGGCTTTTACTGGAAGATGACCACAGGAAAAACAGCACAGAATTGCTACCAACACTTCAGTATTATGTAGGATCATTTAAAATACTACTTTTAAACATACATTTATTTAAAGAAGCAGGAACCTTTTTAATGAACAAATACATGTTATAAAGATGTTCCTGTTGAGTAAAACAAGGCTGCTCCAACTGCTGGGCGATTTTGCATTCAAAAATGATTACCGCTCAAACGACCCATGACTGAAAGATTTAAGACAGCAATTAAAACCGAAAAGTATGCTTGATGCAATTCCAATACGGCACTGCATAGACGGTCATCTTTAACTCTTCGGGGTTGGGTCGCTTACCTGCCCAAACCTAAAAGGGAAAGCTGTCTTCCAGTAGTGGCAGCACTCTTTTAGGAACCATAGAAAATGCAGGAGACTTGTACAGTAAAACTGATCCCTTTATTGGCTAACTGAGAGGCTTTGGATACAAGCTTCCAAGACAACTAGGTATTTTCTTCAAGTATAATAACAATGGACCTGCAGTTAGCCAATAAAGGTATCATATTTACTCTACTAGTCTCAAATATTTTTCAAGTTGTAATTTATCTTTTGCTTTAAAAAAATTGAATGAATTGCTTAAAGGAAAATGTATTTTAAAAATTAATAAATTAATAAATCACAAATCTTTCAAGAATTAACTTCTATGTTAACCTTTTTAGAAGCTCTCCAGTCTCCTGCTAGGAAATGAGTCTTGTAACCCTGACCCATAAGCAGAACAGTGAAATCATTTGCAGTAATCCCAGATATACTAAGAAATTGGTGCAATTTTGGGCCACACCAACAGCTCCATGGGGAACAAAAAAACATTTCCATTGATATAAATGGGGCTTTTATAAATGCTATCAATGTTTATAATTCATTGGTTCTCAGTGCAGTGAGGCTCTTTCTAGTATTCGAGAGGTTCAAATCTCCATTAAAAAGAATTTTATATCAACCTCAAACACATTACCTGGTTGGACACGGGTAGGCTTGGAGGTGGGATAGGAGACCGCTTGCCCTCAGCCACACCCTCTTAGACACCCCTCTTTCCTGACATTTCCATATTTAAATTCAGTGTTGTTTGGGAATCACTCTCACTAAACAGTTATTCTGCCTGAGTTCATAAGCTCAATGAAAGTGAGAATTAAATCTGAATGGAAAGAAAGAGCAGCACTCACAGGACTTTAAAACAAAAAAAGTGTATTGTCAACATTTAAATTTGTTCAATACATTATCAGCAGGACCATCTTGATGAAAATGTTTTAAATATATTGAAATGTTGACAATATACTTTTATGCTTTAAAGTCCTGTCAGTGCTGCTATTTCTTTCTATTAACATATTTATATTCATTCAGTCTCAAATGAGATGAAGTGACCTATTGCGGAGCAGCTCTTATATGATGAGGTGGGGGTATTGGTCATGGGGCCTGGGTTGGGCCTGGTCAATTTGGTCAGTTTGTTTTTGGTATTTGCTTGTTATTTTGTTTTTTGTTATATGTAAAACTAAAAATTTGGACATGCAACCTTCAGCTATGATCTTGACAAGGCTATAGTTTATTATATGCTGATCTCTGGAACAGATCACCACAGATCCTATCATGAGTTGGGTTTGCTGGGTGCTGAGTTAAAGGGATAGTAATGCTTCATAATAAAAGCAGCTCTAATTAATCATCATAGTATTTGGACTTTGGAGAGTGTTATTTCAATTCTGTCAGAGTTGTAGTTCAAGAGTAATTCAATGAAAAAGTGTCCCCCTCCCACTCCTTTTACTGATGTAACACTGCTCAGCCAGAGCAGAAGGGAGGTGCCTAGGTAGATTGCTTGTGAATATCTCCTAAACCGTAAAGGTTTGAGAAATAAGACTTACATCATTCTTCGTGTTTTTTAATGCCTACAAAATAAAATAAAGTTAAAACGAAGTATTACTATCCCTTTAAGGACTGGTATTACTATCATTGTTCTATATGTTGTTTTGGTGCTAATCGTATCCTCACTTATCTCAAGGTCATTATATATCTTGTATCTTCTACTTTTGCATATTATGTTTAGTAAAAAAAAAGTCAATGGGAATTTTTATTTCTCCCCTTTGGTGCAGTTATTTTTCCTCAGAACTTCTCTAGTTCTTCTCATTAGGGGACATGTATAAACAAATGTATCTAAAGCATATACAATAATGGGTCCAGTGTGCTGTTTGTGATAGATCATGTTTATAAATATGTTTGTATGCTTTATACATACCTAATAAACTCAATAAAAAGTCTAAATTGCACCTTTTTTGTGACAGGCCTGCAACTTTTTTTCCCAGTATTGTGACATTTTCGACATATCTCTTACATAGACCGACAGTGCCATGATTACACCAAGGATGGTGGGGGCAAAACTGATCACTGAGAGGTGATAAAGAGGTGATAAACCAGTGATGACTCAGAGAGGACTTCTCCAGTTTATCATTTCTCCAATTCCTATGTTATTCTATGGAGCCTAATCACTAAGATTTGGAGATCTTGTTGAATAGGTTCAATAGAATAACATAGGAAGTGAAGAAGTGATAAACTGGAGAAGTCTTCTCTACTTTATCATCTCTTTATCACCGCTTAGTGAATGTCCCTCTTTGTCTGCAACAGAAATCTTACTTTAGCCAAGCCAGCAAATTATGATAGCTGTTTTGCCACATATGGTACAAAGAAAGGCTTTTTATGAGCAAACACCTTTACATATATGTTCAGCCATCCTATATAATAATTCGCCAAGTTGTGTGTAACACCCGACATGCGCAGTAGAGACTGCCCGCGCCGCGGCTGATACAGAGCTGGGCGCTCCGAAGGAGGCTCTGTATCAGCCGAGGCGCGGGCAGTCTCCACTGCGTGTGACTGCCCCGCGACCGGCTGCCAGAGGCACTGTGGCCCGTGTAACAGGCTGTTCAACTAGTTTTCTATATGAGACAGTGGCCGATATATGTTTGCACCACTTTTATACATCTCCCCCATTGGGTTTCATTGCAATGAAAGCCCATTCTGAGATGAAACTAGAACTGGATGCAGATATTTAGAGTGAATTATATCCTTACCTGTACCTCTAATGTATATGCATTCATATTGAACTTTATGTTATAACTCATATGGAAGTTAAAGGGGAACATTCACATCCCCGAAAATTTTCACCACTGCTTTTAAAACGTTAAGCAATATCAGCGCTGGCTTTATTTATTTTCTCCACTGCCTAAGAGTGGAGATATTAATAGCTGAAATGTGGCATACGCCTTCTGGGGAACCATGTATGAGCGACAGGACTTCCCACCTCCCTCCCAGAAGCCCCTGGGGCGCGCGTTCGCTCTTCCCTTCGGAGCTGCATTTTTCTGGGCTAACGTGACACCGAGCTCTGTTTACCATGCTACTGAGACTGCAACCTCAGTAGCATGGTAAACAGAGCTCGCTGTCACGTTAGCCCAGAAAAATACAGCTCCGAAGAGAAGTGCGAATGAGCACCCCAGGGGCTGCTGGGAGGGAGGTGGGAAGTCCTGCAGCTCCATGCCGCACATACACGTTGCCGCAGACCCGGAAGTGGCACATTTCAAAGATTAATATCTCCACTCTTAGGCAGTGGAGGAAATAAATAAAGCCAGTGCTGATATTGCTTTACATTTTAAAAGCAATGGTGAAATTTTTTTGGGATGTGAATGTTCCCCTTTAATATTGTAACTATTGAACCCTTTGAGTGTCAGAAGGGTGCCTAATGCATTATGAAGTCCTCTGGCACTCAAAGGACCAGTAGTTCCGGGGTGTCTGGTCCTTTAAGGACCAGCAGGGGTGGGCTGGCCTGGGGGGCAGGGGGGAAATTGCCCCCTGGGCCGCTAGGTCAGTCACACTTATGGGCCAGTACCTTGCTGCAGTTTGGCTGGAGCCTATGGGCTTAAATGTGTCTTATACAGTTCTGCCTGTCTCCACACATGCTGGCCGCCCATAACTTTTACTGACTACTCAGGACAAAAGGTCTGTGCACTGCATTGCGCTGCAAGCACCCCAGTACTCAATGGGTTAGGCGAGGCTTGCAGCGGCACCAGATAAGATGGATTGTGCACTGCCTTCAGTCAAGCATAGATTTATCTAATGAAATACCGACTGCCATCACTAGGGGGTGACGTTGCGGTGTTCCATTGGATAAATCATGACTCACCTGCTGAGGAAGTGTAGTGTGCATCGTTGATTCCAGTGAATGAGTAGCTGATCCTGAGTGAAGATTCAGCATTATCCTGGCACCAGCCAAGTCTGCCCAGCTTGAATTTTGGACTGGTAAGAGAAACTCCAGGCTCAAAGTATAATACAGCCCATCTATATATAATCCATATTTCAAGAGTCTGTCTAGGTTCACTAATGAGCATGTTCAAGAGCAGGGGCAATTTCATTACCATATCTACCCCTCTTGCCCCACTTAGGCATATATTGTGGCATTTGTAAGTTATAAGCTTCTGGGTGCAGTGGCATTTAGATACATATCTGCAGTGCCAAACTGTCCCCCAAAAGCATGGTAACTCACAAATCTCACAATGTATGGCAAAGTGGGGCATCAGAGAGGGATCAGAGAGTTGGGGGACTGCTTTCCTGATGCCCTTCGGATGCCCCACTTAGGTATATATTATGACATTTGTGCCTTTGGTATGCTGGGGGGTGGCAGTGGGCACTGCAGACATATTTTGATTGCCACTGTTGGGTGCATGGGCTGGGGGGTTTGCAGCTCATGTTTGTTTCCCTGATCTCCCACTGATGCCCCACATTGGCATATATGGTCAAATATTAGAGTTAGAATGCTTTGGGGTGTGGCACTGAATACACATCTAAATGTCACTGTTTGAGTGGAGGGGCTGGGGTGAAAGTGGGGCGGTGGCTGCTATTGACTGCTTCTCTGATCCATCCTAAAGCATTCTCAAATGTCCCAGTATATTCCCACGTGGGGCATAGAGGGGTATATCTGTCAGCAGTGGGTCAGTTGGCCCTTGTCAATAAGTGAACACCTCAGAAATCAGACTTTTATTTATTTTGATTTACTGACCTTGTGAGAACATGAAGATGGGGGGGATCACATGCAGTATATATTTGTGATATGAGGACAGTTCTACACTAATTGTGAGGCTTTGAATTTCACAATGCTTAGAGTACAATATGTTTGCAGTATTTTGCCATGTTACCGCTTTAACCTTTTGAGTGCCAGAGGGGTGCACAATGCACTGCAAAGCAATGCAGTTCATACCACTCTGGCATTCAAAGATATAAAGACCAGAGTGTTATGCAAAGCATTGTGAAACAATTCATGGCACACAACTCTGATCCCCAAAGTTAAATCTTCTTTACTCTGTTCCTTTATGCGTAACTTTTCAGAGACAGAGAAGCTCAGAAGAACAGGAAATAGAAGCACTAAGGTGTGATAAAGAGGAGACGAGGGGGGAGATGCACTAAGGTGTGATAAAGAGGAGACGAGAGGGTTGAAGCACTAAGGCGTGATAAAGAGGAGATGAGGGGGGAAGATGCACTAAGGCGTGATAAAGAGGAGATGAGGGGGGAGATGCACTAAGGTGTGATAAAGAGGAGACGAGGAGGGAGATGCACTAAGGCGTGATAAAGAGGAGATGAGGGGGGAGATGCACTAAGGAGTGATAAAAAGGTTATAAGCCACAGATGACTTTTCCAGTGATATAACTTCTCCAGTTCCTATGTTTTCTATAGAGTCTATGCACTAAGATCTCCAAAAATTGAGAAATCTTAGTGCATTGACTCCGTAGAATAACATAGGAATTGGAGAAGTGATATAACTGGAGAAGTCATCCTCACTTTATCACCTCTTTATCACGCCGTAGTGAATCTCCCCCAACGTCTCCAGTGTTATAAACTCTCCGATTCCTATATTATTCTATGGAACCCATGCACTAAGGTCTCAGAAGTTGGAGGATTAATGCATATGTTGCACAGAATAACATAGGAATTGGAGAGTATCACCCCTAAAACGTTACCTCCACTTTATCACCTCTGCATCATATCTTAGTGAATAAACTCCCCCACTGCAACTGTTGAGCAAACCAAATGCAAGATAGGGGGAAAAAATCATTTATTAAGGATTTTAACCTCTTCAATGCTGAATAGGCATCCAACACATTATTTGGCAAAGTGTTGGAGAGCACTGTATCATTCAGAGGGTTAATAGCTACAATTAAATGGATAGTAACACTTAATATAGTATAATATTTTAGGGCTTATCCTTCTAAGTAAAATAAGGGTACCACCAATGAGAGGTCTTTTTATTCCAAAGTTATTGCAGCTCAAACTTGAATTTTTTAGGTGCCCTATATCAATGGCCTGAAATTTTACAGATCACTGTTGCTATACCACCCTATGGAAATGTATAGTCAACTGACTAGAGCTGTCCATAGGATGGTGTAGCAACTGCACCACTGTAAAAATTACAGGCCATTGAGATACTGTACTTAAAAAATTCAAGTTTGAGCTGCAATAACATTTGAATAAAACTCTTCTCAGCAGTGAGAGGACATTTATTTTACGCAAAGGGAATAAACTCTACAAGATATATATTTTTTACAAAGAGGGTCACTTTTGTTTTAGGGGGTGTGGCTGGTAGGTGGGGAATCACTCAGAATTTTTAAGGTATTTCATGACTTATTATATACTATATACAGGGCCGGATTTGTCAATAGGCAGACGAGGCACTTGCCTAGGGCGCCCGATTTTCAGGGGCGCCTGGCAATGCCCAATCACTCCTACCAGCCCGCCCACTTTAGATGCCCAATTGCTTTACCATAAAATTTTAATACAAATGTTGTGCGTTGTCACTCTCCTATGAGGACTTGTGATGTGCTGGAGTGACTTAGTTGCTCATGAGGGCGCAGGGGATATGTACCCTCATGTTTCCATTGACGCTTTCCTACCCACCACTTCCATTTCACCACACACGGTTGTTGCACGATTTACCATTACTCCATCCCTCCCCTTTGGCTCGCTGCCACACACACAGTCTCTTTCACTGCAGTTGGACCCCACATTAACACCCCTGACACCCAATTCATATCCCACTGACACACATTCACTCACATGAACAAACTGTACATTACAAATGCACTTCTTCACCTGCACTACAACTCCCATAATCCTCACCCACCCATTTCCTATCCTTACATAACGTGATGTACCACAAGCACAACTAGAGAGCCATATATTTGCAAAGCATACTTAACCCTTTAATGTGTCACACCTTTACCTTTCTCCAGACGTGGGGAGTTTCTTCCCCCTTTTGCCATGCACCCGGTAAGCCCCGCCCCCACTCGCGAGTAAGCCCCACCCCTTTTTGCTGCAATTCAACTCAATTCTAGGCATCACCGAAGTCCCTGGAGACAGAGTTGCCAGGTATGTGTCTCTCCCCTTGTAACAATTTCTTGCAAACATCAAAACCTCTCCCTGCCAAAATCTTTGGCCCTGACTTAAAATAAATATGTATTGCATTGTTAAATACTTTCTTTATTCAGTTATACTATTTACACCATGTAATAACACTTTAAATAAATCTCATCAAACTGCTGATTTCTCTCCCATTGTCTCAGTGTATAGAGATTGGTCTGCATTATCTGTCTGATATGTCATTATATCCTGTGACATCCTCTTACAACTACTTCTGTGACTTTATCTGTTGACCACAAAAATGCTTTCACAGTCATGTCTGCTCAGTTGTACTCCTTATTTTAATTAAATATTCCTGACCTGTCCTGCCCATATACACACCTGACTGCTCCTCTACCCATTTCACTGGCCTGTATTCAAACCTCACTGTATCTGCACTGACACTCAGTCCTCAGTCCTGATTACCCTATACACACTACCCCCTGGAGCCACTCCACTCCCCCTGTACCCCATGCACTTCACTACTCCTTTCACACCTCTGTACAGACCTCACTGACCCCCACTACAAACCTGACTTTCACACACTACACACCTGACTGTCCTCCAAGGGTTTGTGCCAAAGTAAGGATTAACTATTTCAGTTCCACAAAGGAGCACAATCCATCCCCCACATCTTTGCCATACAAGGGTTAAGGTTTAATTACTAATTTAGGCTCATCTATGCATTTCTCCCACATCTATACTTTGTCTTCCTTTATTTCCCTGTTACTTTTTGCCACAGAAACTTTTCTCACCCTTAATCAGTGGGGGCAAGCACAACCTTCTCACTGAATAGTTTAAATCCCCCCTCCCTGTTTATTGCCACAATATTGTGAAGAATAAATCTAAAAATGGGATTGGCCACAAGAGGGTGTGGCTAAGTGAAGGGTGTGGTTATGGGTGGAATAAAGGCGGGGCTAGTGGCGACAGTGGGTCTTGTGCCTAGGGGCGCCTGAGATTTAAATCCGGCCCTGACTATATACAAATGACTCTAGGCAAAGCGGGGCTGGGCACCCCGAGGCCCACACACTGTTAGTGAATTACACCTCCTATTTATCCTGAGCCAGTTATTTGCAGATTGAGAATGATTATTTTTGTAGTCTAACAACATAGTAGTAGCAGCAACTGCAGCACCCCCCCATCACTCCTGCCATACTCTTCCCCTGCCATGTTCTTCCCCCCTTTATTCCCATAGACAATGTTTGTCATTGCTGCTCCTACCTACCTAACCTGTTTCACTGCCTATTTCCTCCTTATTTCCCACTCTCTCTGCCCCTGCTGTTATTCTTTAAAACAGCATAGGGTATGTTGACCTACTGGCTTGTAGTGTGCCTGGTTTGTAGAATAACAGCAGAGAGACAGTGGAAAATGGGAAGGAAAGAGGCAGTAAAGGAGTGTGGCAGGAAAGATGGGGGTGGCATAAAGGGATGAGCGAGGAAATCTGCAGAGGATATAAAAGAGAGGAGTGGGGGGGTTAAGCTGCGATCAAAATGTAGGCGATGAGCTATTGATTCCATGCTGGTAGTAGTTTTGATGTTAGGATAATTAGCAAACAAAGACAAAAACACACGTCACTGGGCACTCCTCTACAGAATGCAAAATCCCTGATACAATTACTTTTTAGATTGCAATACTGTATATGGGTTAATTCATCTGTAGATTGTAAGCTCTAGGCATTATTTATGAGCTTCAAATACAGTTATCAACAATGGAAAAGACTATTATTGGGCCAAGTTATCACTAGTGTACCATTTCAACTGTATTCCCTGTGGTATCACTAGCACAACTCCGTTTCAGTTGTAAGCTCTGCAGTATCACTTGCCTTACTTTACAACATTAATGCCAGTGATAAAATTAACTAAAAGAGGGTTGGTGGGAACGGTGGGCTGGAGCGATAGTAGAAATGGGCCACTTGATTGTATTTGCCCCCCCAGGCCAAAAGTTGCCAGCCCTCCCCTGAGGACCAGATAGCGAAGTTTGACATGCCGGCACACGTGACTGATCACGTGTGCCAGCACACAGAATTGGGGACTGATAGCTATCACTCCGGTCTTAGAGCAGTCAATTTCAGTCCCCTTTACAGCTTACAGCTATCCTGCAGGAGCAATGTGAGTAAAAAATACATGACATGCCAGGACCGTCACTGGTCCTTTAGGTAAAAACACAGTAGTGATGGTCCTGACACATCACTGGACATTAAAGGGATTAAACATCCTCATCATATCATTGTCAGTTGACCACTAAGATCCCTAAAGTCTGACAGATCTTAGTGTATAGGCTCCATAGAATAACAAAGGAACTGGAGAAGTCATCTCTGCTTTATCATGGCTTTATCACACCTTAGTGCATCTTCCCTGTGGTCTTTTAAGAATTTTAAGGTGATGCCATTAGAGAAATTGTGAAAGGAGCCCCACAAATATGATCATTTTTGGGATCCCTTTAGGCTCAGTGCAGTTCATTACTAGACTGTTTAAATCCTATATAAAATGCAGCCACAATCATACAATCTGTCAAGTATTAAAACATTATTTGATTTTATTTATCTTTCATTTTCATATAAACAGGCATGATTCTATAATACAGAAACATATTTTTGAATCCAAGTGTCGTTAGTGGCAATGCTTAAAAAGATAGTAATGTCAGGATATAACTTTAAGAGTATTCATTATACTTTTTTATAATGAACCGTACCTTTCTAAAGGTCCATATAGTTGTATTTTTCTTGCAATTTTATTTTAATGTTTCTCACTCCCGTTCCTTTTTCCCTACGACACAACGTCTCCTCACATCTAAAATCCAGTTGCTTAACTGGACAGATTGCACTGAGGGACAATACTGTGTCTGTCAGTAAAAGGAAAACTCTTCCCCCATGATGAAGGAGCACAGGGTTTTCCTTATGCTGACACAATATTGTCCCTCATTACGATCCGTCTGGAACTGCTTTCAGATCTGAGGAGACACTGTGTGATAATGAATAATAAATCTTAACCTTATATCCTCACATTAGTATTTCTTTAATACAGGTATTGTAATTGCTAAAGAAGATCATTCAGGTCACTTTTTCCATTCATTTTATATTCTCTTATTCATTTTAGCTCTGACGGTTTCAGATTAATGATTGCAAACAATTACATGTATTATCACAATCTATGGAACATATATATTATCAGATCAATATGCATGAACTGGAAATGAGATGACACTTTTTATAATCTATCCCAGTTATTTTGTGACAAACGAATCCACTTGGATAGACAGCAGCATATAAGTAATTAGTTGAGAAGACATAGCATGAATTATAATAGCTTAATCCTAGCAGAACATTTAAATTTATGCAATTACATCTATCATGGCCTTCAACGAGTTTACATTTATATCACATTATTAAATGGATCTGGTAACCAAACTAGATTGTATCAATAAACCATTAAATAAACTTTAATATCACATGTATATACAATAAAATGTTTTTATTCCCAGACCTCTGACATCACATTCCAGCTCACATTAACCTCTGAAGGACCATGATAGATACAATGTTTCTTGCTATGTGTGTGTGTGTGTGTCACAGGTTTATTGCTTAATGCAAACATGTTTTTTTGATAGAATAAGCTTTTTTATTGTACACTTATATTCCATTTTTTTGTATTGAGAAATATATTAAATGTATGAACCAAAATTCAGAAGCTGCCCTAGTCAGAGTAATTGTGTTTAAATACCCCAAAGTAAATCTGCCTTGTACCAAACAGCAACTATGCACACAACAAAAGGTGCAATCCCAAAGTTGTATACTAATCCTATTCCATTTGTGTCCTCTGAACTACAAACAACTTAAATGACTCCTTCCTGACCACTGCTTAAACCATTAATGGTAAAACAACACATATGAATGATTTAATAAAGGAATATCACCCAGTACACATCAAAGGGAAAAATCCCAATATGTCTACTGATACTAGCTGAATAGCATGAGAAACAAAGTATAAATGTATGTATATCAATGAAAATCTAGCACTGCACCCAAATGTATGGAAATGCAATTTGCAAAACAGTATCATTTATTTAGCATATAAAATAGCAAATACATGATCCAGCAATAATTTAAATTTAAGGATGGCAGTTTTAATATGCTCTCCTTTAAGTCCTATGATCCCAGACCACCAAACACATACGAAGTACCATACATATAATTGTTTGTCCCTCAAATGTTTTATGTGAATAAAGTAGATCCGGATCTCAGTACTACCCAAAGGAGTGCCCCTCGAAACCCCTATATCTGTAAACTCCACCTTAAAGATCAGTGTGATGTAACTAGAATGTTACCACAAGATAAGATATATACCAAACATCAACTATGTGCACAACAAAAGGTGCAATCCCAAAGTTGTATACCAATCCTATTCCATTTGTGTCCTCTGAACTACAAACAACTTAAATGACTCCTTCCTGACCAGTGTTTAAACCATTAATGGTAAAACAACACATATGAATGATTTAATAAAGGAAAATCACCCAGTACACATCAAAGGGAAAAATCCCAATATGTCTACTGATACTAGCTGAATAGCATGAGTGGTTCAATCTAGAAATGCTGCCCAGCATAATCATATTTATTACATGAAATACAAATACATATAATTGGTAATCAGCATAATTAAATCAGACCAAAGCTATGTATATGGTTAGCTAATAGTTCTAAAAATTTTGAGGCAGTGACTGAAAATAAGAAGTTAACAATTGTAAGTAATCCTCTTAAAAATATCTGGATCAAAAACTAATAAAAATAAGTGTATACTTTACACATTGAGATCAGTTCCCTGGAACCAGTGCAAAAACCACTAAAAACCTAAAAAAAAAAAATCAGGATATATATATATATATATATATATATATATATATATATATATATATATAGTCATATGATTTTAGAATAGGGCAGAAAAACTTTTCTTATAATTCATAAATGTTTCAAAACTCACATATTCAGAAGTGACCTTCTTTTATCGCTAGCGGTCCTTTGATTGTTTGGAATTCCTGATAGACATTTCTTTGCTGTCTTATATCTGCATACCAGCATATAATCAGTATTGGAGGAACCTGCTTGGAGGAACCTGATGACTGGCAGCTAGTTGCTGTGAGGCATTTTGAACAGAGACTGCCTATATATGAAGGCAGTCACTGTTCAAAATTTCCTCATAGTGGAATGGGCATCGGCCCATCAGGTACAAAGGGGGTGTGCTTCTTCTCACATTCTCCGCCATTACCACCACAGCTTCTGCAGACAGCGGTGGAGACATACAAAAAGGGACAATATTTTTATTTAAACATTTTTTGCCATTTTTCTCATTCACACACACATTATAGGATGATGATAGGGACAAATGTTTTTGACTTTGGGCATTTATTGAAATATTGACTCGCGCATCTAAGGGTTGTTTAACCATTTGAGTCCCAGAGAGGTATGCAACACATTGCTCTGCAATATGTTGCATACTCCTCTGGCACTCTATGGGAGAGAGGGAGAAATATATATTTCTTTATATCTCTCTTTTTTTTACAGGTAAATTATGAGAAGATGGAAGAAAGGAGATGGAGCAGAGGAAGTAAAAATATGGAGAAGAAGGAAGATAGGAGGCTGAAGAGAGAAGAAAGAAGATTAAAGAACAAAGAAGAAAGTAGAAGAAGACAGACAGTGGATGGCAGGTAATTATAACACAGATGAGTTATTGGTCAGTGCTTGACAGTATGTCAGGCACTAATCGTTAGCTTTTTACCTTTGATGTTCCCATTACTGATGCTATTTAGCAGCATTTTGGGAACTTCATGCAAAAAACTGACATCTGGCCACAAGTCCTTTTCTGCTTTCTGCTGGTAGGGCAATTGAATAGCTAGTTAGCACTTTTTGCTAACTGGACTTTATCCAAATTTTGCCTTACTGGCTGTTTTCGTGGCCTAAATTGAGCCCTAAATGAGATGGCAGGAGAGTCGCCTGAAAGGTAAGATGAGAACCAGGACAGGGCAGTGTTCCAGAGGCCAATGTAATGCAGGGTTTGAAGGAGAATTGGTTGTGTGCTACAGGATGAATTGGATTGTGCTGAGCAAAACCACAAGTGTACTGGCATTGTGGCCAACACTGCTGAGGCATCTCTCAGAATTGGTAGCTCAATGTGGTTTCCTACTTTGCTAAATGGGAAATCAGCCCTTGATGTAATCTTCATAATAAACAGAGCACAATAAGTATTGTGCCCAGCCCCTATACCAAACATAAAGGGGCAATACACCCCTTAGTAAATTTCTGCAGTTTATTGAATAGGTAAAGCTATTATTAAAGAACACTCAATAACTTAGAATAAACCTTATGGGACTAATGTCCCAGTGAGTTCTCCATTTGTGGTGCCTATGAAGTTCTGCAATCAAACTTAAGCATCAAATATGACAGGTACTTACATGAATTAATGGAAAATGTGGACATGTGGTCTGTAATACACTGAAATTGTCTGAGATACTGCAATAATTATCACACAAAAATAGCCAGAATAAACAATCAAAATTACTTGCTGCCATGGTACAGAGCTAAATGTTACATACCTTTTTGTGCCAAATTTTACAGTAACTGTTGCATATAAAATGAATTGCAGAAATCTAAAGGCAATTGGCATTTAAAGAATGACAATTGCTGTTGCTGGCTGCTAATAATAATTATATCAATTGATTATCATCTTCATGGTAGTTCACAGAGGCAGTTTTATGTAATTGCATTGTCTTTGCATGCAAGAGATTGTTTGAAAGGTTATTTCCCTTCTCCACATTCCTATTAGACCTGAGGTGAGTAAAGCAATTTATTATAATGGATACCCTGGATATTAGTAAGGAAGTTGCCAACAGTTTAAAATAAGGAAATAAGCTCAAATATCTAAAAGCAAATTAAAGTTATTCTGGGGTAAACCAGCTGCACCATAGGTGACAAATAAAAATTCTTAAATTGCAATGCATTTGAATATAGCTTTTTAACCCCTTGAATGTCAGATAAGTCTCGAATGCATTGCTTCACCTCTTTCGCATTCAAGGAGTTAAAAGCCCATTTTAACCCCTTGAGGACCCTTGACGGTCCTGGCACATCATGGGTTGGTGTGCCATAAGGACTCATGACGTGTCAGAGCCATCAAGGATTTCAGGGCTCCCCAGGTGACTGCACGCCATTTGGGGAGCCCTGAACTGGGATCGCAAATAAAAAAGAAAGGTCCCTTGTCCTTAAGTGCCAGCCACGTGTGCACGCTGCCAGTCCATAAGGGGTTACTGTAACAAGAATTTTTACTCGTCCCCTATGATGCAGTTGGTTTACTCCAGAATAACTCCAGTTTCATCCAATAAATATGGGCCTACGTATTTCTCTGGATATCAAAATCATGCAGCTGATTTGTTGTTCTGTTGTCAATTTGAATAAAAGTGACATCTGTCATGGTAGCTAATTTTTTGTGTCATAAAATAATATATGACTTACGTGGCTAAGATACTTATTTCCTCATGATGTGCAAGTTTGGCATAAGACATGTTAGCTGGCCACAAAAAAATGTGTCATGTTATAACAACTCCTTTCTATATATTTAACTGGTTTTATTTGGGCTAAATTGTACTATGCCTTTGAATAACGATAACAAAATGTGGTATTGATTTACTGAAGGCTGTTTCATATTTTCTAATAACCAGAGCCTACATTCGATATGTTTGAAATAATGTGAAATAAGATAAAACATTACAATTTTTGTAATTTGCTGGCTTGAGTTTGTCATCAATCAAATAAGAGTTCATTAATTTAAACAGTATATGGTCCTCAGGTAAAAGGTTACGACAAGATTTTTCAGCAACAGAATGGGAACGAGAGAAAAGATAAATGCTTGCAGGTGGTTGAAATGCCATGTGCACGTTTAGAATAAAGGTGAACCCAGGATTCATGGTGCTAAACAGAGAAGATGGTGTACTTAGAATAGGAGTGTGCAGTGGCTGCGGTTGTGCTGGAACTCAGCATCCAACAATAGGCTCTAGTTAGGGGACACAAAAAAAAGTTTGCACCGGGACCTGCAATAATTAGTTACGCCACTGACGTCAAAGAATTGCAGTAATTCTGGTGCAAGCTAACTGCACCATAGGGGAATATAAATATTCACGCAGATATGAATGGGATTTTTTTAATGCCTTCAATGCTAGAGAGATCTCCACCGTATTGCTTTGCAATGTGTTAGAGGCTTCTTTAGCATTCAAAGGTTCAAAAAGAAAGTTATAAAGGATCAGTAAACAATCATTTTATGATACAACTGACTGATTTCTCTGCTGCAGAAAACAAGTATATTACAACTACCGCTACTGGGATATTTGTTATTCAAAAGTTATACATCTCAAACTTGTTTTATTTTTTACTTAAACTTCAATTTTCTATCGTGGTTCCCAGGTCATGCTGTTCCTATCACTACTATTTAGACACTTAGTCTATGACTCAAGCTCTCTGAGACAAATCTCCTAGCAATAGGTTGACCTTGTCTTATTCATCAGAAAAATCGCTACAACATATTTTTCATTAAAAAAGTTTACTACTTTAAATCATTGGCACGGGTATAGGGTGTAGGAGGCTCCCCTCAATCCCTGTTATGGGAGGATGTGTCAAAAGGAGCCCCAGGCAGCCAGACTAGCCCAACAGGATTCTGGGAGATCTCCCAGTGGGACCGTTTTTTTCATTGATTTCTGTTAGTAGAGAAAATGGAAGTTGAGGTCAACACTTCCGCACTGTCTTCCTTTCTGTTTCATACTCAATAATTCCAAGTTGCACTGAGGTGAGGAATATTTTTCCCCCTCTAGTGTAGCTGGTTTATTTTGGTTCATCTGCCACAGAATATCCCAAAAATGTCACATTGTACATGTCATACTAGATTAAGGTAAATGTAATTTTACATGATATTGTATCAGCAAGGGCGAATTTACATCCCAAATCCCCTTTGGCAAGGTACCCTAGTTATGTTTAGCCCCAGCCATTGCTTCTCCCTCAATCATTTCATTACTCCCACCCATGGCCTTGTCCGCTGTTCCCAGGCACAGTAAATATCCTTAACCTATAACACACAAGTACACAAAAGATTTAATCCCCTTGGTTGCTAGAAAGATCTCAAACATATCAGTTCACGTGTTGGAGACTAGGGACGGGTGAAAATTTTTGCCTCAAACCAAAATCAGCGAAAAATGCCACTTCCCGCTTGGCAAATAATTTCCCATGAAAAGTGCAGTTTTTCCACTTTTTTCACCTAGCTGATTCCATTGAAATCAATGGGATCATTGAATTTACACATAACACATAGCAAATGTTATTTTATTTCCCAAAGGCATAGTATAAAAGGGGTCTGAGGTGGGTGTCTCTGTTGGTGGGTGGAGTCTGGGAAAGAATCAGTTGAACAAGGAATTTGATTTGGGGGAGTGTTGTTGACTGGTATTGGGGGGATAGTTAATAAATAAATAAAATAAAATAAGACATTTGTATGTAATGTGATAGAGACAGGGACCCCCTGACATAAGCTGCCACTGGGGTAGACTGATACTTGATGTGATAGAGTATTTTTATAGAGGATGATTTGTAAGATTTGTTGTTAGAGGCAAAAGTCCTGAGGAAACATTGATTTGTTGGACTTAGGCTTGTTTGGCACAAGCCCTAAAGAAACATTGATTTCTAGGACATAGACTTGTTTGGCAAAAGCTCTAAGGAAATATTGATTTGTAGGACTTAGGCTTGTTAGAAACAAGCCCCCAAAATTGTTTATTTTTTTGTAGGCCTATGTTTTTTATTTTTTTATGTTTTTTTAAAGCACAAGCCCTGAGAAAAAAAAATGCCCTACTGGTCTAGTGCCAACAGGTGATGTCATGTTGGCCAGTGGCCAGTGGCCACTGTCAAATGCTCTGATATAATTGCAGAATTTGAGACTGCAGTTCAAAGGGAATGAGATCAACAACAGCAGTAACATGGTTGATAGATGGTGAAGGTTCCACTTGCCACAACTAGCTCCAGTGATGCACCTGAGGCAGTAGGAGCACCATAACTAGTACCCACCACTTCAGGTATATGTGGAGAAAAGAAGTTGGCCAGTAATGCTTCTCCACCTGTCCCTCCTCCAAATTCATTGGTGTGTTGTTATTGGAATATAAATTTTTCCCAGATAGACTACAGAGAGGGAACTGCATCTCTCACATCATCAACTGCAATGTGCACAGTGTAAATAAGGGAAGGACTGGGAAGTGGAACAATGGGTACATCTACAGTCACATGAAACACCTGGCACAACTCTATCCAAACACCATGACACTTAGCATCCTCAATGTGAAATTCCCCCACCAGAGACCAATTACTGCTGCTGTCACTATGCCCCTTGTCCACACCCCACTAAGGACACATGACTAACAACTTGCTAACAGTTTAATAGTAATGATGAACCCTTCCTGCCACCACCTTAACATATTTTGTGGGATGGAATCTCCTCAGATGATGCTTGATGCCCTGCTTGCAATTCTCCTTCACCACACTGCCATGTGTGGTCAGTGCACCACACAGTGTGAAATGGGTGAGAAAAAACTGATACATCCTAACATCTACAGAGTGGCTATTACTTGGCAGGGGATGAATGAGGCGGATTGGCAGAAGATGTAGTTACCCTAGAGCAAGAAGGTGATGGCGAGCTAGTTGTTTCGCTCGTCATCGAACTTCCAGCCTCTGGCTGGGTTGCTCTATTTTTCCTCCTCTTTGATCTCTGCATCGCCTCTTGTTGCCGTTGAGGAGAGTCGGGGGTACAGCAAGGGCGATGCTTTCTGTGGTGGGTGTTTGGCTTTAACATGTTTCACATAAATGTCATGGTGTCTGTGTTTCATGTGTGTTATCACGGCATTTATGCCAAAGTGTGTTCCCTCCTTTCCCCTTCTCACTGACTTTCACAAATTGTGCACAGTGCCGTTAGTGAGGACTGCACAGTGCCTGCCTCAAGAGAAAAATAGTCCCACACCCATGACTTCAGGGGATAGGGAACAGGTGGAGAAGAATGGCCTCTTTCTTCTTCTCCTCCACATTACCCTTCACTGACTGGGGCAGAGGATGATGTTGCTGCTGTTGCTGCTACTGACTCAGAACAAGCACTGCAATTAGGATTAGAAAAATT
Source organism: Rhinophrynus dorsalis (assembly GCA_037306005.1). Taxonomy (NCBI): domain Eukaryota; kingdom Metazoa; phylum Chordata; class Amphibia; order Anura; family Rhinophrynidae; genus Rhinophrynus; species Rhinophrynus dorsalis. The sequence goes on along the minus strand of CM074719.1, from coordinate 164,415,774 downwards.
GCTATTGTTGGCAAGTGGAACCTGTCCTAGTCATCTATCACTTGCTTGACCCCATTCCCACAGTGGTCTGTGGCACACTAGCCTGCTCTTCAGCATCCTGCTGCCCTTGCAACTCAACAGCAGCAGGAATTAGAGCATTTGCAAACTCTGCATATTCCAAAAGCTCACTGATGGTGGTGATGGTGATGCCCATCCCTGTCTGCCATTTCTTCTCAGTTTGGGCTAAAAAGGCCATCAATGTCTTCCACACTGGCTTTTCCACCACCACCAATCCCCTGCATGCTGCTGCTGCTCTTTTACAGACATCTCACTGCTGGTTGGAGGAGGTGACGAGAAATGTCACAGAGGGTCCCCTAATGTCACGCTTGCCATTTCCTGATGACCTGAAGACGGTGGTGGTATTATTGCTGCTAGTCATTAATTCTGCCTTCTTCAGGATCTTGTTCCACCTGGATAATGCCGTAGGGGGAAGGGAACTCACAGGGTTAGGGGAACGGTTTGGGCTCCCTTGACCGCTATTCTAGATGCTCTGCATTGCTTCCTCTACCACCCCCCTAACACTAGTCCCACCGGCTACTTCACCATCACTCTTACTACTACTAACACCAACCACATCAATTTCAGCCCATGAGTCTTCCTCCTCACAGTCACTAGTAATATGATGATCACCGCCTCCTTCACTCATAACACTAACAAGCTGCTGGACCTTCTTAGTAGTAGTACTAGTGGTGGGACTGTGGTGGGACTGCTTGAAGATGGCAAGTATGACTTAGGGTCCCCTGCTGTCACACTTGGCATCATCTTCTCCTTCCCACTCTCCGGAGAATTACAAGCACACTGGCAGCCGGTTCAGCACTGGCAGCAGGTTCAGAACTGACAGCAGGTTCAGTACTAGCAGCAGGCACAGCACTGGTGGCAGCAGGGGCAGCACTGACAGCAGGCACAGCATGTCTGGCAGCAGGCACAGGCAGCTGACCTATCTTGCTCTCACTACTACCTTCTTCCTCCCTTGATATTAACTTCCCCAAGATCCCTAGGGGTGATTTAGGGGGACTGACCAGCATTGAGACTGCAGTGGTGGCTTCCTCCTCCTTCTCAGACTCAGTGGACACATAAGGGTCCTTCCAGCTCTACTTTTATTGATTGTAAACTTGTTCATAGTGATAGCAGTCACTATGAGCCTCTCCTGCCACAATTTTGCTAATAACACACAGCCGAACAGCACAGCATGTGTTTCTAGATCTGTAGCTGCATCTACTGTGTTCTACTTCCTGGAAAGTGGCACGTTTATATAGTGAAAAGGCAAAAAACGCATTAATCAAGGGGAGAAAACTTTCTAGCCATTGAAAAAATGGAGAAGAATTTTATTTGCTGAATTAAAGAGATTTTCAACTGAAAAAACAGACAACAACATGGTTTTTGCAATTTTTTTCACTGGAACATGAGGGGACCTTTCGCCCACCCCTACTGGGGACCTCTCTAGCATCCAAGGAGTTAGATCATATTTAATAAAGGGGTATATTGAGATTGTACTGGCCCTACTCACAATTCAGAATATTGATGTGGCCATCACATAATTGGTCACTCAAGGTAGTTGCCTATTCTGCTTAAAGGGATAGTAATACTTTGTTGTATCTTTATTTTATTTAAGAAAACATGAAGAACGATATAAGTCTTATTCACAAGCAAAGTTTCGCCTCCCGCTCCTTTTACCTAGTGTAAGCCATCTCTTCTCAGATGTGGAATGCAGTCCATAGACCAAACAGATAACAAAATGGGACAATCTTCTTCCTATGAGAACAATGAAGGCCCTGCCCCCCCCTTGACAAGTTTTTCAGGTTTTTCCCTTATCTTAGTTGAAGATTGTCCCTCTCTGCAGTCTATCTGGGCACCTCTCTTCTGATCTGGCTGAGCAGTGTTACATCAGTAAAAGGGGTGGGAGGGGGATACTTTGTCATTGAATTACTCTTGAACTCTTGAACTACAACTCTATGACAGAATTGAAATAACAAAAGTTCAAATACTATGATGATTAATTAGAGCTGCTTTTATTATGAAATATTACTATCCCTTTAAGGGGAACCTGGCCCTGTGCATCACAGCTAAATTGTAAGCACCCCAGACAAGATATTGTATCCTTATGTTTTGTAGTAAATAATTTTCCATATCAATATTCGTTTGTTTCAGAAAAATATTAGTGATGTAGATATAAAGTCATATCCTTGTAAATACAACAATGAATGCAAAATATTGAACAAAAGCTCAAACCTAGGATATTTTTCCTGCTCATTTTAGCAGAATAAATAAAATAGAAAGAGACACACAAAGAGTAAAAATGAAAAAAAAAAATCATAAGCAGATTTCAGGTATGGAATTTTTACAATACAACTAATTCTTCCAGAACCAGAGAGTCTAGCAGTGCGTTGCTTCACCCCTCTGGTTCTTAAAGAGTTACATGAAAGGCAAGAGGCCTATCAACCCTAGAATCTCAGCAAGAAATTACATTGCCACAGCACATCTATAATAAAATAAGGTTTTATTCCAGACACCCAAATACACACATTCCAGACAGGCTACACGAAAAACAGCAAAGTCAAATAACTGGTTAGACATATCCATAAATGAGAACAGACACACAAAACCAGGTTAGTCAGACAGACATAAACACAATAGTGATCAAATCTCCCTGCTTACTTCGCTTCTCATATTGTTTTCTTATCTTTGCTTGGCTCCATCTCAAGTACACATTGAATATGGTACTGATAAAATCTTCTGATTGGCTACTTTATCAGGTATTAGAAAGTGTACAGCGAAGTTATTATTGTCACACGTCCTATAAAAAAAAACACCAGCCATGCTGAGATTACATTATTGTATTGGCTTCAAATCTAATTTTTGCCAGCTTGCCAGTAAATTAAAGGATGAGTGACCATCCTAAATGGGGTTCAACTGGAAACTCCTCAGATATTTCATAGCATAAATGTTCTTAGACTTTTAGTGGTTTGATGGAGGGATAAATACTGAATCTGCAATATGAATAACTGCACAGGATTTCTTAGATGTAACCGGGGCACGACAGCAACTTATAACCTATATATCAAGCACCAGTAAGATGCCAACAGTGGTCCAGTCTACCAAGTGTGTTTAATGCATTATATTGAATGATCAAACATTATTCACACTTACTCAGGGTATTAAGTCCACAGATAACATTGTTTGTAATCCATACAGAAAATGGTCATCAGATCTTGCAAGCAAGGAGACATCAGCAGAGCTTGTAGTTTTTGAAAGACATAGCCCTCAATTTTGCAACCCACGGATGATCTGATTAATGGACTTTTGGTCTATAGAGACTAAGCAATAATGTGTGAAGACCTGTCCCAACTGTCATGGTACAACTCTTTTGTAGTTCTCTCATTCACAGAAACACACTTACAAGTTTATACTAATACCATGTGGGGGCATTTTGGTGTACACTCAAAGCATTATTTTGACTGGGGTTCAGGTTTATTTGACTTTCTAGTTATTTACCCTACTTTATCATGGCTATCTTGATGTGCCATCATCCATATTCCATCTCACCTTTCTTTACTCTGGCAACTGGTTTTGATGTCCTCAGCACTCCAATGACCCAATACTCCTGGTCTGCACTCTCTGTTTTTCTCCTGGCTATTGTTCTCTATCTACACTAGGTGGCAGTCCACAGCTACTTCAGTTTTTCCAAACTTCTTATTTGTATCATCAGCCTGGCTTCCATTCTAGCTTCTTGCTGTCTCAAGCAAAGGGCCCTTTTTCTTGTTATCATCCGCAACACTCTAGCATCTGTTCTACCACATTTGAATTCTTACACCAGATTTTCGGGTCAGTGCTCTGTATTCCACCTCTGCTCTGAGTGTCCCTCTCCTGGTCTAGTCAGTCACAGTTGCACAAATCCACAAATGTACTGATCATTCATCAAATTAGTTTGAAATCTATTGAATGTTATATACAAAGGACCATATCTGAGCAACAACATGTTATGATGAAAGAGATGATCCTTCAAAACTTCAAGAGGCATATTGGTCAAAGCAGATGAGGACACTTGATAAAAATTCATTCATTTGCTTTTGTTAGATAAAGGAAAAGTAAAAAAAAATATGAAAGTCATCAATTTATTAAAATGTAAAATATATATACACAATATGTACATGTATATTAAAAATCCTCATCATATTTCTCAGCTGACTATAGCTGTTTCATCAGGAGGAATGCCAAACAATCATCCCTGCACTGAAGCAATTATAATGTAAGTGATAGATCAGTCAGTGGCTGAACTTCCAATCACAGACTATTCCTTTTCCCGTGAACAGAGAAAGAAATATAAAACCGCACCTCAAAATGACTGGAAAGGTCAAAAGATACCTTTGTGATGCTGGCAAGCCATGAATAAATATGGCCAAACTTGTTCAGGTCATAGATGCATAAATGTGTAAATCCATGTAGTTTCCAATAATAAAATTGCTTACAGTTATGAGAACTCCAGTTGAGTTTTATGCAACTGGTTTAAAGAGACAGGGGATTTATCAATATGCCCCATACAGGCACTCCAAAGGTCCCGCTTCACAGTCTTTGGTTTTGCAAACACCGTAGCCAATGATCCATAATCAAATGATATAGTTTATCTGTAAAATCAAGTAAAAATAATAAAATTTGCAATTTGAGGTACACCAACGGGTTTCTGGATACTAGATCCTTCCTTCAGGGCGTCTGAATCTATAGTCTAGACTATATAGACTCTATAGACAAAGACGTGGCAACCATATTATTTTAACCCATTAAGGACCGGAGGTTATGGGACATTTCCGTCCCATAACGTCCGCATAGGGGCACTTTGACGAGCCGGTACACGTGACCTGTCACGTGTATCGGCGCGTCACTATGGGGCTTGAAACAGATCGCTCCGATCTTGGAGCGGTCTATTTCATGCCCTATTTTTACTTACAGAGCTCCCGGTAGAGCGCTGTAAGTAAAAAGTAAGTGACGTACCAGGACCGTCAAGGGTCGTTCGAGCAAATTTACCCTTGACGGTCCTGGTACGTCAAGGGTCCCTAAGGGGTTAATGAAAAGAAAATATGTTTTATTTATTTATTTGCACTTTGATGACATCATAATGGTTTTTCACAATCTAAAAATTATTACAAGCGAGGTGTCATGGAAAGGCTGAACTTGTCCTGAATAATAAAAAAAAAGATATAATTGTCTATATAAAAAGAGCATACTATCATAATGTGCTCCTAAATGATTGCCTAGTAAACCACATTTAGTGAAAGTTAATTAAAAAAAATGAAAATACTGAACAATAGCAACAACTAAAAAGTATATACAGCAATGATCACATGAATGTACAAAACACAAATCCTAAAATATGCATTATCCACAAGTGGATGCTATACGATGATATATGATATTATACAATCTACCCTTGCAACAAAGTATTCAGTCAGTGTGCTCAAGAATACTTTGTTGCAAGGGTAGCTTGGAACTTATTGTCAGGTTTTGGCAGCAAGCCATACATACACACGCTGGCTGTGAGAACTATGAGGTCTCTACAGTCCAGGGCTCACAAGCGACCAGCAGTGTAAGGGTGGCTCATAAAGATAATGGAAGTTAGATCCTTATTATTTACTAAGAGCTGATCTCATAAAATAGAGTTTAGGCTACTCATTAGAATCAAGATATAGGATTATGTATTATTGAGGAGCACTGTTTCCACTAATTCTTTTAACCCTTTGAGTGCCAGATGGGTATCAAACACATTGCACCTCTCTGGTACTCATAGGGTTAATATTTCAATACAAAATACGAGGGCATGTCAAAAAAAATAGAAGAAGAAAAATGTTGGATAAAAATGGTGAAAGAAAGTCATGGGAGCACTGTAGTCGAATTTTCAAGGGGAAGGGGTTAAAATGTTTAATGTGAACAATGTTAGTCGAGTTAAAGTGGTGAAAGAAAGCACTGAAGTCGACTTTTAAAAGGGGGGGTTAATATGTCGAAAGGGGGCACTCTGTCGGATTTTGTTATGTGCGGAACACGTCTATCACTGAACTTGATCTTTCTGTCGTCAATTGTACGCCTATTTCCTTGGACTTTGACAGTTTGCACATTTTTTGTAGGCGGTAGTCGAAAAAAAGCAGACAGTGCCAGATTTGTTACTACTCTGAAAAGTGCTGTCTACGCCAGTTTTGTTTTACTGTGGTTCTGCAATAGAATACCGACATACGTGTTTGCAAAATTCTTGCTACTTGTTTTTCTTGTAATGCCGGTCTTAGCGTGGGTAAAAGAATCGAGCCCAGAGTCCTTTCCTTGTTAGCCAGCAATATGCATTTATTAGAGTCTATCCGATTTATCAGAAATAATGTGATTCTTGGATGTTGAAATCAGTCCAGCCTCAGTACAGATGTGCAAGCAATGGATAAGCAATTCTCCCAATTAATAGATTGTGTATAGGTAAAATTAGTATATCAGATCAGCCCTAAGTGCAACACAATTACACTGGGGAGTCACTGAAACCTTGTTGCACTGTTGTAGATGCTGTTCGGGGGAACTGGCTGGGCAGCTAAGGGGTGGAAATCCATGCTTCTTATGGGCTTCCCCACATTCACCCAATAGCTGGCCACCCAGTTGCCAATTTGGCATCTACAGCTATGCCGCAAGGTTTTTGTGACTCCCTGGTGTGGCTGTGTTGCCAGTTCCAGCACTATGGACTGAGCAGATATAATAACATACCCTATACAGGATCTATTAATTGGGAACATTGTTTATCAATTTCTACTGTGGAATTGCTTGTACATAGGGGGGATATTCACTAAGCAGTGATAAAGAGGTGATAAAGTGGAGACTTCTACAGTTTATCACTTCTCCAATTCCTATGTTGTTCTGTGGAGACTATTCACTAAGATGTCTTCAACTTTGGAGATATTAGTGCATAGAGTCTATAGAATAACAGGAATTGGAGAAGTGATAAACTGGAGAAGTTATTTCCACTTTATCACCTTTTTATCACCTCTAAGTGAATCTCCCCCCTGGACTGAGACTGGACTGCTTTCAAAATCTGGGAACTGCAGGATCCCTGATACATTGATCTGAATCCGGTGGATGCAGATCACTGGCTAACAAGGTAGGGACCCTGTTAGATACACAAAGCCCAAGAAGGGCACATGTGATTAAATTAAATAAGAAGTTATCTTTTTTCTGTTTGGAAATAAATTGCTATATTTTTTTACTTTTTACTCTGTTCCTTCACTAATTTTAGATTTTTATAGTTTTCTACATGTATCTGTGGAGGTAGCCATACAAATTACATCTACAGAGATGGATAACACAATGCTGTAAATGGGCTAAACATGCAGCTTAGCGTATTGGTATTTTATACACTTGGCCCATTATCTATGGCCATCTAGTTCTGGAGTGATAGTTTTCCTAGGTTACCCACCTCTTTGTAAGACTAATGGGTGGACATTGGGTGGACTTTGTGGGACCAATGTTCTCAAATGAACTAGCCCTTTGAGTTCCAGCTGGGTACTCAATACATCGGCACTCAAAGGGTTAAATATGTTATAGTGCCACTTTCTTTTAGACTGCAATGTTCAAAAGCAGAATGTCACTTTTATAAATATGATGGAACTAGCAATTTTTAATCAGAAAATGGAGTGAAGAAACGCTGTTTACAAAGACATTTTAGGCTTTATGTATAAAATCCTGGAGGCACTCTGAAGCAAAACAACTGCACCCTAAGGGACAAATACAAATTCCCAAAGATCTAAATGGGGAGTTTAACCACTTGAATGCTAGAAATGTCTCAACCACATTGCTTCAGAACCTCTCTAGCATTCAAGGGTTTAAAAGCCTCACTTAAATCAATTAATATTTGGGTAATTTTTATTTCTTCCCTCTGGTGCAATTGGTTTACATAAGAATTATTCCACTTGTTTTCAAAGTAATTTTGGAGTAAAAATGACAGTTAATACCATCATTTCTTTGGACATATCATTTTGTTTTTGTGTTATGTTAGTACCTAAACTAATCCTATCTACTTCTCTACATGTGCAGCTGATTCTTGGTTCCACTCAGGGGCCTAGACCAAAATTATAATGTCAGGGAACATAGTGTATATCAGTAGATGTTAACAACATCATTGTATTCCTCATGTCCCTATGCAGTCATAGTAACATAGTAACTTAGGTTGAAAAAAGACACAAGTCCATCAAGTTCAACCTTTGCCTCATACCCCAGTTACATGAGAACTGTATAGTTTTCCTGCTACCAAATAAGTTAGTCATTTATCAGACCTTCCTGATTTGCCTACTAATATACAGTATTGTATGTTCAATTTTGAAAGAAATGTATCTAATCTTCTCTTAAATGTATCCATTGTATCTTCCATAACCAAATCATTGGGCAAGGAATTCCATAATTTAACAGACCATACTGTACAAAACCCCTTCCTCTGTTGAAGTCTAAACCTCCTTTCCTCTAATCTCATACGGGTGTCCCCTGGTCATTTGATCAGGCCTTGGAATGAATAGGTCACCATAGAGATCCTTGTATTGACCTTTCATATACTTGTACAATGTGATAATAAGATCTCCTCTTAGTCGTCTTTTCTTTAGAGTAAATAAACCAAGTTTGTCTAGTCATTCCTTATATATCAAGTCTTCTGTTCCCTTAATTAATTTTGTTGCTCTAGGCTGTACCCTCTCCAGTTCTACTATACCCTATTTCAAAACTGGTGCCCAAAACTGTACTCCATATTCAAGGTGAGGTCTTACCAGTGATTTGTACAATCGTGAAATGATGTTATCCACTTCAATACCCCTTTTTATGCAAGACAGGATTTTGTTTGTTTTTGCTACTGCTATTTGATACTGGTCACTGTTTCCAAGTTTGTAGTCCTCTAAAATGATTCCATTAACTAGCCTTTGGATTTTTCTTCCCAAATGCATGAATTTACACTTTAAAACATTAAACTTCATATTCCATTTTCTTGCCCAATCTGCCATCTGCCATGTTAATACAATAAAAAGAGAATGTTTATTATATGAGAATATAATCTGCATCTCCACTAACAATGCAATGGTTTCTGAATAAAAAGACACAAAAAAGAGAAAATATTGTGTATATTGAAACATTATATATTTTGACAAACAAGGTCAAAATACCAAACAAAATGGACAGCTAAAACATAAGTTGCTGGATGCCAGAACAGAATATAATGTACAGCAGTCAAGGTTCATGCCCCTCTTAATATGGCCTGGATTACATTAGAGCTGTGTTTGGTCCTTGATGGGGCTTGTTTCAGTTCAGGAGATACTCCCAAATTGCACATCAAAAATATTATATTGGCAGACACATTATAATTTGGACTCCCGAACACCCTCACATACACCATAGGCATCTTATAGCCATTCATAATTTTCACATGACCAACCTCTAATCCCAGACACTGTGGTCTGATACAGAAGAAGTGTGTTATTCTTTACTATACAAATGCAATAAAAGTTTTTAAAGCGGAACTAACACTGCTAAGAAACTAACTAATAATTCCCAATCTGGCGACTAGCTGCTTAGTCACTAGGGCAAGATGTCCGTGCTCTGTCCTGCCTGTCAGCAGAGGATGACTGCATATTTCTCCATAAAGAGGTAGTAATTCTGGCGACTAGCGCTACTAAACAGCTAGTTGCCAGATTGGGAATTATTAGTTAGTTTCTTAGCAGTGTTAGTTCCGCTTTAAGCCCTTGGCGTCAAAGATTTCTCTAAGACACTGCTTCACATTTAGAAATCTCTGTACCATCTAATAGAATAAAAAGGCAACTATCATGTTTTTATATGTCTGCTCCAATGACTGCTATAGTGCATACGGTGGGACATACTGCACCAGCATTGGACTTAAATGGCAGGAACCTCAGCATCATCAGCCCCATAATATGAGCAGGAGACATAACACCATTTCCGCTATGCCTTACTTAGCACATGGTCTAATCAAGGTGAAAGAACTGCTCTGAAATGCTCACAGATGTTGCCTTTATCTTTCCCTTAGTGCAAGCGTCATTAAGGAAAGGATTTGTGCATATACAGCCTAGTAAATAGGCAGGCCTGTAATTGGCCAGAACCAGCATGATACATCCTCCTGAGAGCAATAGGTCTACTTTCATATGTACTGTGATACACTTGACTTTTGTAGAGACCTACTCTCCTTAAAGTTAACTCCGTTATTGATAAGAGGAAAAATAGCCTTCAAACCTCTAGAGGCTATTAATTCATGTCAGACAACAAAATATAGTTAAAAGGTAACATCCTATAACTAATTTATCTCCATATAGTATCTAAATAAATATAAAGTATAATTTCATCAGATCTTTTCCCTCTGCATATTTAAAATGACTGTAATGTTAAGATAATACAATCTAATCAGATATTGTATATGTCAGTGCTCTCAAACTGATCTTACTAATATGATCGTGTAATGACTATAATATATTGCTGTACAATTCTCTAGATGATCTACTTCAAATGAATGAGGACTCTACTTGCATTTAACTGAAAGTTAAAAACTAATAAGGTATTCATAACACATTTCTTCTTAAGTGTCCTAATCTTGATGAAGAATTATTAGAGATACATGTTCACTCACAACAGTTGGAAATCTTTTCATAAGAAGAAAAAAAATGTACATTTTTCAGTGGCACGATTAATTTTAAATCAACTAACTAAAAAACTAACAATGCATGAACACCAACTCTGGCACTCAATAGATTAAAAGTTTCAACAACTTGAAGGTGACTGTATATGTGAAAATAGTTCTGGATATTTTTATTTAATTGTATGGGTAAAATGTGGTACCATGTTAGCTAATAAAAATGCAAGAGATTAATATAGTAAAAATGATACCTTTATTGGCTACCTGTGTGGCAAGCTTTCAAGACAACTAGGTCTCTGAAGAAGAGACCTCGTTGTCTTGAAAACTTGCATCCAAAGCTACTCTGTTAGCCAATAAAGGCATCATTTTTACTCTATTAGTCTCCTGTATTTAATCATAGTCTCAATGAAAACCTTATGCTTATGCTTTGTTCTCCATACAGCTGCCTTTATCTGAGTGCATGGGGCAAGTTGTTTGCAGGAAACAGGGGTTCCCCACGTACAATGCCTCTTTCCCTAATGAAGAACACTCAGTATTAATAGTGAAATGTTTCTCTAGCTATAGCAAATGTAGGAGGATTGTAGTCCGATGTCATTTTGATTTTGATCCTTATCTTTAACTCAAATGACAGTTATACTGAAGAATAGTATCCCATAAATGGTAATAATAGATGATCCATTTTTGCCAAGAATAAGTATACTCACCACTCTTTCATACCAACAGAAGCAGGATGGCAGGACAATTCTGTACAAGCCAACATGACAGATTTATTTGGATAAGCCACAGCATGAATCTTTCTATCTCTGATGGTGAAAATGGTACCTACTAGTATCCTAGGAGTAATAGGTGGTTCTTCCTGTCAATGGGTGGTCTGACGAATGTATAGGGCATGGTAAAAAAACTTGTACCCAGACATTTTTCAGAACCAGAGGCTGTACCTTATTTAGAGAGAACAGAAAAAAGCCTTCTTTTTCCAAGAAGTTGACATTACATAGTCTAACAGCCAAGACCAAGGCACAGTTTCATCATCACGTGTACTGCTCTACTAGCCATTCACTCTATTCTTGCTACTGTGGTCATGGAGGGAAGTGCGACCTGGAGATTTGAGAAACTCTCTGCTAACTTGCTAAAGCAGGCAGTCACAGAGAAAATTAGCCTCAATGCAAGTACTTACTTTTCCACCCTCTATGGGCATGCAGGCAAGGTTTTGTGGGACAGTCTTACTAGCTAATTAGGTAATTAGCTAGTGACACAAATGGGTCAGACAAGCTGCATTTGTGCAGCCTACAACAATCTGGATGCCCATGACTTAAAGCAGAGCTTTCACCAGGCATCAGGCAGCAGAGGCAGCAGCAGGGAACAGAGCAGACATCTTGCAGAGAAGGCATCTCTGTGTCTGTGCTGTCTGTCCCCTTCAACTCCACAACTGGTGAGTTGAAAGTCTTTGTGCCGAAAGGCATCGGAAGGTACTGACAGCAGAGGCGCAGAGAGTGCCTACTGCAAGATCCCAAAAACTTTCTCTCTCTTACTTATGCTGGACTTATACTGCAAATGACAAGTATTTCTATGTATATTGCTACCATATTAAGGATTTGGGGCTAAATGTATTATTGGTGAAAAGTCCGCTTTAAGGAAAGTAATGCTGTTACCTTGTTGGGTCGCAACTACGGTTACAAACCCACATTTTACATCAACCAAAGTATAGATTGGATGGCCACTACCTGATGTAAACATAAGTGTTCAGTTCCCCCAGAGAAATGAACAATGGGTAAAATTATTTGCAAAGAAGCAGAATTTAGCAGAAAACTGAGCTTTTTATCTCATGGGAATTCCCACAAGGTGACTTTTTCCCCTGTTCATGGTTTTTTTAAGTTTTATGTTTTGTGTGTGTGTGTACTTTTCAAGGCTCTCCCTCAATTCTGGAGATGCTTTAACATTCCCAGCGTACTCAGAGATATAAATACATTCTAATGTTCCAGCCTTCTCCAGCAAGTGGCTCATGTCGATCCTGCCACCTCCTTACTTCAGCACTCGCTGCCTCCCAATGATATTACTTTCCCTGCCTTCCCTTCTTACCTTTCTTCCTCGCACCCCCAACTCCTCCTCATATCTGTGAACCTGGAGCCTCCTGCTGCTTCACTGTTTCTCGTGGCATCATTTGCTATTCTTACGGCCGCTACTCCTGCACCTCCTCTTCTCATTTTCTGGCCATAGTGTTCCACTTCCTGAAAGATTTGGTAAAAGCACAAAGGAGCTGACGGGGTTCCTTAACTAATGTGATTTACAGTAACTAGTCAGAGGATATTGCCCCTCAGGCAAAAATTGTATTTATGATTTCTCTTTTGAAAGGCAAAGCTCTTGCCTGGGTGTTCTCTCTTTTGAACAGGCAGTCTCCTATACTGTCTAACGTGGGCTATTTCATTTCTGCTCTTATGATTGCCTTCAATACCCCTAATTGCCAATCTGCCAAAGATGTTGCCCTGCTCATCCTTCAACAGGGTAATAAGGCCCTTGTTCAGAATGCCATTGACTTTAGACCTCTTGCCTATGATACTGAGTGAGGAGAGAATGTCCTTAATTCTACATTCAGAAAGGGTTTTTCTGATAGACTTAAAACAACCTCACAACATGGAATTTGCTCGAATTTTTGGAATAGTTAGTTTTACTCTGTTCTTCTGCTCTTCCTCAGAGAATTGCATCCAAGAGAGGGTACAAGAACAGGAAAGGAATCACAGTCATCATCTTCTCACTTGTTCACCTGAGTCAAGTGAACTGACTTTCTGACGGAGAAAAGAATAGGAGGTGTCTCTGTTTATACTGTGGTACTCCTGTATACATTTCCAGTGCTTGTCATGTGAAGCCAGGAAGCTCTTGAAATTAGTATGATCCAGGGAAGCTCCACTCCATGAACCTTCATGAAATATAATCATTTCTTGATCTGGGAAACGGATTCCAGTTTCTGCATTTCTTGACCCAGGAGCAGCCGGCTTGTTTTTTTGGCTCCATCTTTGCTTCCACTCAACAGATCCTTTTGAGAACTAAGGTTTTTCCCATACATTTCCACTCCTGACTGAGCTCCCCTCTGAGCTGGTCTGATTTTTCAATCTACCATTCCTTTGTAAGTCTCCTCTGTCCAATATCATCATTAGGATCCTGTCTTTGAAGTTAGCACTTCTCCAGCTAACCCCATAATCATCTGTTATCCCTAGCTTTACAGCATAACTGGTCATATAAATTCCTGGAATTCCTGTTGTAAACATCACTGTATTCCTGCACTATTTTTGGCATTAAACTCGGCACAAGATTTGACCTCTCTTCCTGAAACATTTCAGAATTTTTCTGATAATTTTTGTAAGAAGAAGGCAGAGACATTACCTCCTCACCACCTCTATAATTATTTTATTAAGTTTTCCCCCTGGGAGAATTCCTCCTAAGGTTAACACGAACTTGCTTTATATAACCGAAACTAAGTTAATGAATTAAGGACATTAAAGACATTCTTATCGGGGAATTCATTCAGCCATCTTCCTCACTTTCTGGAACGTGCTTATTCTTCTTCCAAAATAAAGATATGTAACATCACCCTTGTATAGATTATAAAGATCTTAATAAGGTGACTAGATGTGACAGTTACTTTTTATCTTTTATCACAAAAATCTTTGACCATCTCTTCTCTATGGACCTAAGATTTTTACTAAACTAGATATTCAAGGTGCTTGCAAACTGATCCACATCAAAGCGGAAGATGGATAGAAGACTGCATTCAAAAGTTATTCTGGGCATTACAAGTAGTTATCCTTTTGGTCTTTGTATTACCTCTTCAGTATATTCCAGCCACTTACCACACCTATGCTTCCTTGATCACATCTAAAAATTGATTTTTTAGTCGATTTACTACCTTCTCAAGGAATTACAGGAATATGGATCATTATTGACCATTTCAGGAAGCAAACACATTTTGTACCTCCACGTATACTCTCCTCTTCCAAGGAATTAGATGATCATTTCCTCAGCGAGATATATTTCTCTATGGTTTTCCTTTTCAGACTGTCTAATGAGGGAACACAATTTGTTTCCAGATTCAGATAAGATTTTAGTGCTCAAATGGGAATTGCACTTACATTCACTTCCACTGACCTCCCTAGACCAAAGGTCCCACTAAATGTTTGAACCAATCTTGGAGCATTTTTTTATTGCTATTGCAACCAAGATAACTGGAGCGATCTGTTTCCTCTGGTTGAATTTTTCTACAACTCCATCCTCCCAGATTCTTTGGGATGTTATCCCCTTTTTTATATAATTTCAGCAATTTATTTTTCTTCCCATCTACTAATATTCATTTTGCTAACATCTGCACTTCTTCCACGATGGATCTTTGACATGCTTTTATACTGCCCTATCAGCTACCCAGTCCCACCAGCAGGCTGTAGCTGACAAGCATTGCATTCTTGAAACAGACTTTTCTCCTGGAAATTTGGTTTGGTTGTCTTCCAGAAATACAGTAGTAAACTATGCTCAGATAAATGTGGTCCACAATTCCTTGGCCTTTTAGGATCCTTCATTCCTTTTAGGATCCTTCATTATGTTAATCCTATTTCTTATAATTTGGAGACCCCACAATCTCTCAGGATCTCTTTAGTTTATTAATTTTCTTTGCCGAAGCCCAATGTATGTAAATGTTTTCCCAATTCGACACATCCTCCTCCTCCTGTACTGATACAGTGATATGAAGAATTTGTAATAGATAAAATAAATGATTCTTCAATCTCCAGGGGTATATTGCAATATTTGGTTAATTGGAAGGGTTACAGATCTGAATAATGTGCTTGGGTCCCCACTACTGATGTTCAAGCTTCTTCTCTTAAGAGGGCCTCCCATTATAACTTCTATTTCAAACCTTGTCTTGGACTCCCAGAGGGTGTACTTCATGGAGGACTAATGTCAATACCCATTCCTTCTAACCCTCTGCTCACGTATTTCCATTTTTTCTCCATTCCTTAATTAAATCCCACTCTGCTGTTTTTTGGTGCATATTTTTAGTGTTTGTCCTGAGCCTAGCTCCTGCCTAGCTGTCCCTGTGTACTACATGATTTATTTAACCCTGACCTTGTTGATTTCTACCTGCTCTGTTTCCTTCATCTACTTCCTACTCCATCTCTGTTGTCTTTGATTCTGTTTGCTGCCTCACTTTGCTGTTGTGGCTTCTCATGCCCTGCTGTTTCTCCAGACTTCGCTCGTTACTTATTTATCTATTTTCACAGCTTCTTCTTGTATGAATTTATGTATGTGTATATTTATTTCTATAGTGCTGACATGTGTACTTAGCACTTTACAGTTTACATTTATTATATAAGGGGTACAATACGTGCAGTAATTAAGTGCTTATAGAATACCAGGTGAGTATACATTAGGATAAAAGGTCCCTGCCACGTAGAGTTTATAAAGTATAGGATGGGTGACATACAGATACAAGCAAGTAGAAGAGAAAGTGCAGTTTTTGACATATGAGATGTTTCCCTATTATGCTAGTGCTACGTTTAAAAGGTGCTCTTTTTATTATATTACAGGGGGCTCTTGCTTTTCTCCCCTCCTGTAATTTTTCTTTGGGCTTGTGGGCATCCAGTTTTGAGGTTTCTTTGTTGTTATTGTGCCTTACGTTTCCTCTCCCTTCACTCTCTGAACTAGTCTCTTTCATCATTGTGGTAGGGTCTTGCCATCGTGGTCTTCCTACTTTTTATTCTAGTTCCCTACTCCCTCTTTTGGTGGAGCTTGGCACTGCCTATACACTTTTATTTGAATTTCATTTTGGTTTCCTGCATATTCACTACAGACTATTTCCACTGCTTTGGGGATGTGAACATCCTGTCTTGGCTATGGCTCAGCTGTAGTAATACATGCAGTAAGACTGTATCTCAAGGCAGCAGTTTTCTCAAGCTGTGCACCAAAGTCTCCAATTCATGCTGCATAAAAACCCAATGGCCTAGACGCACTAAAGGTCGATGCGGTGTCGATATGATATTGTCAATGTGTTCAAATCACTCAGTCAATTCGATCTGCACAAACATTGACATATTCACCAAAATTGTCGAATGGAAGGGGAGGGTTGGAGAAGGTCCCTATTAGCATACAGGATTTTTGAAGTGTTGTTGGTGTGGAAGGGATCTCCTCCCCTCACATATCACCAACACTATGACAATTCTGAACAGCATTCTCTATGCTTCCCTACCCAGCCAGTAGGGGAATAAAGAGAAAGCTTTCAGCATCATGGACAGCATAGGGATGTTCATTGCTCACCTATGTGGCATTCAAAGGGTTAACACTTTGAGTACCAGAGATCAGAGAGCAGAGCTGTGCTTTCCGAGAATGAACCCGGTGACAGGGTTCATTCATTCTACAAGTGTTACTGCTACAATCGGCTTATACAGCCACTGGCAGCATCACAAAGGCAGAAAATGCCTTTGGGGTCACCCCATGCATCATCTATCCTTTTGGATAGGGGGGCTATCAGGAGGGGTCCTGGTGCCCCCCTGGAGATCTGAAACTTTTATTTCATTATGAAAAGCACATATGACCTATGTGAAACATAGGTTATATACACTTTAATTAATAAACGGGCAATTGTCACCCCTGTGCTAGGGGGGTGTCATGAGGGGTCATGATTCCCCCCTTGAGGTCTGATGTTTTGGTTAAACACATTCAGAACATTAAACATGTTATATTAAACGTATCAATAACTTATCAGTTAATGTTTTACACATCACATGTTTTACACATATACAGGCAAGTTATGCAGCCGCATAGCTTGCCTATTAACCCTTTGAGTACCAGAGGCGTAGGAAATACATTGCTAAGCAATGCCTTTGTACCTTTCTGGTACTCAAAGGCTTAAGTGTAGAATAAAGGACAGGCTCATTGACTAAATGGCAGTTACTGAGGTGAAAGTCGAATGGAGTTAGTATGTTGAATATATTCAATGCTAGTTGAACAGCCCGTTACACGGGCCACAGTGCTTCTGGCAGCCGGTCGCGGGGCAGTCACACGCAGTGGAGACTGCCCGCGGCTCGGCTGATACAGAGCCTCTGGCAGCCGGTCGCGGGGCAGTCACACGCAGTAGAGACTGACCGCGCCGCGGCTGATACAGAGCTGGACGCTCCTTCGGAGTGCCCAGCTCTGTATCAGCCGCGGCGTGGGCAGTCTCTACTGCGCATGACTGCCGCACGCGCAGCAGTGTCTACTGCGCATGTCGGGCGTTACACACAACTTGGCGAATTATTATATAGGATATGTCGACATACTAAGGGGAGGGATATGTCGAAGGGTGGGGAACATTGTGTAGAGCTTGGTGTACTGTTTCAGTTTATTTTAACCCTTTGAATTCCACAGAAGTGAGCAATGCACATCCTTATGGCATTCAATGTTGCCCATGGTGCTGAAAGCCTTCTCTTTATTCCCCTACTGGCTGGATAGGGAAGCACAGAGAATGCTGTTCAGAATTGTCGTAGCTCTCCCTGCTGTTACTCCGTAGGAACGTACAGGGGAGATCCCAACTACGATAGCCTGAGGCAGAGGAGGTGGAGACTGTGAACTCCGACAGCAGAGGCTGTTATCAGAGTTTACTGAATGAGTCAAAGTGTCACAGTATCATATCAATACACCCCCTTGCATACAAATGTGTCTCATTATTCAGCATTTCCATATGGAAATGAGTCATTATGCTTAATCACCATATGGAAATACATTTTTGATGTGATGAATGAAAATTCGTAAACCTGTCGGATTGATGTCGCTGTGTGCATCTCTTTGCTGGTAATGTAATGTCGTAGACAGTTTGGGGAATACTGTGGATATGCCTAAGACACTGCTCCAAAAGAACATCAACATTCTTAGCCCTCTTCGACCTTTAGTACATCTAGGCCAATGAATTATAGGGATCTCTTTCAGACTTCCTTTACCCAGTGGGTCAGCATCCTAGTCAACTACTTGATACAGAATAGGTTCTAGATATGTCCCTAGATATATTAATGCCAAAAATGTTTCAAGCATGGGTGTAAAATGGCCACAAAGCATCTTTGTATCTCAGAATGGTTTTAGTGCAGTTTGAATGTAAACACAAAGAGCCATATGAAGAAAAAGAACAGTACAACAATTTTGATGCAACCAGCTGCATCATACGTGAGAAATAAAATGTTCAATTGATTTAAATGTTTATTTTTAATCCATGAATGCTAAAAGTGTCCAAAGCATTGCTTCTCATTCTTTGGAAACCTTTAGAATTTATAGGTTATGCCTTATTCCATCAGAGCTTAAATCTGTTTATTTTTATTGATATGCTATATTTTGTTCTGTATTAACTGCTATTGTCTTTGCTTCCTCTTGACAATTTCAATAAAAGATAGGTAGAGATCAAAGGATTATGGGAAAAATCCATATTTACATAATTCAACATATTTTTTGCAGTGGTGATAGCTTGCCACAGAATTGATCCACTTTTCTTGTTATTCATATCCCCCAAATGTTTTAAAGAAAATGTTAGCTAATACATTTAATGTTTTAAATGCGCATCAGGAAAACAATTCTTGTGTAGCTTTCATAAATCAAGGATTTCTGAATGAGCTATTTACAAGACTATTTATCATAATCATTATCCATGTTAAATTGCTTCATCCTACGCTATCTCCCACACATATATTTCACTTGTTTATGCAAGATGAAAGCTTTTAAGTAATACCTTCCCCCTCACTGCACACTCGCTGGCTTGCATTTTTTATTGTGAAGGGACACTGGATTATGAATTGAGAAAAAAATCCTACATATGCAATTACAGCTCTCAAACTGAACTGCAGCATAATATAATGCAAAATAGATTTTGAACAGATTTATTACAGAAATTAGTTTTTGACATTAATATCAGTTTGTAATTTCCTTCCTCACGTGGGTTGTCCTAAACAGTTTTGGTTTAGCAAAACTCATGTCTGCCACAACCTGTCCTCTTAACTGGCCAGTAATTAAATGGTAACTAGCTTGAAAAACAAAACAAAATACAACAAAAGACTCATATTAAATTGTCACTTCTCAAACCCCTGGGAGTAGCAACATTACCAACTTTCATTACTGAAAACACCACCAGGAGAGGGCTTATAGATACAACAGGCCTATTCACATAAGAAGAATGTTTGTGCCGGTCCTCCCTGTTAAAGGGAACCCATCACAGGGCACACCAGTATAGCAGAAAGCTAGCTCATCAATGCTAGCTCATCAATGCAATGCAGATTGCATCAAATTATATGCAAGTTTAAAAATAATGCATTTTTATTATTATAAATGATATTAAAAATAACTCTCAATATGTTTCATGATCCAAACTGATCATTTCTTCAGGAGGTGAAAAAGAAACAAACTGCCCTCTTTGCCACCCTCATAAAACATCTCACAGATACAACATCTCACCACCTACACCTGTCACACTCACAATCACCGCTATCACCACAGCCAAGAGAAGAGGAATAATATGGTGGTGGTGCTGTTGATTGTAATTCAGACATAATTCCTAGCTCAGACAAACCAGGAGTGGGAGAGATATATGGTGAGAATGGGTATCACCAGCAATGGCTTGATGTTTGGTGATATTGTAGTTTCTGAGCTTCCTGTTGCTGAATTCTCTGACTCCCAGTCCCATCAGCATAATAAATATTAGAGAAGTGTCAGGATTGTGTGTCCACCCTGTTACTGGTGGGAGTTAAGTCATCATCCTTTCATACTTTAACTCTGCTCTGTCTAAAAAAACAATACTTTTTAAAATGAATTAACATTTATAAATCCAACCCCCGCCACCACTTCTCTACCTTTTACTCCCTCCTCCACCTTTCATTTGCCTCCCTCCCAAATTCTATAAAACAGTAAGACTTTGCTAACTTCTTAAAAGAAAAGGTAAATTCCGTCTGGCAAAATATCTCCTCTTGTAAATATCCTCCTATCCTCCCCTGTTCTCCTTCTGCCACTCTGGATGCTTTCTCACCAATCAGGGAGGAGGAATTGAATAACCTGCTACCCTCCTCTCCCTCCACTACATGCACATTCGGTTCACATCCCTCTCACCTCATCTAGTCCCTCTCAACACACTAATCCCCATGCTGTTACAGATTTCTAACTCCTCCTTTGCCTCTGTTACATTTCCTGACAATTTTAAACATGTGATAGTGACACCTATCCTCAAGAACAGCATAGTACACTCTAGCTATTGACCAGTTTTTCTCTTGTCTTTTTCCATTAAGCTCTTGAAATGCCTAACCTACTCCCACCTGCTTGACTTCCTTCACACATCCACAAACTGCTTGACCCATTAGAATCTAGCTCTCTCATTGCTCGCTCCACAGAAACTGCTCTCACAAGAGTGGTCAGTGAGCTATACATTGCCAGATCAGAAAGCCACTATTCAATCCCATTCACCTCTGTTGGTGTTCCTGAAGGTTCTGTTCTAGGACCGATTTTTTTCACTCTGTACACAATAACACTTTATGCAAATGACACCCATCTTTATTTATCTGCATTTCAATCGACTCTTGATATTCAATCTAAAGTAACAGGTTGCTGACGGTTTTCAGACACTCAGACACGTATGGTTTTATTAAGCGAAAGGCAAGTTCTGTAACACACACAGAACAGTATATAATACAATGGTAATACAGACAACTGATATAGGAACACTTAAGCAGACATTGTAACGTATCTGGGGAATAACCCAGAAGGTCTAGACTAGTACAGCAGAGGAGAGAATACCACAGAGTGGTAACTGGAACAACTAGGCCAACGACCGGAACTAGCAGGCCCTAGTCGTGAGGAGGACCCCAGTGCAATCTCCCTAGAACACTAGTGAGGTTGTAGACAGTACAGGTAAGGCAACAAGACCCCTAGAATGCTAGGGATAGCAGTGAGACAGACAGTAAGCAGCAAGGCAACAGGACCCCTAGTATGCTAGGGAGGTCAACAAGACTGACTGGAAGCTGTAAGGAAACAGGACCCCTAGAACACTAGGTGGTATAGCGATGCTGACAGTAAGCAGCAAGGCAACCAAACCCCTAGTACGCTAGGTGGTAAAGCGTTACTGACGGTAAGCTGTAAGGCAACAGAACCCCTAGTACGCTAGTAGGTAAAGCGATACTGACAGTAAGCTGCAAGGCAACCGAACCCCTAGTACGCTAGGTGGTAAAGCGATACTGACAGTAAGCTGCAAGGCAACCGGATCAACCCAAAGGACTAATGCAATCAGCTCGTAACCGGAGTCACTAAACCCACGCACCAACCCTAGATCTAGGGTAAATGGACGCTTCAGACCACAACCAGGCCCTAAGGCCTCACAGACAGGGAACTAGCGAGGCGCCCAGGGAAACAGCAGCCAACCTCATAGTGATGGAGCGACAAGCTGTGCAGGGTCAGGCGTACAACAGGTGCGGGTACCCGGGGAGGCTCACTGACACCGGAGTGTCAGGGAAGAGGCAGCACAAGGTGACCGGGGAATGCCGAGTCACTAGGGAGTGGAACCGAACAGAGCTGGAATGGAACTCTAGGAGCAGGAACAACGGATAAGCCAAGTAGGAACTCAGATCGGGTAGTTAGCCAAGTCGGGTCGGTGCACGGAGCAGAATAGTCAACAAAGCCGGGTCGGTACACAGAGCAGGATAGTGAGCCAAGCCGGGTCGGTACACAGAGCAGGATAGTAAGCCAAGCCGGGTCGATACATGGAGCAGGATAGTCAGCCAAGCCGGGTCGATACACGGAGCAGGATAGCCAGTCAAGCCGAGTCACAATGGAAGTCACATGCTGGAGATCAATCAGGAACGTAGTCAGTCTAGCCGGGTTATACACTGGATAAACAGGAACCACAGGATCAAACACAATATACTGGTACACCACGAAAGGGCGCCGCCATAATGACGGCACCAGGAATATAAAGGTGCTCGATAGGAGGAGTCAGCGTGGATCACCAATAAGAATGCAGTATGGAAAATCAGGAAGCAATGTCGCAAACAGAGGAATCACGGGCACTGTGATAGTTGCCTCTCAACTGTTTCAGACTGGATGGCTCATGAGCACCTCAAACTCTACATGTCAAAACTTCGCATCCCACCTAGACCTAGCCCAGTAGTGCCCTTCCATGAAACAGAAAATGGCACAACAATAAATCCAGTATAAGAAGCATGGTGTCTAGGGGTGATAATTGATGCTGTTCTCTCATTCTCTTCTCATATTAATGTTATTGTCAAATTCTGACACTTTCTCTTGTGTAACATAACAAAAATCTATCCCGTCATCTTTTCCCCAACAGCTAAAATTCTTACACAGCCCTTTATCCTATCCTGCATGGGCTATTGTAACCTTCTTCTCTCTGGTCTGGTCCTCACCTCCTCAGCAAGGCTCATAATTTTACTACTTATTCATGTTCCTGGTCTAAACCAGAATATGATCACTGAATTCTGCACTTAAACCTTATGAAGTCTGTATGTCTCCTTTAACATGTTAGATTGTAAGCGTTCAAGCAGCTACCACATTTCCAGTGTTTCATTTTGCTAAACACTAGGCACCCTATATTGTCAAAACTCGTAAATTGTAAAGCGCTACATACACTTGTGGTGCTATATAAATAAACATATCAATTCAATAATGAATTAATTCATTCATTCCTAATCTCTGCCACAGACTGTGGTGTTGGTAGTGAAAGTACCAACAGTGATATGCCATTAATAGTGCATCGAAAGGTGTGCAGTCAAGACAGTCAAGAAGATCCTTCACTACCTCTAACCCTGAAATCACAGAGGTGATAATAACTTAATTGGAGCAGATTGTGTGTAATCATCCCAACTGCAATGTGCATATTCTGGAACAAGGTTGCGAAAAGGAATAAGGAGGAGTCACACCTTAACACATCCGTCCTAATAAAGCACATGCAGCATAACCTCCTTGAGGTGCGTATGGAACATGTGAAAAAATAATCAAGTGCTACTGCTATGCCACGTGTGCCTCCTGTCTGTATTCAAAGAGCAATGTGGCACAGAATTTCCAACAAAAAAAGGTGTGAGGCACCCCACCAGACCAGAACATTGACAACATCACCTGTATCATCTAGTGCTAGGGTCTTGGACAGGGCTAACAATATCATCCCATTTGTCATCCTGGTGGCCCCTTATTGGTGCTGCCACTGACAGTTTGATGCCATTACCACAATCAGACAGTGTATCTGCTGATATAAAGATCTGGCAATACATCACCACATTGTGCGGTGAAATGAACATACATGGCAATGTGGGTGGAAACTAATAGAATGCAGGGGATAAGGAAGCATCTATAGACTTTCACTCTTCAGAATACAGCAGGCTTATAACAGTGATAGTCCATTATTTGATGACCCATTGGAAGTGTCAGTAACCAGCACCACCTGCAGATACTTGGAGGGTCACTTAACATTGTCAATATGCAATTACAGCAGACATTCCAAGGTGTGTGCTCCAAGTCTTTCTTCCTCTTCATAATGTTTGTTTTCACACAAAGTTCACATTGCAGTTGTTAATAACTGCACAGTACTTCCCTGTACCCAAGGAAGATGTCCCAACACCCATAATTTTATGGGTGGTAAAGGAGGAAAAGTATTACTGAGATTGAACTTCTTCTCAAATGTGCTTTTACTGGTGGCGGCTTGTGCTGCTGCCTCTGCTCTAGGGCCAGTATGAACCACCACCACTATCTGCCTCATGTAAAGTCTGGTGCTGCTGGTTTTACTGTCCATCACAGTCTGTGGGTATGATGATCCCAGTTCCACTTCCATCATCACAAGTACAAATACTATCCATGAGTATGATGAATACCAGCCTGTTAATGTGAGAAGTCATTTAATGCTCAGTAGGGGTGGACGAAAGATCACGTTTTGTTCCCACAACTGAAAATCAGTGAAGTCCACATAGTTGTCTGCTTTTTTGCAGGAAAATCCTCTTTAAATACAGCGATTAAAAACTTCAGCATTTTTGCCCACTGGCAAAAATTCTTCACTATTTTATCAATGACTAGACCGTTTTCAACCCTTTATTAATGTGTTTTTTCACCTTTTCACTAAAAAAAGTGCATTTTTCCAGGAAGTGACACAATACAAGCAGCTACAGAGCAAGAGAGAGGTGTTGTGCTGTGATATTTGTTGCAAAATTGAGGCAGAAGAGGCTCATAGTGACTGCTATCACTATGAGCAGGTTTACAAACAATAAAAGGAGGAGCTGGTAGGACCCTTATGTGTCCAGTGAGTCTGAGGATCAGGAAGAAGTGACCACTACAGACCCAATGCTGGCCAGTCCCTCTAAATCACCCCTAGGCATTATGGGGAAATTAATCTCACGGGAGGAAGAAGAGGGTAGTAGTGAGAGCAGGACAGGTCAGCTGCCTGTGCCTGCTGCCAGTGCTGCACCTGCTGCAAGTGCTGCCCCTGTTGCCACAAGTGCTGTGCCTGGTGCCAGTGCTGAACCTGCTGCCAGTGTGTCTTCTAATTTCAATGAGGGGGAAGGAGAAGATGATGCTAAATGTGAAGCAGGGGACCCTAAGTCACACTTGCCATTCCCAAGCAGTCCCGCCACTAGTACTACTACTCCTAACATAGTAACATAGTAACATAGTAGATAAGGCTGAAAAAAGACATGCGTCCATCAAGTCCAGCCCATGCCAATAACACCCCTGTTGATCCAGAGGAAGGCAACAAAAAAGCCCTCTGGAGCAATTTCCAATGTAGGTGTGTAGGTGTGTGTGTGTGTGTGTGACAAATAGTTCCCCCGGATAAATATCCTATTAGCTTTGAAGCCATCTGTCATAACTGTTCTGTGCTAGATAGGCATCCATTGCTTTTTTGAATGCAGTTACATTATCTGCAAGCACAACATCCCGAGGCAAAGAATTCCATAGCCTTACCGCCCTTACTGTAAAGAATCCCTGCCTGTGTTTTAGTCGAAATCGCCTTTCCTCAAGTCTTAATGGATGACCTCTTGTTCTTAGCTCAGCTCTTTGCATAAATAATTCATTAGATAGTTCTTTGTATTGACCTTGAATGTATTTGTAAATGGTAATCATATCACCCTTAGACATCTCTTTTCTAATGTAAACAAACCCAGTTTGGCTAGTCTCTCTTTGTAACTCAGATTCTCCAATCCCTTTATCAGTTTTGTTGCACGTCTCTGCACCTTTTCCAGTTCAGTAATGTCTTTTTTTAGAAAAGGCGCCCAAAATTGTACTCCATATTCTAGATGAGGCCTAACCAAGGATTTATACAGAGGTAGGATAATATTAGCATCCCTTGCTTCTACACCTCTTTTTATGCAGGCTAGTACTCTATTTGCTCTTGCAGCAGCCGAATGACTCTGCACACTGCTGTGAAGTCTATTATCTATCAGTACGCCTAAATCTTTCTCTAATGAGGATTTCCCAACTTGTGTCCCATTTAGAGTGTATGTAACAAGTTTGTTTCTACAACCCAAATGCATAACCTTACATTTATCTACATTAAATGACATCCGCCACTTTTCTGCCCATTCACTTAGTTTATCTAAATCCTTCTGTAGGGAAAAAACATCCAGCTCTGTATGTATTTCCTTACATAGCTTAGTGTCATCAGCAAAGATTGAGATGCTACTTTCAATTCCCACTTCTAGATCATTAATAAACAAATTAAAAAGCATTGGGCCCAGGACTGAACCCTGTGGCACCCCACTTATAACCCTAGACCAATTTGAAAAAGTTCCATTTACAACAACTCTCTGCCATCTATCTTTTAACCAGTTCTCAATCCATATACAGATAACACCACCCAAACCGAAGCCTTTTAATTTATGCAGTAACCTGTTGTGAGGCACTGTGTCAAAGGCTTTTGCAAAATCCAAGTATACTACATCAACAGCAATTCCCCTGTCCAAATTACTACTCACTCTTTCATAAAATGCAAGTAAATTAGTCTGACATGATCTGTTCTTCATGAAACCATGCTGATTCCTACTAATGATATTGTTTGACTTCACATAGTTCTGAATACTGTCAGTTAATAACCCTTCTAGTATCTTACCCACTATGGAAGTCAAGCTGACAGGTCTATAATTTCCTGGTTTGGATCTTGCTCCCTTTTTAAACAATGGAACTACATCAGCTTTCCTCCAATCACAGGGCACTATGCCTGATGAAAGTGAATCAATAAATATTAAGTATAATGGTTTTGCTATTACTGAACTAAGTTCCTTAAGTACCCTTGGGTGTATACCGTCCGGTCCAGGCGCTTTATTCACTATAACCCTTTCCAATCTCTTTTGGACCTTGTCCTCAGTAAGCCATGTAGATGTTGGAGGAAATTCCATGGTTTTGTCTGTTAGCCCACAGCTTGTCATTGCTGCTTCCTTTGTATATACTGAAGCAAAGAACGTATTAAGCGTGTCAGCCATAGCTTTATCCTCACTAATCAATTCACCTGTTTCAGTCCTAAGAGGACCAATATCAACCTTAACTTTTTTGTTGTTAATATACTTGTAGAATTGTTTAGGGTTTTTCTTGCTTTCATTTGCAATGTTTCGCTCATTTTCTATTTTAGCTAGCTTAATTGCTTGTTTGCAGATTTTATTACATTCTTTATATTTTTTAAATGATGCATCTGACCCGTTTGACTTAAACACCTTAAAAGCCTGCTTTTTATTTCTCATTTCCCTGCTAACCACATTATTAATCCACATTGGTTTTGCTTTACTTCTCTTGTGCTTATTCCCCAATGGTATATATTGACGTGTATATTTGCCTAAGAGCATTTTAAATACATTCCATGATTCTTGTGCATTTTTATCTTTGAAAATTACATCCCACTGGATATCCTTTAAAGCTTCTTTTAACTTTGTAAAATTAGCCTTTTTCAAATTGAATGTTTTGGTTAAACTCTTGCTATTGGGTTTCTCATAACAAACTTCAAAGGATACAATATTGTGGTCACTGCTGCCCAAATGTTCCCTTACCTGCACATTGTTTACAATGTCAGAATCGTTTGAGAGCACTAGGTCAAGCAAGGCCTCTTTTCTCGTTGGCTCCTCTACTAGTTGGGACATAAAATTATCATTTATCATACTTAGAAAAATATTTCCCTTTGTTGTGCCTGAAGTCATATTGCTCCAGTCAATTTCAGGGTAGTTGAAATCTCCCATTATAATTACCATTGCTGACCTAGCAGCCTTTTCCATTTGCAGTAAAAGTTGGGCTTCCTCCAACTCCCCAACATTAGGTGGCTTGTAGCAAATCCCCACCAATATCTTTTTATTATGTGTGCCCCCAGTGTGTATTTCAACCCACAAGGCCTCTACCTTTTCATTGGATCCTTCATTTATATCTTCCCTTAAACTAGGTTTTAAGGCCTGCTTTACATATAGGCATACCCCTCCTCCCCTTTTATTAACCCTGTCCCTCCTAAAAAGTGAAGATACAGCAGCTTGTTAGTGTTAGCAGGGAGGGAGTGATCATCATGTTACTGGTAACTATGGGAAGGAAGACTCAGAAACTGAAATTGATGGGGTTGGCGTTGGTTGGTAACAGTAACAGTGATGGTGAAGCATCTGATGGGACAAGAATTAGGGGAGTATTAGGAGAAGCAATGTAGAGCATCCAGACTAGGGCACAAGGGAGCCCACATCATTCCCGTGACCCTGGGAGTCTCCTTCCCCTCTTGGCATTGTTCAAGTGAAACATGATCCTGAAAGAGGCAGAATTGTTGCCTAGCAGCAATAATGCCACCACCACCAGGACCACAGATCAGCTGTCTGTGCCTGCTGCTAGTACAACCAATGAGATGTCTGTAATAGAGCAGCAGCAGCACAGAGGTAATGGTGGTGGTGATGATGATGGTGGAGAAGCTGGGGTGGAAGAGACATTGATGACCTTTTTAGCCCAAACAGAGAAAGGATGGGAGACAGGGATTGGGATGGGCATCACCACCTCCACCACCAACAGTGAACTTCTGCAATTTGCAGAGTTTGCTGCTGCTCTAATTCCTGCTGCTGCTGAGCTGCAAGGGCAGCAGGTTGCTGAAGAGCAGGCTAGTGTGCCACACACCATAATGGACACAGTGGGAATTGGGTCAAGAAGTGATGCAGGACTAGGACAGGTTCCACTTGCCAGCAGCAGCAATACTCCTGGTCCTAGCTGCAGGGCTGATTCTGAGGCAGTAGCAGCAACAGTAGACACTTCATCCTCTGCCTGGGCAGTGAAGGGGAATGTCTAGGAGAAGAAGAATGAAGCCATTCTTCTCTACAGTTTCCCTCCACCCTGAAGTCATAGGTATGGGATTATTTTTCTCTTGAGGCAGGCACAGTGCAGTCATCAACAACAGCACAGTACACAATTTGTGACAAGTCAATGAGAATGGGAAAGGAGGGAACACACCTTGACACAACTGCCCTGATAACTCACGTGAAACACAGACACCAGGACATTTATGTGAAACATGTACAGCCAAATACCCACTACAGAAGTCGAGCACCACTGCTGATGTGCCCCCTGACTCTCCCCAAAGGCAACAAGAGGCAAGGTGGAGATCAAAGAAGGGGACGAATAGAGCAATCCAGCCAGAGGCTGGAAGTTCATTGAAAAGCGAATCAACTAATTCGCCATCACCTTCTTGTTCTAGGGTAATTACATCTTCTGCCAATCCACCTCAATAATCGTTACCTCCCCGTTCAAGTGATAGCCACTCTGTAGGTGTTAGGATGTGGCAGTTTGTGTGCATTGACCACACATGGCAGTGTGGTGGAGGAGAATCACAAGCAGGGAATCAAACGTCATCTAAGGAGATTCCATCCCACAGAATATGCTAAGCTGGTGGCACAGAGGGTTTATCATCACTATTAAAGAGTCAGCAAGCTCTCACATGTCCTTAGCGAGGTGTGGAAAAGGGGCATAGTAACAGCAGCAGTACTTGGTTTCTTGTGGGGGGATTTCACATTGGGGACCCTAAGTGTCATGGTGTTTGGATAGAGTTGTGCCAGGTGTTTCATGTGAGTGCAGATGTACCCATTGTTCCACTTCCCAGTCCTTCCCTTATTTACACTGTGCACATTGGTTGATGATGTGAGAGGCGCAATTCCTGCTCTCAAGGGAAACATTTCTACTCTAGTAACAACGCACCCATGAATTTGGAGGAGGGACAGGTGGAGAAGCATTATTGGCCAGCTTCTTCTTTTCTCCACATATACCTGAAGTGGGTGGTACTAGTTATGGTGCTCCTACTGCCTCAGGTGCATCATTGGAGCTAGTTGTGACATGCAGATCCTTCACCATCCATCACCCATGTTACTGCTGCTGTTTATCCCATTTCTTTTGAGCTGCCTAATCATCCTGCTGCTTAAGCAACTCAGCAGCAGCAAAAACAGCAGTCACAAGTTCCACAATTGTATCAGGGCATTTAAAGGGATAGTATTACTTAAAATGTAAAAATATACAGTATATGTTGTACGGTTTATCCCCCAGAGTAAAACAAGGGTACTCCCACTGCTGAGATATATTTTATTAAAAAATTAACTTAACTAACTTGAATTTTTTAGGTGCAATATCACAGTGGTCTGAAAATGCACAGTGGCGCTGTTGCTACACCATCTTATGGAGATTTATGGTCTACAGACCAGAGCTGTCCATAGTATGGTGTAACAACAGCACCACTGTACATTTTCAGGCCACTGTGATACTGCACCTAAAAAATTCAAGTTTGAGCTGTAATAAAATATCTCTCATAAGTGGGAGTATCCTTTTTTTACTCTGGGGGATAAACCCTACAACATATATTTTTTTACATGTTAAGTATTACTATCCCTTTAACAATGGTCAGTGGCCACTGGCCAACAGATAATGACCTGCTGGCACAAGGCTTATGCCTCTAATATGACTAAGTCCTACAAATCAATGTTTCCTCAGGGCTTGGGCATCTAACAACAAATCTTACAAATCATCCTCTACAGAATACTCTGTCACATCAAGTATCAGTCTACCCCAGTGGCAGCTTATGTCAGGAGGTCCATGTCTCTATCACGTTATGTACACATTTCTTATTTTATTTTATTTATTTACTTTTTTTTATTAACTATCTCCCCAATACCAGGCAACAAACCCCCCAGCACAAATTCCCTGTTCAACTCATTCTTTCCCCATACACCACCCACCAATACAGGCACCCTCCTCAGACCCATTTTATACCATGTCTTATGGGTTTTAATTTTTAATTGTATTTAGTATTTATTTTTTTATTAACTGTCCCCCAGTAAATAAACCCCCACAAAAACATTCTCTGTTCAACTGATTCTTTCCCCACACTCCACCAACACAGTAACCCTCATACCCCTTTTATACTATGCCTATGGGAAATAAAATAAAATTTGCTATGTGTTGTGTGTAAATTCAATGTTCCCACTGATTTAAATGGAAGGAGTTAGGAGAAAAAAAAGAAGCAAAATGGCACTTTTCATGGGAAATTATTTGCAATTTGGGAAGAGTTATTATTTGTAGATTTTGGTCTGAGGTGAAAATTTTTGCCCATTCCTACTCAGCAGCAGCAAGAACAGCAGTTGCAAATTCCATAATTATATCAGAGCATTTAACAATGGCAGTGGCCACTAGCCGACACAATATGACCTGCTGGCACTAGGCCAGTAGGGCATTTTTTTTTCTTAGGGCTTGTGCTATAAAAGAAGAAGCAAAAAAAACATAGGTCTACAAAAAAATAAACCATTTTTGGGGGCTTGTTTCTAACAAGCCTAAGTCCTAAAAATCAATGTTTCCTTAGGGCTTGCACCAAACAAGGCAAAGTCGTAGAAATCAATGTTTCCTTAGGGCTTGTGCCGAATAAATCTAAGTCCTACAAATCAAGCTTTCCTCAGGGCTTGTGCCTCTAATAAGTCTAAGGCCTACAAATCAATGTTTCCTCAGGGCTTGGGCCTGTAACAACAAATCTTACAAATCATCCTCTACAACATACTCTATCACATCAAATATCAGCTTACCCCAGTGGCAGCTTACGTCAGCGGGTCCCTATCTCTAATCTATCATGTTCCACACAAATTTCTTATTTTACTGTATTTATTTTTTTATTAACTGTTCCTCGAATACCAGTCAACAACCCCTCCCAAAACAAATTCCCTGTTCAACTGATACCTTCCTCAGAGTCCACCTACCAACACAGGCACCATCCTCAGACCCTTTTTACACAATGTCTTATTGGGCTTTCTAATTGTATTAGTTTTTATTTTTTTTATTACCTGTCCCCCCTAACCCAGTAAACCCCCCCAAAAAAACAATCCCTGTTCAACTGATTCTTTCCGAACCACTACACAACACAGGCACCCTCATACCCCTTTTATACTATGCCGTTGGGAAATAAATTAACATTTGTTATGTGTTGTGTGTAAATTCAATGTTCCCATTGATTTCAATGAAATGAGCTAGGCGAAAAAAGCAGAAAAACTGCACTTTTTGCTGGAAATTATTTGCCAAGCGGGAAGTGCTATTATTCGCCGCTTTTGGTTTGAGGCAAACATTTTTGCCCATCCCTAATGCTCAGAAGGCTCATCAGCAGCAGCAAATAAATGAGCAAATATAATTTCATTATTCAGTTGCACATAATGTTACTGTTTGGGGACAAAAAATGGCCTGCAAACAATTTTTGTCAAGTCTATTCTGTAGATATGCAAACAGTATTTTTCAAAGCTTGCTGTCATGGCTAGTTTCTAGACAGCTGACCTCTAGGTGTAGCTGTGACCAGATGGAATAATTTAGAACTATAACATTTGAAATATTGATCACTGTTTTGTACATTGTGTGACATTTGGAACCAGATTGCAGAGTGGGCTGTTAAGTCCAGCACTCTGGCTTGTTTGAAGAATATTGCATGTGCTAAGGAATGTGAATTGACTCCTGGTGTGCTTCATTGACCAGTCAGGGGAGGTTATTATGGACCAGTTAAAATGTCCCTTTTTCAAGCACTAATTTGTATTCTTATCTTGATAAGAGTGTCTGGAAGTGTATATAAGCAGTGTGTTTTAACAATAAAAGCTGTTCTGTTCTACCCTCCTTAATACAAGTCTCAGCTGTATTTCTGGAGGGGGTTGGGCTGGGGATTCTCACCTTAGCCACTGCAGGAGCGAATTCACTTGCATCGCCTGTCTACTGGAGTAGGGCCTCTGGAAACCCCACATAGGATTCTGCAGCTAAATTCACTAGCTCTGCCAGTCTGCCAGGGGGCAGCATCCAGTTGTTCCTGCCTGAGTATCCAGGACCTCCAGGAAGCAGCAGGGCTCCAGCCGGCTGGGGAAGAGGGGCAGCAGCAGCGGCGGTTCAGGAACTGACGACCCCAAAAGGGTCCGGTAAATCCTGGTACCGTCACATTTGGTGGCAGTGAGGTGGGATGCCCTCTTCCTAAAGGCATCCAAACCACCACCGGGACAATCTCCATCGGGAGATTTGGCTGGAGCCAATGGCAAGCATATGGAGGGGTTCAACAAGCAGTTGAATCGGTCCACGTTAAAACAGATCCTAGCTGCCAGAGGTGGAGAAGCAAGTGGACCCAGAAAGACTGATTTGGTTGAGGCTTTGATGCAGATGAACCGTCTATCAGTTGGAACCACTATCCCTGCAAGCCTGCAGACCATCATGGGATCCAGGGAGAGCCCTACAGAGCATGAAGATGCCTTCACCCGAGATGTAAAGATCCGGCTTGCTTTTTATGGCCCCAATCCATCTGCTGAGGGGGTGGATAGAGTCATGGCCATGGTGACTCAGGAGAGGACAGCAGAAAGGGAGGAACGTCTGAGGATGGCAGAACTGAAGAGAGCCCGAGAGACTCTGGATTTCCACGGAGCTGTGGATCCCAGAAGGGCAAACTGCCTCATCAAGCCTTCAGGGTGTTTGAGGAGAGCACAGAAGGCATAGACGGGTACCTGCAAAATTTTGAGAGGCAATGCGCCCTTTATGAGATTGATCAGAGAGACTGGGTAACAATTCTGGTGGGCAAGCTGACTGGACGTGCAGCCGAGGCATATCGAGCCCTATCTGATGAAGTCAGCCGCGATTATGCGGAGGTGAAAAGGTGCCTGCTTGCCCGGTATGCAGTTACCCCGGATGCCTACAGGTGGAAGTTCCGGAATACCCGACGGCGGCAACAGGACTCTTATGTGGAATGGGTGTATCGCATGGACCGTGCTTGGGCCAACTGGCTACTGGGCTGCAATGCAAAGACTGTGGAGGATTGTTGGCAGCTTTTACTACTGGAGCAATTCTCTGAAGTTCGGGATTGGGTAAGGGACCGTGATCCAGCTACAGTAGGGGAAGAGGCCAAGTTAGCAGGCAAATATGTGGAAACCCGACGGAGTGGGCCCTGGACCTCTCCGGTCCCCCCCACAGGATCTAATGCCACCCCTCGAGGGATCCAGGTACCAGGGCCCTGCCCCATTCCCATCACTAGCCGCCAGCCCAGTAGAAGGCGCAGTTCTGGCCTGCAGTGCTATAATTTTCTGCAGCTGGGACATGTTTGGAGCAATTGCCCTCAGAGACGGTTCAGACCTAGACCCCTGCCCCAGAGGCCAATACCTCCACCAATCCCACCCCGGAGTGCACCAAGACAAGCCTACTGTATGGAAAGATATATGGAGACTCAAGAGAATGGGCCCTGTCGCTTTCCTGTACAATCCAAAGTAATTACTACTGACACTCGAATGGGCCAGATACCACATCTCAGCCCCATTCCCATCAGTCACAACCAGCCCAGTAGAGGGCACTGCTATGGACTGCAGTGTGATGATTGTTTGCAGCCTGGGCACGTTTGGAGCAATTACCCTCAGAGACAGTCACAGCCTGGGCTCTTGCCCCAGCAGCCGGTGTCTCTACCGGTCCCACCCCGGAGTGCACCAAGACAAGCCTACTGTGGAGGAGAGGACCCTGGCACTGAACCTATGGAGTATAATTTATCCAAGCCCAGGGGAGTGGATTACAACATTGCCCCTTTTGGCAGGGACGAAGTGTGGGGACCGATCCACGAGGTGAGCCTGGTCCAAACCGCCAGTACAGATAACCGAGAACACCATGGTCAGACAGTGCTGGTGAACGGGCATCCATCCAAGGGGTTGAGAGACACTGGGGCCACAATCACTATGGTACAACCCCACCGGGTCCCCCACAGGCAGAGAACTGGCCGGACAGTGGCAGTATGAGTTGCTGGAGGAGCCATACACCAGATTCCCTTGGCCCGGATCACACTGGATTGGGGTGCTGGTGAAAGAGACTGTGAGGTTGGAGTGATGTCTGGCATCCCAGCTGAGGAACTGTTAGCAAATGATTTGGGGTATCTTACCAGTGCCTTCGCAAGCTCCATGTCTGTACAACAACAAAGAGGGTTGCATTTCTGAAAATGGTTGTAGGAAAAATGGACAGTTGTTATACAGCTGGAGCTTCTCCCTCCACCTTTACCATTCAGTGCGGACCTAGCAGGTCCAACAAAAAGGCTGATAGACTACCTGGCAAGAAAATGCCTGAAAGACTTTGTGGACAGTGCAGAGGTGGATCCGTTGGGATCACACCTGATCTGTCCAAGACTTGGGGGGGGTAGTGTGACCAGATGGATTAATTTAGAACTATAACATTTGAAATATTGATCACTGTTTTGTACGTTGTGTGACATTTGGTAAATCTGGGGAACCAGATTGCAGAGTGGGCTGTTAAGTCCAGCACTCTGGCTTGTTTGAAGAAAATTGCATGTGCTAAGGAATGTGAATTGACTCCTGGTGTGCTTCATTGACCAGTCAAGGGAGGTTATTATGGACCAGTTAAAATGTCCCTTTTTCAAGCACTAATTTGTATTCTTATCTTGATAAGAGTGTCTGGAAGTGTATATAAGCAGTGTGTTTTAACAATAAAAGCTGTTCTGTTCTACCCTCCTTAATACAAGTCTCAGCTGTATTTCGGGAGGGGGTTGGGCTGTGGATTCTCACCTTAGCCACTGCAGGAGCGAATTTACTTGCCTCGCCGGTCTACTGGCGTAGGGCCTCTGGAAACCCCACATAGGATTCTGCAGCTAAATTCACTAGCTCTGCCAGTCTGCCAGGGGGCAGCATCCAGTTGTTCCTGCCTGAGTATCCAGGACCTCCAGGAAGCAGCAGGGCTCCAGCCGGCCGGGGAAGAGGGGCAGCATCAGCGGTGGTTCAGGAACCGACGACCCCAAAAGGGTCCGGTAAATCCTGGGACCATCACAGTAGCCATCCTTTCGGACACAGCTACTCCATTTTTAGACCACCTCTGGACTTTTCTCTAATTGCCCTTGAACCAGCATCCTCCAGGTTGTGGGCCCTGCAATTTCTAAGAGTGGCACCAGAGTATCTTTCAACAGCAGCCTGTTATGTAGCAACATTGTTATTTTACTCTTCCTAGCTTTTCTTTCTCTTGGTACTGCCTCCAAGCACCTATTTGTTAATGGCCTCCAGCTGTACCTAATTTAGGAGACTATTTAAAACAGCCTGCTTGAGCTCCAAGTGCTCAAGTTGTTAGCCCTGGTGGGAAAGACTCCGATTTCTGGTTTGCAGTATTTGATTCTCCGTTTTGACCTTGGCTTTGTACTTTGACTTTGCTCAAGCTCTGCCTGTCTCAACCTCAGCATCCTGCTTCCTTTCCTGGTTCTATACCCACATTGAAGGTCCTTGCGATGACTGCTAGGCTTTGTGCCCTTATCTCCATCCTGCAGTTTTTGTAGACCAACTTTCTTTTGGCACAAGCAGTGTACAAGTCAATGTCTGACCAGAAGTGTCACTCTGTCGTTTCGGCCTGATGAGAAGATGTGTCTCTCCACTAAGCATCTGTGTCTGAGCTTTCCAAAAAAGTTAGGTGCCCATTTTATTGAATCCTGCAATGTATCAATCCTGTGAAGGTATGACTGGAAAGTCCTCCCCATTTTCATGTCCACCAAGTTTTTCACATCTCCCTGCTTAAACCGGTTAATCCTAACTTCACTCAGGATCATGTTTCTACTCCTCTTTCTCCTGTGCCAGTCCCTGGGGAAGATGAATTCAAGATTGAGGGTGTTTTGAATTTCCAGTTACATAGAGGTCATCTTCCATTCCTTGTACAATGCAAAAGTTATGGTCCTAAGTATTGACCCAAGACACTTGGATCTTGCCATCTCCAAGAGTGTCCTTGAGGATGTGGGGGGTGGGGCAGTCGCATGGTCCTTTCTCTGGGCCCGAAGATGTCAAGGCATAGCCATCCTTACAGGACATGGCTAGTCCAGTTTTAGCCCACCTTTGGACTTATCTCTCCGTGGTCTTGTGCAGCGACTTTCAGGTTGTAGGTCCTACATCTTCCACCCCTGTGGATGTCCCATCTGCCTGGAAAACACATGCAGCTGCCGTTCCGAACCACTGTGCCTAAAAATCGAAATTGATATCCCTTTGGTTTTGAGTCGACTGAAGACTGTGATCTTTGTTTCCCAGTTGTTGTGGTGACTTTTCTGCAGGATAGCTGTTTGACATTTTCCTGTTGAGCCGACTCTCCCGGGGATGAACTGCAGTTGTGACTTATGTGGTGAGACTCGCAGGGTCACTGCTCTGTGGCTCAACTTCTGATATATGCCGTGGTGGCCCTTCCCTCACTTCCACTTGGAAGTTTGTGTTTAGTATTCATTTACTGTATTGCATTATATGGGGAGGGTGGAGTGGGGGTGGGGGGTATGTGCTGTCCCATTTTTATATTATATGCCTCTGGAGCAGGGGGTGGAGTTTGTGGCGCAGTTCCTGCCACCTCTGCCAACACTTCGGTGAGAGATAATCTCACTGGGGAGTGCCTTAAAAGCCTGGTAGTAGGCTTGTGAGAAGCCAGCTGGCCCCGCAGTCTTTCCTGGGGGCAAGGATAAAATAGCCTGCATATCCTCGTCAACAGAAATAGGACTATTTGTGAGTCTCAAGCTACCTCCCCTATTTGAGGGAGATTCAAGGCCAAGAGGTATTGATGGATTTTAGCCAGGACAGCCTCCCTGCCCAGGTGATACAGGGGCATGTTGTAAAGAGCAAAGTAAAAATGGTGAAAGGAAGAAGATAATTGGTAGGGTCCTCAGTGAGGATGTGTCTAGGTGGGATCCTGATTTCCCCCTGCTTACAGGTTTTATTTACACAGACAACAGATAGCAACACCTTTCGCTTTTCAATCATGAGTGAAATATCTCCATACTGTACATTTCATAGACTGAGGTGTTCCTGAGGGACTGCAACTACAGAGACTAGAGGTCGCAATAATACTACAGTAGATATAAATGGTGCTGCACTTTGAACAGCAGCATTAGCACTCATCATAGTTAAAGTTGTGGATGTTGAAGACCCGGGCTGCTGTTTAGTTGGAAGCGTTTACACTGATGATGATAGCTGAGATGATTATTGTGTATTTTTAGGCATATTTACTACTTTCTATCTGATCTTTCAAAAAATTTATTAACAGCAATAGTGCTCTTTCCATCCTTTAGTGATGGAAGAATGAGCCTTTTCATTGCTGCTAATTTTCTGGCCATATCAACATCGTTCTCACTATCTAATTCATCTTTATCAGCAGAAATGGAGGATGGTAGAGGGATATATTCTACAGCAACATCATCATGGATAATTTGGACATCATTAACATTGTCTGTTACTCCCTATTACATTCATGTTCTTCAAGGTTTTCTTGAAGTCGCAGAACATTGACCACTATTTTGCAGTAGGTTGTTAGACACTGTCAGATGTAGCTGTTGTTTTAACTACTAAAAACCCATCAGCTATTGCAACAGCACTAGAATGTTACTTGTTGTAATCTTCAGTGTTCGTTAACAGTTTAGTACTACTACTACTACTGCTGGTGATGATGGTGGAACTTTTCATTTCAATTTAACAAACAGCCTTCTCAGGAGGGGGATTCTCATAATTTATTGCACAAGCTGCAATAACCATGGCCACAACCAGTTTTTGGAGTACCACTTCACCAACAAGTCCATGCCCTCCTCCAACTCCCTTCCCATTACCCCTCAACCTAGCACATTTGGCAGACATAAGGATAGCAGTGATGATTTTTATAGTAATATACACAGCTGAGTGGTTAATGTGCAGAGTGATGTTCTGGCCATCTAAAAATTGTCCTAGTCCTTTGTCGTTACGAATGCCTCTGGTACTTTTGTTGATCATAATGAAAGTAATGTTTTTTACTGTAAAGTATGCAAAAGAACTGTTTGCATCTGGAGTAATGTTTTTACGTCTGAAAATAATGTTTGCTATATATATCTCTATCTATAGTATGTGTCACTATCAGTATCAGTCACAGCTCAGGACAAGGAATCTCCTGCCTTTCTCTGTCAACTATCAGTCAAAAGGTTTGTTTCTTTTTGGATGTACTTTTTTTTAATAAACTTTCCTTTCTATTACTGTTGCTGACGCTGTCTACACAGAAATCACATGAATACTCCATGAAACCAC
Organism: Rhinophrynus dorsalis; assembly: GCA_037306005.1. Classification (NCBI taxonomy): domain Eukaryota; kingdom Metazoa; phylum Chordata; class Amphibia; order Anura; family Rhinophrynidae; genus Rhinophrynus; species Rhinophrynus dorsalis. The sequence continues at coordinate 164,376,597 of CM074719.1, read as the reverse complement.
AATCGACTCCTTCTCCCCCTTTGACTCTACATGTAGTTAGTGTCAAAATTCCAGAAACAGCTTTCTTCCTTCTCTCCAAACTTGACTGCAATTTTAATTTTTACAGTAAAGTACAGGATGAGCGTAGACCTGTTACCTTAGCATCAGAAGTATTCAATAATGTGAACAAGAAAAGAGTGCACACACTCTAAATGTAGGAGTACCAAATAATAATATGCAAGTGCAACACCTTCACCACACACACTTTAGTTGGGTACTCACTTCCTCGAGAGGGTATTACAGCCTCCTGCTATAGATGCAGTCCTGGTATAGAGTAGACCCCAGTATGGTCAATAAATGATGGTCTGGTTCAGTATATCCCAGAGGTCATTCATATGAGGAAATAAAGCATGTATGCAAAATACATGTAAGTGTAGTAATACCTCAAATTAATAAACCACCACCATAAGACACCCTAATATAAATGGAGTACTCACATGGTTAAGAGACTAACACTGTCTCTGTTGATTAAACATGTGTCCTGGCATTCAACCTCCAGGTAGGTACAACACTTTAATGCATGATGTAGAAAGGGATAGAAGCAATCAAAGTTAAAGGGATAATCAAAACATATTATTACTATAAATAAATAAATAGATTTAATACAAAAATAATAAGATAAAAAACTCATGTAGTTTGAACTGCATATAAGTATATATTTTCCAGAAAAAAACACATTATAGATTAGTCCTACGGTCCTCACAATTATAATTATCTACTAACAAAAAAAAAATCTAGCATAAAGGACAATGATCATTACATATCATCATCTGAAAAACATTTATTAAAACAGAATAGTAATTCAACAAGCAGGAATGTAGCCAGAAGTGGGTCTAGGTGGATCAAGAACCACCCTGTCTAGATGCTGGGCCACGAATCATCAAGTTTGGATGCAGGGCCATGGACCATCCTGTTTGGATTCAGGACCATCAACAATCCAGTTTGCATGCAGGACTGTGGACCAACCAGTCTGAATGCAAGGCTGTGGACCATCCAGTTTGAATGCAGGGCCATGGACCTTCCTGTCTAAACGAAGGACCATGGACTATCCTGTTAGAATTCAGGGCCGGGGACCATCCAGCTTAGATGTAGACTGTCTGTAACTTTTTTTAACTGAATGTTTATTTAATTTAAAATCATTCATATTCAATGGGGCAGATAATCCTAGAGCAAATATGAGTGAGGCACACCAATTGTTACATAGGAACACATACAAATTTCCATTGATGGAATGGATCAGTAAACATTTTTTAGGAAAAATAAATTATAGGTAATTTTCTGCTGAGTAAGGTACAGCCACTGTTTACATAGTTTTCATTCATAGTTTACAGTCAAAATTTATATAAAAAGCAATAGTAAATTTTTTTTTTTTTTTTTACATTAAACCACAATTTTCTGTTGTGCTGACCAGGTGGAACAATTTTTATTACTTTGTGTGGAGTGCCTAGTCAAAGATTTAAGCTGGCCCATAGAGTGCAATATGAAAAAAATTACCCTTTGGACACCAGTTGGTACTGCTACTAACAGTCTGAACTGTAATTACATTTGAATGAATTATTTACCAGGAGTAGGAGTACACTTGTTTTATTCAGTAGGAATGAAATTTATTTTTAATGAAGGGCTCAACTATGATCTTCTGCCTTCCTCTCGCTGGCAGTACCTACAACTAAGGCAACATTTGCTCTGGCTTCTATTGGAGGGATATGTATATAGGGAAGACACCTTATTTGAATGTCTGATCTTCTCCCCCTCATTTAAAAAACATAAACATTCAAAATTGTACAAATTCCTGCTTCAAGAACAATCCACTCGACTTCCCTACATTATAAGGGAATGAGACACAGAATTGGGCTCTACCAAAGAATCGATGAATTGGCCAAAGGTCAGTTGCACTCTGTAGTTGAGAGGCGCCACCACAATGGAATGTAATTTTAAACTTCTCTGTCACTGGCACTGTTTCCTGCTGCACTTATCGAAAATGTACCCACAGGCTTCCAGCACTTGATGGAAATGCAATATCTCAATTGGTTCTCCACTGCACATGTGGTGTTCCTGCCCTCTTCCATTATCTTTCTGAATGGAGGGTGACATGGTTTTATCTTATATCCTCAAACAAAAGGTCCCATTTGATCCAGGCGTATTACTCTTTATGTAAAATTACCACCCAGTTTTCAGCTGTCAGCTTCTCACAGCACCCTGTTCTTCATTCTCAGCAAATAGGCTAAGCATCTTATTCCTCTCCACTGGAAAACCCCTGCTCTCCATGGTCTCCCCATTTCAGTTGCCTCTGCCAAGCTGGATTGGTCACTCCTCCCTCTTCCTCCCTCCCTTTTACTAAGTCACTCCTCTTCTTCAGGTACTCTGTTTCTATACTCCTGCCTTCTTCTGGCATATGTGACAGTTTAGTTTGCAGCAATAGATTATATTTCAAGGCCTCTCCCACAATTTATTAATTTTGGTCTCCAGCTATTCTAAACATGCAGACTAGTTGTATTTGACAATTTAACAGGTATGTTGTACGAATTGTAAATTACTTATGTAATTTATATGCTATACTTACTCTGCTGCACTTTTTTAATTAATGGTGCTTGGATACAACCTATACTTCGTTTAATATGTTTCACTTGTATACTTTTACTGTACTGTGTTGATGATTTCTCAATAAGAATTTTAAGCGCATTGAAGGTCTGACTAGCATCCAGAGGGTTAAAAGCCCAATTTAAATCAGTAGGAACTTGTATTTATCCCTTATACTGAAGTTGGTGTGCCCCAGAATCAATCATTCCACATGAAGGGGGATCAGACTGCATTCCTAAGGCAGCTCAGTCCTATTTACTGTAACACTTGTGAAGAATGGAATATCTATACTGTCTTAGCCATTTAGGAATACAGTTTGAAGCTTCTTTCATACATGTGCTTGCTGCTCACCAATTGAAACATCAAGTCTACTGTGATCAGACTATTATTTAAATGTGGAATGTTAATGAAAAACAGGCACTGCAGGGTTCCACTGGTAACTGTTCAGTCCTGCAGATTGAAAATATTATAAGCATTGAAATGGTGATCCAGTCACATTAACCAAACCGCTCCCCCAAAAATTATCCTTGGCTATTTTATTGAAATCAAGGCTTTGGATGCTGGTGTGAATGTATAAATATGATTACATGCTAAATCAGGTGTTGGAATCAGTTTTCTAGCCTTGCGACTTACTATAACACTAGTTTACTAAGCAAAACATTATCTCCCCTTATCACTACTTGCACCAGTGGAAAAGGAATGAAGCAGTTTGTGGACACTTCAGTGTGTTCCTTTCCTCCGTACCAGCTTAATGCCAGTCTCTGTTCAATTTCACAGAATGGCTTTGGCAACAGCCTGAGAGGTAACCAAGGGGGGGGTTTCTTGATCTTTTTCCCTGCCGTCTCTGGCAACAGCGGCATAATGGACTTATTCATGGAATATATAGCCCTAACACTTTCCTAACACCAAGAACCCAGAGCTGTATAACACTTACCTGTCATTCATTGTCCATCTTCTTCTGCCATGTTCTATCTTCTTTCTCTTCTCTTCTTATCTGCTGTCTTCTCTTCTTCAACCTTGTTCCAAAGTTGTCTCTGCAAAGAAGATAAAAAAATTATATATGTTCCCAAAAATTATGGTCAACATTATGCAGAGCTAAAACTTTTGAGTGCCAAAGGGGTACGCAATACATTGAAAGTAACGAGTTGCATACCTCTCTGGCACTCAAAGGGTTACATTGGTGCTTGTATTCTAAATAGATAAAATATGTTTGTAGTCTTAATAGATAAATAACCTGGCAATCCAAACAGATGATATATTGTGGCAGTCCAAATAGTCAATATATTATCGTAAATAAAGAATATGTTCTGGCACTCAAAGGGCTAATATGTTCTGGCACTCAAAGGGTTAAAGGATGCTGTCACTGCCGGAATGCAGGCAGCCCTTTCTGAGGTAAAAAATTTGAACAGAGACTGGCCAGTCACTGTTCAAAATGGTTCCCAGCCTTCTATTGGCTGGTAAGTGCACTTATGCACTTCCCAGCCAATCAGCTTTTAGCAGGGGATGACAAAATCTACTAGAAGCTGATTGGCCGGGTGGTGTATAAGCACACATCCCAGCCAGTGGAAGACTGGGAACCATTTTGAACAGAGACTGGCTTTTATATGGCCAAATTTTTCCTCAGAAAGGCTTGGGAAAAGCCCAAAAGGTAATGAGGGGGGGAGGGTTGTCGGCAACAGTGGTGGTGGCGGCAGCTTACTTAAATTATTGGAGTGCCAGAATGTATTATTTATATTTATTTATTTTATTATTATTCTTTATATTTATAGCTCCATCTTATTTGTCAGTGATGTACAATAAGGAATAGACACACAGAAATATTAAATAGTACTAATAGAACATGGAAAACAAAAGGATCATGGGAGCAGCGCTCAGGATATGGACTTCACAAGGCACTAAATGCATTCCACTCCGCCCAGTCATTAAGGTTCTGATGACTGCACATTGCGTGGTTTTGGGATTTATTCCACTTCTACAAATACTGACTTCTTACATATTCGTCATTTCCACTATTCTAAAGATTCACGCATAAGCAGGAAGACTCAAGACCTCCTCGAGTTGCTCTTCTCAGTTGTTCTACTATCCTTTTAAGTCCCATCATCCTTATCCATACAGTACAATACAATATCACTTGTTATGGCCCTACCATTAATTTCTACTATTTGCTAACCCTATCTCATTACATGTGATATTGTCACGGTTTATTATGACTCTCAGACACAAGTTTTAGGTAAAAAAAAAATCAATTTTATTGAAATAATAAATGATAACTTAGGATGGCAATAACATACATATATATATAAATATATACACAATATAGCACAGACAGAAGGCAGACTCTACCGGTCCTGTCAATATACCGGACAGGACAGTCTTTAGGCTCTACCGGCCTTGCCCATACCGGGTAAGGCAACCTGCAGATGGAATAGCATAACGGTTTTACCGGCCTTACCAAATTACCGGGCAAGGCAGCCTCAATAGATACACAATGTAGGCTCTACCGGCCCTGCCAATACCGGGTAAGGCAACCTCAGATGGAATGTGGCAAAAGGTTCTACCGGCCTTACCAATACCGGGCAGGGCAGCCCAGAGATAATAGCAGCAGTCAGATGGAACTGGCAAATTAGCAGAATCGTTAAGCAGCAAGGCTTTGGAGCAAACCAGCGTCCGCACGCTGGAAACAACACTGAATAGTATAGCCGTTAGGCTTAGCGAGCAAACCAGTGACCGCACACTGGAGTAACAAGCGAGTAGTATAGCCGCAAGGCTTAGGAGCAAACCAGCGTCCGCACGCTGGGACCAACACAAAATTGTATAGCCGATAGGCTTTGGAGCAAACCAGTGACCGCACACTGGTGTAACAAGAGAGTTTGTATAGCCGCAAGGCTTAGGAGCAAACCAGCGTCCGCACGCTGGGACCAACACAGATTTGTATAGCTGATAGGCTTTGGAGCAAACCAGTGACCGCACACCGGTGTAACAAGCGAGTTTGTATAGCCGCAAGGCTTAGGAGCAAACCAGCGTCCGCACGCTGGGACCAACACAGATTTGTATAGCTGAAAGGCTTTGGAGCAAACCAGTGACCGCACACTGGTGTAACAAGTGAGTTTGTATAGCCGCAAGGCTTAGGAGCAAACCAGCGTCCGCACGCTGGGACCAACACAGATTTGTATAGCTGATAGGCTTTGGAGCAAACCAGTGACCGCACACTGGTGTAACAAGCGAGTTTGTATAGCCGCAAGGCTTAGGAGCAAACCAGCGTCCGCACGCTGGGACCAACACGGAATTGTAGCAATGTCACCAACGCGACCAGGCAGAAGGTCGCCAGGATACTGAAGACAGGTGATGAGATGACAGGAACCAGCAACGATCAGTCAGGTCAGAAAACAGCAGAGAAGTTCAGCAGGAACTGCAACACCAGAGACTAGGCCGGAACCAGGACTGGAAGTACTTCAGCATGCAGGAAACACTGGAACAGTAGAGATCAGGAACTCAGGAACACATGAGAACAGGAACTCAGGATCACTGGAACAGAGGCCCAGCTATCACTAGCATAGTGATAGCAAGAAGGTCAGAAACAACACGAAAGGGCACTCAAAGGGTGCCCAATCCAGGTTTAAATAGTCAATAAGAGGCGGGCTATCTGCAGACAGCCAATAGAAGCCCCCTACTGGTGACAGACAAGTAACTGCAGCAAATCACGGGCACCGTGATAGTACCCCCCTTTCAAAGACCCCCTCTCCTAGAATAGGGTTTAGGTTTCTGCGGGTAATTGGCATGAAAGGCCCTAGTTAACCTAGGTGCATGAAGGTCCGTACTATCCACCCATGATCGATCCTCAGGACCATACCCTTTCCAATGTACCAGGTACTGTACCCTTCCTCTAAGCCTACGGGAATCAATAATGCTCTGAACCTCGTACTCCTCCTGGCCCTCGACCTCAACAGGTCCTGGCACCACAGGTGTGGTAGTATAGCGATTGCAAACCAGAGGCTTAAGAAGGGACACATGGAACACATTATGGATACGCATGGATGCAGGTAGGTCTAGTGCATAGGAGACAGGGTTAATTTTGCGAATAACTCTGTATGGACCAATAAACCGAGGAGCCAACTTATTAGACGGAACCTGCAGCTTGAGATTTCTGGAGGAAAGCCATACTCTATCCCCAACCTGAAAGGAAACCGCTGGAAGCCTTCTGCGATTAGCATGGCGCTGATGACGCTGAAATGACTGACCAAGTGCCCTCTGAACTTGTGCCCATGTGGAACGGAGTTGCTCGATATGCTCATCCAGAGCTGGAATCTGTTGCGTCTGAAATGAGTCTGGAAGCAAACAGGGCTGGAACCCATAATTAATCAGAAACGGAGAGCTCCCAGATGAAGAATTGACCGCACAGTTCCTGGCGAACTCTGCCCAAGGCAACAAGTCGGACCAATTATCATGATGGTCAGTAACGAAACAACGGAGAAATTGTTCCAAGCCCTGATTAGCTCGTTCAGCGGCTCCATTGGTCTGGGGATGGTAGGCAGAGGAGAAGGACAGCTGTATGCCCATCTGTTGGCAAAATGCCCTCCAAAATCTAGACACAAACTGGCTCCCCCTGTCAGACACCAGTACCCTAGGCACTCCATGCAACCGGAATACTTCTCTGGCGAACACCATTGCCAATTCCTTCGCTGAAGGAAGACCACGGAGGGGCACGAAATGAGCCATTTTAGAAAACCTGTCCACCACCATGAATATAAAGGAGTACCCCTTCGACATAGGCAACTCTCCCATAAAATCAATGGAAACATGAGACCAGGGGCGTTCGCCATTAGGCACCGGTTGAAGCAAGCCCACAGGGAGATGTCTCGGGGTCTTAGCGCGGGCGCAGGTGGCACAGGCATTCGTAAATTCGGCACAATCGTTTCTCATGGAAGGCCACCAAAATAACTGAGAAAGGGACCATAACAATTGGTCTCTACCAATATGTCCCGCAGCCTTAGAGGAATGGTAGGTTTCGAGCAGCCTAGTACGAAATGATTCAGCGACAAAACATTTGCCCACTGGGGTTTCATGGGGAGCGGACCCCTGAGAGGCCAGGATCTCCTCCCCTAGAGGAGAAGTGATACTCGTGCGTATAGTAGCCAGTATTCTATCAGGTTGGATGATAGGAGCTGGTGCTTCCACTCTGTCACTGTCGGCCTCAAATTGTCTTGACAGTGCATCAGCCCTGATATTTTTTGACCCAGGTAAATATGATACAATGAAATTAAATCGAGACAGGAACAGTTCCCACCTGGCCTGACGAGAGGACAATCTCTTGGCCTCCGAGAGATAGGTCAGATTCTTATGATCTGTTAGGATTAAGACAGGATTCTTAGTACCTTCAAGCAAATGACGCCATTCCTTAAGAGCAAGGATAATGGCCAATAATTCTCTGTCACCTATCTCATAGTGGCTTTGAGTGACAGTCAACTTTTTAGAGAAAAACCCACAAGGTCTGAGAGTTCCACCTTTCTCGTGTCGCTGCGAAAGTACTGCCCCGACCCCAATATCTGAGGCATCAACCTCTAACGTAAATGGAAGTAAAGGATTGGGGTGGGATAACACAGGAGCCGCAGCAAATGCCAGCTTCAAATTCTCAAAGGCTTTCTCAGCAGATACCGGCCAACAAGAAGGATTAGCACCCTTGTGCGTAAGATCGGACAGAGGTTTGACAATGGAAGAAAAGTTCTTAATAAACCTCCTATAATAATTAGCGAAACCCAGGAAACGCTGTATGGCTTTAAGACCCTTGGGTTTTGGCCATTGTAGGACAGCTGACAACTTTTCTTTGTCCATGGCAATGCCATCATTGCCAATTATGAACCCCAAGAATGGCACACTGGTTCTATGAAACTCACATTTTTCCATTTTACAAAATAATTTGTTCTCACGGAGTCGTAGCAATACTGCGGATACATCTTTGATGTGCTGTGCCATGTTTTGGGAGTAAATCAGTATATCGTCGAGGTACACCACAACACATGTCTGTAACATATCTCTCAGAACATCATTTATCAGTTCCTGGAAAACTGCGGGTGCATTACACAGCCCAAAAGGCATTACTAGATACTCGTAGTGCCCAGCTCGAGTATTAAAGGCAGTTTTCCACTCATCACCTGCTCGAATGCGAACCAGATTGTAAGCGGCCCGTAGGTCCAACTTGGTAAATATCGAAGCGCCCTTAAGCCTGTCAAAAAGCTCGGTGATGAGTGGTATTGGGTATGCGTTTTTTGCCATTAGTTTATTCAAGCCCCGGTAGTCAATGCATGGTCTTAATTCGCCATTTTTCTTTTTTACAAAAAAGAACCCAGCCCCAGCTGGAGAGGTAGATTTACGTATGATCCCTCTAGCAAGGGCATCAGAAATGTAATCCTCCATAGCCTTATTTTCATCACAAGATAATGGATAAGTGCGTCCATTCGGAGGTACTGCACCAGGCTGCAATTCAATGCAACAATCATAAGGTCTATGCTGGGGTAGCATACTAGCCTCTCCTTTGCTAAAAACATCGCCAAACTGTTGGTACACATCCGGCATAGCAGAGGAGGTGCACATGACCTTAATAGGCTGGATGACGCACTTGTCCATACAAAACTGGGACCAAGCAGCAATTTCACACTTTTTCCAATCGAATTGTGGGTTATGTAACTGTAACCACGGAAATCCCAATATCACCGCATGGTGCGGGGAATTAATCAGTTGAAACTGCTGCTCTTCTCTGTGAAGTGCCCCAATAGTCATAGACAATGGCATAGTTTCAAATATAACCTGAGGCGGTTCTAAGGGTCTACCATCAATCGCTTCAATAGTCAAGGGGTTTTCTCTTTCAATGCGTGGAACTCCGTGCAATTCAGCAAAGGTATTATCCATCAAATACCCTGCTGCACCAGAGTCAACCAAGGCCAAAACCTCCACAGAGCGTTGTGCCCAAGACAATACCACCTGTATGGTGGGTTTCATTATGCCCGACACTGGGGACGATTGTACACCACCTAGGGCCTGTCCCCCAACGTACCCTAGGTGTGTGCGTTTCCCGGACGTACCGGACAGGAATTTAGCAAGTGCCCTTTTTTACCGCAGTATAAACATAACCCTTGTTTTTTGCGATATAGTCTCTCTGCCTTGGTTAGTCTAGTGAAGCCTATTTGCATAGGTTCACTTGTTTCCCGTACTGGTTCACTAGACTTCAATGCCAGGGGAGGGATGGGTGGGCAAAACATGCTACTAGGCTCATTATTTTTTGACCGTAACTTACGATCTCTGGCAATTGATCTCTCCCGTATTCTGGAGTCAATTATCATAACATACTCAATGTAATCATCTAGATCAATAGGTAGATCTTTAGCAGCGATTTCGTCTTTAATGTGGTCATTCAGGCCTTGAGAGAAGGCTGCCAATAATGCCTCGTTATTCCAACCTACCTCTGCTGCCAATGTGCGGAATTCGATGGCATAGTCGCCCACTGTACGCCTGCCCTGTTGTATCTCCATAAGGCGTTTGGCAGCAGAGGTGGTTCTACCAGGAGGCTCAAACACTCTTCGAAAGGAACGCACAAATTCACTAAAGTTCTTAGTACAAGGTTTAGCATTCTCCCACAAGGGGTTAGCCCAAGCCAATGCTCTGCCAGTGAGCAGTGATATCGTGAACCCCACTTTACTACGATCATTGGGAAATGCGTGTGCCGTCAATTCCATAAAGATTTCGAGTTGATTGATGAACCCTCTGCAGAGACTAGGGTCACCATCATATCTTAGCGGCAAGGGTGCAGAAGCCGTTAACCCTTTAACAGTACCCCCTAGGGGTCTGGTATCACTTTCCGGTGTCTGACTTGGCGAGACCACCGGGCTAGAGCTAGATTGGTCAGCAGGTACCGTGCGTTCAAGGATCGTTTGAATTGCAACTGCCAACTGATCCAAACGTTGCTCGAGCACATCCATCCTCCAATGGATATTCTGTGCGTTACCTTCACCCTTGCTGTCTGAGGTCATGGCCCTTTCGTACTGTCACGGTTTATTATGACTCTCAGACAAAAGTTTTAGGTAAAAAAAAAATCAATTTTATTGAAATAATAAATGATAACTTAGGATGGCAATAACATACATATATATATATATATATACAGAATATAGCACAGACAGAAGGCAGACTCTACCGGTCCTGTCAATATACCGGACAGGACAGTCTTTAGGCTCTACCGGCCTTGCCCATACCGGGTAAGGCAACCTGCAGATGGAATAGCATAACGGTTTTACCGGCCTTACCAAATTACCGGGCAAGGCAGCCTCAATAGATACACAATGTAGGCTCTACCGGCCCTGCCAATACCGGGTAAGGCAACCTCAGATGGAATGTGGCAAAAGGTTCTACCGGCCTTACCAATACCGGGCAGGGCAGCCCAGAGATAATAGCAGCAGTCAGATGGAACTGGCAAATTAGCAGAATCGTTAAGCAGCAAGGCTTTGGAGCAAACCAGCGTCCGCACGCTGGAAACAACACTGAATAGTATAGCCGTTAGGCTTAGCGAGCAAACCAGTGACCGCACACTGGAGTAACAAGCGAGTAGTATAGCCGCAAGGCTTAGGAGCAAACCAGCGTCCGCACGCTGGGACCAACACAAAATTGTATAGCCGATAGGCTTTGGAGCAAACCAGTGACCGCACACTGGTGTAACAAGAGAGTTTGTATAGCCGCAAGGCTTAGGAGCAAACCAGCGTCCGCACGCTGGGACCAACACAGATTTGTATAGCTGATAGGCTTTGGAGCAAACCAGTGACCGCACACCGGTGTAACAAGCGAGTTTGTATAGCCGCAAGGCTTAGGAGCAAACCAGCGTCCGCACGCTGGGACCAACACAGATTTGTATAGCTGAAAGGCTTTGGAGCAAACCAGTGACCGCACACTGGTGTAACAAGTGAGTTTGTATAGCCGCAAGGCTTAGGAGCAAACCAGCGTCCGCACGCTGGGACCAACACAGAATTGTATAGCTGATAGGCTTTGGAGCAAACCAGTGACCGCACACTGGTGTAACAAGCGAGTTTGTATAGCCGCAAGGCTTAGGAGCAAACCAGCGTCCGCACGCTGGGACCAACACAGATTTGTATAGCTGATAGGCTTTGGAGCAAACCAGTGACCGCACACTGGTGTAACAAGCGAGTTTGTATAGCCGCAAGGCTTAGGAGCAAACCAGCGTCCGCACGCTGGGACCAACACGGAATTGTAGCAATGTCACCAACGCGACCAGGCAGAAGGTCGCCAGGATACTGAAGACAGGTGATGAGATGACAGGAACCAGCAACGATCAGTCAGGTCAGAAAACAGCAGAGAAGTTCAGCAGGAACTGCAACACCAGAGACTAGGCCGGAACCAGGACTGGAAGTACTTCAGCATGCAGGAAACACTGGAACAGTAGAGATCAGGAACTCAGGAACACATGAGAACAGGAACTCAGGATCACTGGAACAGAGGCCCAGCTATCACTAGCATAGTGATAGCAAGAAGGTCAGAAACAACACGAAAGGGCACTCAAAGGGTGCCCAATCCAGGTTTAAATAGTCAATAAGAGGCGGGCTATCTGCAGACAGCCAATAGAAGCCCCCTACTGGTGACAGACAAGTAACTGCAGCAAATCACGGGCACCGTGATAGATATGTCTTCTCTCAGGTACTGAAGAAAGCTGCTACGGGCTGTCTCTCCCCATCTCTGCCTGCTCCGCTCTGCCCTGTCATTCTGCACGCAGATATGGTTGGTTGAGAGAGGCTGGAGTGGCTTACTTCGGTACCTGAGAGAAGATGTGTCCCATGTAACGAGATAAGGTTAGCAAATAGTAGAAATGGTAGCGCCACTACAAGTGATATTGTATTGTATTGTATGGCTAAGGATGATGGGACTTGAAGGTGAGGATTAAAAGCATGACCTGAAAATCTCTCAATGTCCTGCAACGCGATATTCTCATGTCACCCTTTTAATCATGGCAACATGCAGACTACGGCCTGTAGTCACAAGCTATTTTGCATGCAACATTTTAAAGGTGAACCCCTGTGGGACTGGCACTCAAAGGGTTAATTTTTCAGACATCACACACATTTTTTCAGTAATTTGAATGTACTTATATGGGACTTAGGGCTCCATATCAATATATCCACTGGTGACTTAGGTTTTTTGTCAGTTTTTTCCCCCTTCAATTTCAGCTTAAAACATGAGTTAGGGGAGTCTACGCCAAAAAAGTATGTGTAGATTTTTGGTGATAAAAATGGGGTACCTTAATGCATTTTACTGCTCAATTGGACATTCATAATCTTTTTAATTGCTTCCTATGGGTGCAAAATTTAGCACAGGTTATTGGATGGCTTCCTGTTCTTAAAAAATACTATTGGCTGTTTTATTTTTTTTCTCAATGGGGTCTATTGGATCGAGCCCTAAATTTCACAGGTTTTGGGATGAGATTTGATAGCCTTAATACAGCAGACTTTGTAGTCTTAGATTCTGCTTGGGCAGGATGAAAGCATCCAGCACAGTATGGTTGGATGTTTTTTAATTTATACGAGTAGGGGAGGAGATTAGTTGTGATAAGTTCAAAGTCTTAAACAATTAACAGAATCTGTCATTACTGGGGTCCAGCCAATTAGCAATAAAGTCTTCAAAAACCAACAGCCCACTTTTCATGTTTTGAGTGGCAATCTAATTGAGGAGGTTAACTATGTCCGAGATGGACTTTGCCAGGGTATTAGGTAGTCAGTAATTATTATTGGTTTTGAGGAAGGAAGTACAATTTTACCAGAAATGTATTCATATGTGGTAGAGGTACCAGTGTAATTTAATAGGGTAAAGTGGATTCATGTGTGTATATGATTATGCCTGCGCTTTCCTAAGACATGAGTACCTTGAATCACAATGGTGGTATCTGGAATTTTAGGGCTTAGCTAGAATGTAGTCAGTGTAAGGATTTTGGTTATGTATGCATATCAACATTTTTTTATTCATCCATTTTGGGCAGTATATTGTGTATATTGTAGTCGACAAAGTTGCCTTTTGTCATGGATTGAGGGCCAAGTTTAGTTTCTATATAATTTGCCAGGACAGGTAACAAAATGCATAAACATTTAGTGAGCTTCTTGAGTTGAACATATAATGAAAGCCTGCCTTCCTTGCTTTGATCACTGGGGATGGGTGAATTTGTTTTTAGCACTGCCCACCAGCATTCAAGGGGTAGTGCAAATGTATGCAGATGTCCATGTGAATTAGTATGTTATGGTGTACAGTAAGTGATGGGTATCATTGTGGGACAAAGAGAAAACTGTATAAAAAGTAAAAGTGGTAAAATAAATAGTATCAATATGGTCATTTTGGTAGGCATATCACAAGGATGGCAGGGGTATGAGGGAGGAACTCGGTAAACAGGTGAAATGTCACATCTAAATCAGAATGTTTTGAAAGGTAAAAGGAGTGTTGCAAGCAAGTTAATTTATCTCTTACGCCCTATTTCCCCCACATCCCTCTGTTTACTAGCCTGTTAACATTGTCTTTAGGTGGCTGTGCTGCAGCTGACCTTTTCTCCTGTCCACCTTGCCTGTCTAACTGTCTTGTCCAACTCTCGATGACTTAGAAAAAAGATATACTTGGAAATAAGGTGCCTGCAGAAACACTCCTTTTAAAGAAACCCCTCTGCTAAATCTCCCATATCTGTGTCTAAATTTAAACTAACTATGCATACCTTACATAACTGATTGACTGGGAGAGGCCAATTACAAATTATTTTCCATAGGGAATGCCCTGAATGCAACTGGGCGTGACACAATAATACATCTGATATTAAACAGACATATTAAGAGAAATTATATAAGTGAGGAAGGCTTGGCACACATACCACATACCATTTTGGGGAATATCTGTGAGAACGCCCCATACAAAAAAAATGTTCTTAGTTCCTTATTGAACTGCATTACTGACCTTAATTAAGAGAAAAAGTAACCTATAGTGGAATATTATCACAATGAGTAAAAACATAGAAACATTAATAGTCCCTAGAAGATTATGAATACAGCTCTCTCCCTCTTTTCTTGACATTTCTTATGAATGTGAAGGCAAAGTACAGATTATTATCACATGCAGTCCTGGAAAACTAATGGCTATTATCAAAGGGCACTATTCTGATCAAATAATTATGTTAACCATTTGAGTGCCAGAGGAGGACACAACGCGTTGCAAAGCAATGAGTTGTGTACCCCTCTGGCACTCAAAGGGTTAAAGAGATAGTAATACTTAATATGTAAAACAACATATATTGTAGTGTTTATCCCCCTGAGTACTCCCACCTATATAAGGTGTTTTATTCAAAATATATTACAGCTCAAATTTGAATTTGTTAGGTGCAGTATTATAATGGCCTGAAATTGTACAGTGGCACCGTTGCTATACCATTATATGGAGATTTAAGGTAAACTGACCAGACCTGTCCATAGGATGGTGTAGTAACAGCACCACTGTACAATTTCAGGCCACTGTGATACTGTGCCTAAAAAAACAACTTTGAGATGTAATAACTTTTGCATTGAATATATTTTAGCAGTGGCTGTGCACTTGATTTACTCAGGATGATAAACCGTACAAAATATTTGTTTTTACAATTAAAGTTATTACTATCCTTTTATAAAGGAATTGTAGAAAAAAGTAGAGACATTAAGGAAACATGCACAAATTACACACTGTATCATGAGTGATACATAGGTGAAATATTTTGCAGATAAGTTTAATAAAGAGATTGTTACAATAAATAAAGCAAAATATACATTAGTTCAGGGCCGGTGCTACCATTGAGGCAGGACAGGCAGCTGCCTTAGGGCACCGCAACAGAGGGGCGCCGAAAAGGGAGAAGCTGAGAATTTTTTTTTTTTTTAATATATCTGCCGTGAGGGAGCGCTGATTTACACTAGCAAGCGCTCCCTCGTGGCGTCTATGGGACGCTCACAATGCAGAGCGACCCAGGCTCTGTAGTAAAACAGAGCGCTGGGAGATGACATCATCTCCCAGGGCTCTGCATTACTGAGAACAGCGCTGGGAGCTTCAGCTCTGTGCCGAAGGAGGCACAGAGCTCTCTTATGACTAGACCACCAGGGACTCAAGGTAGGGGATCAAGGGGCATTGTGGAGATGAAGGGGCATTATGGAAGAGGCAATGTGCAGATGAAGGGGCAGAAATGTGGAGATGAAGGGGCATTATGGAAGGGGCAATGTGGAAGGGGCATTGTGGAGATGATGGGGCAATGTGGAGATGAAGGGGCATTATGGAAGGGGCAATGTGGAGATGAAGGGAGCATTCTGGAAGGGGCATTGTGGAGATGAAGGGGCATTATGGAAGGGGCAATGTTGAGATGAAGGAAGCATTGTGGAAGGGGCATTGTGGAGATGAAGGGGCATTATGGAAGGGGCATTGTGGATATGAAGGAAGCACTATGGAAGGGGCAATGTTGAGATGAAGGGAGCATTGTGGAAGCTGCAATGTGGACATGAAGGGAGCATTGTGAAGGTGAATATGTGGGCGGGGGCAGGGGACTGTGGCAAGGTCGGGGAGGAGGGGCAGGTGGATTGTGTCCGGGTCAGGCGGGGGGCATCAAAATGCACCTTCGCCTATGTATACAAAAATCCTTGCACCGGCCCTGCATTAGATATCTCAGACTATGTAGACATTCATCTTTATCCATTTGTAAGAGATCCATTTTTTGAAGGATGCCAATGATCTTCTCATGCATTTTAATGGCACATGTTTGGATTCTTATACACTGCTGATCAGCTTGGATATTGAGGTTCTCTTTTTAATTCTGCCTCATGATAAGGGTATGCAAGCTATAAGTTTTTTTCTTAGAAGAATCGAATAGCCTGCTAACCAAGCATGATCATTTTTTGTTGGCAACAAGTCTCCCCTTAATGCCACTTGCACCAAGGGGATGGCAGAGAGACAGTCTAAGGGCATTTTGAGGCATTCCTATAGTCATTGGCAAGTAATAGCATGGCATGAACAGCTTGGTTAAGGGGATAGTAATGTTTCACAAAAACAGCAGCTCCAATTAATCTTCATAGTATTTGGCCCATGGAGAGTGTTATTTCAATACTGTCAGAGTTGTAGTTCAAGAGTAATTGAATGATAAAGTTTCCCCTCCTGCCCCTTTTACCTAGTGTAAGCCACCTCCCTTCAGATGTGGAATCTGGTCCATAGACCAGACAGCTCACAGCAATGGACAATCTTCTTACCTTGAGAACAATGAAAACCTTGCCCCCCTTGACAGGTTTTTTCAGGTTTTCCCCTTATGCTAATTGAAGATTGTCCCTCTTTGCAAGCCATCTGGACACCACCTTTCTGTTTTGAGATAAGCAGTGTTACATCAGTAAAAGGGGTGGGAGGAGGATACTTTATCATTCAATTACTCTTGAACTACAACTCTTACAGTACTGAAATAACACTCTCCATGGCCCAAATACTATGAAGGTTAATTGGAGCTGCTTTCATTATGAAACATTACCATCCCTTTAAAGCTGTAGTCAGTTTACAGGTGTATACTATAGGGTAGGTGTATGGCACTTGCTGGAACCAAAGTTTAGTTCTGGCAGAGGGTGCCCACTCATATGCACTTCATATGCTAATGATATATTGCTGCACTAGTAAATTTGTACATATGCCCAGCAATTTTTTAATGGGGTGCACTGTCTCCCATACAGGATGAGTATGGATAAGTGCAGAGGGAGGCTCTGCCATCACCCACATGAGGACCCATTGATTTGAAAGTAATGCATTGGTGACATTTCTAGCATTGAAGAGATTAAAAATCTTATATAAATCAATGGATATTTTCATTTGTTTGCCATGGTGCAATTCCTTTTCTTTCTACATCAGCATCTGTGTGTAACGGTTTTCAGGCAAAGAAGGACAGAAACGAATATAAAATATAAATCCACCTTTATTTAAAGTATAGTAATAATGGTATTAGCCCACACAACCCCAGACCACAGGATAATCGCCCCAGACTCCTACCCGGAGCTGCACACTGTGCTGTGCACTGACTACTGCGAGATACCAGAGACTAAGACAGAGGTATGAAGGGAGCACCAGTGAGAACAGACGAGGATGCACCAGTCTCCATCTCAGGTCACACGACCGGAGGCAACTGGTAGTGAAAGCAGGCCCGAGCCACAGATAACCGAGACTAGTGGTCAGGCATGACAGAAGTGTACTGAGCAAGTAGTCAGCCAGAGCCACAGGTCAGACAAGCCTGGGACTATATGGAGCGGGTAGTCAGACAGGAGCCAGCGGTCAGACAAACTGGAACCTACACTGAGCGAGTAGTCAGCCAGAGCCACAGGTAGAACCTATGTGGGTAGTCAGACGAGCCGGGGTCATACACAGAGCGAGTTAGTCAGCCAGAGCCACAGGTCAGAACCGATGTGGGTAGTCAGACATGCCGGGTTCATACACAGAGCGAGTTAGTCAGCCAGAGCCACAGGTCAGAACCGATGTGGGTAGTCAGACAAGCCGGGGTCATACACGGAGCAGATTCTCAGGAGAGCACAGGTCACAACGGAGCCCAAGAGACAATATCAGAAACACCTTGTAAGGGCAATGACTCCCAGGCCCGCGGAGGATTATAAAGGAGCAGGAGAAGGCGGGACACAATTAAGCAACACAGAATAGGCCCATAAACAGGCATCCTTGCCAGTGCCTGTTTCATGATGTCAGCAATGCAGAAGTGGACGCAAATATGCCGGCCGACACACCACAGAGGAAGGAAGAACAGGATAGTCCAAGGGAGACTGTGATACTGTGTGTCTGAGTTTGATTGCTTTTCTGAATCTGAATGTATGAAGATTCTCTTGAGCTACTATTGTATCAGTGTGTATTTGTGGCTTTCAGAGCTGTTACATCCAACTGACACAAACTGTCATTTATTGATGGAACACGGTGGTATAATGATACATTTAGAAGAGTAAGCCTATATTGGAGGTGCCTAGGCTTAATTCTCCAGAGCCTAATCTTGGGTTTGCTTTGCTCTCATTTTTTACACTATGATAATGATAGAGTTAGGGCATCTGTACCAGGCCTGGACAAGAATCGAGTGATAGCTAAATACTGCTGTACGTGCACCCTCAGGTTTTCCTAGTGTTCTCAGCTCAGCTTAAAAAAATACCAGTCTTCATATTGCTGCTCTATTATTGGCTATAAGTCCAACCCTTGACTGACCACAATTCACAACACAGACATGGGTTAATTACTACATTTATATGAAACACCTTAATAGGATTCATTTGTATCATCTTTTATTTAATCACAAAGAGGGCAGTGCTCTCTTTAAGTTGAGCAACTCGGCACTGGAAGTGTTAAAGAGGAGTGGTTTATGCTGGGCTGCAGTGAAATAACAGATGCACCATGCAGACCTACCCAGTTGAATTACTCTTTTAACTCTTGCAGATACAGGTTGCCTACCTTTTCTCTCTTCAGAACAGTGATTCTCAACTCCAGGAGAGTTATGCACTAAGGCGTGATAAAGAGGTGATAAAGAGGAGATGACTTCTCCAGTGATATCACTTCTCCTGTTCCTATGTTATTCTATAGAGCCTATGCACTAAGATCGAAGACATTTTAGTGTACTGGTTTCATAGAATAGCATAGGACTTGAAGTAGTGATATCACCAGAGAAGTCATTTCTGCTTTATCACCCCTTAGTGAATCTCCCCCCAGTTCTTGTTACACACCAAGATACCCACACCAGGATATCCCTTTCTGATCAAGCAGTGATATACTTAATATCTGACCTGTTGGTGCGCCTAAATACTAACATTACGGATCACTGCTTTAGAGGTAGCACTGGAAGGTGGCATGTGTCATACTATTTTTGTCTATTTTATTACAGCCTCCATATAGGTTTGGTTAAGATTTTTAGAATTGACCTATACAGCTTAAAAGGAAGTACATTTATTACTAGCCACTTACCTGGAGATTTAGATAATGTATCACACACTTTCACACCCAGACTTGAAGATGCATCATAATTTTATTTGATCACATCAGTAATGATATATACTATTGGTTTTTAATCCATAAAATTCCAGATGGGTATGCAATGCATTGGAGGAGATGCGCTAAGGTGTGATAGGAAGGTGATAAAGTGGAGATAGCTTATCCGGTGATATCACTTCTCCAGCTCCTGTGTTATTCTATGGAGCCAATGCACTAAGATTGCTCCAACTTTGGGGATGTTAGTGCATAGGCTCTATGGAATAACATATGGCTAAAGGGTGGTACAGTGTTAACCATATAAAGTGCAGGAGACTTGTACAGTAAAAATGATACACTTATTGGTTAACTGAATGTCTCTAAGATGCAAGCTTTCAATACAACTAGGTCTCTCATTATTATACCTGAAGAAGAGACCTGGGGCTCGATTCTATCACCCGCGGTAAAACCGACGTTACAAGAAAAACAAGTAGCATGAATTTTGCAAACGTGTTATGTCGGTATTCTTTTGCAGAACCACAGTAAAACAAAACTGGCGTAGACAGCACTTTTCAGAGTAGTAACAAATCTGGCGCTGTCTGCTCTTTTTCGACTGCCGCCTACAAAAAAACGCGCAAAATGTCAAAGTCCAAGGAAATATGTGTACATTTGACGACAGAATGATCAAGTTCAGTGTTAGATGTGTTCTCCACATAACAAAATCCGACAGAGTGCTCCCTTTGGAAGGGAAATGGTTAAATTGTCGACTATGAAAAATATTTGTCGAATTAATGTGGTGAAAGAAAGCACTGTAGGTCGAATTTTGAAGGGGAAGGGTTAAAATGTGGAATGTGAACAATATTAGTCGAATTAAAGTGGTGAAAGAAAGCACTGCAAGTCGACTTTTATAAGGAGGGGTTAATATGTTGAAGGGGGCACTTTATGTCGGATTTCTATGCTGTATACTGTATTATACACTGCTTTTGTTAGTCAAAGATGGTTATGAAACCGTCATTATGGCTTCTACGCCTCAACCTCTGAGGCGCAGAATTTCTGACTTAAATGTAACCACAAAACAGGCGGTAATACTGAGCGTGGGTAATAGGATACTAATTGCACGTTGTTTTTAGTTGTTTCCTATGAGCTTTTTTTAGACTGGCGGTAAGTATAATTACCACTGGTTTTGTTTTCACAGGTCGGGTAATAGGATAGCAAAAACTGACTTAAGAAAACGCCTGTTTTATTTTTAGTGCTGGTAATAGAATCAAGCCCCTGGTTGTCTTGAAAGATTGCAACTTAGAGCCGCTCAGTTAGTCAATAAAGGTATCATTTTTACTCTGCTAGAGTAACACAGGAACTGGAGACGTGATAGCGCTGGAGAAGTCATCTCCACTTTATCACCTCTTTATCACGCCTTATTGCATAACACCTATTGTGTCGCAATGCACTTATCTGGCACTCAAAGGATTAAAGCAAGAGCAGGGGTGGAAATCCTTTGTTCCTTCAGATTTTGCTGGACTATAGTGCCCATCATCCTGAGCTTGTCAATACAGTCCCAAACAGCAAGAGAACCAAAAGGTTTCCTACCTCTGCTTTAGGGCTGCAATGTTTTTTTATAGAGAGACAAGGCTGAGGCAAGAACAGCCGAGTACTTCTCCTCTACTCTAGTGCTGCTTTGCGGGGTGGAGTCCTTTGACATCAATGCACATTAGTGGATAACCCATACCTTCTACAGAGCACCACAGAATCCTAGACACTAAAGGGTGAACTACCCATTGACTACTTACACAGAAAATGATGCCCTTACTATAGCCTTATGCTACAAAAAAATGTTCCAGCTCCTTTTAAGAATCAGGAAGTAGGGAATCAGTTTTCCTTCTAGTGTTTAGAACTGTGTGTGACGGCCATTTTTTTGTAGCCAGTCACAGTCATCACATTCTTTCACAGTAAGTTAGTTGGTAATTCTCTCTCTATGCTCTGGATACTTCATTCTGGGACATTATATTGTCTTAAAAATGGGCTCATTGGGACTTAGGATATATATAACGTCTGTGACTGTTATGCGCAATCCCGGATACATGGTTACCTTAGAGTCTACTTTACTGGTAAAATAATTGAACTTGATAAATGTTCCTCAAAAGCATCAAATAAAAAAGAAAGAATTAACCTCAAGAATAAGCATCATAATATGTTAAATGATTGCAAAAAATCATAGGGCGTAGACATCTATTTCTGCTTTGCTGCGCTTCTATTAGAAGTTGCGTGGTAGCAGAGGAATGTGTCACAGTAATGCAGAGAGCTGTAATGATGTCAACTTGTTATTTACTTTCCAAATCTGAATGACTGAGCAAGGCGAAAGGAGAATCAATCAACCACAATGTGACCCTACAGGCGGAAAAAACAGCACTCCCACCAGCAAGAGATGGGGGAAGGGAAGCACATGTAACCAGGGAAATGTTGCATCATGTACTTATGCTGGGTTTTTAAGGCACTGTTCTCTCTTTTCATTTGTTTTCACTGTTCACGGTAATATATATGGATCTAAGAAAAAAAACGTGCCAATCCGTAAAGAATCAGAAAAGGGTCGTACACAACATTCACTGAAAAATAAGACTATTTTTTGGCTAATGATTAGCAATTTTAACCTAACCGTTCTGCTGATTCCCAATTATGAAGATACTGTAAGTCCAACAATTTTCCTATTTGTGTCTTGAACACACAACATGAAACATTTGTGTCACATGGGCCTCTGTGTAAGATAACATTCAAATAATTGTGGTATCTTTATGTGTTGTGTACGGTGTTTATTTTCCAGCGTTACGTGTATTTAAATTGAACAGATAATACAGTTAGATAGAAAAAAATGTATATATGTGTGAGCTTTGTCAAAATGACTCAAGTAATGCTAGCTATAACATTATCTCTGTTAGGAATCGTACCATGTTGTATATCGGATATATTATTTTTATCAGGTGGTCTTCTGTCGACAAATGCTATTTATTTTAACCCTTTACTGACCAGAAAAGTATACAATGCATTTTCACCCCCCCACCACTGATCTTTAAAGGGTTAAACTCTAGAGCATTATGCGATAGGATACAATGAAAGTTGTGTTGTCCAGAAGCTTGAGAGCCAGATGTTTGCTATCCCTGATGTAATGGATAATTTAACCTCTAGGCTACCAGTAGTTTATTCAATTTTTACTTATTTAACCCCTTAACCCTTTGAGTGCCAGAAGGGTACGCAACTCATTGCTCTGCAATGCGTTGCGTACCCCTGTGGCATTCAAGGGGTTAAGGACTGGAGCAAATGCATGTGGCCTGTACTTAGGGACCACAGAACAATTTTTTTTCACAATACGATTCAGGGCCCCCCAAACGGCGTGCAGCCCTGAAATCTATGACGTACATGTGCGGCATGGGTCCTTATCTCACTTTGCAACCATGATGTACATGTACGTCCTTGGACCTTTAAGGGGTTAACCTCTCGACTTCTAGGGATTTTTCCAAAGCATCCAATGTGTTAATACAAAAAATATACACAACGTTCTTGATGCATAACATCCTCCATCCCCCACTCAAACATTAAAATATGAACATGCAGTGCCACCCAGCACCATGTTCTATACAGCAGTGTTGTAATCAGGTGTATCATTAGTGTTATTGCTTATAAGCATTTCAGTAATATTGTGGACATAGCGTATACATGTGTATAATATATATTTTTTATGTATCATTGAAAATAAGTACCAAAACAAACCTATATGTTAACCCTTTGCAATGCCTTGGACACCCCTCTGGCACTCAAAGGGTTAAATGAAAAAAGGATAACAGTTTTTTTTTTTTCAATAGGGGAAATAGATGTTATTATTTTTCATTAGTTCAGGTCAGTGGTTGCGTGTGTGTATTTGTTCGTCCAGGAGGTCACTGGCTCAGTGTCTCAGTGTTTCTGTATGTGTGTGCGTGTTGATCTTTTTTTTTCCTGCCAGTCTCTCTCTTTCCCCCCTCTCTCTCTCTCTCTGAGCTGCTGCTTCTGTCTTTGGGAGCTTCACTCACACACAAACACAGGCTAACTAACTCTGCTAATGAACTAGTTGGCTGCACCTTCTCATTGCCACACCAACAAAAACAAGAAATCAGTCATAATAAAAGCAAACTTTACACTTATGTGGGACACTTTTTCTTAATCACACTCATCATTTTTAAATCTCTGTATATTTTATTTTTTATTTTTTTTTAAGCCTGGAGGATTTACAGTTAAAGATCAACATAATTTTTTTCTTTTATTTTTTGGGATTCGTAAAACCCAGGATCTGAAAACGAAGAGTTAATGTGCAGAGCAAGTGAAAAAAAAGAAAAGTCCCTGTGTGTGTGTGTGTTTTGCTTCCTACAAGAAGTTGAAGCTTTTAACCAACCGCTCCTTGAACTGCAAGCTGTGTCTTTTTAATCTACGTTGAGTGTGAGGTGAGTCTGACTATTTCATTGCATTGAGCAGGGTTTGATTAACCCCTTGAGAGAGCTGGGGGAGGAGTGCATTCTCTGGCAATCAAAGGGTTAACTGCTCTGATCAGGAATCAGCTGAGTGTTGTGTAAAACTGCCATTGGTGTATGTCAGTGGAGCAGAACTTCCCTGTTGAGCCCTTGGACCTCGTTCATGATTGGACATGACTCATGTTATTTACTTAGACACCTTTAACCCTTTGCGTTCCACAGATGTTAGCCCCCACTGAAACTCAAAGTGTTAACCCTTGAGCAGTCAGTTGCTGTAACTCTAGCTGTTGGGGACTACATCTCCCATCCTGCCCAACCATCTGGGGCTGATGGGAACTGTAGACCCTAACAACTGGATGTCCAGTCACAGGCCTGGGTTAACCGTTTGAGTGTCAGAGACGTGTCTAATGCATGGCTTTTTTGGGGGGATACTGGGAGTAGTAGTCTCAAACAGCTGGAGGTCCAGCAACTGACCACCCCCAGCTTAACGCTGTTAACCCTCTGAGTGCCAGAAGGTACACAACTCTTTGCGATTTCCCCCTCTTGCACGCAAAGAGTTAAAATTATAGAAACTTTAGATTTGAACGCTTCACAATGTTATAATTTTTATTTGTATTTGTGTATTTTTTGCTTTAGGAACATGATGACCTGTATTAGATCCAAAAAGTGTAGTGCTGTGCTGTGTTTTTAATGTCACTGTCATTTACATTAACATGGTGGGGGATGGGTGTTTAAAACAGTGCCCTTGGTGTATTGCAGTGTATTTCCAATAACAGAGGGGAAAAATGCCAGGTATTCACATTGCAGATGGTGCGGAGTTTCCTCCATCCCTGGGGTTGGGGGAGGGGAATCCCATTCATGGTCTATATGTTAGACGGGGTTTGATCACTTACGTCAAATGTCAGAATGTGTTGTCCAGGACTTTTTAGCTTTTGAGTGCCAGAAGGGTACGCAACACATTGTTTTGCATTGATGCATATGTAGTGTTTATGGTTCAGTGTGCAAAAGATACCACCCTGAAATCAACTCCTGAACAAAATCCATAAAAGCAATGTAGTAGACCACTATACAACTTGTTATTTTTTTTTTTTCTCTTTCTTAATTATATTGTGCATGTTAAACGAGATCATACAGACTTGTTGCATGTTGTCGTTTTCCTCTTTGTACTAACAGAAAACAGAAATGTATGTGAAATATTTTGGTAATGGAAGTTAAGAATATATGTATTTTTTAATAACATGACAGAGTTTCATGTTGATGTTAAAGCAGAACGTTCGCCTATTAATAAGTCGTCATGCATTCATTAAAGAGGAACTACCACCCCTTTTAGACATAGCCCCAAATAATTACCCATCTGGCGACTAGCTGCTCAATAGCACTAGTCGCCAGAATTATTACTGCGTTACTGAGAATTTATCTTGCTCCTGGTACTGACATCCAGGAAACAGCGCAGACATCTTTCCATCGTGACGTCTGCGCACCTGCGCTGTCAGCCCCTTTTGGTGCCGGACGGCTCCTAGCAATGCCTCCTAGAGCAGGCTGGGACTGACATCGCAGGCATGCAGACGTCACTATGGAAAGATGTCTGCGCTGTTTCCTGGCTGTCAGTCCCAGGAGCAAGATGAATTCTTGATAACGCGGTAATAATTCTGGTGACTTATACTATTGAGCAGCTAGTCGCCAACTAGATGGATAGTTATTTTGAGCCATGTTTAAAAGGAGTGGTAGTTCTGCTTTAAGTATATGGCAACTAGCATGAAAATACATGTCTTAACTATAAAAAGTGGCAGATTCTAAAGAAATCTTTACCCTTTGGAGACAACGGCTAGTTATTGCAGTCTGCGCGCTTGCTCCGTCAGTCCCATTCCGGTTACCATGTGGCACTACAATGCTTTACAAGAGACCGGGACTGACAGAGCGGGCAAGATGTCTGCTCTGTTACCTGGCTTCCGGTCTCCAAAGGGTAAAGATTTCTTTAGAATGTGGCAGTTTTTATAGGTAAGATGTATTTTTAAGCTAGTCTCCATAAGCTTAATGAATGCATGGCAACTTATTAATAGGTGAAAGTTCCGCTGTAAGGCCCTATGGGCTTTATCTATAAGATCAAAATGGAACTATTCTGGGGCAAACCAATGGCACCGTAGAGGGACATACAAATATTCCCAAAATTTCCATTGTTTGAAACAGGGTTTTTAACCTCTTGAATGAAAGAGTAGTCTCCGATGCATTGCTTTGCAATGCCTTGGTGACATCTCCAGCATTCAAAGAGTTAAAGTGTTAGTAATGTCTTAATGTTATAAAAAGTAACATTGTAGTGCAGAAAATAAGAAATCCATCGGTGCTGTTCCTATTTATGGTTTCAGAGATAGAGCGTTCTAAAGTTCCTTCCTCCCTCCTCTTCTCCTGAAGTCAGCTGTTAGCTGACAGCAGGAGATCCTGGTCCGGGGACCGACAGGCGGCTCTTCAGCAGAGCCAAAATAGCGCAAATGAAAAAGAAATACTTCACTGCAACGGTCTACAAAGTGTTCTTGGTTTGCAAGCACACTTTTTAGACCCGTCCAAAGAAGTATTTTTTTTTCATTTGCGCTATTTCAGCTCTGCTGAAGAGCCTCCTCAAGTCATCTGACTCGGATCGCCATCTGTCAGCTTTACAGCTGACATCAGGGAGGGGGAAAACTTTAGACCGCTCTATTTCTCAAACCATAAAGGTTTGAGTAATAGGAATAGCACCATTATATTTCTTGTTTTCTGCACTACAATATTACTTTTTTAACAACAGTAAGACATTACTATCCCTTTAAAGGCTCAGTTTAAACCAATGGTGATATTTCTTTGGCCCCTATGGCCATTCCTGGGAATTCTGTGGGTTTGGCCAAATCTCAGGGTCTCTGGGTGGAAGGCCAAATTCTCGGGGTGAGAGAGTCCAGTGTTTTCTATTATATGATCATACATGGGAACTTTGTGTTCTGGAGTCCTTGGAGGGGACTCCTGTGGTACTGCTGTGGGATAAATAAATTACGTTATTTTTGTGTCAAAAAGGGGTGTACTCACGGGTGGCGGTGCTTATTGAGAGAGTCACAAAGTGGGTAAGAAGTGGGAGGAACTGGGTGGAGAACAAGGAGAAATGGGAGGAACAGGCTGGAAAGGAACAGAAGTAGCAAAGTTTCTCCACCACCCATAGAATCATCCACTGTCCCAGTAATCAGTTGCAAAAACCGGTGTCTCTGGGGAAATCCTGAGCATTCACAGCTATGTATATGATTTACACCAATTTACTACTCATTCAATGTCTACATTAGTAACATTTCTACCAGAAAGTCAGAGGGAGAAGTCCTGTTTGTCTTCTGAGTGTTTACGAAGAGATATCTCTGAACTGTATCATGATAAAGGTTCTTTGATGACTGATTGGATCATCTCTGGGTTAGCGTAAACATTGACAAAGAATCTACATTCTTGGGAGCGTTAACTGTTACTATTTCAAAGATCTTCAGATGAGCTAATTTCAGAAGTTCCCAGGTATACCTATGCCACATTTTCCCCAGAACTGCTCCAGTTTGTTCTTATACACATGACCCTATTTATGACATATTCAATGTCAGTTAAGTCATTGAATGTTGTGATAGATCTTCAGCAGTAAAACCACAAAGAGCCAATACCTACAATGAAATATCTCTCAGAAGTTTAACTTGCCAAAGAGGGACATTTGTGTTTTAGGAGGTGTTGCTGGGTTTGTGGCTGGAGGGCCTTCCATTACTGAGAACTTGTAGTTTATTTCATGACCTATTGGAACCTCTCTGTGTAACTCTCTCTGTAACTGAATAAATGATTTAGAGCAAGACCAAAGAGTTTTATTTACAGAGACTAAGTTATAAACATATATACTGGAGTTTGAAAACACACTGGGAGAGATGCACTAAAGTGTGATAAAGAGACGATAATGCAGAGATAACTTCTCAAGTGATATCACTTCTCCAGTTTGTATGTTATTCTATGGAGCCTATGCACTAAGATCTACAAACTTGGAGAAATCATAGTGCATAGGCTCCACAGAATATCAATAGGAACTAGAAAAGTGGTATCAATGGAGAAGTCATCGCCACTTTATCATCTCTTTATCAAGCCTTAGTGCATAACCCCCATTGTGAGCTTTATTGCTGTGGAGCAATGACATATTTATATGCACACCACACAGCCTGATCTCCAAAAAAGAAGGACACCAGGGTGGGAAAGAGGGACAGAGGGATTTAGATCTCAAAGAGGGATGGCACTTCCTAAAGTGTGGCACTTGGGAGATTATGCAATTATTATTGTTTTAATTACTAAAAGAGTGTATATTTGTTCAAAATGAAAAGTTAATTTTTTTAACCCCTTGGATGCTAGTGACATCTCTGGCAATCAGGAGTTAGTAGACTATTAATAATCTATTTCGGCCATTAGACTGCCCATATTTCATCACCTTGTCAGTGATTTGATATTGCGTATGTTTAGTAATACCATATTAAGTGATATACATTAATTACATGGCGATATACTGCTTAGCCCAGTGGTAGGCAACATGATTTGCTATCTGTTGTTGCATTACAGCTCCAATCATCCTCAACCATGTCAGGATGATGGGAATTGTATATATCCTATATAATAATTCGCAAATGTATGTTTGTCAGAAGCTGTGATGCGCAGTACGGATGGCTGCACGTGCTGCAGTCATGCGCAGTACAGACTGCCCGCGCTGCGGCTGATAACAGAGCAGGGAGCTCTGAATTCAGACCATAATGCGCAGAGAGGACTATGGTCTGAATTTGGAGTGCCCCGTTCCGTTATCAGCCGCGGCCTGGTCAGTCTCTACTGTGCATTACTGCACTGCGGCTGTTGCTGCCTGGCACTGTGGCCTGTGTACAGGGGTTGTTCAACTATTATATATATAATGAAGATATATTTTAAATTAGAAACAGTGGCATTGCTACTGTATTTTACCCTTCGAATAAATAATTAATTCATAGGAACACTAAGACTTCCTGATAATATCTCTCTTCAGAGCAGAACATCCTAATGAGGGATGTATAAAAGTGGCGGCTGTAACCAAATTATCTCATAAAATGGAGAAAATTCCAACTTTGCATCATATAATCCTATTTGCTCCACCTGCAACAAATTAGCAAAAGTCTGAAAATTGTGCAATAATTTATAGCAAATGCAGCATAAATTGTACTTGACTGTAATATGCATCCAATGAATAAAAATGCCACAGTCACCTTAATACAGTCACACTGAAACACTGATACCTGGGCAACTTTTTTGTACCTTTCTTTAGTCCACTTAATACATGTCCCATGTGAATTTGACACTTGTGCCTTTGTTCAAGAGATAACTTCACCATTCCAACCTGGATTTGATGTCTATGGAGGTGGACGTGACAGCTGCTCGCAAGACTACTGGACTCAGACTTGGCCCACTGGAATGTAATTTTCCCCCCTTTCAAGCTGAGGCCTAAGTTGCATGAAATATCATATGCTGTGAGAGGCGTCCAGTAGTCCTCTTTGCAACTGTCATGTCGGCCTCCCTGGAGATGACATCCAGTATGCCTGAAAGAATTCTTGTGAACAAAGATACAAAATTCATAGTGGCCATTTGGGAATTTTTGGCCATAGTAAGGGAATGGAAGGTTGTTATCCATACAGCAGTGTGATACACTGTATTTATTTACTGCAGTGATTCTCATCCAGGGTGCTGTGGCACTTTGGTGTGACATAGGGTGCTCTATCCTTTATATAAATACTTTGATAAAATATGAATATTGAGTTTCAAAATTATATTTCTGAATTTTTTTCTGTACAATATGTTTGTTTCTGTTATACAGTTTTTATTGTGAGACCTAAAAATAACTATATATTTATGCATTTGTATCCTATATTAAGTGTTTGACAAATGACCTATAAACTGCTTGATGTGCCCTGAATCTTCCAGATTGAATGTTAGGGATGAATTGAGCAAAAATAGGTTGAGAAACACTGATTTACTCATTGTGTATTTTTAAACTCTGCTGGAGTCAAGACATTAAATGGTATAATGATACAAAAAACAGAAAAGAGACAAAGGAGAGGCGCCTCATTGTGTAGTATAGCCACGTATAAAACCACCACCAGCAGTGCAAACATCCAAAGGAGAAATAATCACAAAGGGATATGCCGTGAGGCTGCTTATGTAGTGCACAGCACAAAAGGCTTTTGGGAAACCCACTGTCCCATGGAAGACAATATGTGAAGTTCATTTTTGTAGGTCTGCACCTTCAGAAACACATTCTCCCCAAAACGGTAAAGACAAAAACAAAAGGCACCCAATTGTGTAATTCAATCAATAAATAAACTGATTGAGAGGATGAAATGGTACTCTCCATTTATGTATGTCAAATATCCTTACTCAACGAGCTGGTGGAGATATTGCCCTGTCTCCACTCTGGTACTCCGGTATACTGCTCACTTGGATGATATCCTCTATGATCCCATTGGAGCTCTGCATTCACGTTTTCTGAATCTATGGACATCTTTCTTTGGTTAATATAGGCGTGAGTTGCACACACAGCTAGTTAACCATCCCCTGGATACCAGACACGACTGGCTCACAATTCACAGCTCACTACTATGAGGATATCATCCAAGTGAGCAGTATACTTGAGCACTCGAGTGGAGACAAGTGAATATCTCTGTGCTCTCTCGTTGAAACAGAATATCTGACATACATATGTGGTGAGTATCATTTCATCTTCTCTATCAGTTTATTTATTGGCTGAATTACACTATTGGGTACCTTTAATTTTTGTCTTTTATGCTAAAGAAATTAAATGGAACATTGTATGGTCCTAATTAGTATGATTATATTTGGGGGGAATATAAGGGTTAACCAGGTGCTGACACACCTTCCATCTCTGTCAAGGGGTATATTACCTGCAGTATTCCTCTTTAGTACTGTTAAGTTATTGCTTAGCTGAAAAGCACAGAGAGTTTCTTCTTTTATTATAAAAATAAAAACGTATTTACTGTTAGTAAGATGGTAGTTCCTCACAGAGTTACAGCTGGCACACAGTAGAATATGTCACAAGAAGATGTATCCAAAACAACTGGTTTAGCTAGATGATGCCTTCGTATAGCCAGACTCTGGACATCCGATTTGTATATCCTTGCCCACCGCAGCTTCCGCCTCAGGCATGACGAAAAAAAGACCATAATAGATCCTGTTTGTTCAGGCCCAAATGGGGCTATATGTTTTACGACTGAAGGCCCTGTTAGTTTATATACAAAGATGCCTTTAATCAGACTTTATCTTAGGCCATCATCTAGCAGTCTCTTCAAGGTTTTACTTTATGGCATATAGATACCATCTGTTCAAAAAGTCCTTGTCTGGACAGCTGATGTAGGCATGACAAACAAAGAATGAAAGAAAATAATTACCTGTCCCCCACAGGTCAGCTTGACATCAATGTGCCATCCTTTCCTGACTGCAATAATATACTGTACTAGTGTAAAAGCCTGTGTACACGGGCCAAGGTCCGGGTAATGTTAACCCTTTGAATACCAGAGGGTATTCAACGCATTGCCCTGGCACTCAAAGGGTTAAGCGGCCGCTACCTCACTGCTCCACGTGATGCGGTCTTGCGTCGCCTCACTCAAGCGATGCAATCATGCGCAGTAGAGACCACCCGAATGCGCAGAACCCTTTAAACCTCTAGCATAGAAAGCACTGCCCATGCTTTTAACCCTTTGAGTGCCAGAGGGGTATGCAATGCATTGTTTTGCAATGGGTTGCATACCCCTCTGGCATTCAAATAGTTAAAAAAAAAAAAAAAAGGCCATGCAAACATTTTCCAGTTAGTAAAATGTACCAGACCATTTCTATAAATAAATAGATGTATATGACTGCTACATAGATTATTACACCTGCCTAGACAAGTCCTTCTGTTGAAATTTGTATTCTTACTTTACTTATTCTACAAGTTCATAATATGTAAAGTAAAATTTCTTATACTTTTTATTTATTTCCTTGTTCTTCTTTGCCTTTTTTTTTAAACAATTTTATGTTTAACCCCTTAGGGACACTTGACGTACCAGGACCGTCACGGTCCTTGAACTACTCAAGGACCAATGACGGTCATGGTACGTCACGTACTTTTTACTTACAGCACTCTACCGGGAGCACTGTAAGTAAAAATAGGGCCTGAAATAGATCGCTCCAAGATCGGATCGATCTCTTTCAAGCCCCATAGTGACGCGCCGATACACGTTACAGGTCACGTGTACCGGCGCGTCAAAGTGCCCCTATGCGGTCATTATGGGACGGAAATGTCCCGCGACCGCTGGTCGTTAAGGGGTTAATGACATGTTAAATGACAAAAACATCCTGTAAGTGCAGAATGATGAGTTGATATTAACCAGGCCTGCATATCACACAGAACTGGAGAGGGGATGGATGGGTTTTAAGCTACAGTGGCTCAGTGGTTAGCACTGTGGCCTTGCAGCGCTGGGGTCCTGGGTTCAAATCCCACCAAGGACAACATCTGCATTGAGTTTGTATGTTCTCACTGTGTTTGCGTGGGTTTCCTCCAGGTACTCCGGTTTCCTCCCACACTCCAAAAAACATACTGATAGGTGAATTTAGATTGTGAGCCCCAATGGGGACAGGGACCAATATGAGTGTAAAGCGCTGCGTAATCTGTGTGCGCTATATAAATAAAGGATTATTATTACTAGAACTTGGTTCCCATAATTGTCATGATACTACCTATAGACTGAAAGTCCTGTACACTGACCATTTACTTTAACAACCAAGTGTTTTACTCACCCCTCTGTTCCTTAAAGGGTTATGTTATTATCTTATAGGTACATAATTGTTTTTTAGCAGTGGGGCAAACCATACTACATACAGTATGAGGTTTATGGAACAATAAATGCTAGACTATCAAAAAATGGCCCAATGACACAATTATTGGCTCACCCATTTTGACTACAGCTCCTATGAAAAAAACAAGGATATCTCTAAGACCTTTACAGTCTCAGCTGCATAGTAATATAGTTAATGAAACCTTCTCTAGATTAGAGGTGTCAGTGACATGCCAGGCGTTTACATAACAGTTACCTTCAATGATTTTGACTGATAATATTGGTATTGTTCCTACTTCCAGTGCTGATTTGCCTACTATGTGTGTGTTCATTCAGTACCTGAATTGAAATCAAGATCACATTGCATTGAATCAAGAGACAGACATTGCTAACAAGACTTTGACCTAGTAACAATTATGATAATCTGTCACCAGTAATTAGTGTATAGTGGAAACATACATATTGAGAATTCAGAGAATTTGTAGAACTGTGTTTAATATGTTATCAGTTGCCTCAGAAATACACATCAAATATATGTTTATATTTTTAAGTGAACATGTTCTGATATTCACCAGATTGCATTGAACACTCTGTTCGTATGAGTGCAGTATTCATGTAATTACATTATAGTCATATAAACAACATAGTTGCTTTAATTTGAATTTAAAGGATAGTAACACCTAATATAAAATAAAATTTATATTGTAAGGTTTATCCTCCTGACTACAACAAAGGAACTCACACTGCTGAGATGTGTTTTATTCAAAATGTACTGCAGTTCAGACTTGAATTTTTTAGGTGCAGTATCACAGTGGCCTCAAATTGTACAGAGGTGCTGTTGCTACACCATCCTATGGAAGTTTCTGGTCAATTGACCAGAAGTTTCCATAGGATGATGTAGCAACAGCACCACTGTAATATTTCAGGCCATTGAGGTACTGCAACTAAAAAATCAACTGTTAGCTGCTATAAATTTTTAATAAAACACCTCTCAGCAGTGTGAGTTCCTTTGCTGTACTTAGGAGGATAAAACTTACAATATACATTTTACTTCATATTAAGTGTTACTATCCCTTTATATATGTGACTTATTATTCATCTAGCTAAAAATATGCAATTCTAAAGCAAATCAACAGCCCCATACAGTTCAAATTAAAATTCCCTTCAATTTAAATGGGGCTGAAAATGACTTAAATGCTAGAGTTCCCCATTGTATTGCTTTGCAATGCATTGGCGACCTCTCTAATATTCAAGGGTTTAAAAGCCCCATTTAAATCAATAGGGATTGTATTTCCTCTCACTATGGTGTATTTGATTTGCTCCAGAAATTCTCTTCTTTAGATTGGTATGTAATACCCTTTGGCCACTAGTTTGAAATTGTTAGAACAATTTGTTCTACACTGAATTCTCAGAATGCATTGATAAAGGGCAGAGTAGGGCATAGCCAAGATTTATGTTCAGGTAAAACAGACACACCCATGAAACCTACATTGTTTCACCTCTTTAGGAATGGCTCTTGTGAATCCTTTTTTTACGTTAGGATTTTCCAGCTCAGTCCTTGAGGACTACTGATCCATTGTTCTGGCATCAGTGTGTAGTGTATACACAAATGATCTGTATTGTTGAAATATTGTGCTTTAATTGGATTTGCATAATTATGTTCACATGTCAACAACTGCACCAGGAACAAGCGTGAAATAACCTGTCACTGTGATGTGGCATGAGCTTGTTTAGGTTATATTTATATTTGAAAATGCTGTGTTAAGATCCTCAGAACACCTTAGATCAGAGATATTCAGTCTACATTTATGAAGCAGTAATTGTTATTATAGGTCCATATACTGCGTAGTTTTATAATAAGATGCTTTTAACAGTGGACCAAACTGTACATTAGAATGAGGTAAGTGGGAGAATTTATTGTAGGCCAGGTTTATCCAACTAAATTCCTAAAATACACAAGGATTGACGGAGTTTTGGAGAATCACTGCTTTTTTTGTTATTACAAATTACATATTGATTGGCTCAGTCATTGATCATTTCACTAGTGTAAAATCAGGAATATCCTTAAAACATACTTTGTCTGAGCCATTCAGGAATTCCGTGTAAGAAGAATGCCGCAACAGGCTGGGGTTCTACAATTAAGTACTCAATGGGTTGCTGACCTTAAAGGGATAGTAATACTTCGTTTTATCTTCATTTTATTTCGTGGGCATTAAAAAAACATGAAGAACGATATAAGTCTTATCTCTCAAACCTTTATGGTTTAAGAGATATTCACAAGCAAAGTATCCCCCCCCTGTTCAGCCAGATCAGAAGGGAGGTGCCCAGGTAGACTGCAGAGAGGGACAATCTTCAATTAAGATAAGGGAAAAAGCTGAAAAACTTGTCAAGGGGGGAAGGGCTTTCATTGTTTTCATATAAAGAAGATTGTCCCCTGCTGTTATCTGCCAGGTCTTACAACCAGATTCACATCTGAGAAGAGATGGCTGACACTAGGAAAAAGGGGCGGGAGGGGGAAACTTTGCTTGTGAATATCTCTTAAACCATAAAGGATTGAGAGATAAGACTTATATCATTCTTCATGTTTTTTAATGCCTACAAAATAAATGAAAGATAAAACTAAGTATTACTATCCCTTTAAAGACTTTTAAAAAAGATTTACCCTAAGTTGTTTTCACAGGTGATTTTTCTTTTTGTTCGCTTGTGTTTTTTTTTATATTATTTTGCTTCTACTGCAGTCATTACATCCTTGTCTTGATGGCAGATCCACTGACACAGGGCTTCTCTAGACTTCAAAAATGAGAACAGTGTCCCATGAGCACTTCGCTCTGTGCAGACATCACCCATCTTTGTAGATCATTGTGAACTGCAAGGCAAATGGGGGATAAACAAAGATGTTCTTAGCTATGACAATTCCATTACCATAGCTTTTGGGGTGCAGGAGATGATATAAATAAATAAGTCAATGTATGTAATTATGTTTATGTAACAATATTATAAAACAATAAACATAAAATAATTTTGGTTACTGATATAAAGATGAGCATGCTAACACTTTGAGTGCCAGAGGGGTACGCAACGCATTGCGCAGCAATGCGTTGCGTACCCCTCTGGCACTCAAAAGGTTAAGATTATATATTTAGAATAAGCTTCTTATAATCCTCAAAACAGCTTGTATCAAATCCAACCTCCTAGTTTTATGGTACTAGCATTATTAAGATACTATATTATAGGTGCATTCATCGAGTAGCAATAACGTAAGTGTACTTTAGAGAAATACTGACAGAACAATTGATTCTACACCAGGATTTTCACCATGCAGTATAGGTGTAACAATCATGGATACTGTATGGACGTACCCTTCCACACCGTGTATAACTAAACCTTTTTATAAATACCCCCAAAAATACACACAAGCTTAATGGATGGTGGTAAGGTGTAGCATTTATTAAATAATTATAATTTATTAAATACCAAATATTAAACCAAAACTCTTATCAGCACTATCAGCCTGATAAGCCAAATGTAACACCATAACAAATTAACTTATCAAGGCTCCGCCCTGCCAGCCAGTAGCCTTACCATATTCTTACCAGATTAACATATCAAACCCTTCATGCTGCAACAATATGAACACATATATAATATATAGTATTTATTTATTTATTTATTTATTACTATGTAGATATATATCTATATATATAAAAGAATAATCCTCTTTGCATAATTTATGGTACCTCACACACAGAACATAATTTATGTCTCCTCAGAAAACAAACACACATTGAACAGAATGCCTCATTACATAATTTATGTCTCATTAGGAGACACAACTCCTATTGGGTGATTCAATGGGGACTTTACTGCTCCCACTGGGTGATTCGATGGGGGTATGTTTATCATACAGGGAGTTGGCCCGCCCCCTCCAGCCCGCCCACCACTATCCAACTGACAAAAAAAATATAGCTGCCACTCGCTCCTGAAGTAGGGGATATCAATAACTTCTCCTGGTCCACACACACTCTCACTCAGGATCATGACCACACAAACACACTATTTCACCTCCCACAGATAATTGTAACCCTCCATACGCTCTGTTTCAGTACAAGGGTGTAATGTTTCCATAAAATACAAACTCAGGAATAAACTTAATAGCAACTCTTTTATTCAACTCTTTTCATCTCTTCAGTCACCTCACTAACTGTCTGTTTTCAACTGTCACTCCTCCACTTCCTGCTTCCTGATTCCGTCCCTTTCTCCTTAAAGGGAGAGAGATGCTTTGCTGTATGTTACAGAGGGCAAGCCTCAAACACCACTATCTATTTGTTCCCTCAGCATATTGCTACACTACCTCAACTGAAGAGCCACCGTGTGTTATATTGCTATGTTACCATAAATTAACCCTTTGAGTGCCAGAGGGGTACGCAATGCATTGCAAAGCAAAGGGTTAAGTAAGGAGGAGTTACTGCTCCCATTGGGTGATTCAATGGGGGAGTGATTTAAATCATTCAGGGAGTTGGCCTGCCCCCACTATCCAGCCCGCCCACCACTATCCAAGTAACTGAAAAAACAAAATGGCTGCCACTTGCTCCTACACCACAGACACAAACACATCAGACAAAAAACACACACACACACACACACACACTCAATCAACACACTCACACTCAATCATACACACTCAATCATACACACTCACACACTGTCACTCACACATTCACCCACACTCTATCACACACACTCAGACACACTCACACACACGCACATTCACACTCGCACACTCTCACTCAATCACTCTCACTCAATCATTCTTATTCACACACTCTCATTCACACACTCTCACTCAATCACACACACTCTCACTCACACACTCAATCACACACTCACACTCTCTCACACTCACTCTCATACACCATCTCACTCACACACTCTTACTCTCACACTTACTCACACACACTCTCACTCAATCACACACACACACACACACACACACTCACTAACACACTCATGCAATCACTCACATGCAATCACTCAGTCAATCATTCACTCTCGCACTCACTCACACCCTGGGAGCCAGCACAATCCATCTTCCACCATAGTCTCACTCACACCCCGGGAGCCAGCAGGAGCCACCTTCTACCATAGTATGTGCAATTACCACATGCATTTCAACTACATGAATGAATGCCACTCACTCACACACACTCACTCACACCCCGGGAGCCAGCATGATAAACCTTCCACCATAGTCTGTGCAACTACCACATGCATTTCAACTATATGAATGAATGCCACAGTGGAGGCATAAGTACAAACACAAACTCATTATAATGACACATAAGTCACCCCCTTATGACTCACTTCTGTGTGTGTGTCTCTGTGTATGCCTGTGTGTTCCTCACTGTGTGTGTTGCATGTCTGTATCACACTCTATGTGTCTGCATGTTGTGCATTGCATGCATGTGTGTATGACTGTGTCGCTCTTTATGCATCTCAGTGCATGCGTGTGCATTTGCGTGTGTGTCTCTGTGTGTGTTTGTCTTGCATCCATGTGTGTGCATTAATTCCCTATATATCCTGACGGGCAGCGCCGTCCCACATTGCTAGTATATATATATATATATATATATATATATATATATATATTAAACAACAACAATAATTGGGAGAGTGCTTTTGAGATATGAAAACTAGACTATTTATTAAATAAATGAGAAGACACCAATAAAATTAAAATCACAAATAAATACAATACTTCTATGGTACCATAAAATTAAAACATCATAATAAAAATAAAATTGGAGAAAAATAAAAATAATCTTAAAATTATATAAGCTCCTCTGTTCAGAAGAAAACATCTGACTCTGAGTACACACTAGAGAAACGGCGTCTTAGAGGGGATATGATAACACTATATAAATATGTTCAAGGCCCATATAAAGGGCTTTCAAAAGACCTGTTCATTAACAGAACAGTACACAGGACAAGGGGCCACCCGCTTAGACTTGAGGAAAGGAGATTTAGTCTACAACAGCGGAAGGGTTTCTTTACAGTAAGGACAATAAAGGTATGGAATGCACTTCCGGAGGAGGTGGTGCTATCAAATACATTAGATGCCTTTAAAAGGGGCCTGGATACTTATTTAAAAGAGCATAATATAGAGGGCTATGCACGTTAGTATTGGGATTAATATTTAGTTAGGGCTTGTTGATCCAGGGAGAAATCTGATTGCCATTTGGAGTCAGATGCCTTCTTTTGGGTCAGCGATGGTAAACAGGAATAGGAAAAGGGTTGAACTGGATGGACGCAAGTCTTTTTTCAACCTAAATTACTATGTAACTATGTAACTATATTGATATCAATAAAGATCTACACATATAAATATTAATATGGTGTATCCTTATATTGAAAATCTTCACTGTTACACATAAATAGAAAAGTCTATATATAGAGAACGTATGGTATAATATCATTAATAAGGGTCACTCCAGCTCTACAGTATACTCTGTAATATATCCTGATATGGCAATAAAATGGCAATAATGTTTAAAAGAGTCCCGACTTGTATTTGTGTCCTTGGATAAATATATACCAGGTGTGATTGGCTCACCTCTCCCGACTCTAAAATTGATCCACAAAACAGAGTCTATGTCCAATATACACTCCTTTACCTCCTCACCTGGTGTGTTGTTTACTTCTCCCATCTCTTGTTATAATCCGTGGGCAGAATATGTATCCCAAGATACACAATCTATCACCTGGTAGGTTATTGTAAGGAGTCCGATGTGGTTCTTATAACCAGAACGTACTGTTCACCTCTCCCGTCAAATGATATAGACCCGCAGGCAGGGTGAGTCTCCGGATGGTCAATTTCCTATACAAATGGGAATCTGTCTCAAATCTTGTTCTCTTCTCTGAATTATTGCCACTAATAATGATAAAACTATGTCTTTGTATTTACAGAGCTGCAGGCTTCGTCCCGTTTTCTATATTTCACTACGGTCAATATATTATATATATATATATATATATATATATATATATATATATATATATATACTCATATCACAATTCTCAGTGTTACACACAGAACAGTAGGAGCTAAATATGAGCGTGCATACAACGCTATTCCAACGCATTTCGTACTGCGTGGAGTACTTCCTCAGGGAAGGGATAGTAATGTTTCACAAAAAAGCAGCTTCAATTAATCTTCATAGTATTTGAGCCATAGAGAGTGTTATTTCACTACTGTCAGAGTTGTAGTTCAAGAGTAACCGAATAATAAAGTTTCCTCCTCCTGCCCCTTTTGCCTAGTGTAAGCCACCTCCCCTCAGATGTGGAATATGGTCCACAGACCAAACAGCTCACAGCAAGGGGCAATCTTCTTACTGTGAGAACAATGAAAGCCCTGCCCCCGTTGACAGTTTTTTCAGATTTTTCTCTTATTTTAATTGAAGATTGTCCCTTTCTGAAATCCACTTGGACACCACCCTGCTGCTCTGAGCTGAGCAGTGTTACATCATAAAAGGGGCGGGAGGGGGATACTTTATCATTCAATTACTCTTGAACTACAACTCTGACAGTACTGAAATAACACTTTCCATGGCCCAAATACTATG
This sequence comes from Rhinophrynus dorsalis, assembly GCA_037306005.1. Lineage (NCBI taxonomy): Eukaryota > Metazoa > Chordata > Amphibia > Anura > Rhinophrynidae > Rhinophrynus > Rhinophrynus dorsalis. The sequence continues at coordinate 164,335,992 of CM074719.1, read as the reverse complement.
AAGATTAACTGGAGCTGCTTTTATTATGAAACATTACTATCCCTTTAAGTAATAAGCTGTGTATGATTTAAAATGTATTTCCCTATCGCTAGAATTATAAAAAGAAAAACAACACCATTCCATACTTGGGCTTCATATGCTCTTTTTTTCAGGGGTGAACAAACATATACAATCTTTGGAGACAGAAAGAATTTTTCAGATCAACTGGGAGTTTGTTTTGCTTCTTGTATCCTCTTTAAAGGGATAGCAATACCTTAAAAAATATGCAGCTCCAATTGATCCTCCTATAACCTGGGCCACATAACGTTGTATTTCAATATTTTCCGTTTTGTAGTTCAAACATAATTAAATGCTAAAGGATCCCCCTTCCTCTCCTTTACCCTACTTCGTGCTGTCTCTCTCTCAGCCAGTCAGAGAGTGTGCAGTGAATCCTGCCCTCCCTAGTCAAGGGGGGGCAGAGTTTTCCTTACACTCCGTGCCTGATGATTGTCCATTGCTGTGCGGTCGGATGACGGGATTCCAAATCTGAGGGGAGGTGGCATACAGGAGGTAAAAGGGATGGTATGGGGATCCTTTATTAAAGGGCAAATATTACTTCTTTATTGCCTCTTTACAAATGCTTACTTAAAGGAGAACACCATCTAATAATAACCCCCCCTTACTATGACCAGAAAGTGGTAATACCCCCAATTTTGCCCTTGTGCCTTTGTTCAGCAGCTCATTATTATTATTTTCACTCAGTCCTGTCATGTCAATAGAGGCAGACATGACAGTTGCTGGCTTTTGTTTCCTGCTGAAACAGGCAGTTTTGCAACTTTTAAAGACCAGAGATGTGCACAACACACTGCAAACCAGTGCAATGGACACCACGCATCTACTCGAAGGGTTAAGATTACCAAATGAGGTGAGAAGAAATTGAGGTCCTGTGGTCCTGTTAGCAACTGTACTGTCTACCTGCATGGGCATGATGACATTCAGAAGTGATTTAAGCTATTTCTTAACTAAGGAGCAGGGGGAAAATGAATAGGGCCATTAGATTTTTCGGGCCATGGGAAGTTACTGTTAGTGGGGTTTTATTTTATAAGGTATTAGCTCTCCTTTAACACCAACATAAATATAAGATAAGGTTAAACAGTAACTGGCAAATAGGGAGGAGGGAGCACTTTAGCTTATGCAGATCTCTATAGAGAAATAACCATAGATATTCAGACCAATAATATCCCAAATGAACATGATATCTACAAATAAGTGCTTTTTGGATATCGTTGTACTGAATATGTATAGAAGTTAAAGCACTTCATGCTCTCTAAGGCCTTAATTCAATTAGTTGACCTAAAACAGCTGGTAGGGCAAAACTGGATACAGGCTGAAAAAAAAATGTCTGTCAGTATCCAATTGTTCTACCAGCTGAAAGCACAATGGATGTTAGGCCACAGAAAAGGACTCTTGGCCAAACGTCCGTTTTGTGTGGTAAATTCACAAAACACACATTAAGTAGTGGGAATTATGGGAACATCAAAGGAAAAAAGTTAACGATTGGTGCCTCACATACTTTCAAGAACCGATCATTAGCTCATCTGTGTAACACCTGTCATCCACTGTTTATCTTCTTCTATTTTCTTCCTTCTTCTTATTACTAATCTTTTATTCTTTCTTGTCACTTCTTTTCTCCATTGATTCCTTTAAAATAGAAAACAATACATATTATGTGATGTGGCACAAACATAAGACTGTAATCTGTGCATAGTTTAGCCCTTTGAGTGCTAGAGGGGTACGCAAAGCATTGCAGAGAAAGGGGTTAAACAAAGCACAGATGTCAGGGTTCAACATACTCCATTAATTGCCCCATCAATCCGGATCAAATCAATATATATCCCCCAAACAATGTTAGCAGACAAGTCCAACAAATATTACTTAATGCCCCTTTGTTTTCTCCCCCGATGTAAGCGGCAGAGAAAATATGAACGAACACACACCCCTGTGTACCTTACGGGCCTATGCCTGTTCAAAATGCCCCACAGCTATTGGCTGGGACGTGTGCTTACTCACCTCCCAGCCAATCAGCTTCGAGCATGGGATTGACTGAACCTGCTCAATGCTGATTGGCTGGGAGGTTCATAAACACACATCCCAGACAATAGCTGTGAGGCATTTTTTACAAAGACTGTCCATATATAAAGGCAGTCTCTGGTCAAAAGTACCTCACAGTGGAACGGGCATCGGAGGGTGGGGTGCTCACTCATACTTTCTCTGCCGCCGACAGGATTGTAATATTTTTGGACACATCTGCTAACAATGTTTGGGGAGAAATATTTTAATTTGATCTGGATTGTTGTGACAATATTTATACATAGTCTGTGACAACATTTTTAATTAAGCCACAACCACAAATTATGCTGTAAAACTGTTTTAGCAAACATGACTCAAAGGTTTTTTTTATGTACAAAGAGATTTGTCTTGGTCTTCCAGATCAACAGTACATTTTAACTTACATTTCAGACAGTGGAAATGAAATACTAATAAATGAATAAAAATAACCTATCTAAATGCATCTGTTAATGAGAACCTAAAAGCAGAACTTTTACCTTCTATAAAGTCAGCATCCAATAATTCAGCATATGGCAACTAGCTTCATAATAGTTCTATTAGCTCTCAGAAGTACCCGATCCTGAAGTAAGCCTTAATCTCCAGAGACTGATGGCCAGGTTAGTGCAGTCTGCACGCCTGCTCCGTCAGTCCCTTCCTGTGCCTTTAAGCACAGTGCACTGCCTCCTAGAGGAGACCAGGACTGACTGCGCAGGCACACAGACGTCTCTAAGACAAGATGTCTGCGCTGATGCCTGGCTTCCAGTCTCCAAAGATTAAAGATGATTACTTTACAAGGGGGTACTTTTGAGAGGTAAAATAACTATTATTAAGCTAGTCGCCACCTGACTAAGTATTACAGGGCTAACATGGTAGTTCCGCTTTAATAAATTCCCTGAGTCTTCTAATGTATTTTCAACGACTGGATAAATAGATATCCTAATATATTATTTCTGTTCTGATACAGGCTATCACCTTAGTCATCTTTTTACATATTATCTTTGCCTATTTATTTTAATAAAAAATGTTTTATTGGTATCCTTTTGGCAGCTATTATGTTGCAGTCCTTGACACTTGCATATGATTTATTTAGACAGTGGAAATTGCAAGCAAGAAGCATTTAGATATTTTTTAATAGCCTTCCCCAGCTTTCTAAGAGTCAATTATCTTTATTTTCTGGTCCTCAGTCAGCTGTTTAGAGGAGCCTATGGTTGTTACCTTAAGCACAACCTCCAGAGAGGTTAGAAGAGTCAGGGAATTTATTAAGCTCCGAAATTGTCAATACCTAACTTAGATTAAGGCCTAATCAGTCAAATAAGTTCTGAGACCTTAAAAAAAAATAACAGTAGTGGATCAACTGGAAGAGTTTGTTCGCTGCAGATGTGTTGAATTCTTTTCACTTAAAAAAACTTGTAATTTGACTAGGGGTTCACAAACGTTTACATAAAAAAGTATACACAATATTATTTATGATATAAGGACATTTTTTATTCATGGCATGCAACTCATACTGTTCTTCTTAATATCTAAAAAGCATATATTTAAATTATATCAGTTTTGGGATATAGTGATATCACTTATCACTCAATACATAAAGTCTGTCACAATCAAAATAAAGTATAAACAATTATTATAAAAAAAAATCTAAGTTATTCATCATGATCACAATGGGATAGCGAGTTATTTTAGTAGGTTGACATTTTTGTCTATCAATGACTGAATTTATGTAGCAGAATATAGATAGATTTCCTCCCAAGACTTGAGGAAACCCAAGACAAGCCAAAGGACAATCAAGTAAAACAAATGTAAGCTTAGGAAAAAAGTAGATCCAGTCAAGTTCACTTTTCATAGAAATCATTTTTAATTGTGCATTAAACAATGTATAAATAACATAGAACAGACTCAATTAAGCCTGGCACACTTTCAATGATGTAATTCATGTAACTTACATATGACCAATAACAGCCCATGATCTCATGCAGGGGCTCAACAGAAGAATGTTCCCAGGTATGACCAACACGGGGTGCACTGGTTGCCTCTTTTTAATCCTCTTCATTGGCAAGGGTAGTAGCTCTGCCAATGGGGCACTATATAAAATGATAGATGAGCTTTAAATAGAGATTTTTACCCTTTGAATTCCAGAGAGGTCTTCAAGGTATTGCTTCACAATGCATTGGTGATATTGTTAGAACTGAATGAGTTAAAATGGAAATCACTGGAACCTATGGTTCATTTAGTTTGCCTCAGAACTGCCTCCCTTCTGTCTTTGTACATATGGACCATGGTAACATATAGCAGGTATAAGGCAGATGTATAAAACTAAATCATACCTCCCAAGTGTCCCTCTTTAGGAGGGACAGTCCCTGTATCAGACCCAAATCCCTCTGTCCCTCTTTCCCACCCTGATGTCCCTCTTTACAGGAGATCAGATTGTGTGGTGTGTATATAAGTGCATCACATTGCTCTACAGCAATAAAACTCACACTAATGTTTGTTTAAATGTCTGTATATGTGTTCATAAATTAGTCTGTGTAAATAAAACACTTTGGTCTTTTTATAAGTAATTTATTAGGTTACACAAGAAGGTGTCAATAGGTCGTGAAATAGCCTAAAAATTATCGGTAATGCCCCGCCCAACAGCCACACCCACAGCAACACCCCCCTAAAACACAAGTGTCCCTCTTTGACAATTTGAAATGTTGGGAGGTATGCTAAATCCTTATATATTAGATGAGTCTCTCCTTGAAGACGTGTCTTGCATCCAAGGGGTTAAAAGTTTGATATAGTTTCACCTTAGTACACAATGTGCTTTTGTTTGATGAATAAACATCCAAGTGCCATATTTGCTTTACGCATTTATATCTGTGCTTATTGATTTACATGCTTTATCTGCAGTCTTGACTTTGGCTTTTGTAGTGATCCCTTAAGTGAAGAGGTGCAATCAGCAAAAGCCTTCACTATTCCGTTTTATCTTCGGGTCTCAGTTGGAGCACATCTGACAGGCCATATTGTTTGTTGTCCATTTTGTAGGTTATCTTTCCACAAACAAGTTTTATTTACAACTGTATTGCTAGTCCACACAGATTTTATTCTTTTCAACTCTAAGACAAATAGAGTTTTCTTTGTAATGCGTAAATTCACCTTGTCATGTTGAACATTTAAGTCTAGGGAGAAGTCTACATTTTTTAGAGTTCAGTGAACTGCAAAAGTCACATAACAGTGACAAAGGCTAGAATGTGCAAACGCAGCACTGTCAGCTGTTTCAGTAAACACGTTACGCAATGTCTTGCACACCTCTCTGGCATATATAGGGTTAATGACACTCAAAGAGTTAGTGGGCCTGTTTGCAACAGAGCTTATCTATTCAAACTTCCTATAATTTGGACTTTTTTGTTTTTTATTCCGTTTAATGGTTTTAGTCATCGTGGAATATAATCTCAGAACAGCTTTCTTCTTTGGTCCTTCTTCTAAAGTCTATATAAGGAATTCCTGATATGTGCATAAAACCACCTTCCTCCACCTTCTAAGACTACTAGAACCAATCAGTTTCCAAAAGAGGGCTGCAATAAATTCAATTGGATGGGAAATTATGCAAATCCTTTCAAAATGGAGGCCCCCCATTAAGCAAAGCATTGGAAGGACTAGCACCTAAAGGACTAACACATAAATGATCTAGGGTTATGTAAACTTAAATATCCTTTGCTCTATGCTAACAACTGTTAAAATCCTCTATTTGTTTTCTGATGCCTAAAATCTAGTCTTTCATCTGTTCTATGGGAGTAGCCATCCGTGCCTTTTCCTGGGCTCCCCGATTCCAATTATCATACCAATTTTGATAGATTTCTGAGAAGTGATAGTTCTCTATTGTCTGAAAATGTCCTGAGCTGTGGGCTTTAACCTCCGTACACTCGTTTAATTAGCTGTTGTCTCTAATTTTAAAATGCATTACAAAAATTAATAAGTTGCATCTATGTAGGGCTGTCTATACATACAATAAAACGTTTATCATTACATTTCAGGAATCTAATATAAATGAGCGTATTTTACAGATACTAACTTGAAATAAGTGATATTTAAAATGATGTAATGTAATTTTAGCTGTTACTGCTCATTTTCACAGTTCTAATAATTGCTTAATAATTTCATTTCAAATAAAAGTTTACATTGAGAATCGTATGTACATTTACAATCATGGCTAAATTCATTGCATTGCTTGAGCTACCAGGGCTATTACCCTCTAACACTATTGTTTACACTAGTACACTATAGGGTATGCAGGGATGATTTTCTGAAAAGAAAGGTACCAGGCCACTTTATTCTTGCTGGTGAAAGTGTCAACAAATGTACACAGCTGCCAACAACTATTATCAGGTCACCAGCAATGCTCAGAGACTATGTACTACACTGTATAAGCATATTTAGGACTTTAAAGGGATAGTAATACTTTATTATTACTATCCCCCCATATTGTAGATATTTGCAAAATAATTTAATAGCCCCAGGTTCATCTCTCAAACCTTTATGGTTTGAGAGATAACCGAAGGCAAAGTTTCCCCCTCCCTTCCCTTCCCTGAAGTCAGCGTTGTACTGACTGCAGGGATATCCGGTCTGACTTTCATCAGGCGGCTCTGCAGCAGAGCCGCGATTGTGTTAGTGAAAAATAATTATTTCACTGAAATGGGCTTCTACATGAGCTTGCAAACCAAGCACATGTAGAAGACCGTTTCAGTGAAATAATTATTTTTCACTAACGCGATCTCGGCTCAGCTGCAGAGCAGCAAGCCTTTCGTACTACAAACTTCCCCTGCAGTCAGGACAACGCTGACTTCAGGGAAGGGGGAGGGAGAGGGAACTTTACCTTCAGTTATCTCTCAAATGAAAAAGGTTTGAGAGATGAACCTGGGGGCTATTAATTTATTTTGCAAATATGTACAATATGGGGGATAGTAATAATAAAGTACTACTATCCCTTTAATGCCAGTAAGCCCTGTAGGCCATCCCCTGTAGAATGTCCAAGGAAATGACTTACACTAACACTATTTCTTCTATACCTGTTTAGTGTATAGTCAAAAACTAGGAGTAGAGGAAAGTAGCAAACTGCCCTATCATCTTCCCCTTGGTTCAGTATGCATTAAATGGAGGAACTGTGGCATATGTAGCTTAGTGAATAGATGTTACAAAGGTGTAGGGACAAAAAAAAAAATCTATACCAGCACCTGATTTTGAGTGTAAGCACAACTGCACATCTACTCTACTGTTTTGAACCGTTTTGGAAGAGTTTGGAAGAATGTAAATATGTAACCCCTTTATACCACATGATGTGTCAGCAGCACCGTCACAGAATTCTGTCTTTTGAGAATGGATGATCCTCGCACATCATGGGTTAATGATCACAGAGCACCTCAGGGCGAGCTGTGATCACGGTGGGTACACTGTAACTGACCACTCCAGGATCAGAGCAGTCAGTTCCAGCCATGCTTAGGTTACTTTATGACCTATTGACACCTCTTTGTATAAAGCAATTAATTGGGGACCTTCTAGCATCCAACAGATTAAAGTGGAACTTTCATCTTCCTAATATTGCACCCAATACATTACTAATATAGCGATAGGCAAAGGAATAGTTGTATTATGCGGAATAAATCCACGTTATTGAAGTAATATAGCTTCTTCTGCAACAGCAAAGTCATCTTAGAGGAAAGTTACAAGAGCTTCTCTTGTAAGCTCTGTGCCCTGGATGCCTGCAGAAGAAGCTGGATTACTTCAATAATGTGGATCTATTCAGCATAATACAACTATTCCTTTGCCTATCGCTATATTAGTAATGTATTAGGAGGCAATATTATGAAGATGAAAGTTCCGCTTTAAATAATACGCAGAAGACGGACTTTAAGCATATTTGTTAAACCTACATCAGGAGCTCATTACTGAGGAAAGGATATTGTAATTGCTCAGGTAAAACCCATAACTCAGAATGTTGGTGTTGCAAGCACTTTCAAGGCACTTCTCAAAGTATTGCTCTGTTAGTGCTTGCCTACTCCATGTAATGAGAAATACTGTCCTGGTAATACTTTGGAACTGAGTTGATAAGAGTTCAGCAATGCTTGTCTGAAACAGGAATGTTTTTCATTAGTTGGTCCAGTATCCAATAGAGAGGGGACAGAGGCTGATTTGCAGGTTGGTGAGGTTCCTGGGAACTCCCCCCATCTGTTATGTCCATTCCTCGCTCTTTTTTCAAACCCTGCAGTTCCTTCCAATCCTGCCCACCATGATTAAGCTGCACCTACTTTGTGACACTCCCATCACCAGCCCATCTTCTTACTCTGGGGATTGAAATTAACTGTATTCATGTGATTTGTACTGTAAAAATGTAGAGATGTAAGAATGCCAGAAAGTCTCTAAGGTTACAAGAACAAATAAGAAGTCTCAACAGTGGACATTCATAAAATCCCACTTCAAAATAGGATTTATGTCTTTTTCAATATAAAAAAAATAAACACACACAGAATTTTACAGTGGCTTAACTCTTTGAGCTTCAGAGAGGTATTCAACACTTTGCATTGCAATGCATTGACTACCACTCTGGCACTCAAAGAGTTAAGGCTGTATTCAGGAAGCCAAATAGGTACAATTCTGGAGTAAACAAATTGCATAATACTGGACAAATAAACATTCTTATTTATTTAAATTGGGGTTTTAACCCCTTGGATGGTAGATAGGCCTTTAATGATTTGTTTAACTGTGCATTGGAAATACCTCCAGCATTCATAGGATTAAAGTGACCATTGAAATCATCATTTGCTCCCAGCAGTATCCATCTTTAGATTAGAAGTTTGGCTTTAACTTAGGAAGCTACTACAGAGGTGCAATTCTAGAACATACCAATTGCACCATAGATGACAAACACAAATTCAACAAATTCCTAAAGATTTTAATGGAGATTTTATAGTAATGTTTCACAATAAAAGCAGCTCTAATGAATCTTCATAGTATTTGAGCCATAGAGAGTGTTATTTCAATACAGTCAGAGTTGTAGTTCAAGAATAATTGAATGATAAAGTATCCCCCTCCCTCCCCTTTCACTGATGTAACACTGCTCACCTCAGAGCAGCAAGAATGTCCAGATGGATTGCAGAGAGGGACAATCTTCAGTGAGCATAAGGAAAAACCTGTCAAGGGGGGAATAAGAAGACTGTCCCTTGGTGTGATACAGATGGTTTTCACCAGAAGTGCTTCTTTTTAGCTTACCAAATAAACCTCTTAGGTTACAAATAAAAGCTCCTATAATTTGGAATTGATTTAAGTGGGACTACTATCTTCATGAACGTTAGAGATGCTTCCAATGCGTTGTGGAGCATATTGTTAGATTCCTCTCTGGAATTCAAGGGATTAGAAAAAAATGTAATCCTTGAGCGTTTTCATTTCTCCCCTATATTAAGTTGATTTTGCTCCAGAATTTCTCATTTTTGGTTTAAACTTTATTGAATACTGCCTTTAGTGAGCAAACTGTCAAGAAGAAAGTAAGCAATCTGCTCCAATGTTTTCGTTTTCTTTGCAATTGGAAAATAAAAACTGTACCTTTTTTAGTAACTTCCATTAAGCTCAAGCTTGACAGCTTGTTGATGAGTTTATGCTGATTTTAACACATTCCTATAGCCTGCTGTTTAGAAACATCAATCCAGAATAAAGACCTTCTACAAGTAACAGTCAGGCTTATTTAGTATGAAAATACTCAGTGACAAGTATGATCAAAATAAATTACCATGCAGATAAATGTACAATCCATATGGTCTTTGTGAAGTAATTTGAATGCATTCTCTTGAGAATTCATTAATATGCTAGATATTTTCTTCCATGGACATAATTCACATTGTCTGAAGACAGCAGGAGATGGGTCATTCATATTTTATTGTAAAAACAGAATTATAAAGCAGTGGTCCCACTATCAAATAAAATGTTTAACCCTTAAGAACCCCTCTGCCCCTCTGTTTTGCTTATAGTTGAAGGAGAATTCTTCTATTTGCATTTGACAATGCGTAACACTTATAAGGTATATAATAGCTCATTGCATTATGTCCTGAATAGACATTATGATGAGTAATGACTTTCGATTTAATTATACCTCTTACTCTTATTGTTTGTCCATGGTCTCTTTGTGTAAGACTCACATTGTTGTTATTTTGAATATTTCAATAAAGATTCTTTAATAATAATAAAAAAGTTTAACCCTCTGAATGTCAGAGAACATTGCATTAGCACTCAATGGGTTAAATGTGTAATAAATGCTAATTACCCAATTGTTGAAAAAAAACCCCCACAAGTAAACCCAATTTTGGGAAACGCTTCTTTCAAAAAGTGCATGTTTCACTTTTATGTAATTATTATATTCCCATGTCAATAGGATTCACTTGTCACATGATATTTTTTAGTTATCATTATTTATCCCATTATCACTTTAATATCTGAATGCATAATAATAGTATATTTTCACATTCACTAGCCATTTAGTTATTTATTCCATTCATTCTTAGTGTGATTGTTCTCATATCACACACTTCAAGTCACACAGCATCCTGTCATAATCCTCAACACTTAGGGTGGAATGCATTCGCTATTTTTTGAAAGCCATAAATGTATGTGCTGTTTGCGATTGATCACGTTGTGATGCAAGAAACATGCTAACACCTTGAATAGCACATGCTTCTAAATTAATGGCAATGTTAGAGAATGCCCCCAAATTATGGCAAAGTTAGCAAATGCCCCTAAATGAATGGCAAAGTTAACTTAGTGGATGCACCTAAATTAACGGAAAGATTAGCCAGATGTATAAAATATGCGCTTTTGTGAATTAGGTGCAATCACTCATCCTCTCACGAAACTGTGGACATTTTAGCCAAGCCCCTCTTTTTGAAGCTCCTTCACAAAAAAGTGCACAAACCTTCTCTAATTCTGAAAAAAAATAGCAATTCAGGAACATTTTGGTGCTAATCATTTTGGCATCAAAGGTACATTGTAAATAGTGATTGTGAACATTTCTTGCATTCCACCCTTAGTCACATCCAGAGGTGTAACAACATGGGTCGCACCTGCGACTGGGCCCGTCACTGCAGGGGCCCGGCCGCCCCCTGCGAACCCATCGCCACTCGCCCACAGCCTGTGCCTGCAGCATCTTAGCTGATCTCGCGGCGCTCTAGTAATGCAGAGCACTGGGATATGACATCATCTCCCAGCACTCTGCATCACTGAGAACTGCGCGGGAGTGGGTGATGGAGGTAGGAGATGGACATGGGGCAATGTGAAGATGGAGGAGGGCGCCGGGCCCATGGCAATTTCTTCACCAGGCAGGGCCTGGTGGCTTCTAGTTATGCCACTGGTCACATTTACACTTTTCAGACTTTACATGGTGTTAATGTGATAAGTGTTTATGAAGTTATTTTATCGTTTTTATTATGGTTTGTATCTATGGCAGTCAAATGACTTATCCAGTGGATTGCTCGTCACAAATTGAAGCGACACAATTTATTTTTATTTATATTTCTTGTATTAATTATATAAATATATATATATATATATATATATATATATGGGTGGAGTGATCCAGTCTCTTTCTGGCATTTTATTGGATGGGAAGCTTGATATTGGTGCAGTGGAACTTATTTGTTACATTGTCAATGTCAAGTTCATTATTTACAGCTATGAGATGTCAGAGAGGGAGGCTCATCTTCAGTACACAGAGATTTATTTTACTTGCTGTACCAATGCCCAGTTCATTGGTTGACACCAGATAATATCAGAGAGGGGGCTTGTCTCCCTTATCCAATGATTTTCTAGAGATTTAAATATACTTTTCTTGTAAGGCGCGAATCTTTGATAAAGCAACAGTAATGCTACGAAACGCAGTAGTGTGACCTGTATTTTCTCAGTATGCTCGTTTGTCAATAACTTGGGAGTATTTCCATACTGTCCACCACAGCATGTGAATGCATTATTAGTTTATTTATTATTGAGGTGTACGAGGTATAGCACTATTGGGCTACTTATTGTTTCTTCTTTTTCTGCACACCTATGTGCGAAAGATTATTAAAAAAGATTAATTATCCCTTTTTAAACATAAAAAAGAGTAGGGTTAAAATGAACTGTTCAGTATCATTTCAAATCTCAGACATACAAATCTAGATACAAGTAGTGAGTGTTACGTCTAATAAATGGAATTATTAAAATGTAAATATGAACACAAAAAGTAATTTATGAAGATTAATTTCTACTACAAATTAACAAAACCTCATTGGACCTTGGTCCACCACAAACTCATCTTCCCCACTATCATATACATTTATACATACATACAAAATATGCAGCCTTGGTGGCTTTCATTGATATCTAGAATAATATTATTTGTAATTTATGTATTCTTGCATTTGATTCTGTTCTTCTATTTGCTAAATAGAAGTATGAGTGCAAATTCAGAGATATTTTGGTATCATTTTATAGTTATCAGACTGCAACCTTTAGTTAATCAAGACTAATTATTCCCTGTGTATAATTATATTTGATTGAGGATAACAGTTAAAGGAATTCCTAAGAGTCTCAATGTAACTTCCAGATAAAGTGCATTGCAGAAACATGTTGGGGCATGTATCTTTAACATATTTATCTTCTGATAAATCCATTACTGATTGCTGTAGACTTATCATGGAGTTTTGTTTTGAGAGACTCTATAAACTTGCTGCGACTGATATCTACTGTGTTTTCTTTCTTATTTCTTCAATAAGAAGTATTATCTGTTTTTAGAAAATATAAATGCAAAGAGACACACATCAAGTAAGAGATGTTGCTGGTTTACTTGATTAACTAAAATGACTTACTATGGTGGGATAAACGCTGATATTTAAATTGAGAGTTATTTCATGTGTTCCTTTTAAAGAGATAGTAATTTTCACAATAAAATCAGCTCCAATTAATCTTCATAGTATTTGGGCAATGGATAATGTTATTTCAATGCTGTCAGAGTTTAAGTTCAAGAGTAATTGAATGACAAAGTATCCCTTCCTGTCCCTTTTACTGATGTAACACTGCTCATGGAGCAGCAAGACTATCTGGATGGATAGGACAGAAGGACAATCTTCAGTCAGCATAATGGAAAAACCTGTCAAGGGGGTTAGGGTTTTCCTTATGCTCAGAGTAAGAAGATTGTCCCTTGCTGTGAGCTGTCCGGTCAAATGACCAGATTCCACATCTGAGGGGAGGCAGCTTACACTAGGTAAAAGGGGCTGCAGGGAGATACTTTATATTTCAATTACTCTTGAACTAGAACTCTGACAGTATTGAAATAACACTCTCTATGGCCCAAATACTATGGAGATTAATTGGACCTCTGTTTTTTGTGAATCATTACTATACCTTTAAATCCTTTACCTAATTCTCACCTGGTCCACTTCTATTTGACTTATTTTTCTTTCTCAAACCCAACCCACTTCCTGATTTAATTCTCATGACACAGAAAACCTGAGCCGTCATTTTCCTTCTTGGAGTAGAATGTGTAAACGTATTTGTTTTGCTGTTTCATTGCTGCCATTAAAAAGGAAATGAATTGCACTTAAAAGCAGGAGGCACATGCAAAAAGTAATACATTGGAGTGAAGCAACATGGGCTCATCCTCCATATTCTGAAAGGCTAATGTACTGAGAAGAACTGGAGCAATTTAGGTCAAAGAAAGTGCACCATTGGGACAAATAAAAATTCCCCAAATACTTTTTATTTAAATTGGGCATTTAACCCCTTGATGGGCATTTAATCGCTTGATGGGTAAAGAGGTTTCCAATCCATTAAGAAGCAATGTGTTGGAGACCTCTCTAGAATTTAAGGGGTTAAAAGATCATATTTAAATCAATGGGGTCTTATTTGCATAGCTGGGAACTCTCTGCCCACATTTGCTCCACCCTTTGAGTTCCTCCTATTCCCCAGACTCTTCTCCTCCTTCCCCAGGCTAGTCATCTTGACACAGAGGGGTTTATAAAGGGTAAGATAGCAACGTTTAAACTGTATGTCTGACAGCCACATACTTCCTGGTGTCTTCCAGCATAGGGGGCAGTTTACTGACCCCATGGACAGCTCATAGGAGCCATTCAGGGGCTCCACAGTTCAGCCTCAGGCTTTTTACCAAGTCTGCTCCAATAATAGCAAAAGCACATTAAGTTATCTATGACATAAGAAGAAAGTTCTCAGCTGAAGATATTTGCAATGAAGATCATACAAAGAATATTTTTGTATTATATATACATTAAATACTATATATACTTGATCCTTAAGAGTTGGGGTCCAGTGATTCAGACAAATTACTACAATTTTATGATTTGAACATTCCCCCATGAGCTTAGCTTTTATATTAATGCCACACAGTAAAGTTTAGTCAATATATTAAACTATGCATTGAATTGTTTATTATGCATCAGCAGAATTTGCTCCATGGCAACAGAGAGTGCAAACAGACCATAAATTCCTGTTAGGTGTGTATATGCTGAACAGACCTCTGCTGTGTTTTTGTGATCATCCCCCATCCATTCATATCTCTTTCATTCTGTCTCACATTTTTCTTTTTTTTTCCTGTAGAGACTGTATTCTATAGATTTAAAAAGTATAACAGTGTAACAGTATCTTTATAATGAAAAAATACATATGTATAGATATAGAAACAGTATATATGTATATATATATATATATATCTACTGATTAAAACAAGTATACTTCCGTTGCAGTGAGATAATGTTAGATAATGTTATAACAGTTCAAACTTGCTTGACTTCTTGCATTTTGGAGCTATTTCACTAGTCGTTATGGAGAATTTCTAACGACCAACTGAAAAACTCTGCAAACACTGAAACAGGAAGGCATGGGGGGGATTTTGCACTAAGGCGCATTGGCTCCACATAATAACATAGGAATTGGAGAAGTAATATCACTGGGGCAGTCCTCTCCACTTTATCCCCTCATCTCCCCAATTCCTTTATGCTCAAAGGGATAGTAATGTTTCAAAATAAAAGCAAATCCAATTAAGCTTCACAGTATTTAGGCCATGGAGAGTGTTATTTCAATACTGTCAGAGTTGTAGTTCAAGAGTAATAGAATGATAAAGTATACCCCTCCCACCCCTTTTACCTAGTGTAATTCACCTCCCCTCAGATGTGGAATCTGGTTTTGAATGTAAGGAAAACCCTGCCCCCTTGACATGTTTTTCAGGTTTTTTCCTTATGCTAACTGAATATTGTCCCTCTCTACAAGCCATCTGGATAGTCTTGCTGCTCTGAGGTGATGTTACAGCTTACCTTAGTTTCAGCATCATCTGCAGACGCGAGGCTTCAAGCATGCAGCAGGCCTCTGTTTTATGTGTTTGTTTCCTGTAGTCTCCTCCTACCTTCTTCCTTCCTCTGAGCTGCTCCTCCTACCTACTTCCTGAGGAGGGGTTTTAAGGGCAGACTGAGTTCTGACTCAGTTGACCTTGCGTTGTTGTACAATACAGTTCTGTTTCCCAGGGCTCTGTGTATGACCTGACTTGTCTGACCATCCATTCCGGTGCTCACCTGTGGCTCTGTCTGACTACTCTTTTGCCAGCTCCCATTGTGTAGTGGGCACCCAATCTGGTGCAGACCTGTGGCTCTGGCTGACTACCTGAACTGTGTATGACCCGGCCTGTCTGTCCATCCATTCTGGTGTTGACCTGTGGCTCTGTCTGGCCATTCTCCTTGTGCATTCCGATTTGTCTTAGACATCCTTTCTGGTGCAAACCTGTGGCTCTGGCTGACTACTTGCTCTGTGTATGACCCGGCTTGTCTGACTATCCTTTCTGGTGCTGACTAGGGGCTCTGTCTGTTTCCTCCGTGTGTTGGTCCCTGCTCCACAGACACCCATCCTAGAGCAGACCTGGGGCTCTATCAGACTCCTAGACTGACTGCAGGCTAAGTCAGTGCTAGTCTTTTGGGCGTTACGAATTACCTGGAGACTCCAGTGGGCTGAGGCCTAGTCTCAGACAGTGTGGTGGATCTATTGGCGGACTTCTATTTCTGATACAGTGCTTGCCTCTTTGATCACCCTCTGTGTGTTATCTGTTTACGTGCATTGCTGTGATTATTCTAAATAAAGATTGTTTTACTTTCCCGTACTAAGTCCTGGTTTATTCTTGGGAACTGTGACAGGTGAGCAGTGCTACATCAGTAATAGGGGTGGGAAAGGGATACTTTATCATTCAGTTACTCTTGAACTACATCTCTGACAGTATTGAAATAACACTCTCTATGGCCCAAATACTATGAAGATTAACTGGAGCTGCTTTTATTTTGAAACATTTCTATCCCTTTAACCATTTAAGGATCAAAGGGGTGTGCAGCAAATTGTTTGCAATTCATTGCTTACCCCTCTGGTTCTT
Organism: Rhinophrynus dorsalis; assembly: GCA_037306005.1. Classification (NCBI taxonomy): domain Eukaryota; kingdom Metazoa; phylum Chordata; class Amphibia; order Anura; family Rhinophrynidae; genus Rhinophrynus; species Rhinophrynus dorsalis. The sequence goes on along the minus strand of CM074719.1, from coordinate 164,319,488 downwards.
AAAGGATTACATATTATCTTCTTGTGTTCATCATGTGAATGGTTGATCTAAAAGCCTAAAGATGCAACTGACAAGTAAACAAAGAACCTTTTCATCTTTAGAGTATTATTTGTATATAAGAATTATTTTGTTTTTAATATAGGATAGAATCCTGGAAAAAATAAAATCAATTAATTATAAACTGCTTTATTTATAGTGTCAACAGGGCGCTCATTACTACTTCCTAAAAAGTTCATTTATTGGAATAATATTTCAGAAGGCAGCACATTTGCTATATGGTTACAGTAACAAAATTGATACTGAAATTGCTATTTCAAGTGTTGCTCTCTTTCAGCTCATGCAAATGTGAGAAATCTGATGAGCGATTCTGTTATTTTTAGATATATGCAGGCCATGTGCAAAATATGTGGCAGGATTTGCTCACAAATTAAAGAGAATTCACTTGGGCGAAATCATATATATGGAGACATATTAATACATTTGTGGATCTGGATTTGTTGTTCTTTGCAAAAAATTATGTTTACAAAATGGAGTATATTTGTCATGCCAAGGCATGAGTTGACCCTCTGGGTTATATAATTTGTTTATTTGTTTGCTGACCTGTATGTTATTCAAAGTGCACCAGTCCTAGGCCATAAAATTAGCTGAGTAGATAACATCACCAGAAACTGAATGAGTAGATCACCAGAGCAGAACAGAGCGTCATAAAATATATTGGACCCTCTGCTCTGATGGGGTTCATCCCGGGGACAGTCAAATATTATGAAATAGGGAGAACATGTATATATAGTGTAAAATGGTTCAATACAAATCTATATTCAGAATGCCCAGGTTTTACCCTTGTGGTGGCTACCAAACATGCCAGGGGGAGGTGTTCCTGCTATGAGTTGCAAGAATAGCCACTTTGCAACCAGTTAGACCCAGCATGTTTGGTGTCCGGATATTCACACAGATATGAGGAATATGATTATTATAACATTATAGAGGTGTGCTGTGGGTTGCATGTTTTGGGAAGCCTTATGACTTTTCAGGTAGAACTCTGCAGTAATGTCCCTGACAGGTCTGATTGAGTGGGCCGTAAACTGTCAAGCCAAACCTCTGACCCACCCAGGTAACACCCAGGGGGTTTGGCCTCTTAGAAGCAACTGTGGACTCCTATTTAATATGGGTTTGTGGATAAAAAAGGTGAATTTCTTTGTAACAACTGAAGGGGGCTATACCATCAAAGTTCTCTCAAGGACTCTTAAAATATCGGTGTAACGATATGGCCCTGGCGTCTCTGCCACAGAAGGTGCAGCAGTTCATCCTCAGAAACATCTGGACATATATAGTATCCTACAAACGTTTTTCATTTTTATAAATGAGACTATATTCTCACTTCTTACAAAATCTAAATCAAGTGTATCACTAAATAAAATATTTATTTGGATTTGCATGTTTTTAAATGCATGTGCCAAAATGAATGGTGTTTCTTAAGTTAGCCCAACAATAAAAATAATAATACTAATACTAATAACTAAAAAAAAAAAAAAAAAAAATATATATATATATTATACTTTAGGGAGGGAGTTGGGGACATATAACTCTCCATCTCTTGCTGGGCTACTCCCATCACCCCATAGGCCAGGTGATAGGATTTGTTAATCAACAAGATGGGGAATCATAGGTAATCTACCTCTGTCAGTAGATTTCTTTTTTAATCAGTTCATACCTACTACTGTCCTGATTACAGTGGGACTATCCCAGTTGGTTTACTACTGAAACATTACCCTCTATTTGGCGACCATCAAAAGGGCAACATCATAATGTTGCCTGCATCAAAAGGGCAACATCAGAATGTCACCCGCATCAAAAGGGTGACATTCTTATGTAGCATGCTTAAGGGTCGCCCTGCAATGGCTGCCAAATAGAGGGCAATATATCATTGTTGGTGTTCTTCAATTATTCTTTGTTCATCCGCTTATGGGAACTCTTAACTCCCCAGGATTAAAGGGATAGTAATACTTCGTTTTAACTTTATTTTATTTTGTAGGCATTAAAAAAACATGAAGAATGATATAAGTCTTATCTCTCAAACCTTTATGGTTTATGAGATATTCACAAGCAAAGTTCCCCTCCCCGCCCCTTTTACCTAGTGTAAGCCATCTCTTCTCAGATGTGAGTCTGGTTGTATGACCAGACAGATAACAGAAGGGGACAATTTTCTTTGTATGAAAACAATGAAAGCCCTTCCCCCCTTGACAAGTTTTTCAGCTTTTTCCCTTATCTTAATTGAAGATTGTCCCTCTCTGCAGTCTACCTGGGCATCTCCCTTCTGATCTGGTTGAACGGGGGGGGGGGGGGGGGATACCTCGTTTGTGAATATCTCTTAAACCATAAAGGTTTCAGAGATAAGACTTATATCATTCTTCGTGTTTTTTTAATGCTTACAAAATAAAATAAAGTTAAAATGAAGTATTACTATCCCTTTAAGATTATCCTCCTCCAGCCTGGAATCTCCTCTCAGTTTTGATCGAGAGAGATGGCAACCTCCACTCTGCCGCTCTTACGGTCCTGTTCAGAGTTTGCTCTGATAACAAGCGATCTTATGGTTAGCCTGGTATCTAAATAAGATCTCAAATGCATAGCAGAAGAGCTAAAACAGCTTGTAGTCTCAGAAATGGCAGCTATGTGAGCTAACATTTCCCAAATGGGAAACGGAGTGGCATACCTGGAGGAAGAACGCAATGTCACGGCTGACCATGCTTCTGGTCCCAGCATGTTATAGTATGCTTTCACCGCTTTGCTGTGAATGCTTTATAAATGAAAAAATGGCCTTATCTCCTTATTTACAACAGTGTCCCACTGGAATTCTTTATAATTTAGGCTGATGTTTAGGTGTGCTGTAGGCTGCAGCCTTAGAATTGTGGTGGAGGGGATAAAACCTTCCGATAATGGTGGCAACAGATGGTAGGATGTCTGGAGGGGAAGATCTGCCAATATCAGTGGTGCTATTAATAACCGTTGAGTGCTAAAGTGATATCCTACACAGTGCAATGCAATGTGTCTACAATACCTCTCTGGCACATAAAAGGTTTAGCGTGCAGTTATCCTATTCAATTCAGCCCTTTTTATGGGCAAACTGAGAGGAAGATCCAGGCTGGAGGAGGAGAATCTTCATCCTGGGGAGGTAAGAGTTCCTATAAGTGGAGGACCACAGAACAATGAGGAACACTAACACTGAAATGTCACCCTTTATTTGGCGACCATTGCAGGGCGACCCTTAAGCGTGCAACATCAGAATGTTGCCCTTTTGATGTGGGGCCTTTTGATGTACGTGACATTATGATGTTTGCATGGTCAACAAATAGAGGGCAACTTTTCAATAGGATACCATCCCAGTTTTCAGACAAAATCCTGCACTATAAAATTAGTTCCTTCTGACCAGACCTGAATGATGTTTTAAAGATACCACTCATGTAAAACCATAATTAAAAATGTAGTTCCTGAACAGACCCAACATAACATTAAGGGGTATCTAGAATATAAGTTCTTGTTAGCTGGCCCTCACTTAATTTTATTTCTATTATTTGAAAAGATTCCCTCTCTTTTACACATCATACTTCTGCTCTGGACTCAGGAACAATGCTGCTATTACAATCATTCCCAAACCTGGGGTGGGGAAGTCCTTGAGGAACTCCCAGGGGGGATTTATGCTTTGTTTCCACACCTAACATTCACATTGCCATAGCACATAACATTATATTGTCAAAAATGTATATGATTCTAATGAAGTTTGGAAAACACTAGTTCAAAGATTAGTCATGAACAGCAAATTTTGCCAACATTTGAACTTGGGAAAAGTGTATGTTTGCTAGAAAGCCTATTCACATTATTTTGTAGGAATGCCTGTGGGAAAGAAACTATGAATAAATCCCTTTTTTCTCAAAATATATTGCAAAATAAATAGAAAGCAATTTAATAGTAATAACATGAATACTTGCTTAACATGTTGCATTTATTTCAGTAGTATGGGGAGGCATCAGGGGTTGGTGGAAGCCAAAAAAAGGGGCATGATGCCTAAGGTTGTCAGATCATGCATTTAGAAAGGAAAACTTAGGAAACTGCATGATGCAGGGCTGCACTGATTAAGTCTGGACTGCAGTGGTTCCCATGAATCCATTTAGCATGCATTTTAATAAGCATGACTTTTTAAAAGGTTCATTTGGCAGTCCATCTAATATCAGAATGTTTGGGACCACTGTGTTGAAGTCTAGGGTTGTTTAAATAAAACACAGTAAATACGTGTTATGGAAGTAGCCTTATTTTTAAGATGTGCGGCCACAGTCTAAATAGTTTTGTATTCACCTAAATATAGCTTGACATAACCCTATGAGTGCCAGAAAGAGGTGTCCAACACGCTGAAACACAATGGGGAAGATGCACTAAGGCATGATAAAGAGGTGATAATGATGATAATAATAATAATAATCTTTATTTATATATTGCCAGCTTATTCCGCAGAGATGACTTCTCCAGTGATATCACTTCTCCAGTTCCTATATTATTCTATTTAGCCAATGCACTTTCTCCAACATTGGAGATTTAGTGCTAGATTCGATTGCAGATGCTAATTTGATCACTGCTTTTATCTCCAGGTTTCCCCATAGACTTCAATAGAAAAATGTTTGCTAAAATGGGTGTTAACATTTATCACCTGCAATGGAATCCTGTCCTTAGTGCATAGATTCTATACAATTACATAGGAACTGGAGATGTGTTATAACTGGAGAAGTAATTTCCGCTTTATCACTTCTTTATCACGCCATAGTGCATAATCCCAATGCATTTGACACATCTCTGGAGCCGAAATGGTTCTAATTAAAATCTACTTTTGGTATTTTCTGTTTTATTTGATTTTTTTATTCTTCTTGCTACATTTTTCTGATAATCCTGTTCCCTAAAACCTAGCATATAAATCACATGCCTGCTATGAAAAACAATATGAAAACATTTGATTTCTATGAAATAACACAGCTTTTCTATCAGTTACATTCTTGTATTACATTAGATTTCTAACTTTAGCCTGGATTACATTGTAGTTGATAAGTTTATCAAGGGTTTTACCTATAAAGGCCTCCATAGATTTCAACTGGCATCTATTAGATTAAATCGGTCATAACACCAATTACAATATAATGTAGGCCATTATTTGACATACAAGGTTTTTATTACCTTTCTCTCCCATAATATCTGATCATTTAACAAAGCATTCAGAGTATTCAACAAACCAGGGGCTAGATTCTATTGCAGGAGATACATTTTAACACCCATTTTATCAAATATTTTCCTATTGAAGTAAATGGGGTAAACTGGAGATAAATGCAGTGATACAATTAGCACCTGTAATAGAATCTAGCCGCAGGAGAGTTGTTTATAAGAGGCTTATGACTATATTTACGTAATGAAAGAATAAAAACTGCCTATGTGTATATTGTTATAGTACACTGTGTGGATAAACAGCAGTTCACTCTTTAGTGTTATCTTGAGAAAATAAGTGGCCTTAATCAGGTCATCATTTTGGCTATAACCAGGAACATCTATCTTGGAGGTTATACACTAAGGTGTGATAAAGAGGTGATGAAGCAGAGATGACAGCTACAGTGATATCACTTTTCCAGTTTCAATATTATTCTATGGAGTCAATTCACTATGATTTCTCCAACTCTGGAGATCTTGGTGCATAGGCTGTCTAGAACAGGGTTTGTCAAATGCGACCAGAGTGTTTTGGTGCAGCCACCATGAGAAATGCAGAAATGGTGGCCGCATACTTGTGGTTAAATTGCCTGATGTGGTGCTGGTGCTTGTGGACACAGGGCCAGGTGCAGAGTTGTGCAGCGCAGCGTGATTAAGCGTTTCACACTGCTGCTGCGTCTGACATCACAGGTCGGCGTCTGTATATATAAGTAACTCCCACGCGGGAAGAGATTATCAGAGGCAGAGCAGAGGTTGAGGTAGCAGCATGGCAGCAAGTGAGTGGGATTTGGAGGCTGATCAAAGAGGAATTAAAAGCAAAACTAATTTTGCATGTAATAACCAACCTCGACAGTTCGGCCATTATGGTTTAACACTTTTTTACTGGCAATCAAAGGGTTAATCTGTTCCTGTTAATGTTATTAAAGGCAAATGAGAGGAGAGACAAGGACCGGGTGTCTGACTGATTCACTTTGTATAGCATCTTGACGCTTAGAGTCAAACATGATACAAATTAAATGGCACTGGAGGGTTAATTTGGCCCTCAAAGGGTTAATGTTTCCTGTCATTAAAGACAAATGAGAGGATCGAGAGGGGCTGCGTGTCGCTTTACATTCCATTGGCACAGAGCCCTTCTCTCTCCTCTTATCTGTGTTTAATGGCAGGAAACAGTAACCCTTTGAGGGCCAGATTAACCCTTCTGTGCCATTTTATTTGAAGTCTGTTTGACTCTAAGTGGTGGTGGTGATTCTATTTGGTGCCAAGTCACCTAATATAATTGTTTTTCCTATTGGCAGTATCTTTTTACACAATCTGCAGCCTGTAGTGATGAATTATTCTCAACAAAAAAATAACTATTTTACTTTATAAAATTGGATAAAAGCAGAATGTTCTGTCATTCACCCATTCAGATGAATTTTATTTACAGCACCCCCAGATTATCCTTCCTCTGAACCCTAGAGGTGTAAAGCTTTTTTTTAAGACAATAGAAAAAATGATATTAAAATGGCTTAGGGAATTGTTTTAAAACATGTATTTTTTTTATTGTTATGCTCTTTACAGATCTAAATACATCATACAATCTTCCATGGTTCTTCTTACAGCAAAATCTCTTGACATGTTCTTTATCCTCTCCTGAGTTCTGAGTAAATAAGGGATTGATAAAGTGGGAGGCAAAGGCAGAGACTGCTGGGATAAAGAGACATCTGTACAGGTTGCTTTATAGGTTGTTCCTTCTTACTGCTGCATGATGCAGAACACCATGTGGAGATGAAAGTTTGCTGTTTAATTTATTTTAGGGGGTTTTGTTCCTTTTTACTTTGAAGCAATAGTGCCAGCCTGCAATCAAAAACTAGTGACCCCACCCCTAAATACACTGATGTATGGCATCAAGTGGATCACTGCGCATTAATCGCAAGCTCTGTAGCGTATCTTGTTTTTCTCTCAGGATCACTATTGAAGCTCCCTTTTAATTGTAAGCTATGCAGTATCACTATTGTAGATGCCTTCTAATTGTAATTTCTGTGGTATAAGTAGTGTAGCTGTCATTTAATTGTAAGCTCTGTGGTATTACTAGTGTAGTTAATCTTGGCATGCCAGCTATGTGGTATCAGTAGTGTAGCCCCATTTCAATTGTAAGCTCTGTGGAATCACTTTTGTAGCAACATTTCAATTATAAGCTGAACATTTTTAATATAGTTAACCCCTTGATGCCAGGGAGATGCCTGATGCATTGATTTGCAGTGCATTGGTTACCTCTCTGGGACCTAAGGGGATCCAGCATTCATTTTTTTTGTCTTTTATTAAATTGGTACTAAAATAATTAACCACAACAGTAATGGTCAGACCAAGAGGTGTGCGGTGGTGGTGAGGGCAAGCTCAGAGGCATCAATTTGGGATCCTGCCTAGGTTCATGTGGAGACTTAATCTGGCTGTGGTCTCCCTGTTAGATGAAGAAAGCCCAGGATGCACCTGTTTGTCACATCATGTGGATTTCTACATCCAGGTCCTGTGTTTATCACAATAGTTTAATGCAAGCAGCCAACCCTTTGCATGCTGGAACAGCACATGTTGGGACTCAGAAAGCCTCCAGGTCTTTATGTAAGGTAAATCAGGCTTCACCCATTATCATCTAGTAGACCATGCCACATTCAACACAGATAGCAAATAGGGTGACTGGATTCACGGCTGGTGTGCGCTTCTTACCAAGCTCCATTTTCTGTCTCTCTTCATTGTCTGTACATACATCAGGTAAGTCTCCAGATGTTCAAAAGACTCACAAGGTGGTATCAAAATGGCACCCAATCTATGTCTTGCAACACTTAGGGCCGTATGTTCAAAGGGATAACGACAAAAAAATATTGTATGAAAGACAAAAATAAGTCATTGAATGTATGAACAACATATTTTCTATAGAATATACGACAAAAAACTAGTTATGTCCGTTGTATACGACACAACTGTAGAACTGACGGGCAAAGGGGCGTGGCAAGGGCTTGGCTAAACTATTCTCCAGTGTTGTATAGAGGAAAAGAAAATTTGTCATAACTAATGACAAAAAAATGTCTTACAAAAGACAACATTTGTACGTTAAGAAAAAAATGGAAGGAATGAAAATTTTTGTCTTTAGTTAAGACATTTTTAAGACATTTTTGTCGTTAGTTAAAACTTTTTTTTGTCTTTACATATGACAGTTTCAGTCAGGACAAATGACATATTTCCAATCACAACCGACACTCTCTGAAAATATTAATGATCCCAACGACACTGTACTTTGAAGAGTTTTTACAAACGACAAAAGCTGTTTCGCTACTTCTTTAAACATATGGCCCTTAGTCACTTTTTCAGGGTCACCTGATATATCCACAAAAGGGAAAGGGGGACACTAACTGCAAAGCAAGTCATCCTAGATGCCATCTGTGTTGAGTGTGGGGAAATCTACCATATGATATTTCTTATGGATTTAGCAATTCTGAGTGCAGTACCGTATGATATGTTATCTTTCTGTATGACTCTGTGTTCATTGCTCCATTTGATTTTGCTTTATAAATTGTGTATGTTGCAGACAGTTACCTTTGGAGAATTGCTGGTTATCTAATGTTGAAGTGTGATAATATGAGAATCTAAACTTACGGACTAACATGATCCTATAAACCCTTAGTAGAGAACTCCTATGTATATGTGTAACTCATGTGTTGTACCTGTGTTTTACATTCCCTTCTGTAACGGTTTTCTGACACTCAGACCAAGGTATGAAGTAAAAAACACAGTTTATTGTATCAAGAATGAAACACAATGCCCCTAGGGGCCAGCACAGGAATAACAGTAATGGCAAACACAGACAAAGTGAACGCAATACAGTAATAGAATAATGTGCAATGTGTAGATGGGGAATAACCCCAAAGGGTTAACAAGTGCAAGAGGAGAAACTCAGTCTTAGTTTGGCCAACGCCCAGAATATATAGCAGTCTCTGGAACACAGTCCTTGAATAGCGAAGCTGGAGTAAAGTGTCTGCACTGAATTCACTCACAAGTTGGACTAGGAATGCACACAAGTGCCCAGAGCTGAGCCAATACCACCTCCGTGGGCTATAGAGAAATGCTACTGCCAAAGCTGAAGTACAAGAACCAAAAAATCGCCCTTAACTGAGAGTAGGAGTTAACCCTGCGTGTGCCCAATGGATAGTGCCCTGACACCCCTTGGATGTCAATACTGATAGCGACTGCACAAGCTACTAAGAGCCGAAGCACTGGATAGTGCAATGGATAGAGTACCCTCTGAGCGTATGTAGGCCGGAGCTAGGACACCCCTCCGGTGCCGTACGTAACTTTCCCAGCAAAAGCGAACGGACTACCAGCACCGACTGGCGCGGTCACGGTGCCCACCGAACACCGGACAGACAATGCTCTGCGGGAGGTAGTGAGGAGTATCAGAGGTACTAGAGTAGCGGCTCCAACGGATAACCGTATGCTTGGCAAGATAACGGAGGCACGAGACTGGAGACTACAAGGCCCTGCAAGGGTTAACAGGTTCTGTACAGGAGAGACAGCAGCAAACAGCGGATGGCAAAGCAACCTCAAGCTCAGCTAGAGCAGTGAGAGGAACAGTGAGTCACTAACAGATCAGAATGTCGCCGGAGCGACCGGAGCAATGCAGGAACACCGGAACAGCAGGCAGGATCGGAGCGATAACCGTAACTGGATCACTACAGGAACAACAGCCGAAGAACAGGATCAATCACGGAGCAGAGTCGTCAGCCAGAACCGGGTCAATCGCGGAGCAGGGTCATCAACCAGAGCCGGGTCAATCACGGAGTAGGATCATCAGCCAGAACCGGGTCAATCACGGAGCAGGGTCGTCAGCCAGAACCGGGTCAATCACGGAGCAGGATCAGGCGAAGAGTCAGACAAGCCGGGTCGGTACACAGGAGATACTGGAACTCAGCAACAAGGCGCAGATACTGGAACACCACGAAAGGGCAAATGATAAGTGCCCAAGCTCCAGTATATAAAGGCACATTCTGGGTGGGCCAATCAGCATCCTCCAATGTACAGGTAATTCAGCCAAGATTGACAGAACAGCACGGGAACCGTGATACCTTCACAATGTCAAAACCAACTTTTGTGGTCAACTAAGAGTACTGCAATAACTGCCCCATGAGCCAACAAAATTTGCCAGCCTGCCCCTGAATACAGAATTGGTGAGAAGGAAAAGAGATTTATTTGTATGTACATGTAAGGGGGTGTGGTAGACAGCTGGCTGAGGGTGAAAGAAGTTCTTGAGTGGAAGAGTTGGGGGAGCAGGAAAAAGATCTGCATGTGGGAAAGAGACTTGCATTAATAGAGTGTGTTTCATGGGGCAAGGTGTGTATGATAAGGGTGATAGGAAGAAACCTCAATGGATGTGTACAAGCAAAAGAGAAACCTCAATGGATGTGGATGAGGGAGAGAGAGAGACCAGTGAATGAAGTAAAAGGAGCAAGAAAAAGATGTGTCAGTAGGAAAAGAGACGTGTGTAGAAGAACTTGAAGAGAAAATTACTGTTTCTGAGTTTAAATCTCTCCAGTAACTAGTACGTTTTAAGAACCTTTTAAGGGGTAGTTTTTAATACTGTTATTTCTGGAATGTTTAAACTGTAATTTGATGTAAACTTATTATTGTTGCACTTATTTAAATGCAATTTTTAATCCTGTTATACCATTTGTGCATGTAATATCATAGTGTGGCCACCACGACATGGCTGTGGCAGCAGTAACAGCCACCAGAACATTGTGGTGGCTGCACTGGCGGCTACCAGAAAAAATCCTTTGAGAACCACTGCTCTAGAATACCATAGGTCCTGGAGAAATGATATCACTGGAGAAGTCACCTCCCCATTATCTCTTCTTTATCAAACCTTATTTCATTGGCTCATTACCTGAAATCATAACTGAATATGGCTGATTTCCCAAGGTGAACAGAACCAGAGGAAGAATGAAAATTTAACCCAAATGTTAAAATTGTCATCTGTGAGTGTCAAAGCGAGGCTATGGTCTATGAATTTGTGCATTTCTAGAGAAAACCAACTGCACCATAGGGGTAAAAAAATTCCCCCAAATTCCCATTGATTTAAATTACTTTAGAAACCCATTGAATGCTAGCGAGGTCTCCAACAGAAGGTGATCCAATTGAGACCTTTCTAGTATTCAAGAGTTTAAAAGCCTCATCGAAATGTATTGGATTTTTCTTGTGTACCGTAGAATTACCTCAGTTCTACTTACAACATCATCCTTCTTGTATAAAATGTGTCTGAAATCATATCAAGGTATCAGCTTCCGTTATTCCTGTGAGATTTAAGAACAATATAAAAAGCCATAAACAGCAAAGCTGGGCATGCTAATACTTCATAAAAAATGTACAATCAAGATAAAACAAGAATCAACTGGGATATAAGGTCATACTTTGTGTGTTGCAACCTCTAGCTCACAATAACATAACATAATTGAAAACTTTAGCTTTTTATGCAACAAAAACATCAGTCTGATAAGTGGCATTGTATGTATCATCCAATAATGCACATGTATAAGCACTAAACACTGATTTTAATTTTATTTTAGGCAAATATTTTAACATTGTGTTCATTGTGGCAACACTGTAACTGCACATTTGCACACAAAGTAAGATGGAATTGTTCACACTATGCAACACAGATGGGCACTGTCATGCCAAGGCATGAGCTGGCCCTCTGGGTTGTATAATTTGTTTGTTTGTTTGCTGACCTGTATGTTATTCAAAGTGCACCAGTCCTAGGCCATAAAATTAGCTGAGTAGATAACATCACCAGAAACTGAATGAGTAGATCACAGGAGCAGAACAGTGTCATAAACTATATTGGACCCTCTGCTCTGATGAAGTTCATCCAGGGGGCAGTCAAATGTTATTAAATAAGGAGAACATGTATATATAGTGTAAAATGGTTCAATACAATTCAATATATTCAGAATGCCCAGGTTTTACCCTTGTGGTGGGTACCAAACATGCCAGGGGGAGGTGTTCCTGCTATGAGTTACAAGAATAGCCACTTTGCAACCAGTTAGACCCAGCATGTTTGGTGTCCAGATATTCACACAGATATGAGGAATATGATTATTATGACATTATAGAGGTGTGCTGTGGGTTGCATGTTTTGGGAAGCCTTATGATTTTTCAGGTAGAACTCTGCAGTAGAATATCTGACAGGTCTGATTGAGTGGGCTGTAAAAGGTCAGGCCAGACCTCTGACCCTCCCAGTTAACACCCAGGGGGTTTGGCCTCTTAGAAGCAACTGTTGACTCCTATTTAATATGGGTTTTTGGGCTAAAACGGTGAATTTCTTTTTAACAACTGAAGGGGTATATACCAACAGAAGTTCCCAAAGACTCTTAAAATATCAGTAATTGTATTGAAGGATTTCTTGTGTTTCTCCCATTTTATTTTATTGACTGTTTTGCCAATGTATAATCTTTATTTCTGTATGTGCTTTATTTCTGTACTTTTGTAACCAGTACTGTGAAGCCTGTTTTCAGATTTAATGTACAATTAATCAGCTCTTGTCTCTGTTCTCTAATATGAATTCACTACTCTGAAGGATGCTCAGTTAGAACACGTTACTAAATGTTTAATTCTATATGTCTGATTATTAAGGTGATTTTATTCTGTAATTCTGTTGTGTTTGGAGTAACCTAAGACGCCGACGCCCAGATATAAAGTCTTGGTGATGGCAGCGAATTGTAGTACTGGGGTGATAGTGCAGGAGGGATTTCAGGGGTTAATTTAGTGGTTGCTAGGAATAGTAACAGGTAACCAGGGGTCTGGTATTGTTAACGCTTTCACTCCCACACTCTCCCCACTGTCTCAGCAGGGCCTATAGCCTTTGCTTGTGACAGTCACCATGGACACAATGACTAGTGATAATCGCCAGGGAGTTGCAGTAGTAAAAGATCTACATGGTGTCTCTGTGCAAGCATTCACCTGGATGAATGAAACATTGCTGTTCTTTTCTTAATAAACTAATAACAGGTTGGCTTATGTGAGCCTCAGCTTAGCAGGTCAACTATTATTGACATTTAAATGAGCTTGTCTTCTGCTTTAAAGAGCACACTCCTCCCTTAGCTCAGCTTGCATGTGGAGCACAATGCACAGAACATGGATGTTGCCAATATAGTGGATGTGTTACTGCATTGGTATCACCCATGTGAACATGCCTAACAGTGTTATATGCTTATTTCCATTCTACTAAATTTAGTGAAGACAATGGAGACCTTATCTAGCATCAAAAGACTTACATTTTATAAAAATAGCATCAGATATCTTTCATTTTATTATAATTTATTATTTCTGTCATTGTTGATTAACCTCATTAGAGGCTAGAGATGTCACCAATGAAGTGCAAAGCATTGTTACAGATATCTCTACATTCAACAAGTTAGAACTATAGAGGGTGAATTGTAAATTCTCCAGAATTGCCTCCGTACTCATCTTTCCAGTGCTTTGGATGAAGTTCTAGTATTACATAATAAAACATATCTAAGAAAATAAATACTTAGGAAAAAAAAAGAATCTCATCGTTTATTATGTTTCAGCACAGTCTGATGGACTGCTGAAGCCCAGAATAACCCATGCCAGATATTATATTACTGGATGTTTGAAACTATTATTTTGATTTAAATGTTGCTGAGAGGAAATCATAAATGTGTTGGTGAAAACCAGACAGTAACCAGCATTATTCTGGAATAACCTTATATAACATCACTTTATTTTACCCTTGAGGTTTTTCAGTGCATTACTTTCAGTGAGTCTTTATATTTTAATCTAGAAAGCAGAATTATTGTAGATTTTTGTGCATCACTCAAGGTATTTATAAGCATGAGATCTATTTGTTACATCCAGTTTGGAACTGTCAGATGAGACCATCAGCATTTATTATCCTAGAGGTATAAATTCTTAGCAGTGTAAACAGAAATGCAGGTTGTAAATGGAATTGGAGTACAAGGTGTCTGTAATTCTCCCTTTTTTATTCAAACAAGTTAACATTTGGCTTGTGGTTATGAACTCATTTTGTTAGTGGCAGCAGAGTAACATAGTATCATAGTTGATGAGGCTGAAAAAAGACATGCATCCATCAATTCCAGTCCATGTCAGAAACACCCCTGTTGATCCAGAGGAATGCAAAAACACTCTCTGAAGCCATTTCCAATTTAACCCCAAGTGATTAAAAAAATTCCTTCCTCCAAATGGCAGTCAGATAGTTCCCTGGATCAACAACCTATCTGCACTGAAGCCATTGTGTTGTGGACATGTAAAGTCATCTCTGGTAACTGGTAAGTTACTAATGATTTATTATTCACCAATAAAATGAGTACATCTAAATGGTATTTGTAAACCAATTTGTTTAAATATATCTTAAAGGGGTAGTAATGTTTCACAAAAACAGCAGCTCCAATTAATATTCATGGTATTTGGGCCATGGAGAGTGTTATTTCAATTCTGTCAGAGTTGTAGTTCAAGAGTAATTGAATGATAAAGTATCCCCCTCCTGCCCCATGTACCTAGTGTAAGCCACCTCCCCTCAGATGTGGAATCTGGTCCCTTGACCAGAAAGATCACAGCAAGAGACAATCTTCTTATGTAAACATAAGGAACACCCTGCTCCCATGACAGGTTTTTCCTTATGCTCACTGAAAATTGTCCCCCTCTGAAATCCATCTGGACAAGCTTGCTGCTCTGAGGTGAGCAGTGTTACATCAGTAAAAGGGGCAGGAGGGGGATAATTTATCATTCAATTACTCTTGAACTACAACTTGTACAGTATTGAAATAACTCTCCATGGCCCAAATACTATGAAGATTAACTGGAGCTGCTTTTATTGTGAAACATTACTATCCCTTTAATGACTTTATTGCTGTTAAATATGTTTCATAAATAGTCTTTGTTTTGAAAATGGCAGACAATGTTATACTAGCTCTGATAAAAAT
Source organism: Rhinophrynus dorsalis (assembly GCA_037306005.1). Classification (NCBI taxonomy): domain Eukaryota; kingdom Metazoa; phylum Chordata; class Amphibia; order Anura; family Rhinophrynidae; genus Rhinophrynus; species Rhinophrynus dorsalis. Next base: position 164,304,264 of record CM074719.1, on the reverse strand, counting down.
GTAATACCCAGTCAGTGTTTCTTGAATGTTCTTTCATTGTGTTGAGAATAAATGGCTACTTTTAAGCTGTTTCCATTTTTTCTTCTTTAAACCATAAGCTTTCTGTAGCATTGCAGCAAAGATCTTGACATGTAGAAAATTAGAGGTTTAGCATCCTTTCAGATATTGTCAGAGGACAAGCTTGTGTGCATCAGCTATTCCACATTTGATTGAATTCTGGTAACAAAGGAGCTTTACAGGAAATCTAGGAAATGAGCAAGCTTTTACATTAGTTTTTAATTGTTTGTTGAGCTGGATTTTAAATTCTATATTGCACTCTCTACAGGAAATTATATAGTAAGCAATTACACATAGTATTTTTACGCATCCATTTCTTTCAGCGTTTCAAGTGTGAAGGGAACATTTGAAGGGGTGTGTGGGGGAGGGGTTCAGCCCATGTTCAACACCCATGATGAGGGGCAGTGACATAACTAGTCATAGGAGGGTCCCTGGGGCAAAATTGTTTTTGGTCCCTTATCTCAAAAATATTTTCACAGAAGCAAACTAAAACCTATTGGACCATGGGGCTGATGGGGCCCACTCAGGTGCTGGGCCCCTGGTGCAACAACACCCGCTGAACCTTATGTAGTTATGTCCTTGATGAGGGACACAATAGCATGAACAATGCCCTCTGTGTCTGAATGTGGCCCACAAAACATAGAGGTAGCCAGGATTTACAGCATGTAGCTTGTAGATATCCTAGACATACAATGCCTGAATAACATCCACACACTCGCACACTGCCCACCAGTCCTTCCGACCTGATCTCACAGCCCCACAAACACACACAGATATCCTACAAATACACACACAGATGTCCTACACATACACACACACCACACACACACACACACACACATGCAGTCTGATTTCAGACTACCTTGGTTTGTGTTTTGGGGGCAGAAATGACCAGCAATTGGACTGATTAGCAATCAGATCACTGGCTGGCTCCAACCATAATCGCCTTGTCCATGAGCATCTTTCTAGACCACAATATGTAACTGCTTAAATCACCTTTACTATCTTGGTGTACCTTGTAATCTTGTGCATTTTATAATCTTGCAAATGTCCATACAAGAAAAGTCAGGTTTGAGAAGCACTTTTCTGAAAAGGGATAACCACTTAGGAGCTGCTCAACCATGTTTGGATGTTATGCATTATTCCATTACACCATAACAGAGGAAAAATATCCACATACATATAAATCACCTCTCAAAATAAGGACAATTTCAGTTTGAAATACCAGGAAAATTTCTTCTGATGAGAAAACCAATTCCCCATTGTATATGTTTTGGCCTTCCGTGTCCTAATCAAGTGTGGTTCATTTGTTGTCTCTGTGCTGGTTTTCTTGTGCAGAGGATATCTGCCTCAAATTTAGGGAATGCTGTTCTTGTGTCATATGCATTTGTTTTCATCCCTAAGGACCACCTTTAAAATCTTGGTAATATATTTTTGCCTCTATTCCTAAGTTTCATCTTTTAAAATCTTGGTTCATCTTACACCACTTTCAGGTGACGCTGCATTGGAGATGGTGGCTGTTGTGAAAGGAACTATGCTGAGCTATGGTGCCTTTCACACTGAGGACTGTTGCATGGTGTGTATTTTTCACAGTCAAGCATGCTGAATCTTTATGGTGCTCACACAGTAACTTAGTAAAGATGCAGCAAGGAAAGTCTGCATGGTAGCCAACAGGGCTGAGCACAGATCTCTCAAATGAGCATTAATGGAGGTTCTGATGCTTATAACAACCTGTAGTAGATTACTGACCCACCTGGGACAGCTATTAGACAGACCCCTCTTCCATCGAGATTGGTGGTGGAATGTAGGAGAAAGAGAGTGAAAGAACATGACAGGACTGTTGCAGGGTGCTGCTACACTTTTTTGTTGCCTATTTGAAAGAGCTCTTACGATTCAGTGTGTGTCATAGAAAATATGCCTGTCATATTTGTGTACCCCTCTGGCACTCAAAGGGTTAAGAGGCCGGTCCTGTTCTGCGTCCTGCTGCTGACGCAGTCATGCACTGTAGGGACTGCCTTGAAAGCACGGAATGCTCCCAGCACAGAACTCCCATCATTCTGTGTGTTCGGGCAATCTCTATGCACATGACAGCTTCTGACAAACATCCTAGCAAATTATTATATAGGATGTTGGCACCTTTGACGAACATTTTTTTTATTTTTTACGTTGCAATTGCTGTGTGAAATTTTATAGTGGTGCTCTTACTACAGCAGTTTATGGAAGTTTATGGTCTACTAACCAAAACTTTCTGTAGGTTACTGTAGTAAGAGAACCACATACCTCCCAACATTTCAAATTGCCAAACAGGGAAGTGTTGCTGGGGTCGTGGCTGGCATGTGGGGCATTTCTGAGAATTTCTAGGCTATTCATGACCTACTGGCACCTCTTTGTGTAACTGAATAAATGATTTACAGCAAGGCCAAAGTATTTTATATACACAGACTAATGTATAAACACATATACAGACGTTTAAATTAATTTTAATGTGAGTTTTTTGCTATGGAGCAATGTGCTACACTTATATAAAACCACACAGTCTGATCTCTTAAAAAGAGTGACATCAGGGTGGGAAAGAGGGACAGGGGGATTTGGGTCTCAAAGAGGTACTGTGCCTCCAAAAGAGGGACACTTGGAAGGTAAGGCACCACAATAACATTTCAGGCCTTGGAAGTGTTGCACTCAAAAATTTGTTAGAAGTGCTAAAACAATTGAATAAAATTTGTCTCAGTGGTGGGAGACACTTGTTTTACTCAAAAAGATAAATCCTGCAATGTATCTGTCTTTACAATATTAAGAATTACTATCTCTTTAAAAGCCACTTGTAAATTATTGGGAATTTGGAGCATTTTTATTTGGTACACTAGGTTTGCTCCAGAATTACTCCAGTTTCTTAGTAGGTCAGCCTCAATAAAGTATTTTTCATAATTTATTATTTGAAAAGTACACTATTCCTTTTGGTTTAGACTTGATAATTAAAATGGTATGATTTTTCTGAATGTTTAACGTATGCTAAATATCTGCTAAACCTCTTGGAATTTGAAGCAATGTGCTGGAGCAACCACATGGTTAAAGGGATATTAATGAGTCATTTTTACAGACCGATTGAGTATTCTATATGTGTTTGTATACCGCTATGTAGCTGTATAGGTTTGCAGCTTTACTTTTATTGTATAATAAAGTTTCCCCTCCAGACCCATTTACTTATGTCAGCAGCCTCAGCAAGCTGCTCCAGTCAGAACACGATGAGGGACAATCTTCTTTCAATGTAAGGAAAACCCTGCCCTCTTCCTCAAGGTGCAGGCTTTTCCTTATACTGAAGGAAACAAGGTTGTCCTTTGCCGCAATCTGTCCGGCCTAATGACCGGATTCCAAATCTGAGGGAAGACGGCTTCAGGTAAGTAAAGGGGGCGGTTAGGGGAAACTTTAATATAAAATAAAAGTAAAACTGCAAACTTATGCATGCTTATACAGCTACAGAACGGTATACAAACATATAGAGAATACTCAATCTCCCCTCTGGCACTCAAAGGGTTATATTTTATTTAAATCATTAGCTTCATGAAAGAGTACAAAAGGATTTTTTCCCTTTTCCAGACCAACTGCTTTTCTTAGTTCACTGTTTTAAAGCAATTAGTTGTAATTGACTAAGAAGACTTTAATAGGTTTGTTTATGTACCTTGACTATACAGCAGTTTAACAACAGGATCCCCAGGAGACCTCTTTAATAGCAACAATGCTACTATTAATTAGATGTTAAAGTTAATTGAAACTTTTCGTGACAGTGTTTTTGTTTTGTTTTTGACGTGTAATAAAGTTTTCTGTAAAGTCATTTTGACCATAGTATTTAATATATATAAAGGTCAAAATACTTAGGAGTCATGAAGTAGATTACACGTGATGAAAAGATGAGACAATTTTACTCTGTTTGTATTGGGGACAATGACATTTTACTGTTCATTTTGACTTTGCAAATAATAATGGAAAAATATAACATTAACTTTATTTTTTAACATTTTTAGTGAAAGCCCTGTTGTATATGCACTAAAGATATGATAAAGAGTAGAAAACGTATCCAGTATAATAAGCACCCCAAATCCTATGTTATTCAATGGAACCTATTCACTAAGGTCTCACAAGTTTGGCTAGACACACTCCGGATGCCAGATCACCATGCAGACAAGGAAATGTGATATGGCTTTTAGAGTACATTTTTCATGACACAGCCACCTATACTTTACACAAGTGGTCTGTGCAAGCAGACCACTTGTACAGGGTCTTGATTCGATTCTCCTGCTCCTGACATATCTTCTATTTGGGTGGAACCTCTGACACTAGTCTTCCAGTCTCAGATGTCAGAAGTAATTGAATGACACTTATACAAAAAGAAGAAACACGGGCAGTATCAAAACAAGAGTCTGTAAAAGGGGTCTGTTGGTATAGTTAATTTGTACAGGGTAAGTAGAGGCTGTTTCTGATAACGACTGTATAAACCTTCTATCTAACTTTAACTCTAGTAGTATGGCAAGTGTTTGTTACATAACTACTGAGTACAGTAATAATCCCTGTGCATTACTAATATATGCATTGATTAGAATGAAACTGCTTTCTAAGGTATTTGGTATAGAACTGAGCACCTTAGAGAGCAGTGTCCTTCTAATCACTACATACATCAGTATTGTAGTTTATGTATATTATTAACAAGTACCAGTTAGTGCGATTGAGAATATGGCTGGGATTTACCACATGGTAGGAAAGATTCATGTGAAATCCCAATACAAGAAATATATACCCCTAACTTCGCACACCAAAATCTCCATCCCACAAACATATGTAGACATGCACTTATGACATGATATACAAACAGAAATACAGAACATACGTAGATATACATACATCCACTAACTCCCACCTATCGAGAGACACACCAACAGATACCCACATACCCCCACAGATAACTCAAACCATAGCTAGAAATATACATATACACAGGCGCCAACCATCCGCTTACACGAGCCGACTCTACACACAGTCAACCGACCTCTGAGGAAATCCACATACATACTCCCAGCCACTAGGCCTCATACCATTGCCTGACAAGCCCCGGAGAAGTGAAACATGCCAACTATGCGAATTTCCACCAACACACTTGCCACCCCAATCATACCGATATCCAGAAACTTTCCCCTAGGCATCCAGACCCAGAACACATGAACACCTCCACAATGCTCCCCTGGATCTTTGGAACCAAAACCCCAAGAAGACCACCTCAGATACCATCAGTCACACCACAGGCATCCCATAACCTATTATATAGTTACCATACAGGTACCGTAGTCCCAGTAACAGCAGAACACAGGAATCACCAGGAATGGAATCAAGATTAAACAGGACCGCCATGCTCCGTGCACGCAGCATCAGGGTCCAGAGCACCACCTACAGCGTGTACCCCGCGCACAGTGGAACATAAGAGCTGCACCATCACCATCCAACAGGAAACTCTCATGGATACTATGACCGTGTCCCCACCGGCAGCATCAAGGAGCACCCAGGGCCACACCCTTGCATGGGGAGGACACCTCAATGAGCGGGGCCTGAAGGAAGCCAGTCCGCCAGACCCACCACTGGAAAAAGAAAAAACAGGCCACCATCGGATCTGATCACAAGAACCCAGCCCTACTGGGTAACCGACAGGCCGTTAGCCTCCACATCACGTATGCCCAAGAGAAGAGACCTGCATTGCCAATGACACCCGAGTACCAACAAATGCAGCAGCATCCATCTCCTACACCACCAAAGCCCGCCTCAGCATAAGTAGACCAGTCCCAGAGAACTGAGGCAGCCGTTCCATAGCTCCTGTCCCAGCAGGCTGTACCCCAGAGCTTCGCAAACAATCCTCATTGGAGATGGCAGGAGAAATCAGTCTGCAACACCACCCGCTCCCGGGGCCCATAGCGTCCTCTGTCGCAACTCCCGCTCCAAGAGCCTCCAGACTCCATAGTCCTCTCCTCGCTGGCCGACTCGGTCCAAGAACGTCGCCGGACTCTGATCCACCCGTGCTACAACCTCTGCCACAGGCCACCACACCCCCGACAACACAGGCCAGAAAGTACCTCGGAGGAGAGATACAGTGAGGCTGCCAATGGGCATCACTTGAGTTCACTTCCAAAGGCAGGAGATCCGATCCACGATAAGCCGTAGGTAGGCTCTGATCACCTCATTGCCGGCAGTCATGTGCATGAGTGGTAGCAAGCTGGCTCAGCCGTGGAGTCCACCACAAAGATCCCATTACTGTTCTCCAACAGCTCTGCCAGGGCGGCAATTGCAGTCCACTGCATCAGCGTCTCCACACAGTACAAAATGATTGTCCCTTGTGCAGCATATCTTAACCCAAAAGTCTCCACCATGATGACCTCTCCACCAAGCTTGTAGAACGCCCAAAACCAGAAGCAGAGGGAAGTGGGAACCCACATGTGCCTGAACATTGAAAAAAACTTAATACATAACCCAAATACAGGCTCCAGAGATGCTTCTCTTTGTCTCTTCTTCCCCAGACAGCAATCCACTTCCTGTCACCAACCCCACTTAAAGGAGCAGTAAACTTTTTTTTTTATGAAAACAGATTTTATAGAGCTTTTCCTGCTGAATAAAACAAGGTCACTCCTATCGCTTTTATTCAAAAATTATAGCAGTTTAAATAATCAGGAAGTGAATTTACTGTGTTTACTTCCTGATTGTTCTAACTGACAGGAAGTGAAAGGCAGTTTCTATCACATTCTATGGAGAACTGTACATCTCTTGACTTTTCTGACTTTCCTCTCCATTAGAATCTAACAGGAAATCTATTTAGAATTTGACCATTAGAGGGCACTGCTAATGTAAAAAAACATGGGTTTAAACTGTAATAACTCTGGAAATATAAATCTCTCTGCAGTGGGAGTACTCTTATTTTACTCAATAGGAAAATCCCTACAATATATATATTTTCATAAAAAAGGTTTACTGCTCCTTTAAGTCCTTTACCCGCACTTCCTGTCTGGATCAACCCTCCCTATGACATGCTTCCCCTCCTGTACACTGCGGTCCCTTCTGTGGAATTTCTTTTCTACATTTGTCCTGTGTTTTTACACTGTATTTCTGTGTTTCTCAGTGTTAGACCTTGGGTAACATCAACAGGTCAGCTTTTCAAGGTATTCCTGCTTATTCACAGGTGAACAATCAGTAGCTCAGTCATTATGATTGAGTTGCCTGTACTTCATTAGGGACATCCTGAAAGCCTGATCTGTTTGTGTTCCCCTGAGGACTGGTGCTGAGAATCACTGCTGTATTTTTTTTACATTGTTGCACTCTTTCTGATTTCACAGGCCCACAAAAACAAAACTAAAAGTAATTTGGCTTTTCATATAGTGTACTTGCAGAATAAGTAAAGTCAAAATTAGGTGGAACTTAAAAATAAAAATCTCTTTATTACAAGAAGCACGAACAGGTGCAAAATGCATTAGATTGAGAGTCTGTGTACTCTTTTTCCTGGTGTGATCAACAATTTTTACTACTTCTTGTAATAAAGTGATTTTTATTAAGTTGATGGTTGTATTCTATTTTTTGACGAGTGCCGAGTATACACAATACGGCATCTGCATATGGGATTTGGATCATCTCATCTCCTAGCACCAGCGAGATCTATCATCAGATCGGTGTGCACAGCATTATTAACCCTCTGAGTTCCAGAACCATTTCTCAATGTACAGGTTTTAGAGCTAGCAAGTAGGTTTCTATATGAACCAAACATTCTGTGAATTTCCTAATTTGTATGTCTGAAGAATTACAGGCACAGAGTGTATTTTCTGAATTTATGTGTCACAATCTATATCAGTGTGTGCACAACATCTAAATATGTATGTGATAACGTGTCTGTTTATGTTTTCAGTGTGTAAGAATGGTATGTGCAGGTGTATGAGTACGTGTTGGTGTATGAACACATTTCATTTTTTCTACTTTCCTATAACAAGCTTTATACATAACTTAACAAATTTTCTATTGACCTAAAATACTGAAATAACTAAAATAAAGTATAGATTTTAACATTATGGTTAAAGAATAGTATTTTTTATTGTGTGAATGAAATTGAGTGAAATATATCATGCAGAGAGTCAGCGTGAGTTATTTATTGGTCATTAGTCTTTTAACCCTTTCGTGCCAGTGGGGTAGGCAATACCCCTCTGGCACTCAAAGGGTTAAATATGCAGCATATCTGTGTGTCCATTTATATCCTAATCAGAATATTGAATTAACTATTTGCGTGCCAGGGAGGTGTGCTCTGCAGTACATTGCTTTGTAATGCCTTGTGCACCTCTCTGGCACTCAGAGTTAACTGAATCATTCCATTTTCTGGTTGTTTTCAGAAATCAGAATAAAAGAACTTTATGAACTTTCACATATCAAGTATTAGCTTTGAAAAACTACTTAAAAAAAAAAAAAAAAAAAGCTTTTTCGTTAAATATTAGCTCTACATTGTTGTCTTCTCCCTAATTTCTTATTAATGATTAGCCTTCCCTCTATGGATTCTGTACTGTTGCTTGGGAACAAATTGCTTGGTGTGTTTATAGAGGAACAAAAGAGAGTTGGCATGCCTTGTTTCCTACCCCTGAATCATTTGACTGCTTCAATGCACTGTCAGTAGGGGTGTATAGTTATGAATTGGAGTCTAATTAAAATAAATTTGCATTGTAAACAGTCAGGGGAGAAGCTTATATTCTCAACTTCCCCAGTGTATTTATAACACCAAAATAGTAAAACTTCAGGATGAGGATCTGCTTTACAAACCTGGATCAGAATGGCTTATTTACAGCTCATATAGTTCTAAAAAGTGAAACTGAGCCTTTATTCTTTGCTGTTGATGGACAAGGGCTCAGTAGCATAGTGAATAGTAGCACAGAATCAATTATTTGCAAAATAAACCCTTTTTGCTCTTTAATCAGCTCACAGCTATAAAATTAACAAATCATAATTGATGATATAAAATATTTTGCATTTAATAAAGAAAATATATTTATTTCTAACAATTACCATTCAATGCGTAGTTCATATTGCATTTACCTCATACAGTCAGTACTGGGTATGACATAAATTTAAATTATACATATTTATGTTATTCTGTTTTTCTAAGTTTCCTTATTTGTTAGGAGACTTACCAGTTGTAAGGTGTTGCATTGGGAACCCTCTATGTGCATTCTTACAGATAGGTTAAAAACTGACCCACAACATAATCTGTTAGTCTAAGCTAAAATAAGTAAGCTGAGCCTACACTTTGGGGTTTTAAAGGGATAGTAATACTTTGTTTTATCTTTATTTTATTTTGTAGGCATTAAAAAAACATGAAGAACGATATAAGTCTTATTTCTCAAAGCTTTATGGTTTAAGAGATATTCACAAGCAAAGTTTCCCCTCCCGCCCTTTTACCTAGTGTAAGCCATCTCTTCTCAGATGTGAATCTGGTTGTAAGACCAGACAGATAACAGAAGGGGACAACCTTCTTCCTATGACAACAATGAAAGCCCTGCCCCCCTTGACAAGTTTTTCAGCTTTTTCCCTTTTCTTAATTGAAGATTGTCCCTCTCTGCATCTACCTGGGCACCTCCCTTCTGATCTGTCTGAACAGTGTTACATCAGTAAAAGGGGCGGGAGGGGGACACTTTGTCATTGAATTACTCTGGAACTACAATTCTGACAGAATTGAAATAACACTCTTCAAAGTCCAAATACTATGATGATTAATTAGAGCTGCTTTTATTATGAAACATTACTATCCCTTTAAGTTAGGTCTAGTCTTCTTTTTCAGTTCTAACTCCAGTTTATTGAAGTTTATGAATACAGACCATACCAGTGAACTTGAGACTTTAAGTTTCAGCCTTACTTGTAGCTATGGACTTACTGACAATAGACAGATTGCTGGCCTTTGTAAAGATTGTTAAAAGCCACATAAGGAGTTGCATGCAATAGCCCCTGGTTAATTGCAAAGTTTACTTCAACAGGAACAGATGGATTCAAATGTTAGTTTTCCATTCATATAAACAGAGTGCCTTTGGAGCTTTTCTAAAAACAATTAAATCCTTCTTAATAGGGTTTATTAATAGATTAATGGGTTATTTAAAGCTCAGTTGTATAAACACAATGCATTATCAGTAAGACTAAAATGTAACAGACAATTCTGAAATTCTCCAGCACTGCCCATTCTCGTGGTTTCTATACATTATTAGTATATCCTGTTTGTCACACTTTTAGGGGATTCTTCAGTGTGATCTGGAAGCACTTGACTAGCTGCAAACACTGTGCTTAGAAGTGGTTATGCATATATAACAATTGTAATGTAATTTCTCTGTATCTTACATGTTACAATCATCCCAATATTCCCTGATTGTAGGAATGGGTGCGGAATAAGAGAATTACATGAATAAGTAGTTATATACTGTAGAATAGAAGGTCCTAATCTGTAGAAATCAACAGAAACACAAAAGTAATTACATGAAAGAACTGTAATTTTTTTAATTGAGATTTTGTCATATATCAAGTGCTGATTGTAACACTGTATGCCTTTAATACATTTCGTGTCTCTTCTGGACATATAGGAAAGTGAAATATTAAGGAATCCACAATTTGTAATAGGGAATATTTTATGGTTTTAGTGATATTTCTGCAGATGTTCTGCTAACAGCTGGGAGTAGCTGCCAATTACATTTTTATTGATACCTTGTTCTAATCGTGACTACAGGAGTTTATAAATGAATAATAATGACTATGTATTTAATATCAAAATGGTTTAGATTCACTTATCATCATACAAATGACTCCCTTTGTATCATAATGGATACAAGTTGTGGCATGAACATAATTTCACAACCAGCTGGCTTGCATCATGATGCAGTGCATGTTAAAATATACATTTTACACCTGAATTCATTTATATTTTCACTTGAAAAATTACATTTTTGATTACTATATATACATCTTTAAAAGAACCCAAGATTTGTGCAGTGCATTGTGAAGCAGTGTGCTGTACATACCTTTGGTCCTTAAGATGTTACATTAAAACATCATGTATACAAACTAATCAAGTAGACATATTTGTATTGTTTGTTCCTTGGTGCCAGATGTAATAATAAAGTGAAATATAAAGGCCCAGGTTCATTCAATAGCCCTTACACTGGCTAAATGTGGTGCTCTGGGCATCAGTTGGACAGGGCTGGCATACACAAAAAGGATTTTAAAGGGATAGTAATACTTCGTTTTAACTTTATTTTATTTTGTAGGCATTAAAAAAACATGAAGAATGATATAAGTCTTATGTCTCAAACCTTTATGGTTTAAGATATATTCACAAGCAAAGTTTCCCCGTCCCACCCCTTTTTCCTAGTGTAAGCCATCTCTTCTCAGATGTGAATCTGGTTGTAAGACCAGACAGATAACAGCAGGGGACAATCTTCTTTGTATGAAAAGAATGAAAGCCCTTCCCCCCTTGACAAGTTTTTCAGCTTTTTCCCTTATCTTAATTGAAGATTGTCCCTCTCTGCAGTCTACCTGGGCACCTCCCTTCTGATCTGGCTGAACGGGGGGGGGGATACTTTGCTTGTGAATATCTCTTAAACCATAAAGGTTTGAGAGATAAGACATATATAGTTCTTCATGTTTTTTTAATGCCTACAAAATAAAATAAAGATAAAACGAAGTATTACTATCCCTTTAAGAAGAATATGGTGCTGTAGTACTTAATGGGATAGTAACGTTTCATAATAAAAGCAGCTCTAATTAATCATCATAGTATTTGGACTTTGGAGATTATAATTTCAATTCTGTCAGAGTTGTAGTTCAAGAGTAATTGAATGATAAAGTATCCCCCTCCCGCCCCTTTTACTGATGTAACACTGTTCAGCCAGATCAGAAGGGAGGTGCCCAGGTAGACTGCAGAGAGGGACAATCTTCAATTAAGATAAGGGAAAAAGCTGAAAAACTTGTCAAGGGGGGCAGGGTTTTCATTGTTCTCAAAGGAAGAAGACTGTCCCCTGCTGTTATCTGTCTGGTCTATGGACTGGATTCCACATTTGAGAAGAGATGGCTTACACTAGGTAAAAGGGGCAGGAGGGGAAACTTTGCTTGTGAATATCTCTTAAACCATAAGGTTTGAGAGATAAGACTTACATCGTTCTTCATGTTTTTTTAATGTCTACAAAATAAAATAAAGATAAAATGAAGTATTACTATCCCTTTAATAAGTCTGTGGGGTGTGTGTAAAGTGGCAGTCGTGTGCTTTATAACTGAACACTAAGAATGCCTTAATGCATTGCAGTGTCATTTTCAGCTCAAAGTGTTTACTCAGTCTATTCTCTTTGTGGCGCCTTTGTACAGTCATGGTGTTGCCACAATTTACAAAAGCAAACATGGAAATATCTGCTATCAAGTGACCTTAAAATTCTCTTGACTTGGGGTGAGGAAGGGGCTAAACTTGTACAAATTAAAAATACTCATAAGAGTAAGGCACACTCAATTTTTTTACACAGGTTGAAAACAAAAAGGTTTTTTTTAGGTTGAAGTGCTTCATACAGCAGACAGGCTGTGCATGTTTGTATTTTTGTATTAGCAAATAAAGCATGGTGTTGCGGATTGGATTTGGCACACTGTGCACAATGGGGACCCGGTGACCACTGCAGTGGAGTCTTGCCCGGGTTGGTGCAAGGATTTTTACCACCCTAGGCAAAACCTAATTTGTCCGCCCTTGGCTCCGCCCCTTTATGTCCCACCCACTTATACACCACCTCTCTTAATGATTGTTACCTTGCAATCTAACAAGTGACATAGGTATGCACTGGTGGTCCCTTCTCGTAAATAAATAACACGTTTCAAATGAGAAGAGCTTCTTTCCAAGATGCACCTCAGTGAGTTATATTGCCTAAAAGTGCTATCCAAGAATGATTCTCACAGCAATACATTCAGTGACATTTCAGTCCAATAAAGTACACTGCTATTCAATAATGGCTATCCATTGAGGACAATGGCCCATATTGAGCAAATTGGAGTTATTCTGGAGTAAACCAACTGCTCCATAGGGGACAAATAAAAATTAACCCTTTGAGTGCAGAGGGGTATGCAACGCAAAGGGTTAATTCCCATGCACTTGAAAAGACCTTTTTAACCCCTTGAATGCTAGAGAGGTCTCTAGTATTCAAGGAGTTACAAGCCAAATTTAATTCAACAGGACTTTTCATTTGCCCCCTATGGTGCAGTCAGTTTACTCCAGAATAAATTCAGTTTTCTTTCATTAGTATGGACCACTGTTCTCCAAATAGTAACTAAATAACAGGGTATAAAACCTAAATGATGTAATTCTGTTGCAAACTATGTGCGCCATAGATGACAAATAAATATAAAAAAGAGATGAGCATCCAATGGAATGAGAGATATTCTCTCCTCAGTCTATATACTATATTTGTGGTCTTTTCACACTCAATACACTGTAGACTCTTTAACTCCTTGGATGCTCCTTGTGAAGTAATACACTGGAGAAGTCTCTAGCATACATAAACATCATAATTGCATCAATCATACCTTATTCTGGTCAAAGTGAGGACTTTTATTTAAGTGTACTGTTTATTTGTACCTTTCGATGGGTGTGTGCAGTGGTTTCCACTATATGTGTGCGATGGGCTCCAACTGAGTAATGTGTGTTGCCTATCTATTCTATCTTAGTCAGGGCCGGATTTACATCTCAGGAGCCTGTAGGCACAGAAATCTGAAGCGCCCCCCGTGGACCATCTGCACTGGACACCTCTACAATGCTCCTAATCTCCACGTTGCCCCCATCATCTCCATATTGCCCTCACATTGCCCCCATCATCTCCATATACCATATTGCCCTCACATTGCCCCCCATCAGCTCCACATTGCCCCCATCAGCTCCACATTGCCCTCACATTGCCCCCATCTGCTCCATATTTCCCCCATCAGCTCCACATTGCCCCATCAGCTCCATATTGCCCTCACATTGCCCCCCATCAGCTCCACATTGCCCCCATCAGCTCCATACTGCCCCCATCATCTCCATATACCATATTGCCTTCACATTGCCCCCCATCAGCTCCACATTGCCCCCATCAGCTCCACATTGCCCTCACATTGCCCCCATCTGCTCCATATTTCCCCCATCAGCTCCACATTGCCCCATCAGCTCCATATTGCCCTCACATTGCCCCCCATCAGCTCCACATTGCCCCCATCAGCTCCATATTGCCCTCACATTGCCCCCATCAGCTCCACATTGCCCCCATTAGCTCCACATTGCCCTCCATCAGCTCCATATTGCCCCCCTTCAGCTCAATATTGCCCTCGCATTGCCTCCCATCATCTCCATATTACCCTCACATTGCCCCAGTGTCTGTTTCCTACCTCTTCCCTGGTGGTCCAGCAGCAAGAGAGCTCTGTGCCTCCTCCTTCTGCACCGAGCTGTAGCTGCTGGAGCTCCCACGCGGTCTTCAGTAATGCAGAGTGCTGGGAAATTATGTCATCTCCCGGCATTCTGTATTGCTAAAAACTCGCCAAGGAAGCGCAGCAGCTACAGGTCTGTGCCGAAGGAGGAGGCACAGACCTGTCTTCATGGCACCGGGCGGGGAGGCGAATTTAATAATAAAAAAAATCCCACCACACACACATGATCGCATGATCCCAGTGACAGGTGCCCCTCTGTTGGGTGCGCCTGTAGGCAGATGCCTACTCTGCCTAATTATAAATCCAGCCTTGATCTTAGTTTCTGGAAGGCAGGGCTGTGGGATATTATTCAAGCCTCTTCCTCTCTGCTAGTCTGTCACTCTCAATGACTCCTTCTCTGGTCTCCTCCTGGCTGCCAACTTCCTGTGTCACCGCTCCGGTCTCCAGACCATGCGCTGTTGTGCAACAGCACCGCATCACATGCACAGGCAGCCAGTAAGAGAGGAGTATCCTGTCAAATCACTCCTCTCTCATTGGCTGCAGTGAGACTGACAGTGAACATCAGTCAACATGCTAGGAAGGTACTGTTATGTAAGGTTATGTTGCACATAAAATAGCATGTGACATGAAGGCGCATTCATCATATCTCAGTGATTACAAGGGTGCCATGAGAATCTCGCCCTTCATGAAAAGCGTGAGATTGTCATGTCACGGCTAAAACATTGCTTCATCTGATTTCTCTGTATCTGCTGCTGGTGTAAGCAATGTGTTGTTTGGATTACTTGTACCTTTAAATAAATAAACATTGTATTGGAGTACTTGCACCTTTAAATATTGTATTGGGCGCAACATATTTTAGAAAGACCTTTGATCTGTGTGCTGCATAATTCTCACTGCCTTCACAGGATCATTTAATATGTAGTACTCAGGTGCTGGGGTTCCGTATTTGACTTGTGACTCTAAGTTATGTGACAATTCTAAATGGAAATGTAAACAGAACCCCAGCAACTGAGTAGTACATACTAAATGATCCTGTGAAGACAGAGAGAATTATGCAGCACACAGATCAAAGATCTTGCTAAAGTGTGTTGAGTCCAATACAATATTTAAAGGCACAAGTACTCCAACAAAATATTTATTTATTTAAAGGTACAAGTAATCCAAATAACACATTGCTTACAGCAGCAGCAGATACGGAGACAACAGATGAAGTGATGTTTAGCCTGAGACATGAGAATCTTGCGCTTTTCATGAAGACCGAGAGTCTCATGTCGCCCTTGTAATCACTGCAATATGGTGAATGTACCTTCATGTCGCACAATATTTTGTGTGTGACATTTTAAAAGTGAACCATGAAAACTGCCTCTCCCTTTGCTGCATGGGGGTGGTCTCTTCCCCCATACCACCCTGTGGGGGGGCAGCGAACTAGAACCCACTAGATTATTATGTTGCATACTGTATAATGAACATTTAAGTCTTCTGGATGCAGGGTGAATGTCTTGTTATTCAGTTATTTCTATGAGACTAGAAACTGGAAGTAAATAGAAATGGATACAATAAATACAAAATATTATGGCAGGTATACTGATTGATGTATGAAGGTCTCTGTGATATGTAAATTCTTATTTTAAATAATTTGCTGAGACAGCAACAGAAAATGGGTGGAATTTGCCAAGAAGTTGGCTGAGCAGGGTATGATCAAAGTTTAAAATTGCCAGTTAAATGCAAAGATTTTAATGTTATGTATGTTGGTTTAAATGCAAAAAGAATAAGCTATGCTGCTATATAAATATATTCAGAGCTTTTTCTTAGTTCTAAGTCTGTCCTTTAAGAATGGAATTTGTTATTAATATTATGTCAGATATCATGAATTAAGTCTATAATTGGACAATATGTAGTAAATAGCCCAGTGCTGCACTTTGCATTACCAGAACTGCTTTTGTTCTCCATTTGTGGACCAGTAAACTGCTTCCCATCATTAAAATGAGGCTGGAATTCACAAGTGAAGTTTGAGACTTATATAATCGACTTTACTTGTGGCAACACTTATGTAATAGGCAACAATGGTTAAGCCTCAAAAATGATCTCTTGCTTCTTTCAGCCTCTTTCAGCCTGAGTCCAAAACTCAGACCTTTTTATCTCTGACAGACTTGCTCCTATGGAAACAGACCTGCAGAAAGAGAACTCTCTTATGACCCCTCCCAAATTTTTAATTTAACAAAATTGCAAAATGTTTTGGTCATGGTCAAATTAATACATTGTTAAAAAAAAATTGTATTTGGAAGCTGCAGTAACATGCACTCCCATCCTCATATTATAGTAATCTGCAACAGTATAATTATACTTTCTCACCAATAATTACATATGTCACAAGCGAGGGCTATAGGCCCTGTTGAGACAGTGGGGAGAGTGTGGGAGGGAAAGGGTTAACAATACCAGACTCCTGGTTACCTGTTACAATTCCTAGCAACCACCAAATTAACCCCTGAAATCCCTCCTGCATTTTCACCCCAGTACTACAATTTGCTTCCACCACCAAGACTTTATATCTGGACATCTTAGGTTACCCCAAACACAACAGAATATGGTATAAAATCACCTTAATAATCAGACATAGAATTAAACCTTTAGTAATGTGTGCTCCCTGAGCTTCCTTCAGAGTAGTGAGTTCATATCAGAAAACAGAGACAAGAGCTGATTAATTAAACATTTAATCTGAAAAAAGGCTTCACAGTGCTGATTACAAAAATACAGAATTAAAGGAAATACACAAATAAAGATTACACATTTGCAAAACAGTCCTTAAAATAAAAAGGGAGAACCACAAGAAATCCTTAAATACAATAACAATATTTCCCTTGCGGGAACTTCAAATGGTATTTCCCCCTTCAGTTGTTATAAAGAAATTCCCTGTTTTATCCAAAAAAACACAAAATCCACAGCCAAACCCCCTGGGTGTTACCTGGGGGGAGATTTGGCCTGACAGTTTACGGCCCACTCAATCAGACCTGTCAGGGATGTTACTGCAGAGGTGTACCTGAAAAAAATCATAAGGCTTCCCAAAACATGCAACCCACAGCACACTTCTATAATGTTATAATAATCATATTCTTCATATCTGTGTCAATATCTGGACACCAAATATGCTGGTTCTAACTGGTTGCAAAGTGGCTATTCTTGTAACTCATAGCAGGAACACCTCCCCCTGGCATGTCTGTTACCCACCACAAGGGTAAAACCTGGGCATTCTGAATATATATTTGTACTGAACCATTTTACACTATATATATATATATATATATATATATATATATATATATATATATATATGTTCTCCCTATTTCATAATATTTGACTGTCCCTTGTATGAACACCATCAGGGGTTTTATGACCCCTATTTCCTGCTCTGGCGATGTTATCTACTCAGCTAATTTAGCTAACACTTTAAAAGGTAAAATAAAATACACAAAATATGCAAATTATACATATCAGGGCCCTGCAAGGGCCAACTCATGCCTTGGTGTGACAATATATTATTGTGTTAATCTGTATTTATTTGTGTTTACAACCAGACATACGTATTCTTCACTTATTTAATGAAATGTTTGAAAATGTATTGTTAAATCCCTTTATTACCTCCAATCCCAAAGCCCTGCCCTTTATACTTATTTATTTTTAATCAGTTATTTGCATAAGGGAAAGAAATTAAACAACAAAGAAAAAACTGCAGTAAATTTCATATAATGATGGAACAGTCACAACTCATCACAGATACTGAAGTCAGCATAAGCTAAAATCTGATTTTAGCTCATTTAGAGGTCATCACAGTTCTCTTCTAATTAGTCTTGTGTAGATATGATTGTTACATTTTTAATGACAGATTCCCTTTAAAGTGTGGGTAGCTTTGTCTTAAAACTCAAAGTATGTCAGTAGAAATGTGCCATAATAGTGTTATTCAATATAATATCAGCTCAGTTTTAATAAAAAGCTCTGATGCTGAGATTTAGCTGACCTAAATAAAATGTAGGGCAGTGTTCAAAAGATAAAAACAAGTGCTCATGTAACTGTACAATAAACCCAGGAGCCATTTGTTTCATAATAGTTTAGATGATGCCTCAGCAATGAAGTTTTGTTCACAGAACCCACATATAATATTGCTCCCATTTGTTTTTCTGTTTTTTTTCAGCCCTAAAATGATGTTCTTAATCATTCCAGGTTTCCTAGAATCCATCCTTTACTATAGAACATTTTCTTTGAATACAAGCCACTTTCCCTAAATCCCAAACACATTTCTTCTTCTATTTTCCCTACTCTCATATTAATCTACTAGCAGTGTTGCCCATGTGATTGTGCATACAATGCCAGTGTCAGTGGCAGGGTGGACTGCTGCAGTTGTGAGTCTCACTGCAGCAATTTTCACAGGAGTGGGCAGGAGGCTTCACTGCCCCTGATTTGCTGCATGCAGCTGATCTATACCCCCTGCCACCATGGACAGAGCAGACAGCAAACCAAAAACCACTTTTTATATATATAAACTCCCCTTTCTGCCTTCCTTATCTAAAGGTCATTGTGGCCTGCATTCTAGAAAGCTGTAATATTGAACATGAAAACTGGGTTTCGGAGATTCAGCTTTAGAACCTTATGACTAAAGGAAAACTGGATTATTTCTGTAACAAACCAGCTGCATCATTGGGACAAATAAACAATCCCTATATGCCATTGATTTAAACAGGGTTTTAACTCGTTGAATGCTAGCGAGATCCCCAATGCATTGCTTCACAAAATGTTAGAGACCTCTCTAAACTTCAGTGGATTAAAATTTCATTTAAATCAATAGGATCTTTTTTTGGATTTGGTATTCTTGGAGTGACCTGCTGCTCAGTACTGTGTACCACTGTACTCAGCTTGCCTGTAAGCATTCACGCTTACCTTTACTAGGGAGCCAGCTGCCCTAGTGCTCCATTTGGTAGCTGTCCCCTTGGCGTCCTGGATGCTGTTCCTCTGGGCTTTGTGTGTGGGCTCCTTCCGCATCGCTTTGGCTCCTTCTGCTGGCCGGCTGAGTCAGGCATGCATTACTGGTATTCCATAGTGACGTAATGCCGGCTCTTAAAGAGACAGTATTCCACCTTCCAGGGGTGGAGCTAAGAGTATTTAAACTGCCTGGACATTAACTCATTTGCCCTTTTGTGGTGTCCAGTGCAGTTGGCTTGTGTTTGTGCATTTTTTGGTTCGTCTGAGACACACATAAACAGAGAATGTAGGGGCTCCCTTCACCAAATTTGGAATGGCTAAATGCACACGGAAATCCTCAGATTTCCATCTGCATTCAGCCACTTACCAATTTAAGGATGGCCCATGCTCCATGTTTGTCCAAGTGGATCCCATAGACATTTATGGGATGGACACACATATGATTTATGCGTGTGGGTGTTGCAGAAACTTACACATTTACACCAAATTGTAATCAGATTTCCCTGCCTAAAAAAAGAAGAAAAACAGAATAGGACCTAAACAAGCACTCAACTTTAATAAACAAAAAATTACCATCATGTAGAAATATATAAAGTATTTATTAGTAACAAATAATACCATCAAAGAAAATAAAAAAATCATCATTCCATTATTCATGTATCATTCTCCACCATTCATGACTTTATCATTTGTCATCATGCACTTCACTATCATTTTTGTGGCTTTTTTTCAGCCTGATATATTGGTGCCAGTGTTTTATTGTTTAGTCTGGGATCTGTCTGTCAGGTGCAGATGTTGTAGCAGTCCAGGTTCTGTGGGGTTCATTGTACTCAACTTTGTTTTTTATTTTCTTTGATGGTACTATTTGTTACTAATAAATACTAATAATATATATTTCTATACGGTAATTTTTTGTAGATTAAGGTTGAGTGCCTGTTTAGGGGATATATTATGTTTTTCTTCGTTTTTATGTTGGGTTTAGCTGATTTAGGACCATGGCACCCCAAGTATGATATGCATGGTTATAGATTTAATGCTGTATTATATGAGTAGTACTCCTTCATTATTTTTATAATACAGATTTCCCTGCCTCACATACACAAGGCAGGAAAGTGTGATTGCCTATAGATAAATACCCAAATGTATTCGTCTATGACTGATGCAAAGAGCATTGTTTTGGATACACTGCTTTTCTACTTTCATGAACAATGCTGGTGCTCCCCAATCCTAAATGTTTTGTGGCAATCAACCTTAAAGGGATAGTAATACTTCGTTTATATTTATTTTATTTTGTAGGCATTAAAAAAACATGAAGAACGATATAAGTCTTATCTCTCAAACCTTTATGGTTTGAGAGATATTCACAAGCAAATGTGGAATCCAATCCACAGAACAGACAGATAACAGAAGGGGACAATCTTCTTCCTATGAGAACAATGAAAGCCCTGCCCCCCTTGACAAGTTTTTCAGGTTTTTCCCTTATCGTAATTGAAGATTCTCCCTCTCTGCAGTCTACTTGGGAACCCCCCTTCTGATCTGGCTGAACAGTGTTACATCAGTAAAAGGGGCAGGAGGGGGATACTTTGTCATTGAATTACTCTTGAACTACGACTCTGACAGAATTGAAATAACACTCTCCAAAGTCCAAATACTATGATGATTAATTAGAGCTGCTTTTATTATGAAACATTACTATCCCTTTAAAGGGAAAAGTAAAGAGTAATAATAAAGTGCCATCAACTATAACTATAATTGTCTTACAGATGTGGGAATGTTCCTGCTCACTCATTGATCTTCCTGCAGATTTTTCTGCTTGGATGGGTGACATCAGCACCTCAATTGACACCTATAAGAAAGAAAGCAATATCTCTGTCCTCTCATTATAAAACCAGTACTGGTGATATCGGCATCAGTAGACTTCAATTCAAGGGATAGAAAATCCTCATAGCACCAATTGAAGCTCTGACATCATCCAGGCAAACAAATCCCTGAGATCTCCAGGGTGACCAGCAAGTGTTCTAGGAACTTGATTGCCAATGCTGTGAGACAACTACCTATAGTAAGAAGGCCCCTTCTTATTACCCTTTACTACCCCTTATAAAAATATTTTAATGTTTTATCTTAAAAAAAAGAATTCAGGCATTTCCACCATGTAAATCAGTATATTCTTAGTAGGGGTGGTCGAAACTTGTCGCCGTGTTCCCGCAGGAAATTTTGCGAAAACCACGTTATCATCTGCTTTTTCGCTGGAAAATCTGCTTTAAAACTAGTGGTTAAAATATTCACATTTCTCACCCATTGGCCAAATTTTTTTGCCATTTTTTCAATGGCTAGAAAGTTTCTGCCCATTGATTTACGTTGTTTTCGCACTTCTGCTATAAAAACGTGACATTTTTGCTGAAGGCAGACACAATGAAAAAGCAGCTACAGAGCGAGATAGACGTGCTGTGCTGTTCTCTTGTGATATTTTGCAAAAAGTGAGGCAGGAGATGTTCATAGTGACTCCTATCACTATGAGCAGGGTAAAAAATAATCAATGGAGGAGCTGGAAGGACCATTATGTGTCCACTGAGTCTGAGGAGGAAGGGACCACTACTGTACCAATGCTGTCCAGTCCCCCTAAATCACCCCAAGGGATCTTGGGGAATTGAATGGGAAGGGAGGGAGAAAAGGGAATGGGAAGGAACCGAGAAAAGGAAATGGGAAGGGAGGGAGAAAAGGGTAGTACTAGTGAGAGTAGGACAGATCAGCTGCCTGTGCCTGCTGCAAGACATGCTGCCCCTGTGCCAGTGCCACCATTTCTGTTCCTCCTGCAGCCACTAGTGTTGTACCTGCTGCCAGACGTGCTGCCCCTGCTGCCAGTGCCACCATTGTTGTACCTGCAGCCACTAGTGTTGTACCTGCTTCCAAATGTGCTGTCCCTGCTGCCTGTGCCACCATTTCTGTTCCTCCTGCAGCCACTAGTGTTGTACCTGCTGCCAGACATGCTGCCCCTGCTGCCAGTGCCACCATTGCTGTACCTGCAGCCACTAGTGTTGTACCTGCTGTCAGATGTGCTGCAACTAGCGCTGAACCTGCTGCCAGTGCTGAACATTTTGCCAGTGCTAAACCTGCTGCCAGTGCTGAACCTGCTGCCACCAATACTTTGCCTGCTGCTAGTGTTTCTTGTTGTACTCAGGGGGGCAAGGAGAAAATTATGCCATGTTGTGACATCAGGGGACCCTCTGTCACTTTGCTCGTCACCTCCTCCAAGCAGCAGTGAGATGTGTGGAATAGAGCAGCAGCACGGAGGGACTAGTGGTGGTGGTGGTGTTGGAGAAGCTGGGGTGGAAGAGACATTGATGTCCTTTTTAGCAGAAACTAAGAAGGAATGGGCGACAGGGATGAGGATGGGCATCACCACCACCATTAGCAGTCAGCTTTTGAAATTAGCGGAAATTGCAACTGCTCTAACTTCTGCTGCTGCTGAAATGAAAGGGCAGCAGGGTGCTGAGGAGCAGGCTAGTGTGGCACAGACCACCGTGGACACAGTGGGAATGGGGTCAACAAGTAATGTGGGACTAGGACAGGTTCCTCTTGGCAGCAGTAGCAATACTCCTCCTGATCCTAGTTGCAGTGCTAAATCTGAGGCAGTAGCAGCAACAGCAGCAACATTATCCACTGCCACAGAAAGTGAAGGGGAATGTGGAGGACAGGAAGAAAGAGGCCATTCCTCTCCAACTGTTCCCTATCCCTCCCCCTAGAAGTCATGGTTGCGGGACTATTATTCTCTTCTGTCAGGCACAGTGCAATCATCATCGACAATGATACAGTGCAAAATTTATGACAAGTTAGTAAGAAGGGGAAAGGAGGGACCACACCTTGACACAACCTCCCTGATAACACATATGAAACACAGACACCATAACATTTACTCCAAACATGTTAAAGCCAAACACCCGTTACAGAAATCTAGCACCACTGTTACTGTACCCCCTGACTCTCCTGAAAGTGGGAGATCAAAGAGGAGGAAGAATAAAGAAAACCAGACAGACACTGGAAGTTCCATGACGGGCGAAACAACTAGCTCGCCATCAACATCACCTTCTTCCTCTAGGGTAACCAGTACATCTCCGGCCAATCCACCTCATTCATCGTTACCTCCCCCGCCAAATGATAGCCACTCTGTTAATGTTAGGATATGGCAGTTCATCTCTACCCATTGCACACTGTGTGGTGCACTGACCACACATGCCAGTATGGTGGAGGAGAATCGATACCAGGTCATCAGGTGGCATCTGAGGAGATTCCATCCCGCAGAATATGCTAGGATTCTGGCAAGGAGGGTTCATCATTACTATTAAACTGTCAGCAAGTTGTCATGTGATCTTTAGTGGGGTCTGGACAAGGGGTACAGTGACAGCGGCAGTACTTGGTTTCGGGTGTTATGGTGTTTGGATACAGTTAAGCCCCCAGATGTTATTTACCACACACACTGTGCACATTGCAGTTGCTGATGGAAGCCACAGTTCCTGTTCTCAAGGGAAAAATATATATTCTAATAACAACACACCCACAATGTTTTTGGAGGAGGGGCAGGTGGAGAAGATTTAATGGTCAACTTGTTCTTTTCTCTACATATACTGGGGGCTACTTATTCTTCTGCTACTGCCTCAGGCTCATCACTGGAGCCAGTCGTGGCAAGTGGAACCTTCACCATCCATCTTGCAAGTTACTGCTATTGTTGATCCCATTCCCTTTCAGCTGCCTAATCATCCTGCTGCTTAAACAACTCAGCAGCAGCAGTACGAACAGCAGTTGCAACTCAGGAGGACATTTGACAGTGGCCACTGGCCAACATGACCTGCTGGCATTAGGCCAGTAGGGCATTTTTATTTTTTCTCAGGGTTTGTTTTAAAAAAAAAAAAATAAATAAATAATAATAATAATAGAAAAAAAACTAGTCCTACAAAAAAATAAAACATTTTTGGGTGGTTTGTTTCTATCAAGCCTAAGTCCTACAAATCAATGTTTCCTTAGGGCTTGTGCCAAACTAGCTTAAGTCCTATAAACCAATGTTTCTTCAGGGCTTGGGCCTCTAATAAATCTAAGTCCTACAAAGGCCTCTAACTATAATCAAACAAATCATCCTCTACAAAATACTCTATCAAGTCAAGTATCAGTCCACCCCAGTGGCAGCTTATGTCAGAGGGTTGCTGTCTCTGTCGCTTTAAATACAAATGTCTTATTTTATTTTATTGATTTGTTTTTTTATTAACTGTCCCCACAATAGCAGTCAAGAAATCCCCCCAAAACAAATTCCCTGTTCAAATGATTCATTCACCAACACAGACACCCTCCTCAGACCCCTTAATACCATGTCTTATGGTTTTTATTGTCTTTTCTTTTATTTAGGATTTCTTTTTTATTAAGTGCCCCCCAATCCCAGTAAACAACCCCCCAAAAACATTCCCTGTTCACCCCACCAACACAGGCACCCTCATGCCCCTTTTATAGAATGCCTTTGGGAAATAAAATATTATTTGTAATGCGTTATGTGTAACTTCTATGTTCCCATTGATTTCAATGGGTATAAAAAGAGGAAAAAAATGAAAAATCAGCACTTTTCGCGGGAAATTTCTCGTCAAACGGAAAGTGCCATTTTCGCCAATTTCAGTTTGAAGGCAGTTATTTTGCATATTTTACTGTATACCTAAGGATATAAACATATGTTGATCATTATACTAAATGTAACCAAAATAAGATTTAGCCTTTGGTTATTGTAATATATAGATTTTGCATTTGAACGTGAATATCTTTGCTTTGGTTCAGGGGTTGATGTTTCACTTTTTATTTGGTTCATTTTATGATAATATTAATATTATGAATACATAAAGGAAGTGCTGAGATGATTCTTTTACTGCCTACACTGTAACTATTTTAATGTGACAACCTACTAATATCTTAAAGACTAGAAGGTTCTCTTTCTGGTTTATAAATCTTCAAGGATACAGTCTCTTAAATTTATGATACAGAAGAATAATGTTTCAGAAGACAGGGCAATAACAATACCTAGAATTTGCATTATATAGTTATGTTTCTAAAAGCCAAACGATACTGCTTGTGCATATACCAGGGATGATCAACCTATAGCTCTCCAGCTGTTGTTAGACTAAATTCCCCATCATCCTCAGCAGGCTGTTGGTCATCTGAGGTTGATGGAAGTTGTAATCTAACAATGGTTGTAGAATTAACGGTTGCCCACTACTGATCTTTGTTTTTATTCATTAAATTATCAATTTACAAAGTATATTAATACTTATGAAACCAAATTGCCTAAATTGATAAAGTATATGCATATTAATTTTTAAACATTTTATGAAGTCATATGAACATTAAAACATATTTGCAAAGCAATAATTTATAGCAAGAGTGGGCAAAATATACAGATATTTGGAGGCAGGAATATTTTTTAGGAACCAGCTAGGAGTTTCATTAGCCAGAGAAGGGGTATGAGTATATAATAATTCGCTAAAACGTGCGTAATGACAAAGTCATATGCAGTAGAGACTGCTGCGCGTGCTGTAGTCATGCGCAGTAGAGACTGCCTGTGCCACAGCTGATACAGAGCTGGACGCTCCTTTGGAGCATCCAGCTCTGTATCAGCCACGGCGCGGGCAGTCTCTACTACGCATGACTGCCCCACGACTGGCTGGCAGTGGCACTGTGGCCCGTGTACCGGGCTCTTCAAGTAGTATGTATACAGGGCTGGATTTACATCTCAGGAGCCTGTAGGCACAGAAATTTGAAGTGCCCCCCCCCCGTGGGTCATCTGCACTGGATACCTCCACAATGCTTCTAATCTCCACGTTGCCCCCCATCATCTCCATATTGCCCTCACATTGCCCCCCATCAGCTCCATATTGCCCCCATCAGCTCCACATTGCCCCCATCAGTTCCATATTGCCCCCATCAGCTCCACATTGCCCCCACATTGCCCCCCATCAGCTCCACATTGCCCCCCACCCCATCAGCTCCAACTTGCCCCCACCATCTCCATATTGCCCTCCATCGGCTCCAACTTACCCCCCATTAGCTCCACATTGCCCCCACCATCTCCATGTTACCCTCACATTGCCTCCCCCTGTTGTCCGTTTCCTACCTCCCTGGTAGGAGATCTGTTATCTGTGCCTCCTTTGGCACAGTCTTGTACCTGATGGAGCTCCCGCGCGGTCTCCTATTCAGGAATGCAGAGCGCTGGGAGATGATGTCATCTCGTAGCGCTCTGCATTCCTAAGGAGGCGACGAGCTAAAGGTGGCACAGACCTGCTTAGTATCTCTAGTCACCAGAATAATTACCTTATTTAATAGATTTCTGCTCTATTCCATGGGTCACAGGCAGAACGGAAAGCGGACATCTTGCCATTGTGATGTACACGCGCCTGCGCTGTCAGTCCCAGCCAGATCCAAATGGCTCCTAGCAACGCCTCCTAGACCCGGCTGGGACTGACAGCGCAGGTGCATGAATGTCACAATGGCAAGATGTCCGCGTTCCATCCTGCCTGTCACCCATGAAAGAGAGCAGAAATGTATTAAATAAGGTAATAATTCTGGCGACTAGCGCTACTAAGCAGCTAGTCGCCAGATGGGGACTTAGTGAAGCTAAAGATTGTGTCGGGTGGTAGTTTCCCCTTTAACCCTTTGCATGCCAGAGCGGTATCCAATGCATTGCTTTGCAATGTGTTGGAGACCGCTCCGGCACGCAAAGGGTTAATGTACTGCACTAAAAATTCTGTTTGCTCTCTAATAACTTTTGAGCAAGTCATTTCCAGCAATAAAAACACCCTTGTTTTGCTCAATGAGAAACTCTCCATAAAATAATGGTTTTTATATGAAAAAAATACTTTCTTAAAAAAAAAAAATTAAATTAAATTAATTGAGAAAATTATCCGGCCACACTATCCAGTTTAACAATAAGTGTAAGTCTTTTTTTAACCCATAGAATACTA
This sequence comes from Rhinophrynus dorsalis, assembly GCA_037306005.1. Taxonomy (NCBI): domain Eukaryota; kingdom Metazoa; phylum Chordata; class Amphibia; order Anura; family Rhinophrynidae; genus Rhinophrynus; species Rhinophrynus dorsalis. The sequence goes on along the minus strand of CM074719.1, from coordinate 164,276,779 downwards.
GAAAGGTCTCAAAGAGTGATTGCAGAACTAAGCTGCACTTGGCAATCAGATTGCAGAATGGTCTCCTCCTATTGATTTATTTATTTGTTTATTTATTTATGTGCTTGTTTGGGCTCACTGTTATGCAGAAAGTTAAGTTAGATACATAGAGCTGCAATGAAGTATTGAATAAATGAATGTATGAAATCCATTCTCTGTCTAATGAAGGGAGTCTTTCTGGAGCTTTACTAATTGAGCAAAATATTAGGAATCACTTAAATGAGTGCCAGTTGCATCTTTCACATTCCAGGAATGATATCTTAGTACCTTGAAGCGTACTGAATATGTAATCCAGACTACAAGTCTTGCTTATTCAGCATTTCAAAAATTAAAGAAGCTTTAATGCTTAAACCAAGTTACTCTTACATGAAGGAGCATATTTTATTAATAATTGACCTGTGTAAATTTTCCTTACTCTTGATTTTTTTAACCCCTAAATGACAGCAGTCCTGTGGAGTGGATTCCCCTTAAAGACCGCTTTGGTCTCATTTCGCGAGCTGGCATATGTGACTGATCACATGTGCTGGCTCGTTGAACGAGGGTCTGGTACTGACCTCTCCAGTCTTTTTTGTGTGCAAAAAAAACATGACGTGCCAGGACTGTCATCGGTGAAATACACAGATGACGGTCCTATCACGGCATAGGTCATTAAGGAGTTAAGGTGGACACTTAGCCTGTCACTAAGAGAGGGACTGTAGTAAAGAAGTAGTAACATAGTAACATACATAGTAATATAGTAAATTAGGCTGAATAAAGACACAAGTCCATCAAGTTCAATCTTTGCCTCATACCCTAGTGACATGAGAACTGTATAGCTATCCTGCTACTAAATAAGTTAGTCTTTTTCAGACCTTCCTGATCTGCCTACTAATAAACAGTATAACCCTGTATGTTCCCATTTGAAATAAATGTATCTAATCTTCTCTGGAATGTATCCATTGTATCTGCCATAACCACCTCCTTGGGCAAAGAATACCACAATTTAACAGACCTTACTGTAAAAAAACCCCTTCCTCTGCTGAAATCTAAACCTCCTTTCCTCTAATCTCAAGGGGTGTCCCCTGGTCACCTGATCGGGCCTTGGAATAAATAACTCACCGCAAAGATCTTTGTATCAACCTCTCATATATTTGTACAATGTGATAAGGTCTCCTCTTAGTCGTCTTTTCTCTAGAGTAAATAAACCAAGTTTGTCTAGTCGTCCCTCATACGTCAAGTAATCCATTCCCTTAATTAATTTTGTTGCTCTTTGCTGTACCCTCTCTAGTTCTAGTATATCCCTTTTCTGAACTGGTGCCCAAAACTGCACTGCATACTCAAGGTGAGGTCTTACCAGAGATTTGTATAATGGCAAAATTATGTTATCCACTCTTGCTTAAATACCTCTTTTTATGCAAGACAGGATTTTGTTTGCCTTTGCTACTGCTGTTTGACACTGGTCACTGTTTCCAAGTTTGTAGTTGACAAGGATACCCAGGTCTTTCTCTAGCAACGAGTCCCCTAAAATGATTCTATTAAGTTCATAAGTAGCCTTGGGATTATTTCCTACCAATTGCATGACTTTACACTTCCCCACATTAAACTTCATATTCTATTTGTTTGCCCAATCTGCCATTTTATATAAATCCCTCTGTAGAGAGCAATCATCCTGTTCTAAATTAATTAACCTGCATAATTTAGTGTCATCTGCAAATATTGATATTTTGCTTTCTATATCTACTTTTAGGTCATTTATAAACATGTTAAACAGCAGTGGACCTAATACTGAACCCTGAGGTACTCCACTCTCCACTTTAACTGTATTGGAGAATTGTCCATTTACAACCACACACTGTTCCTCCTTCAACCAGTTTTGTATCCAATTGCAAAGGTCATCTCCTAGCCCTGATTTCCTTATTTTATACCCCAGCTTTCTGTGTGGCACTGTATCAAATGCTTTTGCAAAGTCTAGATATACTACATCAACTGCCTTGCCATTATCAAGGTTGCTGCTTACTTCCTCATAGAAGCTGAAAAGGTTAGATTGGCATGATCTATTCTTCATAAATCCATGTTTTTTCCTGCTAATTATCTTATTTTTTATGTTGTAATCCTGAATATAGTCCCTTATTTTCCCTTCTAGCAGTTTTCCCAATACAGAGGTCAAACTCACAGGTCTATAATTTCCAGGTTCTTCTTAAATAGAGGCACTACATTGTCTCTTCGCCAATCTTGTGGCACTGAGCCTGTGGGGAGAGAATATTTAAAGAGTAAATATAGGGGTTTTGCCAACACTGCACTGAACCCTTGGATGTATAGCATCAGGACCCGGTGCTCTATCAGTCTTAATTTTGTCCAGACTACCCATGACATCTTCTTGAGTTAACCCAATATCTGATAATTGTATTGCGTTATTAGTTACTTGTTGAGGCTCTTCTACCATTCCTTGCTCCCTTGTATATACTGATGCAAAAAAAGTGTTTAGAACATCGGCCTTTTCCTTATCCTCACTAATCAACTCACCATCTCATTTTTGAAAGGTCCAATACACTCTCTCTTAAGTTTTTTGCTAATATTAATATTATTGTGAGTTATAAGCAATGTTATGGAGAAACAGAACGATATGTTACATAACTGATTAGGTTACCAGTAAATATTGTGATGTTAATACTGTTCATCACAACCTCCAGCACAGATCACATAGAACACAGAGGTGTTCTTATGGTAGCAGGCCTGCTGAGCTCACGTCTGAACCCTTCAAGACAGTTCTGCTCACTAGGGCTGTTGGTCATTACTCAGGACTGCCCCCCAAATACTCTGTTTTATACCATTACTTTATCAGTTGAGTCTGGTGAAGACTAGTCAGTTGGGATAAATAAAAAGTGGATAAACTCCCACTTGGCCTTTTCTGGCCCCACCCATTTGCAATTTCTTTCTGGAACTAGATGCATTTGCATATGTGTGTGTGTGTAGAGGGGATCCCTAAGTTTGAGTTCTTGTGTGCTTAACTAAGGAAGAACATCCTGTTAACTATCTGCATGCCAGCCATGTGTGTGTGTGTGTGGGGGGGGGGGGTGCATGGGCTAGGCTGCTTTGCGTACCTGCACTTCCAAGCCTGCACCCTGGCTTTTTTGTTTTAATGTATTATTATTAAGACCTCATTGGGGGGGCCCCTACTGATCTCGCTGGGAGATCAATATAGGTTACACAGGACAGCAATGTGCTTTCCTGCTTCTCACCTTCACAAACTTTCTGGTAGGAGTAGGCAGGGATCGGGGAAAGCTTCACTGGTGATCATCACATGAAGATGTAGAGAGGCTTTCCCCGATCCCTTCCACTTCTGCTTGGAAGTTAAAGTAGAGGTGAAAGCAGGAGAGTATGTTGACAACCCATACAAACAGAGTACAGTTTTTCTCTTCCTGACATTAGGTACTGCATACACTAAGAAATTTCATGGTGTTGTAAAATGTTAGTATCTTTGAAGCAACTGAAATGTAAATTTAGTGTAGACAGCCTATTTAAAAAATAAAAATAAGGAAACGGGTAGGGGTAGATTTGTACTTCTTACACCCACTGTGGTATGCCAGCCCATACCAATTGGACACCATTTTCCTTGGATGAGCAGTAGCTAATAATGGAGTAGAAAATCCCATACTCTTCAAAACGTTACTATATTTGAATGGGTGGAAATGAAAAAACTTAATTTTTTTCATTTGACCATCTTCTGGAAACAGTTTTCAAATATTTCAGTACATTTGAAGGGGTGGAAATGTAAATGAAAAAAATACCACATTTTTCCTTTAATGCAGCCTTCTAGAGAAATTTGTGCACATCAGCCAAGGGGTAGAAAGGCAACATATCTCTCATTTGATGCATTGGTATATCTGCTTTCAGGAAATGTATTCTTTTATATAGTTATTGAGCTGTTTTAGGGTAATTTTACCATGTAACCAAAGGAATTTGCATTTTAGTTCATAAAGTTCAAAATACTTTTGCTTTTCTGGTAATTAGGGATCTGTGCAGGTCATGCACATAGGTAAAACTATACAAATTTTTGTACTAAGGGGATTCAGGGGCTTTTAAAAATAATTTAAACTTACACAACCAACTTAAATTTTTTTGTTATGTACTGTATGGTTTTAGCAAAATAGTTAATTTCTAAATATTTTTGTAATTATGACATCTTAACTTGTTGCCCAGTTTCCAGGTAATTAACCAGGTAATTAACAGTGAAAACTTTACTTCATGTGATGCACCATGCAAATGGTCAATTCATTCTAAAAAAATGATGTATACATTTTCCTAATGTAACTAGAAAGTTACCAGTGGGAATCAGACCTATACAGATGGATAGCAACAATACTGACCAAAGCCCCTGGCAATCAAAGGGTTAAGTTCAAACTTTTTGATGGGCCTTTTTATGATTGTCATTATATATGTCCCTGGAGGTTGGGAGGTAGCTCACCTGGTTAATGCACCAATTGAAGAATCTGCTCAAACCTCTGGGTCACAGGTTCTAGTCCTGGCAAGATCAACTCAGCCTTTCATCCTTCTAAGCTAGATGAAATTAGTAGTCACTACATACTTGAAAATGAGAGACAATCTCAATGTATCCTTCCAGATCTATTTCTATTTTATATTAACTCTCTCTCTCTCTCTCTCTCTCTCTCTCTCTATATATATATATATATATATATATATATATATATATTTGTGAGTTTTTTGTTAATTTTTTTTTGCTTTTTTGACCTCTGCTCTTACTGAACAATATGTCAATATGCTAATAAGCAGTTATTTTTCTACCAAGTCATATACAGTATATTGCGGTCTGGAGAGTTGTAGGAAATGAACACATTAGACCAGCCAAAGCATTTCTCAAGTTGCACTTACAGTGAATGCTGCCTTGTGCACTGAATCATAAAGGTAAATGCATGAGAATAGCTTACAATAGCCTTCTGGTTCAGGGAAATGAATGGTCTTGGATAAGGGACAATAATAAGACACTGGGGGATGTATGAATACAATTCAACACTAAGCCAGTTGCTGAAATCTATCATGCAGCCCAGTGCTTGCTGTCACGGTTTGTTATGACTCTCAGACACAGAGTTAAGATAAAAACACAACTTTATTGAAAAGTTTAAAGGAAACCCCTTAGGGTAGTATACACATAGAACATTTAGTGACAATACATAGTAATTTGAGTAGTGGTATACAAAATGTAAGACAGGCTCTACCGGCCTTGCCAATACCGGGTAAGGCAACCTTAGGTGGCACAAGATAAGAAGGTTCTACCGGCCTTACCAATATACCGGGCAAGGCAGCCTGGAGACTGGTACAACGGATAGTAAAGGCTCTACCGGCCCTGCCAATATACCGGGCAAGGCAGCCTAGAGGTTGGTAGAATGAACAGTAAAGGCTCTACCGACCCTGCCAACATACTGGGCAAGGCAGCCTGGAGACTGGTACAACGAACAGTAAAGGCTCTACCGGCCCTGCCAATATACCGGGCAAGGCAGCCTGGAGACTGGTACACGATGAGTGAAGGCTCTACCGGCCCTGCCAATATACCGGGCAAGGCAGCCTTGAGACTGGTACAATGAATAGTAAAGGCTCTACCGACCTTGCCAATACCGGGTAAGGCAACCTAAAGTTGGTACAATGAGATATAGGTTCTACCGGCCTTACCAATATACCGGGCAAGGCAGCCTTGGCTGCAAGTACTGGACAGTAGCAATGGTGACCTCCATGACTGGCCAAGTTGTAATAGACCATTCACATAAGATGGACAGACTGAGGTCCACAGAGTAGACAGGATGATATAGTCTCTCTATAACACAGGAGCGAACCAGTACCCGCGTACTGGAGTACACAATCTCTACCGGTGCTGAAAGAAGCACGGAAAGCAACCGGTTATGAATGGAGTGAATCAGTACCCGCATACTGGATAAACAGGATCTCTAACGGTGCTGTCTAGGACTGAACAGCAACCGGTCATGTGTGGAGTGAACCAGTACCCGCGTACTGGATAAACAGAAACTCTATCGGTGCTGTCTGGGACTGAACAGCAACCGGCCATACATGGAGCAAACCAGTACCCGAGTACTGGAGTGACAAAATCACAACCGTCACAATAAGCAGCAGGTTATACATGGAGCGAACCAGTACCCGCGTACTGGAGTGACAAAACCTCTAACGGTATAATGAGCAACCGGATATACATGGAGCAAACCAGTACCCGCGTACTGGAGTGACAGAACCTCTACCGGTACAATGAACAGCTGGTTATACATGGAGTGAACCAGTACCCGTGTACTGGATAAACGGAACCTCTACCGGAGCAATGAGCAGCTGGTTATACTTGGAGCGAACCAGTACCCGCGTACTGAATTAACGGAACCACTACCGGAGCAATGAGCAGCCGGTTATACATGGAGCGAACCAGTACCCGCGTACTGGTGTGACAGAACCTCTACTGGAGCAATGAGCAGCCGGTAATGCATGGAGTGAACCAGTACCCGCGTACTGGAGTGACAGAACCTCTACCGGTACAATGAACAGCCGGTTATACATGGAGTCAACCAGTACCAGCATACTGGATAAACGGAACCTCTACCAGAGCAATGAGCAGCTGGTTATACATGGAGCGAACCAGTACCCACGTACTGGAGTGACAGAACTTCTACCGGTGCAATGAGCAGCCGGTTATGCATGGAGCGAACCAGTACCCGCGAACTGGAGTGACAGAACTTCTACCGGAGCAATGAGCAGCCGGTTATACATGGAGCGAACCAGTACCCACGTACTAGAGTGTAAAACACAAGTGAATGAAAATGTCGCCAGGGCGACTGGAGGAGAGAGGCACACTGCAGACGATCCAGGATCAGGAACACAGCCGGTAATGGACAGGAAACAGATCTTCAGGCAGTCAACCGGATCAGGAACGGCAGCAGGAAACAGCAGAAGGAACAGCCACCCCAACCGGATCAGGAACGGATGCTGGAACCAGGGAAGTTGGCAGACAGGAACTCAGGCGATAAAGACGAGCAGGAACAGAGTAACGGCCCAGGAGGCTCAGGAACCCAATGCAGGTGCAGGCAGCATGGAGGCAACACAAAAGGGCAACCAAAGGGTGTCCAAGCTCAGTCTAAATAGGCAATACAGGGCGGGCTGAAAGCAGGCAGCCAATGGAGAGCCCCCTACTGGTAACTGACAAAGAAAGGCAGCAATCACGGGCACCGTGATACTTGCCTAACATAAATATACTAAGCTGACAAGTCTTTTTGCTTCAAGGGAAGGGCGGGGAGAAGTGTGTGGGCTTTTTTGGGGTGTTCCTTTCCACTACACCTTGTTTATCACAATGTATTGAACAAGGCATGCATTTGTTAATTTTCCTGCTCATACTGTGTGGAAGAAGTACAAGCCTGCTGACATAACAACAACTAAGTGTTTGTGACCATATTTATAGTACAGATATGGATAAAATACGTTTGGCAGAACAATTTTACCTGGTCTTTGGGCCTGCCTGGCCGTGCAAAGAGCAGCATTACTATACAGAGAAAATATATCTTCTGGCTTTCCCTGGAAAGGAAAAATTATAGATTTCTCATAAAAGTACAGGTTTGATATATATGTATGCAGAGAAAGCAAAAACACAAACAAACACAGCCTTCCAACAAAATTTTTAAAAGAGATGTGGCCCTCAGGTCAAAATAATTGACCTACCACAACTGTAGTGGGTTCACTTTTGAATGGTCACACGCAGAAGAGCATGCGACCATTCAACTCTTTCAGCAGGTTGCATGGCTAAACAGCACGACGTGACAATCTCTCAGTGCATGACACTGCGAGATTGTCACATCGCATAGCCAATGGGTGCATGCTGCAGATAAGTTTATTCTTTATTTTTTTGCTGTATTCACATCTCTGAATTGTTTGTGTCCTTCCCCTGGTTCTGAACCCATTTGTTAAGCACACAGAGGCAGCTGGAGCCCCTCCGTGTGCTGCAGATAATAATCCGTCCTCTTCCTAATGGCTGCTAGCCTGTGCCTTCTGCTGGACGGAGTATTATCTGCAGCACACGAGGCGCTCCAGCTCTACCCCTAAGTGCAGCCTCTGATTACTAACTCTAGTTGAGCTGTGATTTGTACATTACCACCACCTCCCCTGAGATTCTGAGCTTGTCCATTTTATGGGTAGTTTACTTTTATTAACATTCTCGCTATCTTTTTTTTTAATAAAATGTCAAGATATTCTAAACTGCAGTATACATAATTATTAACTGTTGCTTTGATACTTTGACCTATAGGGGCTTATATGTATAAAGGCAAAAGTGGATCTGTTCTGAGGCTAAGTAACTGCACTATATATAAAAAAAAGTTAAAAATCAAATGTTTAAATACAAGTAATACTTTGAATAATTTGCAATGTCACAGTGGCCTGAAATTGTAGTGGCACTGTTGCTATACCATCCTATGGAGATTTATGGTCCCAAAACATGTACCTACCTAGTATGTCCATGAATTCAACATATTAAGAAGAACCACTTATTCCTAGGGTACAGTTCACCTTTAATTCTGAAGTGAAATGTGTAGTTATGGAATGATCTACTTTGACCTCAGCTTTATTTAAATAAAGCTGTTCCTGTGTAAAACCAAAACACCAGGTGCACAATTTTGTTTATATATATACCTATATGAGTGTATTAAATAGAAAAGGAAGTACAACATCATATCAAGCAAATTAAATACAGAGACACAGTCAAAGGATATAGCATAGAGGTAACCATGCATAATCTGGAGAACATAGATATAAACCGTGCACATGTTCATTACAACTTGGTTCGCCTGACATATGAGAGGATGGTTTTGTGCTCTAGGAGCAACTGTGGTCTCTAACAGAGGCTGAGGATGACATTAGCCAGATGCAGATGGAGCAACCAAAGGAAAGAATAGAAGAGGAAACTGAGAAGCAGATAACAAAAGTATAAAAATCTGCTGCAGGACTGGAAGAGATGAAACCCCGGCCCACCACCAAAAGCAGTTAGGGAGAACAAATCAGTAAATCATAAACATGTCAAATGAGCCATTTTTGATGATATAGTGGAAATGTGTGCATGTTAACGGATTGAAGCCTATCCATAATGTAATCAGTGACTTTAGATTTTTACATGGAAAGAATTGGTGGCGAGGGGGTGCACCAGAGTTTTGGGATAAGGACACTGGATGCATTCAGTAAAGAGTATAAGAGGAAAGTCTGATGCTTTGGTGTTAGGGAGTGGGAGAATATAAGAATAGAAAGAAAAGAGGATCCATTGATTAGGGGAGTCTAATTGTACATCTATAGAGAAAAATGAGAGAGAGCACAGGGGTTGCCCCTAGTGCAGTGAATCCAAAATAAGTTCCATCACCATCAACGACCCACACATGGATTCTTACAAGCGGAGTGTCTGTCAATCACATATATGATAGCCAGCAAACACATAGGTCTGGGTATTAAACTGACCCAGGATAGTATAATGGACAGTCCTTACTCAGGCATATGATATGCTGCTCCTCCTCTTTACCACATTCCCTCAAAAATGGCAGACCAAATGCAAACAAAAAGAAAGGGGAGGGGTGCCACAATAGTGTACTATTGTACATATATTACAAATATAATTAAAACCAGAGTTCACTCATGTGATTCCACAGTCAACAATAATAATCAAACATGTGAAGGTAATTTCCATCTTCGCACGAGATCCCATGTAATTCAGGAACCACTGCACCAATATGAAGAGTGAGAAGCTAACTAATAACATACTAATGTATAGCATTCAATCAAAGTACATAAATATGAATTTAGCTTTGAGAAAGCAGTCTGTGAACCGTGAAACGCATTAGTCTACCAGGAAGTGTTTTTAACTTTTTTATTTTGTGTTTGATCACATTCATATACTTTGATTAAACACTATACATTAGTATGTTATTAGTTTATTGTTCTACTTCGTATTGGTTGCAGCAGTTCCTGAATTACATGGGATCCCTAGCGAAGACTGAAGTTAACTTATCATGTTTAATTGTCACCATTAGGAATATTCCTTTGCTGACTTTGGTTTTAATTATATTTGCAATATATGTATACTACTACACCATTGGTTCTCAACCTTTCTAGTGCCGCGACCCTTTGATAAAATTTCCCAAGTTGTGGCGACCCCTAACAGTAACATTATTTTCGTTGTTCCTTCATCGCTGTAATTTTGCTACTGTTATGAATCGAAATATAAATATCTGATGGTTTTAGGCGACCCCTGGCAAATCGTCATTTGACCCCCGAAGGGGTCCCGACCCACAGGTTGAGAACCACTGTACTACGCTATTATGGTGCCCCCCTTTTTCTTTTTGTTTGCTAATTGTAGATCAATTCCCAAAATAGGAGGATAGGAGGGCAATCCCACCATAGATGAAACATTGGGCCTCTACGTACTAAACAACTCCAGAAAGGGGAAGAGGAATTAGAACAAATTATAGATAGTTTATCTGGAGTCATTTACCACACAGTATATAACTTATAGTTCTTAACCATTTGAAAATGTCTTTGGCATTTTTGCAATTAGCTCCGAAGATTTCATACCAAGCGGATACCTTCATGACCAGACCCTTGAATATTTTTTTTTTATTTAAATATATCATGTAACCCTTTCTGGACCAGAGAGGCCCAGAACTAATTTTAAAGCAGTGCAAGGCACATCTCTCTTGTCCTTAAGTGATTAGAACTTGAGAGAATAAACATGAGAGACCTGAATGCTGCATTAACCCTTTCAGTGCTAGATGGAGCGCAACAGGAACCACTCTGGCACTCAGTTAAAAGAATATACTGATATGCCTACCACTTCATGAATCACACCTATTCTTCTAAGGGTGAATGCGTGAATAGGCACAAGAGCTGGTTTCCATTTGCTGTGCCTGTTTGATGCCTATGTACTTAGCTATTTACACCATAAATGCTCCTCTTTAATTTGCTTGTGAAAAGGGATAGGCATTGTGGGACTGTATGAGCATTGAAGGGCATTCTATTCTTCTGATCCTTGTTTCATGTACTATCTAGCTACAGAGGGAATCATTGCAAATGTTTTCAATTTCCCTGCATATGTTTTAGTGGAGACTTTTGCTTGAATTAAAATTTTTAAGGAAAAGTAACACCTCAAAATATTAATCCCTCTGTGTTCCCTTAATATGGCCAGAAAATCCTAATGGCCCCTCTGAATGTTGTTGTCATTGAGACATTGTTCAAGCTATAACATATTCAACCAGTCCTTGATTTACTGTGCATGGAGGCAGCCATAACAGTTGCTAGCACAAATACAGAACACACACTTTGCGCATTTAATATGGTAATATTAAACCTTTAAAGACCAGAAGGGTGTGCAACCCATTGATTTGGTCCTCATGCACTTTGACTGAAAAGCTGCCAGCAACTGTCATGCCTGCCTCCATGGACGTGACATCTACACACCGTGGAACTCTCCTGATCTGCCCTAGAGGCTTCAGTTTATAGAGTTAATTACCAAATTTCCAGAGACAGAAGCTGATTCTCTGGCGGTGGTGAGTTTCCTGTGAAACTCTGCCCACCTCTCCTTCCCACATTATCAACCCCCTTCTCCTCTTTCCCACCTTCTTTTGCCAGTTCCCACCAACTATATGACAATATGGTGGCAAACCCTGCCCACCTGATCAGGTCCTTCCCCCTTTATGCTGCACATCACATCATTTACAAACCCCTGATCTCGGCAGATGAGCTCTGGGAGCTCAAGAGGATGAAGTTCCCAGCTATGGACATCTCAGACTGACTGAATATGTTAGCAAAAGGCACGAGAGCAAAATTCATAGGGGTCATTAGGATATTCTGGTCATAGTAAGATAATTGGGGGTTATTATTAGGAAGTGTAACTTCTCTTTTAACGTTGGAAGAATGTGAGCACTGATATGCACTAAAGTGTTGCAAGATACCAGTAGGTACAGGGTGCAGGATTCTTCAGCTATCATCAGCTAATCACAGTAAATGAGCTGCGATGGCAGACTCCTAAAACAACGAACAGAGTTGAAGGGCTATTTCATGCAGGTGACAGAACTGCAGCAGACACCTACTCACCTTTCTCTTGCTCTCCACTGCCAATCTTGTTGCAGGTGGTGCTTGGTTGATGGCTGGCCACTCATTGAAAGTTGAGATTAGTATCCCAACCCCCACCACTGCTTGTGTGATATATATGCTTATACCTTCATTGGTTGACATGCAGATCTGCCCTGCTGTATCATCACTGCATTTTTGAATGCTCACACTAAAGATGAATCCCGTTGGACTGTGGTGCAATCATGCAAGGAGATAGTTGCCCTTGTGAAAATCACCATAGCTCAGCAGTATACCTTTCACCATGGATGACATAACCAATGCAGCATCTCTGTGTTTCTGTCCGCTATTTGAAAGGAGTCTAAGACATTGGTTACCTGTAACCTACAACAGAGATATACTGCAAATTTACTGATATCATATCTGTCTTATTGGAGATTACTAGAAGTCAGATACATAGAAATACTGTTTTATTTAAACAACTTTGATATCTAGCTCTACAAAAAACCTTGTGAGGCAATATATTTATTAATCATATAACACACCGGACAGCATGTTACTTTAGCTGTGGTTCATTTTGATGGTGAAATTTGATATCTACTGGCAGTTTCATATAAAATTATACTTAATATGCTGATTTCATTAATTAATCACGTAATGGAAAAATAACACTCTGTTTATTAAGGCAACAATATTAGGTTACAAAAAATAACCTTGTATCTAGTACAGAGGAATACAATGTTATATTTATCAGTTGTGTACCAAATGTTGCTTGTTCTCATTAGCTCATTTCTCTGAAAATGTGCTTTGTTATTTACATACCAGCTTTTAACATTTTGAAAGTCACAACTGTATTTCTGCTGTTTATTGACGGCAAAACCAGAAATAAAGTTACTTGCATTATTGGATTCATAGCCATTACTGGGAACTCTCCGGATCTGTCCTGGAGGGACAGTTGGGATATTACTACTAGCAAGGCCCTGGATCCCAGCAGAAGACAAGGAATATAATGATTTTGTCGTCATTCCGTGCTGTTTGAATGTCCAGACATTTCAGTGCGGAGCTTTAAGGCACGTCGTCATTGTTAGGAATGGAAAAGGGGCACAGTGACAGCCTGATTTCTTGGGGGATGGTTTAATATTGTCAACATAATCCACAGGCTGTGTATGTTAGATGTGCTTAAAGGGATAGTAATATTTACTTTTAAGTTTATTTAATTTGGTAGGCATAAAAAAATTTGAAGAACGATGTAAGGTTTATCTCTCAAACCTTTATGGTTTGAGAGATATACCTTCCTAATGTTGCCTTCTGAGAGGAGTCAGTGCTCTAGCTAGCAGCTGTTCATTTGACAGGGTGGAGGCTCTTCAGCAGAGCAGAAAATGTGCGATCTAAATATTAATACTTAATTGGAACGGTCTACAAAGTGTGCCTGGTTTGCAGTCCTCTGAATTCTGTGGTGGAGGCAGGCTCTTCTGTTACATTGTATCACTATCCTAAATTTCACAATAGTGGAAACAAAAATTCAGGGAGTTCACTGTCAGAAACTTAAAGGTGTATAAAAATATTGGTGAAGCTGAAGAAAAATAATAAAAAGTACAAGTATTTTTACTTTTATTATATACTTGAAGAATATGTAAAATGAAAAAGGAGGTCACTTAAGTAATCCAATAGAACTATTTTATTATTCCAGGGAAAGAAAGTCCAAATGTTATTTTTTTGAGTTTTCTGGTACTTATTATTTATTTGGATTCATAATTCTGTAACCCTGACACGTTTAGAATAATAGGTTTTTGAGCTTAGTCTTCCCTTCCCTGAAATGACAAATTGGATTCTTAACCATATAAGCACCAGGGGGATTGTAATAGTTATTTATTTTGGATGTAGAGATTATCAGATCTCCAATTAGTCACAGTGGCATGAGCAGAATAGGACTGTGGCATCACAGTTTCAGACTTTATTTGTGAACACAGAGTCTTAAAGGGATAGTAATACCTAAAATGTAAAAAAAAATATGTTGTAGGGTTTATCCCCCTGAGTAAAACAAGAGTACTCCCACTGCTGAAAGATGTTTCATTCAAAAGTTATTAATTTTCAAAGTTGAATTTTTAGGTGCAATATCACAGTGGCCTGAAATTGTACAGTGGCGCTGTTGCTACACGATCCTATGGACAGCTCTGGTCTCAGGACCATAAATCTCCATAGGATGGTGTAGCAACAGCGCCACTGTAAAATTTCAGGTCACTGTGATATTGCACCTAAAAAATTCAACTTTGAAAATTAATAACTTTTGAATTAAACATCTTTCAGCAGTGGGAGTACTCTTGTTTTACTCAGGGGGATAAACCCTACAACATATTTTTTTTTACATTTTAGGTATTACTATCCCTTTAACTATTATTGCCTCTTATATTAGTTATATTGGCTGATGCTCCAAGTTTTATTTTCTTGGCATTGACCCGCTTTTCTTGCTGGCAGCTTGATTGTAATAAAATATTCACACATGAATATTTTCTATAAAGGTTGAAACTCTTAAGTTACATATTGATAAATATATCTTTCAGAGGAGTCCTGCACTGATAGCATTTAAGTTTTGGATCTTAAATGCTGGCAACTCACCATCTTGCATTACGACTCCATTCTCCCCTCACACTTAAGCCTTGGAACCCAAGCATATGTGGAATCCAGTTAATTCTGTCAGGGCAGGGTCTGTAAATACACTCTGAAGTTATTCTGACATTCACTAAGTTATTAATCATATTGTGTCTTGCTGGATAAATACAGAGCAGACCAAAGTTCTCATATTGGAGTATAGGCACTTTAAAATTGACACGTGAGCCCATTGGTAGAATCCTTCTACCAGCACCACAACTAAATACCATGAAGTGGAAACTAGAGATGCACCGATACCAATTTTTTAAGACCGAGTACAAGTACCGATACTTTTTTCAAGTACTCACCGATACCAATTACCGATACCTTTTTTTGCGGTCATTTGCCAGTTTTCTAAGTACCTACATGTTTTAGGTACTTGGAAAACTGGCAAATGACCGCAAAAAAAAAGTATTGGTAATTTGTATTGGTGAGTACTTGAAAAATATTATAATTTTATATATATATATATATATATATATATATATATATATATATATATACACACACACACATACACACACACACACCACCTCTTGATTCTCCCTTTTTGACTCTTTCTCCCACCTTTTGCTTAATTCTACCCCCTTGAGCCCCCTTATTTTGTCTTGGCTTTTGATCCCCCTTTCTCCCACTCCTCCTTGACTCACCTTTTTGCCTCTCTCTCCCTCCTGATCACCCCTCCTTTTGCCTCTTCTTGGCCCCCCTCTTTGGTCTCCTGATCCTTCCTCCTTCTGACTTTTTCTCCCTCTTCACCCCACTGTCTGCCTTTTTCACCACCCCCTGCCCCATCTTGCCTCCTTAACGCTCCTCTGCCGGGTGCTCGCTGTTCTCTTGCGAGCCCCGGCAGAGGTCAGCGTCGGAGCGTTGCCATGGTAACCCGCGGCAATGCTCCGACGCTGTAGGAGTGAGAGAGGTGACCGGGGAGCATTGTGAGCAGCTCCCCAGGCTCCCTCTCTGCAGCACCGACCCTGACACAGGGTATCGGTGCTGGCATCGGCCGCATTTGCGCGAGTACAAGTACTCGCGCAAATGCTGGTATCGGCACCGATACCGATACCAGTATCGGTATCGGTGCAACCCTAGTGGAAACCACCCTCAGTTGTTTACATTGTTCACTATGGGGCACCAGGCTACAAAGATAAGCCTAAGGCTTAGTCCTAGTTCATTATACTTTCCGTACAACTGTTATGTCATAACCTCTACTCATTGTTATGATGATAACATCCAAAGGTGCTCCAAAGGTCTGGACAGCTGACAACTCTCACATGACCATGCAACTGGAAAAGGCTGGAGGTGCACACACGGTATAGAAAAAGTGAAAGTGAATACTTTATTGTTGCAGTACTAGACATTGTTTTGGTGGAATTACCCCTTCATCAGGTGCTCATTCACTCTGTGTTCACTCTGTGTACTTGAGGATGGGGTAATACCCCTGTTATTTTGACCAAAATACTAAAAGCAGGGTAGACTTCACAGAAGTTTGCAGTATCATTTAGCTGCTACAAGATCAAAAAGGGTACTATCCTGTGGAAAAAAAGGTATACATGCACAGGATGTGAATATAATTGTATATAAATCCTTGGTAAGGCCTCATCTAGAATGTGGAGTAAGTACAGTCTTTGGCATCACTTCTTATGAGACATTATAGAATTGGAAAAAGTACAGAGACGTGGAGGATCTGAGTTATAAAGAGAGACTAGTCAAACTGGGCTTGTTTACATTATAAAAGAGACATCTAAGGGGTGATATGATTACCATTTAAAAATATATTCAAGGTCAATACATAGAACTCGCCACGGAACTATTTACTCAAAGAGATGAGCATTCATTAAAATCAGGCACTTTTGCCTAAAATAAAAACCATGTACCTGTTACAGTTAAGGCAGTAAAGTTATGGAATTCTTTGCCTTGGGATGCTGTGCTTACAGACAGTGAAATTGCTTTCAATTAATGGGTACCTTTCTAGCACAGAGCAATATTGAAAATTATGATAGTTGGCTTCAAAGCAGATAGGATTTTGATCCAGTAAAATATCTGATTGTCATTTCGAGTCAGGAAGAATTTTTTTACTCACTTGGGGATTCAATGCTTTTTTCTTTTTTTTTTTTTTGCCTTCCTCTGTATCAACTGGGGTGATATGGCATGGGTTGAACATGAAGAACGCATGTCTTTTTTTCAGCCTCATGAACTATGTTACTATATAACAAAAAAGTATTCACTTAAACAGCATGTGCTGCTCCTTCCTTCACCAATTACTTTCTATATATATATATAATACCCTTACAGGGATAGAAACCCGCCATGCTCAAGGTATACCAATACCTGGAACTCTAGTCCAAATGTTGTACTTGTAAAAGAAGAGGTCAGTAAATGTGAAATGAAAAGGTTACTTTATTAAAAAAAATGAAAAGCTATAAAATAGAGTCCACAAAGTTTGAGCAGAGCAACAAACTCTCTTTCTTAAAGGGATAGTAATGTCAGAAAAAAAGTATTAACTATATTGTAGATACAATTAAAATAGAGTACTTGCACTTATTCGTATCTCTCAAACAATTATGGTTTGAGAGATATAGGAAAATAACGTTCTCTGGTCCTTCCCCTTTCTGCTTGACGAGCTGTAAAGCTGTCAGATGCAGATTCTGGTCGCTTGACCAGATGCAGCTCTTCAGCAGCGCCAATATAACGATGTCTAAAGACAAATACTTCATTTAGAACGGTCTACAAAGTGTGCCTGGTTTGCAAGCACACTTTGTAGACTGTTCCAATGAAGTATTTATTTCTAAATAGTGTGGTTTCAGCTCTGCTGAAGAGCCTCTGTCTGGTCAAATGACTGGAATCTGCAGCTGTCAGCTAGATGGCAGACTTGAGTGAAACAGCCAGGAAAAGGTAACTTTAGCAAGTTATATCTCTCAAACCATAAAGATTTGAGAGCTAAGACTTACATTAATGTTAATCTTTTTGTAATGTCTACAATATTAAATCAACTTAAAATTAACCATTACTATCCCTTTAAGTAACCCAAATCAAAAACACTACAGAGGGCTGTTTTTGTCTCTGCAAGTGAACAAGACGTCTTATCATCAGAAGCCGGTATACTTAAAAAAGTTGCTTTTTGTTCACATGCAGGGCCGGACTGGGAATAAAAACCAGCCCTGGAAAAAATTGCTTACCAGCCCCATAGCATAACAGCATTTTTTTCTTGTTCATAAACGGGGAAACCATGCATTTAAAACACATTTGAATGCCACCACAAGAGCAATATAGTTAGATGTCACCATAAAACAATACAGAGTTATATGCCACCACCAGAGCAATAAAGAGTTATATATATATATATATATATATATATATATATATATATATATATATATATATATATATAGTGGGCACTCCTATTATAAAACCTAATAGTATAGGCATTGGAACAACTGCCTGTGTGCTACTCAAATGAAATTACACAAATGTAGAAATGGTATAGAACCATGAAGACCCTTAATAAACTAGCACCTTTTTTTGCAGGTCCTGGTCCTGCACTCATTTCATGGTTCTATACCATGTGTACACACACACACACACACACACACACATATATATACACATACATCTCCCACCTTTTGCCTCTTTCTCCTCCTCTTAATTCACACCTTTTGCTTCGTTCTCCCCCTCTTTACTCTTGAGCTCCCTCCTTTTGCCTTTTTCTCTCCCTTTTGATTACCCTTTCTCCCCCTCCTTGACTCTTGATCCCCCCCTTTTGCCTCTCTCTCCCCCTCCTGATCTTTCCTCCTTTTGCCTCTTTTTTTTCCTCCCATTTGCCTCTTTTTCTCCCTTTTGACCCCCTCTGCCTCTTTCACCCACTGTTGATGCCCCCTCTTGCCTCTCTTGATCCCCCTTTTGCCTTTATAGCTCTTTACCCCTCTTGCCTTTCTCCCCATCTTGATCTCCCCTTAATGGGATCTCTCTGGCTTCTGCCTCGGCTCCTGTTCAGCGAGCTCGTCTCGACTCTGGGCTGGCCTGTGTGTGTGTCACTGCCTCTGTCTCTGGCGCTTAACTTGGGTGCGGGCGGCCCGGCGCTCAGGCGCAGTCACGCGGTGCTTGTCTTCACGCCGCTGCGTAGCCTGCATCTGATGTCACCTGGCCTGTCTCCCCTGCACCAGCACTGACAGTCTGAGTCCACTATTGGACACGGCCCGGCCCCGGCGGCTGTCAGGTACTTCTTCAAACATATCTTCCAGTCTTCTCGCGGCCGCGGTGGCAGTCCAGTCACCTTGCGGCCACAGACTGGCATGTAACATAATTTTTTTGTTTAAGGCTGCAGCCCCAGGGAAGCCCAGTGCCGTCGGCCTACCGGGAATTTCCCCGGTATCCCGGTAGGCCAGTCCGGCCCTGTTCACATGGTTAAATTATATACTCTTACTAGTTGTCAGCGCCCCCAGTTGTCTTTTTTCCACCTTATCTTTGAGGGAGAGTTTCATAAAGCCGTTTTTTTTTGTTGGTAGAGGCAGACCTGATTAGATTGCCTGAATGGAGGCAGGCTGAATCCTCCATCCATCTTGGTTGTCCGTTTCTAATGGACATACATTGTGAGTACCTTGTTGCTTCGGTAGAGGTTTCTAATTTATTGCAACAGTTTTACCCTGTGAGCTCCCTGTTGTTTTTTATTTTTATTACACAATACATTCTGTGAAGCAGCAGGCTTCTATCCAGGAAATACAAATGTTAGAACTTGAGTAACTGTTGTTTTCTTTGGAGCAGTGCTATGTGTGGTGGTCCCACTGTCCACTATAGAGATCAAACCTACTGCAGCTTGCATTGTGTTGGAGACCTTAATAGCATTCAAGGGGTTAAAGTCCCCATATAAATCAGCTGGGCAATTTTCGAATCTTCATCTGTTCCTACTGATAAAGTTGTTTTTCTCCACTTTAATTTGTGTATATGGCCCTAAATGTAAATAGATAATGGACAAAAAAGCACACTGACTGATCATTCCATATTTTACCTCACACCGTATTCTTCCGGTGAAGAAATAGTTGGCTCCAGATCTGTATTAGTATTGGGTTTACTATACAGGGATAGAGGGGATTTACACTTCAGCATTGCTTCTGAGTTTTTCTGCTATTGGTTGGATAACCTTTGCAGCTGAAAATTTGCTGGTGTGTTTACAGCACATTTCTGTCATTGCTGCTTCCTGTCAAAGCACTGGAGGAAGAAGTGTGTTTCCTAAATTAGATCTGTAAGGTCACAAGGAAAGCAACTTGTACTGCACCAGATGGGGGAGGGAATGAGTGAAAAGCTTTCTAGATTTCCCACAATGTGATTTTTTTAACCATAGTTGCAAATCCTGTTTTTTTTTTTCTCTCTAACAAGCTAAAGATGTCTACAGTAAGATTTTTACTAAGTTTATTTTAAAACCAATCAATAGTTTTGTATTTATATAGAGAACACGGAAAGCCTAAAGCTATTCAGAATTTTTATTCTAAGACATAACTATGGTCCCTGTGTTCAAATGAATTTTGGAGTAATTTGGGGCAAACTGACTACATCCTAGGGGACAAGTAGAAATTCCTATTCATTTAAATGTGCTTTACCCCTTGTATGCCAGAGAGCACTCCAGGCCATTGCTTTGGAATGCATTGAAGACCTCTCTAGCATTTAAGCAACTGAAAGATCAATTTAACCCTTTGATTGCCAGAAAGGTACCCAGCAATATACTATCTGCTGATTCAGAAGCTAGCAGGTCTATCCAGTACATTGTCCTAAAAATGATCACTGCAGTCCTTGAGAGAGGAAGAGGAAGTTGCTTACATTTTGATGCTAACTAGTGTAGAGGCAGAAAAAGAGGGAGAGATGAAATTGCTTGATTCAAGGAGTATTATCCAGTTCTCTGGATGGCTGCAAGTTTAGGTGTGATTTGTATGCAGTGACAATGACAGTTACAGTTTAAAACAAAATAGAAAATAGGCTTTTAACCATAGGTGATAGACAGGAGATCTTATACCTGAGACTGAGATTGACAGTGACATATAATAGAGACAAACATGCATCATCTATCTTTCCAGACAGAAAAAGTCAATAGACAAATATCAGCTCTGTTGTGTTCTAGTAAAAATCACTACTTGCATCACGTCCACCAAATGTGGTAGGGCCAAGGGTAAGCGGAAAGGACTAAGGAGTTCACTGATGGATTGGTGGTAATAAAGTAATTCTACAATATCTGACAGTGGCCACGGTTGCTGCAGTAAGTGTAGTAAATGATGATGTGCCTTCCCTTCCTAAGGCAGCTGTTCATAAAAGTGATATGAGTGCTTTTGCTGCTGTTCGTACTCTTGCTACTCCTAGCCCCAATAGTAGTAGTAGTCACTCGTGAACCTGTCAGGTTATGAAATCTAAAATATGAAAATACTCAAATCATGATCCAACAGCTGTACATGTTCTCTGTTGTCTCTGTAAAAAAAATCTGAACAGGGGGAAAACCGGATGACATCTAGGTACATGCTAAACCATTGTTGTTTTGCAAATGTATAGAGGAAGATGACTCTGAGTTAGATGGAGGTGACGAGAGTCATAGAGTGCCCACAGCTGCCAGCACCACCTCCACCACCTCCTCTACCACTAGAAAAAATTCAGTTACAGATTTATTCTTCTATGAGCTACCAACACACTTTTACTGAGTCCTTCCAGTCTCTTCTTTGGTTTTAAATTGATGTATCCCAATATCCTTTATTGATCCAAAGCACAATAATGAGATGATGGGGGTAATTCAGTGTAGGGATGAGATCATATGGGCAACTGAGAAATAATATTGAATGCATGAACATACAGACTTTTGCTTTGCACCACTCCTCTGTTGCTTCTCCCTTGTGGCCTCCTCCTCTGCAAGAGGGTAGAGAATTCTGAAAGGACTATTTATTTACCAAGTTAGAATATACAAGACAAATAAACACAGGTTCCCACAGTAGCTATCTCTTGTAAAACTCAGTCCTTGTAGCACGAGCCATGGCTCGTGTGTCCCAGTCTCTGGCATTGCTAAAGCACTGCAGGATTCCACAAGTTTTAAAGGAGATTGTTGTCCAGCATCATTAAATGATCCTTAGATGTTCACTTCCACAATCAACAGGCTCTAAATGTGCAGTATATTGTATACGCTAAGAGTGTGTAACACTTAGACCTTAGACCAGTATAACCAGCATTCATATGATCAGCTGTTCAGTCTGGTCCTGCAGTGTCTGGGAGCCACTACACTAAACTAAGAGAGCAATGTACTTGATGCACATCACAGACTCCTCTCTCCTTCCTCAGGGGTTATATGGCTGCTTGTAGTCCTCCCTTTTATAGTTAAGCAATGTATAAGCTTGTACTATACTCCAACATTTCTAATGTAAAGTTAAACCATTGAGTGTCAGAGAGGTATCCAATGTATTGTTTTGCAATGCATTGGATTAGTCTCTGGCACTGAAATGATTAAAACCTCATAAATATTATACAGTATTCTATGATCATATGTTCACAATCAAAGAAACCTATTACAGTAACATGTTGGTAATACCAATCTGATTATTCACTCACCTTCTCCTGTATCTCTCTCTGGGCACTCCAAATATATATATTTGTGTGCCCAGAGAGGTACAGGACTACCAATCTATATAAACCCCTATATAATCTCTCTATATACAAATACACTTATAAGAACAGATTATATAGAACTGTAATAACATCAATCCACTTCAATGCCTTTGGGTTGGGTACATCAGTTCTTTAGTTTGTTGTGTAGTGACTCAGGCCTACACACATGAGAGAACCTGCTTTCCAGGGACATAGCAGGCCAAACCCTGCAGGACCAGCTCATTGTTTCAGATACACTATCACATCTTGCATAAGTCTACATGTTCCCTGACACAGGGCTACAGTGCAGCATCAATATTTTCAGATCCAGGAAATTAGCCAATTTAGAATTATGGGATTGCTAGTCTAACAACACCAGCAAAACCACAGGTTTCTTACCAGTCCTGTAGTATGTATTATTCATAAGTGACTGGCATTGAAGCAAAGGTAAAAGTATGTTCCTAAATTGTTATTTCTGGCTTCTAAATATTGTGTCTGTCGTATAATCATCTTCTGTATGCATCCCTTCACTGGCTTCTGCAAATCCTAGGTGGCTCCTATAAATTCTTCCTGGCTCCTACATTTTTGATTTGTATTAAAGCCTAGGCAACAAATTAAGGCTTAGGGCCTTTTATGGCCCTTGGACATGCCAATAAGGCTCTTTGTCCAAAACATCTCCATACCAGGGAAATCTCAGAGTTTGACCCTGAGACTAATGGTTTCGACTCAAATCTTGGGGAGAAGCTTGAAATTCTCAGGGTGGTCCATTCTGTGTTACCTACTATATGATGTGCCCCAAATTAAATGTCACTTTAGGCTCTTAATTGGTGCCTTTTGTACCAGAAAGGCAGGGGAAGATGTGTTTAGGCAGCAAGATCTCTAAATTGTAGCATGTGAAAGGTTTCTTGCAGACTAACTGGAGTACCTCTATGTTAGTGCAAGCAGCTTTAGGTTTAATATTTCAAAGATCTCAGGGTGCATTGTTTCTTAATGTGTTGGCTATATCTCTAGCATCCAAGGGGTTAAATATAAAAAAGTGATGTGCTGCAAAGCAAAATATTTCTTACCAGATTTTTAACAATGATGAAAACACATTTATAAATTCTGACTAAGTTTATGTAACAAAGTGGAAGCTGTTAACCTATTTGTGGATTTCATATTATGTTTGGAAAGAACTCCCATTTTGTGCATATTTTAATCAGATTTCTTTATTTAATAGTATATGGCCTTCAATATTTCCGTCCTTATTTAACAGGCAAAGCAAATCAATTCTAGGGCAAACCAACTGCATTGTAAAGCACAAATAAACATTCTCAAGTTCCCCACTGATTTAAATGAGGCTTTTAATGGTCTTGAATGGTCTTGATTGCTAGAGGTCTTCAAAATATTGTGAAGAAATGCATTGCACATCTCTTTGGCATTCAGTGGGTGTCAAGTACCACTTATGTCAATGGGCTTTTTACATTCCTCGTAAAGTGACAGTTGGTTTGTACCAGAATATGAATTTTATACATAAGGCCCATTGGGGGAGATTTATAAAAGTAGAGTTAATGCAAAAGTTGCTGGTAGTTATAAAAGTATTAAGAACAGTTTAGGAGGACATAAAGCCATGCAATATGTTTTTTTTTTATAAAATAGAGTATCCAAATTTGAAAAAGTGGCTCACCGAATATATAATAAAATGTTGCGATGTGTCAGTGTTTAACAACAGAATTTACTTTAAATTAAAGGCCATATCTGACTTGCTCTTATTCTTTATGGCCACCACATTTATAAATGTAACTAGAATACGTTATAAATACCAACACTAGCCTTTGAAGAAATCATTTCGACACCCATGTATTATAGAGATGGAGTTGTACCAGTACTAGTGAATCAAATTGCCTGTTATTTTGGAGTTGGGCTGCCCTTTTGGGTGGGATGAATCTGTGTTTATTGGCACAGGAGAAGTACTACTGACAATGGGCTTGATTCAGTTGAGCCCATTAAAAATCTGGTAGGGCAAAATGGATACCGGTTGACAAAAGAAAAAGTGTAATTCAGTATTAAATTGTCCTACTGGGTAAATGCACAATGTACGTTCAGTTCCCAAAATGCCACTAAATAGAGGCAATATTGGGAACCTCAAAGGAAAAAAGCTAACGATTGGTGCCTGACATAGTGCCAAGCACATATCGTTAGCATTTCTGTGTTACACTTACCTGTCATCCATTGTCAGTTTCCTTCTGTCTTCTATTCTTCCTTCTCTTTTGTATCTTATTTCTTCTATTCTGTCTTCTCTTCTTTGTTCTTGTCTTGTAGCTGTAATAAAAAATAAAAGTCTAAATAAATGTTTCCTCAAATAACCCACCCACACACACACACACACACACACACACACTCATACACAGTTTAACCCCTTGAGTGCCGGAGGGGTATGCAACGCATTGCAGATCAAACACCTCTCTGGGGCTCAGAGGTTTAAACCATGTATGAGAGTGTGGGTTATTTGAGGAAAACATTTATTTAGATATTTCTTTTTCATTACACCTACAAGACAGTAAGACAGAAGAAAAGACAGAAGAGAAGAAAGAAGATACAAGAGAGAAGAAAGAAGATGGTCAGAAGATGGCCAAGATGCTGAGGACTCTGCTGGACATCAGGATTAATGGAAAGTGTTACTTTTTATGGGATGTTGATTTGTACCTTAGTCGGGTTAACCCTATGAGTGCCGGCAGGGTGATTATACCTCCCTCATAGGGTTAATTCTACTAACATGGAACACTTTTTAGGTACTTTGGATATATTGATATGAGGCTTAGGGCCCCATATCAATACATCCACTGGGGACTTCAGGGTTTAATTTGCCTTCATTTGCTGCGTTGGCTGACTAAAGGTGCGATAAGGGACTTTAGTCAGAAAAAAACTTGGTCTTAAATTTAAGTGCTAAAGTGAGTCCCTTATCAGATCTTACCAGCTAACCCAGTCAACTGAATTGCAACTTGTGGAGTTTGTTTCATTTGTCAATGGGCCAAAACGCCTCTAACTTTTTTTGTGACAGCATTTTTTCATAACACTGGTAATTGAATGGCTTACAGTGCTTGAAAAAATGCAATTGGTTTTTTTGGCCTAAAGGGGTCAATTGAATCAAGCCCTTAGTATTTTATTTTTCGGTCTAGTTGGTACTTTCAGAGGAGGATGAACTTGCGTTCCCGTGTTGGAATGCATGATAGAGCTGCTCACTGAACCATAGAGTCGTTTTAGGTCACACTCATGCTCATTACACTGGAGCAGGGAAGGATGCCAGGAATGAACATGTTCATTTCAAGGTATTTAAGTTCCAGATTTCTAGAGGTATGGTTATCATTATTATTGTCATTTTTAAATATAGTCCTTAAAAAAGTATCTAGAACTGATATGAAAAGCACTTTACATTTTGATGCTAAATGTTTATAATAATTTGATATCTTGTATAAATCCAATAAATATTACTGAATATTAAAACTGGATTTGAGTTTGCTGAAACCAACATCACAGTGCATTAAGTTCAACAGAAAGGGATAAGTCGTCCATTGAAGGTTGACAAGACATTCATGATTTGGTGAGTGACGATAAAGCGGGGGTCTTAAAACTAACTAATTGAATACAGATCCATTCTTAGATGACTCTGCTCTCTGATTCTTTTTTGTCTTTCTTAATCTGTTTTGTACATGTACATTTCTCCTCTGCAGCAGCACTAGACGTATAATTTGTTGATTTGGAGCAGTGATTACACTTAGAACAACCAATATTTTTTTTTTTGCTCAGTGCCTCTCACATACTTTGGCTTCATTTGTGGAAAACAAAAAATCTTTAGTTCCGTGCTTTGTGTTCTCTGTTGTTGCATAATTCTCTGTCTAGTTATCCTGTGACTGAGTAATCAACAAGTGAAGATTTGCTTGGAGAAAAAATGTTGGCTTCGTAGAAAAGATAAAGCATTTATTAGCTGGCTTATTTGCAGAAGCAAATATGCAAACCTGCAATATATTTAGCTATTATAAACATATCTGGGAACATTATCTTGTGGAATCCTCTGAGGGGGCGCCTGTGGTGCCACGGGTGGATATAAATGACATGATTCCTGTCAAAAAGGGGTGGGGCTTACTCAAGAGCAGGGTGGAGTTTAACCCCTTAAGTACCATTGACGTGGCAGGACGCTGGTCCTGCACTTAAGGACCAGTGACGGTCCTGGCACGTCACGTACTTTTACTCACCGCGCTCCTATAGGAGCGCGGTGAGTAATACCGGGCACTGAAGTTGATAGCTCCAAGACCGGAGCGATCTCTTCCAGTGCCCCATTTGACGTGCCGCCCCATGTGATCAGTCACGTGGGACAGCACGTCAAAGTTTCCTATGTGGTCCTTAAGGGATGGCACTCCCCGGAACCGCTGGTCCTTAAGGGGTTAACAGACATGTCACAAAAGTGGGCAGGAAGTAGGAGGAACTGGATGGGGAAGGAGGAGAAGAGGACAGGAAATGGGAGGAACAGAGTGGGAGCAGACGTGGGCAGAGTTTCTTATGAACACAAAATAAGTGCAAACGGAGCTCTAACCCAGTGGTAGACCCAGAAAAGGGAAAAAATGTAAAAAGGGGGGCAGCTACTATCCCATTATGACCCTAGAGTGTATGGTCAGAATGAAACAAAACAAACCAAACTATGTAATAAACAGGAGAGTGCACACTAAATTCTAAGTATATTCAAAGAGTAAAAATAAGATGATGAGATCAGAGTTTATTATTTACAGAAATTTTATAAAAAAACAGGTATACCTGTAATATAGCAATATAATATAATATTTACAGTAATTAATTTAATTGCTAAAATGTCGGTTCACCTGTTGTTTGTGATTGTCAAGATGCTTGCCTTTCCACTGTGAGGAGCTGTGTGTCGTGGAGTAGGATAATAGACACTAATTCACCTGGGTTCTGTAGTGGGCAGAGTTCTTGTCCTCCCGTCTCCTTGCTGATGTAGAGTGGATGTGCATCCTTATATGGGTGTGTCTGATGTTTCATAGAGGGCAATCTTCCTCTCCTCCAGTCTCCTCTCCAGCACTCTCTGGAAATATATGTAAGCATACATATCGGTAGAAGCAATATTTATTGCGGGCAGGATTCTCCTCCTACCGTCTGTCAATGCAAGGGCTCTCCACGTGACTAATGCATCCAGCCAGCTATATAGCACAGGTGAGCAGTTCAGGTAATAGGATGGTAGCAAGATGTATGTGGAATAATATTCTTAACAAACAGGCATAAAGGACTCCAGTATATCAGTAAATAATAATATCAGAGCATTTTACCAGGAAGGATACATTGAGATTGCCTCTCATTTTCAAGTATGTCCTGGGGGTATAGATATTATTACCCAATTTAATGGTACTCATTTTATCTACCTCGGAAGGATGATAGGCTGACCCTGCTGGGACTAGTACCTGTGCAGTTTGAACAGATTCTACAGCTGGTAACGTAACCAACTGAGCCATCTCATATATTATATAAAAATAAAATATATTTATTTATATTTGGGGTGAGCTCTCAATGCCTATCTTAGCCATCATATTGCCTATCAGGACAGAAATACCTTATAGGAAAGTCCCATTAAAATTAGGTAATTACATGATCACCTAGGATAAATAAAACACGCAAAACATTTAAAAGCTGGTGAGTAGATTCCTTTGGTGCCAATATCTTAGTGCCCTAACAAGACAAGAGTACCCTCATTAGAAAGAGGAGAGCCTCACCTATTAATATGATCTACATAACAGGTGATTTGTTAATCACCTGGTGATATTTCATATGTAAATACATTTAAGATAACTGAGTGGGGCTCTAAAAGAACCCCTCCACCCTCCTGCTTTTTAGGTACCTAAACCTAAGTAACCTCATTTAAAATAAGTAAAATTCCTATTCAAATAATGGAATTATTGAATACTAAATACATTTAATTCAATTGAAATCTGTCTCCTATAGGGTAGCTGGTTTGCCTCAGAAATGCTTCTCTTTGTCTTTATACATAAGGTGCTCTCTATAACATTGGGTGGACTAGCAACTCATTTTCTCAATCTAGCGTAGATCACTATATTTCCATTTATTTTATATTTCTTATCCTGTTCGTGTTTCTAAAATGACTTCCTTCTAAACAAGTCACTATGTTGACATGTATAATATAATTATCCATTTCTGTGCATAATTATAGACTTTATTTTTATATCAGAAAATCTGCAGGATGTGAATTTGCATTAATGTCTTTACTTAGCATTCTAAGCAGATGTAAGGAACTTAATTAATAAAGGCTCACTACAGCAGAACTATGTACTTCGTATTTTATCCTATTTAATACAGTTTAATAGTGCTGTGTAATATTACATAGGTTTCCACCTTAAAATACACGCTTGAAAGTTGAAATGAAACATTTAAACATAGAAGGCAATTATCATCAGTATCCATCCACATTTTACTTTAGAATATAAAGTTTATAGAACAAATTGGACTCACCTCTACATGTATATTAACTGCTTGGATCCTATAGAGGGCTCCAATGTATTGCAAAGCATTGGTGATTATCTAGCATAAGAGGTTTAAAATGCATTTCACACCTTGTTTTCCTTAAAGGGACAATAATGTCCCAGAAAACATATTTAGCATTTTGTAGTGCTTAAAAAGTTGAATTGAATACAAAAAAACATATTGCTCAAACTGCTATGGTTTGAGAGATATATGCATTTAAAGTTCCCCCCTCCCTCCCCTTTCCCTGATGTCAGCACTGTGCTGATTGCAGGGTAATCATGTCTGTGGACCAGCCGCAATCTTGTTATTTAAAAAGAATGACTTCACTGTAAAGGTCTACAAAGTGTGCCTGGTTTGCAAGCACCCTTTGTAGACCATTCCAATAAAGTAATTTGTTTTGAATAACACGACTGCTGAAGAGCCTCTTCGTGTCGGCCGACACGGATCTCCTGCTGTCAGCTGTGAAACGTCAAACTTTGAACGTATTCAATTCAACTTTTTAAGCACTACAAAATGCTAAATATTTTTTCTGGGACATTACTCTCCCTTTAATTTGATTGCAGTGCTACACAGAGAGATTTGTATTGCATTTACACTAATCATACAAACATTCAGGCTTTTGACCCTGAGACCATTGTTACCTACTATCTGATCTGCATCGGTTCATTTATTGGGATTAATATTTAGTTAGTGCTTGTTGATCCAATGAGAAATCTGATTGCATTTGGAATCAAGAAGGAATTTTTTTCCCACATTCAAGGTAGAATTTGAAATTGCTGTATTGAGGGTTTTTTTTTTTTTGCCTTCTTTTGGATCAACGATGTTTAACAGGAATAGGAAAAGGGTTGAACTATAGGGACGTAAGTCTTTTTTCAACCTAAATTACTATGTTACTATTGCTTCTTTGGTCTGTAAAACGGTACCAGTTATAGCTGTGAAGCAATGGAAAAAGTCCTGCTTGTTACCTGTTTTAATGGTGTCCATGTTGACTGTATTAGTAGAGATTCACTTTGGGGCTCTGTGTGATGGAGATAGCCATCCTCTGGAACCCCACATCCACTGTTTTCTTGAAATACAAGGAAGACATTTAAAGGCCAAAATGTTGTAAGGATCAAGGCAATGGTGAAGTATGTCTGCAGATATATGGTGATCCCTTCACCATGGAGAATATGGCACATTACCAATCATCTATGCAGGATGACTGGAGAGACACTTTAATCATTATCATATGAGGTTGGGGTAATACTGGCAAAGTGTTAGGAAGGGCAATTGGGGGAACGGAGAAGATGTGCTCAGACTTCAGCTGTAGAAAACCAGCAGCCCTCCCTTTGTCTGTGAATAATCTGTGGGGCAGAAAATGATTTACTTTATAGCCCTTTCAGTGCCACAGGGAATAGTAATGCATTGAAAAGCTATGCACTGCACATCCCTATGGCACTCAAAATGTTAAGAGAGGGAAGTTGCTGTCTCCGCTCTCCCATATGGAAAACAAACTGCCATCTGTGGCTCCATAGAAAGCTATGGGAAGATCATAACTTTGCAATCTCAGTTTGTGAAGTTGGGACTGTGCATGTGGAAAATAGCCACATTAACATGTAAATACAACCACAGGAATATGACAATGGGTCACTAAGTTGCATTTCAATATGAAAATGAGCCATTATTGAAGTAGACACTGACAAACTGTAAACCTGGAGAAGACATGTCGAAAGCATGGAGATGTTGGAGTGCTTGTGGCATATTCACAGGGATATGATGGCAAATACATGTTAGTGCATATGATGACAAGAGAATAAGTGCAAATATGTCACAGCATCACCAGCCTGAACCCTTATTGAACATTAGTGAATCCTCTCCCCTCCACCTCTCTCCTTTATGGAAACAAATAAATATTCTCCCAAACAACATCCATCTGGTACACAGAGCACACACCCCAAAAAAAAAAATTCTAGGTATCTCCTAGATGCATTTGTACTTACGTTAAAGTAGACATTATTCCTTAAAAGGATAGTTCCTCCTAGATGGAGAAAACAAAACCCGTATTAACCCTTCAAGTGCCAGAGAGGTATCCAATGCATTGCGTGACACTTGAAGAAAGGAAATTTGAAGACTCAGCATGAGACGACAGTACTCAGCTGACATCACCAGATTAGAAGAAATTGAGAGCAAAGACTCTCTCTGTTGCTACAGCAAGACAAAAAGCACTGTTTTTAACCCCTTATCAACCAGTGAAGTGTCCTTGCCTGGTGATGGTTCTGGCACTTCACATATTTTGTGTTTACAGTGCTCCTGTGGGAGTGCTGTAAGCATTGGCGGGGTCTGAAATTGTCCAGTCCAAGACCAGAGCTCTTTCTATCAGACCCCCGTTTGGCATGGCAGCAAATGTGATCAGTCAAAACGGTCCTTAAGGGGAATCCTCTACCCAGACCACTCATCGTTAAGGGGTTAATATGTTTATGTGACTAAATTTTATAAGGTTAAAGAAAGAAAAAAATATCTGATTTACTTTCTACCCTTATTCTATTTTACTTATCTTAATTTGGGCCAGTTTTTCACATTTAAAGTTGAACTGTCACTTTATAAAAAATAGATGACTTTGAAAGAGCTTTTACAATCATTTATATTTATGTTAGACCTTTTGTCAATAGTTTATGAGCGCTTTCATTTTATTCAACAGTTTATACACAATAGACAGAAGTGGTTGGTATGCCAGCATAAACTGCCAAGTAAAAAGCTGAATATATCATAAGCTATTGTTTGACAAAAATGGCTTACACAAATACAAAGTATATTGAAAGCTCTTTCAAAATCAAATTTACAGTTCCACTTTAAAGGAATAGTAATACTTAGTAAGTACAAAAATATAAGTTGTAAGGCTTATTCTCCTGAGTAAATAAGGGTACTACCACTGTTGAGAGGTGTTATTCAAAAGTTATTGCTGTTCAAACTCAAATTCTTTTGATGCAGTATCGCAATGGCCTGACAATTTACAGTGGCGCTGTTGCTGCACCATCCAATAGAGGTTTATGATCAACTGACCAGAACTGTCCAAAGGATGGTGCAGCAACAGAACCACTGTAGAATTTCAGGCCATTCAGATACTGCAGCTAAAAAAATTCATGTTTGACCTGCAATAGCCTTTAAATAAAACACCTCTCAACAGGGCGAGTGCCCTTGTTTTACTCAAGAAGATAAATCCTACTATATATTTTTTATATTAAATATCACTATCCCTTTTACACACTGTTAAAAGTGAGTACAGGCGATATCTTTATTGGCTATAAAGGTATCACTTTTACTCTGCCAGTGTCCTACCTTTTCTACTGATAACATGTTAGTACCTATATTCAACTTCAAAGGTTCCTTGATGATTAATTGTTGAGTAAGCAGGGACATAAATGACAAGCACCCCCACTTAGGGTATCCCTTCTTTTCTATACGTTGGTCAAATGTGTGAATGTTGAGTGCCAGTGGTATAAACAATCGGTTGTGAAGCAATGCATTGCTCACCTTCATGGCACTCAAAGGTTTAAAGAGTACATCTGAATGAAAGAGACTTATGTAACATTCTTGGGTTTAATATCCCCATGTATATCAATGAGAATGTGTATTTGTTCCTTAGGGTGTAGTTGCCTTGTTCCATAATTTCATTTATATATATATATATATCCCCAATTTTCCCTCCACTTTAAATTAATGAATGAATCCCTATAAACCCCTGGTAAGACTTATGTGGAGTATGGGGCACAACGTCTGGTATCATGTCTATGGTAATGGAAGATAGTAACTATAATGGAATTGAGTTAGTTTATATATCAAACAATAGGCAACTCTAGAGGTTATGATTACTATATGAAAATACATTCAGGGATACAAAGAACTCTCTGATGAACATTCTATTGAAAGGGGTGAAGAGAAAACAATGGTCCAGGCTACAGGTTCAGAAGAAGTAACTTTCAGCAAAATGCAGTGAAGATGCAGATTTTCTTGATTAGGAAGGCCATATTGGTGTTTGTCACTGAAAATGTTTCTTTTATTACTGTCACTATAATATTAATCTCCTGGATGCAAAAGATGTCTACAAGCATTGCAGATCAATGCATTTAAGATGTATTTAGCATCCAAGTAACAAAGCCAGCCTCTGTATGCTCAAAACTGCATTGTGGACGCTACGAAGATATAACAATTCCTTTCAACACAGATAAGCTATTGAACCACTAGGAAATAATGTAGTTGCCATTTTGGAGTTTCACCCGCATTACTATCACCTTATAACAACTAAAGATCATTTGAAAGAGCTTTCAAAATCATGTATAGATGATATTACCCATTTTTTTATTTAAAACAATAGTAGATATTTAGCATTATTTATTTGTCAGTTTAAGAGCGGTATCCAACACATCAGGAACTCAAAGGGTTTTAAAAAAAATTGACAGTGTTGAGTGGCACATATACTAACATATACTAACATCCCACAATGCTCAGGCAATCTATAACACGGGTGGACCGGTCAATGCAGTCTAAACTGAACAAAAACTTACAAGTAAAATTGGCTATTTTATAAACTATAGTCCTAAAAATTAAATTGCTAACAGAAATATGAGTGATTTAAAAAAGCTCATTTAATAAACCTAAGATGTTAGAAGGTATTAGGTTGACTTTAAGGCAGCATTGTAAATATATTTACCGGATATTTTTGGTCTGTCTGTTATGGAAAGTAAGTGGGATTGCCTCTCTAATTGTCTCCTATAAGGGCTTCATTCAATGGTCAAAACATTATTTTTCTTTAAAACCAAAATGAGTGAAGTATTTATTGCAGGTCATCTCTCGCAGAAGGATAGCTATATTTAAGAATACACCGTTTTCTTTTAAAGTGTGTATGTGCCGAACTCAGGCCAGTGAACTCTGATTTTTTTTCCTGTGGTGGAAAATTGAAACCTATCATTTACGTCTCCTTTTTATGGCTAGATAAAGCTTTGAAGCTGAACTTTTCTTGACTTATTCTGCCTGTGATTCTGTTACATATGAAATATATTTTTATTCAACCTTTAAGTCCACAAGGCAGCAAGCAGAGTGGGCGGGAATAATTAAAATGCATACATATCTCATTTTATTAACCCTTTAAGAATCCATGGGTTGGGCATCCCTATAGTACTAAAAAGTAATAGCTACTCCCAACATTTGCAGCTCAGATTAGTGACTAATCCGCTGCTAATCCCTTGTTTGTCAGCAAGAAGATGGGTTTGAGACAGAAAACATAGAGGAACAAAGTATTTTCTAATTGGGGCATGCAGAATCTTTGGTAAAATTGAAATTCCATCAGAGACAGAAAAAAGCCCACACTGCCAGTGTCACCACAATTAAAATAATTTACTGTGTTCTTAATTTCTGTTTGCATACGCAAGGAATGTATAAAAAAAAAAAACAGCAACTGGATTATAATCTTTGTCCACTCTAGGCAAGGCCCAGAAGATCCCATGGCAATTCCTCCACGTATAATATGACCTCCTCCCTCAGACCCATGCCTGACACAAACAAATGTACAAACACAGAAAAGCTGTCAAAAATTGGTCAGCACATGTACTATCAATTGCTAAACTGTAAACTCCTCTGGACAGAGACCTCATACCTCATGTTTTGTGTGTTACATTAATTGTAACTAGTGCTTACTTTTTGTTACTCCATTGTACAGTGCTATAGAATATGATGAACTCAATAAATGAATGATTATGATGACTATGATAATAAAAATAAATAGCCAAACTAAGTTGTATATTACAAAATATAGAAGAAAAGCGCTCTGAATTCTGCAAATATAGAACATTTATTAAAAATATCTATGAATGTTTAAATCGCATATATGGAATAGAGTAAAATATTATGACATTCCAAACATATACAATGTATATATCATTCTGGTACCAAAGATAGTGGGACATCACTATGAACAATAATACAAAGTCTAATTAGACAATATAAATTAAAAATAACAAAATCCGGTATAGGCAGTATAGATAACTGATAATATAATATCCCAACAGGGCTGAGTCTGTCAAATAAAGAATCTTTATATACAGTAGTGGATCCAATATCACAGTCCCGGTATAACAATACTGATGTAAGTAGATGAAAGTTCTGTTATGGCTTAGTCTTTGAGGTTAACAAACCTCTATATAGCTGTAATAATTTAGCGGGCAGGTGTAGCCGCAATAAAAGGAAAATAAAAGGTTTAAGCTTACTCTCCTGTCCTGTTGGAGTGATGATCCTCTTTGTGCAAGTTGTAGTGGACTCCGTTTTTTCTTTTTTATTTGATGGTAACGAGTGTTGACACTACTTGCATGCCGTGAAATTTCACACAGTGACTTATTCTCCAGCGGGCAGA
The DNA here is from genome assembly GCA_037306005.1 of Rhinophrynus dorsalis. Taxonomy (NCBI): domain Eukaryota; kingdom Metazoa; phylum Chordata; class Amphibia; order Anura; family Rhinophrynidae; genus Rhinophrynus; species Rhinophrynus dorsalis. The sequence goes on along the minus strand of CM074719.1, from coordinate 164,241,501 downwards.
GTATCGCTTCACTGCAAGAGATGTGTAACACCTCCCGTCTTAGAAGTGGAGACAAAAGTCTCTCAGCTGACTACTGAAAGTCCAGGAACACGTAGAAGATCTTGTATATACTGCCAGCCTTGATAAAACAATGTATGTATGTGTCTATAAGATACTTCCACATTCTATCCCCTATTCCTACATTGTTGTTTTTTCCTAAGTTTTATATTTTTATGTATTATTATTATTATCCTTTATTTATATAGTGCCAACTAATTCCGCAGTTCTGTACAGCAGGGAATAGACATACAGAGACATAAAACAGTACAGACAGAAAAAGAAAACAAAAGGATCAGATAGGTGCTGATCATGAGAGCTTACAGTCTAGAGGGAGGTAAGTGGCTCACAGAAAGAGTAAGTGCTATGGAGTGGAAATGCCTCCTGCCACATGAACTGTACATTACTTAATTATATAAATTGGTACATAAACCAGTTACCCATAGACCATGACGTGTTATCTAATGCAGGAGAATTAGGATATTTGCAGACTACCCCCAGTATGCATAAAACAGCACAGCTAAAGGTTCCCACACAGATAGGTTCCCTAGGTAGTTTCCTACTCTTCCTAATGGGAAATGTAATCATCTGCAAAGGTAACCCCAGATAAGAGGTATTTTTACCAATCAATGAATTTTAACATTTCCTGGGATTACTGGGTTGATGAGAAAGTTTGAGTAATACACCACAGTATCTAATTTCCTTAGATAGCATGGACACCACCTTAGCATAATGCACTAGGAGGAAGACTTTACATTTCACCACCCTTTTAGAACATGGATACATTTAGAAATGTTGTCCTGCTCCTGGTGCTCCAGTGGGAGGAGACGCACTAAGACGTGATAAAGAGGCGATAAAGCGGAGATGACTTCTCCAGTCCTATGTTATTCTATGGAGCCAATGCAAAGATTTCTCCAACTGTGAAGAGCTTAGTGCATAGGCTCTATAGAATAACATGGGAATTTGAGAAGTGATATAACTGGAGAAGTCCTCTCCGCTTTATCACCTCTTTATCACAGCTTCCTGCATAATCCCCTATGTGGGTTATGAACTAAGGTATGATAAATAGGTGATATAGTGGAGTTGACTTGTCCAGTGATATCATTTCTCCAGTTCCTGTGTTATTCTATGGATCCAATGAACTAAGATTTCTTCCAACCTTGGAGATCTTAGCGCATAGGCTTCATAGAATAACATAAGAACTGGAGAAGTGAGATCAGTGGAGAAGTCATCTCCACATTATCATCACTTTATCACTCCTTAGTGTATAACTACCTATGTGTGAGGAGTTATTTCAGTTTCATTATCCCTCCTACCTCCCCTTTACATGATGTAAATCCCTTCTTGTTTGACCACCATATCTGGGGGGGTATGAGTACTGTAAACAAATTTTGGAATGGATTCCACTTGATATTAAACGTCCAAGAAGAAGACCTAAAACAAGATGGTTAGATGAAATTGCCAAATTTGTTGGTACACAATGGCAACAAAAGGCACAGGACCGAAATTGTTGGAGGCTTGCTGAGGAGGCCTTCATCGTGCAGTGGATTGCCGGCTCCCCATAATAGTTGAGGTTAATTTATTCACTAAACATTTGTCATTTTGCATAGATTTATTTGATTGATCCTTTAAGAACCAGTTGGGAGAACACTGCATTGTGAAGCAATGCATTGCACACTCTTGTGGTTTTTAAAGGTTTACACTTGCACATTCAGGATTATGGTGTCTGAGGATTGCTGGTGTTGTGACCTAAGGGAATTGTAAAGAGCAAAAGAGTACAGTTGGCAAGGGTCCAAGTTTTACGGCTGTACTAGCTCAGCCCCAATTATCCAGTTCTAGGCAAGCTCAGCAGTTCCTGCTCAATTGGAGTGCTGATCTAGGTATTTTATACTGTATGTCACAGTGACCTCAAGCCACTTGCTGCATATCTTAGATAATGATAATAGATAATATCCATGTGTTACCGGGAATTGTATTATATGAATTCCTGATAATTAAAATGTGATGGATATGTAACAAATACTGTACAACAAACTATTGCAGAAAATCTGTTTACATTATGAAGACATTTTCCTAGAAAAAAAAATCAACTTTTATTTTTTTGTAGATTCTTAGAAAGGAACACAGGGAATTATTCTGTTGATGCATGAATTAAAACAATGGCAGAAGTTATTATTGTATAAAGCAGTGATTCTCAACCAGGGTGTGGTGGAACTTTGGTGCACAATGGGCGTTTACTTAGGGTGCCCCGTTTTTTCCATTACGACTGACAAATATGTGAGTGTTGATTTTTATAGAAAATGAAATCCAAAATAGGTTTGTTTGTATTATTCTGATTGTGAGAACTAAGAAAAACTATATTTTCATACTTGTGACCATCATTACACCCTTGACAAATGACATATAATTTTAGTAGTGCCAAAAAATTCCAGATTGTGTGTAAGAGTTGCCTTGAGCAAATAAGGTTGAGAAGCACTAACATGATGAAATAGACTTTGTTACTTCTTTATAACATTTTAACAATTTATATGCTTGCCATGCTTCTGAATTTAATTACAAAACCACAAACAACAGTATCTCTGAAGTGTTAAAAAGTACTTTTGGTTATCAAACCATGGCTTTGCAATACACTGGAGATATCTCTAGCATTCAAGGGATGCTATTGATGTGTTAGTATCACCAAATATGTCACCAGTATTTTAGGGATTGTCCTAATTTGGGAGCATGCCCCATTAAGTGGGTTTGAGTTGGGGCGTGTATTATTATTTATGCACCAAACTTCAGCTTTGATAACAATTCCCTGGAAAGAAAGGACTACTGGACTGGGAAGAGAAGCATGTAATCAGGGAGGGTTGGTATGGTGAGTTGGGGTTGAGGAAATTTTAGGATATGCAATGCTGGGAGAGGATCTATATGGCAGGAAGACAGGAAGAGTGTGATCATCCTTCTCTCCATCCTTTTCTGTTTATGTGTTATAAGTTTTTCATAATGTCATGGTCTGGCTATTTGTCTTCTCCTTTTCTGATGGGAGCTTGTAAGTTTCTTAAGCTAAGACTTACTGTATTGATTCCTAAGGAAGACAAACCTGTAGAAAATGTACCCCAGACTTATGTCATTGGTAGTTACTTTACCCATTGGAGCCTGTTTGGCTAGCATAATGGGCTAATAGCAGTAAACACTTTTCAATGTGGGAGTACTCTAATAAAACGATAATTTGTCTAATCAGTTTGGACATGCATTTGTTTTATATGTTTGAGTAAATTTATTTTTCTCCAAGGACTTTGTTTCTATACCTATTATTTGTATTTTAATATAGACTATGGCCTGTTCTCCTCCAGATAGTTTATGAATATTTGTTATTTATGCTCATACCCTGTGCCAAGGACATGCAACATAATAGTATCTGCATTGTAAGAAACTGAAGTGTGATAAAGGATGGTTCAAAGAATGATGGTGAATAGCTGTCACGGTTTGTTATGACTCTCAGACACAGAGTTAAGATAAAAACACAACTTTATTGAAATGTTTAAAGGGAACCCTTGCGGGTTAGCATACACACGTAACATATATTCTCAATACATAGTCATAGTGAGTAGAGGTATACAGAATGTAAGACAGGCTCTACCGGCCTTGCCAATACCGGGTAAGGCAACCTTAGATAGGCACAAGATGGAATAGGTTCTACCGGCCTTACCAATATACCGGCAAGGCAGCCTGGAAGGCTAGCAACCGAGGAGATGGAGGCTCTACCGGCCTTGCCAATATACCGAGCAAGGCAGCCTTGAGACTGGTACAACGAGGAATGAGGCTCTACTGGCCTTGCCAATACTGGGTAAGGCAAACTTAGACTGGCACAAGATGGAATAGGTTTTACCGGCCTTACCAATATACCGGGCAAGGCAGCTTTGAGACTGGTACAAAGAGGAATGAGGCTCTATCGGCCTTGCCAATACCGGTTAAGGCAACCTTAGACTGGCACAAGATGGAATAGGTTTTACCGGCCATACCAATATACCGGGCAAGGCAGCCTGGAGGCTGCAAGTACTGGAACACAGACAGGGATGACCTCAGCGACTGGCATAAAGGTGTAACTAGCCAGTCGCCTTTGATGGATAGACAGAGGCCAGCTGGGTATCAAGATGTAGAGAACACCCAATGAAATAATGGAGCGAACCAGTACCCACGTACTGGAGTTACAAAATCTCTATCGGTGCTGCAAGGAACGCAGCAAGCAGCCGGTTAACATGGAGCGAACCAGTACCCGCGTACTGGAGTAACACAATCTCTACCGGTACTGTAAAGAACGCAGCAAGCAGCCTGTTAACATGGAGCAAACCAGTACCCGTGTACTGGAGTGACACAATCTCTACTGGTGCTATAAGGAACGCAGCAAGCAACCGGTTAGCATGAAGTGAACCAGTACCCGCGTACTGGAGTGACACAATCTCTACCGGTGCTGTAAGGAACGCAACAAGCAGCTGGTTAACATGGAGCGAACCAGTACCCGTGTACTGGAGTTACACAATCTCTACCGGTGCTGTAAGGAACGCAGCAAGCAGCCGGTTAACATGGAGCGAACCAGTACCCGCGTACCAGAGTGACACAATCTGTACCGGTGCAGTAAGGAACGCAGCAAGCAGCCGGTTAACATGGAGCGAACCAGTACCCGCGTACCAGAGTGACACAATCTCTACCGGTGCAGTAAGGAACGCAGCAAGCAGCCGGTTAACATGGAGCGAACCAGTACCCGCGTACCAGAGTGACACAATCTCTACCGGTGCAATAAGGAACGCAGCAAGCAGCCGGTTAACATGGAGAGAACCAGTACCCATGCACTGGAGCTACACAATCTCTACCGGTGCTGTAAGGAACGCAGCAAGCAGCCGGTTAACATGGAGCGAACCAGTACCCGCGTACTGGAGTGACACAATCTCTACCGGTACTGTAAGGAACACAGTCGGTCAACATGGAGCGAACCAGTACCCGTGTACTGGAGTGACACAATCTCTACCGGTGCTGTAAGGGACGCAACAAGCAGCCGGTTAACATGGAGCGAACCAGTACCCGCGTACTGGAGTAACACAAACAAAGTGAATGAAAATGTCACCAAAGGCGACTGGAGGAAGGAGACACTCTGCAGGCATCCAGGAGCAGAAACACAGCTGGTACAGGACAGGAAGCAGGACCATGAATGGCAGTCAACTGGAGCAGGAACGGCAGCAGGAACAGCAACCCCAACTGGATCAGGAACGGAAGCTGGAACCGAGGAAGCTGTCAGACAGGAACTCAGGCAGTCACTGGAGAGCATAGGTAGTAGACGGCCCAGGAAGCTCAGGAACACACTGCAGGTGCAGGCGACATGGAGACACCACGAAAGGGCAACCAAAGGGTGCCCAAGCCCAGTCTAAATAGTCAATACTGGGCGGGTTGAAAGCAGACAGCCAATGGAGAGCCATTCAGGTAACTGACAGGAAAGGCAGCAAATCACGGGCACCGTGATAATAGCACAATCTACCAAATTTGCACTGGTGATATATGTATGTTTGGCTGGAAACCTGTATAAATTGGGATGTAGAAATGTGCATCAAAGAAAATTATGCATAATTAATTGATTTCTTAAAAATTCTGTAGATTGTTTCAGTTGATGAAAACAATAATGGGGACCAGTGCAACATATATTGAATACTACATGAGTAAATCTCAAATACCAATAATCGGATGTGTACCACACATTTGAAGTATTTTCAAGTTGATTGACTCCTTGGATGACCTCCTTGCAGACCTATCTGGTAGAGATGGATGAAAGCATTCTCCTAAAATGAGTAACATGAAAAAAATTGCACTTGCACTTTTTACCTTCAACTAGAATTCACAAGAAAAGTACATTTTTTTCATCTTTTTTTGAACATTGAACAGACTCCCCCAGCCTTGTCCCATAGGTAGCCATAGAACCACACATACTAAACCCCAGACTTGTCCCACTGCCAATGACTGGCAGGGAATGATGGAAGTTGTAACCTAGCTGCAAACAGATTGTGAATCTCACATCACCCACCGCTGGGAAATGTATTGAGTTAGTAAAAAGGTGCACATCTTATGGAATTTCTGTGTGCTGGCATTTTCTTGGAAAAGCAGTAAATTGAGGGGTTTCTGGGAAAATTCCTTCTAGAAAAAAAATATTTTTCACCAATCTCTAGTCTCTGGCCAAAGGGTTAATCAATGTAATTCAGTTATATATTGTAGCGCTAGAAAAGAAGAAACCAAGGTTAGATGCGTACTGTCATAGCAACCCAGATGTAGATCCACCACTCACAGGATCATACAGAAAAAAAGTACATATACAATATCTTGGCACTTAAGTAAAGATAGTGAATATAATACTTAAGCACCAAGATATTGTATATGTACTTAATCAAACTGTGAATCTTTTTTTGTGACGGATTTTCCTTAGGTTTAGATTTACACATATCACAGGCACAATGAACTAACACCGTAAGAAATGTGACCAAAATATGTCCCACTGAACACATTTTTTATACAAAAGTGCCACCTATTTAATCATTTACCGAGAGATACAGTAGTCATATTATTAAACATGCTTTTGAGTGGTGACAAAAATCTGAAATTCCTTTAAAAACCTGAAATGAAACACTTAAATAGCATTGGAACATTTTACAATTAGAATTTTAAGGTGACTAACTATCCAAATTTTCTAGGCAGATTGTAATGATTTTATTTTCAATATTTCCATGGTTTGTACTTTAAGCATTAACTTGTCTGACAAAGCAAATATCATCTAAATACACAAGCTCTAAACTGAAAGGACCTTGACCAAATGCACTTCTCGTAAACATGCTTGTGGTTTTACAGTGCACCTTGAGTCTTATACATCATGCTAACAAGGTATAATTCTGGAGCAAAACTACTGTACCATAGGGTTTAAATGTCAATTCAGCAAATTCACATTGAGATAAATGGGGCTTGTATCTTTTTGAATGTGTAAGAGGACTCCATTGCATTGCTTCACAATGCATTGGAAACCTTCATAGCAATTAGGGGGTTAAAAAGCACCATTTAAATGAATAGGAGTTAGTATATATACATTAGGGTTTTGATGCTATCTTTGACCTCTCTCAAGACCTTCTTGAGAAAGGTCTACAATATGGAGTGCTGTTTCCTCTTCTCATTGAGCACATACAGTCACATTTATTATAGGCAATGTTTTAGTTGTCATTAGCGACCTTAACCAAAACATTGTGAGTGCTGCCTATCTCCGTGGTTCATTATATCTATTAAATTTACATCCACTGAGACATTTAATCTTACAGTTTAAGTGCTTTCTTTTTCTGGACTAATATATAATTTAGTTATTTGCTGATTAAGAAACCCATAGCAAAATATTCACTGCCAAGCCCCACACCCATATTTATGGGGAACCATGCTAGAAGCGGATAACATTCAGAAGTGGAGGTGTCCAGTTATAGACTGCAGCTGATTTGATAGATCTGGTGATATCAGCGCGCTGCATAAAGGACTCCTCCCTTGGCAATTTCTTCTTTAAACATATGTGTCAATTTTATATCATTAATTCCCAGCTCCATCTTTGTAACATATCAAAAGTTCAGGATCTCTGCACACATGTCAATTCTATTAACATAGTCATAACTGACATAATGAGTACTCCACTAATTAATCTACTAGTGCTCATTTGAGGAGATGCTGAAAACCCACACTGTTAATGTGTCATAAGAACTGGAGCTGGGATCCACTGATCATTGTAATCCATATATTATGTGTTGCCTTTTCTGTTTAGAATATAATTTTACTTCTCTCTTTATTGACAGACAAACTATTATTGGAAACTGGCGTGGAGACAGCATTTGGATACAATAAAAATAAGAGGGATTTTGCTGCTTTTGCCCCCAGTGTAAGTAGACCGTTTCCTCTACTATACGTCACTTTTTTTAACCTCTTGATCTTAGAAGGACATTTGCATAGCTTGGCCATCTATAGCACTGGAGGTTATGTCCTCTTGTCACTGGAGATAAGAGGCTGGTTTCAAATACAGGAGATCAATGTTACCTCCCTTTTTATATAAAACTAGGGTAAAAGCCTGTGTATACGGGCCAAGGTCCGGGCAATGTTAACCCTTTGAGTGCCAGAGGGGTACACAATGCATTGCTTTGCAATGTGTTGCATACCCCTCTGGCACTCAAAGGGTTAAGAGGCCGGTCCTGCTTTGTGTCCTGCCACCAGCACAGTCATGCACTGTAGAGACTGCCAGAAAGCACAGAATGCTCCCAGCATTCCTACACCTCCCAGCATTCTGTGCTTATGGGCAGTCTCTACTGCGCATGACGGCATACGACAAACATTCTAGCGAATTATTATATAGGATGTTCCTATTGAAGTCTATGGGGATACCTGGAGATAAAAGCAGAGATAAAATTAGCACCTGCATTTGAATCTAGCCCAAGATGTCATGTTTTGAAATATATTGTGTTAAAATGTAAACGGGGCTGGATATGTTGTTTGGAAACTATGGAAATGACTCAGATTCTTGGAAAGAAGCAGGTTCAGGAATTCCGTTGCACTTTTTAAATTCCATTTATATCTAATAACATTTTAAAATCCCCCTCCAGTTCTTAAAATATTTAATTTTTACCATGGAGCCATAAAAATCTGTACAGTTAGTGTAGGGAAATAATCTAATAACAAATATAAATTAGGCTTATCTTTGCCTTTTTGTCTTGGGCTAAATTTGCATACTACATTAAAAGTGAAGCAAACAAAAAAAAACAAAAAACAAAAAAAAACTTTATTCCAGGTCTTCTTTGGTAAGATTAATTAAAGCAGAACTTTCACCTTCTATAAAGTCGCCCTGGAAAAATTAAGCAGATGGCGACTAGCTTCATAATAGTTCTCTTACCTCTCAGAAGTAGCCAATTCTAAGGTAATCCTTAATCTTCAGAGATTAACGGACAGGTTAGTGCAGTCCATGTGCCTGCGTAGTCAGTCCCTTCCGGTTACCATGTGGCACACTGCAATGCTTCTTAGAGGAGACCGGGACTGACAGTGCAGGTGTGAAGAAAAGATGTCTGCGCTGATGCCTGACTTCTGGTCTCCGAATATTAAGGATTTCTTTAGAATCTGCTACTCTGAGAGGTAAGATAACTATTATGAAGCTAGTCGCCATCTGCTTAATTATTGCAGGGTGACTTTAAAGAAGGTGAAAGTTCTGCTTTAACCCTTTGCGTGTCAGAGGGGTGTGCAAAGCACTGTACATCCCTATGGCACCTAAATGGTTAAATATATGCTTCTGCTATCTAATCCCAGTAAAAATTGCAAACCTGCTTTATTTGCTTTCAATTAAAATGTTTTGCATTTAACAGTAATATTGAATATAGCGAAGATGTTACTTAAGTGCTTTTTTCTCTTATTCAAAGCACAAGTTATGCAATTAGTTGTATTATATCTATCCTCCTTCAACATCATTGTAATGTTGACCACTGGAAAAAAGAATTATAACAAATTGGTATCATGACTATCCCTTATTTTTTAAAAGAACATACAAATACATAGTTCATGGCATAAAAAACAGTATACAAATCACTAAAAAAAGTTGGTGAGACTGATGTGCTAAGAACTGGAGCAAACCAACTCCAAAATATGGGACAAATTAGCACTCTGGGGGTACAGAGCAATATTTAAATCAGTGGGGATTTTGTGAATGTTTATTTGTTCCTGGTGCAGTTGTTTTTCCCCAGAATTGCTTTAATTATTCTTAGTACATCAGTCTTGGTGTTAGTACGCCTCATAACACATTACCATTAAAGGGATAGTAATGCTTCACAAAAACAGCAGCTCCAATTAATCTTCATAGTATTTGGGCATTGGAGAGTGTTAGTTCAATACTGTCTGAGTTGTAGTTCAAGAGTAATTGAATGACAGCAAGGGACAGTCTTCTTATTGTGAGCATAAGGAAAACCCTGCCCCTCTTGACAGCTTTTCAGGTCTTTCCCTTATGCTCACTAAAGATTGTCCCTCTCTGCAATCTATCCATTCAGTCTTGCTGCTCTGCGGTGAGCAATGTTACATCAGTAAAAGGGGCGGAAAGGAGATACTTTATCATTCAATTACTCTTGAACTACAACTCTGACAGTATTGAAATAACACTCTTCATGGCCCAAATACTATGACGATTTATTGCAGCTGCTGTTTTTGTTAAACATTACTATCCCTTTAAGAGGGCATAAAAACAATTAAACTAATAAATTATTTTTAAGTGTTGGTGGGTAGCGAATGGTTTTTATCCTTCAAATGTCTTTTTTTTTAAGAAATAAAAGTTATATTTGGTTTTCTGCAGGTTAAGGAGATGTTTAAAACAAAAGGTTATTGTGATGTAATATTTATAGATATATGTGCATTAGATTTATCAGGTCATGAATCTGGACTTCTTCATTTGAATTGCAGTCACATCTGGTACTTTCTGCAATTCACCAAATCACCATTTGATGAGTCCCAGCCAGTAACTGATATGATTGCAATTTACTGGAATCAGGAAGGAAAGTGTGTGTGTTGTAAAACATAATTGACAAGTGTTTCCCAAGGGGATTTTGTTTGTCTTTGTCAATATAAAGGTGAAAGGGTTGATGAGGTCACAGGTTTCTTTTAACTCTGTTATTATGTCATTGTGTATGTTTTGTTCCTATTAGCTGGAATACAGACATTTGCAGATTGTATTCCCCCCCCCCCATAGTGTGCCTTATTCTTATAGAGAAAGTGAATAAATGGGACATTTTGCCATTTTCAGACGAAAACAGGCATGTTTTTCCTGCCTTCTTTAGAATAAGGATCGCTGTATGGTGTAGGTCAGGTTAGTCAAACCACACCCCTCAATTAACTATAAAAAACAGTATATTCTATAATTAAATCATTTGAACTAAAGGGCTTGTTGCACTGACTCTGTCAACTGCACAATACAAATTGAAAGTGAAATATTTACCTGGGAGATTATCCAGTTTAATTCGTGTGTTCTCAGGCAGTCAAGGGAAGATGGCACCTACTTCCTCTTCTCTTTGATCTGATAATATGTGGCATATAAGGAAGAAAATCCCACACTGCTTAAACCCTCTTTGAAAACTAACGATGTGCATAGATGAAATTGGCCATTTGCACATGTTCAGCTATAATACAAGGTCTGAGCAAAGTGGGAGATTGTCCCTATTTGGACCTTGTGTTCTACTGTTGAAGAGAAGGTGAAGTAGGAGACAATGTCAACCGACCCCTACAGAGAACCCTGAGGGAACGAGTGAACTCGAAGGTAAAAACTTTGCTTTCAATGTTCCCATACCTTCCAACATTTCCAATGGACAAAGATGGATACTTGTGTTTTAGGTGGGGTTGCTAGGGCTGTGGCTGGTGGGTGGGACATTACCAAGAAGTTTTAGGCTATTTAATGACCTACTGACACCACTTTGATTTTGTAACTGAATAAATGATTTAGAGCAAGACCAAAGTATTTTATTTATGCAGACAAATTTATAAACACATATACTGAAGTTTGTACAAACATTAATAAGAGTTTTATTGCTGTGGAGCAATGTGGTACACTTATATACACACACACTGGGGTGGGAAAGAGGGACAGAGGGGTTTGGGTCTCACAGAGGGACTGTCCCTCCTAAAGAGGTCCAGTTAAGAGGTATGTTTTCTTATGTAGTTGCGAGAATCAGGGCAGCATGCCCTTTATGTTAAAGACTTATATTCATAGTGTTTACTGTCCCTTTAACACTGCAATGTTTAAGTATATCACTACAAGAGTACAGGGCAAATAATCAAAATGGCACACCTGTGTTCTGGAAGGGTTATCCCTAGAACTAGTAATGTTAGGAGCACTTGAGGACTGGAATTTAGAAAGTCTTACACAAATCATACATTTTTGAAGGATTTCCTCCACTGGAGCACCATTGGCAGGCCTCATTTCTTTTACGGCTATTTGAATAGCTATATAAAAATGTGGAATATGACCTTGCAAAAGATGGTGGTGAATCACGTAGATCTGAATTGAAAAGTACCTTACGTCTATGTGCCTCATGCATCACAGGAGAACAAGCACCCTAGGACAATTTGAAACAGGCAAACATAACCATTTTGATTATAATGGAAATACTGGTTAAAAATGACCTTAAAAACAGTGAAAATGTCCACAATATTAGTCATAACATCACTGGTTGATCAATGTTCATGCAAGGAGATCCTGAAAACATGCATCAGGACTGACTATTAAGTGGTTATAGAAAAACTAATCAGATATCAGATCTTGGTTCCAGTATAGACCACTATCCTCTTTTAGCTGGTAATATTGTCTGCACCAGGAAACAATAACATAAGCAAACTGATTGGACCACTGTTCACTAATGGACTAATTCTAGCAGTATAGTGTAAGAGTTTCTGTGCCATTAATCTACTTGACCTTTAGTCTGCTATTAATTACGAAGTAGTCATTGCACAAATACTGAATTTCAAAGCATGACATTAAAAGTAAAAATAAATTTAATTCACAAATAACTGGCATTTTTAAGAATCCATTTTGTATTTTTTTCCTTTCTTGTTTAACATGGATAGGGCCAGGAACCCAACCCTTTTCCTTACAGTTTGTGCTGGAGGTAATCTAATCCAAGATATTTAAAATTGGATGGAAATGTGATGTATTCTAGGTTCATCTCTGTACAAGTTTCTTCTTTAGCTTTAGTGTATGTGTGACATGTAATGATGAACAGATGAACGCAGTAAGAGAATATGGTGCATATATTTAACCCAGTCAGTGCCAGAGTGGTACACAGCACTAAGAATATGTGCCTCTCTGTCATTCAGAAGGCTAATATTTCGATATAAGATATATATTCCTGCAAATGTCTATAAATGTCTAATTAAAGTTTCCCCTCATTGACCAAAACTGTCAAGCCTACCATCTAGCGGTCAGATTTGGAATCCGGTCCGCAGATGAACTGGTAGCTCATCAGCAGAGCCGAGATTGCAAGATATAAAAATAACTATTTCACTTGAAGGGTCTAAAAAGTGTGCTTGCAAACCAGGCACACATTGTAGACTATTCAAATGAAGTAATTCTTCTTATATCTCGTGATCTTGACTCTGCTGTAGAGCCACAGCCGGTCCGCAGACCGGATTCCAAATCTGACAGCTAGATGGCAGACTTGACCGTTTTGGTCAGAGAGGGGAAACTTTGCTTGTGAATATCTCTCAAACCATAAAGGCTTGAAAAATAAGACATATCGTTTTTCATGTTTTTTAATGCCTACAAAATAAAATAAAGATTAAATGAAGTACTACTATCCCTTTAAACTGTTTTTTAATACTTCATGTGAATACAAGATGCATACCTCCCAAGTGTCCCTCTTTAGGTGGGACAGTCCCTGTTTGAGACCCAAATCCCTCTGTCCCTCTTTCCCACCATGATGTCCCTCTTTTAAGAGATCAGACTGTGTGGTATGTATATAAGTATATCACATTGCTCCACAGCAATAAAACTCACATTAATGTTTGTTTAAACTTTAGTATATGTGTTTATAAATTAGTGTATGTAAAAAAATTACTTTGGTCTTGTTATAAATAATTTTTTCACTTACACAAGATGTGTGAATAGGTCATGAAATAACCTAAATATTCTCTATATTTGCCCCACCCACCAGCCACACCCCCATAATCATCACCTAAATCAAAAGTGTCCCTCTTTGGTCATTTTAAATGTTATGAGGTATGAAGATGTAAGGACAAAAATTGAAGCACATATCTGGTTTATTTTTTCCTCTTAACATACTGTGTATGTACCTTCAAGATGTCCTAGGAGACACTGCCCCTTTAACCACTTAAAGCGGAACTTTCACCTATTGATAAGTCGCTATTCACTCATTAAACATATGGCGACTAGCTTGAAAATATGTGTCTTAGCTATCAAAAGTGGCAGATTCTAAAGAAAACTTTACAGTTTGAAGACTGACGGCCAGGTTAGTGTAGTCTGCGCGCCTGCTCCGTCATTCCCTTCTGGTTACCTTGTGGTAGATTGCAATGCTTTACAGGAGACTGGGACTGACGGCGCAGGTACACAGACAAGATGTCTGCGCTGTTACATGTGGTCTCCAAATGGTAAAGATTTCTTTAGAATTTGCCAGTTTTGATAGCTAAGACACGTATTTTCAAGCTAGTCGCCATATGCTTAATGATTGAATGACGACTTATTAATATGTGAAAGTTCCGCTTTAAGGACCAATGTTGTGCCAGGGCCGTCATGGCTGTCCTGCACTTAAGGACCAGTGACGGTCCTGGCATGTCATCTAATTCAGGGGTCCCTGCAGGGGACAAAAAAAAAATATGGACCCGTGGTCCTTACTGCCAGCCATGCGGTGCACAGCCGGTCCTTAATGGGTTAAACCACAATACTTCAAATTGCTTTATAGTATGCCACAGTAAGGGTCAATCCTTATTACTTTATATTGCCTTATTATACACTAATCATGAGTTAATACATAATGTCTCATTTTGCCTTATAAAATTATAATCATATAAGTTAATGCATACTTCATATTGCCTTATAAAATACTAATTTTATGAGTTAAACATAAAGCTTCATTCTGCCTTAGAAAATACTGATATAATGAGATCATACATAAATATTTTATATGTATATTGCCTTATAATAGTCTAATCATATGACTTACTGCATAGTGATTTATCCTGCTTTATAATATACTAATATTATCAGTGAATGCATCATGCTCCATGTACTAATCCTATGAGTTAATGCATAGTACTTCACATTGCATTAGAAAATTCCAATTGTTCACAGCAGTTCATGCTGCCTTTGGTTCATAATTCATTGCTTAGGAGCCTTGTAAATTATTTGCTATCTCTCCATATGCTTATTTATAAGCGCACAAATCTAGTAATTCAGTTGTTTTGTGTTATTCCTAAATGGTAGTGCAGTATCCTATATTTATTAACAATAGAGTACAATATTCAAGCTAATATTTTATTGCCAGTTTTTGGCAAAACTTGATTCATATTATGGCCTGATGCTATTATTTCTGTTAAAGGGTAACTGTCACCTCATAACAACACAGGTAATTTTGAAAACTTTCAAAATCATCTATATGTTAAAATACTTATTTGTATTAAAAGGATCAGTACACTTGTATATGAAGAAATATATATTTTAGGGCTTTTCCTCTTGAGTAAAATAAGGCTACTCCCACTGCTGATAGATTCATATTTCTAGTAGTATTACAGTTTAAACCCATGTGTTTTTTTACATTAGCAATGCCTTCTAGTGGTCAAATTCCAATTAGTAATTCTGTTACATTCTAATGGAGAGGAAAGTCAGTGACATACAGTTCTCCACAGAATGTGATAGAAACTGTGCAGTGACTTCCTGTCAGTTAGAACTTCAAGGAAGTAAACATACAGTAAATTCACTTCCTGAATATTTGAACTGTGATAAATGTTGGATAAAACAACAAACAGCAGTGTGAGTGCCTATGTTTTACTCAGCAGAAAATGCTCTATAACATCATACCGCCCAACATTCCAGTTTGCCAAAGAGGGAAAATTGTGGTTTAGGGGGTGTTGCTGGGGGCTCGGCTGGTGGGTGGGGCATTATAGAAGATTTTTAAGGTTATTTCGTGACCTATTGACATCTCCTGGTGTAACCTAATAAGTGACTTATAACAAGACCAAAGTATTTTATTTACACAGACTAATGTAAAAACACATATACTGATGTTTAAACAAACATGAATGTGAATTTTATTTCTGTGGAGCAATGTGATACACTTATACACACATCACACAGTCTGATCTCCTAAAAAGAGAGACATCAGGGTGGGAAGGAGGGACAGAGGGATTTGGGTCTAAAAGATGGACACTTGGGAGGTATGTAACATAAATGTTTTCATAAAAAAAGCTTACTGGTTCTTTAACATAGTTTTAGGACCATGTGTTTAAATGAAAAGAAAAGAAAAGAAAAAGAAGATTTCTGGGGCAAACCATTTGAACTATAGGAGAGAACTAAAAATGTTCCTATTGAAGTCTATGGGGAAACCTGGATATAAAAGTGGTGATAAAATTAGCACTTGCTATAGAATCCAGCATGAGATCTCCCTAGAATTCAAGGTATTCAAATTTTTAGTTTGCGTGCCTTTTTTATATCACACTAATCTACTGAGCTGCACAACATGCAGAAACTACTTACTGTAGTGCAGTTGAAACTCCACTACTTCTCCCACTGCTTACAAGGAGATATAGGACACACCAAAACCCCTCTTTGTTGTCTATTCAAAACCGCATTATTCAAAATGGAATGGAGACAGGGTGATCCTATCCCACTTCATTATAATTACAGCAGCTTCAACTACTTTACATGCACTAACAGGGATCCCCATCAATTTCCTTTCTCTGATTGCTGTGTGTTAAAATGAATAATGAACAACAAAGGGTTGTGCTTGAATCCACTCCACTCTGCACTCTATAACTTTGTGTGGCTTCAGTTATTTTACTTAGAGAGACAAGGATTGTTGATATGTGATTGTGGCATTTAACTCCAATGGAAATGTTTTTCCTGTTTCAGAGAATTCAACACCTCAGCTACGTGACAGCAACTTGAATCGAGCAACTGAATATAGAGACTAAGGTTCACATTCTCTTTAAGTGCATATAGTTAGGGGGAGAGGAGTATTGGGAAACCACCTCTCTCACACATTACTAGTTTTAACATGTGCTCCTTCTCTCTATATAAAGTGTCTGAAGTATCTGTGAGAGTGTTGAAAGGGGATAATCACCTTCAGTCTACTACATTTTTTAATTTAAATATTTATTTGAATTGACTGTAAAGAGGGTGTTTTGTCACTTTAGTAAAGAAGAGGTGAGAGAAGAAGAAAAGTAGGGAAAAAAGTTACAGAGGTGGTTATGGGAGGTAGTTTCTGGCAGTCATACCTCCCAAGTGTCCCCCTTTGAGACACAAATCCCACTGTTCCTCTTTCACACCTGTGTTCCTCTTTTCAGAAGATCAGAATGTGTAGTGTGTATATAAATGTATCACATTGCTCCTCAGCAATAAAACATGCATTAATGTTTCTTTAACCCCGTTAGGACTACAGGGTCTGGGGGGTGTTGTCTTAAAGAACCACAGCATTTTTTTTTTACCAGTGCATTCGGGAATAGCGGCACTGCGTGTAGCCACACTGCCATCCCAGAATTCCGTGATGTGCCAGGACCGTCACCAGTCCTTAATGTCCGGACAGACATGACTGTCCCCCCTTAAGGGACAAAGAGGTGTCAGTAGGTCATGAAATAACCTGAAAATTCTCGGCAATGCCCCGCCCACCAGCCAACCCCCAGCAACACCACCTAAAACAAAAGTGTCCCTCTTTTGGCCATTTGAAATGTTGGGAGGCATACCTCCCAAGTGTCACTCTTTAGGAGGGACAGTCTCTCTTTCAGACCCAAATCCCTCTGTCCCTCTTTCCCACCCTGGTGTCCCTCTTTTTAGGAGATCAGACTGTGGGGTGTTTATATATTTGTATTACATTGCTCCACAGCAATAAAAGTCACATGAATATTTGTTTAAACTTCAGTTTATGTGTTTAAAATACTTTGGTCTTGCTTTAAACCATTTATTCAGTTACAAAAAGAGATGTTCATAGGTCATTAAATAACCCCGCACACCAGCCACGCTCCCATCAGCACAACCTAAAACAAAAATATTCCTATTTAACCATTTGTCCTTTGATTAAATAAAAGTAATAAATAATTGTAAAACTACTTTATTAAATAGAAATGGCTAACACTACATAGAGGTGACTTTGTAATCTCTGATTAACCTTTTGGTTGCCAGAAGGATAGCCAAAGCAATGCGTTGGCTGTCCTATTGGCACTCACAGGGTTAAATATGATAGGATTTATGTTATAATCAAGATATTCTTAGTAGACCTTATGTTTTAGTTGGTAATATGGTTGTTTTTCTTTTTGTAAACGACTAGATGATCATAACAATTAATCTGTGCTTTTAAGAAAAGCAAGTTGTCGTTCATAGCAGGTGTTACGTTTGTGAGGGAAATATGGGTATTTTCTTTTTGTAAACTGCTAGATGATCATAACAATTCACTTGCATTTTTAATAAAATACCTTCGTCCCTAACTATAAAAGAGATAAACCTAAACACTAATCACTGTTAACCTCAATGTTTATCGCTTTAAGGACCAGTGGGGTATGCACCTTTGAAATGTGCCTCACACCCCTCTGATCCTTAAAGGGTTAATTTATTTCATATATAGCTTCTATTTATTATATGGTTTGATTTTCCTAAGTGATATGTGTATGTAAAGCAACAGAACAAGGGGGAGACAAACACAAGGAAGCACACTAGCGCAGATCAATATGGCTCTCAAAACCACCACCTCTTCAATCACCCCACTCGTGGGTACTCACTGAATAGATTGGCTGCCAAACACATACATATAGGACAGCTATACAAGCTTCTCTAATATATTTTTACTTGTGCTCCATCTTGTGATGCTATGATACAATTGGGCTCTCCCCCTGTTTTTTCTTTTTTGTTGTATGTGTAGGTAAAGTAGATCCTGATATTTTCGTATTAGCCAGTAGAATATGTGTGGCATTCACTATGCTTGCACATTCAGTACTGATTGGACACTATATATAATGACATTTTGGGTTCTTACCGTCATGTGCAATCCTTTTCTTTAAAGGGGAACCATACCCTAAGAATAAGTTATTCTTAAAACATGAGGGCAATAGGATTGGGAACCACATTGCTTCACATTGCATTGCTCACCCCTCCATTCCTCTAGGGGTTAATGTGTTTAACACATTGATTTACCTAGGAAGGTTTTCTTCACATAGTACTCAGGGGTATCTATTATTTTTTTGCATTATAACTGCAATTTCCTGTATATAGTAATCTCTATTCAGGCCTATCACATGGTCACACCTGCTCATAACAAACAACAGGATTCAGAAGATCTGAATAAGCTCATAAGGGATCCCAGTTAGATTAACTCTTTGAGTGCCAGAGGGGGCCACTCTGCCATTCAAATGGTTAAACGATTAGATCAGATTAAAGCAGTACGAAACTGAAACACTAGCACTAGTTTAAACATAGATCAAATGCAAATACAACAATGAATTAACCCTTTGAGTGCCAGAGGGGTGCAGCCCGCATACAACTCACAGCCCAAAAAGGGGCGGCACCGGCCAACCATAGAGAAAGTTTAAGTACCCTACAGCCCAGCATCAAAGGGTTAAAAGCCCAATTTAGATTAATAGGATTTTTTGTCTCATTCAGAGGGTTGAAGTGACTGTCAGAGAGGTTTAACACATCACTGGTATACATCTGCAGCTGTAACATACCTGCGATTATGCAATGAAAAAGTAAAATTCGCAAATGTATAAAGGTAGGTTGTTACATGACCACACTATTGGCCATATATAACTAGAAACTGGACACTTTGTATATGGTGATTATTTTACTGTAGGTGTTTTATTAACTAAACTAGTGTAAAAGCCCATGTATATGGGCCAAAATCCAGGTGATGTTAACCCTTTGAGTGCCAGAGGGGTACGCAATGCATTGCTTGGCACTCAAAGGGTTAAGAAGCTGGTCCTGCCGCCAACGCAGTCATGCACTGTAGAGACTGCCCGAAAGCACAGAAAGAATTCCCCACAAGCCCTAAGAAGGGGAATCATGTCAGGGCTGTGGGGGGGTCAAAGAAAGCTTGTAAGGGGTATCTGCCCCTTTAATGTTTAAGAAGGGGTGGGGCATGGGAACTAATATAAGGGGGACACTTGGAGCATCACTTCCTTTTCAGAAGTGAATACCAAAAGTATCGGATCGGCTTACTTGTGCTGTCTTCCATGGCGTCATCTGCTTTTCTGTTGGCTGCAGTCCGGTGGTGGTGATTGGCTGCGGTAGCAGCTTTCTTGGAGGATGGATTCTACTGGCGTGTCTTCGGCAGGGGTGGCCGCCTGGCTTACGGGGAGCTTCCAGACGCAGCCACCTGTTCGACTGAGCCTTGGGACGGACAGTGGAACATCCCTCAGCCTAGCCCAGCCGGCTTTTGGAAGCAGTGGGTCCCCTTTTCTGGCTCCAGTTTCCTGATGCAGGTGTCTGTTGCAGCTCTGCAGCCCTCCAGATGGACTGGGGTTCTGGGGTCCTTTCCTCCTTTCTGTCTCCCTGGGTCCTGTTGCCTCTTTACTGTTCTCCTATTTTGCCTGCCTCAGCTCCTGGTGGCTCTGTTGGGCTGCTTTTGTCTTCCTTGTTTGTTTGCTGGTTTCCCTGTTCTCTCTCTTGTTCTGCTGCCCCTCCCCCCTCACTTTCCTTTTGCCCCTGTTCCTGGCTGCTCTGTCTGCTTTTTCCTTCTTGGTAGGTCCTGTGGGCTTTCTTCTCTTACTGTTTGGGTCTGTTTGTCCTGCTGTGGGTGCTGGGTGTGCTGAGGGTGATACTCTGGGACCCTGTCCTGGTGATGTGTGGTTGCAGGGCTCTACCTGCTGTGTTGAGTATATATAAAAAAAAAAAAAAGGTCAAAACAAATGACTGACTAACTATGTATCTGTGTGTGTGTGTATATATCTGGAAACTATATATATATGTGTGTGTATATGTAGATGACAAAATGTATATTTGTGTGTGTTTATATTCTAGGTAAAAATATGTGTGTGTTGATATATGAGAACATGCATATGTGTGTGTGTATATATATGAGAACATATGTGTGTGTGTGTATGTATATGAGAACATGTATGTATATGAGTATGTGTATATATCTGTGAACATATGTATGTGTGTGTGTGTATGTATATGTGCACATATGTATCTGTGTGTGTGTATTTATATGTGTACATGTATATGTGTGTGTGTGTATTTATATGTGTACATGTATGTGTGTGTGTGTGTATGTATATGTGCACATGTATATGTGTGTGTATGTATATGGGAACATGTATTTGTGTGTGTGTATGTCTATGTGAACGTATATATATTTGTGGGCATATATATGAGACAATATGTGGGTGTGCATATTTATATGACTAAATATGTATGTGTGTGTACATATGGTACGAAATATTTGGTGTGTGTGTATATATATATGTATATGTGTGTATATATATGTATGTATGACCAATATGTGTATGTGTGTGTATATATATATATTTGGAATAATATATATGTGTTTGTGTATATCTCATGAAATTAGAAGGCATAATAACGGCAAACGGGCATTGATGGTGACGGTGGCCTGCACGGGCCTGGCTATAAAAAAAAAAAAAAAAAAAAATTCAATAAAGGCATAAATACTTATTTTAAAAATAAAATAATATTTAGACAGGGTGTGGGGGCCTTGGGTGCCCCTGGTGGGTTTTTTGTTTTTCTTTTTCCTTTGTCCTAGGTGCTGTTTCCTGTTCGGTGGACTGTACTGGCGAGTGGGGTTTTTTGGAGCCCCTGGTTTTGGTTCCCCTTTTTCTTTTCCAGGGTTTACCTGTGTGTCGGATTTCTTCTGCTGGAGCTGATTCTGGTGTGGCATGGATGGGTGCCTCTGCTGAGCTGGCTGCTACGCAGTCTGTACCTCCCATTGTGTGGTGGCAGGTATGGGATTGCCTGGGGCAGTGATTCTCTACCTGGGGTGCCGTGGCACCTTGTGTTGGTTTCCCTTTTCTTTTCAGGGTTCACCTGGGTAGCGGAGTGCTTCAGCTGGTGAGGAGCCTGGTGTGGCACTGATGGGTGCCTCTGCGGAGATGGAAGTTACGCAGTCCGTGCCTCCCATTGCGATAACAGGTACGGGATTGCCTGGGGCCGTGATTCTCGGCCAGGGTGCATGGCACTGTGGAGTGCCGTGGGGATCAGCTTGGGGTGCCCCATGTTCTCTATGTCGATGTTGACACACTATGTGTATATTTACTTGTGTTTATGTTGTGCGCAACATGTTTAGTTTGTTTTTCTGGTTGTGCAATGTAAAAATACTGTATAATTATGTATTATTCCCTTCAGTATGCGTTTGTTATATTACATTAACAGTTTGGCTGCAGTCCCTGGTGTTGGGGGTCTGGGTTAGTCTAGGTTTGGCATGTTGGGAGCTCTCGGGGACCAGGGAGCGCAGGGGTGATCCCCCCCTCTTGCTCCTGGTGGTGGTGGTGGGTGTTTCTGGGGCTGGTCTTGTTTCTACTGGGGCGCCCGTTGCAGGGGCTGGTGTGGTTATTCCTTCGGCTGCTTCCCAGTTATTGGGGTTAGGGGCTGCGGCTGGGTGTTCACTCTTTTGGGGGGTTCCCATGGCGGCCGTTGGACTGCCTATTTTTGCTGGGCCAGTCCTTTGGGGCTACATTTGAGGGTTGAGGTTCGGGAGAAGTTTTGAAGGTTCTCATGGTTTGACTGATTTCGTCACACGCTATGCTGTTGATTACTGCTGCCTTTCCTTCCCTGGTGGGCTGAGTCGGCTGGAGTTGACCAGACTGCCTTGATCTCTCTGTTGACATGGTTGCGCACCTGCTTGTTTCTCAGCCAATCCCTTCCAGGCTGTTTCACGCAGCTGGCTCCCTTCCTCCTTGCCCTTATGTTTGCTTCGGTGCGAGGGCATTTTCCTGCGTCTGATTATCTGTGCATGACCTGCCTTCCTCTGACGTCCCTTCTGACTCCTGGCTTATTCTTGCTGTTGCTGATCTCTGTATTCCTGATCCTGGCTTGTCTGCGTACCTGCATAAGTTCCTGACCCCGGCTTGTCTTTTGGTCTATGCTCCTGGATTGCGGTTTTGCTTTGGTTGTTTCACTAAGGGGTTTTTTGCACTTTGCATTTGTCTGGTTCCTGGCCTTCCAGAGGAGCAAATTTGTGGATATTTATTCTTGGCTTTCCTTGGAAGAGGCTCCTCCGGACCGGGATATTCAGACTGCTGCTGGGACGAAGGCGGTGAAGTTGTGGTGGTATTGGAGGATACCCAAAGTTTTTCAGGGATTGCTTTTGGGCGTTTTTTCAATTCTTGCTAGCGTGTTAGGTGGGCATTTTCTGCTGCGTGCTCCTCCTTGTTCTGTTACTAGGCCATGATTTGGCACGCCTGCTGGATTTCTGGGGCTCGAATAGGGTGTTGGATTTGTGTACAGTGGCGGCATGTTCTTTGCGGTTCGGGTCCTTGTTTGGGCTGGATTGGGTTGGCCTCTTTGGCCTGTGACTTGGGGTCTTCCGGTTTGATGAGGGACCTGGTTTTTCCTGGAAGTCTTTCCAATTGTCATCGCTTTTACTTTGTGGGTTGTCAGGATGCAGAATGTAAGGTTGTTTTTTGTACTCTGACGCTATGGGGGTGGTGCTGGCGGTTCATAACTTGTTTTCCTCTTCTGTCCCTGTTCTGTCTGCTTTGTTGTTCGGTGCCATCTGTCTGAGTCCTGATATATCTTTTTGGGAGCGGCGTGTGCCTGGGTTCTGTATGTGGCTGCTGATGCACTTTCACGATTCCTGGTCGTGGAGTTTGGTAGGCATGTCTGGGGGCGACGGCTGTGGGGTACGCCTTGTCCTGACCACTGGTGGGATCTTGGTGGTCTACAGTTGTATCCGGGGGAGGTATTCATTGGCTCCAGCCTCTTTGGCAAGGTGTGCGGTTGCTTGGGATGAGTGGATCAGTTGGAGGCTGTGGTGGGGGATGCTGTGAGGATTGATGGGGTGTTGTGGTTGGTACTGGAATTGGTTTAGTCGGGGTGTATTCCCGGCGGCTATTGGGGGGCCGGGTGTCTGGGCTGGCTTTTGGGTTGTTGCGGGGGGACAGATTGTTCATAGGAATTTGGGGTGCGCAAGTCTTTGCGGTCTTGACTGGTGGTGGTGCAGTCTGATACTCGGCGCCTGGTTTAGTTCTCACTCTTGCAACAGTTATCTTCCAGGTGTTTGCTCGGCTCATTATGGTCAGTGTTTGGGGTGGCTTTTTGTTTTGCTTTTTTGTGGCTCTGCGTCTGGGGGAGTTGTTTAGTTCTTTTCAATTCAGTCCCGGTGTGTGTTTCTGGATTTTGTGCGTTTGCTTCTGGTTCTCTCTCGTTTCGTATCCGCCGCTTCGAGAGGGATGTCTATGGTTCTGGGGTTTGGGTGACTGTTTTCGGTGGCGGGTTTGGATATCATTGGGGCTGCTATGAAGGCGGATATGACTGGTTTGGGTACTGAGTCTGTTTGCTGTATCGGTCGGTGGGAGTCCGCACGGCTTTCTCTTATGTTAGGCCGGACAGGATGGTTGGGTGTTGAGTTGTAGTTTCTGTTGCTATACTGTGTTTTTTGTTTTCTGTTCAGGTCACGGCCTTGTTGCTGCTGGATTGTTGGCCACTTTCGTTATTTGGGTGTGATGGAGAGCGGCGGATTGTGGTGGTGGGTGCTGCTGTCTTTCGACCCTTTGTTTTTTCGTTGGTGTCCTGGTTTGTCTATCTGGGTCCGCAGTGGTCTCGCTTTCTTCCTGAGGTTGGTTGGTACGTTTAGTGGTCCCCCTTGGGTTCTTGTGGTGCACTTGTGGGGGTAATGACCTTGGCTCTGGCCCAGCTTGGCTTTTGGTGCGGCCATTCATGGGAAATTTTTTCTGTTCTCCTTTGCCATTTCCCTGGGCTGGTGTTCCGTGGCCAGTGATTATTCCACGCCAGCGCTGGGTTGGTGACAGGGATCGCAGGGCATTGGAAGTACGGGATTTGTCTGACTCAACGCGTGTTGAGTGTGTCATTCACAATTGGGGGTTGTCTGTGCAACATTCTGTTTTTGTGGATTCGTCTTTTCCTTGTTTAGGTCAGATGGGGTGGCTCACTGCGGTTGGGCTACATTTTCTTTTTTCTTTTCGTTTCACTTTGGACATTTTTTGGGGGGGTTTGGAGCAGGCCATAGCTTTCTGTGGGGGAAGGGCCTGGCTGCATAGGATGTACGCATCAGGCCCTGTGGCGCTTTTGGCCCTTGCCAATAGGAAAAATGGTACATCATGTTTGGAATGCATGGTTAACAGGTGGATGTCAGGCCAGCGGCCTTGGGCATTAAGCACCCGGACCACGGTCGCGGGTTGTGGTCACCGCCCCTCATTGAGCTGCACAGACCAGCTAATGGGGTGTGGTGGAATGGAGGAAAAGATGGGTTGAGCCTTTTGGGGCTCAGTAGGGTGGGCATAAGTTTATGCCTAGCACTTGGCAAGGGCTTAAAGTTGTGGTGGTTATTAAATTTTAAGTTAATAAAGCTGTGGCCTGGTTTTTACATCCAAACAAGTTGTGTGTGTCTTTATTTGATCTATACCACATGCCCTAGACAAGAATTCCCCACAAGCCCTAAGAAGGGGAATCATGCCAGGGCTGTGGGGGGGTCAAAGAAAGCTTGTAAGGGGTATCTGCCCCTTTAATGTTTAAGAAGGGGTGGGGCATGGGAACTAATATAAGGGGGACACTTGGAGCATCACTTCCTTTTCAGAAGTGAATACCAAAAGTATCGGCCCTCCCTCCCTCCCTGTATTTGGGTTTTATTGTTAGTTTGGGGTTTGTTTTCTGGTGGGTTTTGGGTCATGAAAGTACCTGGGTTTACTTTATTTGTCACAGCTTTTGGCGCTTTTGGCCCTTGCCAATAGGAAAAATGGTACATCATGTTTGGAATGCATGGTTAACAGGTGGATGTCAGGCCAGCGGCCTTGGGCATTAAGCACCCGGACCACGGTCGCGGGTTGTGGTCACCGCCCCTCATTGAGCTGCACAGACCAGCTAATGGGGTGTGGTGGAATGGAGGAAAAGATGGGTTGAGCCTTTTGGGGCTCAGTAGGGTGGGCATAAGTTTATGCCTAGCATTTGGCAAGGGCTTAAAGTTGTGGTGGTTATTAAATTTTAAGTTAATAAAGCTGTGGCCTGGTTTTTACATCCAAACAAGTTGTGTGTGTCTTTATTTGATCTATACCACATGCCCTAGACATGCTCCCAGCACAGAACTCCCAGCATTCTGTGCATTCAGGCAGTCTCTACTGTGCATGATGGCTTCTGACAAAATCCTAGCGAATTATTAGATAGGATAATTTTGCATTTATTTTTCTTAAGATACTTGGATAAGGATTTATATATTGTTGTAATATGACTTTCTTTTGAATCGTTGTACTTTCTGCTAACACTTTTCAGCGTTTTTCTGTACTACACTGGGTATTTGATCGGGGTGGTGTGTGCATACATGCGTGCACACATGTATACATACTCAGCGCTTTCTTGAGGAAATGTTGAGTATGCAGCCCTTGAATTTTTTTTATCTGTCAAATCATTATTTTTTGTGTACTGTGTTATACTGGGTATTTAACTGGGCTGGTGTGCAATATGAGATTGTCTTGATAAAGATTACAGTGAGGATTGAATTGTTGACATTGATTAAACAAACAGCAATTGATTGAAACTTGGGTAAAGTGTTGATTCTACATTATCCCCCCCCCCCCCGCACGCACAGTAGTGGTAACTTGGTATCAGTAGCTTATAATTGTATTATACTAAACACATGTTATCTTAGATTTGAGGCAGGTAGGGTCTTGCCTGAGTCTGGGGTGCCTTTATGTGGCAAGCAAGCTTATCATGGTTTTGAATTTTTTGAGTGTTTGAATGAAGTGCTATCCCGTGAGCTTTGAGGCATTTGGTTGGATCTCAGCATACAAGATGTTTCCGTACAAATTAGAATTCATCCTACTGCTGCTATCAGCAGTCATATCCTCAATAAAGCCCAGTTCTAATGGCAGCCATATATGCCCAAGCCATAACACTACCTCCACCTTGTTTCACAGATGAGATGGTATGCTTTGAATCAGTGCAGTTCCTTTCTTTTTCCATACTTTCCTCTTTCCATAAGTCTGTTATAGGCTAATCTTTGCCTCATTTGTCCATAAGACTTTATTAAAGAACACTACAGATATTTTATTTAGTATTTAGCAATCTGTTACCTGGCCTTCCCGATCTTATCAGTAGTTTGTATCTTGTGATTAACCCTCTGTAGTTATGAGGTGTAGTCTTGTAACAGATTGTACCTTTCTTCCTATAAAAAAAACCTTGGGCTGTTATTCCATACTCTTGGTACAAGTTCATGTTACCCTTCATATTATGTACATAGAATGGTCTCACATTCATGGCCCAAAATGTACTGATTGCTCATGTCCTCGTGGACACTGTTATGCCAAGATCCTGAAGAGTGTTCTTGATCTGTTAGATGAAAAGGGTTTTTTCTTCAGAATAGCAAGCATTGTTTGGTGACCCACTATAGTAGTCCTCCGTGGTCTAGCAGGTCATTTTGCTACTGCTGAGCACACCTGTGCATTTTTTCTTTTTAACAATGTACCAAACAGTTGATTTTGAAACACCTAATGTTTTGGCTATGTCAACAGAACGTGTTAATGTTTAAATACATATGGACTGCTCTCTCTCTCTCTCTCTATATATATATATATATAGATATATATATATTTATTTCATACAAATGCTTTATTGATGCTTTTTATGACAAGCATCTCAAACTCAAATATAGTAATACTAGTTGAAGAGCCCGTTACACGGGTCACAGTGCCACTGCCAGCCGGTAGCGGAGCGTCCAGCTCTGTATCAGCAGCGGTGCGGGCAGTCTCTACTGTGCATGACTTTGTCGTTACATGCGTTTTAGTGAATTATTATATAGGATAGGGCCACATATTCAACAAAGAAGTCCACAACATTGACCTCTACAGTGCTACTGTATGATGCACTCTCTGAACCCCAAGCCTTGTTACACTAGTAGTAGGGTTACCACCCTGCCGGTATTTTACCGGCAGGCCGGTAAAAAATTGGCTTCTCTCCAATGTTAAGTCTATGGAGGGAATGCCATGGCCGGTATTTTTTTGAAGAAAAGGTGGCAACTCTAACTAGTAGTCACAGTCCTACCTTGTTCCACTGTCCAAGGGCAGTCACACAGCCATCCATATACTAACTGATGCACCAGATTTTGTCCCAAAATCCATTGGTATTCACACAGCCACCAAGACACTGCAGATATCTTATACTGTCCACTGGTAGTACCAGAATCACACATACACACTGTCTGACACTGCAGGTATCTTATACTGTCCACTGGTAGTACCAGAATCACACATACACACTGTCTGACACTGCAGGTATCTTATACTGTCCACTGGTAGTACCAGAATCACACATACACACTGTCTGACACTGCAGGTATCTTATACTGTCCACTGGTAGTACCTGAATCACACATACACACTGTCTGACACTGCAGGTATCTTATACTGTCCACTGGTAGTACCAGAATCACACATACACACTGTCTGACACTGCAGGTATCTTATACTGTCCACTGGTAGTACCAGAATCACACATACACACTGTCTGACACTGCAGGTATCTTATACTGTCCACTGGTAGTACCAGAATCACACATACACACTGTCTGACACTGCAGGTATCTTATACTGTCCACTGGTAGTACCAGAATCACACAGCCACCAAGACACTGCAGATATCTTATACTGTCCACTGGTAGTACCAGAATCACACATACACACTGTCTGACACTGCAGGTATCTTATACTGTCCACTGGTAGTACCAGAATCACACATACACACTGTCTGACACTGCAGGTATCTTATACTGTCCACTGGTAGTACCTGAATCACACATACACACTGTCTGACACTGCAGGTATCTTATACTGTCCACTGGTAGTACCAGAATCACACATACACACTGTCTGACACTGCAGGTATCTTATACTGTCCACTGGTAGTACCAGAATCACACATACACACTGTCTGACACTGCAGGTATCTTATACTGTCCACTGGTAGTACCAGAATCACACATACACACTGTCTGACACTGCAGCCATGTTGTACTGTCCACTAGAAGTACCAGAACCACATACATACAGAGTTGCTGCACTTGTAGTGACCAGCAGGAGTGGGCAAACTGTGACCCTCCATATGTTTCTGGACTACAAAGTCTATTATTTTCAGCCATTGCCTGTTGAGGATGATGAGGGTTATAATCCAGTAAATCTGGAGTGCCCCAGGTTGGGGCCATTAGGATTTTTTGGTCAAAGCAAGATTAAGTGGGGTTACTATCAGGATTCTGGAAGTGCTAGTTTTCTTTAACCCTTTGAATGCCAGAGGGGTATGCCATGCATTGTTTTACTTACCCCTCTGGCACTCGAAGGGTTAAGATTGGACCTAAGCAGACTGTGGTAAAAATGACTGGCAAATGTGCTAGTGCAGAAGAGAGTCTATGTCAGTCTTCCCACAGGGAAAATGAGCATAGTACAAACAGCCAAGCCAAGCTACATCACAAGAGTTTTCTTATCCACTTTGCCTTAGGGACATGCTGTAGATGCTTATTAATAGAATTGCTACACTGCATTTCTTTGGCAAGAAGAGACAAGATACAAGAGATAAGCCATTCATTCTATTAACTCTTCACTGGAAGAAATATAGAAAGCATAGCAGTGCAATAGATTCAGTTCCATTTGAACTAGACAGGGTATGATTATTAGGTCCATATACACAAAAGAAAAGGTGGAGCAATTCTGAGGCAAACCAGCTATACCATAGGGGACAAATACAAGTGTTCATTCAGATAAATGCAGGTTTAAGTCCCTTGTATGCTAGGAGACTTCTGTAGTAGGAAGACCACATGTCCCTGATTGTTCAGGGCAATCCTGGATTTTAAATGTGTGTCCCATGTTCTGGGCAGCCCCCTTCTGGGACAAATCCAAGAATAAAGACCCCAGAGCACAGATTTACATACCTGGGAACTTCCAGGTGAGGGCTACCCGGAGGGTAGTCCTCTGTTCACCAGGGGGTGACAAAAATGATGCTAATCGCGTCAAAAAGGGGCGGGGCTTGCCGCGAGTGAGGGGGGACTTAACCCTTTGAGTGCCAGAGTGGTACGGAATGCATTGCAAAGCAATGCATTCCTTACCACTCTGGCACTCAGAGGGTTAAAGGTGTCACACAGAAGGCTGGGGACGGAGGCACAACGGGAGAAAAAGCAGATGTGGCAGAGTTTCAATAGAAACTCTCCACATCCGGAGGAATCAGCCTCTGCCCCGGAGACCCGGTAAAGTTCTGTCAGAACCGGAGTCTCCGGGGCAAATCCGGAGAGTTCCCAGGTATGCAGATTTATAAGCAATAGGAGAACTGCTCATTGCCTAATGTGGCAGAAAGTGATGCCTCTGCTGGGCTACAAAAATGGCTTCCAGACATCGTTCTATACACTAGAGAGAGAACTGAACCTTATGATATCAAACAGGTGATGCAGTGCAATTTTGTTGCAGTGTAATGCTGGTCTAAGGCTGTGGGCATGATGTACATTTTCTTGTATCCCAGCACAGACATTGCTTTCAGTTACACCGGTCAATGAGCAGTTCTCCCTCTAGAACTCTGTGGTGTGACAGAGAAAGGGAAGGTTATACACTGATGTCCAGTAATGTATAGTGACCCCTCATATATAGCTGCACTAGAGCCAAGGACAAGTACTCTACTGCTATCTTCTCCAGTATCGCTGAATGGCAGACTTTAAATATGGCCAGCCTACTCTGTAGCAGCCACAGAATTAACCCTTTGAGTGCTAGGGAGGTATCCACGCATTGCATTGCAATATGTGAGACACCTCTCTGGCACGCAAAACCTACTTTAATACAATTTGTTTTTGGAAATTAGTATTTTTTTTCTTCTTATGCATACCTCCAAACATTTCAAATTGCCAAAGAGGGACACTTGTGTTTTAGGGAGTGTTGTTGGGGGTGTGGCTGGTAGGCGGGGCATTACCGAGAATTTATAGCCATTTCATGACCTATTGACATCTCCTTGTGTAACCTAATAAATGACTTCTAACAAGACCAATGTATTTTATTTACACATACTAATTTATAAACACATATATTGATGTTTAACCCCTTAGCGACCCTTGACGTACCAGGACCGTCAAGGGTAAATGTGCTTCAACGACCCTTGACGGTCCCGGTACGTCAAGGGTTAAACTCTCCCATCGCGGCCGCACGGAGCGATGGGAGAGCGCGGGCTGCTTGTTACTAAGTGTCCCGATACCGGGACACTTAGTAACAACCAGTAAAAAGTTTGTTGCAACATGCGATTCGCTTGATGAGCGAATCACATGTTGCAAATGCTGATTGACAGGGACAGTATTTGTAAATACTGTCCCTGTCATATATCTCTGTCTCCCTCCATCTTGCACACTGCTGAGGTGGAGAGAGACAGAGAGAGATTGTGCCAGATTGAGATCCAGCGTTCCAGTGTTCCTGCAAACTGTGTTAAAATAGAAAATTAACCCTTTGATCACTGTTTTACAGTGATCACCAAGTTCCCCCCCATCTGATCACTTTTACAGTGATCAATAAACTACAGATCAGCGTCTGCTGATCTGTGGGATACCCCCCATCCCCCTTGTATCCTCTGAATTTTTTTTTTATTTTTTTTACATTTTTTTTTTATTTTTTTTTATTTTTTTTTTATTAAAAATTGATTTAAATATAATTTAGGTAGTTTAGGTAGGTAGGTGGGTAGGTTTAGTGTAGACTTGTGTTAGGGAAAGGTTTAGGGACAGATCTAGGTTTAGGGAAAAAAAAAAACCAAAAAAAACCCAAAAAAAACAAAAAATAAAAAAAAATACTAAAAAAATATATATATATATATAATAAGTATAGTTTAGATAGGTAGTTTACTTGGGTTAGGTAGGTTCTAGATATACGTAGGTTAGGGTAAGTTTTAGGGTTAGAGTTAGGTTTAGGGATAGCGTTAGAGTAAGGAAAAAAAAATTTAGTGGGCAAAATGCAGCGCACTTATAGCGTTGAAGAGGCATATGCCTTTTTGGCATCTGACTCAGAGGCAACAGATACTGCGTCAGATTTTGAAATAGAGCAGTTTTCAGAAACTGAGAGCAGCTCTACTGACGACGCTGGGCCTTCTATCAAAAAAAGACGCACTGCCCCAAGAGCTGCCCTGGCAACTGCCCCAGCACCTGCCAAAAATCCTGCCCCAGCACCTGCCACAATTCCTGCCACAAATCCTGCCACAAGATCTGCCAAAAATCCTGTCACAAGATCTGCCAAAAGACTTTGCAAAATACCTGCCAAAAGGAATGCCCCAAGTGCTGCCCCAAGAGATGCCCTGGCAATTGCCCCAGCACCTGCAAAAAGATCTGGCCAAAGAAATGCCCCAACACCAGCCACTCCTGATCATAATGATTGGGTATCCCCAATAAATTTTTGCCCACAAATACCAGAATTTACAGGCACCCCAGGGATTCAAATTGATGTTGAGGGATTTAACTATGATAATTTTTTTGATTTATTTTTGGGGGAAGACCTTTTAGGGGAAATTGTGTCCCAAACCAACTTGTATGCAGCCCAGTATACTGCCGCCAACCCTACAGCTTTTGTAGTTAAGGAAGAAATATGGAAACCCATAGACCTCATAGAATTTAAGCAATTCTGGGCCTTAATAATGGCAATGGGTATAATAAAAAAGCCCAGTATCCGATCCTACTGGAGCAAAAACCCTGTATGTGATACCCCTATATTCCCCAAGACTATGACCAGGTCCAGATTTGAAATCATTTTGCACTTTATGCATTTTAACGATAATACCCTGTGCCCCCCAAAAGAACACCCCCAGTATGATAGACTATACAAAATTCGTCCCCTAATAAGCCATTTACAGAAAAAGTTTGCCCAAGTGTATATGCCCCAAAAAGAAATTAGTATAGATGAATCCCTAATGAAATACAAAGGAAGGTTAGGGTTCAAGCAGTACATCCCCTCAAAGCGATCCAAATTTGGTGTCAAATTTTATAAATTGTGCGAAAGTGCCACAGGCTACACCCAGGCTTTTAGAATTTATGAGGGCAAGGACAGCAAACTTGATCCTCCTGGGTGCCCCGAATTTATGGGAACAAGTGGGAAAATAGTTTGGGATTTAATTTACCCCTTATTAAATAAAGGTTATCAATTATTTGTTGATAATTATTACACCAGCCCCCTTTTATTTAGGTCTCTGTTTTATTTTGACACCGTGGCCTGTGGCACTGTCAGACGCAATTGCAGGGAGTTTCCCAAAATACTCATAGATACCAAATTAAAAACTGGGACGTCATCATCTTTGTGCCAACAGGAGCTGCTGGCAGTGAAGTTTAGGGACAAAAAAGAGGTCTACATGCTCACCACAATGCATGAGGACAGATCTGTGGCAGTCACTGTTCGTGGCAGGACAGTGGTAATAAGAAAGCCAGTCTGCATCACGGACTATAATAAAAACATGGGGGGAGTTGATCTGAGTGATCAACTAATGCAGCCATACCTCGCAATGAGGAAGTGTAGGGCATGGTATAAAAAAGTTGCCATCTATATGATGCAGACTGCTGTACATAATTCCTTTTTACTTTTTAAGCTGGCAAACCCCAATCAAACATGTAGCTTTTTACAGTACCAGCTACAACTTATTTCCATATTTTTATTTCAAGGTGCGTCTGAAATAATTCCACCAAGACCCGGGTTAGTACATTTTATTTATAAAATCCCCCCAACTCCCCAAAAGAACAAACCACAGAAGCGCTGCAGGGTTTGCTACAGAAAGGGAATACGGACAGACACCACCACTTACTGTCCTGATTGCCCTTCCAAACCTGGCCTCTGCATTGGTGACTGTTTCAAGGAATACCATTCAGGCACAATGCAGTAGTGCTGTAAAGGTTCTTTTATTATTTGGCCACTTTTTCCCCCTGAAATATCCTGTTTTTTATTTTTCAAAACACATCCCTCCTTAGATCTAACACTATCAAAATTTATCTCTGATAATGGAAACACACATGTTCCCTACTGGGCCTAGTAGCTCCCCCAAACCCTGACAAACCTATGCATATGGGGCATTGCCGTACTCAGACAATGTAACTCAACACTAATGTAAAGCATTTAAAAAATCTGCAAATATAATCTGATTGAAATCCAGAGCAACACTAAAATAGAAATGTGAAAAATGGTGTTTCTCTGCCTTACTGCAGATTTTGGGAGGGATTGGTGATACAGTGGCAGCGAAAAAATTGATAAGATGCAAATAGAATGAAAGCCAGGGTTGTCTACTCTTCTACAAAATATACTTTTGGGGGTAAAATTAATTGCAGCATTGCCAAACAGACCGAAATGAGACAAGGCACCAGCTGTAAAAATGGCATGTCTGTAAAAGGAAACTAACATGTTCCAACTGGGCCCAGTAGCTCCCCCAAAACCCCGACAAACCTATGTATATGGGGTATTGCCGTAATTAGAAGAAGGAGCCGAACACTAATCAATGCAGTTTATAAAATCTTCACCTGTTCTGTGCTTGAAATTCACATCAACACTGAAGGGAAAGCTGAAAAATGCTGAATTTTTTTACTTACGTCAAGTTTTCACAGGCTTGGTGGTAAAATGGCTGTTTGCAAGATTTGAAAACACACCTAAAATGAAAGCCTGGGGTGTCTACTTTCAAAAAATATCCACTTTTGGGGGGAAATCTTAAAAAAGAGCAGTGTTACACAGCCCAAATGAGAAATGGCACCAGTAACGCAAGCTGTGAAGATTCAAAGTGTGAACCTGGAAACGCGCATGTTCCAATTTGGGACCCGTAACTCCCACAAACCATGAAAAAGCTATGCATATGGGGTATTGCCGTACTCAGAAGAAGGAGCTGAACACTAATCAATGCAGTTTATAAAATATTCACCTGTTCTGTGCTTGAAATTCACATCAACATTGAAGGCAAAGCGTGAAAAATGCTGAATTTTTTTACTTACGTCAAGTTTTCACAGGCTTGGTGGTAAAATGGCTGTTTGCAAGATTTGAAAACACACCTAAAATGAAAGCCTGGGGTGTCTACTTTCAAAAAATATCCACTTTTGGGGGGAAATCTTAAAAAAGAGCAGTGTTACACAGCCCAAATGAGAAATGGCACCAGTAACGCAAGCTGTGAAGATTCAAAGTGTGAACCTGGAAACGCGCATGTTCCAATTTGGGACCCGTAACTCCCACAAACCATGAGAAAGCTATGCATATGGGGTATTGCCGTACTCAGAAGAAGGAGCTGAACACTAATCAATGCAGTTTATAAAATCTTTACCTCTTCTGTGCTTGAAATTCACATCAACAATGAAGGCAGAGTGTAAAAAACGCTGTTTTTTTACTTACGTCAAGTTTACGAGAAAGTGGTGGTAAAATGGTTGTGTAAAAAATTTGAAAACACACCTAAAATGAAAGCTGGAGGTGTCTACTTTCCAAAAATAAACACTTTTGGGGGGAAATCCTAAAGTGGAGCATTGGAACATAGCCCAAAATGAGTAATGGCACCAGTTAAGCAGGACTTGAAAATTCAATATTTGTTCAAAATTGGGCCCTGTAGCTCCCCCAAACCTTGAGAAACCTATGCATATGGGGTATTGCTGTACTCAGAAGAAGGAGCTGAACACTAAACAATGCATTTTTAAAAATCTTCACCTATCATGTGCTTGAAATTCACATCAACATTGAAGTGAAAGTGTGAAAAAAGCTGTTTTTTTAACTTACGTCAAGATTTACGAGTGATTGGTGGTAAAATGGCTGCGTAAAAAATTTGAAAACACACCTAAAATGAAAGCTGGAGGTGTCTACTTTCCAAAAATATACACTTTTGGGGGGAAATCCTAAAGTGGAGCACTGGAACATAGCCCAAAATGAGTAATGGCACCAGTTAAGCAGGACTTGAAAATTCAATATTTGTTCAAAATTGGGCCCTGTAGCTCCCCCAAACCTTGAGAAACCTATGCATATGGGGTATTGCTGTACTCAGAAGAAGGAGCTGAACACTAAACAATGCATTTTTAAAAATCTTCACCTATCATGTGCTTGAAATTCACATCAACATTGAAGTGCAAGTGTGAAAAACGGTGTTTTTTTAACTTACGTCAAGATTTACGAGCGATTGGTGGTAAAATGGCTGCGTAAAAAAATTGAAAACATACATAAAATGAAAGCCTGGGGTGTCTACTTTCCAAAAATATATACTTTTGGGGGGAAATCTTAGAGTGGAGCACTGCTACACAGCCCCAAATGAGACATGGCTCCAGTGATACAAGCTGTGAAAATTCAAAGTGTGAAACTGGAAACGCGCATGTTCCAATTTGGGCCCCATAGCTCCCGCAAACCTTGAATAAACTATGCATATGGGGTATTGCCGTACTCAGAAGAAGGATCTGAACACTAAACAATGCATTTTTAAAAATCTTCACCTATCCTGTGCTTGAAATTCACATCAACATTGAAGTGCAAGTGTGAAAAACGGTGTTTTTTTAACTTACGTCAAGATTTACGAGCGATTGGTGGTAAAATGGCTGCGTAAAAAAATTGAAAACATACATAAAATGAAAGCCTGGGGTGTCTACTTTCCAAAAATATATACTTTTGGGGGGAAATCTTAGAGTGGAGCACTGTTACACAGCCCCAAATGAGACATGGCACCAGTGATACAAGCTGTGAAAATTCAAAGTGTGAAACTGGAAACGCGCATGTTCCAATTTGGTCTCCATAGCTCCCGCAAACCTTGAATAACCTATGCATATGGGGTATTGCCGTACTCAGAAGAAGGAGCTGAACACTAAACAATGCATTTTTAAAAATCTTCACCTATCCTGTGCTTGAAATTCACATCAACATTGAAGTGCAAGTGTGAAAAACGGTGTTTTTTTAACTTACGTCAAGATTTACGAGCGATTGGTGGTAAAATGGCTGCGTAAAAAAATTGAAAACATACATAAAATGAAAGCCTGGGGTGTCTACTTTCCAAAAATATATACTTTTGGGGGGAAATCTTAGAGTGGAGCACTGTTACACAGCCCCAAATGAGACATGGCACCAGTGATACAAGCTGTGAAAATTCAAAGTGTGAAACTGGAAACGCGCATGTTCCAATTTGGTCTCCATAGCTCCCGCAAACCTTGAATAACCTATGCATATGGGGTATTGCCGTACTCAGAAGAAGGAGCTGAACACTAAACAATGCATTTTTAAAAATCTTCACCTATCCTGTGCTTGAAATTCACATCAACATTGAAGTGCAAGTGTGAAAAACGGTGTTTTTTTAACTTACGTCAAGATTTACGAGCGATTGGTGGTAAAATGGCTGCGTAAAAAAATTGAAAACATACATAAAATGAAAGCCTGGGGTGTCTACTTTCCAAAAATATATACTTTTGGGGGGAAATCTTAGAGTGGAGCACTGTTACACAGCCCCAAATGAGACATGGCACCAGTGATACAAGCTGTGAAAATTCAAAGTGTGAAACTGGAAACGCGCATGTTCCAATTTGGGCCCCATAGCTCCCGCAAACCTTGAATAACCTATGCATATGGGGTATTGCCGTACTCAGAAGAAGGAGCTGAACACTAAACAATGCATTTTTAAAAATCTTCACCTATCCTGTGCTTGAAATTCACATCAACATTGAAGTGCAAGTGTGAAAAACGGTGTTTTTTTAACTTACGTCAAGATTTACGAGCAATTGGTGGTAAAATGGCTGCGTAAAAAAATTGAAAACATACATAAAATGAAAGCCTGGGGTGTCTACTTTCCAAAAATATATACTTTTGGGGGGAAATCTTAGAGTGGAGCACTGTTACACAGCCCCAAATGAGACATGGCACCAGTGATGCAAGCTGTGAAAATTCAAAGTGTGAAACTGGAAACGCGCATGTTCCAATTTGGGCCCCGTAGCTCTCCCAAACCTTGAGAAACCTATGCATATGGGGTATTGCCGTACTCAGAAGAAGGAGCTGAACACTAAACAATGCATTTTTAAAAATCTTCACCTATCATGTGCTTGATATCAACAGTAGTATTGAAATGTAAGTGTGAAAACTGCAAAAAAACAAAATATTACCACAATTTTGAAATTTTTTTCTGGAAAAATAGCTGCATGAAAAACTCCAAAATTCTCCTGATTATTTACCTTATGTTGTGTAGTTTTCAGAAACATATACCTTTGTGGGACATTTTTGGTTCTGGCACCGTCAGCTAAGCTATGATGCTCACATGCCAATTGTTGAAAAATCACAAGTTGGAAATTACGGCAGCCATCTTGTAATATTTACCTTGTAAATGTGAGTAAAGGACTAAAATACTAGGCATATGGGGTACTCTTATATTCAGGAGAAGTAAATGAATATATTTAGGGGTATTTTTTTTTCATTAACTAATAGTATGCAAATCCTGACAGAAAAATGTAAGCAAAATGTTGTTTTTTTTCAATTTTTTTCCTCTTTTTTTCTATTTTAATCAAATTAAACAATGAGGTATTCATATAATTGTGGTATCAAAAGAAAGCCCTACTTGTGCTTAAAAAAACAGTATATAATTTATGTGGGTGCACAAAAGGAATTAAAGAGAAAATATGGTTGAACAAAGACATAGTCAAAAAAGTCAAAATTGCTCCGGTCCTTAAGTCAAATCTAACTCAGATTTTCCCGGTCCTTAAGGGGTTAAACAACCAGTAATGTGAGTTTTATTGCTGTAGAGCAATATGCTACACTTAAATACACACCACACAGTCTGATTTCCTAAAAGAGGGACACCAGGGTGTGAAAGAGGGACAGAGGGATTTGGGTCTAAAAGAGGGACTGTCCCTCCATTTTGCTTTCATGTGACTTCTCTCTTATAAAGTGTAGCGCAGTAGATAATATAGTATACATTTACATATTAACCCTTTAAGTGCCAGGGGGTACGCAAAGCATTGCGTTGCATACCCCTCTGGCATTCAAAGAGTTAACCTTTTCGACACAGTGGAAATTATGACAATGCGACGAAGACTTCTCTAGCATGTGAGGAGTTAAATGGCACTAGCCAGTATAACAAATACTGTGTTTTATCTTCACCTGTCAGTTTTCACATTAATCAGCTTTTTACTGTCTGCACTAATGTGCATTTTGTAGTTGCAGTAAACATTTCATGCAAGGCAGAGCATGTTATTCTCAGCAAAAGTAGTAGGTT
Source organism: Rhinophrynus dorsalis (assembly GCA_037306005.1). Classification (NCBI taxonomy): domain Eukaryota; kingdom Metazoa; phylum Chordata; class Amphibia; order Anura; family Rhinophrynidae; genus Rhinophrynus; species Rhinophrynus dorsalis. The sequence continues at coordinate 164,202,386 of CM074719.1, read as the reverse complement.
CCACTGACTCACTAAATCAGATGTGGACATATGCACATTGGAATTATAACAAAGTACCTTATAGTGAACTAATGAGGGAACATAGGTCTGGAGTTAAATAAATATTGTGTTATTTTCTGAGAAAATGTTACTAACTTTATTTTGTGTCTGCAGGATGAGAGATAAAAAAATCACACTGGTGATGTAATCTATGTGTGTGTGTGTGTGTGTGTGTGTGTGTGTATATATATATGTATATATATATATATATATATATATATATATATATATATATATATACAGTCAATGATGGATAAGCACTCACTCTGACATAATATGCATTGCTGTGTGCAGCAGATCTGTGTGCAGCAGAACAATGAACATACAGACAATAAACTGCACTATCCAAATGTATACTCTAGTGTTAATTTTGAATAAAAAATATACTTCTCATATAATAACAAAGTACAACTTTTTTATTATTAATAATTTGGATACCGTTCAGAGATCCAGTAAAAGATCAATAGAAAAAGAGCATCATTATAAAAAAAATAGTCTAGGAATAAACTGCACACCCACGGACTTAATTTCAAAAACCAATTTAATGGTAGCACAACTGAAATGTTTCAGTCCGCACTTGGGATCTTTGTCAAGCAAACAGATGTAACAACAAGGGATAGTAATGTTTCAAAATAAAAAAGCAGCTCCAATTAATCTTCATTGTATTTGGGCATTGGAGAATGTTATGTCAATACTGATTTGTAGTTCAAGAGTAATTGAATGATAAAGTATCCCCCTCCCGCCCCTTTTACTGCTATAACACTGCTCACCTCAGAACAGAAAGGTGGTGTCCAGATGGCTTGCAGAGAGGGACAATCTTCAATTAGCATAATGGAAAAACCTGTCAAGGGGAGCAGGGTTTTCCTTATGCTTACAGTAAGAAGACGGTCACTGGATGTGACCTGTACGGTCAAGAGACCAGATTCCACATCTGAGGGGAGGTGGCTTACACTAGGTAAAAGGGTTGGGAGGGGGATACTTTATCATTCAAGTACTCTTGAACTACAACTCTGACAGTATTAAAAAAACACTCTCCATGGTCCAAATACTATGAAGATTAATTGGAGCTGCTTTTATTTTGAAACATTACTATCCCTTTAACACAAGCAATATATGCACAATGGGAACTCACCTCATGCAATCCAAAAGCCCCAAGAAAGTGACGTGTTCAGAAAAACGGTAGTGATCATCATCATCACCACAGACCCACAAAAACATAAATAGTACCTCACCACAGTGCCACCCTGTGTCAGGAATATGAATCAAGGAGGGAGATATATAAACATGCAGTTAAGCAAAAAGACATGTCAAAATCGCTGTAACAGCTTCTTCGACAGTTATAAAGCTAAGAATACCAGTTTCGGAGAGCTGTACACCGTGTAGTATTTTTTTTATTTTTAAATGGAGTAACCAGTTTGTAAAAAGTTGCACAGCCAATTTATAAAGAAATGTCACAAGCTGCAACAATTTTGTGATATAATTATGTCCAGAATCTTAATGCCAGGTATATGCTGTCCTTAAGCATTTCAGGCATTTAGATCTGCATAATGATGCCATATTTATAAAAACGCCTTTAATAATTTATAAATCAGTTCTGGTGTTGTATCTACTTACCATGTCATAAGAACTGTTCTGTAAAAGGTAAGAAGAAGAACGGATTTTATAAATCTCACTCAAGGTACTAAATATAAAAAGATATATAGTTGCTATAGCAGGAGAAACATATGCAAACAGATGAATAGTACTGGATCGGAATATATGAACATGATCAAATAAAATCTAAATAAAAGAAAAAAAAAACAAAAAAATAAATATAGTAAATAAAAGTAAATACTGAAAAAATAAAACTAAAACAAAAATTCAAAAAACAAAGGAACAAAAAATAATTAATGAAATAAACACAGCAGGTCAAAATCATGAGCATACACATTAATGCAAGAATGCAAGAATGCAAGAAACAACTATAACTATTCATCTCATTTAATCCAAATGGATTTAGAGTTTTTAATTCCATAATCCAAAAGCATTCTTTTTGCAGGAGTTTCTAAGCCCATCTTTTCCTCTCTTGAATGAAGGGACCTGATCTATGCAATAAAACTGAAGTTGGATTAGGCATGTTTTCAGCTAAATAATGCTTGGCAGTGGTTTATCTGAATGAGAGTCTCAGAATGCCACCTTAATAGAGGATCTATGAACCACCATTCTCTCCCTTAAAGTACACTCTGGTTTTTCCCACATATCCAAGTCCACAAGGGCATGTGATCAAATACACAACATGATCCAAAGCACATGTAATCCGATGTTTACTTCTATATCTTTTTTGGTCCCTGGATAAGAAAAACCGACCTGATCTCATCGAACCTCAAGTGGTGCATCCCTTGCATCTGTAGCAAAAATCTCTAGCTGGTGGCTGCCAGGAATCTTTCTTGCATGTATAGCTTTCAGTTTCATCAGTGTTCATCAGTATATCACATAGATTTGAATCCCATAAGCGGAGGTTGTTGGAAGGAACGAGGTAAATTGTTGTCCTTCACAAGAACCTTCCAATTTTCTTTGATAGCTTTCTGGATCTTGTGTGTAGAAGTTGTATACTTTGTGTGCTTTGTATACTTTGTTTCATGTTAGATCAAATTGCTACAAATATTATCACGTATTTTTAATTGGTATCCATGCATCACAAATCTATGATTCATATTTTCAAGTTGGGCATCTCTAGTATCAACCTCTCAGTTATTTCTGATTACACGTAACATTTGTGATCGGAGTAGGCATGACTTCAAAGCAGGTGGGTGGAAGCTAGTATTATAAAGCAATGTATTGCGTTCAGTTTCTATACAATATAAGCAGTAGTCTAGCTTGGTGTCCACCAGTACCCACACAGCAAAATTTGTCTGCATGCAGCACCGATAGACAGTCCACCAACAATGCAGAGAGTCAAAGCAACTAATACAGTGGTTCTCAATCTTTTTTTGTTTGGGGCACCCCTAACACATAATCTAGAGCATTCAGGGCACCCCTAACATATTTAATGTACTTTACTTTACTTTAATGTACATAATGAAGGATACAATACATAAACATACAGTTATTATTAGGTCTTACAATCATAGTAACGAAACTGAACATATTGTGCAGAACAATCTCTATTAATCTTTATGTAAAAGTCCATTTTTGTTAGTCTTCATAGAAAATGTGGGGCACCCTAAGATGAGGTCCGTGGCACACCAAAGTGCCACGGCACTCTGGCTGAGAATCACTGAACTAATACAATAAAACATATTAGATTCACATTCCCTAGTATAGAGAAAAGATCTATTGAGACTCACTCAAAAGACTGCTGCCAACAACCCTCAGGGGACTGATGGAGAGTTCTACCAGAATAGTCTGTTTACCTATCAATTTTTAAGTCCCTGAAATATTCATACTCTCAATATGTCAGTCAGTAGTGTTCCATATATGGGTTCAGAGCATTATACTTTTTCCTTTTTTTTTGCTTCTTTTTTTCCTTGCTCCTGCACTTTCCACTAATGTTTTCTATTGTCTGCTTGCTTATGTCAGAAATGTCTATAAGCATTTCGGTTTTTGGTACGCTTTACTTTCTATCAAGAGGGTTTTGAACAGAGCACAGTGCTAGCTGGCTGGTGGAGCTTTTGTTTCTCTGGTTGGCTGGGGTGGCATTCTGCACGTTGCAAAGCACCTTGTTGACTGCCCCTCTGGCTCCCAGGGACCAAAGACATTGGCACTGAGTGAAATATCATCTATTTATATGATGTAGGTTCAATCCTGTATCTTTATTTATGTGCCTGAACTGGTATTTTTGTTCATGCAGCGGACCCATTGGACATGTTAGATTCCTTCAGTATCTGATTATTTGGATTACTGCGGTATGGATCATTGCAGGTTAACTGTATACCAAATACCATTTTTTTTACTCAGCATCAAATCTATTTCATGTTGGATACACCCCATAATAGGACTCCGTGATGTCTACCACAGGTAGCGCATGTAGAGCCAGTGGTGATTAAACCGTGTCCTTGTATGAACTCTTGCCTTCTAAATTTCAGTGGTCATATTAGGATTGACCAATATGTGACTTTTACCTATCACTTCCACGTGTGGCTAGTCATGGATGATTTACCACCATTAGCAGATCCGAATGAAAGTGGTACTGATTACATGGACCCTATACTAGGACTCCATGATGTTTGCTCTGGGCAGCACAAGCAGAGAAAAGGGCCATCATTAAATTGTACTGTGTACTCTTTGACTGTCATATTCACTCTTTATGTACACCTTTATGTTCTATTTTGTTTTCATCGTGTTTTTCACCTCTTTGTGAGGGATCCGCTGTCACAATGTTAGTGTCAGGAGCATTCATGTTTAAGCTATTTGTGCACAATGTCCTTTGCCACTTGCACCGGCAGTGCTGTGTGGTCCGACTCAACCTTCTATAATTAGCACCAGGTTTTTGTTATTAAGTTATGCTTTAATCAGTTAACTCAATTGACTGGCTTGCCATATTGTAGTTCTGTGTAAATAGGAATGGGTTAGCAATATATGCACAGTGTTATTTTGTTTCACAATACACACTTTTTCTAACATGGAACTGGTACTCAGTGAGGTAATGTATTCACCTTACCGGTGCATGTGAATTTGAGTAGAGTGACATCACCTGGCTGTTCCTCATAGCTTTTGTCACAGTTCTACATGATACACTGTATTTAAGTTTGGTTTAGGTTTTGTTCTGGTTGACTTGAAAAAGGCCCTTAAGGGGGCTGAAGCATTGATCAATAAAAAATATGCCACTAGATTTATATAAAATATAAAAGGCTAGCCCTTTTATGGGTGCCTCAAAAAAGGGTTTCTGGATCGGTGGCAGTCACACCCTGACAGTAGCCATCCAACGCGATGTATGGAGAGAGGTTTGAGTTGGCCGAGTGCCCCCTGCCTCCACATCCAAATACACAATGACCCCTCATGATGCTCCTAGCTACTGATCTCCAAGCTGATTCGGCTGGGAGATCAATAGAGGTGACCCAGTACCTGTGTAAGAGTGGAAGGAATCCGCAAACCCTCTCCCTTCAGTGAGGGAGGCTTTCCCTCTTTGACATAATGCTCAGCAGTTGTGACTTTTAATAAAATGTAACCATTTGAGTACCACAGGGTTATCCAACCTGCAATGCGTTGAATACCTCTCTGTCACTCAAAGCATTAAAAAAAAAGTTTCACCGCATAGGTGAAGCCGTGCCACACGCCTACTAATGTGTGTGTTTTTGGATAGAAGTGTGTAGTGAGTTCACACATACATACACAGACACAGACATACATACATATTATCACACATACATACATGCATACATATATACATACACATACATAGACACGCGCATACATGCATACACACACATATACATATCATATCTGTCATTACACACAGATGAGAGCAGAGAGGCGGGCTCTGTATTACTGAATGACTTTATATGGAGTCTGTTGTCCGTGCTCTTAGACTCAAACAGCCTTCATTTTAAACAGAAGAGTGAATGTAACTGTGCTGAGCAGAGAGTGACTGAAAATCAATGAGTGACACACTGGGGACATTTCTCTGCTGTCATCTGTTTTTAATGACAGCAAATAGTTTAACCCTTTCAGTGGTAGTAGTATGCAACACTTTGCAGCACTATTCGTTGCACACCCATGTTTTATGAGTAATAAAGCTGTGTGAGAGTAGTAATGTGAAACATTGGGTGACTGTATTGAAGTGCCATTGTTAACCCTTTGAGTGGCAGAGGGATTGGCAATGCATTGCTTTGCAAAACGTCAAAATATTTTTTTTTTCTAGCAGTAACAAAAGCAGTAAAAAGGGAGCTTTATTTAATGAAAGAACTGTAGAGTATCAGTGACACGTCGGTAGCTGTGAACAGGTGATTAGGTCCTACCTGCCTGTGTGTTCACCTGTCCTAAAATATTGGGTGAAAAAATTGTGTTATAAAACTCAGGGGAGCCATGTTTGGTCCATGAACTGCTGTCCAGCAACCTTAAATTTTAGGTTATTAGATCAGTAGCCCTGTAAGTTATTAAAAGTACACAGCAGTCCTTGCTCCGCAGGCTCCACATCTCCTCACCTTTTGCTTCTGTTCCTGGAATATAACGAGGCTGTGATGTTGCAGCAGCGCTGTGTCCAGGCCCTCAAGTTGGGGCCTTCCTGAGCAGATCCTGGCCCCCTGCTCCTGTTCCAGCACCAGGCCGTGTTCACAATAGGGATACTGACAGGCCAATACTCATGGCAGGAGGAGGCCCGGCTGCTGTCCTGACTGCATGCACTCCGTCTCCCAGGCTCCTTCCCATCATCAGCTCCTGTCACCTCCGACAGTACAGCAACCAGCTCCCCCTGGTGGTTGCTGTGAGTTCAGAGGTGACAGGAGCCAGTGACAGTAAGGAGCCTGGGAGATGGGGTTCATGCTGTCAGGCCAGGAGCCGGTGATAGGGGGTGGGAGTCATAGCAGCGAAGGTTGGGTGCTTAATTATAGCAGGACGACTTTATAGCAGATGAAAGTTCCGCTTTAAGTCCCATCCTAAGTGAGCAGACTGGTTAGAAATCCTGAGGCATTCAATGGGTTAAATAATTAGTGCATGAATTGTGAAAAATCATTTTTTATTTTAAATGTTCATTGAGTTTTAAAGTAGGTCAATGATAATCCTTCAGGCTCCCATATGTATTAACCCCTTAAGGACCAGCGGTCCTGAGGTGTGTGGTCCTTTAAGGACAAGATAGGGAAGTTCGATGTGCCGCCCCACGTGACTGATCACGTGGGGCGGCACGCCGAACGAGGGACTGAAAGAGATAGCTCTGGTCTTGGAGAGATCGACTTCAGTCCCCGGTATTACTTACCGCACTCCTGCAGGAGAGTGGTGAATAAAAGTATGTGACGTACCAGGACCATCACTGGTCCTTAAGTGCTGGACCAGTTTGACGGTCCGGGTACGTCATCGGACACGAAGGGGTTAAGCCCCAAATCTATGTGCTACCAAATCATACACATTCATTTACATCTGTTAGATCCTAAATTTGCACATAATCTTAACAAATGTTTAAATTGTAATACGTTGGATACCTCCCTGGCATTCAACGGGTTAAAGGCATGATACACCATGCTATAACCTAGAAAGTATTCTAAGTATTCATTTATAAAGCTCCAGGATATTCATATTCCATGTTGACCTGCAAAAAAGACAGACACGGCAAAAAGCAAATCAGAGAACTGAGAGCCTGACAGTTGACACGTTTAACCCTTTGAATGCATTGACCACCTCTCTGGCACTCAAAGGGTTAATTCTCTGTGTTAATTAAATTTTTCTTTTCATTTATGTATTTTTTAAAGGTTGAAGTATATGTTTGTGGAAGAGAGCTCATTTGGAGTCCATGATATCTGGCCCTGTGCAGCCTATCAAATCAGTGAAAGTTCTTAAGTTATTACAATGTTTGGGGTTCTTCCCAGTTGGGTGTTAACTTTAGTTTTACTTACCTTATTCTCGCTTCACTTACCTTATTGTTACTTCACTTACCTTATTGTTGCTTCACTTACCTTATACTCTACACCATTTATTTTTAGTTATGGTCACCACAGCATGTTTCTTACCAGTGGAAAAAATTCAGTTCAAATGACATGCATACTGGTATAAAATGTGAGAGGAGTAATGTTTAAAATAATACCTAATTGCATTGCTTGGCCTAAGATTGTTGGTAGTAGTGATGGTGACCCACACATGTACTTGTAGATGGCTAATTTTTTAGAGTTTATTGCTGGCCATTAATTAGCCCTTTAAGGACCAGGGGGATGAACAAAAAATTGCAGTGTAATGTGTTGCACACCCATTGGCACTTAAGGGGTTAATAAATTGTTGTGGCTGGTGCTTTCACCACATGCTGCTATCAAGTGTCTTTCTATGCAACTAGAGATAGATCCATTTAGATCATTGCCATTTTTTCTTAATTAGCAAAAACAATTCAAACACACACATTTATCCTATTTTCCCCCTACCTTTTACTGGTTGTCCAGTGTGGGGAGCAAAAGGTCTGTGCAGCTGGTAGCACAGACCGCAATCATTCCTCCCTGAGAGAGGCTGAGAGTGCAGGGTGCCAGGATATTCCATCATATCCTGGTACCCATCATTAACAGTCCAGACTATGACTGGGATGGAACACTGAGGACTGTAGTAGAATGTGGTCAGACCTCTCACACATCAGACATTGTGGTCCGGGTAGGTGAGATCCTCACATCTCCCCAAGTGGCCCATGACCATGTGGCCCCCTGGGGGATGCCCTATCCCCTCATAGGACAATTGAATACAGGAACTGAAATGATTGTCAGTGTATTGGTGCACATTGTGTCTTTGGATTTCCTTTGTACTTTCAAGAATTAGACTCCAGTTTTTGTGGGTGAATCTTATAACATTAAGGTGACTTTTTCTGAGATCAGATATGCATTATGGAAGATTTAGTAGAGGAATAATATTTCTACATACATAAAGGTTGGATAACAACTCCAGAAAGAAATGTTTATGTTATAATGTGCAGTGCTTCCTAAAGCAAATTTTAGATACGTATAGCTAAGGGAAGATTATACATTTATATATATATATAGAGTTTGTACAGCACGGTGGGCTCAGTGGTTAGCACGGTGGCAGCACGGTGGCTCAGTGGTTAGCACTGTTGCCTTGCAGCGCTGGGGTCCCGGGTTCAAATCCCACCAAGGACAACATCTGCAATGAGTTTGTATGTTCTCACCGTGTTTGCGTGGGTTTCCTCCGGGTACTCCGGTTTCCTCCCACACTCCAAAAAACATACTGATAGGTGAATTTAGATTGTGAGCCCCAATGGGGACAGGAACCAATATGAGTGTAAAGCGCTGCGTAATCTGTGTGTGCTATATAAATAAAGGAATTATATATACACTATGTACATATAAAATGTATCACATGTATATTTGTGAGTCTGTAGGTAGAAAGAGGTTAAACTCCAACAATAGGGTCCATATAAATTGCATGTTATGTGGCAGTTGCGGACAGTGTCCAATCCAGTCTAAGTTGTGGGGTCTTTTCTGAGATGTACAGAATAGTTTATGAGCAACTGAGCTGTTGTGAGTGTTAAAACTCATGACATTTTTATTTGGTGAAAATTCATTCCCCTTCTTTGTAGATTTGCAGGTGCTTTTTATTGTTGTTTCTGGTGTTTCTTGACAGAGTGAAGTAAGATTAGATTTCAGACTTCTTTAACCCCTCAGATTTTAGTCTAGAGATGTCTTCTGTGCATCGTGAAGCAATATCTGTAGGATCCAAAGGGTTAGGAATTTCTTGTGGAAGGTTACATTTATGTGAGAGTATTTTTTTGTACTCTTTATTAACATACCTGGGAACTCTCTGCATCTGCCCCCAGAGACTCTGTTTTTTGCAGCTGATAATCAGGTCTTTGGGGACAGACACTGATTCACTGATAGTGGAAGTTTCATAAGAAACTCTGGCCACATCTTCTCCTTCCCACCCTGTTCCTCCCATTTTCCACCCACTTCTCTTCCTTCCTCACCCAGTTCTTCCCACTTCCTGCCCACTTTTATGCCATGTCTGTTAAGCCCTGCCCCACTGATGAGTAAGCCCGACCCCTTTTGACGAGATTCATGTTAATTCTATTCCCAGTGGCACCAGAAGAGTCCCCTCCGGGGACATCAGACAGCAGAGTTCCCACTTCCCAGGTATGCTTAAAGGTAAATAAAGTTAAATACAGGTAAATACCCAAGAAAGAGCTTACATTACTTAATAAAATATATAGCAGGGATAGCCAGCTCCGGGTCCTCAAGAGCTTCCAGATGTGCAGGTTTTCTGGATATCTATACTTCAGCACAAGTGAAACTAACAGCAGCTCAGTTAATGTAATTGATGTGACTATGTTCAAAACAGAACTGGATTTACATTCCAGGCACCCCTAGGCAGGGCACTCTAATGCACTTAACTCCACCCATGTCCACATCCTCACTCATCACATGATCCCACCTCCAGACCCAACCATATACCTGGGAACTTTCAGAACTGGGTGACCCTGAGATTTTTGAAATATTAACCCCTAATATTCCCAAAAATGTAGATTATTGGCAATATGCCCCTACTTGCTCTATCCCAGAGATACTCCATTCAGTCTACAAGGAACTTTTTACATGCTACAACTTAAAGCTCTCACTGAGATTTGGGTCAAGACCCTGAGTCTCAGTGTCACACCCTGAGAGTTCTCAGGTATGCCCATCCACTGTTTCCTGGCACAGAAAATATCCTTGTCCTATATAAAGAGAGGACAAAAATACTTTAACCACTGAGTTGCTAGAGAGATCTCAAATGCATTGCTCTGCAATGCACTGGAAATCTTTCTAGCGTCCAAGGTAGGCTATTCCACTTATATACTACCCTCTTACATTACGTCTAAACCTATATCCCTCTAGTTTTAGACTATGGTCTCTTGGCCTAACATTTTTACTCCTTTGAAATGTAATTCCATCCTGCACTTGAATCCCTTCGTGTATTTGAATGTTTCTATCATATCCCCCCTCTCTCTTCTCTCCTCCAAGCTATACATGTTCAGATCCTTTAGTCTGTCCTGATATTTCTTTTCCTGTAAACCAGTCACCATTTTAGTAGCCCTTATATATATACATCCTATATATTAATTCGCTAAAACGTGTGTAACGATGCAGTCATGCGCAGTACAGACTGCTGTGTATTCTGCAATCATGAGCAGTAGAGACTGCCTGTGATGAGGCTGATACACAGCGGGATTCTCCGAATGAGCATGCAGCTCTGTATCAGCTGCGGCACGGGCAGTCTCTACTGCGCAAGTCTGCCCCGCGACTTGCTGGCTGTGGCACTGTGGCCCATGTAACGGGCTCCTCAACTAGTATATATATAATACATTGGTTTCCCCTTTAATATGTATGTGTACTGGGTTTCTTGCTTTCTGGGTTCCACTTTATTTATGTTGTTTACTATGGTCAGCACCTCTTCTTGACCAGCCCCCCATGACATAATCATGCCTTTATTTCTTTGAATTATAAATGCATACTATTGATAGATTTTATCCCATATCTGGGTTTCTTTTGAAAATTAAAACTTATTTTGAGCTTTACTTTCCCTTTTAAAGCAAATCTATAATCCTTTCTATATAAACTCACTGCACATGAGTGCTTCGATATATAAAAGTGTATATAGCAACATAAATATTTGGCAAACTTGGGGCAAAAACATTGTACCATATTTATCAATGAAAAGACCCATTTAGATCATTGCCATTTTTCTTATATATCACTTTGAGTGCCACAGTGGTACACAATGTATTGCATAACTCTCTGGCACTCAAAAGGTTAAATTATAAAAATAAATGTGTATATATATATATCTATATATACTAGTTGAAAAGCCCGTTACATGGGCCACAGTGCCACTGCCAGCTGGTCGCGGGGCAGTCATGCGGAGTAGAGACTGCCCAAGCCGTGGCTGATACAGTGCCAGCCGGTCGTGGTGCAGTCATGCTCAGTAGAGACTGCTCGCATCGTGGCTGATACAGAGCTGGATGCTCCATCTCTGTATCAGCTGTGGCGCGGGCAGTCTCTATATATAATTTTTTCTGGGATTGTTATAAGCTAATTTTCTAGTCATACAAAAAGGAAATATTATAAAACTAAGTGTACTTCATGTAGGAGACGAAGGTTGCCTACTCTCATAGTGTAAGCAAAGACAAATTTTAAGCCTTTAATTACCAGAGAGATAGATCCAGCACATTGTAATGAAATGAGCTGGATACCTATCTTTCACATAAAGGGTTAATTTGCAGCCTTTTGAAAACTCTGGGTCTGTATATGCGCCACTTGAAGTGAAACTGGTTCTTATAAAAGGCAAAAATCTCAACAACCAAATGCTGCTTTGCTATCTGTTCACTGGTTTCATTTATGTAAAGAGAAACCAACGTACAGATAAGTGTAATTGTAAATGCGTTTTCCATAATACAGCTCAACTTGGTCAAGGATTCTTGTTTTCACTGTCTGTAACTTGCATATTTTGCTATGACAGGCTGTATTTTTATTGTTCCCTAGAGATGTATTATTTTATAAAGTGTTTAACCCACTGGATGTATAGCAGTCTCCAGCATATTGCTTTGCGTTGGAGACCTCTCTAGCCTCTTTGGGTTAAAAAATGACCTTGGAATTCGTCAAGATCATCCCTCTTGCATTCCAGATAGATTTCCAAATGGCATTGTTTGTGACATAAGGCTATTGTCAATTGAGAAAATTATATCATTTATGATAACTTTAAAGTGACAGCCAACCTACATTTTGACTTGTGAATGTCGTTCACAATTTTTATTTTTTTTAATTTTTTTTCATCTTCGCCTATTTTTGACGCTTTTATATCCCTGCCAGGGAACTCTCTGAATCTGATCCCGGAGAGCTTTCTTTGTAGTACTGTGAAAGCAGAGAGAGAGAGAGTACAACAGTAAAATAGATATATACTGTATAAAAGACAGAAAAACCATGTAGAAAGGCCTATCTCTACACCATAGAGAGAACTCAGATCTGCAGAAAGACTGCAGTATTGTATAAATACCTCTGCTGATGACAGAAAGCTCCCTAGAAGGCTCTCTATTACAGATCCAAGGAGCTTAATGTCAGAGACATAAGTATGAAGATGGAAAAATATATAGGCAATTAGACTTTTCATAATATGCACTTGCAGATAATGTCAAGTAAAAAAAAAAAAGCTCATCTGTATCTTTAAAGGGACAGTAATGTTTCATAATAAAAGCAGCTCTAATTAATCTTCATAGTATTTGGACTTTGGAGAGTGTTATTTTAATTCTGTCAGAGTTGTAGTTCAAGAGTAATTGAATGACAAAGTGTCCCCCTCCCGCCCCTTTTACTGATGTAACACTGTTCAGCCAGAGCAGAAGAGAGGTGCCCAGGTAGACTGCAGAGAGGGACAATCTTCAATTAAGATCATGGAAAAACCTGAAAAACTTGTCAAGGGGGCAGGACTTTCATTGTTTTCACTGTAAGAAGATTGTCCCCTGCTGTTATCTGTCTGATCTTACAACCAGATTCCACATCTGAGAAGAGATGGCTTACACTAGGTAAAAGGGGCGGGAGGGGAAACTTTGCTTGTGAATATCTCTCAAACCATAAAGGTTTGAGAGATAAGACTTATATCGTTCTTCATGTTTTTTTTAATGCCTACAAAATAAAATAAAGACAAAACGAAGTATTACTATCCCTTTAAGAGGAAACATTTTCAATTTGCTTCACAGAATAAAAGAGCTGTGAGGTTTGATCACTGAACGCTAACTCGCCTCCCACATGCTCAGTTGATTTAATTGACTTGGGCTCATCTGAAGCAAAATATTGATTTACTGTCAAGAGTTTCATTTTACATTTACACCTTCCATCTCATCCATTTATTTGACAGTGTATTCATATATAAAGCCGCAGTTTCAGGGGCATCCTCAATATTTTGGAAACCATGAGATAATAACCTCTAGGAAAGCAAATTCTAGTGACTTATCTGCTGTTTTAAAATATGCTTCCATTTGTATATTAGGGTTTTTAATTGACCATGGCATATCTACAATTTTGAGTTAAATATGAATCTGGCGCTCAAAGTGTTAAAAAGATGCTTATTTAAGACACTGTAAGTTTGTGCGTTTCCTGTGGGGTGTATTTGCATGTGTTTGTGGAGAAGGAGAGCAGTGACCTGAGTGCCAATTTCCAAAGGGAATGGACCTGTGGCTCTGAACCAGGGTGTCCTTACACTTTAGTACATCTCAGACATCCACTTAGGGTGGTCCTTTTTATGAAAATGTAACAAATATGTAAATATTGAGTTTCAGCTGTATTGCTATAGACATTTGTATGTATGATATGCTTGTTTTTCTTAGTCTGATTGAGAGTGTTCAGAATAACTATACTTTTTTGTATCTGTACCTTTCATTACACAATGACAACATAGTAACATAGTAATTTAGGTTGAAAAAAGACTTGCGTCCATCTAGTTCAACCCTTTTCCTATTCCTGTTTACCATTGTTGATTCAAAAGAAGACAAAAAAACCCCTCAATACAGCAATTTCAAATTCTGCCTTGAATGGGGGGAAAATCCCTTCTTGATTCCAAATAGCAATCAGATTTCTCCCTGGATCAACAAGCCCTAACTAAATATTAATCCCAATACTAACGTTCATAGCCCTCTATGTTATGCTGTTTTAAATAAGTATCCAGGCCCCTTTTAAAGGCATCTAATGTATTAGATAGCACCACCTCCTCAGGCAGTGAATTCCATACCTCAGTAGTTCCAGACTGCATATTAGCGGTGCCTTAAGCAAAACATAGATTGAGAATCACTGGACTGGACAGTGAGAACAATGAGGAAGCAATGAGATGGAGGCTAGAAATATGAGGTGAAGATGAGGGTTGAAGCCAAAGTGTTTATGATGTTAAAGTAGAGAATGAAGGGGCAAATTCAGTACTAGGGTGGGATAAGGTAAAATAAGGCGGATATGTAGAAGGAATGGGGAAGTTAAGTGGATGGAGCAAATTCAAGAGTTGGTGAGATGGGGCTGAGGGGAGAAGGCCTAGCTGGAAGAGTGAAGATGAGTTGGAGGTGGTTGAGAAGAGAGATGATTGGGTTGGGACTTTGTGAAGGGTGGAAGAAACAAATGTCTGAGATCCTGTTGTACTAAGAACTGGGTCAAACCAACTGTACCACACTGGACACATAAACATTTCCATTGATTTAAAGGGGAACTACCACCCCACAATAACTTTGCATTAATTAATTCTTCATCTGGCTGCTAGCTGCTTAGTAGCGCTAGTCGCCAGAAATATTACCTGGTTCCAAAGATTTTGCAGTTTTTCCGAGGCTCACAGGAGCAGGAAGCACGGACATCTCGTCACAGTGACGTCCGTGCGTCTGCGCTGTCAGTCCCTTTTGGATGCTTCTTCTGGTCACATTCAGGAAATAATTCTAGGGCCAACTATCTGCACAGTAGGAGGTAAAGGCAAAATCTCCCAAATTCCCATTATTTCAAAGGGGACTTTTAACCCCCATCAGTGCTAGAGAGGTTTGTAATTCGTTGCAAAGCATTGTTTTGGAGAATTTTCTAGCGTTCAATGTGTTAAAAGCACCATGAAAACCCACAGGAGTTTTCATTTAGACCCTATGGTGCAATTCATTTGCCCCAGAATTGTTCTTCCTCTATGGCTTCATCTGTACAGCCAATTGTTTTTCTGAATAACCCTATATTGTAATAAGCAATCTCAACTGAGGAGGAGATTTTAAACTAGGAAGGGGGGGGAGGGGCCAATAAATACTGGGATAGATAGTATAGAAAGGGAAGGCGATGTAGTTAATAACCAGGTGGGAGGATCTGGGGGCGGGGTTAGTACAGATGATAGGGAGAAGACTATAAGCCACAACAAAATTAAATCACAAATGGAACACAGCAGTGGCATAAATTGTATGCTTGCAAATGCCAGAAGTTTAACTGGTAAAATAGGGGAACTGGAGCTGGTAGCTGAAATTGAAAACTATGACTTGATAGGCATAACAGAAACATGGTGGGATGACACACATGATTGGGCAATCAATTTAGAGGGCTACATGTTATTTAGAAAAGATAGGTCAAGCAAAAGAGGTGGTGGGGTCTGTCTGTATATCAAACCAGCATTATTGCCTCAATTGCGGGAAGATATATGCGATGACAGTAGTGAACATGTGGAATCCCTGTGGGTTGAAATAGTCACTGGGGATAAAACTGCCCAGAAAATATTAGTGGGTATTTGTTATAAACCACCAAACATTGGTGACCTTGAAGAAACACAGCTATTAATGCAAATAGAAAAGGCTTCCCAAATAGGGAGAACTATAATTATGGGGGATTTTAATTATCCAGAAATAGACTGGAAAAATGGAATAGCTAACTCTGCTAAAAGCAGCAAGTTTCTGAACTTGTTGAATGACAATTTTTTGTCACAACTAGTGCAGACCTCAACCAGAGGGAATGCATGTCTGGATTTGGTAATAACTGACCATGAAGAACTTATCTCTAACATCCAAGTAAGGGAGCACTTGGGGAATAGTGACCATAACATGGTATCGTTTGAGATTAATTCAAAAAAACAAGTTGATATGAGTTCCACCAAAACACTGAATTTTAAAAAGGCCAACTTTAGCAGGTTTAATTCATCCCTTGGTCTCGTTGACTGGGATAAAATATTTTCAGGAAAAAACACAGAAGGTAAGTGGAATACCTTTAAAATAACATTGCAAAAATACACATATAAATTTATCCCTGTTGGAAACAAATACAAAAGAAGCAAATTGAAACCAATGTGGCTAACCAGTAAAGTAATTCATGAAATAAATAACAAGAAAGCGGCATTTAAACATTACAAAGCTGAGGGATCAGCAGAGGCATTTGCAGAATACAAAAATGTCAACAAAACCTGTAAAAAGGCTATTAAATTAGCTAGACTGGAGAATGAAAAAAATATTGCTAAGGAGAGCAAAAGCAACCCAAAAAAATTCTTTAAATACATTAATGGCAAAAAATTAAAGTCTGATAATGTTGGGTCCTTGTTAGCTGAAACGGGTGAGATGGTCAAAGGTGACAGAGAGAAGGCAGATATTTTAAATAATTTCTTTTCTTCTGTTTTTACCAAGGAAGACCCATTGGACAAGAATCTGCAAACTACTTTTACAAAATAGTCACAGCAAGCATGGGACTGGCTAACACAAGAAAAAGTGTTAAAACAATTGAATGGTGTCAAGGTAGACAAAGCTCCGGGGCCAGATGGTATACACCCACGGGTACTTAAAGAGCTAAGCCAGGCCCTGGCCAGACCGATATATCTGATTTTCAGGGATTCTTTTATTTCTGGTATGGTGCCCATGGATTGGCGTAAAGCAGATGTGGTGCCCATATTTAAAAAGGGATCAAAGTCCCAGCCAGGAAATTACAGACCCGTAAGCTTGACATCTGTGGTAGGGAAGCTGTTTGAAAGGTTGCTAAGGGAATATATTCAAGAATTCTGCTGGAACAGGAATATCATTAGCAATAGCCAACATGGCTTTGTGAAAGATAGGTCTTGTCAAACGAACTTGATCGCATTTTATGAAAAAGTAAGTAATAATATAGATGAGGGAGAGGCGGTTGACGTGATCTATTTAGACTTTGCCAAGGCATTTGATACGGTTCCACACAAGAGGTTACTGTATAAATTGAATGAAATAGGACTAGGGCAAAATGTTTGTGAGTGGATTGGAAATTGGCTGAAAGATAGAATGCAAAGAGTGGTAGTAAATGGCAAGTTCTCCAGTTGGATAAACGTGATAAGTGGAGTGCCTCAGGGATCTGTCCTGGGTCCTCTTCTTTTTAATTTGTTTATTAATGACCTCCCAGAGGGCATAGGAAGCCATGTATCAGTGTTTGCCGATGACACAAAATTAAGTAAGGTAATAAAGTCTGAACTGGATGTGTCTTCATTACAAGAGGACTTGGACAAATTGAGTAACTGGGCAGGCAAATGGCAAATGAGATTCAATATAGACAAGTGTAAAGTTATGCATTTTGGGTATAATAATAAAAATGCAACATATAGTTTAAATGGTGTTTCTCTGGGGAAATCTACTAATGAAAAGGATTTAGGAGTAATGGTAGACAATAGACTTTGCAGTAGCATGCAGTGCCAGCTGGCAGCTGCAAAGGCCAATAAGATATTGGCATGTATTAAAAGGGGTATTGACTCAAGGGAGGAAGATATAATTATGCCTCTTTACAGGTCCATGGTAAGACCCCACCTAGAATATGCTGTTCAATTCTGGGCGCCCTTTCTGAAGAAGGACATTATGGAACTAGAGAGAGTGCAGAGGAGGGCTACAAAACTAGTAAGGGGAATGGAATGTTTTAGTTATGAAGAGAGGCTAGAAAAGTTAAACTTGTACACACTAGAGAAACGGCGTCTTAGAGGGGATATGATAACACTATATAAATATGTTCAAGGCCCATATAAAGGGCTTTCAAAAGACCTGTTCATTAACAGAACAGTACACAGGACAAGGGGCCACCCGCTTAGACTTGAGGAAAGGAGATTTAGTCTACAACAGCGGAAGGGTTTCTTTACAGTAAGGACAATAAAGGTATGGAATGCACTTCCGGAGGAGGTGGTGCTATCAAATACATTAGATGCCTTTAAAAGGGGCCTGGATACTTATTTAAAAGAGCATAATATAGAGGGCTATGCACGTTAGTATTGGGATTAATATTTAGTTAGGGCTTGTTGATCCAGGGAGAAGTCTGATTGCCATTTGGAGTCAGATGCCTTCTTTTGGGTCAGCGATGGTAAACAGGAATAGGAAAAGGGTTGAACTGGATGGACGCAAGTCTTTTTTCAACCTAAATTACTATGTAACTATGTAACTATGTAACTGTGGGTGTGATAATAGGTAGTTACTTTAGCTACATTTGTTAGTTTAACCCTTTAAGAACCATAAATTCGTGCAACATATTTATCTGCAATGCAATGCACACCCCACTAGTCCTTAAAGGGTTAAACTCATTTAAGAAATGTTGTTAAAAATGCACAATAACCCCCACCTCTGTTTACACATTAAAGCATGACATTCTTCATTTTCCAAATAACCTCTGGTGCTTCTTTTTATTAACTTTCTGTCCATTCCAACTTGTATGCAGGGCACAGACATGAACCACAAGCACTCCTGGCCTGCAGCTAATTAGCACATAAGTGGGTGCTCTCCAAGCTTTACACACAAAAGAAAACTGTAGGAATTATGGTGCAAACCAAATGCAACTTTTGCCCTAGGGTTGTTCGTATTTGTTTTGTTAATGAGGCCCTTCATTGGATTTAGGTTCCATAATAAGATAAATTAATAATTTACTTTGTTAATGAGCATTAGCTCTCTCACAGTAACATGGATTTTAGAGAAAATGACTATGGGCCATATGTTCAAAGTAGCGAAATAGCTTTTGTCGTTTGTAATGACTTTTCAAAGTACAGTGTTGTTGGGATCATTAATATTTTCAGAGCGTGTCGGTTGAGATTGGAAATATGTTGTTTGTCCTGACTGAAATTGTCGTATGTAACAACAAATAA
This sequence comes from Rhinophrynus dorsalis, assembly GCA_037306005.1. Classification (NCBI taxonomy): domain Eukaryota; kingdom Metazoa; phylum Chordata; class Amphibia; order Anura; family Rhinophrynidae; genus Rhinophrynus; species Rhinophrynus dorsalis. The sequence continues at coordinate 164,183,153 of CM074719.1, read as the reverse complement.
ACGTCTTAACTAATGACAAAAATGTCTTTAAAAATGTCTTAACTAACGACAAAAATGTCTTAACTAAAGACAAAAATTCTCACATTCAGAACACATTCCCTTCACTTTTTTCTTAACCCCATCACGACAATTGACTTACCAGGTACGTCCCTCAAAAACTGTCACTTAGTGACAGAGGACATACCTGGTAAGTCCCGGAAGTCCGGGTCTCCGTGTGGCTGCACACCATTCAGAGACTCCGGAATCGTTTAAAAAAAAACAAAAAAAAAACACGGGTGTTCAGGTAGCAGCCGCGTACGCACGTGGCTGTCACAAAGAGGTTAATGTCCAAATTTTGTCTTTTGAAAGACATTTTTTTGTCGTTAGTTATGACAAATTTTCTTTTCCTCTATACGACACTGGGGAATAGTCTAGCCACACCTTTGCCCCGCCCCTTTGACCGTCAATTCTGGAGTTGTGTCGTACACAGCAGACGTTACTAGTTTTTTGTCGTATATTCTATAGAAAATATGTCGTTCATGCATTCAATTACTTATTTTTGTCTTTCATATGACAGTTTTTTGTTGTTATTTTTGAACATACGGCCCTATGTGTACGTACTTCTAGGTTCACACAATTCAAACTACTTATAATAGCCAAAAAAATGCTGAGTTTTCACATCTATGTTCACAGCCCATATAATCAGAGTCAGAGATTTAGAGCACATCCAGCTTAAAATTTAAAAATCCTAGCAGAGCCTTTATTTCTCTTTTGACTTAAATGACTGACCACATTAGTGTGCACCCAGAATTACTTCCTTTCAAGTGGAGTGCTTCCCATTTTTCTCTGTATCTCTCTTACACATACAAACTCCCTCTCTTTCACTGTCTCTGTCCTTCTCTTTCTTAAACTCTCTCTACATATAAATAGAATACATATCTATCTATCTATCTATCTATCTATCTATCTATCTATCTATCTATATACAGAAAGAGGTGATGGACACTCCAAAACTTAAAAATCTTGCCTTGGTGCTCAAGTCAATGAGAAAGGTCCGCATTTGGGTCGAAAGAAAAATGCAAGGAGAGTGCTAGCATTATCAATAAAGTTGTATTAATAGCAAATAGACACAAATAACAATGCAGCAAATGTTTGCATACAATGATAACATAAATAAAATATATATACATTTATGCTAGCAGTAGAGAGTCCAACTAATAAAAATGGCCAATATATATAATATTAAAAGTTCAAAAAGGCTCACTTACACTAGTCCTCTGTATTGGGTGGTAGATAGATAAAGCACGGTAGGTGGCTCCTAACAATATAATTGAAAACAACCTCCAAAGTGCCCACTTAATAGTGGTCTTCAAGTAATATACTTTGTAGCGGCCAGGCTTTTGTGAGATACAGTCTAGCTCCTCTCCCGTCCGTGATTAGGAAACATATGGTGCTCCGGGTAAAGTATTATAGTGGGCAGAATCGCTTATAGTTCAAGCAGTATCTCTCGTCTTTTATTCCAGCTGTATGATGTACAAGACTGACCTCCTTCTATAACATAAGTCCCAGGTGCACTTCGATGGAATAAGCGGGCAGAGGGAATAAAAGTTGCGGTAATTGTTTGAAGCCTACCATCCTTCGTTCACAGTAATGGAGGTTGATAGGAGGACAATACAAGTAGAGGGCAGACTATCAATAGACATGGAGTTGAGAATACTGTGGCTCTCTGGTGTATACCTCCAACGTGTTTCATAACATTAAGGATACTTCATCAGGGCAGACTTATAGGCATACCTGGGAACTTCCAGCTGAGGGCTACCCGGAGGGTAGTCCTCTGTTCAGCAGGGGGTGACAAAAATGACACTAATCGTGTCAAAAGGGGCAGGGCTTGACACGAGTGGGGGGGGTGCTTAACCCTTTGAGTTTCAGAGTGGTACGGAATGCAATGCAAAGCAAAGCATTCCGTACCACTCTGGCACTCAAAGGGTTAAAAATGTCACACAGAAGGCTGGGGACGGAGGAACGGCGGGAGAAAGAGTGTAAGTGGGTAGAGTTTCAATAGAAACTCCCCACATCCGGAGGAATCTGCCTCTGCCCCGGAGACCCGGTAAATCTCTGTCAGATCCGGAGTCTCCGGGGCAAATCCGGAGAGTTCCCAGGTATGCTTATAGGGTAAATAAAATGCAACAGATTTGTATACTGTCCTGGAGGAGGGTCTTGCTCGTAGACAGAAGCGTTGATCATATATTAGAAAATGTGAGTGCACTCCTTTCTTCTTACTTTTGATGTATGTGATTCACACCTGGGCTGGACACTTTACACGAGTGCTTCCATCCATATCTATCTATAAAAAATATCTATCTATCTATCTATCTATCTATCTATCTATCTATCTATCTAGATATATGCATCTGTGTATGAACCTTCTGGTTTTCAAGTGCTAATTTATATGTTTCTGCAGAAATTTCATACAACACTGTAGCATGAAGTGATATGTTTATGCAGTCTCCTGTTTCTCTGTAATAAAGGACTCAGCAAGCATGCTATGATTTCTCAGCTGCTATGCCACAGGGAAAGGACAGCCAAATGGAGGTGAAGCTGATATATAAAGAGGAATTGGAACAATTCTGTAGCAAATGACTGCAGCATAAAGAACCATTAAACATTCCCAAAATTCTCATCGAATTTCATAGGTATTTATTTTAAATTCCTCCTCTGTGCAGAAGTTAATTTGCTCCAGAATTGCTCAAGTTCTTCTTTAGAGATGAGGAAAGCATCAAAATTAGTTTAGGGGATCGATTCAGAGGATGCAGAGACAATTTTGGATCCACCCAAGTGTATTTGAATCAGTAGGAGGGGGTAGAGGGACAAGGAGATAAATGGAAAGCGCATGTGAGAGTGGGAGGGAGTGAGATAGAAGGGAGTGCAGGAGAATGAATGGTAGAGGTGGTAGAAGTGTAGGCGATAGATGCGAGTATAGGAAAACGAGGGGGAGCGAAGGAGGGGGAGAGAGCAGGAGAAGAAGAGAGAGAGGGTGGGTGAGAAGGAAGAGACAAAGAAGGGAAGAGTGAGAAAGAAGGGGGGATTTGCCCAGCAGTCCATTGTCTAGTAATCCGTCAAACAAGCTCTAACCTTGTTCAGGCATGTTAGCTGAACAGGAACATGTCTGACTGATGTCTGAATGTAATCCAACTTACTTTTTAAATAATTTTCTAGACATGATGTGACCACTTTTCCTGAAAACAAATCATGAATTACTGCATTTGTTTTGCAAGAAATGACTTGCAAAATGGCGTGGTTTAAGAAAATTACAACTTACTATATTGTTTTACACATGCTTTCTCTTCTATAGCAACCTCTGTGCCTTTTATATCCATACTGTATTTTTTTCCTTTGATGCTGACATTCAAAATTTCTTTTGAAATGAAAATGTTCTTTCTCCATGATAAAATATCCTGAATTAATGCAATTAAATATATATATATATATTTTTTAAGATCATTGGCCAAACTATTTATTAGACAACGATTCATGAAATAAGCTCTGCAAAAAATCATTTTTACAAGTTGAGATATTAGATCTAGGTAAAAGATGTACAGAGGAAAACTACATATCGTTGAGTGTTTATTTAGAAATGTTAAATTGTGCAGCAAAGTACTTTTAAGTATTTCTCATTCTTATATCCTCATTTTCTCCTGCATGGTCATCTCCTGACAGATCTCAGAAGCAAGGCAGCCATTTTCTCTTAAGCTGTTACACTCAGCAAACTAGACTGAAGTGTTTGATAAGCCTTTCTTCTCTTCCATGCCTGCAGCTATCAGACAGTAGAAACAACCAATCTACCACAAACAGGTAGCAACCACAGCCATTTTTGTCCTTGCATGCTATGAGTCATAGCTCAGCAACACAGTCTGGAGGAGGGGTGACAGAGACCTGGTAATATTACATATTCATGTAGCATACAAATACAAAGCACTTCTTCCTTTGACTTTTTACTGTCTGCACTGCACAAAAGATACACAGCATACTGTAGGACTTTTAAACATTTGATATTGCTGGGCATCCCTTTACCATACAAAGAATTAAGGGAGTTCATTTGTTTATATAAGGACTAGTTTTAAAGCCTGTGTACACGGGCCAACAGTGGCGGCGCTGCAGTCATGCGCAGTACTGACTGCCAGAACGCTCCACGTCTGATACGGAGAGGGGAGCTCCGAATTCAGACCGTGGTCTTTTCTGAGCACCTTCCGGGGACCGCTTGGTTCCAGGAAGGAATGCAGAGAGGATTCCGGTCTGAATTCGGAGCGCCTCACTCCGTATCAGCTACGGCTTGGGCAGTCTGTACTCTTGCCCCCACCCTGGACTTACATGATCAGATAGTCATTGTACATTATAATCCTTTGAGGCTCATGTATAAAGATAGTGGAGCAATTCTAGTGTAAACCAACTGAACCATAAAAAGAAAAAGAAAAATCTTCATTGAGATAAAGGAGGGTTTTAACCCTTAGATTACTAGAGGTCCTAAAAGCATTGCTTTACAATGCACTGAGTATCTCTTTAGAGATAAAAGGCTTAATAACCCTATTTAATTCAATGGATATGGGACATTTTTATTTGTTTGCTGTGGCGCAATTGATTTGCCCCAGAACGACTCCCCTTTTCCTCGTACTTTCACATCTATAGCTACTAACATATTTCCCAACAAAAAGAGAAATAAGGACCTTCAATTGGCTTTTCACAGGGCAGATTATCATTGTTGTCACACAGGGTGTTGCTTCATGCTGTAACTTCCCCACATTCAATGCAGAGTGCAGTGAAGTTGCTGTAGTGAAAATCTGCATTGTGGCCTCTGGGACTGAAAAGCACATGGATTATATGGTCCACTCAGTGCTGACATCGGCCAGCCATCATAAATGTTCATTGCAGCTGGGATAACTTCCGGGACATTAGTTAAAAACACCAGAGTCTTGACATTCCTATGACCTTGTGAAAGGTGTGATTTATTTAGTTTAAGACATTAGGTCAACATTTCATCTTCAACATCGTAAACTTTTTTATGGCATAGTAGCAAAACATAAACTTGTAGAACATTGCAATGTAAACAGTGCAAAGTCAGAGTAGTTTTTTTATTCCCACGATGTAGCTAATGAAAGCACAATTCGATGTAGAATTCACTATAAGATAATCTGTCCAAGTTTATCCATGTAACTAGGCCAAGGAGCCAAACAGAACCGGTAGAGCCACAGAGCTGGTGAGAACAAGCTGGATTTAATCTATCTACAACAAGTTGTCAAACTCCATCTTCCGCTGTTCAGCGGCAGAGTGGAACTCGATTAAGGAAACAGGTATACCCATCACCTTTGAATTTTATTGTACACGTTTGAAAACATCACTCAGAACTGCCTATTTGTGTCATGTTAACCAAAATTCCAACTTAAGTTGTGTTCTGAGAAAAGTGAAATCTGGTGCAGCACAGAGCTTAATTATCATATGAAAGGTCACTGAAAACCTTCATTGGCATATGACATGTCACTGAAAAGGCTTCATTAGACTATGAAATATCACTGAAAAGCTGAATTAACATCTGAAGCATCATTGGTACTGCAGGGTAAAGCAATTAGCATATATTAGCTTATGGTAACAAGTATGAATTGTCCTAAACTGTACATTTGCTGGTCTTTTGGCTAACATAGGATGTTTTTAATGACGTTTTCAAATATGCAAACCTGAATTAAGGTGAAACATCCACTTTAACTGCATGTTCATGTGAATAAAAAATGGCGCATTTGGGCATCATTGTTGTACTATATTTCTCGTGAGCCTCCTCTACATACTAATGAATACACAATTTTGATGAAATTTGCCATGTACTGTACTCTACATCGACTTGTGTCTTTATACGCCATATAGGGGGATGAAAAACCTACTAGGGCTTTACACTGTTTATATTGAATTGTGTCACAAGTTTAACCCTTTGAGTGCCAAAGAGGTATCCAATGCATTGCTTTACACTCTCACTCAAAGGGTTATATTTTTCATTTCTTACTTCCACCTTCTTTTTTTTGTTAATCTAATCAATTATTTTTAAATTATTGTACTTCCTTTTCTAACTTGCATTCCCTTAATTCATTAATTAACAATGTTCCCTAATCAGAGATGTATTCTTATCATTATACTTGTTTTTTTCTATACTGTGATTACATGAATGATAATAAAATAATCCTTAGTCATTTTACTCTTATATTCTACATTTAGAGTACTCTTATCTTTGTTTTGTCCCCCTTGTTTTTTCATGTTTTTTCATGCTACATTATCACCTTGACTAGCAGCATCAAGGTCAAACAGTACTAATAAGGACCTACACTGGGGTGTCGGTTAGGACTAGTCTATTTTTCACTTTGAGAAATATACACATATAAATATATTTGCACAATCTATTTATATCGTTTATATCCCATCACTGTAAGCACGATAGGATTTTGACAGCATGTTTTAGAATAGTGTTTCCTCTCAATATTTCTTAAGCAGGGGATTGTAAGTTTTTATTCTCTCCAAACCTGGATTGTTCTCAGAAATGTACAAAGAAATGCATATGATTTTTTTAAGGATTGCATTTTATGTAGTTAGTTAGTGTATTACCAAGAAAAAACATTGAGGTATATTCAATTTTTCAGTATATCTTGGAGAGCTTTTTCAGTACAAGTTACAGTTAGGTAGAGAGCATGCAATCAGAAGCAAGTACATTATTGCTGAATACATCCCTTCCTCTGTATGTCAACCTCAAAAGCTCTCACTCACGCCCTCGTTCTCTCTAGACTCGACTAGTGCAACATTCTACTCTCTGGTCTTCCTGCCTTTCATCTTTCAGCCTGTTTCAGTTCAGCTGCAAGAATAACTAACTTTGCTCCCAGATACCTTCCCTCTCATCTGCTCCTGAAATCCTTCTATTGGCTACCTATACATTTTATATACATACTAGTTGAAGAGCCCGTTACATGGGCCACAGTGCCGGCTGGTCGCGGTACAGTCATGCGCAGTAAAGACTGCCCGTGTCATGGCGCGGGCAGTCTCTTCTGTGCATGACTGCACCGCACGCAGTCATCTCTACTGCGCCTGACGGCTTCTGACAAACTTTAGCGAATTATTATATAGGATGTGTATCATATATATATATATATATATATATATATATATATCTGTGTATATATGTATATTATATTTCTTACAAAATTCTCATCCTCTGCTTTCAGTCTCTTTCTTCTTCAGCATTCTCTTATCTTTTGCTACACCCTTTCCCGTCACTTGTACTCTTCTCAAGAGTTCTTTCTGTTCTCTCCCTACACAACTCAAGCCATTGGCTGCCCCTCGACTTTGGAATGTCCTCCCTATCACCATTTGCCAGTCATCCACACTCATCACTTTCAAACATCTCCTGAAAACCCACCTGCTCAAGGAAGCATCTCCAGAACAATATCCTCCTTGTGCACATTGACAGTCACATCAGAATCATTCTGCTCTTCCTTCACTAAGCTTTGTATTTGCACTTATGATACTCCTCCTACTGTCCCTGTATGTTGCCATGATTTCTATTTAAATTGTAAACTCCTTGGGGCAGAGTCCCTTTCCCAATGTATGATTCCCTTTGATGCACTTTCCCCCCCGCAAATAATGCAATGATCACACTTTAGCCTGATGCTCTTAAAACCAGTACTGTATTTTTGTATTATACTGTTACTTCTGTAAAGCTCTGTGTACATGTATGGCGCTATATAAATAAAAATACATACATACATACATACATATTACTCAATGAGTATGAATAAACAATGATCTGGTCTATTACGTGCATGTAATCAAATGACAGATGAAATCATGGAATGTCAGGATGTATAGTCACTTATTCAGCAGTAGCCTAAGTGTAGCAGACATTTAACTCTTGTTAAATTGGGGAACGTTTTGGACAATGGACAAATCCCATAGACAAGCATGGTACCTGTTATACACGACAACAGACTACTGTCAAATGGGAGTTATGAAGTGTAATATGAACCATTTACAATACATTCAAGGTCAATACAAAGAACTAGCCAATGAATTATTTATGCAAAGCGGACCTAAGAACAAGAGGTCATCCATTAAGACTAGAGCAAAGGTGCTTTCGACTAAAGCAAAGGCAGGGATTCTTTATAGTAAGGGCGGTAAAGCTATGGAATTCTTTGCCTCGACATGTTGTACATGCAGATAATGCAACTGCTTTCAAAAAAAGCAATGGATGCCCATCTAGCACAGAACAATATAGAAAATTATGATAAATGGCTTCAAAGCAGATAGGATGTAGATCCAGGAAAATATCTGACTGCCATTTGGAGTCAGGAAGGAATTTTTTTACCCACTTCTGGCTAAATGAGAAATTGCTCCAGAGGTTTTTTTTTTTTGCTTTCCTCTGGATCAACGTGGGTGTTTTTTGCATGTGCTGGACATGATGGACACATGTCTTTTTTCAACCTCATCAAACTATGTTACTATTTTACTATGAACAGAAGTTACATTTTGCTGTATCCTGGATTCATAACAATAACACCCATATATCTCAGTGTACATTGATAACCTGTAAATGCAGATTATTTGGGGTCTGTTTAATAAAACCATGCTCTACAGCATGAAGCATCCATTTTGTTTAATTATATTTACATATTACAGCCCGAACACACAAAATAGAATATTTTTATGCAGTACAAAAATAATGGAGCCTACTTAATAGGTTTGCTCTATCATAATGAAAAGCAAACGGTTGTCACACTTTATTTTATATAAGCCAGTAGTGCCAGAACTTTTACCCTCTCCCATACATACAGGTTTTGGGTATTTGAGAATGTACTGAGAGGCCCTTTGTGAATCTTCTTGCTGTCAGAGCTGTGAAGTGGCAACTCCAGGCTCCTGCAGTCAAACATTTTGTTTTTCATTCAGGACTGGGTGAAACAACACAATGTGTGGCTGGTGGAGACAAGGAAGTCACTACACAGGTCTGATAGAAATAAAATGCACTGATAACCGCGAGCTTGCGTAGGGGAGCACGTAAACATCACTGGTGCTAGTGGCTTTTATTAAATAAAGTGCAACAACAGTTTACACTGCACTATGATAGAGCCAATCTATTAAACATATCCCTTTTGGAGAGAATCCAGTCAGAGCAACCATGCACTAGTTTAAGAAAATGCAATGGGGATTCACCATATCATTGTCCCTGTGTGAGTGTGTTGGCTAGAGGTCAGCTTGTAAACCATTGATTACCAGAGTGGCTAGCACATTTGGTGAATCCCTAGTGCCCTTGCTAATAACAGCTCGCTGCTGATTTCAGTGGCTACTCCTCTGGTGCCGTGGGCATGGTGCATTAGACATGCAGAAGCACATGTGTAAATATAGGCTTTTTTGTTTTTCTGGGTGCATTATTAAATTAAATGGAGTGGGTGATTTTTGCTGCACTTGTAGAGAACTGCTTTACTATTATTATTCTTTATTTATATAGCTCCGGATTATTCCTCAGCTCTGTACAATAGGGAATAGACATACAGAGATATTAAATAGTACAAATCAGATGTGGAGAACAGAAGGATCAGAGGACCCTGCTTGTGAGAGCTTACAGTCTAGAGGAAGGAAGGTTGGACACAGAAGGTGTAAGTGCTATTGGTTGCAAGTGCCTCCTGCCACATGAACAGGTGGTGGGAGAGAGAAGTACTGTTGAGTGCAGTGGTCCAGGGAAGGGGTGGTTATTGGTGATAATGTTTATGGAGGTACTTGATAGGCTTCACTGAACAGGTGAGTTTTCAGGGAGCATCTGAAGACCTGAAGGCTGGGGGAGAGTCTGATGGGATAAAGGAGGGAATTACAGAGCTCAGGTGCAGCATGGGAGAAGTCCCTTAGGCGGGAATGGGAGGATGTCATAAGAGCTGTGGAGAGGAGAAGGTCGTGTGCAGAGCAAAGATGGCGAGTGGGAGTGTATTTGTAAATAAGAGATGAAATACAGAGGGTTGCAGTGTTAGTAAGGGCTCTGTAAGCACCAGAATTTTGATTTTAAAGTGATAGTAATGTTTCACAAAAACAGCAGCTCCAATTAATCTTCATAGTATTTGAGCCCTAGGGAGTATTATTTCATTACTGTGAGTGTTGTAGTTCAAGAGTAATTGAACAATAAAGTTTCCCCCTCCCGCCCCTTTTACCTAGTGTAAGCCCCCACTCCTCAGATGTGGAATCCAGTCCATAGACCAGACAGCTCACATCAAGGGTCAATATTCTTACTGTGAGAACAATGAAAACTCTGCCCCCCTTGATAGGTTTTTCAGCTTTTTCCCTTATCTTAATTGAAGATTGTCCCTCTCTGCAATCTACCTGGACACTCCCTGCTGCTCTAAGCTGAGCCGTGTTACATCAGTAGAAGGGGCTGGAGGGGGATACTTTATCATTCAATTACTCTTGAACTACAACTCTGAGAGAATTGAAATAACACTCTACAAGGACCAAATACTATGAAGATTAATTAGAGCTGCTTTTATTATGAAACATCCCTTTAAGTCTATATGCTTCTGGAAGCCAATGTAGGGATTGACAGAGGGGATTGGTGTTAGAGAAGCGATGAGTGAGGTAGATTAGTATTGCAGCAGAGTTCATTACGGACTGTAGTGGGGTTATTAAATAGATCATCTTTGTTCAGAAATCTAAAATGGGTTATGACAGTATGATGGGGTTTCCTTAGTTGGGGCTTATGCCATTTTCAATGGTTCGGTTTATGACATTTCCCCACTGCTATCTTTGTGATCATGTGCTGTCTATCTGCACAGTGTAAATCATGATTAAAGTCCTTTGAACCGAAACATTGAATTACTATAGTAATTAACAATCATTTTGTCTTTCCTTCTATAAGCGTATTTGATTTTTTTTCTTGGTGAGTATGCTAATAGCCACAACTGCTGTGTGAATTCTTTGGTGGGTATGCTAATAGCCACAAATGTTGTGTGAATTCTTTGCCATAATCTGAAGGAGCATTGGCTAAATAAAATAAAATCACAAGGATATGTCTTAATTAATTCCCCTTATAAGCAGTGATGATAGATACTTATCACACACTTAGTGGCAGGCAGTAAGAATAGGTCCCTTCAGCTTGAACTGAAAAGTGGTAAAGTAAATATATTTAAACTAGCAGTTCCTCCTATAAAAAGTTTTTTTTAATAAATATAACACTGTGGAGTGCCTGACACTTCTAAGTGGCCTCACACTTAAACTTTTTAAATTCAGCTTGTCTCTTACACTCTCTTTCCTTTAAACTTCTTGCTGAGGGTCAAAGGCAAGGACACTGAAAGAAATTTGAAGAAACAGTTTAACCTGAGATGGCTAGATTGGATTTGGTCAGCTGACATCACCAGGCAAGAAGAGATTGAGAGCAAATACTCTCACAAGCTTTTCGTGTTGCCATGGCAAAAGTGAAACCTTCATTTTATTTTATCTTTATGAGAATTAAAGATGTGGGGACCCTAATCAAAACACAAATCCACTTTATGTTCATCCCTTAACCCCTTAGAGATCAGAGGGATGTTACTCATTGATTTTCAATATGCATCATACCACACTTGTGGTCCTTAAGAGGTTAACATGATATTTATCTGAGTTTGTCCTAGAAAGTGATTCTCCTTTAACCAACTGAATGTTAGAGAGGCCTACAACACATTAAAAAGCAATGTGGTGGAGACCTGTATGGTATTCAAGGGGGTCAAAGGTGTATCTTTCAGTCTTCCAGCCTCATGCCTAGATAGGATCTGAATAGAAGAAATTAATTGTTTATCCACATGTTTTTGAGACATCTAGCACAGTGATGGGCAACGTGATGTCAGTAGCTGGAGGACCTTGATTTGCCCAGCACTGATCTGCTCAATATGCATCATGCAAACACAATGCTACGAATCACACTGCAGATTCTTACAAATAACTTTATTATATTCAGAACTGAAAACGAAGTAACATTTTGCTTTAATAATATATTATGTTGGCAGTCAACATAGACATAAAATTTGATTATCATCATTTTCTTTACATGAGGGACCAGCTGTTTGCTCAATAGCATAATAAGCCAACAAAAGAATTCCAAACAGGTTTAGCCACTAAAAAACATTTCCAAGGATTTACCCCTTCAACCCTGCATGCCTTTGGGGAATTATTTATCAGAGTAATCCTATTGAAAATTGAAAACAATTGGCTTTGTTTTACTTTCATAAATCTGGTGCTTATTTATTGGCACTAGTATCAGTCAAATATTTTTTTCTGTGGTGGGAACACTTTGATAAATGATCCAACAAAGTGTTTATTAGAACCAGTAAGGTTGCTATCTGCATTACCTTTGCATGCTTTAAAGAGCTATCATGTTTTCTTTGTACAAATATGGCTTTATTCCCAAATCCTTTTAGGTTTATGCTTTGACTTGATGTAGATTAATGAAGCACAGCTGAAGGCTATAATATGAAAGCACTCATTTCCTAATGAACAGGGGGAGTTTTACTGCACCAATCATTGTTTAATCAAGTTGTATAATAAATTTGACCATACCCCCTACTATCACAGACAAAACCTATTTGTGTATATACTTTATAAACCTTGTCTAGACAATCTGAACATTCCTGAGTCTTTATTTTCCTCTAGGAAAAGACCCATAACTCTGCTAAAACACTCAGAGTGTAAAACAGTTGAACAGCACTGCCATCATTTTCGAAAGCTGTTTAGCTTGTATTACATCATGTACAGGTGGCATGAATTAAAGATAGTGAAAAAAGACAAAAGCTGACAAACATTTGTATTCATAAGGTATATCATGTTGTTTGGCGTTTAGCCAATCTAGAATAAGCATCCAAAAGATGTTCATAATGTGTTAGAGCATGTGTATTATTTAAAACAGTACTTTTTCATTTACAGAAATGGCTCAGTTTTCCTTAGGTCAGGATAGCAAGTATTTCACCCCTTTGGATGCTGGAACAGTCTCTAAAGCATTTTGAAGCAATGTAATGGAGACCTATCTAGCATCTAAAGGGTGAAAGTAATACTATCACCTTATCATAAAGTAGGTGATTTGGGGACCATTTTCAAAATTACGTATATGTCATGCTATCTATTTTTTAGTTAAAACAATATTTTGAGAGATATTTAGCTGTATTTATTTGTCAGCTTATGCAAATTAGACAGTATGACTGGCATGCCACTCTGCTCTCCCATCTGCCAAGCACTACTATCCAGGACTAGCTAATATGCATAACCTGACAAACTAACAATAACTGGAATCTAGTCAAAATGGATGGCGAGAATGTGGACAGGAGCATTTTATTTCCAAAGAGTTCTTATTTTACATTTATTATACCTTTCACCTTTGCTGTTTTACTTATTCAGTAAGTTGTATTGCATAAACTTATTGGGCCATATTCTATATTTACAACTAAGATATTTAGTGACCTGGTAGGTAAAGTATAACAGGTAGTATTTCACCATGATTTAAATATTTTTATCAAATCATTCTTGACAAAATTTTTTGATGAAACTGTGGGATGCAAGATTTCCCTTTTAGATAGTTATGTTAATTTGGCTACAAGGTGAACATATAGGTTGGGTGAGATGAGGAGTAGATACAACGAATGAGGTCCAGTAAGGAAGGTAGATAGATGGGACATACAGTGGTTCTAAAATGTGTGATGTGACTACTAGCTTAATGTGACCCTTTCTATCTCTGATTACTTAATTTCTATGGAAATTTTTATGTACAATATGCTGTTTTTGTTGTTCTTATCGAGCGATTAAGAATAACTATAAATAATCTATGTGTCTTTTTGTTACATCTATGAGAACTAGTTTACAAAATGCTAGAAGTGCCCACAAATTTCCAGTCTTTGTGTTGGCAGTGTCTTGAGTAAACTGAGAACATTGGGACAGTAAGTGATAACATATATTTCTATATGTAGAGACAAAGAGAAGAGAGATTCTGGAGCAAACTAGCTACACCATAGGGGAACATTAATTCTAATTGATTTAAATAGGGTTTTTAACCCACTTCAACTTTTGAGTACTGTACAAGGTGCTGCATTGCAATGCGTTGGAGACCTCTTTAGTGTTCCAGATATTAAATCAATGGGGATTTTCATTTGTCCTTAGTGCAATTGGTTTATTCCAAACCTGTGCATTTTTTGCTTTCTGTTTGTGACTTTTAATGTGCTGCTAGTGTCAAAGCTCAGGGGCTGACCACATGTTCTAGGACTATGGATTGTATCACATCTGTTCAAGTTTGCTGATACACAGAATGGATGAGGGAAGAAGAGAAAGTGCTCTGTTGCTTAATAGGTCACTAAGGTCTATGTCAATAAGCTAAACCGGTGCTGCTCTGGAGCAAGCCAGTGATACAGGTAACAAATTAATATTTAATTATTTTAATGGGACTTTTAAACACTTGAATGCGTTTCCTCACAAGACCCATTTAAATCATTGGGGAATTTTCTTTGTCCCCTGTGGTGCAGCTGGTTTGCTCCTGAATTGCTCCTCTTATTGAATACAGCCCTGTAACCGGTGATAACCCTACCTGGGAATTCTCCGGTTCTGACCCAGGGACTCCGGTTTTTGCAGTTAATTACCTGGTCTCTGGGGACAGGTACTGATTTTCTGGTGGTTGTGAGTTTCTTATGAAACTCTGCCCACTTCTCCTCCTTCCCACCCTGTTCCTCACTTACAACCCACTTCTCCTCATTTCCACCCCATTCCTCCCACTTCCTGTCTACTTTCTGACACAAGCTATTAAGGTCTGCCCCAAAGTGATTAAGCCCTACCCCTCCGGGGGTTCAAGAAGACAAAGTTCCCAGGTATGTTAATAACTAACAGTATGAAGTATTAACAAACATGCTGAAATGTTATAATGTATTGAGACTAAAAAACAAAAGAAAAATTATGAGCACACCCTAATAAATGTATATACTTAGCAACTGATTCTTATGGATGCATATCTCCCAAGTATTACTCTATAGGTCGGGCAGTCCCTCTTTGACATCCACATCCCTCTGTCACCCACCCTGGTGTCACTCTGTTTAGGAGATCAGACTGTGTGATGTATATATAAGTGTATTACATTGCTCCACAGCAATAAAACTCACATTAAAGTTTGTTTAAGCTTCCGTATATGTTCGTATAAAGTAGTGTGTGTAAATACTTTGGTCTTCCTCTAAATCATTTATTCAGTTACACAAAGAGATCTCAGTAGGTCATGAAATAACCTAAGAACTCTTGGCAATACCCCACCCACCAGTCAAACCCCCGGTGACACTTCCTAAAACAAGAGGACCTTTTTGGGGATTTGAAATGTTGGACAGTATGGGGATGGTACATTTTGTTCCAAAGGATCCACACAGAGATGAGCACACACCAAAAGGTATCAATATACTTCTTTACTTACGGCAACAGCGTCATGGTTATCAGTCATTTTTCAGTCTTTTACAAGCCTTTCAACAGTATTGGGCTCTTACACCATGAGAGAAAGGCAAGGTTATGGTGTCAGTTCTGGTCTTGGCATATTATTGTTTTAGCTTCCTCACCCTTTATTATATGGTTTTTCTTGTATAATGAAGTCTCTGCTTTAGTTAACAACATTTTTATGATGTAACCTCAAGGTTGGCTAAAGTGATAGAACCAATTCTGTAATTGCAGACTATGTAAAATCAAATTTTCTATACATTATATTTTTGAGCCCTTCACACCTTTTAAAAAACAAAACAAGATTCTGTTCCTAGCAGTGATATCAGTGATTCTCTCTTCACAGACTGATAACTGATGTGATAGAAAAAGCACTGATCAAATTTACCACTACCTCTGCAGCAAAAAAGGACTAGAAGAAGGGTGCTTAGGGGTTGCACTCCTTCCAGTCTTTAACCCTTTAAGTGGCCATGGACTCCACAGCACATTGTTTTGAAATGTTTTAGACTCCCATCTGGCACTCAAAGGGTTAAGCATACACAAAATACAGGGTTCGCTTTTGAAAAATCACATGGTAAATGTTGTGCTGTTAGTAACCGCATTTACCATGTGGCATTGTTGAAAATGGCGACATGAAAATCTCGCACTGCATAAAAGTGCAAGTTTCACATGTCGCCTCTTTAAATGTCGCTACCGTCGTGCCCGTATACAGCACCTATCATCCTTACCTTGCCATGTCGCCTTGTTTAAAATGGTGCCTTCTCCATGCTGTAAATGATTTCTTAATGCAAAATGAAAAACACGGGGAACACCGTTTTCTAAAGGAAAGCAGGACTTGAACACCAACATGATGTGGGCAGCGCTGTGCAAGATAACACTGTTACATGTAATCTTGCGAACATCATGTTGGTGTTCAAGTCCGGCTTTACTTTAGATGTGTGGCACTGTTTAGGTGTGCCCCGTGTTTTTAATTTTTTTTTTGTAATCATATGTTGCACTTAAGAGGTGACATGAGAACCTCGCGCTTTTATGCAGTACGAGATTCTCATGTTGCCATTTTCAACAATGTGACATGGTTAGTGCGGCTACTAACTGCACAACATTTACCATGCAACTGTTCAAAAGGATACCAAATACAGATCACTCAACTTCCTGTATCCTGTATTGGTCTCATCAGTGGAATCTCCCAGATCATTTTTGATATCTGGTAAAAGTTGCCATCAATTACACTTGCCAAAACCAAAGAGAGGTGCAATACTTTGTGTTAAACACAGCACAATATCTCACATTTTTGGTGGTCAATATCTAATTCTTTCAATGGGAAGATAAATGTATGTCAGTCCTATTTTAAGCAAGTAATGCATTTGGGGCTTCTCTAGCAAGCTCTGTTTAAAACAGCAGGCAACTGCATGACTAGCCAATTAAGATTAGTGCTGTGATGACAGATGTGTGCTCTAATCAATGGGAGCACAAGAGCTTGATGCTGAATCTGTTCGGGTTTCTAGACCACTGAGACGCTGATAGTGTTGACAAACCTGGACAGGGAGCTCAAAACCAGCTTGTCCTGGTCAAACACGGACAGATGTCAACTCTCCTTCTGGGGGACACCCCAGTTTTACATTAACAGAGGTGAGATCCCTGATTTCATTGGCTTCTGTCCCCCATGAGTCTGGGCTCACTGAGCTGCATGTATGTCTATATATCAATCAAGTCATATGCGGGAGACAACAGACAGTACTGGCAGTAAAATTATATAATATTTTATTCTTCCCAGTGAATGTTCCAGATTTATGTAAATATAAATGTCACACTGTTTACGTGCTATTTAAATATGCTAGCACAATAGATTAGATATACATATAGACTGTTATTTTACATAAAAATACTCTTCTCCTGAAATAGATTGAATTACCCCACAATAGTGAACAACATATTATGTTTGCAAATATAACACCATGTAAACTAGTCAAAGAAACAGCATGGAAGTAGTTAATAAAACCTATGGATTAACATTATATTAACATTATATTCCAGCCAAAGCATACTATAATAATATTTTGATAGTGTGCTTTGGCTGGAATATAATGAGACCCATGGTGAAGATGTCCGCGCTATGTCCTGCCTGTCACCCATGGAAGAGAGCAGAAATCTATTATGTAAGGTAATTATTCTGGCGACTAGCACTTCTAAGCAGCTAGTCACCAGATGGGGACTTAGTGAAGCTAAAGATTGTGTCGAGTGGTAGTTCTGCTTTAAAGCAGTCATTAAGGCAAATGGTGGTCATACCAAATATTGAGAATTTGTAATTTTCCGCATGTACAATCAAACATATTTTTTTACATTTATTAGTGAAAATTATGTGTTTTGTTTCAGAAAAAAACAAATGTGTTTTTCACAAATGCTGTGGTATTCACCATTCGCAAATCCAGCAAGAAAAACATGCTTATCAATGTATATACAGTTAAATTCTTAAATTAACTCTTCATATACTGTGTGAAAACAGGTCTTTTGCTGACACACCCAACCACACAACTGGCAAATAATGTTTCTTGCGTAACCTCTGGAAATGATGCTAGAAATAACGCAGTATAATAACCCGCAGACCATAGTGGATTTTTTCCTTTGGAATGGCACAGTTTCCAAGGACATTCATTAATTTACTCCAAATAAATGATCATAATAGGGAATCCAGAAGGTTTATAAGAATAATAATAAAATGTTTATTTATCAGTCTTCAGGCTGTGATTTGATCTGCTTTGAATGGTAAACCAAAGTCTGGATTCTCTTTTGTGATCTTTGAAAATTCTTAGCAGTAGTCCAGTCAGTCCTCTCTTAGTCTCTTTAGTAGTCTATCTTAATTCTCAGATTTCCCTACTCTTTCTTATGTTATGATTTTTATAGTATTACATTTCCTAGCTTATCGTACAACACAACTTCTAAGACAATCAGTGAAAAGGTAATTTCATATCTATAATAATTAGAGGTTTCACTAACTTTTAAGTATATTGATTGGTTAAAAAGTTTTAAGTTTCCTTAACTCTGGTAACATTTTTTGAAAGGTTATTATAATACAATCGATGGCGCAAAGAGGATGTAGATAATTTGTGAATGTTTCCCCAAATATCATTATAAATGAAATAACCAGATGTGAAATTGCTCATCTTCTTAACTATGATAGATGTATGACTCTTTACCAGACACATAAGTATATCCTTCAGACAGTTAGTCACTAGGCCTTGTTTCTACAATCAGATAACAATGTATAACGGGAACCAGGATGACTGTACTGTCCCTAGCCATTGTTGATGAGTTTCTATCTCAGTGATGTGGCTACAAATGGGTAGCCTGGTCGTTCCAGAATGCAGAGATCCGAGGAAGTGGAGTTAAAGGGAACTCTTTAGACCATTCCTGGAAGAACATAAGCAACACAAGCTACAATAGTCCAAGATCACTTTACTTGGGGATACAGGGGAATAAAT
This sequence comes from Rhinophrynus dorsalis, assembly GCA_037306005.1. Lineage (NCBI taxonomy): Eukaryota > Metazoa > Chordata > Amphibia > Anura > Rhinophrynidae > Rhinophrynus > Rhinophrynus dorsalis. The sequence goes on along the minus strand of CM074719.1, from coordinate 164,164,215 downwards.
TATATTTCTTTGTTCTTTTGTTCTAGTGTACTATAAGAACAAAGGAACAAATAAATACAATTGATTCTTGCCGCTCCAATCTCCAGCCAATGAGAATCTGAGTGACAATATTTTACGAATTAAAATGGAGAAAGAAGGTCATGGGAGCACTATATGTCAAATTTGAAAGGGGGGGTTAATATATCAAAGGGTGGCACTCTGTCAGATTTCTATAATGTAGGGAACACATCTAACGCTTAACTTGACCTTTCTGTCATCAGATTTACGCCTGTTTCCTTGGACTTTGACATTAGGTTGTAGTTTACGGCGTAGTTGGATAGAAACAGACAGCAACATTTTTGTTAGTACGTTGAAATGTGGTGTCTATGCCGGTAAAACACATGTTGCTTGTTTTTACTGTAACTCCGGTTTTGGTGCAGGTAATAGTATCGAGCCCAATGTATCTCCATTTAAAGGTAATCTCTGTGGAATCACCATACCTGGGAACTCTCCGGATTTGCCCCGGAGACTCCGGTTCTGACAGAGTTTTACTGGGTCTCTGGGGCAGAGGCTGATTCCTCTGGATGTGGGGAGTTTCTATTGAAACTCTGCCACATCTGATTTTTTTCTCTCTCTGTTCCTCCTCCCCAGCCTTCTGTGTGACATCTTTAAGCCCTGCCCCCCAACTCGCGTCAAGCCCGGCCCCTTTTTGACACGATTAGCGTAATTTTTGTCACCCCCTGCTGAACAGAGGACTCCCCTCCGGGTATCCATAGCTGGGAACTCTCTGGTTTTGCCCCGGAGACTCCGGATTTAACACTGTATTACCGGGTCTCCGGGGCAGAGTCTAATTTGCCAGATGTGTGGAGTTTCTCTTGAATGTCTGCCCACTTGTGCTCCATCCCGCCCCGTTCCTCCCACTCCCCGCCCCATTCTCCTACTTCCCCAGGCTTTTCTGTCATTTTTTTTTTCTTCTTTTCTTCAAACCTCCACTGTCGCAATTAAGCCCTGCCCCTTTTTACGACGCGAATCGCGTCATAGAGCTCACCCGGCGGCTACCCTCCGGGTTGCACATTCTGTAAAGTTCCCAAGTATGCGGGTATCCCTCAACTGGAAGCTCACAGGTATGGGAATCACTAGTGTTGCTGCATTTCACTTGGAAGCTCTGTGATATCACTTGATTTACTTCACAACAATTATAAAATTAACAAAAAGGGATGGGCTGCGGCAGTGGGCTGGAGAGATAATAAAAAGGGGCCAGCCCTCCCCTCGCTATGTATGAACTATACTTCCATATATCTGTTCTTGGATTATTTGTTATTTTTACAGATTAATAAAGATTTGGTTGCTATTATACTGGGGATTCTAATCAGAAATGTTGTTACACATATTTAGCAATTATAAGGATAAGGATAACAGTGAAATATATGTATAGTTTTTCAAAATGTTACAGATCTAGCACACCAAGGTACATGTCCCTTTTCTTCTATAGTTGGATGCACTATGTTTATCAGCAGAACAAATTGTGCTTGTTTGGGTATTAAAACCGACTTTGAGTGCTAGTTCATGTAACATAAAGCGTTTTAATTTGTACCACTATCAGCCATATAATAACTAAATCTGGTTCTAGGTTTATTATTTTTTTAATGTGAATGCACCCTTCTGCCGATATTAAAATACAACAGCATTAGAATATGTTTTACATAAAAAGCCACAGGGACATAATTTAGGCTTAACTAAGGAAGATATTATGCTTCATAACCATTCATTTACAGATTTTCCAACAATCAGCCTGGCAGCATATTATATAACTTATTATCCTTAATTGAGGCATTGTCAGCAATTTTATTTCAGCTATGCAATTGAATTATACCAGTGATGGGAAATGCAGATACATTCTTTGCTTTCAAAGTTATTTTTACATAGTGTAACAATGTCAGTACTTTTATATAATTATAAGCCTTAAAGCCTATAATTGTGGAGGAGACAGACAAAGCCCACCACTCAGTTACATTAAATTCCATTTGCCCATTCACTATGTCTTTTTCAATGGCCAAGACTCGGCAACCAGCACAATTCTCTTTTGTCTTTTACTGGAAAATTTACTTAGTAAGGCTTTGACTTAAAGGAACACTAGCACATTCTGTTGTGATAATATACACAAACACCTATTTTAATTGGTACAAGAATCCTAATGACCATTATGAATTGTTTTTGCATGGATTGGTTCTAAAAAAAGGAATATTTAACCCTATGAGAGTCAGAGACACATCCAACACATTGCATTGCAATGTGTTGGATCCCCCTCTGGCACTAAAAGGGTTAATTAGTACAGGATTGAATGTATCTGGGGGCAGACTTGATTCTTAATTGCAGGACTCCTCCTACTAAAGCTCTCCCTTATAGGACATTGATATTAAATACATTTGAAAGCAAAAGAGGTATGTGCCAAATATATAATAACCAATCCTATAATATAAAAGGCCAGATGTATGTTTGTCTGAGGCAGTCATGTGCAGTAGAGACTGCCGAACGCAATCCAGCTGATTGGGTATGCAGTAGAGAATGCTCGAACGCAGGCTAGCTGATTGGCTCCTGGCCAGTCCACACGGGGCTGCTTGAAAAAGTAATTACTGGGCCCGGGGTTGTGGTATTTCCGCATGCCCCCATCTCATCGGGGGGTGGGGATAAGGAGGAATGCTCCACTCTGGATGGCGCCGGCTGAGTGTCTATGCTGTCCCCGCTATGTGAAGCTGGAAGTAGAAGGGAACTGCTGAATGTGACTTTGGCTGGCAGGGAGAGCAATGCGCAGGCACAGGGCGGCCACCTCAGAACAAGGACCTAGCAAGAACGCAAGGACATGCCCAGCACTGCTCACAACCAGAACCACCTAGCCAAGCCCCAGATTCCTTTAACTCATGCCTGTTTACAGGGGCTTTTACGCCACTATATAATAACCTGCTTAGCATTACACACTTAACTTTGTAATGGTTAATATCCTATATTATAATTCGCTGAAGTTTGTCACAACGCAGTCATGCGCAGTAGAGACTGCTGTGCATGCTGCAGTCATGTGCAGTGGAGACTGCCCGTGATGCGGCTGATACGGAGCGGGGTGAACGGAAGTCAGACCAGAGTGTGCACAGAGAGGACCCTGGTCTGAATTCGGAGCTCCCCGCTCAGTATCAGCCATGGCGCGCGACCGGCTGGCACTGTGGCCCATGTACACAAGCTCTTCAACTAGTCTACAATAATTCTATAAACCAATGGTTCTCAATCTTTTTTTTTTTTTTTTTTTTACAATACATAAATATACAGTTATTCTTAAGTCCCAAAATTATAAAAACAAAAATAAACAAATTATATATAACATTTTCCATAAATGTACATTTAACCCTTTGGGTGTCAGAGAGGTAGCAAAAGCATTGCAATGCAATGCGTTCGCTACCTCTCTTGCACTCAAAGGGTTAAAACTCAAGCTTAAAATTATTGTCAATGTCTTAGTGGAAAAGGGCACCCTATGTGGAAGTTCATGACACATCAAAGTGCAATGGCACCCTGGTTCAGAACAACTGACATACACGGTTTGAACAGTTTGCTGAGTTTTTATAGGGATGTTTATTGATGTGAACTATTTTTACTATTAGCTAGTGTGCTATTTCATTATATTGGATATACAAGCTTATCACAATTAGACATATAGATGCATTTATCTTTTTCTAGACTGCAGTTTTATTGGTGACTTGCTATCCAACCCAATTGCTAGAGTATGTAGACACGCTATAAGAGACTGTACCAGTGGCGTAACTATAGGGGTCGCAGGGGTTGCACCTGCGACCGGGCCCGTCACTCCAGGGCCCCCACAATCTCCCTCCAGCTCTCTAGTAATGCAGAGCGCTTGTAGATGACATCATCTCCTAGCACTCTGCATTACTGAGGACCGCGCGGGAGCTCCAGGGTGGTAAGAGAGGGGGGCATTGTGAAGATTGAGGGCCATTGTGGAGGGGGGTCAATGTGGTCGAGGGGGGCCAATGTGGTGGGGGGGCCCGTGGCACTTCTTGTACCAGGGCCCGGAGGCTTCTAGTTACGCCTCTGGTCTGTACACTGTTGTTCTTCCAGAAAGTAATAAATACCACAGAAACACTGCATCTGAAATAATGATGTGCTCAGTTGTTTTAGCCGGTATGCTATTGATTTGTATATTGATGATTCAATATTCAAATTCTTAAACAGTGTGCCAAATACTTGAAGAGTGTGCCAGTGTTCAGAGCCAAATAGTGTATGATAGAAAGAGATATTTGTGTGAAGTGTCTGTTTCTTTTTATTTTACAGCTTCATCATGCAAACACTGTAAGGTAAAAAATATCAGGTGCCTGCATAACACAAAAATGGTGAATCTGGAGCATACCAATTGCACCAATCAGAACACATTTAAATTCCCTCTTCATTTTAATGGGCCTTTTAACCCCTGACTGTTTGACAGGTCACACATAGTGGATACCTCTATCATTCAAGTGGTAAGAAGACATTTAAATCAATGGGAATTTTTAGTGATAATTTTTTTATATATATATATATATATATATATACAATAACTAGGATCCTAGTATAGCAATGACCAGAATGCCTTAGCAAAGTATTGACCCATCTAATCTGTGATTGCTAGGTTTGGGTTTCAGCTATAATTGACACATTTCATTGTATTGGATCATTCTAAAAGTCAAATTCTACTGAGGCCTATATATTCAAAAGAAAAGTGGAGATATTCTTGAACAAACTATAGGGGAGAACTAAACTAAATATTACAAAAAATCCCAATAATTTAAATGGGGAATGTAACCCCTTGAATGCTAAGCAATGCATTGGAGCCCTTGCTAGAATTCAAGGGGTTAAAACCCACATTTAATGTATTGGGAATATTTAGTTCACCCCTATAGTGCAAATGGTTTATTCCAGAATATTTTCACTTCTCCTTTGTGCATACCATTTTACCAGTAGACTCATCAAATTATTTTGAATGGCAATTTTTTTAATGTGTCACCTGACACATAAAACTTTATTTGTTTTTTTAAAGGGCCATCATTTTATAATGATATTGCTTTAGCTATAGACCGGTGGAGCTAGCTCATTTAGCTGCAGGACACCAGGTGAGATTTCCAGTGGCCACATGCCAGCAAGGCAAGTGAATTCACTCTTGAAATGGCTACGGTGAAAATCACCAGACCACGCCCCCTCTAGAAATACAACCTTGTATTAATGAGTGTAGAACAGAACAACCTTTATTGATTAAACACACATCTTATATACACTTCCAGACACTCTAATCATGATCGGAATCCAAATTAGGGCTTGGAACAGTAGTTTTATAGTTGACCAATAAGGGGAAGTTATTTAATGTCCATTTAGAGTGCCTCTTTTCAAGCCATGCTAATGAAGGTAGCAAAGCAGAAGGTCAATCAACATTCCAACCATTCCTTTGTTACCCTTCCTGCACTCAAAGTATTAAATCAGTTGGAATGTTTATGCTTTTCTTATGGCAAATGTTTAATGATTGTGTTACTTATGCTGTAGTGTAGTAATAACTATTATGAATACAAGTTTAACCATATGATAACTACTTATTTTTATTAATTCACTATTTCTTTTAATGGAAAAATTGTAAAACATAGTCCACAGTAACAGACTGAGAAAGAGAAGAGAAACATATTCAATTATCTACTGTATATAAAACGAAGAAATATCATTGTCTATTAATCTCTTTTGCTCAATCAAATCTCAAATCAAAGTTCTTCTCTAACACATTTAGTAGTTTAACATAATGACACATTACCAAGCAATTGTATAATTCTGTAATTGTTATTAGAATGTTATTTTAATGATTGGCTAGAATTTTAACATTAGTGTCTTTCCAGCAACAATATTTTCATGTACATTTCATTATTAAAAGCTTTTTTTATATGTAAATTTGCAGAAGAAAATCACCTGATGTAGGTTTATAAAATAATAATTTCCACACCTTAAAGAGTAAGATTAGTAATCAATTTGAATTGATGAGTACATTATATATGCATTGGTAAATGTCAGAACACAGGGCTGCACTTGATTCTGTACAGTATATCAATAAGTATGTTTAAATAGAAATTAATTTTTATAAGGTTTATATAAAAATCAAACATGAGTGTTTTGTTCCATCTGTGTGTTGCCTATGAATGCATCGGTACTTTATATATTAGTGAATGTGGAATTTCTTGCCACGATTAAATGCATGCAATGTGTTGGTAATTAATTTTCTTTCATGTCTATTGCTATCTTGAAAAAAACGACCTGATTTTAGTCAATGCTCGGTTTATTTATTCCTGATTTTCAAGGTATTGGTTTTGTATTGAAGCATCTGCATGTGGCCTTATTTGCTATCTTTTGTCACTCAGATTCATATATTGGAAAAACAATCAATTAAACTCCCTCTTTTCATTTATCTCAGACATGTTTAATCTCTTTCTAAATGATCAAAAAGTATTGCCTGCAGCATTTAAGATTAGGTTAGCAAATCTGACCTTTAATCCTTTGAGGACCAAGCAAAGTTTGAATTCACACAGACATGCATTTCTAACAAACATTTCCGTTAAGAAATGTTTTTTAATCATAAAAGAAGTCGTAATGTTATAATATATATATATATATATATATATATATATATATATATATATATATATATATATCACACCTACAGTGTTATCAGTTTGTAATTTAATTCTTCATGACAGATAAGATAACCTCTTAAACAAATGAAACATAAACATGATGCTTTGTCAAAGTTTATTTATCCATATCTGATTCAACATTAAATATCCATGTTTGAAAAAGTATGTGAACCTTTAGATTCAATACATGGTATCATCCCCTTGTGTAGGAATGACGTCAAGTAAGTGTTGGTCAGTCTCACACCATTTTCAGAGAATTGTGGACTATTCCTACTTATGGAACTGCTTCAACTTTGTGGTATTTGAGAGCTTCCTTGCATGGACAGCTCACTTCAGGTCCTGCCACAACATTTTGATAGGATTTAGGTCTGGATGTTGACAAGGACATTCCAAAAGGCATTCCACAGCCGTTCTTTCATAGATCTGCGTATATGTTTTTTTACTTGACCCACTTTCAGTCTAGCTTCAGCTCACAGATCGATGGCCTGACATTCTCCTCTATAGTCTTGTGATAAACTGGCAGAATTCATGATTGTGTTAATGATGGTAAGCCATACAGGTCATGAAGCAGCAACACAGTCCCAAACCATCATACTCTCACCAACAAACTTGATGGTTAGGATGAGGTTCTTCTATTTGAATTCAGTAATTCTTTCCCTACAAACAAAACATTTCTCAGTGAGGCCAAAAAGCTTTACCTTTGACTTGTCTGTACAGAACCACAGAAGGCTTGTAGATCATCTATGTGCTCTTTACCATGAATAACATTCTTATTCAATCCTTTTCTGATGGTTAAGTCATGAACACTTACATTAGCCAATGAGAGAGTGGTCTACAGATCCTTATATGTTATCCTGGGGTTCTTTGTGACTTTATGAATTATGTGCTGTGTTGTTCTTGGTGTGGTTTTCAGTAGGACAGCTGCACCTTGGTAGAGTGGGCTTGATTCTTCTCCATTTGTAGGCTATCTGACAGTGTATGTGTGGAGACCCAGGTCATTAGCATGGTGATAAATACCTTTCTAGACTGTTGAACAGCAATAACTACCTTTCTGAGATACTCAAGATGTGTTTCAATAGTGGTATGATTTGCTTCCACAAGGCCTGATGTGAAGCCCAAGCAAATGCAGATTCTAATCCTTTTATATGGTGAGACCTCCCAAATACACCTATGCAATTCTACCTAATTATTTAAACACCTGAATCTAATGATTTCCTTTAATTGTGCTGGCGGAAGCAGGGACTTACTTACATTTGCATATGTCCTGCCTCTTAAATACGCATTGTTTGACTAATTTATACATAATTGTGATTCAAAAGACAAGGACTAAGTATAAGCCCTACTGGGTATATAGACAAGGACTGTTGGTACAACTATAGAATATCTGTGATATGTACTAGCAGTTGTGTGACATGGTTTTGCCCGTTCAACTAACCCCCTTTTTTAACCCTTTAAGTGACAGAGATAATGCATTGCTTTGGCCCCCAGCTACTGATCTCCCAGCTGATTCATGTGGGAGATCATTAGAAGCGGAGCAGTGCTTCATCATACCCCCACTACCGGGTAGGAGTGGGCAAGATCAGAAAACCCTTTCACTTCAATGAGGGAGGCTTTCCCTCATTGTTTTGAAAGGGTTTCTTGATCCCGCCCACTCCTACTTGGGTACTTTGGGTAGGATGGAAGCTGGGAAGCCCTCTTGCTCCCCCACGTCACCTCTTTTGAATCAGCTGGAAGATCAGTAGCTGATCAGTAGTTGGGAGGCATCAGAAGGGGTCTTGATGTCCCACCACAAGGTGTTTTTTTGTAAGCAGTAGTTTTTTGTAAAGAGAGTGGCAGAGATGGTTGGTTGAGGAGGACCTAAGCTCCTTAAGTACCCTCAGGTGTATGCCATCAGGTCCAGGTGCTATATTCTACAAACATTAAAAAATAACTGGCTTGGTAGTTTAAATCTGAATACTGAATGCAAATTGATAGGTTAACAAGTTTCAAATGCAACAAAGTGTTTCACTTCAGAAGAAAAACAACATTTTAAATGAATTTGCCTGTATATGTTTATTAAAATATTTTCTGATCACTGCTAATTTGACATGAAAAACAACTTTTTGTTCCACATTCATCTGAAAAATTCAAAATGTAATTGTGTATAATTTTTCCAGATAGAACAAATCACATAATAAAACAATGAAAAATTTAACTTTCCACTGAATTAAATGGTAATGTGTTTGGTTTCTTATATCTGCTAGGCAAATGTGCAGGGCTGTCATATGACAGTAAGAGCTCTCATCTTCATACATGCTTTTTGATACTTTCTATCTTTTTAACCTGTTAGATAACAAGGATGACTCAACAGTATATTGCCAAAGATGTTTCTTATACCAGTGGGTGTTTCTTTAGCTTGAGAAAGGTCCTGGTGTGGACAGCAACATTGGCCCGATAAATGTTAATGTTTAGATGCTAAAAAGGTTCACTACTTGAAGTGTCGCCTTCTATGTGGCGACCAGCAAAAGGGCAAAATCATAGTGTCACATGAATTAAAAGGGGGATATCAGAATCTTGCCTGCATCAAAAGTGCAAGATTCTGATTTTGCATGCTCAATGGTTGCTTCTCCATGCTGGTTGCCACATGGAGGGCGACATGCTTCTTCATTGCTACCCATCCAGTCATCCGTTTCACTATGGTGGAGAAACTGGTGCCCGAGCTGATTCTCCATGCTGACTGTGAGATCAAACAACCTAGGAGAGCTGGAAGAGAACAGAATGGCAGCCTGTGAAGATAGAGGGTGACATGCTTCTTCATTGCTGCCCATTATCTGATTCACTATAGTGGAGAAAGCAGTGCCCAAGACGCTTCTCCACGCTGACTGTGAGATCTGACAACCTGGGAGACCTAGAGGAGAACAGAATGGCAGCCAGAGAAGAGATAACAACTAGTGTTGAGCGAGCATGCTCGGCCGATGCTCGGATCGGCTCGAGCATCGCTCTGCTCGGCACATGGCGGTACTCGTACGAGTACCGCATGTGCTCGCCCGCCATGTTCGGGTCTCCTCCCCGCACGTTTTGCGGCTGCTGCGCAGCCAATAAACGTGCAGGGAGGCTCTGACATCGGTGTAATGCCAGCAGCCATGTTGGCTGCTGGCATTACACTGATTGGCTGGCCAGAACCCGTGGCCGGGTGCTGTATAGCACCTGACCATCGAGTTCGGCTCAGTCTTAGACAGGGAGAGCTGAGGATAAGAAGGGAAAGGCAGTGTAGGGAGGAAAACAAGCAAAATTGTGAAAAAAAAGAACCAAAAGTCCTTTTTAGGACTACTGTGTGTGGGGGCAGCAGGTTATTTTGTGTGGGGGGAAAAAAAAAAAATATATATATTCTGTTTAGTGTGCAAAGTTGCAGATTAGAGCACATTCTGTTTAGTGTGCACAGTTGCAGATTAGAGCACATTCTGTTTAGTGTGCAAAGTTGCAGATTAGAGCACATTCTGTTTAGTGTGCAAAGTTGCAGATTAGAGCACATTCTGTTTAGTGTGCAAAGTTGCAGATTAGAGCACATTCTGTTAAGTCTTCAAACTAAAATATCAAAGTCACATATTCCATTCAGTGTGCGTCGCCGCAGTTTAGCAGCACATTCTGTGTACTGTGCAGAGTTGCAGAATAGGAAGAAATACTGTTAAGTCTTCAAACTAAAATATCAAAGTCACATATTCCATTCAGTGTGCTTCGCCGCAGTGTAGCAGCACATTCTGTGTACTCTGCACAGTTGCAGACTAGGAAGAAATACTGTTAAGTTTTCAAACTCAAATATTAAAGTCACATATTCCATTCAGTGTGTGTCACCGCCGTTTAGCAGCCTATTCTGTGTACTCTGCACAGTTGCAGAATAGGAAGAAATACTGTTAAGTTTTCAAACTCAAATATTAAAGTCACATATTCCATTCTGTGTTCGTCACCGCAGTTTAGCAGCCTATTCTGTGTACTCTGCACAGTTGCAGACTAGGAAGAAATACTGTTAAGTTTTCAAACTAAAATATTAAAGTCACATATTCCATTCAGTGTGTGTCACCGCCGTTTAGCAGCCTATTCTGTGTACTCTGCACAGTTGCAGAATAGGAAGAAATACTGTTAAGTTTTCAAACTCAAATATTAAAGTCACTTATTCCATTCAGTGTGTGTCACCGCAGTTTAGCAGCCTATTCTGTGTACTCTGCACAGTTGCAGAATAGGAAGAAATACTGTTAAGTCTTCAAACTAAAATATCAAAGTCACATATTCCATTCAGTGTGTGTCACCGCCGTTTAGCAGCCTATTCTGTGTACTCTGCACAGTTGCAGACTAGGAATAAATACTGTTAAGTTTTCAAACTAAAATATTAAAGTCACATATTCCATTCAGTGTGTGTCACCGCCGTTTAGCAGCCTATTCTGTGTACTCTGCACAGTTGCAGACTAGGAAGAAATACTGTTAAGTTTTCAAACTAAAATATTAAAGTCACATATTCCATTCAGTGTGTGTCACCGCCGTTTAGCAGCCTATTCTGTGTACTCTGCACAGTTGCAGACTAGGAAGAAATACTGTTAAGTTTTCAAACTAAAATATTAAAGTCACATATTCCATTCAGTGTGTGTCACCGCCGTTTAGCAGCCTATTCTGTGTACTCTGCACAGTTGCAGACTAGGAAGAAATACTGTTAAGTTTTCAAACTCAAATATTAAAGTCACATATTCCATTCTGTGTTCGTCACCGCAGTTTAGCAGCCTATTCTGTGTACTCTGCACAGTTGCAGAATAGGAAGAAATACTGTTAAGTTTTCAAACTCAAATATTAAAGTCACATATTCCATTCAGTGTGTGTCACCGCCGTTTAGCAGCCTATTCTGTGTACTCTGCACAGTTGCAGAATAGGAAGAAATACTGTTAAGTTTTCAAACTAAAATATTAAAGTCACATATTCCATTCAGTGTGTGTCACCGCAGTTTAGCAGCCTATTCTGTGTACTCTGCACAGTTGCAGACTAGGAAGAAATACTGTTAAGTTTTCAAACTCAAATATTAAAGTCACATATTCCATTCTGTGTTCGTCACCGCAGTTTAGCAGCCTATTCTGTGTACTCTGCACAGTTGCAGAATAGGAAGAAATACTGTTAAGTTTTCAAACTCAAATATTAAAGTCACATATTCCGTGTAAGATGAAGAAGGCGGGTAAAAAGGGACGGGGAAGTGGACGTGATCCTGATAGTTCAGGGCGCGGGTCAGGACGCGGAGAAACTGTGCCTGGTGCCAGAGCACAAGAAAGAAAGACATCCACCATACCTAGCTTCATGTCTAATTTTACAGGGCGTCGCAGGACATCACTCTCGAGGTCCGACCACTGCGAACAGGTGGTCGGTTGGATGACAGCTGATACTGCTTCCAGTCGGTTAAGCACCACCCTGTCTTCCACCAAGTCCACTCTCAGTAGCCAAGAGTCTGGTCAACATAATCCTCACTCTGATCATCCTTCCTCCCACCATACACGGTCTGGTCAAAGAAGTGATCCCACACTGGGATATAGTGAGGAGCTCGTCTCATCACCAATCCTTCATTTGACCCTCTCTCCAAGCACGCTTGCAGAGGAACATGACATCTTGTGCCCTGATTCACAACCTCTAGAGGCTACCCAATCACAAGAAGATGACAGATGTGAACGGCATTTAAGGTCAAAGGAAGTAGTGGATGATGATGATGATGATGAGACACAGTTGCCATTAAATCAACCACTATTTCCGTCTCAAGACCTTGTTGAGGAGAATGTTATACAGTTGTCAATGACTGAGTATGTGGTGGGATCAAGACTTGAGGAGGATGATCAGAGTGAGGAAGTGGAGGAGGACTTGGTGGACGATGAGGTGACTGACCCCACCTGGGAAGGTGTAGAGCCGAGCGGTGACAGCAGTCCTGAGGGTGAGCCATCTGCAGCACCGCAACAGGCTGGAAGAGGCAGTGGTGTGGCTACAGAAAGAAGGCGGACCGCACCAAACCGGCCCGCAAATGTTCCACGGAGCACCCCCTTGCGTAAATCTACCTTGCCAAAGGGTAGGTGTTCCGCGGTATGGCGTTTTTTTAAGGAAAGTGCGGACAACAAAAGAATTGTAGTTTGCAACCTGTGCCACACCAGAATGAGCCGAGGCATGAACACTAGAAACCTCACCACCACCAGCATGATCCGACACATGGCATCCAAGCACCGTAGTAAGTAGGAGGAACGCCTGGATCGCCCATCTGTGTCTGCAGGCCACACCACTGCCTCCTCTTCCCCTGTTTTCGGTGCCGGCCAATCGCCTGTCGAAGGCGCAGGCCCGCATACCTCCCGCCCTGCACCTGTACCATCTGAAGCACCATCAGCGACCACATCCACTTCCCTGTCCCAGCGCAGCGTCCAAATGTCGTTACCCCAGGCATTTGAGCGCAAGAGAAAGTACCCAGCCACCCACCCACAGGCCATAGCACTAACCTCACACCTTTCCAAATTACTGGCCATCGAAATGCTGCCATTTAGGCTTGTGGACACTGAGTCCTTCCGCAGCCTGATGGCAGCAGCTGTCCCTCGGTACGCGGTCCCCAGCCGCCACTACTTTTCCCGGTGTGCCATCCCCGCATTACACCACCATGTGTCCCGTAACATCACCCGTGCCCTGACCAACGCAGTTACTGGGAAGGTCCACTTAACGACTGACACATGGACAAGTGCTTGTGGCCAGGGACGCTACATTTCCCTGACGGCACACTGGGTGAATGTCGTGGAGGCTGGGAGCGACTCGGACCCTGGGATGGCACGGGTGCTACCCACGCCGAGGATTGCGGGCCCTACCTCCATCAGGGTTTCCGCCAGCACCTACGTTATTGGCTCCTCCTCCTCCGTTTCCACCTCCGAATTCTCTACACGCAGCGCCACTCCCCCATCAGCCAGTAGCTGGAAGCAGTGTAGCACTGCAGTGGGGAAGCGTCAACAGGCCGTGCTGAAGCTGATCTGCCTTGGGGACAAACAGCACACGGCCTCAGAGCTGTTGCAGGGGATTAGTCACCAGACCGAGCAGTGGCTCTCGCCACTCAACCTGCAACCAGGCATGGTTGTGTGTGATAATGGGCGTAACTTGGTGGCGGCTTTGGAGCTCGGCAAGCTCACACACGTACCATGCCTAGCGCATGTATTTAATTTAGTGGTGCAGCGATTTCTAAAAACCTACCCCAATGTGCATGATCTCTTGACCAAGGTGCGCCGCGTGTGTGCACATTTCCGTAAGTCATCTACAGCTTCGGCCGGCCTGTTGAAGCTGCAGCAGCGCTTACAATTGCCAGCTCACCGGCTGCTGTGTGACGTGAGCACGCGCTGGAACTCCACCTTCCACATGTTGGCCCGGCTTTGTGAGCAGCAGAGGGCAGTAGTGGAGTACCAGCTGTTACACGGTCGTCGCCTCTCCGTTCAACTTCCTGTAATCAGAAGTGAGGAGTGGGAATGGATGTCAGACCTCTGCGAGGTTTTACGCAATTTTGAGGAATCGACACAGATGGTGAGCAGCGATAACGCTATTATCAGTGTAACCATCCCACTTCTGTGTCTACTGAAACGCTCGCTGCTCACAATTAAAACCGACGCTTTGCATGTGGAAGAGGTGGAAATGGGGGAGGAAGAGCTTACACAAGGTGATAGCCAGAGCACCCTCACTTCGTCTTCTCAGCGACAATTGGAGGAGGCGGAGGAGGAGGAGGAGGAGGAGGAAGACACGGTTGCCTCCGCTACAGAGGGTAGCCATGGAACTTTAGTTCCATCTCTTCAGCGTGGGTGGGCAGAAGAGGAGGAAGAGGATGAGGATATTGAGAGTCATCCTCCTGGTGAGGACAGCGAAATGTTGACTGTTGGTACTCTGGCACACATGGCTGACTTTATGTTAGGCTGCCTTTCCCGTGACCCACGCGTTATACGCATTTTAAACAACACGGATTACTGGGTGTTCACCCTTCTGGACCCCCGCTACAAAGAGAATTTCTCATCTCTCATTCCTCCGGTGGAGAGGACAAGCAAAATGGTGCAATACCAGAAGGTTCTTGTTGAAAAATTGCTCCAAAATTTTCCATCTGACAACGCTGGCGGCAGAGTACGTGCTACCTTGGCCAACAGAGAAGGGGAGAAAAGGGGAGCACACAGCAGTTCCGAGAAAGGCAGGGCAACACTCTCCAAGGCGTGGGACACCTTCATGACACCCCGCCAGCACCCTCACCCTGATGCGCAGCCTAGTGTCACAAGGAGGGAAAAGTTTTGGAAGATGGTGAAGGAGTACGTAGCAGACCGTGTCAGCGTCCTCAATGATCCCTCTGTGCCTTACAACTACTGGGTGTCCAAGCTGGACACGTGGTATGAACTGGCACTCTACGCCTTGGAGGTGCTGGCCTGCCCTGCCGCCAGCGTTCTGTCTGAGCGGGTATTTAGTGCTGCTGGTGGCATCATAACAGATAAGCGTATCCGCCTTTCCACCGACAATGCTGATAGGTTGACACTTATAAAAATGAACAAGGCCTGGATTTCCCCTGACTTCTCCACTCCACTGGAGGAAAGCCCCGGGGGAACATAAACTCACTTTATATATGTTATTTACAATGATGGGAATACTCTGTATTCCCATTCACCCCTTCCACCCAAAAAACGGGTATATGGTTGACTCTTAATCTTCTCATCCTCCTCCTCCTCTTCCATATGCCCTGGGATATAATTTTTATATAGGGCCAGCTCACCAGCGGGCCCTGTGATATAATTTTTATATAGGGCCAGCTCACCAGCGGGCCCTGTGATATAATTTTTATATAGGGCCAGCTCACCAGCGGGCCCTGTTTGACAATTTTTATATAGGTCAGCTCACCAGCGGGCCTTCTCATATAATGTTTTATTGGGTCAGCTCTCTAGCGGGCCCTCTCATATAATGTTTTATAGCGTCAGCTCACTAGCGGGCCTTCGCATATAATGTTTAGGATGGTCAGCTCTGCAGCAGACCCTCACCCATAATGTTTTAGATGGTCAGCTCAGCGCACGTTTCCCTCTTAATCATGGCCTCAGTTCAATAAAATCAAGGAAATTTTTGGGAGAATTTGCCTCTGCGCACGTTTCCCTCTTAATCATGGCCTCAGTTCTGAAAATCAAGGAAATTTTTGGGAGAATTTGCCTCTGCGCACGTTTCCCTCTTAATCATGGCCTCACTTCAGAAAATCAAGGAAATTTTTGGGAGAATTTGCAGATGATATACAAGTAAATATACAGCAAATATTGTTTGGTAACAATTTTTCGCCTAAAGTCGTTTTTATTTTCCTTTTTGTGTGTTTTATGGTCAGTCTGTAAAAATGGCGTACTACGGGCGAAAGATCGTTCCCAGCAGCGATGTTGGAGTCCAAGATGCATCCAGACATCCTCCCTATGCTGTCCCTGAACCATTTCTGTGGTGTTTCCATCCTTTTCTGCCATTTTCCTATGGACCAGGCACCCTCCCCTCATCAGAGCAGGGGGTGCCTGGTGTAATGCTCGAGTCCTCCCATTGACTTCAATGGGGCTCGGGTGCTCGGCCGAGCACTCGAGCCTCAGGGGGTGCTCGGTCAGAGCACCCGAACACCCGAGCATTGGGGTGCTCGCTCATCACTAATAACAACATTTAAGCCCTCAGAGTTGATACTGTGATGGCGGAAAACAGCTTACGTCTCATAAACAGACCAAAAAAGAAAGTACAACATCACATTATTTTCCTAAGTATTTACAGGGGAGAGGTTTGTTTAATAATTCTCTGTGGGTGTTCCTGGTAAGGTTTCAAATGAGCTGAGAATAAGACTCAAAGTTCTCTTACAAAGCACTTAAAAATCGCCAAAACATAATAGGAGTAATATGTCCAGATGTTCATAGCAGTCATGTTAGACTATGAATGTAGAAACCAAACTGAGTGGACTGATATAGCCAACAGAAGGGGGGAAACATTCACCTTTCCTGTGCTAGTAAAGAAAGATAGTTCAGCATAAGTGTGGCATCAGTTTATATGTAACTGAAAAAGTCTCAGACAACTGAGGGCAATGTGAAGGTTAGTATTGCAGAATGATTTCAGAGACCTATATATGTTCATATCAAATCAAGTATTTCTGTCTTCTTCAGATTGATCAGTTTATATGCCTTGTTTCCTTGCTTTATGGTGTTCCACTGAATCATAGTGCTCTGTGACAACACTTGAAGAATGGAGGATGCTGTCTTCATATTAGAGGATGTTGGCAAAAACAGTCTTCCAACATGCAGGGAGGTCCTGTCCTGTGATTCTAATATTACACTGCCTCCTACGGTTGTCAAGAACATTACTCAAACAAAAAGTGTGTCAATTACGTGTCCGGCTGCCATTCTGTTCTCTTCCAGCTCTCCTAGGTTGTCTGATCTCACAGGCAGTATGGAGAATTGGCTCCGCTTTCTCCACCATAGTGAACCAGATGACATGATGGACAGAAATGGAGAAGCATGTCACCCTCTATGTGGAGACCAGCATGAAGAAGCGACCATTAAGCATATGACATCAGAATCTCGCCCTTTTGATGCGTGCAAGATTCTTATGTAGCCCTTTTCACTCATGCAACATTATGATTTCACCTTTTTGATGATCGCCACATGGAGGACGAAATTTCAATAGGAAACTGTTAAGAAAGACCCACTGGATATGCACAGCACTCTCAGGGCTTTTTAAAAGAGCAGATATTTCAACATTTGGCCAGGCACAGCTGGCCTTTGTCAAGACAAGAATCCATTGTAACAAAGGTCCCCTATATACCCTCTCAGTTGTGAATTGCACCAGAATTGGCATTCTCATGGAGGTATGACATTACGCTGGTTGGTTCATGTGTGTATACAAAAAGACACAGTAATTAGTACCCATAACCACAAATACAAATTATAAAATCTAATGTGAATTTTAATTAAACTGCTGAACTCAACTGGTGCCCAAGCAGTGTGTCACATAGGGAAAAGTGCTGTGACCTAATGGGTTTCGATTAATCTAGTAGTTTATACAAATATTATACCGGTACTGGATACTGGTCCTAATGTGGAACTTAAATGGGAGTACAATACTTTATAGGGAATATCAAATATATGTACAATCCAATACGTAACTAAAGATAAGGGGCAAAACATTTCAGCAGGTGTGCCCCCACACCACAGCTGCCCCTTCTTTCATAAATAGAGTGGACAAGTAGGGCACAGAGATACTGGAGGCAACCAGCCATTGTCAGGAAAAGCTGCAAAAAACAGAGAATACGGATAAATGAGTTTTCAGATAATTCCTGGCTCCAAGGAGAGTCCATGAGTGGCCGCGGTACACCAGTATATCACAATGCTCCAACGAGGAGTCAGAGATGGAGGCCATATGTATAGGAAGCCTGGGGACTAGGGAACAAAGGGAAAATATGCCATACATATTGGTGGACATCTACCGGGACCAATCTAAGGTGATACCTCAGTGAGAAACCAATGCTTCGCAATGAGGTAGAGAAATATCAACTTACTATTACAAGAATGACTACATGCATCATAATATAGATTAGCAGAGAGTTCAATATCTTGTGAAACTCTTGAGGGAGAATATAGATATATAATGTGTGTGTGTGTATGTAACACCTTCAGAACTCCAGAGAACAATCAGCATCTCTTCACACAAGTTGAACCACATTGCTGTTAGAGTACAGATGGTGTGAAGAAAGACCCCACAGGTATACTGGTGAATCAGGGGTATCCATTAGAAGTCAGACATGAAATCTAAGCAATCTATAGATGGACATACTAACTGTATACAAAGTTCAGTCTAGATACACATGCTATAACTGCAACATTTATAGGTTTTATTTTGTAACCTATGAATAAGAATCATGACATTCATTGGGCCAACAAATTCTGCAAGGTGATGATCATTAGGAGAATAGGATTGGAGTGGAAAAATGCAAAAGTATCTCATGTTGAGAAAAACCTGACCGTAAATAGCACAAGATAAGAAACAGAGCAGAAATGGCCTTGCTTCTCCCCACCCTCACCAAGAAAAAAAACATCTTGCAAATAGATATAATATTTTTCTGTTTTTACTCTCTTTCATTGGGTTAAAGGCCTCAGTTTTATTCAGTGGGAATCTTGGATTCTGTTTGTTCCCTACAGTCCAATTGTCCCAGAAATGTATTAATTTTCTTAGTTCATATGGCTCTTAGAATTAATAAAGGCTAAATTATAGTAGCAGTGTCTAAATCTAGGAAAGTACTGTAATTTTTTCACCATAAATTAAAAGTGAATAAACAGATAACCCCTTTTTTTGCTAGGGTCCTATGCAAAGCATTGCTCCGCAATGCATTGTCCACCCCTTTGGCAGTCAAATGATAAACCCAGAACATACATGAAAATGAGAGAAATCCCAATGTATTCTTTCTGGTAAAATATTTTCTAAATAAAGTATGCAGCGCATTGCTTTGCAGTGTGTTGCATAGCGATCTGGCACTCAAAGGGTTAAGACTGAATAAAGACATTAAAACGGAGATTTTAGTAATGGAGGCCACCAGCCTGTCATCACTGGAGAGGTCAAATAAGGAAAAGTTATTGAGTGGGTGTACAGTGACAGTGATGAGTCATTTCAATATGAGAGAAGACTGTGTGGTTTTTAAAAGATAAGGAAATGCATTTGTATTTTATTAATCATACCAGATTATATTGTAAACCACTCATCGGGGTGTATGAATTAAGACAAAAATTGTATGTCTGGAGCAAAGGCATATATATCTTTATTTAGTTATGTTATCCCTTTAAGAACCTGAAGGATGTACAATGTCTTTACTCCTCCTGGGTCCCCTTGAGTGCCAGAGGTGTACACAACACTTTGCCTTTCCTCAACATCGCCTGAACAAAAAAAAAAAAACATGGCCCACATACACACTCATACACACACAAAATGCCCTCACCTGCATCTCTCCTACACCCAAAACCTCCTCCTGCTCCACACACACACAAAAAGCTCTCACCTGGACGTCTCCTAACACATGCAAAAACATGTTTCAGCTCCTTCAATGCTTTCCACCCATCCTCTGTCGACTCACCTACTTAATAGTACTTTGCCATCACATACTATACATGAAATGGCACACCAGCCTAAAGGAACTACAATACACTATACTCCACCACCACCTGATGCCAGTAGGAGACGTCTATTCTAAGGCTCTGTTAGTCTGTTCCTGTTTCCATATGCACATTTCGCTCTGTCCAACACTAATCAGCACACACACTCCCCTCCAGCAGACCCCAAACCTCACCCACAAACTAGAGACTGCACTCAAGGGGAATTTAACCCTTTCAGTGCCAAAGACGTCTGGAACGTATTGCAAACCAATGCATTGCATAACCCTCTACAACTCAAAAGAGTTAAAATGAATCAGTTTAAAATGAACCTTTACATTTTTGCTCTCTCTCTCATCTAATGGAGCTTTAATCTGTGGCATGCCATGCCATTCCTAAACAATGCCGCCTTCACCACTGAGACTCTGCTCCATGACATCGCACAGCAGGTTCGGCAAGCGCGCATTCATAAGGCTTCCACACTCTGTACCTATCAGGACCATGATCAACAAAGGAAGACTATTTCTCACTACTCTGTGAGAGGCCCACTTTTTCAGCCAGTCCCTGCCCATTTTTATTTTACCTTTTACTTACCATGTCTCCCCATCAGCAGCAACCACACACTATCACCAACCAAAAGGGAAAACTGCTTGGAAGGGTCAGCATTTACACCATCCCTGCCACTGCCCCATCCCTGCCACTGACTCCACTTTCCACTGGCAGCATGATCACTCTGTCCCATTCCTTCCATTTTCCATAATCAGGGTAGCTCCACTTATCTCTCTCCTTTCCGTGTGACTATCTTACAGGCAACACCGTATCCTTTCTACTAGTATATATATATATATATAAATATACGACTAACAGATGCTGATATGTGTAGTACTTTCATTAGCTTCATAAAACTGTTATTTCAATGGAACTGATGAATGTGCTGTTTGTGCTAGTTCTCTGCTGTGTGAAACACAGCAGGAAGTCAAAGGTGCAAATGAAAATACATCCGGTTTTTACTAAAAGCGGTGGGGGGGTCTCATGGCAGAGAGATCTAGAATGTTGGAGATGCATACACAAAAACTTGTGCCCTACAAGTAGATAAGAAGATTCTGGTGACTGCTCACATATTTTCACCTGAAGATCTCAGTAGGTGGACAGGGCAAAATACAGTTACCTGCTGAGTGTACCTGATAAATTACATCCTAAAAACCCTTAAATCATCAGTATTAACCAGTATTCAAGTCCACTGGATGCTGAAGTGGTATTCAACACATTTTGAAGCTGTGTGTTGGAGACCATTCTATCATTCAAGGGGGTTAAATGGTTTAGTCGTTAGGGTTCCACATAATTATCGAGCAAATTTAAAGTTCTCTGCCACAGCAATACATTTGAGGACCACTGCTTTAACACTTTGAGTGCCAGAGGTTTATGAAAAGCATT
Organism: Rhinophrynus dorsalis; assembly: GCA_037306005.1. Taxonomy (NCBI): domain Eukaryota; kingdom Metazoa; phylum Chordata; class Amphibia; order Anura; family Rhinophrynidae; genus Rhinophrynus; species Rhinophrynus dorsalis. The sequence goes on along the minus strand of CM074719.1, from coordinate 164,142,977 downwards.
ACGTACCCCTCTGTCACTCAAAGGGTTAAGAGAACTGGTGTGATGCACACTATGCATTGTGTGGGCTCAGTACTCAATCCACATGATAAATCCTGTTGACAACTGCTTGTTTTTGAATGAGAATATATTTAGTGCTGATTGTGACTTGCAAGTAAGAGAGTAACAGCTGATGATTTTCATATCCCTTCTTTGAATATGATTAAACAGATTTGTTTTTGTAATACTGATATAATATGTATAACAGACTATATGACCTTCCTTAAGATGATGAATGCAGAGAGACAATTGAATTGCAAAAGAAATGAATGTCCAATCCAATTATATTTTGCCAGAAGCATCTTATCCCTTGCTGCCATATGATTTTGCTGCATCCTGAATTTGTATTCAAGACTTCCACAAAAACAAGGATGGGTAAAAGTTTGCTCTCTAACAGTTGTTGGACTACAAATTACATCATCTGCAGTCAGTCAATAACTAGCTGTGGATGAAGTGAGTTATCCAGCAACAACTTGAGAGTAACAAGATTTATATGAACATTAGTTATTTCTTGATTTATGAATGGATGGACATAAAATTGCAGGTTCTGGCCGCCATATTCTAGCCTATGGTGCAATATATTCAGTCACATGGTATGTTTATGTGTTTCCCTCCTGCGTGAAGTAGGGCTTTCCATATAGAACATTCTATTCACTCTCACGTTCTATAGCATTCCCCTTTCTTGCATATGGAAGATCTAGATGGACAATTTGGCTCCTACTTGCTATACAATTCTATGGGCCTTAAGTGTAATAGCAAACTGGAACAATTCCTGGGCATACCAACTGCACAGTGAACAAATAAACATTCCCATGTTAATGAATTAATGCATTTATTCATATTGAGAGTTTGAATGCATAAAGGGGCATATAAAATAAATGAGTGACAGATGCAAAGGATGCAAAGTAGCGACCTATATATTGAATATAGTTGTGAAGACAATAATACAAAATAAATGGGGCTTTTAACCCCTGAATGCTAGTGGCATTGCAAAATAATGCATTGGAGACTCTTGCAGCATTCAGGGGGTTAAAGCCCTATTTAGATCAATGAGAATTTTTCTTTGTCCCTGTGGAATGGATGGTTCACGCTAGAGTAGCTCCACTTGGGAACTCTCTGGATCTGGCCTGCAGACTCGTGTTTTCAGATATGATAACCAGATATCCAAAGACATACTGATCCACCCCATCCGCTCCAAGCCCAGTTCTGCCCACTCTTATGCCTGTTCCTCCCACTTCCTTGCCTATTTCAAGACAATCCTGCTTTTCCATCTTCCAATCCCATCCACCCTGCTTAAGCCCCACCCTCATAATGGTGCACATAGTGCCATTTGTATATCCCATCCCCTTCTGTTCTTGATGCACCCTGTGGTTTGGAATAGAAGGTTCCCAGGTCTAATATGTTTTCTTTTTCTCCAGAATAGCACCTGTTTAGTTTACTGTATAGTCCCTAGACTGTTAGTACCATAGCTTTTGTTAAATTTCTAATATTTCTGGCTGACGTGAACCTTGTTTTAGTATAATTATTCCCTTATCTCCTTGGATTCTAGCGATATATTGAATGTATTGCTTCTCAGTGCACTGGAGACATGTATACATGTAGCGAGTTATCAGGAATTAGAAAGAGGCTGTTTTCCTTTACACTGTCTTTTATAATTATTTCTGGAAATTCAGATGTATTGACTGTTAAATCTAAACACATTAGCATCCGATTACAATGGATTTCTAACAGTAGTGGTTACCATTTTAACTAGTTTAATCATTATACTTTACAGTGAAGCGGAGGATTCCCTTAGAGACCTTGTCACTAATTGCTCTTTGTTTGTCTGGTACTGCACAAGTGTGCTGTTCTAAATGGGATAATGCTGCAGAATACCAAATAATTACAAGACAGACTGAATGAAATGAATAGTTGCAAAATGGAGACGATGTGTACAGTGCATATTGGCTGACCCTTTTAAAATCCTGTTCACTTATTACAGTGACCACTTATACATTCATTTATATAACTTCAAGACTATGGACCTGTTACTGTTAATGACTGCACAATGGGGAACAAATACACATTTTCAAATGCCATTGATTTAAATTGAGGTTGGGACCACTTGAACGCTAGAGACGTTTTCAACGTATTGCTAATTAACTCTTTGGGTGCCAGAGTGGTACGCAACGCATTGCTTTGCAATGCGTTGCGTACCCCTGTGGCACTCAAAGGGTTAATGCTCTGGAAATCTCTCTAGCCTTTAAAGAGTTAAAATCATCATTCAAATCAACAGAAAGTTGTATTTTTATCCTCTAAGATGAGTCTTGCCACAGAATTGCAAACATTTTTGCTTAGAGCGTTAGCCACAATCAACTTGAGGTATTAACCCTTTGAGGGCAAAGCAATGTGTTTTGAACCCCTCTGGCACTCAAAGGGTTAAGGAAAAGTAGTCCAATTATGGTGCAAACCATGTGCACCGTTGGGAATCCATAAATATTCCTAAAATCCCTATTGATTGAAATGAGGCTTTTAACCCCTTGAATGATAAAGAGGTATTTCATTTGCATTCAAGGGCTTAAAAGCCACATTTCCCTCAATGGAAATGTATATTTGTTCCCTATTTCATTCCATAGTACATCAGCTTTTCTTGTAGTAGTATGTGTAAAAAGAACAACACGGGGGGGATGTACTAAGTGTGATAATGTGGAGATAACTTCAGTGATATCACTTCTCTAATTCCTATGTTCTATGGAGCCTATGCACACAGAGATTTTTACACCTTTGGAGATCTTAGTGCATGGGCTTTATAGAATAACATAAGAACTGGAGAAGTGATATAAGTGGAGAAGTCATCTCCCCGTTATCACCTCTTTATCATGCCTAAGATGTTTATTTACAAAACTGAAATCAATCAGTAGTAGAGCTGTATCAACTAACAAAGAAGTATTACATGTACATAATATGTATACCATGCAAAAATGTTTACAGTAGCTACATAAAACTACATAAAACTGCTTAAATACCCTTTGCTTTTAAACAGATGGTTGAAAGGGTCCCTTTTAAAAAAAAATTAATAAATTGTCATGAATTAATATATTGTTCCTGTAACATAGATTTAAATAAAGGTATCTTGTTCAAATTGTCAATCTTGTTCCGTAAAATGTAAACACTATTTTTAAATATATGCATAAGAACACAATAATGCATAATCACAGAGCCTAGTCATTACATCTGCTCATGTGATATTTGTGATTGGAAAAGGGTTTCTGTAGTTAAGGTTGAATAAAGCGGTTGTGTCATTTGACATTTTTATTTTGGCCATAACTTTTCACTGCAGCAACAAAATTGGCTTACATTTTGGATTCCAGGTTTGATCTGTACTTCCTTCAAAAGTCAAAGATTTTGTAGTTTTTCTCATTTGGTGAAATGAGAAACTGGAGTCAAAACTAGCCCATGTATTCTCATGAAAAACAGCAGGGAAAAGTAATCTGGGGAGTATTGAATTTTTTAAAGCATAAATCGGATAGTACTTCCAGCGATATTAGTGCTTACAGATCAATAAAAAAAAGAGAATTTATGGCCATAACATTAATGATTGGTAGAGAACTGACAGTGAAACAATAATTACTTTAGGTGTTGCACTGGCATTCGTCAACAGATGTCACTACAGGACTACAAATGAGATTTGATGAAATACAAAATGGCAGGATAAACCTAACCACCGGTAAATGATAGTACAAAGGTATAATAAACTCTGAACCCAGGAAATTCAATACTGAGTAAACATAAGATCTAAACCAATAACCAAAGATATGTGACAAAAAAGTGACAAACTTTACCACACACCAAGTCCTAGAAACATATAGAATCACACACAAAATGTAATAATAATTTTGGAAACGTAAGGAAATAAAATCTCAAATAACTTTCATTAAAAAACTTTTAATTTATAACTCAAATGCAAAAACTTTAGGAAATACGGATTAAAATTAATCCCAACTTAACTCCACATCCCATGTGCTTTTAGAAACAAAAACAAACAAAAAAAAGTGGAATATACACACCATACCCACACTATCTATGTAATCTTTTCGTTAGAAACTATGTGTGAATAAAGATCCTCTAATGGTCTTTTTTACATATGTCATCTATGTCATACCACATATGATACAATTTTCGGGTCTCTCTTGTTAACTTTTGTTATGTGCCAAAACTTTTAACATTTTTCTTCAAAACGTAACTATGGCTTTATCTAAAGTTTTTGGCCAATGCATATGGATCATATTCATATATATATGTGTAAGAAACCTTTGTTACTTTGTTGCTCAGTTACTAGTAGGAGCCGCAGCAAAAATTAATGTAACATGGGAAAAAGGTATTGGTGTTGCTGCTGCTGTTGTTTCAGATGTCTTTTTAATAAGATATTGACACATTTTTAGAAAAATCCTGTGAATGTGTACTTTCTATAATGATATATATATACATAATGTATGTTTGTATATGTAATATGGGTGCAAGGTTGTACAGCTAGGGACAATCATATCAGAAAAAAGGTAAGTGGTCATGCCACTCTGGTTAGACCTCTCCTAGAGTATTATGTACAGTACTGGAGACCCCATCTCCAGGAAGATATAGATACTGTAGCAAGAATTCATAACAGGGCTACTAAAATAGTGAATGGTTTACAGAAGAAGAAATATCAGGATAGACTAAAGGATACGAACATGTATAGCTTGGAAGAGAGAAGATGAGAGAGGTGATATGATATAAATATTCAAATTCAAGAAGGGATTCAAGTGCAGGAGGAAAGTACATTTCAAAGGAGTAAAATTCTAGGACAAGAGGCCATAGTCTAAAACTAAAGGGACAGAAGAATAAATGTTATGTAAGGACATTTTACTTCACTGAGAGGGTGATAGATAAGTGGAATAGCCTACCAGCAGAAGTGGTAGAGGTTAATACAGTGTTGTGATTTAACCCCTTAATGACCCATGACGTACATGTACGTCATGAGGTTGCGGTCCCTAAAGGACCAAGTACGTACATGTTTGTCATGGAATTCCGGGCTCCCCACACGGCTGCACTCTGTTCAGGGAGTCCGGAATCAGATTCTATTTAAAAAAAAAAAAATGCCCCATGCGGCCGGTCCTTAAGGGGTTAAACACAAGACCACGGACCAAATAAGGTTTGAGATTTTCGCAGTAGAAAAAATAATAGGCAGACTAGATGGGACAAATGATTCGTATCTGCCGTAAAATTCTGTATTTCTACATATCACACTTACGACCCCCGCGGCACTAAATGAACAATTGATTCTTAATGGTCGGCTTGACCATTGTTTGATGTTTGTCATACTTTAGGGCCACTCCAGTGTCGGGAGTGTGATGTTTCATGGTTCTAGTATTTGATGACAAGCAATTTACCCACCTACTCATTATTTCAGTCACAGTGAAGGTATGTGGAAAGCTCTGCAATAATAGAATATCCAGTATTTATTTCTTTATATCAGAAGAGCACAGTTATATGTCACTTGATTGCCTAAACTAAGGTCCTTAATCCTTTTTTGCAACGCCTTGCGTGGCAGTGCTTTATGAACCTCTCTGGTCACAAAGGGTTAAAGCAAGAATAATTAAAATAAAATAATGAAAATGCTACTTTATTTGTTGCTATGTAGCATTTACAGATTTACGGATTTTAACCCAAAATTTCCATCTTATAAGGTGCATTTTTTATGGGTGTTTTATTTCTTCATATAAATTATTTCACCTTAACCAAAACCTTAATGTATTCTATAAATGTAATTGCTTGTCAATGTTGTGTATTCTGTTCTATGTATTATAAAAAAAAATAAAAAGCAAATAATAAAGTTAAAAAGAACTCTTAAATTATGAAGTGCTAATTAATGCAATCTAATTTCAATGCTAATACAAAATGTGCTATTTAATGTGTAAATGACCATGTTGAACTAATTTAGATTACTTAGTAATAGAAATGTGTTTACGCAGCCTGCCAAGAGAAAATGTTATTGATCTTCATGTAAATTGTGTTACTCATCCATAGATGTAGTCATTTTTATCATTATTATCCAACTTATAACATGATAATGGCTTGTTCACATGGGCAACATCAGCACAGCAATGTTTTCACTGAGCTTGGGTTTCAAAACTAGAATTTACTGCCCTAAATAAGACTGTTCCCACAAGCAAATACTGCTCTTTGTGAACCTAGCCTGTTGAAGTATGCTGCATCTTCCCTACATTCAAAGCAGAGAGCTGAAAAGTTTCACCAGGGCAGGATAAGCATGCAACTCACAACACTGAAAGTGGAAGGTGTGATAACAAACTCCAATTACCGGCCAGCCCTCAAAGGCATTAGTCAGTCATATATTTCAGGAGCTTACATGGAGCAAATCAGCTCCAGTCTGGAGAGCAATGAGAAAATGTTGGAGAAGGCATGTAAACACATAGTGCTGATGTAACTTCAATCAGGTTCTCCTTCAGAATATAATGTAATATACCCATATGGTGTCTGCCATATTAACACAATGGTCTTTTGGCTTAACTATGGGAGTATGGAGTACGGGAGTACTTGTGTCAAAAGCGACAGCTATAGGCCCTGCTCAGACAGTGGGGAGAGTGTGGGAGTGAAAGGGTTAACAATACCAGACCCCTGGTTACCAGTTACTATTCCTAGAAACCAACAAATTAACCCCTGAAATCCCTCCTGCACTATTACCCCCGCAATACAATTTGTTGCCACCACCAAGACATTATATCTGGGCATCTTAGGTTACCCCAACCACGAGGCACAGGTGCCAAAAGGTATGGCCCTCAGGCCAAATGCAGGCAGTGGGCCAGGAATGCAAGAGAAACATTTAAGTGCCCTGCACCTCACAATCAAGTAGTTAATTAAAGCCCCTTAAGATCAATAGGAGTTTTTCTTTGTTCTTTGTGATACAGATGGCTTGCCCCAGAATTGCTCCTGTTTGCTTTCATACATAAGGCCCCACGTTTTCAGGATATCTGTGAGAACGGGTGGGTGTATCAGTGGTTCAATCATTTGAACCCTTTGAATACCACAGAGGTGTTGTGTTGGATGCTTCTCCGGACATCAGTGGATCAGTGATGGGGCGTAGAACAGTGCATCATCCTTCCTGTATGCAGAACATAGCCACCTTTTTGCAGTCCTGTTTTGGAGTATGTGTCCCTCTACTATATTTGCGTATAGGTTCACTGCCCAGTGGTGGCAAGGGGAGGAGATCTGTGTCTGGGAGTGAATCAGTGAATCAGGGGACACAATTTTCACAGAAGAGAGCAGGGGCTGAAGCCCTCCTGCCCACTCCTGTGAAAATCACTACAACGGGCTTCACAGGATGACGATTTTCACAGGAGGAGGCAAAAATTGCTGCAGCGAGACTCACCATTGCAGCAGTCCAGAGAGGGCCCAAATTGCACTGTGTGCCCAAAAGTACAGGCAACTCCATGCACCATTCACTAGTTTTTCTTATACATTTTGTACCTGACTTTTACATATATTATTAAGCGTAGCATTTGCTTAACTAAATCCATTGACAAATAAAGAAATTATTTGATGTAAATTTAGAAATTTGCTAGCTGTGTTAACCTTATGTTGTATGCACCTCTGCTTTTATTATTAAACTAGTGTAAAAGCCTGTGTACACGGTCCAAGGTCCAGGTGATGTTAAGATGATGGTCCTGCTCTGCGTCCTGCCACCGACACAGCACAAAACTCCCAGCATTCTGTGCGTTTGGGCAGTCTCTACTGCGCATGATGGCTTCTGACAAACATCCTAGCAAATTATTATATAGGATTAATTATACTTGCAGCTGTGAAGAATACTCAGAGGGACATTGTATAAATCATTGACATTAAATTGTGCTTTAGGCCTGTGCTTAAGACATGGATTTTAATTTAGAAATAGAATAAGAAACAAGTTGTTAAAACATTGTCAAAACATATTCCTGTAGATCTGCAGTAATCTGATTAAAAAAGAATTATAATTAATCTTTTACTATAATTGAAATATGCAATGAGGATGCTATAAAGTCAATCCAGGAAAGGCCCTAACAATACTTTTTCATAACTTAATTAATTTACAGAATCGGAACATCTTACGTTTTAAAAAGGGTAAATTAGAAGTAACATGAATAAATATAAATATTTTATTTTTCTGTTTGATATAATCATGGACTTTCATAACTAAATGCATAAGAATAAATTTCTAAACTGTGTCTTTATATTGTTCCACAAATAATACACTTAAGCTTTATGAAGAGATATATAAACTCAGCTTTGTATAGTTTTTGGAAAACAAGAAAATGCAACTCAAGTTTTGTTATTAAATTAAATTAAAACCAAAACTTAAAAGTAAAAATACACTTTAAAAATGTACCCTCTTTAGTATTCAACCATCCAGTAATAATTTTAGCTGCAAATTAAATCTTTATGACACTCTTAGTATAGAGGCTCTCAGCATTATATTTGGTTGCCTAGGAACAAGCAATGGATTTATACCACATATATAAAAGGAACTGTCTTCAACTACCCAGACCATAAAGTAGTTTAAAAAATAGCAAGAGTGAAGGTTATGTCACAAGAATACTTAAATCATCTTAATGCATGAAGGCAAACACTATGCTAGAGGCATAAGGCCATAGGAATCTTTCCCCACCCCAGTCCATCAGATATGTTCAAAATAAAGCTTTGCACAAAACAAACAAGAGCTCTCCAGTTGCAAACTTATATATTTACCCTTTAGATAATTGAGAAAAAAACTAACCAGGGACTTCCAGTGAAAATGTGATGTCTGGTGGTATAGCACAATGGTGATGTTTCATTTAAGTCTTTATACAAAAAGATTCATTTGATGCAAAGGTCAGTTTTGACCCTTACATTATTAGTGCAGCCCTGATAATTATGTTTTAAGATTTTCTATAAGTATTAGTATTTCTAATATATAGACCAAAAATGTTTTTCTTTAGAACCTTCTAAATAGAAGAACAATTTGTATTTATGATAATTTTGACTTATTTCAGGTTTTCTATAGGTAATAATGGCATTTGAAATAGTTCATCATCAACTTTAGCCAGAACCCATAGATGCTAATACAAATAAGCTAAACAATTAACCAAATTTGCCTATTAGGTTAAAACCATATGGGTGAGTACATCATCCAATTTTCCTACTGGTACTAATTGTAATACATTGCAATTAGACAGCAAACAGTTGAAAATACTACTGAAAGGAAATTCTGATATTGAACAGTGTGGGCAGGTGCTTGGGAACCTGGTTGTCTTATGGCCATGTTACCCACATAGACTGGATGTTGTGATGTGCATAGTATTGAATGATTCAGGCTCTTTTGTATACATCTGCAATTTGGCTCTATAGTCTGTCATGCAGACTCTTCGGGCCATATGTTCAAAGAAGTAGCGAAATAGCTTTTGGCATTTATAACGACTTTTCAAAGTACAGTGTCGTTGGAATCATTAATATTTTTAGAGACTGTTGGTTATGATTGGAAATATGTCGTTTGTCCTGACTGAAATTGTCTTATGTAAAGACAAAAAATGTCTTAACTAACGACAAAAGTGTCTTATCTAAAGACAAAAATACTCACGTTCAGAACACATTACCTCCACTTTTTTCTAAACGTACAAATTTTGTCTTTTGAAAGACATGTTTTGTCGTTCGTTACTACAAATTTTCTTTTCCTCTATACGACACTGGAGAATAGTTTAGCCACGCCCTTGTCCTGCCCCTTTGCCCGTCAATTCTGGAGTTGTGTCGTACACAACGGACATTACTAGTCTTTTGTCGTATACTCTATAGAAAATATGTTGTTCATGCATACAATTACTTATTTTTGTCTTTCATACAACATTTTTTTGTCATTATCCCTTTGAACATATGGCCCTTCATGTTGCAACTTACAGCCATAACCAGTTCCTGGAAAGCAGCAGCATGCTGCATCCATGAATAACTCTCATCATTACTATTGTTCATGTGAGGAGACAATGTAAACTATGTTAGTTGATTAGCCATGGCATCTTTTTCATTGTGACATGGCTGATCATGTTAATGTAACCAAAAGCATCCCTCATGTACTCCTAATAATGCACGCCTTCAGGATATATCTCACTGTGTGCAGGTAAACTACTCTGAAGAACTCTAATGACTACATCCAGGCTTTGTTAAAAACCATAAAACATAGAATTTGGCATATTTCCACATAGTCTTTAGACTAAGAGTCTGAGACTCATTTAATCCTTAGAATAGCCATTTATCTATCCCAGGAGTTCTTCACTTCATTTACTGGTTTAGACCCTATTACTAATACTGGTAGGTTATATCATGTATCTGTCACCCTTTCTGTAAATACATTTTCTATTCATCCTCTTACTTTTCCACACCCCTATATTAGTTTGCATGTGCCTGGGCTAACATTTCAGGAAAATACTTCTGTCTGGATCTTTATTAAATCTACCTTCTATACTCAAATATATACATATTAAGGTCCTAGAGTCTTTACTTGTACATTTATATTAGTCCATGTACCATTTAATCCCTTGTAGGAAAAGTATGTTTTTTTCCATTGCCCTTCTGGAGACACAGTCCCCACAGTCCCTGAGTCTCCGGGGACAGACACTGATTCTCTAGCGGTGGTGAGTTTCTTCTGAAACACTGGCCACTTCTCCTCCTTCTCATCCTGTTCCCCCCACTTCACGCCCACTTCTCCTCCTTCCCACCATGTTCTGCCCACTTCCTACCCACCTCATGACAGAAGAATGATAAGCCCTGCCTACCCAGTTAAGCCCCAAATCATTTATGAAGTGAATCACTTAATTTGTATCCCCCTGATCACAACACATTAGCCCTCTCCGGGGCCTGAAGAGGCTGAAGTTCCCAGGTATGAAATGCTGTTCTAATTTACCTACTTATGGAATATCACAGCTTTAATAATATGGCCAATATATTTTTAACATAGTTGTATCTGGTATCCCATTTTATTTTAACCCTTTAACTCCTTAATGCCTGCCCGATCCTGCGTGCGGGCAGCCGTTAAGGAGCACAAAGCTTTTTTTTTTTTTTTTTAGCTGGCATCCCAGAATTCCATGAGTTGCCAGGACCTGCCATCACAGGTCCTTAAGGCTGGGACCATTATGACGCTCCTGGCACGTCATGGGTCCTTAAGGCGTTTAACTTTTGGTCCCAGAAGGACATTTTTGTAGCTTGTTATTGAACTGAACACTTTTAGAGCAGAGAGAGCAACTGGTTTTATTTAAATGTGATTCGAGATGTTATTTGCTTTCCTGTGACAAGCAAGAATATGAAGAAAACACCATTATCCATTTATTTATTCTAACCAACTATTTTGAGATTATTTACTTACAGTGCTACTTTTACATTTTCTGTTCCCCTATCACAGTGCTTTCCAAACTGTGTGTCGCAACATGTTAGTGTGTCGGCTGCAGTGTGTAGGTGTGTCACAGGCAAAGGTGCCGTTTACACAGAGCAAGATTGTCATTCAACCCAAGCACAAGCTACACTGGGAGCTGAGATAAAACTCTACTACTTAATGGTCGCATTTAAAGCACAAGATTGCCTCCGTGTGTTGCATACAGCTGGAGCGCCACAAAAGATTTGTAACAACTGGAGTGCCTCTGCATGCTGCATACATAATATGTATGCAGCACATACAGGCACTCCAGCTGTTACAAATCTTTTGATGCTTCAGCTGTTAAAATCTTTTGAGATGCCACCTCCTCTATACCTCTGCCCTCTCTTTGGGCTGCCAGGCTGGAGTGTCCTTTCACATTACTGCTGATTCTGCTTGTGGCTCAGATGAGACAGGAAAGACGGACAGTACTTCTAAAATCAGTTATGCTCTATCTATTTAATAATGTGACATGAGAATCTTGCGCTTATATGTAGCGCAACATTCTCATGTCACCCTTTTAAAAACCACACAACATGCTTAAAGGGATAGTAATGTTTCATAATAAAAGCAGCTCTAATTAATCATCATAGAATTTGGACTTTGGAGAGTGTTATTTCAGTTCTGTCAGAGTTGTAGTTCAGGAGTAATTCAATGACAAAGTGTCCCCCTCCCGCCCCTTTTACTGATGTAACACTCCTCAGCCAAAGCAGAAGGGAGGTGCCCAGGTAGAGTGTCCCCTGCTGTTATCTGTCCAGTCTATGGACTGCATTCCACATCTGAGAAGAGATGGCTTACACTAGGCAAAATGGGCGGGGAGGGGAAACTTTGCTTGAGAATATCTCTTAAACCATAAAGGTTTGAGAGATAAGACATATCAATCTTCATGTTTTTTTAATGTCTACAAAATAAAATAAACTTAAAATGAAGTATTACTATCCCTTTAATGCCTTCCGCAGTATGAATGAAAGGTTTTCATGAGATATGTTGTGTCCCCATACATCTCGTTATTACAACTTATGTATGTGTCCGTATCTCTTATAGGGGATTATTAGTTTAACCTCTGGTTTGCTAGCAAAACTGAATTACTGTGTCACAAAATTATGCATGTCTAAAAAGTGTGTCACCAACATGAAAACTTTGGAAAGCTCTGCCCTTTCGGGTTAAAGGAAATATGTAACAAGAATTTTAGTTATGTACCTTTAATTTTATGTTGGTAGGTTGATTGAATTACACCACTTTTAATAATATATCTCTGTTAATGTTTTTTTAGCATTTGAGATGTTCATTGCTGTTTTTATTCTATATATAAGTTTTAAAGCAAATTATGAATAGAAAATGCAATAATAGATTGTTACTAATTGAGATTCAGGTACCTTTTTATTTTTGCACAGGGACATGGGAATTGTAAAGCATTTGCAATATTAATATTAATAGTTATATTCTCTTAATTATAGCATTGAAGAGTAAAGGTGGTTAACTAGTTTGTAAATATATAATTAGGGTCAGGCACAAGGACCCAATCTTTAGTGATATTCCAAAGTGAAAAAGTTGGTAACAATTTAACTATTCTGCAGCATGCTTGGTTTTATTGTGTGCATGCAGTGTGGCTTTATGGCATTTCTTTCATTTTTAGTAGCTTTCGGCGCTTACTGCCAATATTATCAAACGCTAGTGTCATTACCTTCCTACTGCTCAATTTTAGGAGAGCTCTGAAATGTCAATTCATAAAGCACAGGGACAAATCCTTTTAGCTATATCACTATGTTTCAAGTACCGCCTTTGCTGTATTTATAAATCCCTTTTATCGCCATGCTTAGATTGATAAATAAAATGCAGAAAATATGAACCCACAGCAAATAAAATGTGTCCCAACTCTCACAATCAATCTTTTTGTCTTCGGATATAATGTTGATAAACATAACCTTTGCACTTGGGATGCAAAAATCTAAATGTAGATTTAATATTAACCCCTTAAGGACCATTGACATGCCAGGACCGTCAAGGCAGTCCGGCACTTAAGGACCAGTGACGGTCCTGGCATGGCATGGAGTTCAGGGCTCTCGGCGTGGCTACACGCCACTCCGGAAGCCCTGAACCGGAACTAAAAAAAAAAGTTCTGTGGTCCTCAACTGCCGGCCGCGCGTACGCGTGCCGGTCCTTAAGGGGTTAAGGGTACAGAGCTGTCAACAACAACAGAGGAAAGGGACTTGGGAGTAATTTCTGATGTAATGTAGGCAGGGAGTGCAACAAAGTGGGGGGGGATGTAAGCAGGGTGCTTGGTTATATATCTAGAGCAGTGTTTCTCAAACTTTATTTACTCAAGGCACCCCTAACATGGAATCTGGATTTGCCATGGCATTTCTAAAATATTATATATCATTTGACAAGTCTGCAGTGAAGTTACAACTATATAAATATTATTCTAAGCTCTCACAATCAGAATAATACAACCAAACACTTTGTATAAAATCAAGTTCTATAAATATATATTTTAAATTTGACGGTGACATTGGAAAAAGGGGTCACCCTAAGTGGATGTCTATAGCGTACCGAAGTGCCATGACATTCTGGTTAAAATCACTGAGCTGGAAGCATTAGCAGCATAAAGAGGGAGGTGGTCATACCACTCTATATTTCCCCTGGTGAAATCACACATAGACTTTTTGTACAGTACTGGACAGCCCATCTCCAGAAGGTTAGAGGTATTTTGTAGAGGGTTCAGAGAAGGGCTACTAAATGGTGAATTGTTTACAAGATAAAAACACGTATAGCTTGGAGGAGGAAGGAGAAAAAGATGATATGATACAAACATTGAAATATATAAAGGTATTCAACAATGTACAAAAGGGAAGTATATTGCAAAAGAGTAAACATGATAGGACAAGAAATCATAGTCTAAAACTAGAGAGTCAGATGCTTAGAAGTAAGGAAGTTTTACATCACTGAGAGGTTGATAGATAAGTGGAATACCCTACCAGAAGAAGGGGTACGTGTTAATACAGTGTGGGAATGTAAACATTCATGGGATAGGCATAAGGCTATCCTGAACATAAGACAATATCAAAGGACCAAATAAGGTTTAAAGCGGAACTACCATGTCACAAAATGTTTAGCTTAACTAAGTCCCTTCTGGCGACTAGCTGCTTAGCAGTGCTAGTCGCCAGAATTATTACCTGATTTAATAGATATATGCTTTATCCCCCAGCTGTCAGTAGCATGGAGGGCGGACATCTTGGCAGAATGACTTCCGCGCGCCTGTGCTGTCAGTCCCAGCCGGGTCTAGGAGGTGTTGCTAGGAGCCGGCCAGCTCCAGCTGGGACTGACAGCGCAGGCGAGCGGAAGTCATTCTGGCAAGATGTCCGCGCAACGTGCTACTGACAGCTGGTGAATAAAGCATCTATCTATTAAATCAGTTAATAATTCTGGCGACTAACACTACTAAGCAGCTATTCGGCAGAAGAGACTTAGGGCTCGATTCAAATGTTGGCGTTAAAACCAACGTGAAGAAAAAAACTGCCTTCGCTCGTTAAGCAAGACCAGGTAACGTGAGATTCAAATCTTCCTTACCTAGAAAGCCTAACGAGCGATAACCAACAAAATACACGTTAATCTTAAACCTGCGTCGCATAGAAAATCTTACCTAAAAACACACGATAAAAATGTTACCTAGCACCACAGCCAATCACAGCACTGCAAAGTATCAAGTTCAGTCAGAAAATCCAAAACCCACGTCTCCAGTTCTGAACAGCTTTCTCTGTGCTTCCCTACCCAGCCACTAGGGGAACACAGAGAAGGCTTTCAGCACCATGGACAGCTTTGAATGCCATAGGGATGTGCACTGCTCACCCCTGTGGCATTCAAAGGGTTAAAATCAATAAAACTAGTACACCAAGCACTACATAATGCCCCCTTCCACATCCCCCCCCTTAGTATGTCACATATATTGCATATATGGGACATACTAACCCCATCCACATCCACCTCATGGACTTCCATGTAGTGGACAAATCTGCCTTTTATTCCACAATTAACCCTTTGAGTACCAGAGAGGTAGGAAAGCATTGCTTAGCATGTTTCCTACCCCTCTGGTACCCAAAGGGTTAATAGGCAACGTATGGACTACATACCTTGCCTATATATATATATGTGTGTGTTTGTGTGTGTTTTAAACTTTTTTTTAATTAAAATAGTATTATTAGACAGTTTAACTTACATCTCATTCATTGTTAACCCCCTACCTCCTGTGTCCCATTGCTATTAGTACTTTTGCTCCACTCTCAGTTTGAAGAAGAGAGTCATTTTTCCCTGGCATTCTTCTGCCGAAAGCCTAGAAATGCTTCCCATAGGAGTCAATTTTCACTTTTGGCCTAGATCATTAGTGATCATATATGTTCTGTCCTTCCCCCCAAATAATGTAGTGTTTCAAGATCTTCTGACAAACACAGGTGAATAAATCCTTACTTCAGTCACTTGGAAGGATCTGTCTTCATTAATAATATTCATCTGTGTTCATCTGAGGAGAACCTAAAAAACTACATGGTTGGTGGACCCAGGGACAGGTTTCAACACCCCTAGCTTCAATTTCTCAAAGAAAGACAAAATTAGTATTAGCCCCTTTGTCATGTGCACAACCACATTTTGAATGAGGCTCTCTTGTGTCTGACTTTTATGATATTTTTTAGATGTGACATATTGTAAAAGGTGCCATTCTCTGGGAGAAATTGGTGTTAGGAATATGACAAAGATGAAGCTACGACACATGGAGGTGGAAGATAGCAATTTAAACAGAATGAGCAAGTGTGAAAAAACATTATGCAATAGCGAAGCTTAGAAAGAAAGAGGCATCACATGAGAAGACAAATTGCTACACAGTGTGTAATCTTGTGTAAATTTAGCAAAGATTTCCATGTCTGTGCATTTTTTGCTTTATTACAAGATATTCCTTCAGCTGGATTGCCTTGGGTACTGGACAAAATAAACCAACAAAGAGGTGAACAGAGAATGAGTATAAACGTATTATCACTGTTGACTAAAGATGTGTATTTTTAAAGGGATAGTAATACTTTATTATTACTATCCCCCATATTGTACATATTTGTAAAATAATTTAATAGCCCCAGGTTCATCTCTCGAACCTTAATGGTTTGAGAGATAACCGAAAGCAAACTCCCCCCCCCCCTTTCCCTGAAGTCAGCGTTGTGCTGACTGCAGGGATATCTGGTCTGACTTTAATCATGCGGCTCTGCAGCAGAGCCACGATCGCGTTAGTGACAAAGAATTATTTAACTGAAACGGTCTTCTACATGTGCTTGCAAACCAAACACATGTAGAAGACCATTTCAGTGAAATAATTATTTTTCACTAACACGATCTCAGCTCAGCTGCAGAGCCACAAGCCTGTCGTACAACAGACTTCCCCTGCAGTCAGTACAACTCTGACTTCAGGGAAGGGAGGGGGGAACTTTGCCTTCGGTCATCTCTCAAACCATAAAGGTTTCAGAGATGAACCTGGAGGCTATTAAATTATTTTACAAATATGTACAATATGGGGGATAGTAATAATAAAGTATTACTGTCCCTTTAACCCTTTGAGGGGCAGTGCGGTGTCCAATGCATTGGATACCTTTCTGGCACTCAAAGGGTTAATGCTTTTGTAGTGAAGATATGCGTTTACATTAATCTAATCTTTGTGATTATATGATGTAATATTTACTTTATCACCTGCACATGGGTTTTTTGTCTTAGTCATGGCATATTTTTCCTCTTGGCGATAGTGGTCCTATAAGCATAGCTGGGAACTCTACAGATCTGCCCTGGAGACTCGGGTTTTGCTGCTGATTACTGGGTCTTCAGAGCAGATGCTGATTCTCTGCATGTGGGGAGTTTTAATAACTACTGCTCCTTCGCAGTTTGGTCCTCCCACTCCCTGCCCCCACTCTCAATTAAGTCCCACCCCTTTTTACATGAATCACATAATTTTTCTCCCCCAACTGTACCAGAGGACTCCCCCTCCGGGGTGTCCAGAAGAAAAAGTTCCCAGGTATGCCTATGAGCATGCACAGAGAAGACTTCCACTGATATAACTACACTCAATGTAAAGGGATAGTAATGTTTCATAATAAAAGCAACTCTAATTAATCATCATAGTATTCGGGCCTTGGAGAGTGTTATTTCAATTCTGTAAGAGTTGTAGTTCAAGAGTAATTGAATTATAAAGTATCCCTCTCCTTCCCCTTCTACTGATGAAACATTGCTCAGCATAGAGCAGCAGGGA
This sequence comes from Rhinophrynus dorsalis, assembly GCA_037306005.1. Lineage (NCBI taxonomy): Eukaryota > Metazoa > Chordata > Amphibia > Anura > Rhinophrynidae > Rhinophrynus > Rhinophrynus dorsalis. Next base: position 164,125,224 of record CM074719.1, on the reverse strand, counting down.
GTGTCCAGGTAGATTGCAGAGGGGGACAATCTTCAATTAAGATAAGGGAAAACACTGAAAAACATGTCAAGGGGGGCAGGAAACATTACTATCCCTTTAATCAAATACATCCTATGATCAACATTTTTCATAGAGTGTGATGATGGTACATGTGGTGAACAAGAACATGGGAATTCAAAGGCAAAAAAACATTTGCCATTAATAAAATGCCTTTGTGTGCTATTATCCTAAATAATAATTCGTTAATTGTGTGTAATGCCGCGTCATGTGCAGTAAACAGTGCTGCGCGTGCTGCAGTCATGCGCAGTAGAGACTGCCCGCGCCGCGGCTGATACAGAGCTCTGTATCAGTCGTGGAGCGGGCAATCTCTACTGAGCATGACTGCACCGCGACTAGCTGCCAGAGGCACTGTTGCCCGTGTAACGGGCTCTTCAACTAGTATCTACCATAATGCCATAATAGTCAGTAGAAGCTGTCCCCATGAGCTCACTACATGCAGTTTAACATACATATTATCAGTTGAAAATGGTATCTCACTCCCCTCCTTTCACCATATGCAAGTTGAAATGTGAATGTAAAACAAACACTATACAATGTATTACACTTGTATACATTTACAAAGAAATAATACAAGCAGTTGAACAATTTTAGAAGGAACTGTAATGCAGTGGAATATTTCATATCCATATCTGTGTTTGTGATAATGATTTTACCACCCAATCTTGGGTAAAAGAAAATAACCCTATACTATATTGTACTATAAATTCACATTAATAAAATATCCTGCACAAGGTTAAAATGAGTTTGTTTTACAGAGGTTTCATTTAAGGTATAAATTATTTATATCAGAAGACTTCATTTTTTTGTTTCTGAGCAGTATTTTTCTCTGTGCTTGTTGACTATTAGTATGTTACTACTAATAATCGTGTTAAAGTGAGTCTGTCACGCTAAGACTAGACTGTTTTACAGAGAATTAATATCTGCCTCTATGTTGTATTAGATATTTTCAATCCAGAATAATTATACTCACAATTTGTATTGGTTGCAAGGGGTATACACCACATAACAACACATGTGCTAGCAGAGATATTAACCTGTCTCTGCTTAAAGATCTCCAGTTCAAATCAGGACAAAGGTGCTGCTCCAGAACTTTGTTAAATGTGTTTAATGCACAAATATTACAGAAAAATCTAAAACCAACAATGGTAATGTGCAAACCATAAACATCAGCTGCCACAACAACAATATTTCACAGATCATCTGCTTTATCATGTAAAATATGGCAGTTGCCCAATACAAAAATGTTTTATACAAATTCTCTGCACTGTATGCAAAATAGCACTGTTCAACGCCAAATTTAACATTTGCTGATATATTAGAAATATCTCTAGTATATAGAGGCCCTTCCTTAAACGTGTAGCAGAGGGATGACATGACTGCAGGTGCACAGACTCACCTTTAAACAATATTTTTCCTTTTGTGGGTCTGTCTTGGCTGGTGGACTGGAAGAACCCTGATGTATATAAATATCCCCTGGAAGTTGCCTGTTCACTTTTATTTGGCGGTAAGACAGCTTCACGGGGCCTGCTGTCTTGTTCTCTTTATCTAGTCACAGTCACAGTGCTGTTGTTAGGCTGGTAGTGAGGGAGGGACCTCGACCAGGATAAATGGGGAACTATGAAGTTGCCCGCATAGGTTTGGGGAGTTAGTCTCCTATTCAGTGGCTAATGATGCAAGTGGGAGTAGAGATTCTTTTCAGTTGGTATGCAATATAGTGTCCCTCAGCATGTGTTGGGATATGAGCACAATGTTATAGTTAATGTTGTAATGTCTGTGTTTTTCTTGGGTTGGATGTGGGCAGCTTCTTTGGGTAGTGGGGCGGTCCCCTTTAGTAATCAAATCACTGCCAATATTCATTCAAAATGCAGTGTGTGGTAGTATTGACCCAGCATATAAGTAGCATGAAGTGTCACACTGTGTCAATAAAACATAAAGCTTCTTTTCATCAAAACTATTTATATCACAGACATGGGACGGCATGCAATCAGTTTTCAGTCTTTAAAAAAAATAACTAAATATATGTCATGGTGACAGGTCCACTTTAAAAAAGTTTCTAGATATAATTTTATATGTTTCTACACTAACTGCATTATCCCTTAAGGCAGTTTTTTTTTTCTTTTAAATAAACAACAAATAGTTGTATATCTAGTAATCAAATTAATTAAACACTGTTACTAGAGAAATAATTTTTGGATTTGGAGTTTTCCTTAACCCGTAGTTTTTAGAATGAATATCTAGGATTAAAACAATTTTAAAAATGTTCTGTTGTCTCTTTGTTCATCCACTGTTTCTCTGGCAACTATATGTAGGCATACAAACAAAAATAAATATGAAATTGACTGGGGACCAAGTGCAGTTCTGGCCAAATTTAGCACTGATCCCTTGAGGGTAGATGTATTTTAGTACTATTATTCTATCAACATACCTCCCAACATTTCAAATTGCCAAAGAGGGACACTTGTGTTTTAGGGGGTGTTGCTGGGGGCATGGCTGGTGTGCGGGGCATTGCCGAAAAGTTTTAGGCTATTTCATTACCTACTAACATCTCCTTGTGTAACCTAATAAATGCCTTATAACAAGACCAAAGTATTTTATTTACACAGACTAATGTATAAACACATATACTGACGTATAAACAAACAGTAATGTGAGTTGTATTGCTGTAGAGCAATGTGATACACTTATATATAAACCACACAATCTGATTTCCTATAAAGAGGGACACCAGGGTGGGAAAGAGGGACAGAGGGATTTGGGTCTAAAAGAGGGACTGTCCCTCCTAAAGAGGGACACTTGGGAGGTATGTATCAATGTATCTGTAGAATTTACTTTTTATTTTCATCTGTTTGTATTTAACTACTGCAGGTGCCTTATAACAATTACCAGTCAACAGAAAAAATATCTTTGGTAAAAAAAGCTATATTTATGAAATCTCAACATATTCTATGAATCCTTTAAAGACCAGAGCAGTGTACAATTCATTGCACACCCCTTTTAAAGGGATAGTATTACTTCAAAATTACTATCCCTCATATTCTAGCCCATAATAAACTAAGTTAAATGACACCAGCGGCATCTCTCAAACCTTTATGGCTTAAGAGATAGCCGCTTTCAAAGTTTCCTCTCTCCTGCAGTCAGCGTTCTGCTGCCAGCAGGGGAATCCGGTCCCGGGACAGGCGGAGGCTCTTAAAAAGAGCCGATATCTCGTTATGGAAGGAAAAATGATTCATTGAAACAGTCTTATACGTGTGCTTGGTTACCAAGCACACTTAGAAGACTGTTTTAATTAATCATTTTTCCTTCCATAACAAGATATCGGCTCTGCTGAAGAGCCTCCTCTTGATTCAGAGACCGGATTCTCCTGCTGGCAGCAGAACACTGACAGCAGGGGAGAGGAAACTTTGAAAGAGGCTATCTCTTAAACCATAAAGGTTTGAGAGATGCCGCTGGTGTCATTTAACTTAGTTTATTAAGGGCTACAATATGAGGGATAGTAATTTTGAAGTAATACTATCCCTTTAAATGGTTAAAGTGTTAGAGTGATATTCTGATATATTGACATTGAACTGATTGCTTAATCCTTACAAAACTACAGAGGCCAGCAATGCATTGCATGCAGGGACTAGAATTCAAAAATTACTGTGTAGTAATGAATTCAAGGCACCCTTAGCTTCACCCATGACCACACCCCCACTCTTCTCCTAACCCTGCCCCCAGTCCCATCAGTGGTTTATTTGCACATAAAATACCCTTGGCCTACAACAAATAATAACAAAAACAAATCAAATCTCTCTGTTGCTAGAAAGATCCCCAAACAATTGTTCCTCAATGCATTTGAGATTTCTCTATCAACCAAGGGGGTTAATTAATAGCCTTAGAAGGGGTATAGATCTGATGGAGGGAAATTAAGTTTGCTCTGGCCACACCAACAATTTAGAATGTTGGTGTGACCAGCACAGCTGAGGCACCAATCAAAACATTAGAGCTCTAGGCAGATACCTACTCTGCCTACTGGGAAATCAGACCCTTGACTGACCCATAAAGAGAATAATATACAGATGAACAAACCTGAAAATTAGTCGAAATTGTCACATATAATTATTATTTGTAGAGATTAAAGCTCTAAAACAATATGAGAGATGATGAACAACAAGTATAATTTTAAGAGTGAAGAGGCAATTGGTATGTTTTAATGTAAAGTAAAACTTAAATGAACGCTAAAAAATTCTGGAGTTATATACACTTAAATGCCCTATTTTTCTTGCTGCCATCAGTAAAAATCCTTTGTTTGTTTGTTTTCTGTGACCTATAATTTACTCTTGAATTTACACCATGGCCTTTTCCAGGGCTCCCTAACTACCATTACCATTGCAATCTAGATATGATAGTTGTGATGTGATAATGCTGCAATGTATGTAAATGAGCTGAGAGAAGGTAACAGTCTTTCTGAATAGATAAATAAAAATAATAATAAAAACTATTTTCTCTTATTTCAGTATAAACAAAATTCACCAAACTCTTTCTAAAATGCAAGTGAAAGATTAGAATTTAGGACTCTAAGATAAAATAACACATTTTTACAGATGCTATCTTGAAATACGTGATATTTAAAATTACGCATCCCAGTTTTATTTTGTTAGTGTTCCTTTAAATGAAAATGTCTAGTGACCTGATTTCCATATACTATGTTTTGATGTGATCTTTCTTATTGTTACAATGAGGATGAGAAATTAGAAAAAAATAAATAAACGGTATGATTTTTCACATTTAAATGGCTTGTCATTTTTAGTCTCAATGCAAATGACATTTTACAAAAGTTTGAGATGTTTACAATTGTGCTGCACGATATGTTACACAGTCAGAAACTGACACATTTGTTTCTTCACATCCATGTATTCTGGTTTAATTCTTGCTCAGTTACTGAAATACATCCTTTTATTAATCGTATGAGTGAAAACACTCAAGACAAATTAGTATAACATAAAAGCTCAGACTGTCACCTTGACATCTTTAAGTTAAAAAATATGATTTTACATGACATTAAAACTGTATTAGTGCTTCATTTTTAATAGTAGATGAACCTTTCTCATTTTTATTAACCCTTTAAGTGCTAGGTTATCCAGTGCAATGTGTTGGATGGTAGTCTGGCATTGAAGGGTTGAAATGTATTTTAGATCACCCTCTCTGTCCCATTCACTGATGTGAGCTCCTAGTAGACTCTGTTAATTGATTGCAGGGCACAGATGGAGATAGATCATATTCAAATTTAAGTTGACCTGTCACCTTAATATAAGTTTTGTGAATTCTAAAGAGAATGAACCCTTTGTGTGCAAGAGGGGTGCACAACGCAGAGAGGACTCCAGTCTGAATTTGGATCGCCCCGCTCCGTATCAGCCATGGTGCAGGCAGTCCATACTGCGCATGACTACAGCGCACACAGCTGTCTCTACTGCGCATTACAACTTCTGACAAACATACTTAGCGAATTATATTATAGGATGTGTGTTGGGACAGTATTATCACATGCTGTTCTGTGACTGAATCTAGAGCCCACACCTTGGGGCATCTCTAATATCACAGAGATTGATTAGTTTGGCCTGAAGTACAAATAAAGTTTAAAGGGATAGTAATACTTAAAATGTAAAAAAAATATGTTGTAGGGTTTATCCCCCTGAGTAAAACAAGAGTACTCCCACTGCTGAAAGGTGTTTCATTCAAAAGTTATTAATTTTCAAAGTTGAATTTTTTAGGTGCAATATCACAGTGGCCTGAAATTGTACAGTGGCGCTGTTGCTACACGATCCTATGGACAGCTCTGGTCAATTGACCATAAATCTCCATAGGATGGTGTAGCAACAGCCCCACTGTACAATTTCAGGCCACTGTGATATTGCACCTAAAAAATTCAACTTTGAAAATTAATAACTTTTGAATGAAACACCTTTCAGCAGTGGGAGTACTCTTGTTTTACTCAGGGGGATAAACCCTACAACATATTTTTTTTTTACATTTTAAGTATTACTATCCCTTTAAGTTCTCAAAAACAATTTATTTTACAGACAAATAGCTAGTGCAATATAGATTTTAATTACCTGTGAAGCAAACTATAATGTGTGTCAAAACCCTGAGGTCCTCAAGGGGTTAACATAAATCCAAGCAAATTGTTAGTGTAAATACAAGATTCTATTCGCCCAAAAGCAAAATGAAACTTTAGTAAATATGACATCATGTGTTACCACAATACACAGCTAGAAATAAATATGTACCATCTGGGCCTTACTAGGCATAATAAAAGATAGCTTCCCAGTTGCTGCTCAAACAGCAAACAACGCTTTTACAGTTATCTACATAGTGCTGTTTGTATTACTCTGAGATTTGTATGAAACCTAGTAACATAGGTTATTTTCATATGCTAGCTTGAAATTCGGACTGTATGTAAAAGAGAGGAGACATTCTAGAGACAACCAAATATATTCTAGATGATTAATAAGTAACAATTCCCCAAATTTCCATTGATTTAAATGGGGCTTGTAACCCCTTGATGCCCGTAAGGTCTACAGTAACCAATGCAGTGTCACCCATGTGAAAGGGCCTTAGGAGGCAGTAACTATATATTTGCATAGATATTACTAAATGTCCCCAAAATTGAGGAGGCAATAGTAACAATTTTAGGAACCTGGCAGTAAGCTGTGTAGAAGAGGATATGGGATTAGAAAAGGGGCATGGGGGGTGGAGAGGGGGGATAGGTTAGTTTATTTAATAGGGAGGTGTATATGTTACAGCTTGACAAAAAGCAGACTAATATTTTAAAGAATGCATTTCTTCAGAACGGCAGTGACATAAAATGTATGCTTACAGTCTGGCTGGGAAGATGGGGGAGCTGGAACTGAATGCGGTGAATGAGCATTATGATCTTATTGGTATTACTGAAACCTGGTTGGATGATACACTTGACTGGGTAGTCAGTCTAGAGAGTTATTCACTCTTTTTAGGTGGGATAGGGTTAGTGAGAGAAATGAGGGTATGCCTGTATTTAAAACATGCCTTAACCCTTTGAGTGCCAGAGATGTATCCAATGCATTGCAGATACCTCTCTGGCACGCAAAGGGTTCAAACCAAGTATAAGGAAAGATATTAATGAAGGGCCCAGTGAAAATTTTATGGCCCTTTGGTTTGAAATACACACTGGGAGCATCCTATATAATAATTCGCTATGATGTTTGTCAGAAGCCGTCATGCATAGTAGAGATTGCCTGCATTCAGGCAGTCTCTACTGGGCATGATTGCATTGCGTGAGTGAGGTGACGCAAGACTGCATCGCGTCGAGCAGTGAGGTAGCGGCCGCTTAACCCTTTGAGTGCCAGAGGGGTACGCAACACATTGCAAAGCAATGCGTTGCGTACCCCTCTGGCACTCAAAGGGTTCCGGGCTTTGACCCGTGTGCGCGGGCTTTTACACTAGTATATAATAAAAAGATGTTCATGAGAATTTGCTAAAAGCCTCCTTGTATAGGGGAGTTTGCAGAAGCCCAGTTTTTACTACAAATCTTAAAGGCCTCTTATTATAGAAATATAATTATAATTGGAGATATCAACTATCCTGATATTGACTGGAGAAATATGAATTCCAGTACAACAAAGGGAAATCATTTTCTAATTTTGTTTAATGATAATGATAATTTAATGATAATTTTATATCCCAGCTAGTAGAGGAGCCAACTATAAATTAGGCCTTGCTGGACCCAGTGGTCTCAATCAATTATGAAATGGTATAAAAGATACAGGTGTGTGAACATATGAGCAGAAGCGACCACAATATGCTATCCTTTGAAATGTGTTATGATAAAGTTATTAACAAGGGTTTAACCAATACATTAATCTTTAAAAGCAGTATTAAAGGACATTTAATGGGATGTAATATTCATAGATAAAATGCACAAGGAATATAGAATTTGTTCAAAAGTATATAAATGGCAAAAAGATTACAGTTCTTATTGGTCCCCTTTTTAAAACTAAGACAGGTGAATTAATTAGTAAGGATAACCTAGTGGCCGACACCTTAAACAAATAATTTTCTTCTGTGTACATACAAAGAAAGCAATAGTTGAAAGCTAGGGTCATACAGGGAGAATCACAACATTTTCACCATCATGCACATGGCTCACTGAAGACATAGTCCAAAAGAGACATGAAAAGGTTATAGTAAATAAAGCATCTGGACCTCATGGCATTCACCCAAGTATACTGAAGGAACTTAGGGGGAGATTTATAGAAAAACATTCTTAGTACTTTTTTAAAAACTATCATGGCAACTGGCAATAATGTCAGGTCTGATTTATAAATGAGTAAGGACATTATTATAAGTGATGTTAATGTTTTTTTGTGAGCTGTACTGTCACTTTTCCCAAAACACAAGTATGTGCCGTTAAGGCTTCCAAAACTGGTGTAAGCTTCTTTTTTCTTAATTCCGACCTTCATTTTTATGCCACTTTTACGCCACATTTTTCATAAAGCCAGGTTTATAACTCTCCCCCTTAGTTTAGAAATAGCATTATTGTAATATTTAGTGATTCACTTTTGTCAGGCATAGTGCCCTGTGATTGGAAGAAAGAAGATGTGGTAAGGTAACATTATTGAAAAAGAGTGCAAGATCTGAACTGCAAAATTATAGGCCTGGAAGCTCAACTTCAATAATGGATAAGATATTAGAAGGGTTACTAACGGATATATAGTATTCTGCAGTATGTGACAACCAACATTATTAGTAGGAGACCCCACGATTTCATGATCATGTTAAACTACTTTAGTTTCATTATGCATAATGGTAAATAGTAATTTGGACAAGGGTATTGCTGTTGATGTAGTACACGCTGATTTTTCAAAAACCTTTCATACTCTGCTTCACAACAGGTTACTGCATAAATTAAAAGGCTTTGGCATGGGAGGTGATATCTGTGCATGGATAGATAATTTGTTAAATGATAGATTGCAGAAATTGATTGAAAAGTTGTAAGTGACGTGCCACAGAGTTCAGTTCTGGCCTGGGTACACTGTTTGTTTTTTTTAAAATTTGTTTATTAATGATCTTGAAGCGCGTATTGAAAGTAGTGTCTTAATTTTTACTGATGACACTAAACTGTGTAAGGAAATCCATGCAGAACATGATATCAGTGGTGATGGTATAGTATAAGCAAAAAGGTGGATTTTCAGGGCCCCCACTTGCAGCACATATAAATTACTGCTGCCACTGCATGTAAACAAAATTGTATGGCAATGTTTTATTATTTGTAAAAAAGGGGAATAGATGTCCAGGATGGGAATATAAATCTACCTCTATATAAGTCCTTGATAAGGCCTCATCTAAAATACTGTATGAAGTATAATTTTTGCAGCATTTCTTAAAAAGACTTTATTGAACTGGAAAAAAGAGATGTGCAAGAAATATGATAAAGGGATTGAAGGATAAGAGTTATAAAGAAAAACTAATACACACAAATAATGGGCTGCTACTGTTGCATAACAAAGCATTTTACTCTCAAAAACTTGCAAACATGTATAAACTCACCCGGTCTCAACGGACCATGCGGACCTGGAGCAGCCCCCAACAACCTCGGCACAGGCTTCAGCAGACAAGAAGACACAGGAAGGGATCACTTCAACGGATCCACAATAACTTCAGTGCCAGTCAGGATTAAAAAGTAGAAACATGTGTAATCTGTTGAAGCGCTCCCTTCAAAAATTTTTTGGGTTAGTTGATGAAGGCTTTTCTCTGGGAGTGTTGACCATTCAGGAGGTTGAGTACCTTAAGGTTAAGTTCCCTAAGACCTCTATTTTTCATCACCTTCCTAAGGTACATAAGCCGGAACAGCCTCCATTGGGGAGGCCTATAGTCTCAGGCATTGATTCCTTGAATGAGCACCTTTCTGAATTGGTTGATTAATATCTTCAGCCATTGGTTCTGAGATTGGATAGTTTTGTTAGGGATACGGGCCATTTGTTAGGTGTCCTTTCGAGTATTGATGTGTGTACTGATTATACATGGGGATCCATGGATATATGTTCATTATACTCTACAATAGCTCATGAGAAGGGTTTGGAGGCTATTGGGTACCATTTGGAGAGATATAGTATGTATTCTTCTGATATGAAATGGTTCTTATTGTCAGCGATTGAATATCTACTCAAACATAATTATTTTAAATATGATAATGTTTTTTATTTGCAGAAAAATTTGGCACATCAATGGGGGCTAAATTTGCCCCATCATTTACGTGCCTTTATATGGGAATGTTTGAGGAGTTATTCATATATGCCTCACAGAATCCCTTTAGACAAAATGTTATTACATATCATAGATATATTGATGATTTGTTGTTTATTTAGAGGGGTTCTGGTGATACCTTTTCATCTTTTCTAATGTATCTCAATTCTAATCAATTCAATTTGAAGTTTACATTTGAATATCAGCGGAGAGAGATTACGTTTTTGGATTTAAGGCTCTCATTGGAATGTAATGGAGTGTTTAGGAAACCATGCAGTGGTAATACACTTTTGCATGCGAAATCGCATCACCCCAGACATACGATCAGAAGGGTTCCAGTTGGACAGTTCTTGCGGGTACGCAGGAACTGTTCAACTGATTCGGAGTTTATGTTACAATCTAGGCTTATGTAGACAAGATTTTTGAGGAGGAGTTATTCAGGAGGTGTATTGCAACGAGCTATGGAACGAGCGAGGGAAACGGACAGGAATGGCCTCATTGGTTTACAACCTAAGAGAACCAAATTGGAATGTAAGAATAGCATTCGGTTTGTTTCAGATTATAGTATGGAATTTATGGAAATTAAAGCAATTATCAATAGACATTTGCCCATTTTATTAGGAGATTCACATTTGAAATCAATGGTTCAGGGTGGATGCAAATTTATTAGTAGAAGAGCACCAACATTAGGATGTAAGTTGTCACCTAGTTTGTTTAGCAGTTCACCGCGAACTGCGGTAGTTTGGTAACAGACAGTGGGTATGAACAAGTGTGGGACTAGAATATGTCTCACTTGTCAGTACGTCATGGTTACGAACCAATTTAGCAGCACTGTTACACGTAAGGTATACCAAATGAGGCAATACATAAATTGTCGGACTACTTCGGTGGTCTACCTTATTACGTGTATTAAGTGCAAGATGCAGTATGTGGGTCGGACAAGACGTACTTTGAAGGAATGTATTCTTGAACATATCAATTCCATTAAGAATACTGATGTTACCAAACCTGTGGCTAGACGTTTTTTGGAGTGTTCCAATTGCGATATCAGTTTTTTCTCTTTTCAGGGTATTGAAAGAATAAGTGAATTAGGTAGGGGAGGTGACATTGGTACCCGTTTAGATTATGCGGAGGTTAAATGGATATTGTATTTGGACACTAGACGTCCTAAGGGTATGAATTCGGAGAATGATGTAAGTTTATATATACATAGGCAGTTTGGTTTACATTTCAGAATCTATACCCTGGTTGATTATCTCCATCTGAAGAAAATTATAGGGACTTTTAGGTGGTTTCTTATGAGCTCTTTTTGTGATTTGTCATAGTGGGTAGAGATTGTGCCTTATTTGGGTGTAGATTATGAAGGCTATATATACACCCGTAAATTGGTATGATTGGATCTTATTGGATATATTTGGGTTTGATAATATTTTGCAGATGCCTATATTATCTTTTAATAACTGATTTTATTAATATGTATATGTCTCTTTAAGTGTTGTTGTGAGCCTAATTTGTCCTCCTCGATGTATATCTAAGAGGGTGCCATATCAACAGTGAACGGATTTACCTCTTTATCGTGTATGATAGGCTCTTGATAGAGTGATACATTTGGCATTGAATGGGTTAACCCTATGGATGATTTTAATAGGGGGGTACTCTGCATTAAGGGTTTAATGTTGTTCACATAATGGATATATATTGTCGAGCCAATTAGAGTCTGTTATTTTAACGGTCACATGATTGGAGTATGTGGTGTTGATTTGCCTTTTTGAATTTGGGTTAATTGAGGTGGATGTATTTAAGCAAGTGGGAAAGTTTGAACGTACAGCCTATGATTAAGGGATCTTTTCCCGAAACGCGTTAGAGCGTGTCATTTGTTCTTTTCTTTGATCCTGTATTTCTATATTGCTGGACTATGTATGTTTTTTAGGATGCAGCTTTAATAAAGTTACACATGTTTCTACTTTTTTAATCCTGACTGGCACTGAAGTTATTGTGGATCCGTTGAAGTGCTCCCTTCCTGTGTCTTCTTATAAAGAAAAACTAGCCAAACTGGGTTTCTTCACTTTAGAGAAGACATCTAAGGGGTGATATGATTGCCATTTACAGAAATATTCAAGGTCAATGCAAAGAACTCCTGAGGAATAGGGATGAGCGAGCACCCCGATGCTCGGGTGCTCGGGTGCTCTGACCGAGCACCCCCTGATGCTCGAGTGCTCGGCCGAGCACCCGAGCCCCATTCAAATGAATGGGAGCACTCGAGCATTAAACCAGGCACCCCCTGCTCTGATGAGCGGAGGGTGCCTGGTCAATGTCCCCCTTCATCTCCGCTATGCCCCTCTTCCACAATGTCCCCCTTCATCTCCTATGCCATAGCGGAGATGAAGGGGGACATTGTGGAAGAGGGGCATAGCGGAGATGAAGGGGGACATTGTGGAAGAGGGGCATAGACTCTATGCCCCTCTTCCACAATGTCCCCCTTCATCTCCGCTATGCCCCTCTTCCACAATGTCCCCCTTCATCTCCGCTATGGCATAGGAGATGAAGGGGGACATTGTGGAAGAGGGGCATAGCGGAGATGAAGGGGGACATTGTGGAAGAGGGGCATAGCGGAGATGAAGGGGGACATTGTGGAAGAGGGGCATAGAGTCTATGCCCCTCTTCCACAATGTCCCCCTTCATCTCCGCAATGCCCCCTTCATCTCCGCAATGCCCCCGTACCTCCATTCCCTGGTGGTCCAGCGGAGCGTCTTCGGATCTGTGCCTCTTCCGGCACAGATCCTCTTCACCCGAACATGTCGGGCGAGCACATGGCGGTACTCGTACGAGTACCGCCATGTGCCGAGCAGAGCGATGCTCGAGCCGATCCGAGCATCGGCCGAGCACGCTCGCTCAACATTACTGAGGAACTGTTTACTCAGAGATGAGAAAAAAAGCAAGAGGTCATTGATTAAGACTAGAGGAAAGGTTTTTTTCAGTAAGATTGTATAATTCTTTGCCTAGGGATGCTGTGAAAATGACTTCAATAGGGATTTTTTTGTCATTCTCTGGATAAACAATGGTGGTATGGGATAGGCTGAACTTGATGGGTGCGTGGTTTTTTTTCGGCTTCTTCAATTCCTCAGTCCGGGCTTTTGGAATTTTTACACCCCCTGCAACTAGCAACTTGTAGTAATTGTGAAGCAAACAAGCTGCATCCAATGGCAATTTTTATTTTTCCTTAATGGGGCAGTTTTCTAAATATACATAAGGCTCTAGTAGTTTTAGAAGCCCAAAATGTAACATCATAGGAGCCAGGGTCCCAAGGATATGGGATTTTTTTCAACCTTGTAATATCATTTCATTTTTTCTATTTATGATGCCACTCTCTTTGTAACCCCTTCTGCCAGTAAAGAGAATGTTTTCCAGTGAATACAGTTTAAAGAGGGTTCTGACATTTTGACTGGAGAAATATAAATTAAATGGCACCCACATTACCAATGATTCAGTCATCTGTCAGCCTGATGAATGGATTAGTGTAAGCGGTGTTCCATTGGGGAAATGTAGCCTATAGGCCTTCCAGCTAATTATATTTAAGTTGTTTAGTACTGCTGGGAAGCTGCATCTAGGCAACTGCTGAAAGCTTTGATGCAGCCTGCACCATTATACTGTGTGTTCAGAAACTCATTAGCCTTTCATGCTTTGCACTGCCTGGAATCTACAAAGATGACATAAAATAGAGAGCAGGAATCAGTACATGAAAATATATTTTACATTGCCTCTGGACAATATACTGAATCAGCAGCAAGTGTGGATCCTGTAATGTTTCTGGCAATTGCATATTTTATTATAACAGAAGGTAATGGTTAAATATGTAGTTGACCACCTTAGCATATTACATTTATTTTCTTTTGACAACATATATACATTACTTGGGATTAGTATTTTTAATGTGTGATGTAGACAGATTCATAAAAAAACAAGGGAAGCTGACATCTTATTTGGTTTGAGACGCATCATCCTTCTTGGCCCAGATATCAGTAGCTGTCCCTTGGGTTATTTGAAGGCCATTGCTCCAGATTTCTCTCTCATTCCTCTTCATTTCAACAGTAACAGTGGGAGTCAGGGAGTGATGAAGGAATTTGCATAAAATCAAGTAGGAGTAGCTAAACAATGCTGATATCACCATAAGTTGAAGAAATGGAACCGACTAAATGGAGGGTGATTGAGGTAGTCAGGGAATGGGGCTACTTGGTACCCAGACAAAGGACTTTTGTGCTCAAAAACAAAAAAGTGATTACATTTTTATACGCCATTGGTTTGGCAATGTCCTGTTATTGTTTGGAGTCCCGCTTCTTTGAAATATTATCCTTCTCTTAGTTCCCCTTCCTCCTCCATGGTGGTGCCACTTATCGTTTCTTTGCCTCACTAATTGGGGCAATGTGATTGCATGCCTACTACATTTCTTTCAATGAACATTATGTACTGTGTATACACAAAAGGCCACTGCCTGATTCAGACAGTCAAGAAGAAGCAATAAGCAGATCAGCCATGAGGATAGAGACAGTCCCCATGGAGCTGAAGTGGAGGATCATTTTCCACAGGAGCAGGATCTGCATGATGGCAAGATGCCTGTCATTCTACATCTATGGCATTTATGATAGATATATGCAAGACATTGTATGAGCATACGTTTCCTATAATAGCATAGTTTGGCATCTCCAGCACAATAGACACCTTCCTCTGTATTGACTGTAAAACATTATATAAACTATGCCTTTGTATGTCTCTCTGTATTCACTCACAATTCTCTATTCAGCTGGACAGCTGGTACACACAGATAGAAGGTGAGACTCACACAAAAAGAGTTGTTGTATTCTTTTTCAGGTACAGCTGAGTTGCAGACTCTTTTTACAGACTGTAAATTAGTTTTATAAAAATAACTGAAGTAACTGTTTCAAGTGCACTGATTAAAAAAGATATGTTTACCTCCTGATTAAAAAAGGAATCTACCTGATAAAATATATCAATGTACCGGATAAGACTAAACTAATAAAAGTTAAAATAAATAGTATTATTACTTTTAATAGGACCTATCACTTTTCTAAGTATTCCCCTCAGTAGGGGCTTCCATCCCTTTATGGAAGCCAAAGAAGATAGAGAGAAGTGATTTTCAGGGCATGGAAGTAACTTCTAATGCTGGCTTTATCTGGTTAAGTCATAGAACAAAGCTCTACTGAGATTAGTTTTCCAAACAACTAAATGAAAAATCTCTAAATATTAGGCAACTTTCACATGAGGGAAGCAGAACTGTTGCAGACCCCTGTAACAGTTCTGTGAACCATGTTCTTACATTCTCCTCTCTGGCTTTCCACTACCAATCTGGGACTGGATTCTATTGCAGGCGATAAATGTT
Organism: Rhinophrynus dorsalis; assembly: GCA_037306005.1. Lineage (NCBI taxonomy): Eukaryota > Metazoa > Chordata > Amphibia > Anura > Rhinophrynidae > Rhinophrynus > Rhinophrynus dorsalis. The sequence continues at coordinate 164,109,509 of CM074719.1, read as the reverse complement.
ACCACCCGTTTTTTCAAATATTTTCCTACTGAAGTCTATGGGGTAACTTAGAGATAAAAGTAGAGATAAAATTAGCACCTGCAATTGAATCCAACCCCAGGAGAGGTGCTGGAAAGGTAAGTCTTCCTGCCAGTCCTTCCATGAGAGCACCAGCCAATATTACTGGCATGATCCGACATGGGTCAAACAGTGAATGGGTGCAGGTATACAGATAGACTAAAATGTACCATCAATGTCTATGATTAAACTGAGCCATTGATTATAGTGTAGACAACAGTAGATGATGTTAGATAAGTCAATGAGAGTTGTGTGTATTTTCTGAGACAAACAAAGTATTTACCATACTGAAATCCAATGCGGATTCATTTGAAAATCATGGCAACAATAACATATTTAATTTTATCTTACAATAATAAAATGGAGGTAAACTCCAAACATACTCGAGGCCAGGTGCATCAATTTAACTATCTATTTGAATAAACATGTTGTCTATTGTATTATGTTGATGTGCTTTGATTGAAACACCCATTCAGCATAGCACATTGAGTTTTCTTTGCTTTAACTCATTATACCTTATGGGGTTTTGGTAAGAAAATAACTACTAAAAGGAGGAAATATACATTTTTATTTCCATAATTTAAAGAGGAATCATCTCCTCCTAATAACAACACCCCACTATCCTTGCTATGGCTATAAAATCATAATGGCCCTTCTGATTTTTTTCCTTGATTCAAGAGATAGCATTGTCAATCAGTCCTGGATGTCTTTCTGTGGAGGCAGACATATCAGTTGCTGGCAGGACCACAGGATACAAACTTCACCCACTCCATTTGTAGTCTTAAATCTTTAACAACCTGTAAGAGGCATTGCTTGGTACTTTAAGGTACGGAAGGGACTGACAGAGCAGGCATGCAGACGTCACTATGCAAAGATGTCTGAGCTCTTTCCTGGCTGTCAGTATCGGGAGCAGTAGAATTTATCTATAAGGAGGTAATTATTCTGCCGACTAGTACTATTGATCAGCTAGTTGCCAGATGGGTAATTCTTGGGACTTAACTTTATGTGGGGTGGTAGTTCCCCTATAATATCTGACAGTCCTGTGGTACAATTACCCTTAAAGACTGCATACACATCATTAGGAGAACTGGAACAAGTGAGCCAAAAGAAAGGCTGAAACTGACTGCTCTGTTCTTGGAGCAGTCAGTTTCAGACTCCCCTAGTGGGAGTGCTATTATCAAAAAAGCCATGACATGCCAGGACTGTTACTGGTCCTTATGGCATGGACACTGATAACAGTCCTCGTATGTCACTGTTCCTTAATGGGTTAGGGTTCCTATAACACAGAGGAGCTCAAACTTGACATCAAGACCCCCCCATCAGTGCATGTTTTCAGATCTCCTCAATTAAACAAAAGTGACTGTCATTAACCCAGGCAGGTTTTTAAGAGTGACTGAGCCACTTATTGATTGACATGTGTATATGTGAGGAGATCCTGAAAACCTGCACCACTGAGTAGAGAATTTGGATGGCAATAAATACATTACATGCTGATACACTGAGATTTAAACACAAATAACTTTTTAAATTGAGGGCATATAACAGCATGTGCGGAATTGTCCTGTACCTGCTTTACTCTTATATATTTTTTTGCATTACACTGTCACATGCTCCAAGGTGTGGTCAATGTGTGAATATGTGAGCATTTAAGAGTGTATTGTTTATCTATGCCCAGTCAAATGATATATTCAATCTGCAGGCAGAGGAAATAGGCACAGGCATTTTTCATTTCCATACCCTGTCATAGGGATGGTGTTTATGGGTTGTGTGTGTTTAGATTATGTGAGCTGGAGAAGATGCGCTCTGAAATGTATTATGGAGTCTGGTGCAGGTTTAGCAAAATTTCATTTAGAAGCAAACTAAATGCTTCATGTTCTACCATACATTCCAATAACCATGTTTGGCATCTAGGCATAGATGATTCCCAACCATGGGGGTTATGCACTAAGGTTTAATAAAGTGGTGATAAAGTGCAGATAACTTCTCTGGTGATATCACTTATTCAGTTCCTTTGTTATTCTATAGAGCCTATGCACTAAGATCTCTAAAGTCTGAGACATCTTAGTCATAGCTGGGAACTCTCTGGATTTGACCCTGAGACTCCAGTTTTGAAACTTCATTACCAGATCTCTGGGGTAGAGGCTGATTCTCCAGATGTGGGGAGTTTCTACTGAAACTCTGGCCACTTCTGCCCTTTCCCACTGTGTTCTTCCTATTCCCCGCCCAATTCTCCTCCTTCCCCAGCCTATTTTAACAACTTTTTTCATGCCTGTTAAGCCCGCCCCCACACTCACGGTTAAGCCTGCCCTATTTTGACACGAATCGCATAATTTTTCTCCCCCCAGCAGCACAACAGGACTCCCCTCTGGGGAGACCAAACATCAATGTTCACAAGTATGATTAGTGCATAGGCTCCATAGAATAAAATAGGAATTGGAAAAGTGATATCTGTCTAGGAGCATGTGCAGAGAAAAAAAGACAACATTCCTAGCAGGCAATATCTTCCCCTGCTGTACAATTATTTTCCATCGAAATTACTTTATCACTTGAATGAATGGCCCTAGGTAATATATTTATAGTTATCTTCTTTTGTTCTGCATTTGACATCTGTATATAGGTGTGTTCCATGGATTTTCTTAGTTGTCTAACATGAGAACTGCTCTTAATAAAAAAATAAAATGTAGTCCTTCCTTATAAGAATTTGCAGTTGGTGTCATGTGTTTGCAAAGCAGATTACTTAATTGTACAACTCTGCAGAATATGTTGGCAATTCATAAATAAATGATAAAAATTAGAATAATTATAATTTTTGAAAATAAATGCTATAATCAGGTTAGACTTTCGTTTTCTTATGTTTTATAGAGGCTGTGGTACACTGAATATCCTCTTATTTTATATTATTATTTGTATTACCCTTTAAGAGTTATTGCACTATTATTGGTTGTAATCCTTCCTGACACCTCATAATTCTAGATATACAATAACTTATAATCTTATTAATTGGTGACCAAAGTTAATTCTGCATTCTCCATATAATATATACTAGCATCATTGAAAGATGCAGCAGGTAACAACTCACAGTCCAACAGCAACACCTTTGTAAAGTAAAATCTATGAAATGGTGTAATTAAAAAAATGGCCAAGGAACCTTTTTCTTGTTGGGGGAAGAGGGACAAACAACATCATGCTCATTCATCATACAACCGCTTAAGTGGAACTATCATCAAACTTAAATTGAGCCCCAAATCCTTATTACCATAGCGATATGCATACACATACTTTTATTTTGCTGCATAAGTCTTGCATTAGTGAGAAATATAAGTTTTTTTTACCAGTCAGCAGTGGCAGAGATCTTGCTGTAGGCACTCTCCGCATCTGCACCGTCAGTCCCTTCCTTCTGGTGCCTTAAGGTACCAAGGCATTCAACTCTCCAGCCTTGGAGGTGTAGGGGACAGACAGTGCAGAGATGTCTCCCCTGAAATATGTATGTGCTGTTCCCCGCTGCTGCCTGCCGCACGAGTTCTATTTTTCACTAATGCCGGACTTATTCAGCAAATTAAAAGTATGTATACGCATATCACTATGGTAATAAAGATTTGGGAGGCAATTTAATTTTCATGATAGTTCTGCTTTAAAGCAATGGTCTGCTACCTATGGGACTCAAGCTGTTGTTGGACTACAACTATCATTATCATCATCAGGCAACCAATCAGGAACAGATTTCCTAACAGAGTAGGCAACTGTTTAGAGCAACATCACTTAAAACCATCTGAAATGTTGGGAGATATGTCAATGTCCCGGTGGTAGTTGTATACCATTTTACAGGCTATTATTTTTTTTTTTTTATAAACTTTTTTATAACATTTTCAAAATACAAATATAAACATCTGTTCAATACAAAGGCATATAGAACATATGAAAAGGCAAGTAAAATGAAGGAAAGCCCAACACCAGCATGTTGGGTAAACAGTACAAAGCTATCCTCCCATAACTGAAAAGTATGTCATACAGACCCAGTAGATCAAGCAAGTACTTGAGAGTAGAACTTAGTTGGGCTATGTAATAAACAATATATATGAAATGCTGCAACCACAATGAGAACTATCAGAGCAGTTATATGTTCAATGTCCTAATAGAAAGTTACAAAGAACAGAAAACAACATAAAACACAAAACAAAGAAAAAAAGACAAAGACAAACGCACGCCCCTAGATAGGCCCAAACACCCCCCCCCTCGTTCATGCAGGGAGGAGAGAAGGACTAAGAGTGCAGAGAAATGCCCAACATCTCCGGATCTACCTCTCCCACATCCAAACAAGGTAGCATGGAGGCATCACTCTCTCCCTCAACCACCAGCAACCGTTCTAAGGAACTATCCGTCAGCAGTAGTGATGAGCGAGCACCCCAATGCTCGGGTGTTCGGGTGCTCTGACCGAGCACCCCCTGAGGCTCGAGTGCTCGGCCGAGCACCCGAGCCCCATTGAAGTCAATGGGAGGACTCGAGCATTACACCAGGCACCCCCTGCTCTGATGAGGGGAGGGTGCCTGGTCCATAGGAAAAGGGCAGAAAAAGATGGAAACACTACAGAAATGGTTCAGGGACAGCATAGGGAGGATGTCTGGATGCATCTTGGACTCCAACATCGCTGCTGGGAACGATCTTTCGCCCGTAGTACGCCATTTTTACAGACTGACCATAAAACACACAAAAAGGAAAATAAAAACGACTTTAGGCGAAAAATTGTTACCAAACAATATTTGCTGTATATTTACTTGTATATCATCTGCAAATTCTCCCAAAAATTTCCTTGATTTTCGGAAGTGAGGCCATGATTAAGAGGGAAACGTGCGCAGAGGCAAATTCTCCCAAAAATTTCCTTGATTTTCAGAACTGAGGCCATGATTAAGAGGGAAACGTGCGCAGAGGCAAATTCTCCCAAAAATTTCCTTGATTTTCAGAACTGAGGCCATGATTAAGAGGGAAACGTGCGCAGAGGCAAATTCTCCCAAAAATTTCCTTGATTTTCAGAACTGAGGCCATGATTAAGAGGGAAACGTGCACAGAGGCAAATTCTCCCAAAAATTTCCTTGATTTTCAGAACTGAGGCCATGATTAAGAGGGAAACGTGCACAGAGGCAAATTCTCCCAAAAATTTCCTTGATTTTATTGAACTGAGGCCATGATTAAGAGGGAAACGTGCGCTGAGCTGACCATCTAAAACATTATGGGTGAGGGTCTGCTGCAGAGCTGACCATCCTAAACATTATATGCGAAGGCCTGCTAGTGAGCTGACGCTATAAAACATTATATGAGAGGGCCCGCTAGAGAGCTGACCCAATAAAACATTATATGAGAAGGCCCGCTGGTGAGCTGACCTATATAAAAATTGTCAAACAGGGCCCGCTGGTGAGCTGGCCCTATATAAAAATTATATCACAGGGCCCGCTGGTGAGCTGGCCCTATATAAAAATTATAGCACAGGGCCCGCTGGTGAGCTGGCCCTATATAAAAATTATATCCCAGGGCATATGGAAGAGGAGGAGGAGGATGAGAAGATTAAGAGTCAACCATATACCCGTTTTTTGGGTGGAAGGGGTGAATGGGAATACAGAGTATTCCCATCATTGTAAATAACATATATAAAGTGAGTTTATGTTCCCCCGGGGCTTTCCTCCAGTGGAGTGGAGAAGTCAGGGGAAATCCAGGCCTTGTTCATTTTTATAAGTGTCAACCTATCAGCATTGTCGGTGGAAAGGCGGATACGCTTATCTGTTATGATGCCACCAGCAGCACTAAATACCCGCTCAGACAGAACGTGGCGGCAGGGCAGGCCAGCACCTCCAAGGCGTAGAGTGCCAGTTCATACCACGTGTCCAGCTTGGACACCCAGTAGTTGTAAGGCACAGAGGGATCATTGAGGACGCTGACACGGTCTGCTACGTACTCCTTCACCATCTTCCAAAACTTTTCCCTCCTTGTGACACTAGGCTGCGCATCAGGGTGAGGGTGCTGGCGGGGTGTCATGAAGGTGTCCCACGCCTTGGAGAGTGTTGCCCTGCCTTTCTCGGAACTGCTGTGTGCTCCCCTTTTCTCCCCTTCTCGGTTGGCCAAGGTAGCACGTACTCTGCCGCCAGCGTTGTCAGATGGAAAATTTTGGAGCAATTTTTCAACAAGAACCTTCTGGTATTGCACCATTTTGCTTGTCCTCTCCACCGGAGGAATGAGAGATGAGAAATTCTCTTTGTAGCGGGGGTCCAGAAGGGTGAACACCCAGTAATCCGTGTTGTTTAAAATGCGTATAACGCGTGGGTCACGGGAAAGGCAGCCTAACATAAAGTCAGCCATGTGTGCCAGAGTACCAACAGTCAAGATTTCGCTGTCCTCACCAGGAGGATGACTCTCAATATCCTCATCCTCTTCCTCCTCTTCTGCCCACCCACGCTGAAGAGATGGAACTAAAGTTCCATGGCTACCCTCTGTAGCGGAGGCAACCGTGTCTTCCTCCTCCTCCTCCTCCTCCTCCTCCTCCGCCTCCTCCAATTGTCGCTGAGAAGACGAAGTGAGGGTGCTCTGGCTATCACCTTGTGTAAGCTCTTCCTCCCCCATTTCCACCTCTTCCACATGCAAAGCGTCGGTTTTAATTGTGAGCAGCGAGCGTTTCAGTAGACACAGAAGTGGGATGGTTACACTGATAATAGCGTTATCGCCGCTCACCATCTGTGTCGATTCCTCAAAATTGCGTAAAACCTCACAGAGGTCTGACATCCATTCCCACTCCTCACTTCTGATTACAGGAAGTTGAACGGAGAGGCGACGACCGTGTAACAGCTGGTACTCCACTACTGCCCTCTGCTGCTCACAAAGCCGGGCCAACATGTGGAAGGTGGAGTTCCAGCGCGTGCTCACGTCACACAGCAGCCGGTGAGCTGGCAATTGTAAGCGCTGCTGCAGCTTCAACAGGCCGGCTGAAGCTGTTGATGACTTACGGAAATGTGCACACACGCGGCGCACCTTGGTCAAGAGATCATGCACATTGGGGTAGGTTTTTAGAAATCGCTGCACCACTAAATTAAATACATGCGCTAGACATGGTACGTGTGTGAGCTTGCCGAGCTCCAAAGCCGCCACCAAGTTACGCCCATTATCACACACAACCATGCCTGGTTGCAGGTTGAGTGGCGAGAGCCACTGCTCGGTCTGGTGACTAATCCCCTGCAACAGCTCTGAGGCCGTGTGCTGTTTGTCCCCAAGGCAGATCAGCTTCAGCACGGCCTGTTGACGCTTCCCCACTGCAGTGCTACACTGCTTCCAGCTACTGGCTGATGGGGGAGTGGCGCTGCGTGTAGAGAATTCGGAGGTGGAAACGGAGGAGGAGGAGCCAATAACGTAGGTGCTGGTGGAAACCCTGATGGAGGTAGGGCCCGCAATCCTCGGCGTGGGTAGCACCCGTGCCATCCCAGGGTCCGAGTCGCTCCCAGCCTCCACGACATTCACCCAGTGTGCCGTCAGGGAAATGTAGCGTCCCTGGCCACAAGCACTTGTCCATGTGTCAGTCGTTAAGTGGACCTTCCCAGTAACTGCGTTGGTCAGGGCACGGGTGATGTTACGGGACACATGGTGGTGTAATGCGGGGATGGCACACCGGGAAAAGTAGTGGCGGCTGGGGACCGCGTACCGAGGGACAGCTGCTGCCATCAGGCTGCGGAAGGACTCAGTGTCCACAAGCCTAAATGGCAGCATTTCGATGGCCAGTAATTTTGAAAGGTGTGAGGTTAGTGCTATGGCCTGTGGGTGGGTGGCTGGGTACTTTCTCTTGCGCTCAAATGCCTGGGGTAACGACATTTGGACGCTGCGCTGGGACAGGGAAGTGGATGTGGTCGCTGATGGTGCTTCAGATGGTACAGGTGCAGGGCGGGAGGTATGCGGGCCTGCGCCTTCGACAGGCGATTGGCCGGCACCGAAAACAGGGGAAGAGGAGGCAGTGGTGTGGCCTGCAGACACAGATGGGCGATCCAGGCGTTCCTCCCACTTACTACGGTGCTTGGATGCCATGTGTCGGATCATGCTGGTGGTGGTGAGGTTTCTAGTGTTCATGCCTCGGCTCATTCTGGTGTGGCACAGGTTGCAAACTACAATTCTTTTGTCGTCCGCACTTTCCTTAAAAAAACGCCATACCGCGGAACACCTACCCTTTGGCAAGGTAGATTTACGCAAGGGGGTGCTCCGTGGAACATTTGCGGGCCGGTTTGGTGCGGTCCGCCTTCTTTCTGTAGCCACACCACTGCCTCTTCCAGCCTGTTGCGGTGCTGCAGATGGCTCACCCTCAGGACTGCTGACATCGCTCGGCTCTACACCTTCCCAGGTGGGGTCAGTCACCTCATCGTCCACCAAGTCCTCCTCCACTTCCTCACTCTGATCATCCTCCTCAAGTCTTGATCCCACCACATACTCAGTCATTGACAACTGTATAACATTCTCCTCAACAAGGTCTTGAGACGGAAATAGTGGTTGATTTAATGGCAACTGTGTCTCATCATCATCATCATCATCCACTACTTCCTTTGACCTTAAATGCCGTTCACATCTGTCATCTTCTTGTGATTGGGTAGCCTCTAGAGGTTGTGAATCAGGGCACAAGATGTCATGTTCCTCTGCAAGCGTGCTTGGAGAGAGGGTCAAATGAAGGATTGGTGATGAGACGAGCTCCTCACTATATCCCAGTATGGGATCACTTCTTTGACCAGACCGTGTATGGTGGGAGGAAGGATGATCAGAGTGAGGATTATTTTGACCAGACTCTTGGCTACTGAGAGTGGACTTGGTGGAAGACAGGGTGGTGCTTAACCGACTGGAAGCAGTATCAGCTGTCATCCAACCGACCACCTGTTCGCAGTGGTCGGACCTCGAGAGTGATGTCCTGCGACGCCCTGTAAAATTACACATGAAGCTAGGTATGGTGGATGTCTTTCTTTCTTGTGCTCTGGCACCAGGCACAGTTTCTCCGCGTCCTGACCCGCGCCCTGAACTTTCAGGATCACGTCCACTTCCCCGTCCCTTTTTACCCGCCTTCTTCATCTTACACAGAATATGTGACTTTAATATTTGAGTTTGAAAACTTAACAGTATTTCTTCCTATTCTGCAACTCTGCAGAGTACACAGAATAGGCTGCTAAACTGCGGTGACACACACTGAATGGAATAAGTGACTTTAATATTTGAGTTTGAAAACTTAACAGTATTTCTTCCTATTCTGCAACTGTGCAGAGTACACAGAATAGGCTGCTAAACGGCGGTGAAACACACTGAATGGAATATGTGACTTTAATATTTGAGTTTGAAAACTTAACAGTATTTCTTACTATTCTGCAACTGTGCAGAGTACACAGAATAGGCTGCTAAACGGCGGTGATACACACTGAATGGAATATGTGACTTTAATATTTGAGTTTGAAAACTTAACACTATTTCTTCCTATTCTGCAACTGTGCAGAGTACACAGAATAGGCTGCTAAACGGCGGTGAAACACACTGAATGGAATATGTGACTTTAATATTTGAGTTTGAAAACTTAACACTATTTCTTCCTATTCTGCAACTGTGCAGAGTACACAGAATAGGCTGCTAAACGGCGGTGAAACACACTGAATGGAATATGTGACTTTAATATTTGAGTTTGAAAACTTAACAGTATTTCTTACTATTCTGCAACTGTGCAGAGTACACAGAATAGGCTGCTAAACGGCGGTGATACACACTGAATGGAATATGTGACTTTGATATTTGAGTTTGAAAACTTAACACTATTTCTTCCTATTCTGCAACTCTGCAGAGTACACAGAATAGGCTGCTAAACTGCGGTGACACACACTGAATGGAATAAGTGACTTTAATATTTGAGTTTGAAAACTTAACAGTATTTCTTCCTATTCTGCAACTGTGCAGAGTACACAGAATAGGCTGCTAAACGGCGGTGATACACACTGAATGGAATATGTGACTTTAATATTTGAGTTTGAAAACTTAACACTATTTCTTCCTATTCTGCAACTGTGCAGAGTACACAGAATAGGCTGCTAAACGGCGGTGAAACACACTGAATGGAATATGTGACTTTAATATTTGAGTTTGAAAACTTAACACTATTTCTTCCTATTCTGCAACTGTGCAGAGTACACAGAATAGGCTGCTAAACGGCGGTGAAACACACTGAATGGAATATGTGACTTTAATATTTGAGTTTGAAAACTTAACAGTATTTCTTCCTATTCTGCAACTGTGCAGAGTACACAGAATAGGCTGCTAAACGGCGGTGATACACACTGAATGGAATATGTGACTTTGATATTTGAGTTTGAAAACTTAACACTATTTCTTCCTATTCTGCAACTGTGCAGAGTACACAGAATAGGCTGCTAAACGGCGGTGAAACACACTGAATGGAATATGTGACTTTAATATTTGAGTTTGAAAACTTAACAGTATTTCTTCCTATTCTGCAACTGTGCAGAGTATACAGAATAGGCTGCTAAACTGCGGTGACACACACTGAATGGAATAAGTGACTTTAATATTTGAGTTTGAAAACTTAACAGTATTTCTTCCTATTCTGCAACTGTGCAGAGTACACAGAATAGGCTGCTAAACGGCGGTGAAACACACTGAATGGAATATGTGACTTTAATATTTGAGTTTGAAAACTTAACACTATTTCTTACTATTCTGCAACTCTGCACAGTACACAGAATGTGCTGCTAAACTGCGGCGAAGCACACTGAATGGAATATGTGACTTTGATATTTTAGTTTGAAGACTTAACAGTATTTCTTCCTATTCTGCAACTCTGCACAGTACACAGAATGTGCTGCTAAACTGCGGCGACGCACACTGAATGGAATATGTGACTTTGATATTTTAGTTTGAAGACTTAACAGAATGTGCTCTAATCTGCAACTTTGCACACTAAACAGAATGTGCTCTAATCTGCAACTTTGCACACTAAACAGAATGTGCTCTAATCTGCAACTTTGCACACTAAACAGAATGTGCTCTAATCTGCAACTGTGCACACTAAACAGAATGTGCTCTAATCTGCAACTTTTCACACTAAACAGAATATTTTTTTTTTTTTTTTTTTTGTTTTTTTCCCCCCACACAAAATAACCTGCTGCCCCCACACACAGTAGTCCTAAAAAGGACTTTTGGTTCTTTTTTTTCACAATTTTTGTTTTTTTCCTCCCTACACTGCCTTTCCCTTCCTATCCTCAGCTCTCCCTGGCTCAGACTGAGCCGAACTCGATGGTCAGGTGCTATACAGCACCCGACCACGGGTTCTGGCCAGCCAATCAGTGTAATGCCAGCAGCCAACATGGCTGCTGGCATTACACCGATGTCAGAGCCTCCCTGCACGTTTATTGGCTGCGCAGCAGCCGCAAAACGTGCGGGGAGGAGACCCGAACATGGCGGGCGAGCACATGCGGTACTCGTACGAGTACCGCCATGTGCCGAGCAGAGCGATGCTCGAGCCGATCCGAGCATCGGCCGAGCATGCTCGCTCAACACTAGTCAGCAGTCTCTCCTCCATCCATGAAGTGTATTTAAAACAATGATAAAACACCCTCTGACGGGTAATAGGTAAGGATAAAATGAAGGGTTCCCAAAGAGAGATGAATCGAGCACCCAACATCTCTTTATCAGAAAGGGAAAGTATCCAATGTAACCTTGTAAATTGAAACAATTTAAGCATCCAGTGGCGAAGCAGAGGAGGTCGAGGTGATAACTGAAGTTTCAGAATACACTTCATCGCCACCATAATAACAAAATCTGTTAATTTAATTTGGGATGTAGTTAACTGAGAAGAAGCATCATATATCCCGAGAAGAAAGGTCGGAGAAGTAAAGTCAATGGGAAACCCAATTTTTGTTGTGACATAAAAGAATATTTTAGTCCAGAAAGAGTAAACATGCGGACAGGAGTATAACATGTGGAGTAGGGTTGCTCCAGGGCACTGACATTTAGGACAAGAGGAGGCTGGGGCAAGGCCAATACGGTGAACCACCAAGGGAGTCAAATAGATCCTATGCAATAATCTGTAAGAGAGGTCATGGAAATAAGTTGATGGGGAACATCGCAATCTGCACATACAGGCTATTATTTAACCCTGTGGATGCTACAGAGATCTCCAGTGCAATGCAGAGTAAGTGTTTTTTTATGTCCTTGCTTGCTCTAGGCTAAGGATATAATCTCAAGGAAAGAAGAAAAGGTGAGGTGTAGTGGTTTGTGACTTACACTATTAGTTATATACTCAGTATTGAGCACCCTTCACCAAAACAAGAGACCAGTTTGGTTCTTTTTGTCATGACTTGGCAAAAACTAATGAAACTTACAAAAACTTAACCTTTATTATCTACCATTAAAATCTGTATCTATTTTATCTTTTAATGGTAAATAATAAAGATTAAGTTTTTAAAGGTTTCATTTGTTTTTGCCAAGTTATGACTAAAAGTACCGAACTGGTCTCTTGTTTTGGTGAAGGACGCTCAATACTGAGTATATAACTAATAGTGTAAGTCACATAAACCACTACACCTCACCTTTTCTTCTTGCCTTGGGATTATATTTTGTCAAACAGACATGCGGTGCAATACAAATATCCATCTCTTCTGTCTCCTCCCTTATTTTTCATATAGGCTAAGGATAATTTCTTTGCTAGAATACAGTGGATGGGACTGGGGGCGGAGTCATGTGAGGACTGGGCGTGTGGCCATGGACAGAGTGGTGCCTTGGATGTAAAGCCAACCCTGCAACCAATGACTGGCTGAAGATGATAGGAACTGTAGTCCTACAGTAGCTGGATACTACAGGATTCATATGCCTAGATTAGAGGGAAAATATAATCTGAATGGGCCATAAAATTGGTTGCCTTGGTGGCCCAACCCTTTCCACTACATAAGAAACATGAATCAAAAAAAAATTGTGTGCACAACTACCAAATAGCTCTCACATACAGGAACGCTTCAAATTCTTCTTAATAAAACAATATGACTTTATTGAAAGCTTAAAAATCTTCGTACCTGTAATCAACGATACTATGCAACATAGTGACAAGTCTCACGGAGTGGGTACAAACAGGTTAAACATGGTGATAATCAACGCGTTTCACGCTCAAACAGCGCTTACTCATGATCAAACACATTTTTAAGCTTTCAATAAAGTCATATTGTTTTATTAAGAAGAATTTGAAGCGTTCCTGTATGTGAGAGCTATTTGGTAGTTGTGCACACAATTTTTTTTTGATTCATGTTTCTATTTGTAGGAGTTGGGGTACTCCTAGTGTGGCACACATCATGCTCATATTATCATCTGATACCAAGCTATTGATGTATTCCATTCGTTGGTTCTCTATTTTCTCATGACCGAGTGGAGCCGCTGTACCTTTATTTTTTTGTATGGAACACTACATAAGAAAAACAGACAAAGACTGTAAACTATAACTAGAATTTAATCCTCTGAGTGACAGAGGGGTGTGCAACGCATCACTCTGCAATGTGTTGAGTACCCCTCTGGCACTCAAAGGGTTAACAATTGTTATCAACTGTTTACATTTCACCATTACCAAGCAATGATGTTCACAATGTCATTCTTTTTACAAGTAAAGATTCATATCAAATTACATTTCCAGCTGATTTACAGCTAGCTGTTCTTGTTTTATCTCTCTAACCCCTTTGAGTGAGTACTATCAAACAATTACCTCCAGAGGAGACAAATGCATCTTAATTATTTTTATAGATATGTCCTCTCCTATGGGAGGGTGTTACACACAGCCTCTTGTTACCAACAATTCTCATTAACACAAAGGAATGTGTCTCCTGCAGCAATGCTATTTTGCTTTCTGTATTTAGTTGTATTACTCCCTCATTACCCTCTACATCTGACCCTCACCACAGGCTGTAATGCTGAGTTTTATTGTTTGGAAGGTTTATAAAGAAAAAGTGTGCATGGCTCATTTCACTCTCTTTGTGCATCTGTGATATTGAACTAATGTGCAATGGAAAGGACTATCGCTTAAAAAAATTACTGCCATGGCAATAAACAGTGCTGATTCCTGAGATGACTGAAAGACAGCTTAGTAAACATGTTTTGTTAAATCTTGGTAAACAAATCAGTAAATTAACCTATTTATAAAAAGAATGGTAATTTTTAAGAACAAGCTGTTCTTATATGAAATAACAGAATTGATATATATATATATATATATACAGACAATGGTGGGTGGAAGCACTCTCAGTGGGTGGAAGCACTCTCACTTAAAAGGTTAGGGGCCTAGGTGCTGTCAAGTGGGTAATACTGTAGTAGAAGAATGGTATCAAGCACTCACAGGACTTTTAAAATAAATTTTAATTTAAAGGGATAGTAATGTTTCACAAAAACAGAAGCTCTAATTAATCTCCATAATATTTGGGCCATGAAAAGTGCCATTTCAATACTATCAGAGTTGTAACTCAAGAGTAATGGAATGATAAAGTATTCCCCTCCCGCCCCTTTTACCTAGTGTAAGCCACCTCCACTCAGATGTGGAATCTGGTCTTAAGACCAGATGGCTCACAGCAAGGGACAATGGAGGTGATGTATTAAAAGCCTTCTTAGTGTATTCTTAAGAATTGTCGCTAAAATCCACAACGCCTGGTAATATTTATAAAGGAATAAAGTTCAGTTTATAAATATGTCTATCTGAGAATATTCTGCTAATATTCACACCTGCGAATATATTTTTGCTCAAACAGCGGTATTATATACTTCTAATAAGAACTGGTTTTACCTGGCATTATGATTTAATCCCTAAAACTGGCTTTATTTGTGGCGCAATTAGCGAATTTCTTTATAAATACACTAGGACACAATTCTTATTTGACCAAGGCCATTTCTACTCCACTTTTCAAAAAAGTCAAATAACTGGAGATAGCACTTAGCAAAATGTTGTTAGATGATTATACATAAACATATATCACTTTGAGACAGTTTTACAGCCACTTTCTTTATAGCTCCAGTTTTATACATCTCCCCCAGTCTTCTTACTGTGAGCATAAGGAAAACCTGCTATCACAGTCTCCCTTTGAGGCCTAAGCGATCCTATACTCTTACCTCTGTATGGCTGCCAGCCACTTCCTCATTGTTAGTGTCATGTTACAGGCACTGGCACAGACGCCTGTATATGGGCCTATTCTGTTGGGTCTAATTGGGTCCCGCCTCCTTCTGCTGCTTTATAAACCTCATTGAGGCTAGGACTTGTTGCCCTTTTGTGGTGTACCTTTGTGTTGCTTCAGTGTTGCTCTAGTTTGACCCTTGCTTGGCTGCCATATTCTCTCCTGATTGATCCTTGGCTTTGTCTGACTTTCCGCTTCGGCTCGAGACCTAGTGGCTTTGTCTGACTACCCGAACTGTGTATGACCCTGGCTTGTCCGACTACCCGCTCTGTTTTGACCTTAGCTGTGGCTGACTACCCGATTTGGCTCTTCACTGTGGGTTGTCTGACTTGCGCTCTGTGCTGCCTTTCCCTCCAGTCTGACTACCACCTGTCCTGGCTAGTTGTGGGCGCGCTCCATCAGTGTAGAACAACTGCTTCCTGCCACGGTTTGTTATGACTCTCAGACACAGAGTTAAGATAAAAACACAACTTTATTGAAAAGTTTAAAGGGAACCCTTGCGGGTAGCATTCACATTCGACATTTAAACACAATACACAATAATAGAGCGTAGTGGTAACAGAATGTAGGACAGGCTCTACCGGCCTTGCCAATATACCGGTCAAGGCAGCCTGGGAGGCTAGTATCACGAGGAGAAAAGGCTCTACCGGTCCTGCCAATATACCGGACAGGACAGCCTTGAGACTGGTACAATGGGTAGTGAGGCTCTACCGGCCCTGCCAATATACCGGGCAAGGCAGCCTTGAGACTGGTACAATGAGTATAGAGGCTCTACTGGCCTTGCCAATACCGGGTAAGGCAACCTTAGACTGCACAGGATAGGATAGGTTTTACCGGCCTTACCAATATACCGGGCAAGACAGCCTTAGACTGCAAGACTGGAACATAGGCAAAGATGACCTCAGCGACTGGCCTAAGATGTAACAACCAGTCGCATATGATGGACAACAGAGGCCTGCTGAGCTGTCAAGCTGTAATAAGCTCCCAATGCAACAATGGAGCGAACCAGTACCAGCGTACGGGAGTGAAAACCTCTACCGGTGCAACAAGCAGTCGGTTTACATGGAGTGAACCAATACCCGCGTACTGGAGTGATATAACCTCTACCGGTGCAACAAGCAGCCAGTGTACTAGGAGCGAACCAGTACCCGCGTACTGGAGGAACACAATCTCTACCGGTGCTAACTGGGCACAACAAGCCACCAGTGCGAATGGAGCGAACCAGTACCCGTGTACTGGAGAGACACAAACACCACCGGTGCTGTCTAGGACTGAACAAGCAGCCGGTTATATGGAGCGAACCAGTACCCGCTTACTGGAGTGACGTAACCTCTACTGGTGCAAACAGCAGCCGGTAGTACATGCAGCGAACCAGTACCCGTGTACTGGAGAGACACAATCTCGACCGGTGCTGTCTAGGACTGAACAAGCAGCCAGTTAATGTGGAGCGAACCAGTACCCGTGTACTGGAGTGACACAATCTCTGCAGGTGCTGTTAGGGACTGAACAAGCAGCTGGTTAACGTGGAGCGAACCAGTACCCGCATACTGGAGTGACACAATCTCTACCGGTGCTGTTTGGGACTGAACAAGAAGCCAGTTAATGTGGAGTGAACCAGTACCCGCATACTGGAGTGACACAATCTCTACCGGTGCTGTTTGGGACTGAACAAGCAGCCGGTTAACGTGGAGCGAACCAGTACCCGCGTACTGGAGTGACACAATCTCTACCGGTGCTGTTAGGACTGAACAAGCAACTGGTTTACATGGAGCGAACCAGTACCCGCGTACTGGAGTAACATAACCTCTACCGGTGCAACAAGCAGCCGGTTGTAGATGGAGCGAACCAGTACCCGCGTACTGGAGTGCACCTTCAAGATAGTGAAAATGTCGCCCAAGCAACAGGAGGAGAGAGAGATGCTCTGCAGGCAATCCAGGAGCAGGAACACAGCTGGCCAGGACAGGAACTGAATCACCATGGCAGGCAACCGGATCAGGAACGGCAGCAGGAACAGCAGCAGGAACAGCAACCCCAACCGGATCAGGAATGGAAGCTGGAACCAAGGGAGCTGTCAGGCAGGAACTCAGGCGATCACAGGAGAGCAAAGTGGTAACACGGCCCAGGAAGCTCAGGAACACAATGCAGGTGCAGGTGACATAGAGACAACACGAAAGGGCAACCAAAAGGTGCCCAAGCTCAGTCTAAATAGGCAATACAGGGCGGGCTGTAGGCAGGCAGCCAATGGAAAGCCCCTTCATGTAACTGACAGAGAAAGGCAGCAATCACAGGCACCGTGATACTTCCTCTGTGGAAGAGCTGCTGGTTGCCTCTCACTCCGTTGCCTCCATTCTGTGCACTGTATCAGTTGCCTCCTGGTCCTGTTTCTTACACTCCGCATACTTACCGGTGTCGCGTCTGGCTACGCTCCACTCTCTTGCCTCCACTCTGTGCCTACCTATCGTGGTATAGATTACTCTCTGCCTCGCTCCTCCTACCACTCTGTGGTAGAGTCACTGCTTACGAGATGCCTATCTCCCTGTCTTGTGTCTGAGAGTTTACCCGTAACTCCAGTTGTCCGGGTTCCTGGCGTTCCAGGTTTCCATATACTCTATGATGGAACTAAGCTTGGTTCTGCTCCCATATATTCTATAGGCTACAGACAACCGGCTACAGTTCAGTGTCAATCTTTGGGTAGTGGACTAGACACTGTCCTAACGCCTGTTCCTACTAGGTTGGGGAAGTGCGTGCTCTTACTTATTTTAATAAACTGGTTAAATTCAACTGTACCTGTGTCGTGTGTTTCATTTACTCTGGTTTCTGTGACACCTGCCCCCTTGACAGGTTTTTCCCTTATGCTAATTAAAGATTGTCCCTTTCGGAGATCCATCTGGACACCACATTATACCACCACGTTATATCAGTAAAAGGAGCAGGAGGAGGATACTTTATCATTCAATTACTCTTGAACTACAACTCTGACAGTATTGAAATAACACTCTCCATGGGCCAAATACTAATTGGAGCTGCTTTTATTGTGAAACATTACTATCCCTTTAATATTTATTCAAATCTCATGTCAACATTTCGGCCAGGCATAGCTGTCCTGAGGAAGGCTAGCTGAACCTGGCCAAAACATTGACATGAGATCTGAATAAATATTAAATTAAGCTTTATTTAAAAAAGTCCTTTGAGTGCTTGATACATCCATATATATATATACATATATATATATATATATATTATACTCCGCCTGGGCTGCAGTGGAGAAACGGCACACTCTGGAAAAGAATGGAAGTTGGAAAATGTTTAATCAAGCATTCAGTTCCATAGTCCCATGCTTGATTAAACATTTTCTAACTTCCATTCTTTTCCAGAGTGTGCCGTTTCTCCATTGCAGCCTAGGCTGAGTATACCTTATGTATTTTCTATGGGACATGCACCTCATTTATAACAATATCTGATTTAATAGAGGTGTGCCATTGTATATACCCATTGCTATATATATATATATATATATATATATATATGTATGTATATATTTTTATTTTATTTTTTAATATATATTAATACATTTCCCATGATGACATTTAATTATGTATACTTGCCATGTATCAACAATTCAGAACAATGAGCGTCCTCTATCTGATGTCGGCAAAAAGAGCCTGATGGTTAACTATGGGCCCTATGTTCAGAAGAAAAGAGTAGGAATTTGGGGGAAAAGCCAATTGCACCATAAAGAAAAAAAAAGAAAAATCCATATTTTTTAGAGGTTTGCGTTTAAGCTTTATTGCAGCCGGGGAGGGGGGCTGTTTTTCGTTTGTAGAATGCAGACAGAAGCTGTCTATAGATAGTAATAACAACCAAGTTACAGAGCTGAAACATAAAAAAGAAAATGTTAGTTTGGGCTGTAATAACGTTTGATTGATGAGCACCAAAGAGAAAAGTGATACAATATTTTGCAACTTAACCCTTTGTGTGCTAGTAGGGTGTGCAACACTTTGCTCCACAATGTGGTGCAAACCCTCCTGGACCTCTGATGGTTAATGAGGAAAAGGAAGCAGAAACCAAAAAGTATTGTATAAGAGAGGGTCTTCCTCGGCATGCATTTTACAGCATGCAAGATTTGTTCAGAGCTGAATAGCTAGCTCTATCTCTATGCTCAGGTGTATTGTATATTCCAGTCTAATTTCTGTTTTGAACAGAGTCTCTATCTTTTGAACATGATCCATTTCATTTGTTTGGTTTTAGCTGTTATTTTAAAGGACTGTGGTTCAATTGAAAGTGCAAAGCCTTGTAACATGGCTTTTATATGTAAGCTTTGATGAACAGTATCCCATACCTTGTAATCCTGCAAGGCATCGCTGAAAAAAAGACAAAAGTTTGACTTAAGCAGGGGAAAAGGAAATTGTTCAGATAATTGACTGAAGGGGGGGATAAAAAGAATTTGCCCAGCAGCAATTGAAACTGTGCCCCAGGATTTAATGAATTCCTTTTGAATTTTGTGCATTTTTTTTGTTTTTTTTTAAAGTTAGATTTCTGTTATTTGTTGAAAGGGTAAAGCAGAACGAGGCTATGAGTTCTAGGACAAGCCTACCATAGTAGAGAATTACAATATTCCTAGTGATTTCAGTGCAGAGTATAACCCTTTGGATGCTTCAAACATCTCCATCCATTTCACAACAATGCAACTGCAGACATTTATAGAATTCATCTGGCTCAAATTTCCATTTAAACGGAAGGTAATGATGAAAAATAACTTTGATTTGACCTTTAGTAAACTATTTTAAAGTGACTGATTCCAGACACTTTCTCTATAAACACTCTGTTTTAATAGTAATGGTTATTTAACCCTCTGGGTTAAAATCCCCCACTTCCTACCCCTTTAAGTTAAATCAAGTTATATGTGTATGCAAAGTGAGGTTTTAATCAGGAAGAGCTGACTGATCACTGGACCAGACACCATCCATATATATTAGCAAGCTATTTTAACACTACTTGACATTCAGACCGTGAGAGATATTTTCCCTCGCCTTGAACAATTTCAGAGTCCAAAAATGACTACAAAAAAGTTAGTGTTAGTGTTCAGGACACAGTGAAAGTGTTCACATGAAGGAAATATGTGTCTCAGTTTAAATGCAGAGTGAGGTCACCATACCTAGCAGAGCTCCATGTGTGGTGTCTGGTACAGTGTCTGAATGAAGAACCTGACATCACTGAAAGACAAAAGAAAGGGATTTTAAAGGGATAGTAATACTTAAAATGTAAAAAAAAATATGTTGTACGGTTTATCCCCCTGAGTAAAACAAGAGTACTCCCACTGCTGAAAGGTGTTTCATTCAAAAGTTATTAATTTTCAAAGTTGATTTTTTAGGTGAAATATCACAGTGGCCTGAAATTGTACAGTGGCGCTGTTGCTACACCATCCTATGGAGATTTATGGTCCCTGGACCAGAGCTTTCCATAGGATCGTGTAGTAACAGTGCCACTGTACAATTTCAGGCCACTGAAAAAAAACAGGTGACTACATTTTTTCAAGCACTGTAAGCGATTTAAAGACCAGTGCTTTGAAAAAATGGCATCAAAAAAACCCTACCAGCCTCTAAATCAGCCAATCAGATTTGAGTGGCTTTGCTTTAGAGAGCTTAGGAGATGTAGATTGGAGCATAAATGTGACATTGAAAGGGGTAATATGAAGAGTCCAGTGGCACAAGACTTTCGGGAGAGACATAATAGTAATATCAAGGAATTAAGGATAATTGGCATGATCCATATGTATAATAACATTCGTGTGTGTGTGGGGGGGTTATTGATAAGAAACTGTTACAATGTGAGTCAAAGTGTATCTATACCCTAGGGGCTTTGGCACCTCAGGGGTTAAATAAGGAATTGCAATCAACATGTTCCTCTTAGAGTGGAGTGGCACTGGTCTCTTCGTGTTGAATTCAGATGTTATGATCTAAATGGATAAATAAATTGAAGTGTTAAATAATTTATACCCTAGATAGGTTATATGTGTGTGCCATGTGAGGTTTGCATATGTATACATATATACACACATATATGTATATATCTACACACACACATATACATATATAATTGTAGGTGTCTTGCTTCTAATTCATGTCTTTGGGAAATTTATGGATTCATTTGATTAGTTGGTTGATAGAAAGATCAATGGTTAATTCCTTCTAATCTTGTCTAGTTTGGAGGATGTTTGGGGCGGAGTTTAGCTGTGATAGTGGTCGGACACATATGTTGTTGTGTCTGGGATCACTGTGGATCACCATCCTGGATATATGTCAGTTCTCCAGGGAGAAATGTGCCACTTTGTGTTCTTCACTTTATTGTGAATGGACTGATTGGGTTAATTAATTTTGCCTTTAATTTAACTTTGTTTTTGATAAATCATTGGAGGCCAGGAGTTTACTTCTGGTTAGGTGATGTTAAATAAGATGATCCGGAGGTGAACTGGTTTGCCCTGATGATACCTGGGAGACATGGGTGAAATGTGTTGGAGTTTGAGATTCATCCTTAGAGCTAGTTTCCACTCGAGCAGTGACTGAGCGGGACTTGAGATTCAATCTTAAAGTTATGAGCAGTGGTGGAACAGCTGATGAGCTACTCAATAACAGCATATGTGTGTGTTTTGAGCCGGTGAGATTATTATTACACTACATGACTTATCTGGCATGGCTGATGGAACAGCAACTTGTGAGTGGCGACAGAGTACCTGAAGATTTTGACTGCCCTTATAGTTGATAACCCTGTGTGGGCGAAGATGGGTGAGAGCCATATGTGAAAGTATTTGTGACACCAGATGATTAAGGTGTTTATATTTATTTCTCCGTCTTGACCATACTCATGTGCTTGAAACGCCACTGATGTATGTGTATTTCATTTAAGCTGCAATTTATTTTTCATTATTCATCATTCATCTGCTCATTTGCATATGCAATCAGTTCATGAATGTGTGACTTGTAGAGCTGTAGAGATGTATATCTAAGCAGCACTGGATTTCTCACTGTAATCTGCTCTATATATGGAATGGTTGGACACTATATATATTTTGTTTTACATACTAGTGCCAGTATTAGCTTTTTGGCTGGATTATTTGTGTTTTTTATTGCTTTATGTAATTTTTTTTGTTTATTTCATTTGGTTAGATTAGATTTATGGTGTGGAGATGGAGATTAATAGATGGGGGGAGGATTTGTCTGGGCTCCATCATTTCATATGAATTGTAATTGCATGTGTATTACTTACACTTTTTAGTTCAAAATAAATTTCTACTTTTTCTATTCAGAATGGTTATTACTGGAATTTAGCTGAGTGCACTGGATAGATCCCTACTTCTTTTTCTTGTTTATGATATTTTAGCGAAAACATTTAAAGCGGAACAATCACTATCATAATATTGCCCCCAAATCCATTACTAATGTAGCGATAGGTAAACCCATGCTGGAAAAGTCTGTGTTATTAAGTAAAGCAACTTCTTCTGCAGGCATCCAGTGGACAACAGCACAGACATGTTAGAGGAAATGTACCTCTGAGTCTGCTCTGTCTGTCCCGTTCACTGCCAGCATTGATGGTGACGTTAGTTGATTACCTTAAAGGAGCAGTAAACTTTTGTTTTATGAAAACACGTTTTATAGATCTTTTCCTGCTGAATAAAACAAGGTCACTCCCACTGTTGTCAGATGTTCTATTCAAAATGTATAATAGCTCAAATAATCAGGAAGTGAATTTACTGTGTTTATTTCCTGATAGTTCTAACTGACAGGAAGTGACAGACAGTTTCTATCGCATTCTATGGAGAACTGTATGTCTCTGACTTTCCTGACTTTCCTCTCCTTTAGAATGTAACAGGAAAAACTAATTAGAATTTGACCACTACAGGGCACTGCTGATGTTAAAAAATATGGGTTTAAACTCTAATAACTCTGGAAATATGAATCTCTTTGCAGTGGGAGTACCCTTAACAATATATATTTTTTTCTTAAAAAAAAGTTTACTGCTCCTTTAAGGTAACAGAAGTTGCTGAAGGTGCAGGTGCATAAAGCTTCTATTGTAAGCTCTGTGCCCTCAATGCCTACATAAGAAGTTGATTTTCTTTAATAACGCAGACTTTCTCAGCATAATAAAAGTATCGCTTTATCTGTCGCTACATTAGTAAAGGATTGTGGGGCAATATTATGATGGTGATAGTTCCACTGTAAATCTGGCCCTTAACCTCTTGAACCCTAGAGATATGTCCAGTGCACTGGGGAGCTATAAGTTGGAGATCTCTCTAGCATTCAAAGGGTTAAAAGAAACATTAAAATAAAGAGGATTTTCCCCGTTAGTGCAGTTGGTTTACCCCAGATTTGCTCCAGTTCTTAGTACACCAGCCTCACTGATTTTTTCTCTATACACACGCCCCATTGTTTTTCGATTCTATAACTGAAATGAGGTTATACGTGTGTGTTTTATTATATTACACACATGCAACAAACCAATCAAGAGAGTCACAGAAATGCTTTTCAATTGATGTCTAAATGTATTTCCTGTATTGTACATATACCAGAAAAACCACATTTTGAAAAGTGTCTGTTTAGATTTTCAACTTTGCTGACATACTCAAGTTTGTGTATATACCATAAATATTTAATCACAGTGTTTAAACTAGCAAAGTCAGGTCTAGTATACAAAAAAGAGTAAATTGTGTATATAGCAGCAGCTAAGGCATGTGATAGTAATATGTTGAGCGCATAGGTCATGGTCAGACAAGCTATAGTTCTCCAGCTGTTCAGGACAAAAACTCCAGTCATCTTCTACAAGCTGCTATTGAATGATGATAGGTGCAATTCAGCAGCAGTTGGAAAGCCACAAGTTGTCCACTGATAGCACAGGTTTTTCTGATACAGAATTATTCATATATAAAAGGAAAATGTAATAACACTGACACATAGAAATTCACACTTTGCCTTTTTGTCAGATACACCACATGCATAAAATCAACTTTTCCAGTAACTATCCAGTTAGGGACTTTGCATATTCTATTTAAAATCCAGAAAGTGGTATTAGATATAATAATTGTATCATACATCTGATAAATAAAACATGATTTATTGTCAAATTTTTGACTCCTATGGGAACCTTTTGTCAAAGAGAAACCATTTGTCAGATGCAAATCGGACTCAACTGACAAAATGATATTACGATGCAAAAAGAGGAACAGAGCATCCAAGTGTAACACAAAATAGGAAAACCAAAGGTAGATAAACATTAGTCTTATGAAAGTCAAATGGTGGATTCTACCATTAGAAAGTAAGAGACCATCATCTAAAATATGGAAAATGATATGAATGATAAAAACAAGAGGAAGTAGCACCAATCAAAAGACAAGTTTAGGTCATAAGGACCTGATGTGGTGAAGTCTGGCACACAGTGTTACTGCTAACCACTGTAACTCATAGTCCTGCCATTGTAATCATGGCCAGAAATGCCTAGGTACTGCAGATAAATATCAATAAGGCTCATATTCATATGGAGAGGTTCTCATAAAACCATGGGTCAACCAGTAAAACGGCCTTCATTCTTACCTTAGGTGGAGATTTCTGGCTATGATTACAAAGAGGGGATGGCTGTCATGGGCGTCCGGAGGGGGGGGGGGCAAGGGGGGCACTTGCCCCCCCCTACAATTACCTCCCTCCATATAAATAAAGGGGCTAGATGGGCTGGCCTGGGGGTCATATTATGGCTTTGCCCCCCCCTGGAAAAATGTCTACGGACACCACTGATGGCTGTGGATTGGCTATGATTACAAAGAGTTGATTTGCTATGGACTGGGTATCTTTGAATTACATACAATACTGCATATGGTTTCCATTTTTGAGTGTACGAGCAGGCTTATCTTCTCTGTTGTAATGTTATTTATTTGGAAATGGCAATAGATTCATTATTATTTTCTCAGTGCGGTCATTGAGGAATAAAGTTTGGACTGAGAAGAGTTGTAAAATGTGATAGCACCTCTACCTGAGCCATATCTTAGCATTGTGTGCTCTAATTTTCTTTAAATTGATTTCATTGTAAAGGGAAGAGTCTTCGATTTCCAATAGTACTATGTATGAGTTGGGATGTTGTGCAACATATTAGTGATTGCTTAATCACCCAGCATGATAATATTACACATTAAAGGGTTAGTAGTGTCAAAAAAAGTTGGGTTTTTTTGCATTTAGAAGAGCTTAAAAAGTTGAGCTAAATGCAAAAAAAATTTATCTCTCAAACAGCTATGGTTTGAGAGATACAGGCATTTAAAGTTCAATGTCTCCTGCTGACAGCTGTGTCTGGTGGAGCCATTTCAGTTATTCACTGCTCCTTGGTCTTGAATTATACATGAATGCTGTAGAGACAGGTGTGTGCAAAGGTAGGACAAATATTCACTGGTTTCAACGGGTTTCCAAACAAACAATAAATAAGTTTATTCAACAGGAAAAACTGTAATAGAATAATTAATACTCAAGCATTGTCCATCTGATTATCCTTCCTTAAAATAATCTCCCCTATGAAAAGCTCTAGCTGAGCTAGACCCAGGGCCGGACTGGCCTACCGGGATACCGGGGAAATTCCCGGTAGGCCGACGGCACTGGGCTTCCCTGGGGCTGCAGCCTTAAACAAAAAAATTATGTTACATGCCAGTCTGTGGCCGCAAGGTGACTGGACTGCCACCGCGGCCGCGAGAAGACTGGAAGATATGTTTGAAGAAGTACCTGACAGCCGCCGGGGCCGGGCCGTGTCCAATAGTGGACTCAGACTGTCAGTGCTGGTGCAGGGGAGACAGGCCAGGTGACATCAGATGCAGGCTACGCAGCGGCGTGAAGACAAGCACCGCGTGACTGCGCCTGAGCGCCGGGCCGCCCGCACCCAAGTTAAGCGCCAGAGACAGAGGCAGTGACACACACACAGGCCAGCCCAGAGTCGAGACGAGCTCGCTGAACAGGAGCCGAGGCAGAAGCCAGAGAGATCCCATTAAGGGGAGATCAAGATGGGGAGAAAGGCAAGAGGGGTAAAGAGCTATAAAGGCAAAAGGGGGATCAAGAGAGGCAAGAGGGGGCATCAACAGTGGGTGAAAGAGGCAGAGGGGGTCAAAAGGGAGAAAAAGAGGCAAATGGGAGGAAAAAAAAGAGGCAAAAGGAGGAAAGATCAGGAGGGGGAGAGAGAGGCAAAAGGGGGGGATCAAGAGTCAAGGAGGGGGAGAAAGGGTAATCAAAAGGGAGAGAAAAAGGCAAAAGGAGGGAGCTCAAGAGTAAAGAGGGGGAGAACGAAGCAAAAGGTGTGAATTAAGAGGAGGAGAAAGAGGCAAAAGGTGGGAGATGTATGTGTATATATATGTGTGTGTGTGTGTGTGTGTGTGTGTACACATGGTATAGAACCATGAAATGAGTGCAGGACCAGGACCTGCAAAAAAAGGTGCTAGTTTATTAAGGGTCTTCATGGTTCTATACCATTTCTACATTTGTGTAATTTCATTTGAGTAGCACACAGGCAGTTGTTCCAATGCCTATACTATTAGGTTTTATAATAGGAGTGCCCACTATATATATATATATATATATATATATATATATATATATATATATATATATAACTCTTTATTGCTCTGGTGGTGGCATATAACTCTGTATTGTTTTATGGTGACATCTAACTATATTGCTCTTGTGGTGGCATTCAAATGTGTTTTAAATGCATGGTTTCCCCGTTTATGAACAAGAAAAAAATGCTGTTATGCTATGGGGCTGGTAAGCAATTTTTTCCAGGGCTGGTTTTTATTCCCAGTCCGGCCCTGGCTAGACCCACTACTCTGAAGACTCATCCAAGCTCTCCCACTCGTAGACCTAGTGGGACTTGCTGGCAACAGTCTACTGAGGCTTCTTAATCAGGCCACCATATTTTCTCTATCTCTTTGTGGTCCCTAGGACATGAATGGGGAATCCTGTGTTTCTTGGTCAACCAGACATGGCTACAGGTGGGATCCGTTCCTGCAGGTGCATATGCTTTTCTTTAAGACCACTGGATTTTTCTGCCACTACTTTTTAGCTACGCTAACCCTTCCGTTCTACCAGAAGTCTGAAGGATCTTACTGTACATGGGGAACCCCAGGTTGTGTCCTGTTATATGTAAATCATGACATTTGGTGCTTTAAAAATGAGATGGTAGTAAATCAACATTCATACAGTATTTGTAAAGGTTTCTTTTTTTGCACTCTGGGTAAATTTTCTATAACATGGTAGATGTTCTCAGAAAGTAAAAGTATCTTGTGAAAATGCAACGACTGACAGAAACAATAGAGTGGAAACATATGCAGCATTGAAGGTGTTAAGAATGTTCTTTTAAATAATTAAAGGGATAGTAATACTTACTTTTTCGTTTATTTAATTTGGTAGGCATAAAAAAATATGAAAATTATGTAAGGCTTATCTCTCAAACAGGGGAGGGCTGGCCTGGGGGGCAGGGGGACAATTGCCCCCTGGGCCAGTCATATGTCCGGGTTGGTGGGCCACTGCCTCACACAATCTCTCACCTGCTGCTGTAAATGGAGCTACAGTAGTGATACCACAGAGCTTACAATTGAAATGGAGCTACACCAATGATACCATAGAGCTACAATCCAAGTGGATCTACACTAGTATCATAACCCATTTCTCTTGTGAGCTCTATGGTATCACTAGTGTAGCTTTTACTTCAACTGCAATCTCTGTAGCTCCATTTCAACTATAAGCTCTGTGGTATCATTTGCCTTACTTCACAATATTAATGCCAATTTTAAAATTAACAAAAGAGGTGGGCTGAGACAGTGGGCTTGAACAATAGTAGAAATGGGCCACTTCATTGTATGTGCCTCCCAGGCCACATGTTACCAGCACTCCCCTGCTCTCAAACCTTTATGGTTTGAGAGAGAGGAGTGAGCGCTGTAGCTGACAGCTGCAGAATCCGGTCATTTGACCGGATGGAGGCTCTTCAGCAGAGCCGAAAACACTCATTCTCAACATTAATACTTCATTGGAACAGTCTACAAAGTGTGCCTGCAGACTGTTCCAATGAAGAGTCTCCACCAGGTCAAATAACTGGATTCTGCAGCTATCAGCTACAGTGCTGACTCCTCTTACGAGGCAACTTTAGGAAGGTATATCTCTCAAACCATAAAGGATTGAGAGATAAGCCTTACTTCATTGTTCATATTTTTTTATGCCTACCAAATTAAATAAACGTAAAAGTAAGTATTACTATCCCGTTAAATATCCTAATACTTGACTAATTTCTTTATTTTAACCTTTTATTTTAGTAAAAGTAGGGCCTTGCCAACAGAAGAAAAGAGGAACAATTCTTTAGCAAACCTACTGCATCAATGGTGATAAATAAAATGTTTCATTGATTTAAATGTGGTGTTAACCCCTTAATCCTTTGCGTGCCAGTGGGCCAGTCAACACATTACTCCGCAATGCACTGTATATCCCTAAAACACTCAGAGGGTTAAATGTTGGAGTGATCATCAATGTATATATTTCCTATTTCTCTAGTTGATGTTAGTGGAAAGCAAACTGAAATACTGATCAGATACATTGTTAGGCAATCTTTCACTGCTTGTTGCTTGATTCCATTTGTTTTCATGCTGACAGATCCCATTTATATTTTTTCATCTATGTGAAAGTTTGTAATGGGGAATCATAAAGCTTATTTTTGTGGCATACAGAGCATCTGGATCACATTGTATCAGTCTGTGCATACTTTTCAATTCAAATCACATTCTTTGCTCCAAACAGAGCTCTGTAACAAAAAACACAAAATGGAAATGGATAAAGATTACAGAACCAATTTCCTTCCTAACATGGAAAAATGATGGTTCAGGGGAGATATAACAGAAGGAGTTCTACATATAAAAATATGGATAGCAGCCAAAATAAGAAACAAATGTAACATTCATTACTGCAATGCATTAAAGGAACCCTATCACCTAAACTTTGGTGATTTTGAAAGCGCTTTAACCATTTGAGTACCAGAGAGGTACTCAATACATTGCAGACCAATGCATTGTGTGCCCCACTGGTTAACCTATATCTTGTATTAGCTATTTTTAGTTACAAAACTAGTTTTTGCCCCAACTCCATCTCCACTTTGTTCCATTCTCGGTAATCCAGACTTTCCCCCTGGGTTACATAGTTCAACCTTCTCACGGTGTTCCCAATTAGGATTATATGATCTTGATCACCTACTACCAACCCAAGAAATCCCTACCTTTACTTATCTATGTTCCAAATATGGCCTTCCTGCGTCCAAGAAATGGCGGTATCTTCAAGTGTGCCACTTCCTCAGTTCTGCTTCCCGTAGGGTATACCAACCTAGACCTCTCACTACCTTTGAGTCTTTACTCCTATGTGACTCAGTCATCCCAAAAGGACTTTCTAAACTATATAACCTCCTCCTAGTTACCTCTGATACTTTCTCTTCACCACTTCTTATGCGGTGCAAGTCAGTCTGGGCACAAGATCTAGACATACCCATAGCTGACGATTAATGGCTACTATCTCTCAAACGCAGCTGGACCCTAGTGTCAAATATGAGATATCGTGAAACGAATTATAAACTTTACACTAGGTGGTATAAGTCACCATTGCTTCTCTCCAAATTCAGACCTGTTTCCAGTGCCTCTTGCTGGAGATGCAATTTCTTTCCTGCCTCCCTGGCACGTCTGGTGGACTTGTCCTTTAATATCTTCCTTTTGGATTTCAGTACACACCACCATATGCTCAGTCTTCGGTAACCCTTTACCTTTTTCTCCCTTATTAATGCTTTTCAACATTGTCCCTCAAGTTGACCCTCCTACTACCTTCCTTCTACTGTAATTAAAACATGGTTACTATTACTGTCAGATGCTCGAATTTGCATCCCACAAAGGTGGCTTAGACCTGACCCCCCCACCATGTCAGACTGGAAGCGAGAAGCTTCACATCTAATAGACATGGAACGTCTGTTTCACTACTCTCACAATAGTATTTCAATATTCCACGACACTTACGCCCCTTGGCTCACCTTAGTGACCCAATCACCGTTCTCAATGTAGGCAACCTAATTATGCTTCCCCCTGATGTTTCGTACACTCCTCTGCATTGTATCCCAATATACTTACATTTAAACCTAGGTGCTATTTACCTTCCTATCCTCTTCAATCCTTTCTTTCTCTCTTCTCCTCTTCCTCTTTCTCTAGTCTTCATCTCTTCTCTCTTTCTCTTCTCATTACTCCCCTGTTCTTCTTGCTGCCCTTAGCCAAAGAACACCAATGTTTCTTTAGATCCCAACTCTCCCTACAGAGTCTTGCTGATATTTGATTTGTTTAATAATGACAATATCACTGTTTAGCCAAAGTGCATACCATTTATGGAATTCTTGATTTCTGCTTTTCACTATTTCCTAAATGATATCTCTAACACTGTTACAATTCTAGTTTATCCCTCTGTTACATGTGAAGCAGCAAACAAAACCATTATGATTGTCTGTTTGGAAGCCATTTTTTATTTTCCTCTGTGATTTTAGAGAATTGTTAACTACTCTTCTGATCGTTCAATAAAAATACAATTTTAAAAAAAATAGTTTTTGAGGTTTTTTTTTAGAGTTATAGATTATACTAATTATATATTCCATGAAAGCACTACCTGGTTTAGCACTATTTATCTCCTCTCTCCATGACACTTTACCCTTTAGAGCAATGCTTTGCTGAGCAGTGTCAGTGAATGTGAAAGGAAATAGGCAAAAAAGGAAGTGCCTGCATGGCATACCTTAATTAGCATTATCTAAATATCTCAATCAAAATAACTTTAAAACTAGTTTTGTAACTAAAAAAAATAGCTGTTACAAAATATAGGTGATTTTATTTAAAAATCACTGAAGTTACTTTTAGATGATATGGTCCATTTAACCCCCTTGGATGCTGGAAATGCCTTCATCACATCGGAAAACAGTGTATTGGAGTCCTCTCGAGCAGCCTATTGGTTAAAATTATAATGCAAACAAAATAGTGATTATAATTGCCTTTGTTATATTTTATAGCACGTTGATTATAGAAAATGTGCATAACTTACAAAAAATGTATTGCTTCAAAAAAGCAGCAATGCTTATAAAATGAATGAAGCCACCTAAAGTTTGGCTTGTGATATGTAAATTTTTGCATGTAATGGGACTTTGTCAATGGAGTATAGTGGGACTTTATATGCAGAAAGTCCTATTTAAGCTTATTTTCATTAGCATGTTTTGGAGTAAAGTAGAAGGAAAACTGATTAGTACCAAATGAGAGAGGCCAACTGTCATACTCTGAGCTATGCGCCCAAATGTAAGCGGCCAGAGAACGCCTAGAGGCGAGATAACCCCAGTAGGAGTGGCAAGCTGCTACTTTGATGAGTACAGAGTTATGGCAGGCAGTAAGCTATATGTAATACTCAATGTGTAGGCCCCAGTGAGCCAGGAGCTAGAGTGTGATGAGTAGGGAGAGTTGTTGGAGGTCGTTTGCTGTTCCCAGGTGATCTTGCTGCGGCTGGAGCTGGGTGGGGTAGCAGGCCGCGAAGCTTGAGGCTGGATAACCACCTAGGAGACAGAAAGCTACTCACTGAGTCAGGAAACAGCTTAAGAAACCTACCAGCAGTATGGATAGCTTCTGTCGAGTACTGGAGCAGCTGCAAGGGTCGCAGGAATACCGTACGACTGAGGTTTGTAAGAAACCGTTGTACAACTGAGGGTCTTAGGAAACCGATGTACGACTGGGAGTTGATGAAACGGGATCGTCGAACCCGACGGACGAACACTACATAGACTTGACACACTGGCATGGAAGACTGAGGGTCGACAAATCCTGGGGTCGGCAACAGGCGCCATCAAACCTATGGATGAGACAAGAGGGATAGTTGAACAAACCAAGGTCAAAATCAGTCGAGCAGTACAGTACCAAATCAGGAGACAAGAGAAGAGTTGTAAACGGGCCAAGGTCGGATCAGAGCAGAGCAGGAGACAAAGCCAAATCAGGAGATGGAATCAAGGTCGAGGAAAGCCGGATCGAAAACAGAGAACACTGGAACTCTATCAAAAAACTTCAAAACTCAAAACACTTTGATCGCGCTCTGACACAAGAGTGTAGGCGCTAGAAATAGGCCCAAAAACAAGGAGTGTAACAACAAGGCGGAGACAAAAAGAATCCAAGAAGGAGAGGCATAAAACCCAGAAAGGATAGGAAAAACCCGTAGAATCATGACACCAATAGCAGAGTGTTTGTTACACTGTTTTATATTATATGTTTTATATTATTTTATATTATTATTAGTTGCCATACTTGCCTCAATCCCATAAATAAGTATTATAGTTTCAGTAGATTTTTACACCATGAGTTTGAGGTGTCCAGATATAGTTATTCAGGAATGTAACAGCCAGGATTTTACCCTTTAAGACAAAGGAGTAAGGATTTGCTCCTTTGAGCACAGGTTAATCCTTCAGAATATAAGAACCTCTTTCAAATAGGTGACAGAAATATAACAGCGTGCTTTTTTTTAGTTTTGTCACTTGTGTTATGTACTTGTCTTTCTCATGCATTCATTCACAAATCCAATCACAAGGGGTCTGATTGCCTTCCATGATAATCAGATGAATACTATTGACTGATGCCCACATGGGTCGGTCATTCATTTGAGGTTTTATTGAACACTGCAAACTCCCACATTAATTGTGTGAAAGATCTGCCAGAAGCTCCATTCTCCACTGTGCAGATCATCCCTAAAAATACTGTTGGTGACCCAGCTGTACCATCAGTCCCTTTCCACACTACTTAATAATTCAGTGAACATCATGATAACATTGTACATTTTGTCAGATTGCATAGATCTCTTCAGTACACCATGGGATAGGTTCTTGGGATATAATCTGCATCATCATGCTGGAATAGGTGATATAAGGTGGCATTATATTGTCCAACATCATTTGGACACTGTGTGATGGTGAACAAGGTGCGCTTTCCATATCACATATGAGTAGAATTTTAAAATCTCAAATTAATTATTTTTAGGAGTAAATTTAATTCCCATTAAAATGTTTCCAGTATTACTGATACTTGGCATCCCTTTCCCTGCTCCACAAACAGAATAGCCATATGTCTTTTGCCTTTGGCATCAACAAATTTGCATGATTCAGCATTAGTCAGAGTGCAAGAAGTAAGAATATATGTTCACAGAATGTAGTGTGTTATCTATACATTGTTTCTTACGTGTCTAGTTCTCTTTTGAACATAACTGTCTCATCTATGTGCATCTGATGATGAATGTTATGTTATATTCTTACTCGACATTGCAAGTAGATTTGAAGCTTCACTAATTGAAATAAGTTTTCACTGTCAAAAAATCAATTGATCTTTTTTTTATCACTTGTTGCACACCGAAAGTCAAATACATTAAATGTCAGATGGAAGCCAAAGTAGATGACTTGGAAAAGAAGACAAGATCACATATCATTTAGTTCTTTCTTATCATCTAATGACAGATGGCATCAACATTTTTATTGATTTTGACGTATGAAACATTTTTTGATGAAAATTCTGGAGAACTGACATTTAAAGGGCTTCCTAAATCAACATGCACAGAACAATGTTTTATAACAAAAAATAAGTATTAATCATAACCTCATTTCTGCACATTGTAATGTTACATTAAAACTTGCCTCTTGTTAGCAACCTTTTCTCTTTTTTTTTTTTTGCTCACAGGCCCCTTACACACATTCTGGAATTTTCAGAGGATCGCCAACATTTAATAGGCCCCTTTTCAAGGATTTATTGAAGGGAAAATACGTAATTATAAAGTTATTCTTACAATCTGAATTATAAACACTAACATACTATGCATAATAATGTCTAGAAATATACTTCTGAAACCCAATATTCAAATTTTTGTTAAAGAGTTTACAGAAAAACAGTGACACCCTAAGTGACACACCAAAGTGCCACAGACCCCTGGGTGGGAACCACTATCCTAAGACAAATGTATTTTATTTACAGATAATTCAAAACTGCCTCTATTTGCATTAGCCATTTTTCCTTGGAACAATAGTTTTTCAGAAATGAATCATTATATTTTGGTGGCATACTGTGGTACTTAATGCTAATTCCATGCACAGTATGGTTATTATTTCTGTTCAGCTCCATACTTATTGCTCAGTCCACTTTAACATGATTATCTTGCTTTTGATGGACACATTTAAAGACATTGGGCAGAGGACATTCATACAATCATTCATCATAATACACTGAGATTGTAGAATCCATAATTATTATTATTAACAATCGCAAAACAGCTAGAGACCACAAGGAATGCACTAGAGACATCTCCAGCACCCAGGGAATTAAAAGAAGCAATAAACTATGTATATGGAAAGGAAAATGTTATAGAAATGTAACTAATGCATACAACAATGGCACTCCCCTGCTGTAAGATTTTCCATTCAAAATGTAACCTGTTAGCAACAGCTACATTTGCTGTCCAAAAGGCAGAGAGCTTTACCTCACCGTGGCAACCATAATAGAACATTCTAGTTTAATTTTAAAAAATTGAGGTGTAACAACTTTTGAATGAGAAATTCCCTAAGAGGGCACTCCTTGTTTTCGTCAGCAAAAGAATCTTACAATATATATTTTTTTCTATTAAAAAGCTTACTGTTCTTAGCCTATTCTTCCAAGATTGATTTGCAACATTTTATTATTAAAAACTTTTTTATGTGTCTCCTACATTAAAGGGGAACATTCACATGCAAACAACTGGAGTCCGGATGATTTCTTTAGTAAAACTAAGTAAGCGTTGGTATTTTTTTTTTTTTTTTATGAATCTTACATCGTTTCGAAGATATCTGGGCTTAAAATTTCCCCTATAAGCGCAGCACAAAGTGTCAGGACTTCCCACCTCCCTCCCAGCTGCCCCAGGGAGCACGTTCACACTTCCCTTCGAGGGGGTATTTCTGTGATGTAACGTTACAACAAGCTCCATTTACCATGCTACTGAGATTGCAACCTCAGTAGCATCGGAAACGGAGCTTGTTGTAAAGTTACATCACAGAAATACCCCCTAGATGGGAAGCGTGAACACGCGTATCATGGTAAACGGAGCTTGTTGTAAAGTTACATCACAGAAATACCCCCTGGAAGGGAAGCGTGAACACGCCTATCATGGTAAACGGAGCTTGTTATAACGTTACATCACAGAAATACCCCCTCGAAGGGAAGCGTGAACACGCGTATCATGGTAAACGGAGCTTGTTGTAAAGTTACATCACAGAAATACCCCCTGGAAGGGAAGCGTGAACACGCCTATCATGGTAAACGGAGCTTGTTATAACGTTACATCACAGAAATACCCCCTCGAAGGGAAGCGTGAACACGCGTATCATGGTAAACGGAGCTTGTTATAACGTTACATCACATAAATACCCCCTCGAAGGGAAGCGTGAACACGAGTATCATGGTAAATGGAGCTTGTTGTAATGTTACATCACAGAAATACCCCCTCG
The DNA here is from genome assembly GCA_037306005.1 of Rhinophrynus dorsalis. Classification (NCBI taxonomy): domain Eukaryota; kingdom Metazoa; phylum Chordata; class Amphibia; order Anura; family Rhinophrynidae; genus Rhinophrynus; species Rhinophrynus dorsalis. Next base: position 164,073,693 of record CM074719.1, on the reverse strand, counting down.
AAGGGAAGCGTGAACACGCGTATCATGGTAAACAGAGCTTGTTGTAACGTTACATCACAGAAATACCCCCTCAAAGGAAGTGTGAACGCACTCCCTGGGGCAGCTGGGAGGGAGGTGGGAAGTCCTGCTCTTCGTGCCGTGCTTACGGGGTGCCGCAGAACACGGAAGTGGGAAATTTCAAGCCAGGATATCTTCGACACGATGTAAGATCCGTTAAAAAAAATACCAAAGCTTACTTAGTTTTACCAAATAAATCATCCGGACTCCAGTTGTTTGCATGTGAATGTTCCCCTTTAAGGAAGAAACACATTTCTTACAGAACTGTGGAATGCCAGTGTTAATATGAAATCTGTTTTATCTTCTAACATATGAACAGTGCATTCTTTAAGCCCTCACTTTTTGTTTTCCTATTAAATTATTCCCAAAGGCATGAGTTTGATAAACATTCCACGCATTTGGAGTTGCTCTATATATTTTCAAATAAGTCACTCCAAATGACTTACACTGTAGCCAGTATTAATTGCCCTGATGATGTGTACTTCTTATAAACAAAATTAACAGTTTTATGAGCCCTGAGTTATGATGCAAACTTGTATCTCTAATCAAGCAGAGTAAGTGACTGTACGTGTATCTCGGCAATAAAATCTCTGCAAATTGTTAGTCTAAAAAATACACTGGTTAAAGCTAGAAGCAAATAAGTGACAAGAGTGAGACATTTCTACTTGTATATTTACTGCAAAACAAATCTGAGGAACGGGCTTATGAAACTTCCATTAATGTTAACAGACATGAACTGGCTAGTGAATGACATGTTAGCATGCTTTTCAGCAGGATCCTTGCATAGCATCCATTAAAGCAATGAGGAATTCATGTGGGCAGCATCTCTTTAAGTAACTGGATTCTGAAAAAGAATATAAAGATGTTTTAAAGATTGAGTGGAGGGTTGCATTGTTGAGAATGACAGAGAGAGAGGGGACCAGGGAGGCACTTAGACGGAGGCAGCAGTTTGCTGCCCCAGGGCTCCGCTGGACTTGGGGGGGGGGGCTATTATATTTGGGCCACATGACAATGCAAGACAATTCACTTTGTTCATTAACACTTTGAGTGCCAGATGGGTTCTCAATGCATTGCAGTACCCCTCTGGCATTCAAAGAGTTAACCTTCCCCATGAGTCTGTGTGTACTTGTCACCAGATAAAGTGTCCAGCTGAAGACGTCTTGCATCATGGGACATAGGAGGCGGGGTGACATCTGATGTGCTGATATGCAGATGCGCACTTGATAGTTTTTATGTAGCTTGCGCTGGCTGCTTATGAGTCTTGGGAGCTTTGATGGATTTATACCGGTGAGTTTGAAATAAACGTGGTATGTGAGAGTCACATGTTTATATGTTTGTTTTTATATATAATATATACAATGCTTCAGGCTGTCCTTGAGGCTCTTATTAACCCCTTAAGGACCACATGACGTACTATGACCATCATAGTCCTTATACCCTTAAGGACAGATGACGGTCATAGTACGTCACGTACTTTTTACTTACAGCGCTCCGCCGGGAGTGCAGTAAGTAAAAATAGGGCCTAAAATTGACAGCTACAAGACTGGAGCGATCTCTATCAGGCCCCAAAGCAGTGCGCCGATACACACAACAGGTCACGTGTACTGGCGCGTTGGCAAGGATCAAAGCGGTCCTTATGGGACAGAAATGTCCCAGGACCACTGGTTCTTAAGGGGTTAAATATCCTTCATAGTGAGTTGACCTGAGGTCAGAAAGATGGAGACAAATATTTGATCATCCGTGTTTAAAAATAAGCAATACTAAATGTTGCTGAGAGGATAATCTTGTTATTTTAACCCTTTGAGTGCCAGAGGCGTATCCAACGCGTTGGATGCCCCTCTGACACGCAAAGAGTTAAGATTAGAGCAGAGTCTCCAAACTAGTCCTGGGTGAAACAAAAAATATCTGCAAGGTTGGGACTTTGAGGTACAAAAAACAAATCAAACATCCTGTGGTGACAAAAAGTCCCAATGAGTTAAATGAGGCTTTTAATCCCATTGCTCAAGGGATTAAATATCTCAGTTAAATCAATGGGGATTTAGGGCATATTTATTTGTCCCCTAGGATATAGTTGGTTTGCTCCAGCAATCATCTATATTTTTGTAGTACATTGGCTTACATAGCTAGTCAGGTATGTCTTGCTTGCTTCTTTTGAATCATATGTGCAGCTCCCTGCATAGTTATCTATCTATATTGAAATCACACCTCCTTTGGAGTGTTTTGGTGGGCGTGTTTTTTTTTTGGGAAGGGGTGCATCATTTCATCCTTGGACCCAGGCAGTACGATGTCTTGTGCCGGCCCTGAGAACACATTATCAGCATCACAGAAAGCTATTCATGTTTCGAAGAGTCAACAATCTAACATATGAGGTGATGATGGCACATCTCTATGGTATGGGCTGGTAACTGATAAACACGAACACATCTAGCTCGTAGGAGTGGTCCGACTGCATGTGAGATGGTTATAGCATACCTGCAAGATAGCTATGTTCTAGGCTGAACCAATGACCCCCATTGACTGCTGGCAAACATAACAATTTGTGTGGACACCACTGATGCATACTACTGTGGAAACTCTTAGTTGCCCAACAGGTAGCATGCAGTCAGAGGATGGTTCCAGTGCTGATGGTTATATTGTTAATGACCTTAGGAAACAGCTATCAAGATGCAGTGTTGGAAGACTTTCATATTGCTAAAAATCAACCAGCATCTTATACCATCTGTGTATCAGGTAGCAGAGATGGACAAAAACATACAAGAGAGAGAAGCCTATGACACATAGTATTAACAGCAGAACTGAGGAGAAGGAGTATGGATGGATTTGAATAGTTTCCGCTATCTACCACTGTGGGGGCAGACTGGGAAGAATCACATTTGGCCCATCTGCTCTCATGTTAAGCAACAGGCATAACTATAACCATCACCTTGCCGTTTATGCTGGCAATCTTAAACCATCCCCCAAGAAATCAGGTGTTATTGTCACTATGGTTTACACAAAGTTTTGAAGTAGTGTCCCAAATGCCCAACCAAGTCTACTTTGTTATGGGGTGACCAAGATCTCATTCTCAGGCCTTCATATACGAGCACCTCAGATCTTCTTTGCCAAAGAGGAGCTGGAGGCACAGTTATGAGAGCAAACCTTTGCTCCCATATTTCTCATTGCAGACTTTCTCAGAATAAGTAAGACATCCTCAGACCCTCTCTCACGTTTAGACAAGGTCACATAGTGCCTCAGATAGCGGTACCTAAAGAAAACTTGTGGTTATCCATGTAAACCGACACTTTGCATGAATTATGCCCAATCTGTATGCATGTAATCAGTGATTGCCAGGAAAAGTTCAAGTGCAATTTTGAACAGGCTAGGTGAATGAGCATCCCTGGTGAGTTCGATTTGTTACAGGGAAGAATATGGGGTCTTACAGGGTTTCACTTACTAAAAGGCCAAGTTACTCTTGGGAATTGAGGTTACCAGAGAGGTGAGACTACTAGTATCTTGTCTCTTACAGGAGATGGGCAGGAGTGGTTATATGAATTAAAATAGTAGGAAGAAAAGATCTGAATAATCTCTGAAGGTACAAACATTTTTTACCATTACCATCTTAACAAGCAATATATTATTCTCTTTCTGGAACTGGATCTCATTGCCAGGAGTTTGTCATCCTTTTTAGACTTTTCATAGAAAGTCTGCCACAATCATTTTCACGCTGGTTCCATTCTTTCCTGGAAATTCTTACAAGATAAATTATTGTTTTTATGTTTATATAATTCTCGAGAGCGATAAGATCCCTCTGCAGAAAGAGATTTTTGAAAGAGGCCCCTGATCATAGCTTTGTTTGGTTCCTAGAGGATATCGGGGCTGTTTTTGATGTTTTCCACTGAAAATGTAGAATAGTCTTAGCAAAAATGTAAGGGAAGAATTGTATTCAGAATTATACCTTTTTGCAATGCGTTGTGCACCCCTCTGGCACTCAAAGAGTTACCATATTCTACATGTGATACTTTTTCCCAATATAATGTATTACAAGGCAATCATCAGATGTAATAAAGACGCAATGAGTACTATTATGTAATAACTTTTATTATTGTTTTATTATTACAATGATAAATTGGAAGAATTCCACTTATGAAAGACAATTTCAGTTCATTTTCTTAAAATGCATTTCCGATTATACTGCTTGGCTGGGGCGTATAAAGTGATTAGGTTTTAATGAAAATGAATGTGTGATTGACTTATTTTAGACATGCAGATAAACAGTTTTGCCTCTGTGGGAGTTGTCTGAATGATAATAGGCCTCATAAATAGTGTGAGGTTATGAGTTTTCAGTGCTGTGACATTTAAATAATCAAAGATTGACACTGGGCATTGATATTTGTAAGAATGATCAATTGACATGCCTGTATGTTAAATGGAGTACAAAATGACAGATTCTACTTTCAGATCATGTTAACTCTTTGGGGGCCAGAAGAGTATGCAATACAAGCTTCACAAAATGGAGTCAATGGCACGATAGGGAAGAATAGATAATTCCTGTTAATTTAAATGCTCCCTTTAATATAAAGTGTTGGAAACCTTTATGGCACTCAAAGGGTTAACCTGGTGGCTCAAGAGGATGAAGTTCCAAAGTATGGCTATGTATAACAGTTTAGCAACGTTTTTGCTAAGTACTTACATCAGTCAGTTGATTTTTTTGAAAGGTAGAGTATAAATGGTCTTATAAGGCAACTTATGTATAAAGTGGCACCCAGCATCCACGGCTGCTGCCCCAGAGCCAGGAGCAGAGACAGGCGGTGAGCCGTTTGGAGCGCCCTGTTCCGGATCAGCGGAACTGAGCATGACTACATCGTTCCGGGAATCTATACTGCACATGTGCTGTTATGCACACAGGGAGGTTCGCAGCCTAGCACTTTATATTGTACAGATACATTCGCTAATTGTGCCAAAAATAAAGGCTGCTTTAGTGATTAAATCTTAATTTCAGGTATAACCTGTTCATAAAGGGATAGTAATGTTTCACAAAAACAGCAACTCCAATTATTCTTCATAGTATTTGGGCCATGGAGAGTGTTATTTCAGTACTGTCAGAGTTACTTCAAGAGTAATTGAACGATAAAGTATAGCCCTCCCACCCCTTTTACCTAGTAAACCACCTCCCCTCAGATGTGGAATCTGGTCTTGAGACCAGACAGCTCACAGCAAGGGACAATTTTCTTACTGTGAGCATAAGGAAAATCCTGCCCCTCTTGACAGGTTTTCCAGGTTTTTCCCTTATGCTCACTGAAGACTGTCCCTCTCTGCCATCCATCTGGACAGTCTTGCTGCTCTGTGGTGAGCAGTGTTACATCAGTAAAAGGGACAGGAGGGGGATACTTTATAATCACTTACTCTTGAACTACAACTCTGACAGTACTGAAATAAAACTCTCTATGGCTCAAATACTATGAAGATTAATTGGAGCTGCTTTTTTGTGAAACATTACTATCCCTTTAATGGAAGTATATAGTAATAGTGTATAAGTTATGTACACCAAAAAAATAAAAATTAATGGATTCTCTCAGAATATTCTAACACGAAGACAATTTTCTAAAACTGACTTTACTTGTTACAACTATGAACCCTCATTGTCATTAGAGACAGTTCTTAACCCTTTCAGCATTGCTAAACAAAAAGAAAAAAAGGAGAAGGAAAATATGTATGTTCAGTGCGCACTTGTATAAAATTAACTACTTTATTAGATTACTATAAAACACTTAGGAAACCACCACAAAGCATTGCGTTGTGTACCCCTCTGGCACTGAAAGGGTTAAATGTAATCTAAGAATGATTTTTATACATCTCTCCTAATGTGCACAATATATGGAGGAATTTGATCGCTGCGTTAACCTCTGGCACTCTGAATAAAACATCCCCTAGCTGTGGCAATTGGTGATAAATGATCTTAACATAAGAGCTTTTGTTTCATTTCTTTTTTTCTCACCATTGTGACTCAGTGGAACAGTGTGTTATGTGCGATAACTGTGATATCCTATATTTAGACAACATTTTTTTTATATGATTGATGATTCAGAAGGAGTCTTTCATTCTTGTCTTAATCTAAACAGGAAAATATACTTGTTTGTTTTAATTGTATACATATTACTTTCTGCTTTCCTTGGATTTGTACACTTGATCTTTTTCTTTAACCCCTTAGTGACGGCCGCGTGCAGACGCGGCCGTCACTTAACGTCCGTCTAACATTTTTTTTTTTTTTAAAAAAACAATCCGGAGTCCCCGAACGGCGCGCAGCCGCGCGGGGAGCCGGATTTCCGGGACGTACATGTACGTCCTCTGTCACTAAGTGACAGCCACACGGGACGTACATGTACGTCCCGTGTCGCGAAGGGGTTAATAACCTTATGAGTGTCAGATCCATGTCTTCTGACACTCAAATCATTAAGTAATAACTATTTCCTTTTTATTACAACACATTCCTGAATAAGGCCCTATGGGGTGATGTATGAAAAGCAATCTTAGTATATGTTTAACTCCTTATCAACCGATGATGTTCCAGGACCGTCATTGGCACGTCATGGAATTCTGTGATGGCAGCACGGCTGCACGCCATGCTGCCATTACAGAATGCATCCGTCAAAAAAAATAAATAAAAAAAGCTGTGGTCCTCTATGACTGGCCACACTCAGACCGTGTGGTCCTTAGCCCCTTAAGGACTGGCCGCACGCTTACATAGCCAGCACTTGAGGGCCACAGACCTTTTTAAAGTGATCCGATGCAGGGCTCCCTGAACAGCATGCAGCCACACGGGGATTCCTGAAATCCATGACTGTCCTGGCACATCATGGGTCCTTAGAGGTTTAAGGGGGTTAAGAATTGTCTCAATGACAGGTCATATTTATAAAGAAGTAAAATCAGATTTATAAATATGCCTCTACAGAATTTTTTTACATACATAGCTTATACACTATATACTTCCATTAAGCCGGAGCTTTCACCCGCTATAAAGTCGCCCTGCGATAATTAAGCAGGTAGCGACTAGCTTTATAATAGATATGTTACCTCTGAAATGTAGCCCATTATAAAGAAATTCTTTATTGTAGGAGACTGACGGGCAGGTTAGTGCAGTCTGCGTGCTGTCATTCACTTCCAGTTACCATGTGGCACACTGCAGTGCTTCTCAATGGAGACCGGGACTGACAGCACAGGCATGCAGACAAGATGTCTGCGCTGATGCCTGGCTTCCGTTCTCCTACAATAAAGGATTTCTGTATAATCAGCTACGTTTCAGAGTTAACATATATATTATAAAGCTAGTCGTTACCTGCTTAATTATTGCAGGGCAACTTTATAGTGGGTTAAAGTTCCGCTTTAAGAGCAGGTTATACATGGCGTTAAGATTTAATCACTAAAACTATCTTTATTTTTGATGCGGTTATCACATTTCTTTGTATATACACTGAGACACAGATCTTAATTGGACAAAACTATTTGTACTCAACTTTTTAAAAAGGTCAACTGAAAGGAGTCAGTATCTATTGAAAATTTTGCAAAATGTTTATACATATCAATTTATGACAGTTGTACAGACATTTTTTTTTATTATTCCCATTTTATACATCTGCCCCTATAATTCTTTAGGGGTCCCAGGGATACAAAAGCATTGTGGAACATGTTGATACCCAAAGGGTTAATAATCAAAAAAAAGATCCAGCAAAATATCCCCATGAATTGTATTTTTGGAATAACTCCGTCATTGCCACACAAAACCGTGGGAAGCAATTCATTGGGTACTATTCTAGCAGGCAAGACTTAAAGAGAGTTTTGTTGTGGTTTTATGCTGTAAGCTAAGGGTTGGAATGTTCAAGATAAAGGTGGAGGAGTGATGGGGCAAACCATTTGCACTACAGGGGATCTAAAAAATCCCATTGATATAAGTGGGGATTTTAACCCTTTGAATGCTAAAGAGGTCTCCGATGCATTGCAAAACAATCTCCCTACAGTGAAAATGGCTTGCCTACACTTTTCTTTTGAACATGCGGCTTTAAAGGGATCATAATGTTTCATAAAAACAGCAGCTCCAATTAATCTTCATAGTATTTGGCCATGGGGAGTGTTATTTCAATACTGTCACAACTGTATTTCAAGAGTAATTGAATGATAAAATATCCCCCTCCCTCCCCTTTTACCTAGTGTAAGCCTCCTCCCCAGATCAGACAGCTCGCAGCAAGGAACAATCAATCTTGCTGTGAGCAAAAGGAAAACCCTGCCCCCTTGACAGGTTTTTCAGATTTTTCCTTATGCTAATTGAAGATTGTCACTCTGCAATCCATCTGGACAGTCTTGCTACTCTGAGGTGATCAGTGCTACATCAGTAAAAGGGGCAGGAGGGGGATACTTTATCATTCAATTACTCTTGAACTACAACTCTGACTATTGAAATAACAATCTCCATGGCCCAAATAGTAGGAAGATTAATTGTAGCTGATTTTATTGTGAGACATTATTATCCCTTTAAGTGTCTTTTCTGTGAGAGGCATCAATGGGTGGATCTGGGGTTGAATCATGTGAGAAGCGGCAGTATGGTTATGAAGCTAAGGGAGCCTTGGGTGTCTTTACCTAGTGGCACTTGAGATGTAAAGCCTGGATGGGAGTTGTAGTCTCCACCATCTGGAGGATGAAAGACATATTAGCTCTGCTTTAATCCTTGAGGATTTTTGTAACTTCGTAGACAATCTCCTCAATTGTGTGTTTTACTCATTGTTGTATTAGGCTTGGTTATTCTGACCTTGAGCTAGATCAAATACAGAAAAGTTTTTTTTAATATGGTTGTTTTGTCAGGTTTTCCTATAATCAAATTACTTCATTCCAAGTATTAATTATGCTCTTGTCAAAACTTTCCTTAGTTTCACAATTCCTCTTTTTAGAATTGTACCCAATAATGTACTCCATACATTAAAGGGCAACTAACGCCACCTACAGGAGCTGAAGCTTCAAGTGGAAGACTCATAATTATTAGGTTGTAGGTGAGTGTGACATCACAGCAGTAAACAGGAAGTACAGCTGCCTCTCTAGAGCTCAAAGTACCAGATCTGAGTAGAAGCTTAGTGTGGGCTCTAATACAGACTGCTATAAGGGTGCTACTCTTAGAGGTTACAGTAGAAGCAATTTCCAATTTTTATGTAAGCTTAAGTTTTAGCTCATTGCCTGCTATATACAGCTGCTAACTGACTAATTGCTGTTGTCAAGTCTTTTGTTTATAGGTTCAGGTAAAACAATAAGCATTCATCTAAATTAGTTATAGTTCACTCCCTAGGAAAGGAAAATCCTACTTACAAGGACCCTGGGCCATTAAGAAGTTGAATGACGAAGATAAAAACAAGCTAACCCATTAATATGGGGAAAATCCCAGGAGTCTGTAACATAAACATTAGCTACTTCAAAAATGGATTACATCTCTCATCTTGCTGTTAAAATTGCTAATTGACATATTAAAAGAACATACAGACAGCCGTGCTGATCAGATGAGAGCTGGATTTCCCATTAGACAGAGCAGGAAACTGCCTAAATCTCCAAATTTTGAGGGGTACCACAGCTGTGTTGTCTACACCCACATTCACATGGCTGTGGCAAAAGAAATCCCAATGTCACTGCACCGGTTTATATATCACTTTACAAACTAAAATGTAACCCATTAGATACAAGAGAGATCTGAGAATCAGTGTGTTGCAGATCTCTCTGGCAACCAATGGTTTAAAAGCTTTTTTGTTTTTGTGTATCATAGGCTAAGGATTTTTTCTGTTCCAGGAAACAGTGGATGGGACTGGGGGTGTGGTCAGTTGAGGAATGGGAGTATTGGCATGGGAGCAGCTAAGGACTCCTAGAATGCATTGTCTAGGGTCACCTGGAATGTAAATCCTCAGAAAAAGATGGAGATGGGCAGAGAAAGAAACAATGAAAGAGGGCATGCACAAGAGAAGGGGTATGCAACAAATAACAATATGGAGAACTCAAAATCAAGCATGCAAGAGAGCAAGATATGCAAGAAAGAGAGAGATGTAAGAGCCTGCAAGAAAGAAGTGCATGAAAGATAGAGAGAAAGCATGAAATAACACAATCAAAAGAGACTGAGGACACACATTAGAGAGAATATGTGCAAGTGAGAGTGAGCATGAAAAATAATATGCTAGAGAAAATCACAGAGGAAATTAAATGATGACTGCAAGACAGCAGTAGTGAGAGGGTGTGAGAATTTAAAAGGTGTAAGAGAGAAAGAGAGAGACAGCAAGAGAGGGAAAGTGAGAGTGTCAGAAAGAATGAACTTGTGGATGCAAGTCAGGACTGTCATCATTGGTTGTGTGAGTATAATACTGTGTATGTTAGACACCTCGGGCAATGCCAGCCCACTTTTTGTGTGGATATATATATATATATATATATATATCCTCATCATCTTCAGCCATTTTCAATCCACTGCAGTATGAAGGCCTCCTCAACAAGTTTCCAATAACTTCGGTCTTGTGCTTTTTGTTGCCACTTTGAACCAACAAATTTGATAATTTCATCTACCTATCTTGTCTTTGGTCTTCTTCCTGGGTATTTAGTATTGAGTGGAATACATTCAATTTTACCAATTTTACTCTTTCAATGATGTCATAGACCTTTGCTGATGAATCCAGGCACATGTTTTTCGGTTTCTCTTTCTTATGTTCAGAATTCAGAGCTCCATATTTCCCTGTGTAACCTTATGTTTTTTATGGCTTTGTCATTCAGTGCCCATGTTTCACAGCCATATGTAAGAACTGGGAGGACACATTGTTCAAAAACCTTTCACTTGAGGCAGAATGGTAAATTTGTCTTAAAGGGATAGTAATACTTCGTTTTATCTGTATTTTATTTTGTAGGCATTAAAAAAACATGAAGAATGATATATGTCTTATCTCTCAAACCTTTATGGTTTAAGAGATATTCACAAGCAAAGTATCCCCCCCGTTCAGCCAGATCAGAAGGGAGGTGCCCAGGTAGACTGCAGAGAGGGACAATCTTCAATTAAGATAAGGGAAAAAGCTGAAAAACTTGTCAAGGGGGGAAGGGCTTTCATTGTTTTCATACAAAGATGATTGTCCCCTGCTGTTATCTGTCTGGTCTTACAACCAGATTCACATCTGAGAAGAGATGGCTTACACTAGGAAAAAGGGGCGGGAGGGGGAAACTTTGCTTGTGAATATCTCTTAAACCATAAAGGTTTGAGAGATAAGACTTATATCGTTCTAAATGTTTTTTTAATGCCTACAAAATAAAATAAAGATAAAACGAAGTATTACTATCCCTTTAAAGACAGTACTGCTAAGTTTTCCAAATGTTTGCCATCCCAATCTTATTCGTCGCTCAGTTTCCATCTTGGTGTTTCCATCTGTTGACCTTTCCAAGGTAAACTTACTTGCCCACCTCTTCTGGTTCTTGGCCATCTACTGTGATTTTCCATGGTATGGTAAATTTGTTAAACATGACTTGTGTTTTGTTGATATTCATCATCACACCCAAATTTTTGCTTTCTTTCAGTTCTTCAGGACTACTGCAAAAGAGTATGGTATTATCTGCAAAACATAAGTGATGTAGGTTATCTTCATAGATCTTAATTCCTTTTTGTGGAAAATTTCTTCTAAACAAGCAGAAAATTGTTTTGGGGGACTTTCAGGCATATTTTTCTGTGTTGGACTTTTTCATTGTTGACCTATATTGATGCAGTTGAATTTTCACGGATTGATTGAAGGATATTGATGTAAGCTCTATATATTCCTTGGTTCATCAGAGCATCAATTATTGCTTGCTTCCTCACTGGGTCAAATGTCTTTTCGGAATCAATATAGGCTATGCATAAGGGAAGACTGTATTCATTATGTAACTCTATAACTTGTTGCACCGTTTGGATATGGTCCATTGTACTGAAATCGCTCTTGAAGCCTGCTTGTTCTTTAGGTTGTGCTGTGTTAAGTACTGTGTCCATTCTTCTTTATGGGACCTTTGTGAAAACCTTGCAGATGACTTTCAATAGGCTTATGGGTCAGTAAAGTTTTAGATCAGCCTCATCATCTCTTTTGTGCAGTAGCATGACTTATGCATTTTTCCATGTTTCAGGCACTTTGCCGAGTAGTAAATATTTTGAAAACAGTTTAGCTAGGCCTTTGAATAAGAGTTGATCTTCGGCTTTCAACATTTCAATAGTGACTTTATCAGGTTCATCTGTTTTGCCATTTTCCATCGATTTTATTACAGCTTCTACTTCTTCCACAAAAACTTTGGGCACGTTTTTAGCCTCTGGCACTGCATTCAGTTGTTGTCCTTCATACTTCAAATATTTGATTAAAGTTCTTCCGCTTGTTTTAGAATTCGTTGTTGAGTTTTTGTTGTTGTACAATTGTACAAGCTTCAGTGCAAACATTCGGCTCCTATATGTGGATTTCATTTCTTCTTTTATGTGCTTCCTTATGGTGTTGCATATTTCTACAAGTTCTACCCTGTTTCTAATATTACCGTTTTGCTTCATTTCTTATCACGTTTCGTCATGGTAACTGTGCCTTTTGATATCTGGGTTGCTGTTTCTTGTTTCTGGTCTTGTTTTTGGGTTGCTGTTTCTTGTTTCTAGGTGCCTTAAGATTTCTTTATCCTGTAGAGCCAGGAACCAGAAAAGTGATTAACTCTCTCAATCCAGAAAGCCAGCTGTGGAGCCGTATTGGTAGTCCAATTAGTTAGTATGCATTTGGTAGCAGCTAGGATGAGGATATCTATGAGTTTAGTAAGATGTTTGTTCAAAGTAAATGATGTTTGGTAGGCTCCTATCAGAAAAGAGGGATTATCCAGCATAAGCATAGCTCCGCACATACGGTTGATACATTTCAACACTTTGATCCAGAAGGACAGAGTCACCGGGCAATTCCACAGCAAATGGATCAAAGGAGCCCTAGGTGCAGCACATTTCGGGCTGCTGGGGGAGGGGGATATACCTGTCTTATGAGCTAACACAGGAGAAAGATAAGCTATATGTAGAAGTCTATATTGAAGTTCATGGAAATAGGAAGCAGGGGTGTAACGTAGCCGACGTCTGAAGCAGTCAAACACTTAGGGTTGCCACCTTTTCTTACAAAAAATACCGGCCATGGCATTCTCTCCATAGACTTAACATTGGACAGGAGCCAATTTTTTACCGGCCTGCCTGTAAAATACCGGCTGGGTGGTAACCCTACAAACACTACATTGTCTGAAAGGTGTGGAGAGTCCATCAGCCAACCTCTCATCCTGCCCCCCTCCTGGGAACAAGGTAGCTCAGGGAATAGTGTTTTATTTAACATAGAGGTATGAAGAGGTCCCAGTCGAGAGTTTCATTAGTCTCTCTTAACAATCTGAGGTAGCAGAGTCACCATCAGTGCATCCCATGCACCTGTTGGCTGAATCCAGCTTCTGGACAACAGTCCTCTCCAAAAGGGTACCATTTTATCAATCCACCACAGTCATATGAGGAGTGAATGACTGCAGACAAACAAAATGCATGCAAGCTAGGACAGGCTTATAGGCCTAGTCCTTAAAGGGCAAGAGTGAAAAAGGAAATTGGATATAATGCAATAATATTAGTGCTATATAAATAAGTGATTAAGTAGAATAAGTGAAAAGGCAGCTAGAATGAGCAAGGGAGAATTGTATGTTTTCTATTTTTAATTGCAGCACACTGGGACCCACAAGCATTGCAAAGAAATTATTTAAAGGGTCCCCCTCCAACGTGTTTATTATAACAGATAGGTTTTTTAGTTGTATTAGAGTAGGACTTGCCGCAAGTGAGATACCTTGGCGCTGTGGTAAGCTTACCCATGACTTGGCCAATTTGTGAATACTAAAATCTCACTTATTTTCTAAAAAATATTATATATACACATTACAGGGCACATATTTACTAAGAAATATTATATCTGCACATTACAGGGCACATATTTAATTTTACATAGATGAGCGCCGGTTTGTCTTTTTGCCTATATATATGTGTGTGCGTGTATATTGTAATTAAAGGAGAACAACCCACTAATAGTAACCACCCACTTACCTTACTATAGCCAGAAAATCTTAATAGCCCCTGTGAATTTTGCCCTTTTGCCTTTGCTGATGAGATATCTGCTTCAGTTAGTCCTGGGTGTAGTATCCATTGAGGCAGTTATGTTAGTTGCTGCCTGTTTTTTCAGACTGAAGCAGTTGGAATACAGGAGGCTACATAATCCATTAAAGACCAGAGGGGCATGCCCCCCCCTGGTCTTGAAAGTGTTAATATTACTAAGTGCAACAAGCCTAAGGTCCTGGAGTCCTGCTAACAACTGTCATGTCTGCCTCCACTGACATGACATTTAGGACCAAGGAGCAAGGGAAAAATCCATGAGGGCCATTAGGATTTTCTCACTCTAGTAAGGTAAGTGCAGGGTAATTTTGGAAATACTAGTTCTTATTTAACAAATATTTTCCACTTTTACCAAAAAATGTTAATATACTCAATTCAAGCAGAACAAATAATATCTGTGATAGTGGATATATGCTTGAGATATTTGCAGTGGGTATCACTAAACAGCATTCAGTGTGGCTTGATGGTCCACCTGTGACCATGTTGAAGGGGGGGTTGCTATCTGTGTAGCTTTTACGAATAACCTATTGCCTGCATCATTATCCAATATCACTTTCCAAAGACTGTGTTAATGTATAACCTGCTGAAAGAAAAGCAGTTATCTTGATGTTCCTGTCTGTATGAATAGCTATGGGGTTATTTCTAGCCTTCCCTTTCTAGGAAAGATTATTGAGAAACTGGCAGCAGTCTCACAACTAGAAATCTAGCTGTTATGACAGGATAGCTATAGTAAGACCCACTCCAGTGAGGCTTTAGAAAAAATTAACACCATGGGAACGGCTTGGGTTTGGGTTTTAACACTTTAAGGATCAGTGGTGTGTGCACTTCATTGCAAATTAAGGCTCTTAAAACTTTAACCCTTTAAATGTCAGAGGGGTGTTTAGTGAATTTCTTGGGAACTTTTTCTTCGAGAGTCCCTGGAATGGATTAATGTAGTGCAGGTAGGAGGATATAAATGACTCTCTTCCCATCACAAAGGGGTGGGGCTTAACGGGCTATATAACAATGTGGGTGGGAAGTGGGCAGAACAGGGTGGAGAAAGATGAGAAGTAGGCGGGAAGTAGGAGGAACAGGCTGGGAAAGAACAGAAGTGGGCAGAGTTTTATAAGAAACTCTCCACCACCAGAGAATCAGCCTCTGTCCCGGGAGACCCAATAATTCACTCCAAAAACCGGCGTCTCCGGTGAAAATTTGGAGTGTTCACTTGTATAGTATTATGTACTCCTCTGATATTCAGTGGGTTAGAGGACATACCTGTGACATAAAACTTTCATTCGCTCATATGATCAAAGAAACAATTTAAGTACTCTAGACTGTAAGCTCTCACGAGCAGGGCCCTCTGATCCTCCTGTTCTACACATCTGATTGTACTATTTAATACCACTGTATGTCTATTCCCCAATTGTACAGCGCTGCGGAATTAGTTGGCGCTATATAAATAAAGAATAATAATAATAATAATAATAATAATCATTAGTGAACCAACTGTACCATAGAGAAAAAATAAAAATTTCCATTGAATGGGGCTTTAAACCTCTTGAATGATAGAGAGGATGGTAATTAATTGCTATGTACTGTGTTGGAGACCTTGCTATCATTCAATGGTTAAAAACTCCATTTAACTCAATGGAAATTTGAGGTAACATTTCTTTTTTTCCCCTGTAGTGGTGTTCATGTGTCCTCAAATTGCCCCACTTTTAATTTGTGCATATTGCCCACTGAGACTTATTTAACAAAGTAAAGTAGAGCAAATATAAAGTGAAATAACTGCAATGTATTCATGAAAGAAAAAACTGTATTTCTTTCAATGGGACTTTTTTTTTTAAATAAATATTTGACAAGATATGACATGGAATAAAAGAATGAACTGAGTATTGATCTTGTCTGAGGAAGAAATTACATTGGCCTAAAATTATTATATAGTCAACCCTTTGAGAGCCAGAGGTGTACGCAACGCATTGCTTTGCAATGCGTTGCGTATCCCTCTGGCACTCAAAGGGTTAAAAAGCACTCAAGTCAGAATAATGTTAAAAGGATAGTAATGTTTCAAAATAAAGTGGTTCCAATTAATCTTCATAGTATTTGGGTCATGGAGAGTGTTATTTCAATACTGAGAGAGTTGTAGTTCAAGAGTAATGGAATGATAAAATATCCCCCTCCCGCCCCTTTTACTGATGTAACAATGCTCACCTCAGAACAGAAAGGTGGTGTCCAGATGGCTTGCAGAGAGGGACAATCTTCAATTAGCATAAGGGAAAAACCTGATAAACCTGTAAAGGGGACAGGGTTTTCATTGTTCTCACAGTAAGAAGATTATCCCTTGCTGTGAGCTGTCTGGTCTTTGGACCAGATTTCACATCTGAGGGGAGGTGGCTTACCCTAGGTAAAAGGGGTCGGAGGGGGATACTTTATAATTCAATTACTCTTGAACTACAGCTCTGACAGTATCGAAATAACACTCTCTATGGCTCAAATAGTATGAAGATTAATTGGAGCTGCATTTATTTTGAAACATTACTATCCCTTTAAGCCTTTGTTATTGCAGGGAGCCAGCTAATCAAAATAACTGAGAAACTTCTCAACTTAATAACTAGGTAACATGTAATGTGGAGTTTTCTTCTGTTTCTCCCGAGACCTGCCTAAATAAATGAAGCCTCCCTAAAGGAAAATGATACCAACAAAAATAAGCCTGCCTTGTTTATGAGTATCATTTCCCTTTATGGATTGGGCTTCTTTACACTGGTGCCTGTGTCATGTGGGAGGCCACAAGACTATTTTATGTCCAGTGTTATTTTCGGTTTACAAATTACGACTGGGTTACATTATCAGAAGGGATGACTTTCACTATAATTGCTATGTAGACGACGCACAAAGGATTGCATTTCAGTCCTCAATGGACATGTAGCAGAGCTCCAAAAGTGGAATGACAGCTGGTTTAGTCTGAATCCTGGAAAGAAAGATCTGCTTATGTGGAGTATCTCTGTCTGATAGAAGCAATACTTCAGGAGCAATTAACCTTTCATTTACTGGGTGTTAAAGAGGAACTACCACCCTATATAAAGACACCCCTCAATAATTAGGCATATGGCGACTAGCTTCATAATAGTACTATTATCTCTCATAAGGACCCAGTTCTGAAGTAATCCTTATTCTTCTGAGACCAGAAGTCAGGCTTGCACACAAACATCTTGGCTTAGCGACATCTGCATGCCTGCGCTGTCCATTTCGGTCTCATCTAGTAGACATTGCATGGTGCCTTAAAGGGATAGAAATGTTTCATAATAAAAGCAGCTCTAATTAATCATCATAGTATTTGGACTTTAGAGAGTGTTATTTCAATTCTGTCAGAGTTGTAGTTCAAAAGTAATTCAATGACAAAGTATCCCCCTCCTGCCCCTTATACTGATGTAACACTGCTCAGCCAGAGCAGAAGGGAGGTGCCCAGGTAGATTGCAGTTAAGATTGGGGAAAAACCTGAAAAACTTGTCAAGGGGGGCAGGGCTTTCATTGTTCTCATAGGAAGAAGATTGTCTCCTTCTGTTATCTGTCTGGTATATGGACTGGATTCCACATCTGAGAAGAGATGGCTTACAGTAGGTAAAAGGGGCGGGAGGGGAAACTTTGCTTGTGAATATCTCTCAAACCATAAAGTTTTGAGAGATAAGACTTATATCGTTCTTCATGTTTTTTTAATGCCTACAAAATAAAATAAAGATAAAACAAAGTATTACTATCCCTTTAAGGTACAGGAAGCGACTGACGGTACAGGAGTGCAGACTGCTCTAAAGCAATAAGCCTGGCAGTCATTCTCAGAAAAAATGAGGATTGCTTCAGATTGTGGTACTTGTGTGAGATAACAGCACTAATAAGAAGCTAGTAGCCATATGCCTAATAATTGGGGGGTGACATTATGAATTGTGAGTGTGTTCAGAGCAATCTCAATGTCCCTGCACACATTCTGTACTTGTTTATAGGCTATTATTTGACACCTTGGATGCTAGGGATCCCCAATTCATTGCAGAGCAATGCACTGGGGATCTCTCTAGCAAAAAAGTGGGTAACGCCTTTTTTTTTTTTTTTTGTCCATGCTTGTTATAGGTCAAAAATATTTTCTGTTCCAGGAAACAGTGAATTGGACTGTGAAGGGGGGGTTGGGATCATGTGTGGAGTGGGGGCATGGCCATGGACTGTGCTGAGGGCACCTACTCTAGGGAAAAATCCAGTCATGGATGGAACCTGAGCAATCCCTGAACAGGTACAAGGGGCTACCTGAAACAAATGTTTTAGTTAATATGGACATGATATTTTGACATTGTATTTGAGGTTCTCTGACTTCCAATGGATGTGTCGAACACTGAAATATTTTACACATTTCATTATGTTCGTTTCTGTAGGATGTCTTTTGTAGTATGATCTATAATGTAGACCAGGGCTGTCCAAGTTTAGTCCTCAAGGGCCACCAGCAGGCCAGGATGTAAGGATTTCCCTGATTAAGCCTGATTATCGAGCTGTATCCTTCGTTTCTTTGCTTCCGGTTCCTGCTTCTTTGACTCCGTTCTCGTATTGGCTTCCCGGTGGCAGTGGATCCTCGTCTCCAGTCTGGCCAGGGCTAGTCTCTCCCCTGTTACCTCTGCATCCCTGGTGGTAGTGTTCCAGGTGCTGCCGCCATTCTGCGGCTTTCGGCCACTTTTGACTGGGACAGAGGACTTGAGCACTAGAGTCTTCCCCCTGGCGGCACGCCCAATCTCTGTAGGGGCGGTAGCTCTGCGGTGGGGTAGGGAGCTGCTTGAGTGTGCAAATCGGGTGGCCATAGGGGTATGCTCCTCTGGGCTATACTGTGCTGTTAGTCCTGAACCTGGGCTCTTTTGGGGTGTCCTTTCCAGTCTTCCCTGTGGGAACGTTGCCTCCCTTTAGGGGGAGGGTTTCACTTGCCTTGGGTGTGAGGGTATCCCCAGGGCTGGGGGAGGTTGGCTTATTGTTTCAGGGCTGGGACTTTCTTGCTGGCCTGTTGGTCAGACTGTGGTGGGAGTTGGAGGTTTCCACAATCCCAGTATTGCGGGGTTTCCTCGCCAGGTGCCATTAAGTCCCTTTTGGGAGCTTACTGGTATCTTCTGCTGGCAACAATTGGCATCATTGTTGGGGAAGGCCTACATTTCTGGGGTCACTAGTCCCTTCCCTGTGGTTCTCCGGGTGGATGTTGCTCTTCTTGGGGTATGCGGTCCTGTTGGTGTCTTTGCCTGCTGTGCAGCGGGTCCCTGCTAGTCTGTGAAGATCCTTCTTACTGTCTCTGGGATTTTCCGGCTCTACCAGTCCTTTGTCCTGGTCTGGGCCCCAGCTCAACTGGGATCGGACATCTGGCTTCGCGGCCAGCACCTTTATCTCGGCTTCGCCGCAGCAAGAAGGACCGGTATCTGGCACTGTACTCAAGCTTCGCTCTCTAGCTTCGCTCTCAAACATCTTGTGCTCCAGAGGGTTTTTAGACCGTAATTTACCTGGCACCGTGCCCGAGCGTCGCTAGCTAGCATCGTGCCCTAGCTTCTCTCTTCTCAGAGGATTTTTAGGTCGGCACTTCTTGACAAAGAGTAATTGAATGATAAAGTATCCCCCTCTCTCCCCTTTTACTGATGTAACACTGCTCACCTCAGAGCAGCAAGACTGTCCAGATGGACCAAAGAGAGGGACAATCTTCTGTAAGCATAAGAAAAAACATGAAAAACCTGTGAAGGTGGCAGGATTTTCCTTATGTTCACAGTAAGAAGATTGTCCCTTGATGTGATCTGTCTGGTCAAGGGACCAGATTCCACATCTGAGGGGAGGTGGCTTATGCTAGGTAAAAGGCGTGGGAGGGAGATACTTTATCATTCAATTACTCTTGAACTACAACTCTGAAAGTATTGAAATAACACTCTCCATGGCACAAATACTATGAAGAGTGGCTTTTTTTGTGAAACATTACTATCACTTTAAAGTTACACTGCCTCTAATGCATATATAATTCAGAGAGCCAACAAAAACAGCCTTGTTCCTTTCATACTTCTCTCTCTCCATACTAACCTTCTGTTAAACAATCTATTTTAATAATAAAAATAATAATTATACATGTATTCTTATATAGAGCAACTGATTTGTATGCAACTCTGTAGACAGAATTTTCCAAGCACAATGATTCCCTGCCCTTTAGAGCTTACAATCAATGATTTTAGTGCCTGAAGCACAGGGAGATGAAGTGACTTGTCTAAGGTCACAAGGTGGGGGGGGCTGCACTACAGCCTGATAAAGAGGTGATAAAGTGGAGATGACTTCTCCAATGCTATCACTTCTCTTATGTTATTCTGTGGATCCAATGCACTAAGACTTCTCCACCTTTGGAGATTTTGGTGCACAGGCTCCATAAAATAACAAAAGGAATTGGAGACGTGATATCATTGGAAAAGTCATCTCCATTTTATCACCTCTTTATCATGCCCTAGTGCATAACCCCCAAGGAGTTTTTGCACTGTGAACTGAACCATAGTTTTTATAGTGTCATGGATTCAAGTCAGTTAATTAACCAACTTAGCCACTCTTTATATTTGATTATCAAGTGGCAAACATGCCTAAGATTTGAGGGGTTCTTAGAAATGTCAGGGATATGCTTCTTATTGTTGCATTTGTACATGAAAGTATTTTTTTTTACTAGGAAGCACTGGTCCTTTAAGAGTGTTATGCATTCAGTCAAAGATAGGGTAATGTCTAAGCTATGCACAGTAGATCCTGGGTCTGATGTACTAAGAGCTGTAGTAAATCTGGCATAAACAAACTGTGCCAGTGAACAAGTAACAATTGCTCAGATCAACATTGATTTAATACGGTCTTTTAAGCAAAACAATGTGTTGAAGACCTCTGTAGCCTTCAGAAGTCTCAGTAACACTAAAAGCCTCAGTTATATCAATGTGAAATGTTTTATCACCTAAGGTGCAGTTAGTTGGATTTGCCCAAAAGTGATTTAGTTCTTTTAATTCCCGTAAAATCTCAGGTATAATACACAGGTGTAAATTAAACCCATGATTTTTGGGGAGGCGCTACACGGGAAAGGGGGAGAGGATAGGGAGTAGTTAGAGCATTACAGGTTAATGTAATATATTAGGTTACTTATGATAAAAACAGATAGGTCTGACTGTTGCAAAATATATATGTCAACATTTTACCTTAAATGAGGTCTATACTATGGTTGATGCTCCATATAATAATTAATAGTACATTTCACCTCACCTGACTATATAATGTCATTTAAATTAACATCTACAACATTTTTTATAGCTTTAAATAAAAAATGACTTGACCACTTAAATGATGACAACATGGAACTGTGTCCAAGACAACTCACGGTTGCTGCAGGACTGATTATGTTTTATTACTCTACTTCTTTTAACCACTTCAGGGCTAGAGGGATGTGCAACTCATTGCTTTGTTGTTAAAGGGTGGATTTCTAAGTGCTGCATATTTTGGAATTATAACTACAGCTTGTATTCCAAACATTATCAATTCTTTCACAGGCAACAGAACTGTTGTAGCCCTCTGTAGCAGTTCTATGCCCCTGTTTTTTCACTCACCACTCTCCTGTGTTCCACAGTAGAGGCATCATTTACAGCAAGACCATATTAGCACCAGCCAATTTTCCTACATGGTGCTGATGTGGATCAGCTATTCATTGGAGGTTGTGTTGAGCATTATAAACATCAGCACTCATGTGTAAGGTCTACTGGCAACCCCACACGATGCCATGCAGACCTTTCTTACTGCAAGTTCACGGTAATGTTACAGCATGCTGGCCTTTGGTGTGTTCACACAAGGAAATAGCCACTGTAGTCCAGCATAGGACTTTTCACATTGGGTTACATAACCAGCACAGCATCTTTAGATACATTTACTCATGTGAAATGGCCTGAAGAAGGCACCAGTGAGATGTTAATTATCTGGGTCACATTGAAACAGTATTTGTTTATCATGAAGACTGGAATAAAAAATCCTTCAGCTGGAGAAGAACTTCTTAGAAAACAAATCAGAATTCTACCTGTGCCACATTGTAAGAATAATAATATCCCCCAGTATTATATCCCTCTTCACTTACCTTACTATGGCATTTTTGTTTAAAAGATAGCGTTTTCAATTGGTCCTGGATGTCATGTCCATGGAGACAAATATAGGGGAGATGCACTAAAGGTCGATGTTGTGGCGATATGATTTTGTTAATGTTTTCAAAGCACTTCAACATTTCTATGTACACACACATCACCAGACGCACTAAAATTTACGGATGCCAGGGTAGGGGAGGAGAAGGTCCCCATTAGCATACAGGATTGTCAAAGTGCTGCTGATGTGGAAGGGATGCCCTCCCTCACACATAACCAGCACTACGACACCTGAAGCATGACATCATTCTCTCTGCTTCTCCACTTAGACAGTAGGGGCTGGATAGGAAATCTTCAGCATCATGGACAGCATCTCTCCCTTATCCCTTTTAGTGCCATAGGGATGTGAATTGCTCACCCCTGTGGCATTCAAAGGGTTAAAAAAGTACACCAAGCACTACACATTTATCCCCTCAGCTCTATGTCATATTTATTTGATACATGTGCACTTACATATAAACAAGGCTGCATCACTCCCTTATCCCTTTAGTGTCATAGGGATCTTCATTGCTCACCCCTTTTGCACACAAAGGGTTAAAAAAAAGTACACTAAGCACTACACAAATATTCCCCCAGCTCTGTATCACATTTATTCCATACATGTTGTGCAAGGGAACAAGGCTGGTGGTCAGGCTGCATCCATGGTGATTTGTGGCTACCCTTCTCCACTGATAGCCACTGAACCCGATGTACATTGTCTGATCCCCCAGCTTTGTTCCCTTACCCACTGATAGCCACAGTACCCCTTGTACACTGTCTGATTCCCCCAACCTTTTCCCATGCCTTTTGTAAAAAGAAATGTAGCTATTTGCGATAATCTAACGTCAGACTGTTCACCAAATACTAAGGCCATGTCTAACCTGTTCTTATTCTTTATGGTCACCACATTTATAAATGTAACTGGAATATTTCATAAATACCAACACTCATAATAAGGAATAAGGACATTTAAACCCTTTCAGTGCCAGAGGGGTATGGAACGGATTGCAATGCGTACTGTACCCCTCTGGCACTGAGAGTGTTAAGGATCCCTTCACAAAAAAATGAATAAGAACACTTTTTATGTCTCCTTCTATATCCTTTATTTGTTTCATTCACAATATCACCAGTCCCTTTTAGTACATTGTGCATTATCTGCTTTGGGTGGATAAGACGTGCTCACACTTCCTATTGTATGTACCTATACAGGATGTGCTGATCTATCTATCTGAAATGTGAGAGCTACTGCCGATCTTATATATGGATCCTTTAGGTGCTATCATCCCTACTAGATTTAAAATGTTGCCATCCAGAACACCAACACGGGCATGCAATTAACCAAGATTGTACATTTCTATTCACAATATGTTATATACATTTATTTAGCTGCAATGCCAATACTTTTGAATATTGTTGAGCCTTATATACACCTCTTTGTGTGTTAAAGGGGTATCCATTAAGTTTGGATTGACCTTTAGCACTTTAAAGGGTGAATAAATATTGCAGATGTTTTTTACATTCCAAATTATGTTTGCGTAACCCTTTGAATGCCAGAAGGGTAAACAACAACTTCATAGGGAACAAATAAAATGTTCATTGATTCAAATGGGGTCTTTTATCCCTTGAATGCTAGAGAGATCTTAATCTTTTTACTTTGCAATACATTCAAGACCCCTCTAGCAACTGAAGGGTTAAAACAAAAACATGGGAATTAAAGATAATTTGAGGAATTTCTATTTCTTGCCTACGGCAAAGTTGTCGTCCTCCATTTCCTCTTAGTATGTCAGCCATCAGTGTTGGAATCCTGTTTGTACATTTCTATATGAACAAACATGGCTGTAAACTACAGATTGACATGCAGAATTAAAACACAATTAAAAAAAAAGAGAAGTTCGGTGTAGACATTTTTAAAGTGCAAAGATGGATATTGGAATAATGACTTGATTCAGTTCCAGGAACTATTACCCAGGATAGAAATATATATATATATATATATATATATATATATATATATATATGGATTATAAACATAGGCAGTGGAACACACCTGAATAATATACCTGTAACCAAATAAAGTTATAGGTGCACATCCCATAAAAAAATCAATACAAGTGAATAAATATACTCAGCCTGGGGAGCTTCATAAAAGAGACAGAACACAGGAAACATAAATGAAGATAAATGTGTAGTCATAGATGCAATAAATTGACTACACATTTTCTTTATTTATGTTTCCTGTGTGCTGTATCTTACAAAGCTCCCCAGGCTGAGTATATATATATATATATATATATATATATATATATATATATATATATATATATATATATATATATATATATATATATATATATATATTATGCATTCTTTCACTCAGTGCTACATTATTAAAGAAGTCTAATTTTAAACACTGCCACTTGGCAAACTACAACAGCTGGTCCAGCAACTGTCTCAGTCATTTCTTTCTTTCATACAGCTGGCAGGGAATCATGGGGCTGGCAGTAGCTGGGGGGCATCAAGTTGCCCACTACTAGCCTAAGGCCGAGTTTTAAGCTCCTCAAAAAAAAAAAAAAATAAACACGTGAAATAGATTACCTTGGATTATCTGAAGTTTCAGATGAGTGTTGATTGGAGAGCACTATGCAGGTCAGAGCAGTTTACTGAAGATTTTGTGCAATGATTTGTGAATGCAGCATTAGAAGTATTGTAGACTGGGGATTTTAATGGATGCACATTAAAATCACATCTTCATAACTTTTATACATATTTGGAAATGTGTTGCTGCAGTCACTTCTTGTCTCAGCACCAAACATAGGAAAAACAAACACTCATGTAAAACAAATTCAGTATAAAAACATTACAAAGGTGTGTTAAACACATTTTTTCACCAGACTGTTGTGCTGAAAAAAAAGTGATGCACTGCAAATGTCCATATGAGCGAAGCATTACAAAAAATATCACTTCTGTATCCCCACAAAGAAAGAATGCTGCATTTAATATTAAGCAATAGTTGATACAAATGTCTGATTCTAGCAAAGCAGACCAAGCCACAATTGATACATTCTCTTTGTAGTAGTACAGCTGTTAATCAGAAGCACAAGGAACAGCCACACATCATTACAGTCCGAACCTTTTTAATTAAATTGTTACTAACAGCACAAACTGATGTCCAAAAGACAACATTTTGATTTATTATGCACCCTATGGGAGAGATTGTGCCATAGACTAATACTCTCCATAGTAACTGAGAGAAGCAGCACCACCTGGTGTCCACAATAGAAAATTGCATGTTTATTAAAACAAAATGTTTGGGCTGTAATAACTGTTGAGTTATAATCTTTGACTGCCAGAGGGGTAAGGTGTTGCGTATACCTCTGGCACTCAAAGGGTTAAAAATGCCCCTGTTTGTGCATATGGCCTCTTGTTATCTATTTTCACTTGTATTTTGTATATGTATTTTGTGATGCTATTTTGTACCCTTAACCCTTTCAGTGCCATATGTGAATGCAACACATTGCAAACCACTCAAAGGGTTAATATGCATGTGCTTATTAAACAGTATACAGTATATAATTTTTTTTTTTTTTTTAGATTCTATTTCTAAGTACAATATTGTTAGTTTTTGGCAAACACTCAAATAGTTTTTTTTTTAAATAGAAAAAAGTACATGTTCATAATGATAGATATTTTTCTAGAAATTGTTTGAAAGGCATATGGTAAATTTTCCTCTCAAGCTGCTCATCGATGTGACGTTTTTCCTCTCTGCTGGGATTATCTTTACATCCAGCATGAATGCAGCTTGTCCACAGACATCAAAGAAAACGCTCTCAGTTCTATAAATAACTTGTCTAATTTAGGCCACGGATACAGTGAGTAGAATGCTTATATACCGGGGGTATACATGCCTCTTAAGCTAGATATACAAACACACATTTAAAGAGATTCTACCACCATAAATGCATTTAAAGAGATTTTACCACCATAAATGCAGGACAAGCCATTTACCTCTAATGGGGGTGTTGACCTGGTAGACACTTCAGTTTCTTCAGGACTCAGATCCATACCCCCCACTCAAATTTAAAATTGCCAAAGAGGAACATTTGTGTTTTAGGTGGTATTTCTAGGGGGTGTGGCTGGTGGGAAGGGGATTACCAAGAATTTTTAGGTTACTGCATGACCTTCTGGTAGCTCTTTGTGTAACTGAATAAGTAATTTAGACCAAAATATTTTATTCACACAGAATAATTTCTAAACATATATACTGAAGTTTAATGAACATTAATTTGAGTTTTATTGCGGTGGAACAATGTGATACACTTATAAACACACCACACAGTTTGATCTATATAAAGAGGGACAACAGGGTGGGAAAAAGGAACAGATGGATTTGGGTCTCAAAGAGGGACTGTCCCTCCTAAATAGGGACACTTGGGAGATATGCAGAACTCTTAATTTCTTGAAATCTGGTGGGTAGTGCAGCATAATGCTTCATAATGCATTGCACATGCCTCAAGGAGTTATAACAGTAGTTACCCTCTTGGAAAGTCTCCGGCTCTGGGAGAAGACCTGCAGAAGGAACCAGGGCTATAGCTTATATGGTGAATTAAGGCAGATCAGCTGGAGAGCTAACTGGTAGTCAGAAATGTGACCACGGTGGTCAGTGGCATAACTAGTCATTGGAGGGCCCTGGGGCAAAAATGTATTTGCGCCCCCATCACAAAAATATGTTCATGCAGGCATAACTAGAACCTATTGGTCTCTGGGGCAGATGTGGCCCCTTGGATTGTGCCCCCTAAAGTAGCTGTCCCCTCTGCACCCCTGTAGTTACTGTGGTTCTAGGGCAGGTCCTGAAAAGAAATGGAACTGTGCAGATAATGCAATGGATACCTCTCTAGCATTCAAGGGATACAAATCAATGAAAACTGTATAATGTAGCTGGGGTGCACCAAAATTACAGCACTTTTTCTGTCTGTTTTATCACTTCTGATACCATATGGACATCACACTGACACCAAAAGGCTTAATAATTGAATAATCTTTACAGTAGATTGCAAAATTATATTTATTAATACTTAGAGATACCCTAATGATAATGTAATATGCATTTCCTTGGGCATCCATGTTTTCTTACCTCTGACTAACCCTAAGGAAATGAATGCAATATCAGATTTATGATTTATGTCATGATTTGTAGAAGGCAACACATTCTACAATCATGTTATGTAACTGTTCCTTTAGTTATGTTGTCTGTAATTGATTGCTAATGCAAAGTAAAATAATACATCATATGTGGATATAGTGCCCACTGACTGATATAGATAATACATCACAACTTACTTTAACCCACTGAGAACCAGAGAGATGAGCAACAACAAACACTGAATTGCTTTTTTGTTTTGTGCTTTTGCTTTTCTGCTTACCCCATAGAGGCCAGAGAGGTCAAGGGTGAAGTGAATATTACTGCCGTCCAATAATAATCTCCCACTTAATCTGTGCAGAAAATACTAATGGACCCTATTAATCAAATGTACAGAAGCTTCCTGTGTGTGTGTGGGGGGGGGGGGGGTGTGCATCCAAGAATCATGTGTGCCTCCATGGAAGTGATTTCCCTTATTATCCCTCTACGTACCAGAGGGGTATCCAATGCTTGGGATATCCCTTTGGCACTCAAAGGGTTAATCACACAAAAGTGATTCATAGTTGACTTTTGGATTTTCTATACAGATTAAGATAAGTGAGGATTCAATATTAGTAATGTTCCTTTAGAAGTGATTTCACCGTCATTGCATTTTATGATATTGAAAGTAGCTTTTAAAAATGTCCATAGGTTGTGCATTCATTTATTTATTTATTTTTAAATCACCATATTTCAAGAGATATGGCTTTTTACAAAACATCAGATGACCACAAGTTCCTCTTCCCGTGGTACAAGCTGTGCCGCACAGCTCTTCATGATGTCCCCTGTTTTGCATTTCATCTCCCGTCTCCAACCTCAGCTCTCTTTAGGAGTGAGCGAGCTTCCTTCATTGTGCACGTGTTCCCCTGTCCTCTCCTTCCTGCACCCAATGCATGCAAAGAAACATTTTGGCATTTAAGTCAACAACATTTTAAAATGGCTGTAATGACATTTAACCCTTTGAGTGCCAGAAAGGTATCTAATGGAACTTGCATATATCTCTTTCTTTCTGGAACTTGCATATATCTCTTAGCACCAAAGCTTACTTCTCACTCATTCTTCTATTTCCCTTCATCCTACCAACGACATGAGCTCCTATCAAACAGTTATAGCAATAGTGAGAGTTTCGCCCTTTGAGTGCCGGAGAATACAATGCATTGCGTACCCCTCTGGCACTCAAAGTGTTAAACTCTCATGATTTCTATAACTGTGTGACAGACACACGTTACTAGGTATGCCATAGAATACCTTAGAATTTTACTGCAAGCAATTCTAACCATTGATCTAGGGCAGGGCTGTCCAGTTTCAGTCCTCAAGGGCCAGGATGTAAGGATTTTTCTGATTAAAGGGTTAGTAATATCTTATATAAATAAAAAGTAATATTGTAGATAATCAAAAAAGAAATCCATCGATGCTAGTCTGATCTCTCAAATCTTTGTTTTGAGTGAAATACTGTTTTAAATCCCCCCCCGCCACTGATGGATTAACTAACGGCGGTAATTGTATCAAGCCCCAACTGAGGTTTTATCAGTCATCTTTTGAGTGGCTTTAGTAACTTTCTCTTCCTGCTTTTTCCTATACAGCCAAGAACCTAGTTTACATTTCCCACAGCTTTACTGCATTACTTGTCTACCTTCAAGTCATCTGAAATAACAACAAAGCCCCTTTATGTATATTTTTTCATGCACTTTCTGCCTACATATATATTTAATCTTGAAAGTACAGACATTTTCTCCTTTTATTATATAGAAGATAAATATATTTTCTCTTTGACCAACATATTTATCACTATCAACCTTTTCTCATTATCACTCATTGGACTGGAATCCATTAATCCCTTAAGGACCAGCATGCGCAATGACCAAGGAGCACCTTTTTTTTTCTTTTTTTTTTGTGGATCCGATTCAGGGCTCCCCAAGCGGTGTGCAGCCACGCGGGGATCCCTGAATTCCATGACGTGCCACTGATCCTTAAGTGCCAAACAGCCGACACAGTCCTGGAATGGCATTGTCTTTTCTTTATAAACTACTATTAAAAGAGCAGTAACCTATTTTTATTAAAAGAAAACATAGATAATTATAAAAACACACACATGGACATAAAACAATAAATGCGCCACATGTAATGAAATGTAGCTCGTTAACTCTGTAATGACTGTACAATATTTCAGACTGAATGTTGGCATACACATTTCTTCATAATTTTGGCTTTGGCTTCTCTCTTGAATAGTACATATAATGTGTAAATATTTTAGCATTACGTTTGGCCTTCTTGATTTTCTTACATTGTCAAAGACATTATTTAAAATAATTCCCAAATAATGTTCCTTCAAGTATATTTAATCATTAAGCTAATTAGCCCTCACACTGAGAGATTTTGTAGAACCACAGATACTGTAGTATAATGACTATTCAAAACACAGGAACATTCTGGCAGTTGTTGTGTCTTACTAAGGTCACAGTTATTTTTCTTGGAGATAGTGCACTTTTTGTATTCCATTTTTTTCTGCATACAGTGTAAAACAAACACAAGCATAGTCTCATGATCATCCTACACTTCTATTTTCAATCCTCTCTTTTTACATTAGCTACATGGTCCAGCAAGTCTCAGGAAAACAGCACATACATTTGGATCAAATGTCGATGCAAGGATTTTGCAACCACTCATTAAAATAATTATGTGTTTTATTCAGTGAAATTTACTGTGGATGTTCTCTGACTATTGCAATGACTATTGCAATCGTAGCATACCCAGTGATGTATATCTCCCCAAGTAGCATTCAGTATCTGCATGCAGGTTTTCTCTCAGCATGCTTTGGGGATTGCTCCTAAAATTACAACATCCCTTGACATCTGTATAGGCTTAGGGAAGCATTTACTCTTTTGTATACAATACAGTGGGATACTCCAGTATTGTAAAAAAAAAAGTGTGGGTCTTTAAATCCACTCATTACTTGCTAGAACCCATGGGTCTTATTCCCAGCTGCAGGACACAAGAAGTAAACCAGTCACCCAGGGACTGTCTACAGGCCCTCCTCTTCTCAACTCTATCTGGTTAAAGTGTTGAGATGAAAACAATATCATATTGTGGGGTTCTGTGGGACCCATAGATTCTTAATGCTGCCTAGTGTATTAGGAATATACTAAATCTTAGTGGGGTGGGGGATTAATTTGAATATTCTTTTACCTTCCTTCTGTTTCTGCACTTGGAGTTGAAGGGGATAAACAATGTTATAAGTTATTAGCTAACACCCTAATGTTACTAGTGGTATTATGTTCCAGCCAGGTGGTTGCTTGCCTTCCTATAGGCGTGCTAACAATTTTTGCAAGGTTTACCTTGCTATAAGCCTGCTAACAATTTTTTTCATGGCTTTCCTTGACATAGGTGAAAATAATTTTTCTAAAGGTTTTGCATTTAATTAAAATTATTTTTTCTAAAGGCTTACACATGCATAAGCTACTGTTGTAATTTTCTGACTTGTTAACTTAGCCTATAAACCAGCTGAAACAAGTTTCTGTTGGCAAACCATTCTGTAAATGCCTTTCCGAAGTTATACATTTTATAAAGGGGCATAAGCTTGGGTAAAAAAGTATTTTTATAAAGCCTTACCTTGCAAGTCACTGCTCTACAGTACATGTTAATAATTTTTGGAAAGGCATACCCGCTGACAGTACATGATTAATCTGTATTGCGATCTGAATCAAAGTGCATAACATATCTCTTGATAATGCAATTTTAAAATTATATTCAAATTGTAAACAACATGCATGATGATGATTTTCAATTGTAAAGAACTTCAACAACATAAACTTAAAAAAAGAAAATGTTGAATTGTATAATATACTATTAATATATGTAATTCATCAATGTTTATGAATGTTTATAGTAGCCCTGGTTTCAATGGTCTATTATTGTTACTACATGTTGTTTGTTTCTCTATTGTGTGTGCTTTTTTTCACATGATACTCATATGATATTAGTTACTGGTTCATTTTTAAAAATGTACATTTATAAGGACTGCTGCTGAATAGAGTTGTCCTATAGTCAGTAATGATATAAACACCTCAAATGAAAACCTGCTCTGGCTGGGTGCATGCTGGTGGGCATCTAAGGGTTTCCACAACAATGTACTGACCACATATACTGTTATGTTTAGCAGTACTCAAATGGGCAATTGTTTAGGCTTAGAACATAGTTATCCTGCAAGTATGCAATAACAATCTCAGATGCAGTGGGGCCACTTCTTGGAGATAGACAGTGTTCATGTACATCAGTTACCAGTCCATTTTCTGGGAACAAGACCTATAGAGATGTGCCAGTTGCACTACAACAACAAATGATAGTCTGTCTCCCCTGAGAGATATTAATTGCTTTCTGTGATGATGGCGTGTTCTGCATAATTGTGTAATGCTGTTTTTGTTGCTGATGCTGCTGAGGGAATAATTATTTTGCTTTTTTCCTTTTACTATCCTTTCTAGTAGTTTTGCCCCTACATTTATTTCTCTCACCCTTTACAATGCAGTCTTCCACCGAATCTGTAAGAACTTCTTTATATGCTTTAATTGAATCTGATTCCTCAGTGTGTTGCTGATGATCCCTTGGCACAAATTCAGAAATGTTATGTTTAAAGTGGGGGTTCAGAGTTTAGCTAGCATTTATCCCTTGTTGCTTTTTATTCACTATTCTAGGATCCTACTCAAAGTATGCTAGCATGTCATTCACCTGTGGGCTTCTGCGTTTCCTTTCTTGTAAGAATCATTGGTTATGCTTTTAATTCTTTTCTGTAATAAATCTATTAGTGCACCAGAAGGGATGACCAGCAAGGTAGCCTTCTCAGAAGGCTTCATTAGTTCTCGTAAGGGACACCATAGTTGCCATTGACTAGGTGACAAAGAAGCCCCCTCCAAAGTGTTCCTTAGGAGTGCTTCTACTGCTAATACTCATCAGTGCTTCTACTGCTGATACTCATCACACCTCTGATGTGCTGCTGGTGTGTCTCCCATTCAGAAACGTGATCGTGCATCAGATGAAATTTTGAGTGAAGCAATATTATAAAAATTGTTTCCCTTATTGCTTTTACACCTTTTTTACGGCAAGCCACTTACATGCCCCAGCTATACGGAGACGAGACAAATAATATAGCACATGTTTTTAACACCTTAACGACCGATAATGTGGCAGGACATCGTAGATGTCCGTTACGCACCGGTGACGGTCCTGGCACATCATGGAATTCTGGGATCGCAGCATGGCTGCACACTGCTCTGCGATCCCAGAATGCATTGCAATAAAAAAAAGTCCTGCACTGCTCTAGAGCCTCCCAGCCCCAGGCTGCGTGGTTGTTAGGTGTTAATAATTTGTTCATTTCTTTTTTATATTGTTTATTTTAATTATTTTATAATAATATTTATGTTTTATTTATTTTCCCCATCATTTGCAGAATAGTTTTTAAGGTAGACAGGATCTGTGTCTGACAAGTGCTTTTACTGCAGGTATATCTATTCTCTATTCTGCATACTGATTAGTATTTCCCTATGAGCTCTGCTTAGACACAACTCTTCTCCTGACAGCATGTAGTAAACTAACACTCCGTTTGATACTTTAACACTGCAGGAATACATGGGGCAAACTCCGTGTGAGGGAAATGCATTATTATCATTGATTTCACTGCAATCATAAAAGCAGATAAAGGCACTTTTCAGATGAATTCCCGCTGAAAGTGAAACTTGTTCTTCTTCTTATGTTTTGCTTTTGAGATAAAAAAGTTTTGCTCATCCTTATTAGAAATGTTTCAATGCTGTCTAAGGCATAGCATTGAATTGAAGGGCTCATGTCACCCGAAAGCAGTTGGACTGGTAACAAAATAGTTATATATTTCTTTATCTACACATTGTAGAAAAAAGAACAACACACATTTTTGCAAAATGTAATATTCTTCCTATTTATTTCAAGTCCATTCTGAATGATAGGTTTCCATTAACATATCATGCAATTTGAACAATTGGTCCTGATTTCCCAATAGGCAGAATAGACAACACCCTAGAGCTCCAAATTTTGAGGGGAGCCTCAGCTGTGCTGGTGACACCCACGTTCTGAATTGTAGGTGTGGCCAGAGCAATCCCAGGTTCCCTGTCCCAGTTTTATACCTCTTTACAGGCTATTGTTTAACCCGTTGATGTTAGAGAAATCTTCAACACAGTGTAGAATAATGCTTTGGAGATCTCTCTATCAACCAAGGGATTTAAACTTTTTTCGTTCCTGCTCATTATAGGCCAACAAAATTTTCTGTGCCAGGAAACAGTGGCTGGGCCTGGGGGTGGGACCATTTGAGGTGTGGGGGGTGTGGCCATGGCAGAGCTATGGGTACATAGAGTTCCTTGCCTAAAGGTGCCTATGATGTAAATCCGGCCCTATAAACAACAGATCTCCCTGGGGATATTAACCCCTTAATGACTGGTGGCACAGAACACTAATTTACTTTGTTCCAGTGGATTCAGAAGTCCCTGAACGGCATACAGCCACGTGGAGACCCCTGAATTCCATGACGTACATAACCATCATGGGTCCTTAATGTACGTTTTACATTGAAGGTTATGTACGTCATGGGTTTTTATGGTATTAACACTCTTTGAGGAAAAGTGTTTTACTTCATTGTATGCTCTAGAGGTATCCAAGATATTAGGGGTTATGCACTAAGGTGTAATAAAGAGGTGATAACATGGATATGACTTCTCCAGTGATTTCACTTCTCCAGTTTCCTATGTTATTCTATATAGCCTATACAGTAAGATCTCCAAAGAGTATTGGCTCCATAAAATAACATAGGAATTGGTTAAGTAATATCATTGGAGAAGTCTTCTCTACTTTATCACATCTTTATCACTCCTTAGTGAATCTCCCCCATTGTTTCACAGTGCTAAGGGTTTAACATCTGCCTCCAATGACTGAAAAACATGTTCATTCACA
This sequence comes from Rhinophrynus dorsalis, assembly GCA_037306005.1. Taxonomy (NCBI): domain Eukaryota; kingdom Metazoa; phylum Chordata; class Amphibia; order Anura; family Rhinophrynidae; genus Rhinophrynus; species Rhinophrynus dorsalis. Next base: position 164,039,198 of record CM074719.1, on the reverse strand, counting down.
TTGTGTAGATTTACTGACTATGAAGCTAGCTGATTTTTCTCCTAGTAAATACCCCACATGATCATGCACCAGATTTGTCTGGTACTCCAGAAATTTAGATTCCTACCAAAGAGCCACAAGGTTATCTGTTTTAGAAACTCTAATTAGTTCCAGTTGTCCATAGAATTTCAAAATATACTTGGAATAATGTATAACTTAAAATAAGTTTTAAATAAAGAACTAAAAAAAATATTTCAGCTCTTCAGTAAACACATTCTGGCTCATCAAGTTCATGAGGAGGTAAAATGGTATTTCCATGTAGCACCTGTGGGGAGCTGAAAATATCAAACAGCAAGAATTTAATAGGCCTCATTTTATTAGAGACGTTAATCAGATCTGGCTGTTTTTTTGTGTTAAGTCTCACTGGGAATTAACAGGTGATAATAGACAGTTCTTCTTAACACCTCTGTTGAAATAAAGTTCACAATAGCTGGCTTAGTACTAGAGAGATCACTAGGAAAAGGAAAAAGAAGTATTCATAGGCAAAACTCTTACTCAGAATTCATAAACACAATCTTCTCTTGAAAATATGTCAAGGATGTTTGTAGTACATATTATAATGAATTTATGATTTTTAATAAATGCATTATTAGTTACATTAATGTATGTATGTTTGTATGTATTTTTTTTATTTCTATGGCGCCACACAGTATATGCAGCGCCTTATAATAGCAGTATTTTACAATAAATAAGGTTCCTACCCCAAGGAGTTTACAGTCAAAATGGGAAATAGACAACAGGGTACGAGGGTGTTAAGTGCTGTGAATTCAAATGCTTGAATTTTTTTTTTCATATTTGAAAACGTAATTCAAAACTGCCTATGTGTTATTGTTAACCAAAAGTCCAACTGATGTATAGTTTAGGAAATATTCACACTTTTATTTCTGGGAAAAGTGAAAGTGTCCTGGTGCAACACTTAACTTTGCGTATGAAATATCGCTGAAAATCTTCATTAGCATATGGCATCACTGAAAAGGTTTCATTAGCATATGAAACATCACATAAAAGCTTAGTTAACATATGAAATGTCACTGGAACTACATGGGTACCACAATTAGCATACCTTAGGACAGGGCTTAAAATTTCCACTCGCCACTAGAATGTCACATGTATAGTTTGTCGATGTTTGAGTTGACCACTTATGTTGAGTAGGATGTGACAGGCATGGGTTTTCGATGTTCGACAATATGCTAAATTGAATGTGACAGGCATGGGTTGTCGATGTTCGATCATGTGCTAAATTGAATGACAGGCATGGGTTTTCGATGTTCGACCATATGCTAAAATGAATGTGACAGGCATGGGTTGTCGATGTTCAAACACGTGCAATTTGGATTGTGACTGGCATCCCATGCTGGAGTAGAGGTGTCCATTTTTGGGATAGATCTTTTTCTATATGCAAACCCTGTCTGGAAAGAATGATAGCAGCGTGCACGGAGGCGCTCTGCTATAATTTAACCCATGTTAAATTCGGCCGAATAATTCGGAATGGATCACAATTTCTTTCGAATCGAATAGGTTCGGTTCAAAATTAAGATCATCCGATTTAGAAAAAAAAAAATTCCGAATTCGAATTACATCGAAAATTTTGCCCGTGCACAAGTCTATCAAAGGACAGGTCCACTATTTTACAATATGTTTTGGTTTGAATTTTATGCTTTTAATACAGTACTTTGCCACAGACAAAGTATGGTTCTGCTGTCTGTGTGATTGGAATATATTGCACTCCCCTGTGGTCCATAACAGGTTCACATCATATAGTGTCCAAAATATTAAGCTTATTTTATTTATTTATTTGCTGCTGCCATGAAATGTTCTATATTTACCCTCTCTTAAGGAGCACTGGGAATTTTTTTTAAATTTGCGCATTGAAGTTCAGGGACCCCTGAATTCCAAGACGTGCCAGGATCGTCACTGGTCCTTAAGTGCTGAACCGCCGTGATGGTCCTAGCATGTAATTATTCCATAAGGGGATAAGAAAAGGTGCATGTTGTTCATAGATTGGCTACGATATCTGTTTATATTTCTACTATCTGCAGGCAGTTGTTGTGTTTACTGATCTCTACTGAAGTCTACCTTTAGTTCAAACAGGAAATGGACTTCAACAGTTTGAATGGTAAAGTTTATATGTAACAATTCAAAACTATTACTTGTATTTAATATTAATGTATGTATCTTTATTTATATAGTGCCATACTTGTACACATCACTTAACAGAAGTTGAAATAATATAATACAAAAATACAGAACTGGGTTAAGAGCATTAAGCTAAAGTGCGATCATTGCATTTGTGGGGGAAAGTGCAGCAAGGGAATCATACACTGGAAATGGGTCCTTGCCCCCAAAGAGCTTACAATCTAATTAGAATTCATGATGACATACAGAGACAGTAGGAGGAGGATTATAAGTGCAAGTACAAGGAGTGGTGAAAGAAGTGCAGAAGGATTCTGATGTGACTATCGGTGTGCAAAAAGAGGATATTGTTACTGAGATGCCTCCTTGAGCAGGTGGGTTTTGAGGAGATGCTTGAAAGTGATGAATGTGGATGATTGGTGAATGGTGATAGGGAGGACATTCCAAAGCAAGGGGCAGCCAGTGAAAAAGATTGTAGCTGAGAGAGGGTTCAAGTTGTGTAGGGTGAGGACAGGAGGAACCCTTGAGAAAGACCGTAGGGGACAGGAAGGGGTGTAGAAGGAGATAAGAGCAGAAATGTAAGAGGGTGCTGAAGAACAGAGAGACTCACAGGAGAGGAGGAGAATCTTGTATGAAATACGATACTTTATAGGTAGCCAATTGAGGGATTTCAGGAGGAGATGAGAGGGAAGGTATCTGGAAGAAAATGTGGCTATCGAAACATCAGCATAAAACACTGGAACTGTGCATATTTCACAGAAAAAGTAACTAGAAATACCTATCCCAGTTACAAATGTGTATTAATGTTCAAAACGTTGGTCCTCTAGGGCACACACAGAATTCATTTAAACCCCTTCTAGGACATAGAATCAAAAATGACTGAACTACTGGTTAACTCATCTGTGGATATCCTTAAATCTACACTCTTATGTTACCCTCAGAAACCAGAGTTGAGCTTATCGAGTCCAGTCTGTTCACATTTTCATAAAATATGCTATATAATCATTCAACAAGGATGTTTGTCAGAAGCTGTCATGCACAGTAGAGATGGCTGTGCGCGCTGCAGTCATGAGCAGTAGAGACTGCCTGCGCCGCTTGGTCCCAAGAAGGTGCGCAGAGAGGACTGCTGTCTGAATTCAGTGAGCCCCGCTCCGTATCAGCCGCGGTGTGGGCAGTCTCTACTGTGCATGACTGCACCACGCCAGTGATGACAGGATCTGGCCACCAGCCGAGGTTGCTGGGTGGCACTGTGGCCCTTGTACACGGGCTCTTCAACTAGTAACCTATGTTTGACTTAAAATGTTTTTATTTAAGACGCCCAGTTGTTTATGATAAAGGTTTGGGTAATGTTAACCCTTTGAGTGCCAGAGGGGTACACAACGCATTGCTACTTCACTGCTCCACGCGATGCAATCATGCATAGTAGAGACTGCCCGAACATGGGTAGTCTCTACTGTGCATGACTACATCGTAACAAACATCCTAGCGAATTATTATATAGGATTTTATAATCTCTATGATACCATGAGAGAAGATTCCATAAATCCATATCTAACAACTGTCCAGATTACTTTGACCCTTTGAATGTCATATGAGTGGCTAACACATTGTTTTAATGCATCTGGGCCCCCATTGACAATTAGAGGGTTAAAGACATATATAACAATAGTGAATTTATTGTAATTATATCACTCTGCTTGGCCTCGACCCACAAAATACCACATAGGGTCCAGACTAATGAAGAGATTGAAAAACTTTCCACACAGACATAGTTCTGGCACCTACTTATCAAATGTCTGAATAAGCGTTTCTGCTTGATAGCTACTCTCCATACCATAACATTAACTCCTTGGATTTTATAGTTCTCTAATATATTGAAGAACAAGACACTGGAGACAATTCTACTATCTAGGGTTAACTGGGGATCTTTTTCTGTCTAGAGTTTCATAACTACTGATAAATCTAGGCCTAAATATAAGAAAGAAATCCAAATTTACTGTACTAAAACAAAAAACACACACATTTGAAATGGAATACCAGCTTTATAGGACTTTGTCAAATAAATATCTTCAAGTTTGAAAGTTCAAATAGCAGAGCCTGATGTTTGGATACATTCACAGAAGAAAATATCTTATTACAGTTTTTGATATATTTATAGAAAGAACGTTTGTCATAAAATCCCTAGTGTAAGCCAAGCCAAAAAATGTTGAAAGAAAGCTATTTTATCAGAGGAGTTTTGTCTCTTGATCACATTTTTAATATGATAGGGCTTTTTCATTTTCTTTTTTGAAAGTTTATATAAAAATGGCATTGTATGCTAATATAGAAATATAATTTTTTGGATTTGACATTTGGCTTTGGAAGTCATATCTGCCTGAAAACTTAAAGGGACACTAGCGTTAATACAAAACTTGCTCATATGAAAGAGCCTATTTCAGAAGTTACAGACACACAGGTACTAAAAAGCAGCCAATTTTTTATTAACGCTTTAAAGACCAGGAAGGTGTACAGATTTGGTTAGTTGGGTTTCCTGCTGCATATAACAAGGACACTCCCATTTTTTCATTATAGAACTGTGAATGCCTATATCTCTCAAACCATAGTTTGAGAGATAGGGTTTGGAGCATATTAATTAATATTTTAACCTCTACAAAACTGGACATTTTTTGGGTCATTACTGTCCCTTAAATGCATGCCTGCACTGAAGGAATTCTGGGGCAAACCATCTGCATAATAAAGGACAAATAGAAGTCTCCATTGATTAAAATGGATCTTTTAACCCCTGTAATGCTAGAAAAGTCCCCAATCTATTGTTAAGCAATGCTTTAGAGACCTCTCTAGCATTCCAGGGGTTAAAATCACCTCCTAAATCAGTGTTTCTCAACTCCTGTCCTCAGGACCCACTAACAGGCCAGAATTTGATGATTCCCTTGTTAGAGCACAGGTGAGTTAATCAATATGAATCACCACACCTGGCCTGTTAGTGGGTCCTGAGGACAGGAGTTCAGAAACACTGTCCTAAATGAACATGTAGGCTGAATAGGCTGGGGAAGGAGGAGAAATGGGCGGGGAGTGGGATAAACAGACTGGAAAGGAGCAGAAGTGGGCAGAGTTTTATTAACCCTTTGAGTGCGTTGTGTACCCCTCTGTCAGTCAAAGGGTTAAAAACTCCCCATATCCGTAGAATCAGCCTCTGCCCCTGAGACCAGGTAATCAGCAGCAAATCTGGAGAGTTCCCAGCTAAGGGTATCTGATGCATTGTGTTGCAATGCTTTGGCATACCTCCCAAGTGTCCCTCTTTCAGACTCAAATCCCTTTGTCCCTCTTTCCCACTCTGATGTCTCTCTTTTTAGGAGATCAGACTGCGTGGTATATATATATGTGTATCACAGCACAGCACAGCTCCACAGCAATAAAAACTCACATTAATGTTTGTATAAAAGTCGTATATGTGTTTATACATTAGTCTGTATAAATAAAATACTTTGGCCTTGTTCTAAATAATTTATTTATTTACACAAAGAGGTGTCAGTAGATCATGTAATAAACTCTGTAATGCCCCGCCCACCAGCCACACCACCAAAAACACAAGTGTCCCTCTTTGGCCATTAGAAATGTTGGGAGGTATGCTTTGGATACCTCCCTGGCACTCAAAGGGTTAATCCCACGAATGCTAGAGATGTCACAATCGCATTGCTTTGCAATGATTTGGAGGCCTGCATATCATTTTTGGAAATTGTTATTTTCTCCTACAGTGAGGTAGCTTTAGAATTGCTCTGCATTGCCTTTGTACATAAGGCCAAACATCTCCAGATATTATGTACGTGTATTTTGAGTAATAAAAAATGCTGCCAGCAATAAACCCATGACATATGGTTAATCATCTGCCTTTGCATGACAAACTACTATAAATTGCCTGGAAGCCTAAAGTACTCTTAGTCCAGCTGTTATATATTTTTAACTCTCAAGGTCATGTAACTTTTCTTAACCAGAGAGGTATCCAACATATTGCAATGAAAGTGTCAAGTAAACAAAATGTGTGGTTGCATACCTCCCAAGTGTCCCTCTTTAGGAGGGACAGTCCCTCTTTTAGATCCAAATCACTCTGTCCCTCTTTCCCACCCTGATGTCCCTCTTTTTAGGTCATCATACTGTGTGGTGTGTATATACAGCAATAAAACTCTCATTACTGTTTGTATAAATGTCAGTATATGTGTTTATAAATTAGTCTCTGTAAATCAAATACTTTGGTCTTGTTATAAGTAATTTATCAGGTTTCACAAGTAGGGTCATGAAATAGTCCAAAAATTCTCGGTAATGCCACGCTCACCAGACACGCCCCCAGCCACACCCCCTAAAACATAAGTGTCCCTCTTTGGAAATTTGAAATGTTGGGAGGTATGTGGTTGTGATCCTCATTTCAAATATATAATTAAAATTATTGAAAATATGTTTAGCTGTTTACATTCATGGTTAGATCACTGGTATTTAAAATCACGTTCTTTGAAATGGTGTCATTTTAGGTTTATTTAACTGTTTCCCTAAAAATATAAATTGCAGTTTAAATTTCTATAGGAATAATAGTTTAAACCATTGTATGTGAAAGAGGTCTCCAACACATTGCTCTGATTTGTGTTGGAGACCTCTGTGGCATACAAAGAGTTAACTCCTTAAGGACAGAGCAGCCCAGGGGAGGGGAGCTCTGGAGGACCAGGGCTTGTTACTTTCTTATACAGAAGTGATCTGTGATCTCAGCACAGTGTACACCCGTGCTGCAATCACAAACTTCAATGAAGCCCGGACAACCATATTAGTCCTGCAATGCCATCGGGCGTTAAAGGGACAGTAATGCCCCACAAAAAATTATTCTTGTTTTGTAGAGGTTAAAAAAATTAATTATGTGGCACAGATCCTATCTCTCAAACTGCTATGGTTTGAGAGATATTTGCATTGAAAGTTTCCCTTTTCCGGCTGTCAGCTGTAAAGCTGACAGCAGGAGATTCAAGTCGGCTGTCTCAAGGAGGCTCTTCAGCAGAGCAGAAATCTGGTTATTTTAAAAGAACTACTTCATTGTAACGGTCTACAAAGTGTGCTTGCAAACCAGGCACACTTTGTAGACCTTTGCAATGAAGTAATTCTTTTTAAATAATGTGATTTCGGCTGCAGAGCCGCTGGCTGGTCCCCGGACCGGGATCTCCTGCTGTCAGCACAGCGATGACATCAGGAGAAGGGGAGGGAGGGGGAGGCTTTCAATGTGAATATCGATTTGAGAGATGGGATTTGCTGCAAATCATTTTTTTTAACTTCTACAAAACAAAATACATTTTTTATGTGACATTAGTGTCCCTTTAAGAGGTTCAAAAATCTGGTTTAGATTTTTCTTATTCAATCTGTCCAATATCTGTTGCCTTTTTATAATATAAAAGGCACAGTTATAATTAATAAATCACAGAATTGTATTTAGTATTCAGATTAAAAATGCAGAATGTTATTTTTTCCATAAGAAATTTGTACATGGATTTAAAAAAAATTGTAGTATGGTTTAGTATATAATTGTAATTACAGTGTGATGTGTAATGCTGTTCAATTTATACAAGAGTGAATAGATGTGACTGTCTAAATAAAGATCAATATTCATGGGCTCTTTTAATCAATAGGTCTGTACTGGAGAGGATACATACAAGCAAATTCAGTGTAAATTTATACAAAATGGATTATTTTTTTCTCTTTACATACATTTTTTAAACTGTAAACATAAAAAAGGAGGGACATATTTGTCTGCTTCTATTTACGTATCCAGTATTGGGACCCTGAGACTCAATGTTTTAAACCAAATCTCAGGGTGATGGGCCAAACTCTCAGGATGAGAGAGTCAAGTGTTTCCTACTGTATGATTTACTGCTTAATTAATGTCCAGATTAGTAACATTTCTACCAGACAGTCAGATAGAGAAATTCTGCTTGTCTGGTGAGTGTTTAACCCCTTAACGACCCTTGACGGTCATAGTATGTCAAGGGTCAATTTGACTTAATGACCGATGACGTACTATGACCGTCATCAAATTCCGGGCTCCTCCCGTGGCTGCACACCCTTCAGGGAGTCCGTAACGCAACGGAGCAATAAAAAAAAATTGCTCCGTGGTTGTTCAGTCGGGTTGCGGCGCGGATTCCCCGGTCCTTAAGGGGTTAAGAAGCCATATATCACAACTGTAGAATGTTAACCCCTTAAGGACCCATGACGGTCCTGCACTGTCATGGGTTGTTATACCCTTAACGACCCATGACGGTCCAGGACCGTCATGGCTTAAATGATAGCAGCGTGCCTCCGTGCACGCTGCTATCATTAAATCCAGGCTGAGACTGAGGGCTCCGAGACCGGGGCATTCAGTCTCAGCCCTTCTTCCTTCCTCTGGTTCATGCGATCGCCGTATCAGCGATCACATGTACCGGCATAGTGACAGACAGAGGCAGCATGCAAAGCATGCTGTCTGTGCCTGTCTCGTCTGCCTCTGTCTCCCTTGCTCTCAAAGTAAGGGAGACAGAAGTAGACGGGAGACACCTAGTGGTTAAAAAAAATACAGCAGTTGGGGGTATTTACCCCTTCACTGCTGGTGCAGGAGGCTGGCTAAATGCAGGTCAATTTTTGACCTGCAATTTTACACTTTTTTTTTTTTTTTTTTTTTTTAAACACAACACACTTTTTTTTTTTTTTTACAAAAACATTTTTATTTAAAAAAAAAATATATAATTAAACAATATTACAAGTGTGATTGTTGTGGATCCATGTAATACACTTATATACACCACCAAAAATTGTCAAAATAGGGTGGGAAAAAGGGACATGGGGATTTTCACCCAGGGGGGACAGTGGCCACTTTAAACTGCACATTTTGTAGGTATGACTGACCGGACATACCTTTCATGCAGTCTCCATAAAAATTTAACCCTTTGTGGCCAATTGATCCTAAGAGAAAAATCAAAAATGGTGTTTTTTTTACATTTTTTTACCTTTTTTTTTATTTTAATAAAGTGAATGGTGGGTTATCCATATAAATAGGGTATCAAATGAAAGCCCTATTTATGCTTAAAAAAACAGTATATAATTTATGGGGGTGGAATAAAAGCCTAAGAGGGAAAACACTGTTGAACAAAGACATAGTCAAAAAGGTCAGAATTGCTCCGGTCCTTAAGGGAAAACGACCTCAGATTTTCCCAGTCCTTAAGGGGTTAAAGCAGGGGTGTCTGCAGAAATTTTTCCAGGGGGGGAACAAAGCCATAATATGACCCCCAGGCCAGCCCATCCAGGCCCATTGTTTATATGAAGGACGCCCATGTGTTAAAGGATCATTCAAGGCTGAGAGGATAATTTCTGGGTTACAGCAAACACTAACTTAACACCTAGAATCTACTTTCTTAAGAGTTAATATTTCAAATAGCTCATTACAAATGTTCCCAGGTATACATGCATACCAATGGATTTGTACTATCAAAAGATATGTTAATGACATACCTTATTCTAATATGCTGTTTTCAGACTGTCATATCTCATAGATATTTTTTTTGTGAGCCAGAAAGGTATCCAATGTTGCAATGCTCTCAAAGGGTTACGAGCTATCTGAGACCACACACTGTATACGCATACTATATATATAATCCCAGTGAAGTCTCTTAATATATATTTTCTAATGTTTTTCCCCTGTCCAGAGAAATATACTTGAACACTTGTTAATACATGAAGACATTTATGAGTGATCACATGTGTAGAGCTGCGGAGAGCAGCACATACACATAACTTTAATCCAGGCTTGTTTGTTAAAGGGATAGTAATGTTTTGCAAAAATAGCAGCTCCGATTAATCTTCATAGTATCTGGGCCATGGAGAGTGTTATTTCAATACTGTCAGAGTTGTAGTTCAAGAGTAATTGAATGATAAAGTATTCCCCTCCCTCCCCTTTTACCAAGAGTAAGCAGCCTTCCCTCACATGTGGAATCTGGTCCCTTGACCGGAAAGGTCACAGCAATGGACACTCTTCTTACTGTGAGCATAAGGAAAACCCTGCCCCCTTGACAGATTTTTCAGGTTTTGCCTTATGCTCACTGAAGATTGTCCCTCTCTGCGATCCATTTGGAGAGTGTTGCTGCTCTGAGGGGAGCAGTGGGATAATTTATTATTTAGATACCCTTGAACTAAAACTCTGACAGTATTGAAATAACACTCTCCTTGGCCCAAATACTATAAAGATTAATTGGAGCTGGTTTTATTGTGAAACATTACTATCCCTTTAACAAACCAGTCTGGATTAAAGTTATGTGTATATGCTGTTCTCCGCAGCTCTATACATGTGATCACTCACAAATGCCTTCTTGTATTAATGAATGATCAATTATATTTCTCTGTACAGGGGGAAACATTAGAAAATATATATTAAGAGACTATCCCTTTAAATCTTTCTTTGTATAAATGTATGATTGCTTTTACTTAAGTGTTGCCATCTTATGATTATGATTTATGTGCTCAGAGATTATAAAAGGCAACACTCACTGGATTGTAGTGGGTTTTGTGGTGTTTGCTGCATTCCATGGACCCTATAAACAAAGAAATATTGAACAATTCTGGGCCAACCCGGTTCGTCACACAGTAGGCTGACCAGACCTCACCTGTATCCGGGGACGCATAGGAGAAATGCATACTGCAGGACTGCATTGATTTCCTTGAAGTACTGCAAAATGGCTATTTCCTTTGTGTCCCTGGTTAAAGGTGAGATCTGGTCAGCCTATCACAGAGGACCAGTAAAAATTTCCATTGATTTGAACTGGGCTTTTAATTCCTTGGGGGGGGGATGCACTAAGGCATGATAAATAGGTGATAAAACAGAGATGACGTCTCCAGTGATATCACTTCTCCAAGTCCTATGTTATTGTTTGGAGCCTATGCACTAAGATCTCTCAGACTTTGGAGATATTTGTGTATAGACTATATCGAATGACATAGGAAGTAGAGAAGCAAGTATTATCACACCTTAGTGCATAACCCCCACTGAATGCTAGGGAGGCTTCCATGGCCTTGCTAAGCAATGCATTGGAGACGTTTCCAACATACAAGCAGTTGAAACCTTTTTTAAACCCCTGGTCATCTTGAGAATTTTTATTTGTCCCTGTCTATGCTTCAGTTTATTTGACTCAAAATTGCTCTTCTTTGTCTTTGTGCCAATGGAATGTGCCATGTTTTATATTGCACTTTGTAAAAAATATCTTAGGAGTCCCATATTGCTATAGCTGCATTTTATTGTTGACACAAATCCAAGCACTGCATGGAACAATTTGTATTCTAACTTCCTTTGCATTGATTTATCTATCTTTTCTTTTCATTTATAGCAGTTTATCCAAACCAGTCACTTGTTCAGTAACTCCTCAATTAGAGGTTTGTTTCCATCATTTTCAATAGGTATACATTACATTCAATATTTATAGAAGCAAATGATTACCTTTCATTTGTTTATTGCCAAGTAAAACAGCTGCAGAGCAGCCAGCAGGAATATAGATTCCCAAAGTGACCCTGTTTGGCAGACCAAATGATGGTGCTCTTTAAGATGTCATCTTTACCAATTCGTGTTGCATGAGCCCACACCTGCCTGCACAGGCAGCCTTCATCAGCAATATGTTCTGCCTGATTGCTATAGGTCATTCTTACATACAACAGAATAATGATACAAGAATACATGTTTGAAGCTAAATTACAATGGCTTTATATCCATTCATGAAAAACTTCCTTGACTTGAAAAATAATAATTGTATATATACAGATTGTGTCCAAACTATAATATTATTACATCTAGAGCCAACAAGAGAGAAATGCTTTCTCAAACTGTTACATCAATAAATCCCATAGAGAATTCAACTGATGATAATTAAAGTGATTATTTAGTACAATTATATTTTTCACTCCATTATGAAATCCAGTATTAGTGCTGCTGAAGTGTTTTCCCTCGTTGTTATTCTTTGTTAAATTAAAATGTTTTATTCAAAAAAAGTAGCTCGATGAAACCCTTTGAGATCCAGAGAGGTACACAATGAATTGCGAAGTAATGCATTGCGTACCCCTCTGGCATTCAAAGGGCTGGAATCCCATAGGATTGTTTGCACAATAATACAATAACTGTGTACCAGTTGGTAAAGTTGGAATATGTGTCAGTTATGCCTGTTTTTGTAATATATATAATGATTGGACACTAAAAAAAATCATTTCTATCATTTTTGCCTTTTACTTAATTAGACATTTATAAAGGAGCGATAAAACAATAACATACATGCAAAACTGTACTCAGTTTAAGAGAACTCAATGTTATGTAATTTACGGCTTCCCTTTAACCCCTTAAGAACCGGCCGCGCATGCACTTTGCGGTCACTTAAGGACCACGGAGCATTTTTTTTTCCCAAATCCAATTCCGGACTCCCTGAACAGCGTGCAGCCATGCGTGGAGCCTGGAATTCCATGATGGTCCTGGACCATCATGGGTCCTTAAGGGTATAACAACCCATAATGGTCCATGACCATCATGGGTCCTTAAGGGGTTAAATTTGTAGACACTCTAAATCTCTCTCTATTTGCAGACCTCCCCCCCTTCCCTGGTAAAGTCTCCATATAACTTGTTGGACTGATGACAATCCTATAACTGTTGAGTGATAAACAAGTTCGAAGTGCCCAAAGTAATATTTCTGTTACCAGCTATAAATAATTTTCAGAAACAAATTCCTCTGTTATAAATAAGAGAGATGGATACAGATAAAAATTGTTATTTAGAGAATGTAGGTGTTATGTTCTAGGAAGGGCAGAGTATAATTTAAGAAGTCCAGAGTCCATAGGGATTTGGATAGTTTTAAATATCTCAGTTATTATAGAAGTGGAATGTTTTATATGAAAGCATTTTTAGCTATTACTGTATTTTTAAAAACAATTTGCCCATATAGTATTAATACATTAAAATAAAATATTTGTAATACTGTCTCCGTTTCATAATGTTCATTTTCAGTCTGCCTTTCACAGATAACTTATAAAATCTAAACAGAACAAAGAAATACAACACAAATGAGGGTCACTACTGTATCACCTTGTGCCACAGGAGCCCACAAATCCTGCCATCTTCTCTGTCTTAGTGACTAGCAAACAATGGGGGAGATTCACTAAGAAACGATGATAAACAGGTGATAAAGTAGAAATTACTTCTCCAGTGATATCACTTGTCCAAATCCTATGTTATTCTATGGAGCCTATACAGTAAGATTTCCCCAACTTTGGAGATTTTAGTGCATAGGCTCCATAGATTAACAGAGGAACTGGAGTGGTGATAAACTCTGCTTAGTGAATCTCCCCATAGTCTTTATTATGTCTGATGCTCAGTAATTAACGTCTTAGGCAGGAATATTGTTATGGTTATTCTATGCAGCAATTTCAAATGGAAGACAGAAAGAGTAACGTAAGGGGTTATATTACTTTTGTTTAAATACTTGTACTGTGTTCAAATACTTAAATTTGAATAAAACAATTTACACTTAGTCTGTTTTAGTTTAGGTAGCAAAGTAATGTAGTTCATGAGTTTTTATATTTTACTGTCAGTGTGAGAATGGAAAACAAAGGGGTGATTTCAGATATATGCATGTTGGTCTGAAGTTGAGGTTAATTGAAGTTTCAGTTGTATTCAGGAAATACATGTTCTCTGTTCTCTTACTAAGAAGTTCTAACATCAACTAAAAATATGATATTTGCATTTTTCACACAATATGTATGTAGTACTAGTAGCGTGCACATTTGTACATAAGTATTTTCACATTTACAGGATTTAATATATCTATTTTGCATGATCTAGAGAAATGGGAGCTTTTTGGCTTCCATCTCTGCTACATGTGAATCCATTGTTAAGCTATGGCTATTTTGATAAAGGAATTTTTGCAAAAAAAAAGTAACGTTTGTCTATAAAAGAGTTTTTAGAGAATTTAAGGCAATGTTTCTCAACAATAGCTTTCAGGTCATATATTTAGAATATTGCTGTTTGATCACAGATGGCTAATCACTGGATTAACGACTATGACGAATCTTCCTGTGTAGGAATATCATTAAAGGAACATTAACACCTAAAATAAACTGGAGTTACATACATTTAAATAACCTGTACCCCATGTTAGCATCTGTACAAATTCTTTATTTGCTCCCTAAGGCCGAAAATCGAATCTTACATATTCTCTGTGGTGGCATCCATTCTTGCCTTTTGACTCCCAGACTACCATTGCCGCGACAATTTTGATAGGTGTCTCTGAAGTGATAGTTCAGGATAAATAACTTGAGATAAGCAAAATACAAGAGCAGTTGGTACTAATGCCAATAAATTAAGTGCCTTAGCACTTGTCTCTCATTACAATTATTCATAGCTGGGAACACTCTGGATTTACCCCAGAGACTCCGGTTTTTGCTGCTAATTACCGGGCCTTCAACTCAGAGGCTAATTCTCCGGATGTGGGGAGTTTTTAATAAAACTCTGCCCACTTCTGTGTCTTCTCGGTCTGTTCCTCCCTCTCTCCGCCCACTTCTCCTCCTTCCCCAGCCTATTCCTCCTGCTTTGTTCCCAGGTATGCAAGGATCACAATAAAGATGTAACCAAATACTCTTTGACTAGGACAGTCTACACATGCAATAAAAAACAAAATAAGAATATATATATATATATATATATATATAGTCCTTAGAAAGTTAAGATTATCATGTGCCAGAGCCATTTTAATGCATAGGTATACCTGGGCACACACCAGGGGCCTCCCATCTCAGGAAGCCTCACCTAGGGCTTCCAAAAGTCCCATCTTTTACATAAAGGAACCAATTTAATCCTTTGGTCACATGGCCAGTGAGGAGGGATTCAGTTGTGAGTGGACAACATGCAAATGTGGATGATTTTCCTACAAATTGGAAGAAAGGAAGAGGAAGGTTAGAACTAAACTTAAGGATTCTAAATGAAAATATATATTTGGGGGCCTCTCTTCACAATTCCACTAGTGGCCTCAGGGCGGTGTTCATAAAACTGCCCTGCTATGTGCAGAGTTTGAGGTCTATCTTCTGGCTAGCAATCATGTTTGCCTCTATGGATATCAAAGACTGATTGAAGATGCTATTTCTTGAACAAAGGCACAAGGGCAAAATTCATAGGGCTGTTAGGGTTCTCTGTTTTTAGTCAGGTAATTGGGGGCTAGGAGACGTTAGTTCTCCTTTAGCTAATGTGTGGTGCAGAATTCAGGAAATCCTCAGAAGACAATCAAAACGGTTATTACTAGGCTCAGAATAACATATACTGAACAGCGCCCAGGTTAATTTGGATTGTGGCAGCGAGATGAAAGTACAGAGTGGTTATGACTCAATTGTAAAGGTGATCACATGTTTTGTACCTTTAACTGTCATGTCATATGCTAAATTGTGAATATAAGGGGCAAAATGTGTCAGTGCCCCCCCCCCACACACACACACATACACACAAACAGACATGTGACCACCTTTTTACTTAAGCTATAAACCATCCACCCATTGTTGTCACTGCTAGAACACGGTGAGTGTGATTTAGATCAGGATTCCACTGCAGTGAATAACTATATCAAGGGTTTTATCTAAAAATGTCTCAATATACTTCAGTATAACAACGGCAACATAATTTATGTCTTAATAACAATAACTGGAGAAATTTTGGCGAAAATCAGAATACCTCAGGGGAGAAATAGGTGCACCATAGGGGACAAATACAAATTACCATTGATTTGTATGGTGCTTTTAACCCAATGAAAGTATCATTCATAGAAAAAAGCAACATCTAAGCTCACAGACTGCCAACATCTTGAAGTAACATACAATGGATCAGTAGAAGACCTTTTAAAAAAGTTGCTTTATTGAATGACATGGTATAAGAAAAGCAATAGGACTTACATAAAATGATCACAGCAGTCCACTCCTTAAGTGTTTAAGGTACAAGCCTCCTTCATCAGAAGACATCTTCTGTTAAAGAAGGCCTGTATGCCTCTGAAACGCATAAGGATTGGACCGATGTGATCTTTCTGTGTAAGTCCTATTGCTCTTTTTTATGCCATGCCATTCAATAAAGCTATTTTTTTTAATTTCCTCTATTGATCTATCGTATATTACTTCAAGATCTTGGCAGTCTGTGAGCTTAGATGTTGCTTTTTTCTATGAATGATACTTTTGTTGAGTACTGTGCGGGAGTCCTTTACAACTAGGCCTCAGACTGTACTGGAGTAGTGGAGCGGGTCTGCCTATTGGTCTGTTACTTCTGTGAAGTTTTAACCCAATGAATGCTAGACACATCTCTAGCTAATTGTTTTGCAATGCATTGGACACCTCTCTAGCTCTTTGTTTTGCAATGCATTGGACACCTCTCTAGTATTCAAGGGGTTAAAATACCCATTTACATCAACTAGCTTTGGCCAGTTTATATATAGATAGATAGATAGATACATTGTATATATAAATTTTTTCCATGACTAAGAATAATAAAAAGAAAAGAAAAAAAATATGTATATATTTTATATATGTATATACCAGTCAGTAAATCAGTGGTTTCATCCTGTTCATCGTTCATTGTACACCTTGAGTCATCCAGATTGATACTGTATTCAGGGTGTCAGAGTGGGCATCAAAATATCATTTGCACTGTTTCTTACATTTTCCTTTTTTAGGTTACACTCTCTGTAATTTTAACAGCTTAGAACAAGATGTATTTTCTATGAGTACAACTATGCTCTGCAATAAAGCTTTCAAGTACAAAATATTTTATTACAATAATAAGCAACTATGGATATATTTTCTTTGACATCAAAGAACTAGCAACCAGTTTATTTGCTGTTGTAACAGAGCAGGAATCCAGCAGCTGACAATATATTTTCTCTTTTCTTGTTCCTCTCTAGAGTGGGGATCTCACTTCCTGTAGACCTCATCATTTTGAGGTGGGGCTAAAATGAGCATAACCAGTGACGAAGTGAATTTCTTGGTGTATCGTTATCTCCAGGAGTCAGGTAAATTATTATTTTTCATTATTTATCATCGTAGATACAGGTAGACGATGGCTATAGCATAATGTCTAATGTCTAAATCCTCTGGTGCTGTTGCACTATTATCGTAATAGGCTGGCCAAGACCAGTGTCTCTTAGGAATCTATCAACTACCTTTGATCATTCTGTTAACCTGAATATCTTAATTACTAGTGAAAGTATAGGAAAGATTCACAAGAGAATGAGACTGATGGACTCAGAGTTAGAATTCTGACAATTGTGAAACAATTCATCTGTTACATCGGGGACAAACAAATATTCTTATTGATTTATCTGAAATGTTTTACCTTTGAATGATGAGATGGTCTCACATTTGCAGTGTTAAAAGCCCTTAAATCAATAGGAATTCTATTTGTTCCTTGTAGTGCAGCTGGTTTGTTCAAGTATTGCTTAAAATATGTTTATTCCACCAGCCTCAATCTATAATGCTCTGTTTTCTTTTGTGGTAATCTTTCTGACTTCTGTGTAGTCTTATGTCAGGCTTCTACCACGCTCTTCTGGGGGAGTCCTGGCTTTAGTGTTTACAGATAAAGGTGAATGTAAAAAATGTGTGTATGGATATATACACTTTTATTTTGAAACATCAGAGCCAGTTCTCCATATTAGAAAAAACTAAATGTTTCCTTATCTATAAACAGCTGTAGGAAATGCAAAGCAATTAGTTGGATACCTCTCTGGCAATCAAAGGGTTAACATGCAAAAGAGACTTAACCTGCTGTGTTGATAGCATGCAAGTGTTGAAAGTCAGAACTGCGTGGCATGCAAGACATTGACTTGTTCAAATACATTGCTCTTAGAACACTGTTTCTGAGAATGAGGAGGGGCGGAGTGGTGTGAAGTAGGAAGACGCTGTGTGTGTGTGTGTGGGAAAGGAAGATGATGTGAAGGACATGGGTTTATAAGGGGAGAAATTATGTGGATAGGGGAGTGATGGTGTATATGTGGGCAGTATGGTCTGTTAGAGGGGAAGATGGGAGTGATGGGATGAGAGAGGGAAATGCCCTGCATAAACGAGAGTGGGCTGGCCACAGAATTTGTGGGATGCATGGACGGCAGGGACGGAGTAGATGGGGGGTGAGACAATATACCAGGACCCTGTTTTTATACACAGGCAATAATGTGTTTGTCAGTAAGAACACCCTGTTAAGAGATTAACAGGACATCAGCAGTGGTGGTTGTGTCAAAGCCAGAGAAGAGTCACAGTGTTGCAAGAAAATGTTACATGAAGCTTGTGATATTAGCTGTTTATTTGTTTAAACATTTGGAGATGTTTAAGGAAGGGCATCCCATACACATCACCAGCAGTTCGACAACTCTGCATGCTAATGAGGAGATTCCCACCTCCCCTTGCATCACTAAATCACTAATACTTATATGCATATGGAGATGTATGTTTTCATCGGCAAGGTGATGTACTTACTACACATCACCAGACACACATTAACACAACATAGGACTTTAGTGTTTCTCTTCCTTGCTGCATGTCTCAATCACTACAGAGCACTTTTGCCACTGATTTGTAAATAAATTTTCTCTTATTTTCCTGAGAGTGCTTCCTTCGATTTACAGACTCTCTCTCTCTCTCTCTCTCTCTCTCTCTATATATATATATATATATATATATATATATAAAACGTTAAACCGTAAAAAAAAAAAATATATATATATATATATATATATATTCCTCATTGCATAAATATGGTCTCGTCAGGAGACACACACACCCAGGGGTGGCAGTAAGGAGGGGATATAGAAATCTCCTCCCTATTGCCAATGCTGGGGATACAGGAGTGGCCAGGGTTTGCCCTCCCTCAACTTCCTGCTCAACCAGAAACAAATATAGCTGACACACACACACACACACACACACACACACACACACACACACACACACACACACACAAACACACAGAACACATAGAATCACTCACTCTGACTTCCAGTAGCCTCAGCTGGACCTGTAATACAGCTACTGAAGGGAAGCTGCAGCACCAGGGGAACACAATGGTACTCAAAGGATTAAGGTAATCAGTCATTGCTCAATTATTTTATGAGTGTCAACATTTTCCATGCAAGACAGAGGACAGGCAGCAATCAGGTACACACTTAACCCCTAAACTGCCACATGGTTGTGTTCAGGACAGACAAGCAGCATAAGGGGAAGTGTCCTCAAAATGCTCACACTGTAAACTTCCATTTCCCTCTCACTTCTCCTCCTTCCCCAGCCTATTCCTAACACTTTTTCACATGTATGTTAAGCCCCACCCCTACTTGTAATTAAGCCCAGCCCCCTTTTATCCCAGATTGCCTCATTGATCTCTTCCCACTAGTTCCAGGTGAGTCCCCCCCAGGGACTCCCCAAGACAAAGTTCCCAGGTATGAACACGCTTCCCACTGCAATTTAACTGTGACATGACCCACCAGTGTATACTGCATGCCACACTATACCTTAATCCTTTGAGTGCCAGAGTGGTGCACAACACATTGCAAACCTATTTGGCACTCAAAGGGTTAACATGTTGCTATAACGATCCTTTTATTTTCTGCTTTCCATTTGCACAGCCTAAACACACACAGGCATAATACAGCAATTCTAGCCCAAAGTAAAGGAGAATGTGTTTCGAAATTAGTCTGTGTAAATAAACTATTTTAGTCTTGCTGCAAATCATTTATTCAGTTACACAAAGAGGTGTCAGTAGGTTTAAACCCTTATACACTCTTAACTTACAGGGAAGTAATGTACAAGGGAGAGAGGGATGTTGGACACCTATGCTACTCAAACAGTTAACCCTTGGAGTGTCACAGGGGTATGCAATGCATTGCTTCGTAATACGTTGACAAACCCTCTGCCACTCAGAGGGTTAAAGGAATAGTATTACTTCTATTAAAGTTTAGCTCTGAGTCTTCTTTATATTTTTTAACATGTAGCACTATATTTCATTACTTATAGTGTTGTACTTAAAACAATATTCAAGCTGAAAGTATCCCCTCCTGCACCTTTCCCTGCATCACTCAGTCACTCAGTCTGGTCCGGAAGGAGTGTGGCAATGGACAATCTTCACTAAGCAAAAGGAAAATCCTGCCCTCCTTCATCAAGAGGTTCAGCAAGAGCCAGAACCTCCACACATAGGGGGCTGTGTTACTATACTCTGTGTGTGTGTGTGTGTGTGACTGTTGCGTGTGTGTGCATATGTCTGTTGTGTGTATGTATGTCTGTTGCATTTGTGTGTGTGTGTGTGTGTATACGTATGTCTGTTGCATATGTGTGTGCATATGTCTGTTACATGTTTGTGTGCGTGTGCGTAGGTCTGTTGCATCTCTGTGTCTGCATGCCTGTTGCATATGGGGGGCTATTTGTAAACCATTCATTTTGTCGACAAAATTGCAGCAGTTAGGTCACCAAAGTCATGTTGTCTATTAAATGTTTGTATATATATTTCACAAAATACATTGTTGTTTACTCAGTGCACAGAATATGTCAATCAAGTCACCAAATGATGAAAGTATCCCACCAAATGAATTCAGTGCACAGAATATGTCAATCAAATCACCAAATGATGAAAGTATCCCACCAGATGAATTCAGTGCACGTTGCACAGTATATGTCAATGAAGTCACCAAATGTTGAAAGTATCCCACCAGATGAATTCAGTGCACAGAACAGGTCAATCAAATCACCATATGATGAAAGTATCCCACCAAATGAATTCAGTGCACAGAATATGTCAATCAAATCACAAAATCTTGAAATGATCCCACCGAATTTGTCAATAAATCCAAAAAAAAAATGAAATGTTGTCACCAAATTAATTCCGTTGCACCGAATATGTCATTCAAATTACCAAATGATGAACGGATTCATGGAATATATCAATAAAATCACGAAATGTTGAAAGGACCAAATTTGTCAATAAATCCACAAACAGCTCACATTTTGTCACCAAATAAATTCCATCGCTTCGAAAATGTAAATCAAATCACCAAATGATGAACGGGTTCATGGAATATGTCAATCAAATCACGAAATGTTGAAAGGACCGAATTTGTCAATAAATCCACAAAAAGCTGAAATTTTGTCACCAAATGAATTCCGCCGCACCGAATATGTCAATCAAATCACCAAATGATGAACGGGTTCACAGAATATGTCAATCAAATCACGAAATGTTGAAAGGATTCCACCGAATTTGTCAATAAATCCACAAACAGCTGATATTTTGTCACCAAATGAATTCCGTCGCACCAAATATGTAAATCAAATCACCAAATGATGAACGGGTTCATGGAATATGTCAATCAAATCACGAAATGTTGAAAGGACCAAATTTGTCAATAAATCCACAAAAAGCTGACATTTTTTCACGGAATTCCTTTTGGTGAAAAAATGTCAGCTTTTTGTGGATTTATTGAATATGTCAATCAAATCACCAAATGATGAACGGGTTCATGGAATATGTCAATCAAATCACGAAATGTTGAAAGGACCGAATTTGTCAATAAATCCACAAAAAGCTGAAATTTTGTCACCAAATGATGACAGGACCGAATTTGTCAATAAATCCACAAAAAGCTGACATTTTGTCAACAAAAGGAATTCCGTCACATCAAATATGTCAATCAAATCACCAAATGATGAACAGGTTCACGGAATATATCAATCAAATCACGAAATGTTGAAAGGACTGAATTTGTCAATAAATCCACAAAAAGCTGAAATTTTGTCACCAAATGAATTCCGCTGCACCGAATATGTCAATCAAATCACCAAATGATGAACGGGTTCACAGAATATGTCAATCAAATCACGAAATGTTGAAAGAATTCTACCGAATTTGTCAATAAATCCACAAACAGCTGACATTTTGTCACCAAATGAATTCCATCGCACCAAATATGTAAATCAAATCACCAAATGATGAACGGGTTCATGGAATATGTCAATCAAATCACGAAATGTTGAAAGGACCAAATTTGTCAATAAATCCACAAAAAGCTGACATTTTTTCACAGAATTCCTTTTGGTGAAAAAATGTCAGCTTTTTGTTGATTTATTGAATATGTCAATCAAATCACCAAATAATGAACAGGTTCATGGAATATGTCAATCAAATAACGAAATGTTGAAAGGACCGAATTTGTCAATAAATCCACAAAAAGCTGAAATTTTGTCACCAAATGATGACAGGACCGAATTTGTCAATAAATCCACAAAAAGCTGACATTTTGTCAACAAAAGGAATTCCTTCACACCAAATATGTCAATCAAATCACCAAATGATGAACAGGTTCACGGAATATATCAATCAAATCACAAAATGTTGAAAGGACTGAATTTGTCAATAAATCCACAAAAAGCTGAAATTTTGTCACCAAATGAGTTCCGCCGCACCGAATATGTTAATCAAATCACCAAATGATGAACTGGTTCACAGAATATGTCAATCAAATCACGAAATGTTGAAAGAATTCCACCGAATTTGTCAATAAATCCACAAACAACTGACATTTTGTCACCAAATGAATTCCGTCGCACCAAATATGTAAATCAAATCACCAAATGATGAACGGGTTCATGGAATATGTCAATCAAATCACGAAATGTTGAAAGGACCAAATTTGTCAATAAATCCACAAAAAGCTGACATTTTTTCACGGAATTCCTTTTGGTGAAAAAATGTCAGCTTTTTGTGGATTTATTGAATATGTCAATCAAATCACCAAATGATGAACG
The DNA here is from genome assembly GCA_037306005.1 of Rhinophrynus dorsalis. Taxonomy (NCBI): domain Eukaryota; kingdom Metazoa; phylum Chordata; class Amphibia; order Anura; family Rhinophrynidae; genus Rhinophrynus; species Rhinophrynus dorsalis. The sequence continues at coordinate 164,016,200 of CM074719.1, read as the reverse complement.
GGTTCATGGAATATGTCAATCAAATCACAAAATGTTGAAAGGACCGAATTTGTCAATAAATCCACAAAAAGCTGATATTTTGTCACAAAAGGAATTCCGTCACACCAAATATGTCAATCAAATCACCAAATGATGAACAGGTTCACAGAATATATCAATCAAATCACGAAATGTTGAAAGGACTGAATTTGTCAATAAATCCACAAAAAGCTGAAATTTTGTCACCAAATGAGTTCTGCCGCACCGAATATGTCAATCAAATCACCAAATGATGAACGGGTTCATGGAATATGTCAATCAAATCACGAAATGTTGAAAGGACCAAATTTGTCAATAAATCCACAAAAAGCTGACATTTTTTCACGGAATTCCTTTTGGTGAAAAAATGTCAGCTTTTTGTGGATTTATTGAATATGTCAATCAAATCACCAAATGATGAACGGGTTCATGGAATATGTCAATCAAATCACGAAATGTTGAAAGGACCGAATTTGTCAATAAATCCACAAAAAGCTGAAATTTTGTCACCAAATGATGACAGGACCGAATTTGTCAATAAATCCACAAAAAGCTGACATTTTGTCAACAAAAGGAATTCCGTCACATCAAATATGTCAATCAAATCACCAAATGATGAACAGGTTCACGGAATATATCAATCAAATCACGAAATGTTGAAAGGACTGAATTTGTCAATAAATCCACAAAAAGCTGAAATTTTGTCACCAAATGAATTCCGCCGCACCGAATATGTCAATCAAATCACCAAATGATGAACGGGTTCACAGAATATGTCAATCAAATCACGAAATGTTGAAAGAATTCCACCGAATTTGTCAATAAATCCACAAACAGCTGACATTTTGTCACCAAATGAATTCCATCGCACCAAATATGTAAATCAAATCACCAAATGATGAACGGGTTCATGGAATATGTCAATCAAATCACGAAATGTTGAAAGGACCAAATTTGTCAATAAATCCACAAAAAGCTGACATTTTTTCACAGAATTCCTTTTGGTGAAAAAATGTCAGTTTTTTGTTGATTTATTGAATATGTCAATCAAATCACCAAATAATGAACAGGTTCATGGAATATGTCAATCAAATCACGAAATGTTGAAAGGACCGAATTTGTCAATAAATCCACAAAAAGCTGAAATTTTGTCACCAAATGATGACAGGACCGAATTTGTCAATAAATCCACAAAAAGCTGACATTTTGTCAACAAAAGGAATTCCTTCACACCAAATATGTCAATCAAATCACCAAATGATGAACAGGTTCACGGAATATATCAATCAAATCACAAAATGTTGAAAGGACTGAATTTGTCAATAAATCCACAAAAAGCTGAAATTTTGTCACCAAATGAGTTCCGCCGCACCGAATATGTCAATCAAATCACCAAATGATGAACGGGTTCACAGAATATGTCAATCAAATCACGAAATGTTGAAAGAATTCCACCAAATTTGTCAATAAATCCACAAACAGCTGATATTTTGTCACCAAATGAATTCCGTCGCACCAAATATGTAAATCAAATCACCAAATGATGAACGGGTTCATGGAATATGTCAATCAAATCACAAAATGTTGAAAGGACCAAATTTGTCAATAAATCCACAAAAAGCTGACATTTTTTCACGGAATTCCTTTTGGTGAAAAAATGTCAGCTTTTTGTGGATTTATTGAATATGTCAATCAAATCACCAAATGATGAACGGGTTCATGGAATATGTCAATCAAATCACAAAATGTTGAAAGGACCGAATTTGTCAATAAATCCACAAAAAGCTGATATTTTGTCACATAATGATGACAGGACCGAATTTGTCAATAAATCCACAAAAAGCTGACATTTTGTCAACAAAAGGAATTCCGTCACACCAAATATGTCAATCAAATCACCAAATGATGAACAGGTTCACAGAATATATCAATCAAATCACGAAATGTTGAAAGGACTGAATTTGTCAATAAATCCACAAAAAGCTGAAATTTTGTCACCAAATGAGTTCTGCTGCACCGAATATGTCCATCAAATCACCAAATGATGAACGGGTTCATGGAATATGTCAATCAAATCACGAAATGTTGAAAGGACCAAATTTGTCAATAAATCCACAAAAAGCTGACATTTTTTCACGGAATTACTTTTGGTGAAAAAATGTCAGCTTTTTGTGGATTTATTGAATATGTCAATCAAATCACCAAATGATGAACGGGTTCATGGAATATGTCAATCAAATCACGAAATGTTGAAAGGACCGAATTTGTCAATAAATCCACAAAAAGCTGAAATTTTGTCACCAAATGATGACAGGACCGAATTTGTCAATAAATCCACAAAAAGCTGACATTTTGTCAACAAAAGGAATTCCGTCACATCAAATATGTCAATCAAATCACCAAATGATGAACAGGTTCACGGAATATATCAATCAAATCACGAAATGTTGAAAGGACTGAATTTGTCAATAAATCCACAAAAAGCTGAAATTTTGTCACCAAATGAATTCCGCCGCACCGAATATGTCAATCAAATCACCAAATGATGAACGGGTTCACAGAATATGTCAATCAAATCACGAAATGTTGAAAGAATTCCACCGAATTTGTCAATAAATCCACAAACAGCTGACATTTTGTCACCAAATGAATTCCATCGCACCAAATATGTAAATCAAATCACCAAATGATGAACGGGTTCATGGAATATGTCAATCAAATCACGAAATGTTGAAAGGACCAAATTTGTCAATAAATCCACAAAAAGCTGACATTTTTTCACAGAATTCCTTTTGGTGAAAAAATGTCAGTTTTTTGTTGATTTATTGAATATGTCAATCAAATCACCAAATAATGAACAGGTTCATGGAATATGTCAATCAAATCACGAAATGTTGAAAGGACCGAATTTGTCAATAAATCCACAAAAAGCTGAAATTTTGTCACCAAATGATGACAGGACCGAATTTGTCAATAAATCCACAAAAAGCTGACATTTTGTCAACAAAAGGAATTCCTTCACACCAAATATGTCAATCAAATCACCAAATGATGAACAGGTTCACGGAATATATCAATCAAATCACAAAATGTTGAAAGGACTGAATTTGTCAATAAATCCACAAAAAGCTGAAATTTTGTCACCAAATGAGTTCCGCCGCACCGAATATGTCAATCAAATCACCAAATGATGAACGGGTTCACAGAATATGTCAATCAAATCACGAAATGTTGAAAGAATTCCACCAAATTTGTCAATAAATCCACAAACAGCTGATATTTTATCACCAAATGAATTCCGTCGCACCAAATATGTAAATCAAATCACCAAATGATGAACGGGTTCATGGAATATGTCAATCAAATCACAAAATGTTGAAAGGACCAAATTTGTCAATAAATCCACAAAAAGCTGACATTTTTTCACGGAATTCCTTTTGGTGAAAAAATGTCAGCTTTTTGTGGATTTATTGAATATGTCAATCAAATCACCAAATGATGAACGGGTTCATGGAATATGTCAATCAAATCACAAAATGTTGAAAGGACCGAATTTGTCAATAAATCCACAAAAAGCTGATATTTTGTCACATAATGATGACAGGACCGAATTTGTCAATAAATCCACAAAAAGCTGACATTTTGTCAACAAAAGGAATTCCGTCACACCAAATATGTCAATCAAATCACCAAATGATGAACAGGTTCACAGAATATATCAATCAAATCACGAAATGTTGAAAGGACTGAATTTGTCAATAAATCCACAAAAAGCTGAAATTTTGTCACCAAATGAGTTCTGCCGCACCGAATATGTCCATCAAATCACCAAATGATGAACGGGTTCATGGAATATGTCAATCAAATCACGAAATGTTGAAAGGACCAAATTTGTCAATAAATCCACAAAAAGCTGACATTTTTTCACGGAATTACTTTTGGTGAAAAAATTTCAGCTTTTTGTGGATTTATTGAATATGTCAATCAAATCACCAAATGATGAACGGGTTCATGGAATATGTCAATCAAATCACGAAATGTTGAAAGGACCGAATTTGTCAATAAATCCACAAAAAGCTGAAATTTTGTCACCAAATGATGACAGGACCGAATTTGTCAATAAATCCACAAAAAGCTGACATTTTGTCAACAAAAGGAATTCCGTCACACCAAATATGTCAATCAAATTGCCAAATGATGAACGGGTTCACGGAATATATCAATCAAATCACGAAATGTTGAAAGGACTGAATTTGTCAATAAATCCACAAAAAGCTGAAATTTTGTCACCAAATGAGTTCCGCCGCACCGAATATGTCAATCAAATCACCAAATGATGAACGGGTTCACAGAATATGTCAATCAAATCACGAAATGTTGAAAGAATTCCACCAAATTTGTCAATAAATCCACAAACAGCTGATATTTTGTCACCAAATGAATTCCGTCGCACCAAATATGTAAATCAAATCACCAAATGATGAACGGGTTCATGGAATATGTCAATCAAATCACGAAATGTTGAAAGGACCAAATTTGTCAATAAATCCACAAAAAGCTGACATTTTTTCACGGAATTCCTTTTGGTGAAAAAATGTCAGCTTTTTGTGGATTTATTGAATATGTCAATCAAATCACCAAATGATGAACGGGTTCATGGAATATGTCAATCAAATCACAAAATGTTGAAAGGACCGAATTTGTCAATGAATCCACAAAAAGCTGAAATTTTGTCACCAAATGATGACAGGACCGAATTTGTCAATAAATCCACAAAAAGCTGACATTTTGTCAACAAAAGGAATTCCGTCACACCAAATATGTCAATCAAATTGCCAAATGATGAACGGGTTCACAGAATATATCAATCAAATCACGAAATGTTGAAAGGACTGAATTTGTCAATAAATCCACAAAAAGCTGAAATTTTGTCACCAAATGAGTTCCGCCGCACCGAATATGTCAATCAAATCACCAAATGATGAACGGGTTCACGGAATATATCAATCAAATCACGAAATGTTGAAAGGACTGAATTTGTCAATAAATCCACAAAAAGCTGAAATTTTGTCACCAAATGAATTCCGTCACACCAAATATGTCAATCAAATCACCAAATGGTGAACGTGTTCAAGGAATATTTCAATCAAATCACAAAATGTTGAAAGGACCGAATTTGTCAATAAATCCACAAAAAGCTGAAATTTTGTCACCAAATGATGACAGGACCGAATTTGTCAATAAATCCACAAAAAGCTGACATTTTGTCAACAAAAGGAATTCCATCACACCAAATATGTCAATCAAATCGCCAAATGATGAACGGGTTCACGGAATATATCAATCAAATCACAAAATATTGAAAGGACTAAATTTGTCAATAAATCCACAAAAAGCTGAAATTTTGTCACCAAATGAATTTCGTCACACCAAATATGTCAATCACCAAATGATGAATGGGTTCACGGAATATGTCAAAATTTCATAATTTGATGATTTGATTGACATATTCTGTGTGAAAAAATTCATTTGGTGCCAAAATGTCATCATTTGGTAAATTGATTGACATATTCGGTGGACCCTTTCATCATTTGGTGATTTGATTAAGATAGTCTGTGCGACAAAATTCATTTGGTGACAAAATGTCATTTCGTGGATTGATTAACAGATTCGGTGGGCCCGTTCATCATTTGGTGATTTGATTGACATATTCTGTCCACTAAATTCATTTGGTGTCATTCTTTCATCATTTGGTGGATTGATTGACATATTTGTGGACCCATTCATCATTTGGTGATTTGATTGACATATTCTGTGTGACAAAATTCATTTGGTGACAAAATGTCATCATTTGGTGGATTGATTGACACATTGGTGGACCCGTTCATCATTTGGTGATTTCATTGACATATTCTGTCCACTAAATTCATTTGGTGGGATACTTTCATCATTTGGTGGATTGATTGACATATTTGGTGGACCCATTCATCATTTGGTGATTTGATTGACGTATTTGGTTCGATAAATTCATTTGGTGACAAAATGTCATCATTTGGTGGACCCTTTCATCACTTGGTGAATTGATTGACATATTCTGTGCACTGAATTCATTTGGTGGGATACTTTTATTCATTTGGTGAATTGATTGACATAGTCTGTGCCTATGTATTTGGTGAAATATATACAAACATTCAATGGACAACATGACTTTAACTTCTGCAATTTTGTCGACAAAATTAATGGTTTACAAATGGCACCCCACAGTTGCATGTGTGTGAGCATATCTGTTGCGTGCATGTGTGTCTGCTCATGTTTGTTGTGTGTGTACATCTCTTTTACATGTGTTTGTGTACACATGTGTGCATCTCCAGGGTGTGTGTGTGTATGCATGTCTTTTGCATGTTCTGCTGCTCACTGTGTGTATGTGTCTGTCTGTGTGTTGAATATGTCTGTGTTTATTAGTGTGTATATATTGTATATACTGTTGTATGAAGGATCTTTACATATTTAGCCTGTGTTTTTCATCTTTTTTTCCTACCTTAACCCTTTGAATGCAAAATGGGTCTACAACGCTTTGAATGATTACATACCCATCTGGCACTCATATGGTTAAATGAGTTCAATGACATGTTATAATATCGTGGTATTTAGGTCCCATTTCACAATGTGCCAAGAATACTCAATGCATTTCAGTGGAAGCACATTAGCCCAGTTGTAGGGGGAAGGGAGATTTACTGATTGAAATTGTAAAGCAATGCTTTGGAGAACTCTGCCTAGCCTTCAAGGGGTTCAAATCCCCATTTAAATCAAACTACATTTGAGGAGTTTTTATTTGTTCACTGTGGGGGCACTTGGTTTGCTCCAGTTTTTTTTTCTTTCTGCATATAGCCCTTCATGTTCTGTGATAGATTGTTTTCTACATCTGTACCTAAGTAAAGGCTGTATACAATAAGCTGAAGGAGCACTATGCTAGAGCAAACCAACCATAACATAGGGCAGAAATAAGCATTCAAAAGTTATCATTGATTCAAATGGCCAATTTAGCCTCTTGAAAGTTAGAGAATCCTTTACTGCATTTGTGAAGAATTAGGGGAGATGCAATAAGACTTGATAAAGAGGTGATAACATGAAGATGACTTCTCCAGTGATATCACTTCTCCAATTCCTATGTTACTCTGTGGAGCCAATACACTAACACTTCTCCAACTTTGGGGATCTTTGTACATAGGCTGTATAGAATAACATAGGGACCTGAGAAGGGATATTGCCGGAGAAGTTATCTCAGTGTTATCACCTCTTTCTCACGCCTTAGTGCATAACCCCCATTGCGCTGGAGACCTATAACATCTATGTTAACCCTTTGAGTGCCTCTGGCACTCAAAGGGTTAAAAGCCCTATTTAAATAATTTTCAGTTGTCCACTATGGCCCAGCTGATTTGATCCAGAATCACTACTCTATGGTTTATTTAACCCTCTAATTGCCATGGGGTATACAAGCATTGTGGAGCATTGTGTTGCTCACCACTCTGACATTCAAAGGGTTAATTCTCTGATTGCCAGAGTTATTTTACACATTGCAATACAATGCATTGGATACCAACCGCCACTCAAAGGGTTGCTCACCCATCCTGTCATTAAAGGAGCCATGGGGGAGATTTACTAAGGTGTGATGAAGAGGCGATGAAGAGATAATAAAGTGGAGATGACTTCTCCAGTGATATCACTTGTCCAGTTCTTATGTTATTCTATGGAGCCTATGCATTAAGATTGCTCCAGTTTCAAAGATCTTAGTGCATAGGCTCCATAGAATAACATATGACCTGGAGAAGTGATAACACTGAATAAGCCATCTCCACTTTATCACCTGTTTATCACACCTTAGTGAATAACCCCCCATGTGTTCTTATAGGCATAGTTCCACTTCAGTAACTGGCAAGGAAATAATAGAACAGCTTGTAATTCTGCTAACTGACCTTGCACCACATTTAAATGTTACATAATTGATTATCATTTTTATTGTTTGTTTCCTTTAAGAATTTTACTGTTTATGTGAAACTATTGGAAAGATGAACAGGAGTGCAAACAAAGAAGCATTCCTGGAAAATTACAAATAGGCCTCAGATGTGAAACAGCAGGGCTTCTGAGAAACGAGAAGAATTCAAATATTGTTGTTCCACTGATACTCGGTTTGAACTCAGTTCTGGAAGTACAAATTGCATTGTTATTCTGCATGAAATGTACTTCTTTTAAAGTGCACCAATGAAGTACTAAAACAGAACTCAAAATAGGACTTACATGACATTTGGTTCAAAGATTTTTTTGATTAAGACATGTCTAGTCTAAGGTAGGCTGACCAGACCTCCCCTTTAACCAGGGACATTCATGAAAAATGCATACTGCAGGGCTGCTCTCATTTCAAATCAAGCCTGAAATAGCCATACCTCCCAACATTTCTAATGGCCAAAGAGGGACACTTGTGTTTTTGGTGGTGTGGCTGGTGGGCATGGCATTACGGAGTTTATTACATGATCTATTGACACCTCTTTGTGTAAGTAAATAAACTATTTAGAACAAGGCCAAAGTATTTTATTTATACAGACTAATGTATAAACACATACACTGACTTTTATACAAACAATAATGTGAGTTTTATTGTTGTGAAGCAATGTGATACACTTATATACACACCACACAGTCTGATCTCCTAAAAAGAGGGACATCAGAGTGGGAAAGAGGGACAGAGGGATTTGAGTCTGAAAAAGGGACTGTCCCTCCTAAAGAGGGACACTTGGGAGGCATTAATATCCATAATTACTGTGTGTCCTGGGGTTAAGGGTAAGTCCTGGTCAGATTAGTTTGACCAGTTGTATAGGATATGAGGAGCAATTCAACAGGAAACCAACTGTACCATAGGTGAAAAATAAAACATGGCCATTCATTTAAATTGTACGTTTAAATAACTTTAAATCAAGATATTGTATATGTCCCTTATGATACAGTTGATTCACCCCAGAATTGCTCATCTTGGGCTGGATTCTATTGCAGGTGCTAATTTTATCACTGCTTTTATCTCCAGGTTTCCCCATAGACTTCAATACGAAAATGATAAAACTGGTGGTAATATTTATCACCTACAATAGAATCCAGCCCCAACTTGTTCTCCCCATTTCCTCACAATTCCTCACACTAGTTCCAGTTAGTGGCCAACAGTCATTTTTATTTTGTAATTAATGGAAGATTGTGAGTCATAGGTTATGGCTCTCCCCATAGTAAGAGGAACAGCACCACCTAGTGTCCATAACAGAAAATTGTGGTGTTATGTTATAAAAGTAGTTTTAGCTAAAGTAACTTTTGAACGAAACTCAGTATGAAATTTATTATAACATACGTTTTTCATTTCAAATACCTTTTAACCCCCTAACCCTTTGAATGTCAGAGTGGTATGCAACGCATTATAAAACCTAAAACATCATGTTGAACTTCACCTTTATAGTTGTACATGTGTTAAATGAGGTTTAGATTTTTTTTTTTTGCCTTATGGAATACATTCAATGTGTTGCACTCAAAGGGTTAAACCATTGAATATTAGTGATGTCACCAGTGCATTTCTTTTGCTGTGCTTTTGGAGAGGGGTAAAACACACCATCTAAACTAAAGGGGATTTTGGAAATGTTGATTTGCACCCTACGTACAGCTGGTTTGCGCCAAAGCTGTTCCACTTAATTTCAGTACATCAGCATCAAAGTGAGCTGGGACCTTATATTTCTATTACTGTACCTTTACATTGTACTGTTATATTTTAGCCTTTCTTATATGATGTTTTATGTCATTGTATAGGCAATTTTGGCTCTTTTCTTCATTTATATTGATATTTTTACTTCACATTATTTTTATGAAAAATCAAAAATGTTGTTAGAACAGTGTTTTTCATAGTTAGTCATCATGATACACCAACAGGTCAGTGTTTCCTGCTATCCCTCCTTTGTCACAGTGGCTGTCATTATGATTGTGCTGCCTGTGATTGATTTGGGATGTTCTGAAAACCTGAGCTGTTTTGTGTGCCCAAAGCACTGAAGCTTAGAGTCACTGTGTTAGACTGATAGCCAACACTTTAATGTACGATAAAGTGAAAAGGCTTCTTTCTCTGCATAAAATTGTTTTTTTTTCTGTAGAAAGTATTGCAAAAATGATCTATATTCAAAACAAATCAATGTCTATGTTTTCCAAGCACTAGCATTTTTTATTTAACTATAACAATTGAGATTTTCATAAAATATATAAATGCACAAAATAAATTATGTACAAGCATTCCTGTTCTCAAAAGTACCAACCTAATAAAGCCAGTTGGTTTACTGAAGGGATCTCAGCAGAGAAAAAATATAACTCACAAAATGGAGAACTGTAAGGAAATACATACAGAGCTGGATGTTTTTTTCTCTGCAGAAGGATTTATATAAACTGAGTTAATGGGCAGAAAAGATGCAGATAACATTTAATGTAAGCTTATGCATTTGGGCTGTAGAAACAAACATTTATGAGTACTGATAGACAATAGACTTCACAGCAGTGTGCAGTCATTTAGCTGCTGCAAGAGCAAATAGGGTACTTTCCTGCATAAAAAGGGGTATAGATGCAATTGATGCTAATATTATCATACATCTGTGTAAATCCTTTGTTATGCCTCATCTAGAATATGGAGTACAATTTTGGGCTCCAGTTCTTAAAAAAGGCATTGTTGTACTGGAAAAGGTGCAGAGATGTGCAACAAAACTGATAAAGGGATTGGAGGATCTCAGTTATAAAGAGAGACTAGCCAAACTGGGTTTGTTTTCATTAGAGAAGAGACGTCTATGGGGTGATATGATTACCATTTTCAAATATATTCGAGGTCAATGAATTATTTACGCAAAGAGCTGCTCTAAGAAAAAGAGGTCATCCATTAAGACTAGAGGAAAGGTACTTTTGACTAAAACAAAGGCAGGGATTCTTTACAGTAAGGGCAGTAAAGCTATGGAATTCATTGCCTTGGGATGTTGTACTTGCAGATAATGCAACTGCTTTCAAAAAAGTAATGGATGCCTATCTAGCACAGAACAGTATTGAAAATTATGACAAATGGATTCAAAGCAGATAGGATGTTGATCCAGGAAACTATCTGACTGCCATTTGGAGTCAGGAAGGAATTCTTTTTACCCACTTGGGGCTAAATTGGAAATTGCTCCAGAGGGCTCTTTTTTGCCTCCCTTTGGAACAACAGGGGTGTCTTTGGCATGGGCTAGACTTGATGGACACATGTCTTTTTTCAGCCTCATCAACTATGTATGTATGTTGCTTAGAAATAACTTGGGTTTTAGTTAATGTATATTGTTTTTTTAACATATAGTTAGTGATTAATTCTGTTAATACGACTTTTGTTAATGGGGCGCGCACACACACGCACACACACACACACACACACATACTCACACACACTTTAAGCTTTTTTCTACTTGAGTCCCTGGTTCTGCAGAGCTTTCATGGCTAACATGACACATAGGCAGTTTTTAATGCAGTTTTCAAATATGAAAATTTGAATGAAGGTGAAAGTTTCACTTTAAAGGGTTAGTAATGTCTATGTATTAAAAAAAGGTCATATTGCAGCTACTAGAAAATGAAACTAATCAACCCCAGTCACATCTCTCAAACCTTTATGGTTTGAGAGAAATAGAAGGCTAAAGTTCCACCCTTCCTCTGGTTTCCCTGACGTCAGCTGTAAAGCTGATAGCAGAAGATTTGAGTCAGCTGACTCGAGGCGGCTCTTCAGCAGAGCCAAAATAGCGCAGTGTAAAAAGAAATACTTAATAGGAGTGGTCTACAAAGTGTGCCTGGTTTGCAGGCACACTTTGTAGACCGTTCCAATGAAGTGTTTCTTTTTACACTGAGCTATTTCGACTCACCTGAAGAGCCGTTTGCTTGTTCCAGGACAAGGACATCCTGCCATCAGCTTACAGCTGACGTCAGGGAAAGGGAAGGGAGGGTGGAACTTTAGCCTTCTATATCTTTCAAGCCATAAAGGTTTGAGAGGTGGGACTGGGGTTGTTTAGTTTAATTTTCTAACAGCTGCAATATGACCTTTTTTAATGTATAGACGTTAGTAACCCTTTAAAGAAATGTGCGTTACAGACACTTGCAGTATGGTGACCAGTAATAATCATTTACTAATTAGCTTCATCATATTTTGACGCTCATTTGACTTCTTTGCATAACTGTTACTGGCATACAACATTTACTCATTCACATCAGCCGGGTTGAAGTTTACATATCAACTTCCAAACTTGCAGGTCTTTCAGAGACTCAGACTTGGGGTTGTTTGGGAGTGTTTTTCGGTTCTGTTGAAGTTCATCCAGGCTTTCTGACTGCAGTGTTTAACCCTTTTGAGTGCCTTTTGAATGCATTGCATACCCCTCTGGCACTCAAAGGGGTAAAGGAGGCTTATTCAGGAGCCCAACTTTGATGCACACAACAATGTAATATCTTGATGCTTCCTGTGGAAAAGTCTCCCTAATTGAAAATATCTATATCAAATGCCAAATTTAAAACCAGGCCTAATCTGACTGCAAATTAAAGTTTAAAAAATGTTTTCATTTGCGTAAAGCAGAGGTTGAAAAGAATATGCTGATAAAATCTGAGCTAAGGATTCAAAGTGACAGCACCATTTTAACTATAAATCAGCTCAACCATACAGAACTGACACATCTACAGTGTGTTACACCATACTGCATATAAAACAGCAATTTTATCTTTTAGGACAACAATTTAATCGTTCTTTAGAGATAAAGTACCTTGCTTTTTAATCCCCACAGGGTTTCCTTCTCCAAGCTCATTATTTGCTATTCAAGATTAATTTGCTTTGCTTGAAAAAACATTGGCTTCAGTATATGCCTCAGATAATGTAAGATTCTGAGGCTGATAAACAGATTTAGAGGAAAACTGACAACACTGTAAAGCACCAAAAAATTCCAATAGATTTAAATGGGGCTTTTAACACCTTGAATGCTATAGAGGTCTCCATCACCATCCTTTGCAATGCATCGGAAACCTCTTTAGCACTTAAAGGGGATGTATCACCTCTATATAACGTAGCCTAAATAGTTAGGTTATATATCGAATATGACTAAAAGTGTCTTAATTTTTTGTAAGCTTTATTTGGTCTAAATTGAAGTTATAAACTCAGCCCTGCAGCTACTTCTGCATAGACTGTGGTTACCTGCTCTGCACTGCAGTCCGTCGCTCTGCCTCTGCTCCACTCCTTCTATCCAGCCTCCTCCAATGACGGAGGCTTTCTGTCTGTAAGCTGGAGCAGTCTCATTGGCTAGATATCGATCTCTGCCAATGAGACTACTCCAGCTTACAGACAGAAGCCTACGTCATCAGAGGAGGCTGGATAGAGGGAGGAGAGCAGGGGCAGAGTGACAGACTGCGGAGCAGAGCAGGTAACAGCAGTCTGTGCGGACGTAGCTGCAGGGCAGAGTTTATAACTTAAATTTAGACCAAATAAAGCTTTAAAAAAATAAATGAAGACACTTTTAGTCATATTCGATATATAACCTAACTATTTAGGCTAAGTTATATAGAGGGGATACATCCCCTTTAAAGTGTTAAAAGGCTAAAAGCCTCTTTTATTAATTGTCAAAGGAGCTGTTGGTTTGCTCTAGAATTGCTCCAGTTCTACTTTATACATCAGCCTCACTGAGTGGTCCTTTAACTCTTTGAGTGTCATCCAGTGCTTTGATTTGAAATGTGTTTGGATACCTCTCTGGCACTAATAGGGTTAATAGATGAGGCTGATGTACAATTTGGGGCAAACCAAGTGAATCATAGGTGATGAACATTTATTTTGATTTTAATGGGACTTTTAACCCCTAGAATGATACAGAGGTTGGAAACTTCTATCATTCAACAAATTAAAAGACCAGTTTAAATTAGTGGATATTTCAGTAATTTGTATTTATGATGCAGTTAATTTTCTCCAAAGTTGTTCCACATATGCACTAAGAATTAAGTATGCAAGGAGAGGGGTGTTAAATCTAGTCAATGGCAAGTATGTGTTTTGAGCTGCTGCTCATATCATCAGCACTTTGACAACCCTGTCAGTGTCCATCCTATCTGCTCCTTCATTTACCCATTGGGGAGTGGAGAGGATCCTGTTAGATTACAGCACCACACACAGCATTGTTCTCTTAACCCTTTCAGTGCCATAAGGATGTGGATTGCAGCCCCCTGTGGCACTGAAAGAGTTTCAAAATGAGAGAAAAGTAGAGAAGCTATATATCACAGCTTTTCTGCCCTTCTGCACTGATTGAACCTGCTAAGTGGGCTATCCGCTGATGAGCTGATTCTCACAGAACTCATAAGGCAAATGGTATTCAGTCAAAGTCTGCAATAATGTAATATCACATTACTCATAAGAGGCAGACACAGACAGGCTAACAGTATCCAATAAAGAGTTCCAATAAAGAGTTGATAGGCAAAAGTATATCAGAGTCACATCCTATATAATAATTTGCTAATGTATGTTTGTCAGAAGCTGTCATGAACAGCAGAGACAGCTGAGCGCTGCAGTCATGCACAGTACAGACTGCCCGTGCCGTGGCTGATAATGGAGAGCGGTGATCAGAGTGGACTACGGTCTGAATTTGGAGCTCCCCGTTCCGTTATCAGCCATGGCGCGGGCAGTCTCTACCATGCATGACTGCGCAGCGGCCATTGCTGCCTGGCACTGTGGCCCGTGTACATGGGCCGTTCAACTAGTTCAGCTATAATTAAGCAAGGCATAAGAAGCTATGTTAAAAGCAGTGATCGAGCATATCATAGATGTAAACTTAATAATGCATATTTCAGATGTAAGTAAAGTCCATGCAAACAGTTTCAAAACATCACCACATTTAATAAAAATAGTGTTAGTAGAAGAAAATATGGATTGTGTGTAGGATAGACATCATCAAGCTTTCACAAATCAGCATGTAAATGCAGTCTTCAGCAGAGTATCGTGTGTCCCATGCATCAACTACATACAAGTCTATTAAGAACACAAAGTGGTGTAAAGGGTTATGAGCAAATCATCCAAATGTGTACCAGCTCAAGCATCAACAGACAGCATCCACACATTGTACCTTAACCCTAAGAATGTAGTCATCACCTTTGTTGCTTGTATGATCCATCACAAACTCTGCATGAGATTGAAAGTCAGATAGGATAAGTCCTACACAATCCTGTATAGTGGTGGGATTCACAAGTTATTTTACTGGAATGAGAACTAAGACATGCAAAAATATGTATAAATAAATAAAAGATTTTAGTTATGAAGAAAGGAAAAAATCAAAAAGGAAAGAGTACAGAGTACCTTTAAGAGTAATACTTTTCATGTAAAACAATATTCTTTATGTTCTAGGCTGACCTGGTAATCATAGAATGTTGAGTCTATTTTCTACCTTTGGGAATAAACATTTGCTGTGGATATACCCCAAGCTAGTAATTACCACTGACTCTTAGTCCATAGGATTGGTAACTCCTGATAAATTTGTATGTGTACCATCATATAAGTAAGCAACAATAATCATGGTAGAGCTTCCAAACGGTTGTCACCACTATGCTCATCAGCTGTTTTAACTTTTTATATCTGCATTTTGGTGCTTAATGGAGTCATAGCTTCATGAATATTAATTAGCTAATGAAGAAGAATTAAAATATTCAGTCCAGAAGGAAATGGCTATATGTTTTTTTAATGTATGCACATAGAAGTATTAGTTGTATTCATCTCAGTTACTTAAATAATGAACTGAATGGGCCATTTTGAGGTCCAGACAATTAAAATGAAAGTCTCTAAAAATCAACAGCTCACTTCTGTTGGTCTCGGTGTCAATCTTGCTGATGAGGAGGGATATGTCTGAGAGAGACTGTGCTGGGGTACTAAATGTTAAGTAGATGTCAACAATTATGATTGTTTTTGAGAAAGGAAGTTCAATTATACCAGCTAATTATTCATATGTGATAGAGGTACAAGAGTAATTTAATGGATTAAAGTTTATTGATCGGAGCAAGTAATAAAATGCATGAAAATATACTGAGCTGTTTGTGTGCCTTGGTTGCTTTGTTTATTGGGGCAACTGAGTTTGATTTTAGCACTCTCCACCAGCAGTCACAGGGACATGCACTTGTATGTTAAAGCCCATGGTGATTTAGTATATTATGGTGTAAGTGAATAGTATGAATGTGGCAATATAGGGGAAACTGGGAGTAAAAATGGAATTTGTATGTTCATTTTGAAATGCGTGTCTCACAGAAAGAGAGGGGGTGAAACAAGAATTCAGAAAACATGTGAAATGGCATACCTGACTGATTTGCTTTGAAATATGTTTTCATCTATTTGAAATAATTATATTTTTATTCCCTTCTTCCCTTTTTTCTACTATTTTCACTCCCTCCACAAATCTCCATTTATTTACTTGCCCAATTTTAAGATTCTTAGAAAAGTTTTACTTTGAAAAGAAATTCCAGTTAAATCAACCCTAGCTAAATCTTCTCCTGACTGAGGCTAACTTTAAAGGGATAGTAATGTTTAACAAAAACAGCAGCTTCAATTAATCTTCATAGTATTTGAGCCATAGAGAGTGTCATTTAAATACTGTCTGACTTGAAGTTCAAGAGTAATTGAATGATAAAGTTTCCTCCTCCCACCCCTTTTACCTATTGTAAGCCCCCTCTCCTCAGATGTGGAATCTGGTCCATAGACCAGACAGCTCACAGCAAGGAACAATCTTACTGTGAGAACAATGAAAACCCTACCCCCTTTACAGGTTTTTCAGCTTTTTTCCCTTATCTTAATTGAAGATTGTCCCTCTCTGCAATCTACTTGGACACACCCTGCTGCTCTGAGGTGAGCAATATTACATAAGTAAAAGGGGCAGGAGGTCGATACTTTATCATTCAATTACTCTTGAAATACAACTCAGACAGAATTGAAATAACACTCTCCAATGCCCAAATACTATGATGATTAATTAGAGTTACTTTTATTATGAAACTTAACTATCCCTTTAAAGAAACTAGAATTCACTTCCAGATAGATTGACAGGGTGAGGCCACTTACAAATCTTTTAGCATAGGGAATGCCCTGAATTAATCAGGTATGACACAATAAAAATATATAATATTAAACACAATCATATACATGAATCAAGTGTGGGAAGCAGGTAAAACATAAGAAATACAGTAGACAATAATGTTTTGATAACTTTGAAAATTAAACTTAGGTAATAATTATTTCACACTTAACAGAACAGAATATGTATCTATTTCTTGCAGTGTTTGCTTCCTATTACATATAATTTGTGTGGTCAACCAAGTTTATATTCGTGGGCCAATTCTATTTTAACTGTTTATAGCAGATCTGCCCATGGTTTGCAAAGCACATACAGTATATGCAGAAAACATAATAATCTATACTAATGTCCAAACATATCACAACTTGAGGTTGTTTTGCAGGAAATTTCCTCTGGTGACAGTACAGTCACAGTGGTATTTGGTACAAAAGCACAAATTACTTAAAGGGGACAATCACCTCATAACATTTTTGACCATAGGTTTAGTTAATAAAGTAGTATTAGGAAAGCTCTTTTTTTTTTCTAAATGTACGTACTTTTAAAGATATTGCATCTTCAAACTGTGCCGATCAGCGTAATGCAACATGCTGAATCTTCGGCACAGCTCTGCTTCACTTCCTAGTTCTCCTCCACCTCCCTCCCAGCTGCCCCAGGAAGCTCCTTCATGCTTCCCTTCAGTGTGGTGTGAATGGCTTCTATCATTACATCAAGCTCTGGTTAGATTATGCTGAGGTTGCAACCTCAGTATAATGCTAACCGGAGCTTGATGTAACAATAAAAGCCATTCATACCACATCAAAGGGAAACGTGACGCCGAAGAACCAGGGTGCCGCAGAAGTGCACAACTTGAAGATGCAATATCTTTTTGAAGAAAAAAAAAATCAGCTTTCCTAATAAATAAACTTATGGTAAAAACATTTTATGAAGTGAATATTCCCCTTTAAACTCCACAGCACCAATTTAAGCATAATAACAAAGCCCAATTGTACCATGGCCTACAAATATCTTGGTATGTAGCCAGACCCCAACCTCACACTTGTTCTCCATATTGATCATTAACATCCAAACTTTACTATAAAGAAGGTACTTTGTTTAGAAACAAATCCTGTTTAAATCCCCTGGCAAAAAAAAACCAAAACATATTGCAAAATCTATGGGGATGTAGTATGTGCTTAAAACTCAACACTCTGCATAATTCATTGTCATATATTATATGTTAAAAGAACGAAAATGTTTGTCACGGGAATCCAGATGTACCCTTCACCTTTCTTGTCTAGTTTATATATGTTTCTCTAGCAAGCTACCACACTACCTGAGAAATATACTCCCTTGAGCTCTCCAGTATTTCTATAACATCTGTTCCACCATCAACTTTCCTAAACAAAGAATGGGTCATTCTGCCTTGCCTTCTCATACAGAGCTCGGCAAGCCTAGAATAACATGCCTGAAAAAAATATAATCTTCTGGCAGTTTAAAATGCCAAAAGATAACCGCTTCTTTGTATTTGAAAATAAAAACTTCATATAAATGGGTAATTTTTAATTTCTAGTTTCTATTTCTGTATAAATGTGTAACTTTGTATTCTAAATGCTCTCTATGACATACTTGAAAATGGGGGACATTTCAATGTAGTTTGAAAGAATTTATGAATGAAAAAATTTATTTTTTTATTTATATAGCACCGCAAGTGTGCATATCGCTTTACAATTTAAAGGGATACTAATACTTCATTATTACTATCGCCCATGTTGTAGCCCTTAAAATTCTGAATTCAACGATACCAGCGGCATCTCTCAAACCTTTATGGTTTGAGAGATATCCACTTTCAAAGTTCCCTCTCCCCTGACGTCAGCGTTCTAGCTGACAGCAGGGGAGTCTGGTCCCGGGACTGGCGGTGGCCCTGCAGCAGTGCTGAGATCTCGTCATGGAAATAGAAATCCTTCACTGAAAGTCTTCTATGTGTGCTTGCAAACCAAACACACGTAGAAGACCATTTTAGTGAAGGATTTCTGTTTCTATAATTCGATCTCAGGACTCCTGCAGAGCCGCCGCTTGCTTACTGCCCGGATTCCCCTGCTCTCAGCTAGAACCCTGACGTCAGGGGAAAAGCCAAACAGAGGGAACTTAAAGGTTTGAGAGATGCCGCTGGTATCGTTGAATTCAGAATTTTAAGGGCTACAACATGGAGGATAGTAATAATTAAGTATTACTATCCCTTTAAGCATTTCAACGATACAGGATGCATGGGCTTTTCAAATTGCAACACTGGAAGTGGGGCCATTGCTTGAAAGTTTACAATCTAAAGTGATTAAATGAGACATACAGAGTACATAATGGAATACAGTGATTTAGTTCTGGTCGGAAAAGGGAAACATAACTAAAGTAAGTGCTTTGGATGTTTGAAGTCAGTGCATTCTATGCATGAATAAAGTCATTGCCTGGTAAAGTGATATTTAGGCAAGACTTGATGGCAAAAATAGAAGTGCAGAGGTGAATGCTGAGAGGTAAAGAATTCCAAAGATAAGGAGCAATGAGTAAAAAGGGTTTGATTTGAGAGAGAGATGTAGATACAAATGGAATTGAGAGAAGCATGTAGTTGGCTGATCATAAGGCACTGGAAGTGGTATAGCAGGAGATAAAAGTGAAAATGTCGGAAGGAGCAGAGGAGAGAAGTATCTTAAAAAGAGAAGCAATATTTTGTATGATATCAGGGCTGAGATGTACTAAAGTTTGATAAGGGCTCAGGATGGTGATGTTATGTTGGATTTGTGTGAAAGGCACATCACCAATATGCACTAAGATGTCTTCATCATCACATCTCTGTCAATCCTCCACCAATCTACTGTCATCCCCATGAATCCTCCAAGCCTTCGACAGGTTCATTATTTTGCATTTAAAACATTGACTGGCTCATTTCCATATGGAAATGTAGGTTAATAAGACTTCTTCATATGCATGTGGGTGCATTTATTTGTTAACTAGTTGAAGAGCCCGTGTACACAGGCCACAGTGCCACCCAGCAATGGCGCGGTGCAGTCATGCACGGTAGAGACTGCCCGTGCTGCGGCTGATACGGAGCAGGGCACTCCGTATGCAGATCATAGTCCTCTCTGCGCACGGGGACTCCAGTCTGAATTCAGAGCGCCCTGCTCTGTATCAGCCACGACCGGGGCAGTCTGTACTGCGCATGACTGCAGTGCATGCAGCCGTCTCTACTGTGCATGACGGCTTCTGATAAACTTAGTTAGCAAATTATAATATAGAATGTGGTGGCTCTCCAAATGCACCAAACTCCTATAGCAGCCTCTGCAGTTGGAGTTCACAGTCCCAGCATCTCCTACTTGAAGATGGCAATGTTGGGATCTCCCTGTAACTGTTTATGGAGTTTGCTATCTCTGTTAAAGGACAGTGACAGCAGCTGCCCTTGTGTAACCTTCTCAGTGCCATAGGGATGTGCATTGCATACAACTGGTGCACTGAGTAAAAAGTTATTTGCTATGTAAGACATACAATGACCTAAATGTTTTTGTCAATCATAAATAATTCAGTTATTTTATTACCTTGGTCATAGTTGAGATCAAAAAAAGATAAACACACTAGAAAATGTTTTGGGAACATGCAAGATGAGCCAAGATGAGTGCAAGAGAGGAGACACTAATAAAATATGGGGTTAGGCAGAGATTAAATAAAAATAATTGGCAAATGTATTAAATGTGGCTTATAAATTTTATGTGAACTATCTATCCATTTTATTTGATCAAATTCCCCTTGGCATCTCATCTGTTAATAAACTTAAACTATATGTTCCTTAATTCCAAGCTGAAAGGACTTTACCACCTCATGCATTGACACTGTCGGGGGGTATTACTCTCCTAAAATAACATAGTTATATGCTAGTTTAAACACTGAGCTGCTTTTTTATCATATGGTTGGTCATCAAATATATGACCTCTCAAGACATATTGTTTTTGTTTTGTTTTTTGTTTTCTTAAAGTATATATTTTGTGCATTTTGTGACCAAATGCCTCACCAAGCTGCTTCATTGACATCTGCTCACATCCACTCACTTTTCTAGAAGTGATCTGGGGAGGTCAGCGGATATGAAAGGATGCCAGCAGATAATTTCACCAAGCTTCAATGCTGGATATGCTCACATCTGCTCACCTCACCACACAGTGTCTGGTGAGGCAAACAGAGAGGCATCTTGGTGAAGCATCTGCCGGCATCCATTCACATCTGCTTGACTCACAGACAGTGTCTGGAGAGGTGAGTGGGTGTGAGCAGCTTTAGGAGGCATCCACTCACAAAATACATGATTTAATAAATCAAACCAAAAATGAAGAAAGGTGCTCATAGTGCAATGTGTATAGATATTTTTAAAGTCCTTCAACGTAGCACAAGGGTAGTCACAATTTCTCCATTAATAATGATGGACATAATGATAGATGGTGGGTTCTCACTGTCTCCACTCAATGGATCTTTTATTTTATCTGTTCCACAAATCAAAGGAGATATACTTCTGAGCAGGTGGGCTATTGATCCTGCATTCCATATTGCCGGCTATGGACTTATAGAACCAGCAAGAGTATATGTAAGTTACAGATTATATTTCTTGACTGTACTTTTGGACACCTATGCGCCCCCATTTGATTTTATGATTTAATAAACATTAAGTAACAAAACAAAAACAATATGTCCTGAAAGGTCATATGTTTGCTGGCCAACCATATAATAAAAAAAAATCAGTTCAGTGTTTAAACCAGCTCATAACTATGTTATTATAGGAAAGTGTCAGTGCATGAGGCAGTAAAGTCCTTTAAGCTTGTAATTAAGGAACTAGGTGGGATGAGAATTAGATAAGTTTTAGACATGTTCAGTTTAAGGTGTCTATGAGCCATCCAGTCTGTGACGTTAAGCTGAATATATATATATATATATTGAGGTACATATAAATAAATCTGCACAAAGCTGATATTTGAATCTGAATGAGTTAATAAAGAAATCTAAGTGTTATTGTGTAGAGAGAACAGATGTGCTCCTAGAACAGGACTTTGATGAACACCAACAGAGAGGTAGATGGAGATACTGAAGGATTGGTTAGCCATTTCAGGGCTAAATTATGGATGCTTAAAGGGATAGTAATACTTCGTTTTAACTTTATTTTATTTTGTAGGCATTAAAAAAAATGAAGAATGATATAAGTCTTATGTCTCAAACCTTTATGGTTTATGAGATATTCACAAGCAAAGTTTCCCCTCCCCGCCCCTTTTACCTAGTGTAAGACATCTCTTCTCAGATGTGAGTCTGGTTGTATGACAGTACAGATAACAGAAGGGGACAATTTTCTTTGTATGAAAACAATGAAAGCCCTTCCCCCCTTGACAAGTTTTTCAGCTTTTTCCATTATCTTAATTGAAGATTGTCCCTCTCTGCAGTCTACCTGGGCAGCTCCCTTCTGATCTGGTTGAACAGGGGGGGGATACTTTGTTTGTGAATATCTCTTAAACCATAAAGGTTTCAGAGATAAGACTTATATCATTCTTCATGTTTTTGTAATGCCTACAAAATAAAATAAAGTTAAAATGAAGTATTACTATCCCTTTAAGGAGTGAAGAATATGGAGGAGGACAGTATGATCAATAGCTTCAAAATGAGAAATCAAGCAGGATAAATGTTGAGTAGTGACCTTGTGATTTGGCAATGTGTAGATCAATGACCACTCTTATGAGTGCAGTGTATGTGAAGTGAGCAGTGTGAAAGCCAGATTGTAATGGGTCTAGCACAGAGGTTCTCAGCCCATGCCGTCAGTGGCCACTAACAGGCCAAGACTTCGGAATTTCTCTGCTAGAACACAAGTGTGTTGATCAGAGGCTCATTCATATTGATTAATTCACCTGTGCTCTTAAAAGGAAATTCTCAAAACCTGGCCTGTTAGTAGCCACTGAGGGCACGGGTTGAGAACCACTGGTCTAGCAGGTTGTGTGTGTTAAGGAAGTCAAACAGGTAGGAGTAGGATATTCATTTCTAGAGCTTAAATGCAAAAGGCAGGAGAGAAACTGTTGATAGCTAGACGGTGTGGTGCTGTTAGCAGTTCTTGAGGATATATGTTACTATCGTATGATTGAAGCCATCAGGAAAAGTACCAGAGGCAACGGAGGAGTTAAACATGTGTAAAAGTACATGGCTTAGTGTGGAGGAGAGGGACTGAATAAGGTGAGAAGGAACAGGACAAAATGTGCATATAGTGGAGGGAGAGGAGGAAAGCATGCTAGTCAATTCCTCCTCTGTGACGAGTGAAAAAGAGTCTAGCATGGCAGAAGTGGAATAGCCATGGAGGACTGGAGAACAGTGAGATTAAGGGACTTGAAATTAAAGGGATATTAACACATAATATGAAAATAAATATATGTTTTAGGGCTTAGCCTTCAGAGTAAACAAGGAGCCCCCAGTGCTGAGTGGTGTTTTATTCAAAAGTTATTGCAGCTCAGACTTTTTTTAGGTGCAATATTTCAATGGCCTAAAATGTTATAGTGGCGCTATTGCTACATCATTTTGTGGACTGCTCTGGTCAGTTGACTAGAAATCTTCATAGGATGGTGTAGCAACAGCGCAACTGTAAAATGTCAGGCCATTGAGATATTGCTCCTAAAAAATTCACGTGAGTCTGAATAACTTTTGAGTACCCTTGTTTTACTCAGGAAGATAAATTCTACAATATATATTGGGGAGAGGATGAGGGTAAATCACTTTCCAAAATAAATAAAAAAATAAAATAAAATCAGATACACTGTTTTCTGTGAACAGACTTATTAGTGATGTCAGCAGGAAAAACCTTAGCTGACAGATTCCAGATTTATTGTTTCTCTTTGTATACACAAAGGCACATTGCTTTGTGTGATGGATTAGTGACTTGCTGGTTTACATTCTATTTTCAAATTCTCCTTCTTAAATAGTAGTCCCAGAATCCAGATGTCAAGATGTGGAGGATTAATTTCTAGTAATAGCAACTAGACGCCTTGGCACTGTGAACAGTGCAGCTACATGGCATGTCTGAAATAGCTAGGCTAGTCACATGTTAGTTCTGCAGATGGGTTGTGTAGGCTGGATTGATTAGAATACCATTCTCTTCCAACTTGCTTGTATTCAGAAGAATGCATCACCCAATATGTACAAATCTGTAAGGACATGCATTTATGGAAGAAAAGCCAACTGCTCACTGTTACCTTATTTCAACTAAGCAATTAGCTCATGTTCCGAAGTTTAATTGCCTATGACAAATAAAGCATCCGATGTCATGCCATTCTAGCAGAAGCTGATTCTTGATCTCTGCAACTCACTCTAACAATCATTATGGAGGATAGAAAACAGAACCCTGTTTCTGCTTGCATGGCAGATGCAGTGCAAATGAATCCTGTGATTTTGGTGCCTAAGGCTTCGCTTGCACACATTGTATGTTTAGCACCATATACAGTAATGAGTTAAAGGGGAGCTCTCACCTCTGTTAAAGTACTTATCATCTTAAAGAGCTATCCCAGTTAAAGGGATAGTAATACCTGCTGTTAAGAAACTTTAATATTGAAGACATTAAAAATATAAATTCAATAATGTATGCTTTGTCTCTCAAAAAAGTATAGTTTGAGGATATAAGCTGTTAAAGTTCCCCCCTCCCTCCTCTTTCACTGATGTCACCCTCTAGCTGACAGAAGGCGATTTGGGTCGTGCAACCCCACAGCGACTCTTCAGCAGAGCTGAAATAGAGCTATCTAAAAAGAAATAGTTCACTGGAACGGTCTACAAAGTGTGCTTACAAATCAGGCACACTTTGTAGACCGTTCCAATGAAGTATTTCTTTTTACATATCGCTATTTCAGCTCTGATGAAGAGCCGTTGTCGGGTCGCATGACCTGAATCTCCTGTTGTCAGATAGAGGCTGACATCTGTGAAAGGGGAGGGAGATGTGGAACTTTAGCAGCTTATACATCTCAAACTATACTTGTTTGAGAAACAAAGCATACATCATTGAATTTGTATTTTTAATATCTACAATATTAAAGTTTCTTAACAGCAGGCATTACTATCCCTTTAACTGGGACAGCTCTTTAAGATGATAAGTACTTTAACAGAGATGAGAGCTCCCCTTTAACTCATTACTCATCTGTTTTTTTTTTTGTTTGTTTTTTTAATGTAATGCAGTATAGCACAGATTTTACATTTTGAAAATAAGCCAGTTATGTTAGTTCTGGACAGACTGAGGTACAGCTGTGTACCTCAGCCTGTCAATCTTCAACTCTTCCCCTCCCCAGTAGTGCCTCGTTCTTACTTCCTACATGTGAGCTGGAGTGGATTAAAGATTAACTGGGATAGCACTTCAACCCCTTAAGGACCAGCGGTCCTGGGACGTTTCCATCCCATAAGAACCGTTTTGATCCTTGCCAATGCACCGGTACACGTGACCAGTCTTGGAAAGGTCAATTTTAGGTTGTGATTGGAAATATGTCTTTTGTCCTGACTGAAACTGTCGTATGTAACAACAAAAAAATATCTTAACTAATGACAAAAATGTCTTCAAAAATGTCTTAACTAAAGACAAAAATTCTCACATTCAGAACACATTCCCTCCACTTTTTTCTTAACGTACAAATTTTGTCTTTTCAAAGACATTTTTTTGTTGTTAGTTATGACAATTTTTCTTTTCCTCTTTACGACACTGGAGAATAGTTTAGCCACCCACTTGCCATGCCCCTTTGCCCGTCAATTCTGGAGTTGTGTTGTACACAACGGACATTACTAGTTTTTTGTCATATCTCTGTAGAAAATATATCATTCATATATTCAATGACTTATTTTTGTCTTTCATACAACAATTTTTGTTGTTATCCTTTTGAACATACAGCCCTAAGTGTCTAAAAAGCGATACTCCAGGATTGTCCGTAAAAGACCTGGTATAAGGTAACAGCCTTTTTGAATACAAGTGCAGAGTGTATTAATCTCAATAAATGAATTACCATAGGACTTGAATTTCACTTAAAGGGATAGTAATACTTCATTATTACTATCCCCCATGTTGCAGCCCTTGAAATTCTGAATTCAACGATACCAGCAGCATCTCTCAAACCTTTATGGTTTGAGAGATATCCACTTTCAAAGTTCCCTCTCCTGTTTGAGAGTTATCCACTTTCAAAGTTCCCTCTCTTTCTCTCTCCCCTGACGTCAGCATTCTATCTGACAGCAGGGGAATCCGGTCCCCTGGACCGGCGGCGGCTCTGCAGCAGTGCGGAGATCTTGTTATAGAAACAGAAATCCTTCACTAAAATGGTCTTCTACGGATATCACTCAAACCATAAAGGTTTGAGAGATGCTGCTGGTATCGTTGAATTTAGAATTTTAAGGGCTACAACATGGGGGGATAGTAATAATGAAGTTTTACTATCCCTTTAAGATTACAAATAGAATTAAGCAAATGGCGTCTGTATATTAAATCTACACGTGTATTTAAACAGAATATAGCATTAAAAAACAGATGGAAATACATGACATTTAAAACTATATAAGCCAATTTTATTCTAGGTGATCCTTTAATAGTTTTCTGGAATATGTAATTGCACTGTTCGCCTTATATGATACTAAATCTCCACTTGTCACTTTATGTGTTGAGATCAAGGATGTTAAATAAATACTTTGATACTTGATTCAATAGTACTTTCCATTGTTCTTTCATAGGTAATTCACTTTTGTCTAGTAGTGCTCTAAATATAACAGACTGTATACCTTATGGCACCTTTTATGATATCTGTAGTTCTGCTTATGTTAGTACTTAAATGTGAACTACATATTGTTAGATATCACAGAGGCTGATGTACTATAAAGAATATTGGCAATTCTGAGGTAATTTACTACTGTAAAAAATGTTAAATGGTTTATTGACTTAAAGGGATAGTAATGTTTCAGAAACAAAGCAGCTCCAATTAATCTTCATAGTATTTGCACCACATAGAGTGTTATTATAATACTGCGAGAGTTGTAGTTCAAGATTAATTGAATGGCAAAGTATCCCCCTCCTGCCCCATTTATCTAGTGTAAGCCTCCTCCGCTCAGATGTGGAATCTGGTCGATTGACCAGACAACTTGAAGCAAGGGACAATCTTCTTACTGCGAGCATAAGGAAAACCCTGCCCCCTTGACAAATGAGAGCAAGTTTTTCCTTATGCTCACTGCGGATTGTCCCTCTCTGCGTTCCATCCAGACAGTCTTGCTGCTCTGAGGTGAGCAGTGTTACACTAGGTAAAAGGGGAAGGAGGGGGATAATTTATCATTCAATTTCTCTTGAACTACAGCTCTGTCAATGCTGAAATAACACTATCCATGGTCCAAATACCATGAAGATTAACTGGAGTGGCTTTTATTGTGAAATATTATTATCACTTTAAATCATACATTTAACTCCTGGAACAATAAAAAGTAGGGACAAACCTACTATGGATGCAGACCATACATGTGTGATAGGATGCAATAGTAAAAGGGCCTAGTGGCACTGCACTATACTGAGACTCCTAGTGTGCCACAGACCACCATGGAGACAGTGGGAATGGAGTCCAGTGATGCAAGACTAGGACAGGTTCCACTTGCCAGCAGCAATACTCCTGGTCCTAGTTGCAGTTCCTGGGTGTGGGACTATTATTCTCTTGGTGCAGGCACAGTGCACTTATCAGCAACGGCACTGTACACAATTTTTGATAAATCAGTGAAAAGGGGAAAGGAGGAAACAACCACCCTGATAACACACATTGTATTGTATTGTATATTTTTATTTATATAGCGCCAACCGGTGTACTTGGCACTTTACAGATTACATTTAATATAGCAGGGGTACAATAAGTGCAGTGATTAAGTGCTTATATAGGCAGTCATAAGGGGAATGACAGGTGAGTATACATTAGGATAAGAGGTCCCTGCCCCGTAGAGCTTACAGTCTAAGCTCATGAAACACAGACACCATGATATTTATGTGAAACATGTTAAAGCCAAACTCCCACCAAAGAAATCGGGCACCACTGTTGCTGTACCCTCTGACTCTCCCCAAAGGCAACAAGAGGCAAGGTGTAAATCAAAGAGGAGGAAGAATAGGGAAACCTTGCCAAAGGCTCTGAGTTCAAAGGCTCGCCATCATCTTCTGGGCACAGGAAGATCATGTAACTACATCTTCTTGTGATCCACCTCATTCATCTGTACCTCCTCCACCAGCTGATAGCCAATGAGTAGGTTTCAGGATGTGTCAGTTTGCCCACCCATTGCACACAGAGTGGTGATCTGACCACACATGGCAGTGCGATGGAGGATAATCGCAAGCAGTGAATCAAGCGGCATCTGAGAAGATTCCATCCCACAGAATATGCTAAGCTGCTAACAGGGAGGATTCATCATTTTTATTGGACAAGCTGGCATAGTGATAGCAGCAGTATTTGGTTTCTCGTGAGATGATTTCACATTGGGGACCCTAAGTGTCATGATGTTTGATTACAGTTATGCCAGGTGTTTGATGTGAGTGCAGATGTGCCCATTGTTCCCGGGTCTTCCCTTGTTTACTATCTGATGAGATGCACAGTTTCTGCTCTCAAGGGAAAAATGTATATTCTTACAACACATCCATGATATTGGAGGAGGGGCAGGTGGAAAATCATTATTGTTCAACTTCTTTTCTCCACATATACCTGAAGTGGTGGGGGCTAGTTGTGGTGCTGCTACTGCCTCAGGCACATCATTGGAGTTAGTAGTGGCAAGTGGAACCTTGATCATCCATCACCCATGTTAATGTTGTTGATCTCTTTCCCTTTGAGCTGCGTACTCATCCTGCTGTTTAAACAACTCATTAGTAGCAGCAAGAGCAGCAGTCGCAAACTCCACAATTACACCAGGGCATTTGACAATGGGCAGTGGTTCACCACAACATGACCTGCTGGTATTAGGCCAGTAAGGCATTTTTTTTCTTTTCTCAGGGCTTGTTTTATAAAAAAAACAAAACAAAAACAAAAAAAAACAGAGGCCTACAAAAAAATGTTGATTGCTTTTTTCTAACAAGCCTAAGTCCTACAAGTCACTGATTCCTCAAAGCTTATGACACTAACAAGTCGAACTGATAAAAATGATCTGTGATTCCTCAGGGCTTGTGATGCTAACAAGCCAAATTAATAAAAATGATCAATGTTTCCTCAGGGGTTAGTCTAAGTGCTACAACAAATCATTGTTTCCTTAGGGCTTGTGCCAAACAAGTCTAAGTCTTACAAATCATTGATTCCTCGAAGCTTGGGCCTCTAACAGCAAGTCCTACAAATTATCCTCTACAAAATACTCTATCCCATCAAGTATCAGTCTGCTCAAGTCACAGCTTATGTCAAGGGGTCCCTTTCTATGTATGATGTACTGCTGGGGCAAAAGCTATGAACCGGCTTGGCAAGTTAGACACAAAAAATATATATAATAGTGATGAGCGAACAGCTCGGCCGAAGCTCGGTTCGGCTCGAGCATCGCTCTGCTCGGCACATGGCGGTACTCGTACGAGTACCGCATGTGCTCGCCCGCCATGTTCGGGTCTCCTCCCCGCACGTTTCGCGGCTGCAGCGCAGCCAATAAACGTGCGGGGAGGCTCTGACATCAGTGTAATGCCAGCAGCCATGTTGGCTGCTGGCATTACACTGATTGGCTGGCCAGAACCCGTGATCGGGTTCTGTATAGCACCTGACCAGCGAGTTCGGCTCAGTCTTAGCCAGGGAGAGATGAGAATAGGAAGGGAAAGTCAGTGTAGGGAGAAGAAAAGTGTGTTTCAACAACAAAAAGACCCAAAAGTCCTTTTTAGGACTATTGTGTGTGGGGGCAGCAGTTATATTTTGTTTTGGGGGGCAGAGTTTAAAAAAAAAAAAACGTCACATATTCCGTTCACTGTGCCTAGCCGTAGATTAGCAGCACATTCTGTTTAGTGTGCAAAGTTGCAGATTAGCAGCACATTCTTTTTAGTGTGCAAAGTTGCAGATTAGCAGCACATTCTGTTTAGTGTGCAAAGTTGCAGATTAGCAGCACATTCTTTTTAGTGTGCAAAGTTGCAGATTAGCAGGACATTCTGTTTCTTGTGCAAAGTTGCAGATTAGCAGCACATTCTTTTTAGTGTGCAAAGTTGCAGATTAGCAGCACATTCTGTTTAGTGTGCAAAGTGTAAAAAATAAAAGTCACTTATTCCGTTCACTGTGCCTAGCCGCAGATAAGCAGCACATTCTGTTTAGTGTGCAAAGTTGCAGATTAGCAGCACATTCTGTTTAGTGTGCAAAGTGTAAAAAATAAAAGTCACATATTCCATTCACTGTGCCTAGCCGCAGATAAGCAGCACATTCTGTTTAATGTGCAAAGTTGCAGATTAGCAGCACATTTTTTTTAGTGTGCAAAGTGTAAAAAATAAAAGTCACATATTCCATTCACTGTGCCTAGCCGCAGATAAGCAGCACATTCTGTTTAGTGTGCAAAGTTGCAGATTAGCAGCACATTCTGTTTAGTGTGGAAAGTTGCAGATTAGCAGCACATTCTGTTTAGTGTGCAAACTGTAAAAAATAAAAGTCACATATTCGATTCACTGTGCCTAGCCGCAGATAAGCAGCACATTCTGTTTAGTGTGGAAAGTTGCAGATTAGCAGCACATTCTGTTTAGTGTGCAAAGTGTAAAAAATAAAAGTCACATATTCCATTCACTGTGCCTAGCCGCAGATAAGCAGCACATTCTGTTTAGTGTGGAAAGTTGCAGATTAGCAGCACATTCTGTTTAGTGTGCAAAGTGTAAAAAATAAAAGTCACATATTCCATTCACTGTGCCTAGCCGCAGATAAGCAGCACATTCTGTTTAGTGTGCAAAGTTGCAGATTAGCAGCACATTCTGTTTAGTGTGGAAAGTTGCAGATTAGCAGCACATTCTGTTTAGTGTGCAAAGTGTAAAAAATAAAAGTCACATATTCCATTCACTGTGCCTAGCCGCAGATAAGCAGCACATTCTGTTTAGTGTGCAAAGTTGCAGATTAGCAGCACATTCTGTTTAGTGTGCAAAGTGTAAAAAATAAAAGTCACATATTCCATTCACTGTGCCTAGCTGCAGATAAGCAGCACATTCTGTTTAGTGTGCAAAGTTGCAGATTAGCAGCACATTCTGTTTAGTGTGGAAAGTTGCAGATTAGCAGCACATTCTGTTTAGTGTGCAAAGTGCAAAAAATAAAAGTCACATATTCCATTCACTGTGCCTAGCCGCAGATAAGCAGCACATTCTGTTTAGTGTGCAAAGTTGCAGATTAGCAGCACATTCTGTTTACTGTGCAAAGTGTAAAAAATAAAAGTCACATATTCCATTCACTGTGCCTAGCCGCAGATAAGCAGCACATTCTGTTTAGTGTGGAAAGTTGCAGATTAGCAGCACATTCTGTTTAGTGTGCAAAGTGTAAAAAATAAAAGTCACATATTCCATTCACTGTGCCTAGCCGCAGATAAGCAGCACATTCTGTTTAGTGTGCAAAGTTGCAGATTAGCAGCACATTCTGTTTAGTGTGCAAAGTGTAAAAAATAAAAGTCACATATTCCATTCACTGTGCCTAGCTGCAGATAAGCAGCACATTCTGTTTAGTGTGCAAAGTTGCAGATTAGCAGCACATTCTGTTTAGTGTGGAAAGTTGCAGATTAGCAGCACATTCTGTTTAGTGTGCAAAGTGCAAAAAATAAAAGTCACATATTCCATTCACTGTGCCTAGCCGCAGATAAGCAGCACATTCTGTTTAGTGTGCAAAGTTGCAGATTAGCAGCACATTCTGTTTACTGTGCAAAGTGTAAAAAATAAAAGTCACATATTCCATTCACTGTGCCTAGCCGCAGATAAGCAGCACATTCTGTTTAGTGTGCAAAGTTGCAGATTAGCAGCACATTCTGTTTAGTGTGCAAAGTGTAAAAAATAAAAGTCACTTATTCCGTTCACTGTGCCTAGCCGCAGATAAGCAGCACATTCTGTTTAGTGTGCAAAGTTGCAGATTAGCAGCACATTCTGTTTACTGTGCAAAGTGTAAAAAATAAAAGTCACATATTCCATTCACTGTGCCTAGCCACAGATAAGCAGCACATTCTGTTTAGTGTGGAAAGTTGCAGATTAGCAGCACATTCTGTTTAGTGTGCAAAGTGTAAAAAATAAAAGTCACATATTCCATTCACTGTGCCTAGCCGCAGATAAGCAGCACATTCTGTTTAGTGTGCAAAGTTGCAGATTAGCAGCACATTCTGTTTAGTGTGCAAAGTGTAAAAAATAAAAGTCACTTATTCCGTTCACTGTGCCTAGCCGCAGATAAGCAGCACATTCTGTTTAGTGTGCAAAGTTGCAGATTAGCAGCACATATTCCGTGTAATATGAAGAAGGCGGGTAAAAAGGGACGGGGAAGTGGACGTGATCCTGATAGTTCAGGGCGCGGGTCAGGACGCGTAGAAACTGTGCCTGGTGCCAGAGCACAAGAAAGAAAGACATCCACCATACCTAGCTTCATGTCTCAGTTTACAGGGCGTCGCAGGACATCACTCTCGAGGTCAGACCACTGCGAACAGGTGGTCGGTTGGATTTCAGCTGATACTGCTTCCAGTCGGTTAAGCACCACCCTGTCTTCCACCAAGTCCACTCTCAGTAGTCAAGAGTCTGGTCAACATAATCCTCACCCTGATCATCCTTCCTCCCACCATAGAGGGTCTGGTCAAAGAAGTGATCCCACACTGGGATATAGTGAGGAGCTCGTCTCATCACCAATCCTTCATTTGAACCTCTCTCCAAGCACGCTTGCAGAGGAACATGAAATCTTGTGCCCTGATTCACAACCTCTAGAGGGTACCCAATCACAAGAAGATGACAGAGGGGAACGGCATTTAAGGTCAAAGGAAGTGGATGATGATGATGAGACACAGTTGCCAGCAAATCAACCACTATTACTGTCTCAAGACCTTGATGAGGAGGATGATATACAGTTGTCAATGACTGAGTATGTGGTGGGATCAAGAAATGAGGAGGATGATCAGAGTGAGGAAGTGGAGGAGGACTTGGTGGACGATGAGGTGACTGACCCCACCTGGGAAGGTGGAGAGCCGAGCGATGACAGCAGTCCTGAGGGTGAGCCATCTGCAGCACCGCAACAGGCTGGAAGAGGCAGTGGTGTGGCTAAAGAAAGAAGGCGGACCGCACCAAACCGGCCCGCAAATGTTCCACGGAGCACCCCCTTGCGTAAATCTCCCTTGCCAAGGGCTAGGTGTTCCGCGGTATGGCGTTTTTTTAAGGAAAGTGCGGACGACAAAAAAATTGTAGTTTGCAACCTGTGCCACACCAGAATGAGCCGAGGCATGAACACTAGAAACCTCACCACCACCAGCATGATCCGACACATGGCATCCAAGCACCGTAATAAGTGGGAGGAACGCCCGGATCACCAATCTGTGTCTGCAGGCCACACCACTGCCTCCTCTTCCCCTGTTTTCGGTGCCGGCCAATCGCCTGTCGAAGGCGCAGGCCCGCATACCTCCCGCCCTGCACCTGTACCATCTGAAGCACCATCAGCGACCACATCCACTTCCCTGTCCCAGCGCAGCGTCCAAATGTCGTTACCCCAGGCATTTGAGCGCAAGCGAAAATACCCAGCCACCCACCCACAGGCCATAGCACTAACCTCACACCTTTCCAAATTACTGGCCATCGAAATGCTGCCATTTAGGCTTGTGGAGACTGAGTCCTTCCGCAGCCTGATGGCAGCAGCTGTCCCTCGGTACGCAGTCCCCAGCCGCCACTACTTTTCCCGGTGTGCCGTCCCAGCCTTACACCACCATGTGTCCCGTAACATCACCCGTGCCCTGACCAACGCAGTTACTGGGAAGGTCCACTTAACGACTGACACATGGACAAGTGCTTGTGGCCAGGGACGCTACATTTCCCTGACGGCACACTGGGTGAATGTCGTGGAGGCTGGGAGCGACTCGGACCCTGGGATGGCACAGGTGCTACCCACGCCGAGGATTGCGGGCCCTACCTCCATCAGGGTTTCCGCCAGCACCTACGTTATTGGCTCCTCCTCCTCCGTTTCCACCTCCGAATTCTCTGCGCGCAGCGCCACTCACCCATCAGCCGGTAGCTGGAAGCAGTGTAGCACTGCAGTGGGGAAGCGTCAACAGGCCGTGCTGAAGCTGATCTGCCTTGGGGACAAACAGCACACGGCCTCAGAGCTGTTGCAGGGGATTAGTCACCAGACCGAGCAGTGGCTCTCGCCACTCAACCTGCAACCAGGCATGGTTGTGTGTGATAATGGGCGTAACTTGGTGGCGGCTTTGGAGCTCGGCAAGCTCACACACGTACCATGCCTAGCGCATGTATTTAATTTAGTGGTTCAGTGATTTCTAAAAACCTACCCCAATTTGCATGATCTCTTGACCAAGGTGCGCCGCGTGTGTGCACATTTCCGTAAGTCATCAACAGCTTCAGCCGGCCTGTTGAAGCTGCAGCAGCGCTTACAATTGCCAGCTCACCGGCTGCTGTGTGACGTGAGCACGCGCTGGAACTCCACCTTCCACATGTTGGCCCGGCTTTGTGAGCAGCAGAGGGCAGTAGTGGAGTACCAGCTGTTACACGGTCTTCGCCTCTCCGTTCAACTTCCTCTAATCAGAAGTGAGGAGTGGGAATGGATGTCAGACCTCTGTGAGGTTTTACGCAATTTTGAGGAATCGACACAGATGGTGAGCGGCGATAACGCTATTATCAGTGTAACCATCCCACTTCTGTGTCTACTGAAACGCTCGCTGCTCACAATTAAAACCGACGCTTTGCATGTGGAAGAG
Source organism: Rhinophrynus dorsalis (assembly GCA_037306005.1). NCBI lineage: Eukaryota > Metazoa > Chordata > Amphibia > Anura > Rhinophrynidae > Rhinophrynus > Rhinophrynus dorsalis. The sequence goes on along the minus strand of CM074719.1, from coordinate 163,981,173 downwards.
GTGGAAATGCGGGAGGAAGAGCTTACACAAGGTGATAGCCAGAGCACCCTCACTTCGTCTTCTCAGCGACAATTGGAGGAGGCGGAGGAGGAGGAGGAGGAGGAGGAAGACACGGTTGCCTCCGCTACAGAGGGTAGCCATGGAACTTTAGTTCCATCTCTTCAGCGTGGGTGGGCAGAAGAGGAGGAAGAGGATGAGGAGATTGAGAGTCATCCTCCTGGTGAGGACAGCGAAATCTTGCCTGTTGGTACTCTGGCACACATGGCTGACTTTATGTTAGGCTGCCTTTCCCGTGACCCACGCGTTATACGCATTTTAGACAACACGGATTACTGGGTGTTCACCCTTCTGGACCCCCGCTACAAAGAGAATTTCTCATCTCTCATTCCTCCAGTGGAGAGGACAAGCAAAATGGTGCAATACCAGAAGGTTCTTGTCGAAAAATTGCTCCAAAATTTTCCATCTGACAACGCTGGCGGCAGAGTACGTGCTACCTTGGCCAACCGAGAAGGGGAGAAAAGGGGAGCACACAGCAGTTCCGACAAAGGCAGGGCAACACTCTCCAAGGCGTGGGACACCTTCATGACACCCCGCCAGCACCCTCACCCTGATGCGCAGCCTAGTGTCACAAGGAGGGAAAAGTTTTGGAAGATGGTGAAGGAGTACATAGCAGACCGTGTCAGCGTCCTCAATGATCCCTCTGTGCCTTACAACTACTGGGTGTCCAAGCTGGACACGTGGTATGAACTGGCACTCTACGCCTTGGAGGTGCTGGCCTGCCCTGCCGTCAGCGTTCTGTCTGAGCGGGTATTTAGTGCTGCTGGTGGCATCATAACAGATAAGCGTATCCGCCTTTCCACCGAAAATGCTGATAGGTTGACACTTATAAAAATGAACAAGGCCTGGATTTCCCCTGACTTCTCCACTCCACTGGAGGAAAGCCCCGGGTGAACATAAAGTCACTTTAAATATGTTATTTACAATGATGGGAATACTCTGTATTCCCATTCACCCCTTCCACCCAAAAAATGGGTATATGGTTGACTCTCTTCCATATACCCTGGGATATAATTTTTATATAGGGCCAGCTCACCAGCGGGCCCTGTGATATAATTTTTATATAGGGCCAGCTCACCAGCGGGCGCTGTTTGACAATTTTTGTATAGGTCAGCTCACCAGCGGGCCTTCTCATATAATGTTTTATTGGGTCAGCTCTCTAGCGGGCCCTCTCATATAATGTTTTATAGCGTCAGCTCACTAGCGGGCCTTCGCATATAATGTTTAGGATGGTCAGTTCCGCAGCAGACCCTCACCCATAATGTTTTAGATGGTCTTCTCAGCGCACGTTTCCCTCTTAATCATGGCCCCAGTTCAGAAAAATCGAGGACATTTTTTGCAGAATTTGCCTCTGCGCACGTTTCCCTCTTAATCATGGCCCCAGTTCAGAAAAATCTATGAAATTTTTTGCAGAATTTGCCTCTGCGCACGTTTCCCTCTTAATCATGGCCCCAGTTCCGAAAAATCTATGAAATTTTTTGCAGAATTTGCCTCTGCGCACGTTTCCCTCTTAATCATGGCCCCAGTTCCGAAAAATCGAGGAAATGTTTTGCAGAATTTGCCTCTGCGCACGTTTCCCTCTTAATCATGGCCCCAGTTCCGAAAAATCGATGAAATTTTTTGCAGAATTTGCAGATGATATACAAATAAATATACAGCAAATACTGTTTGGTAACAATTTTTCACCTAAAGTCGTTTTTATCTTCCTTTTTGTGTGTTTTACGGTCAGTCTGTAAAAATGGCGTACTACGGGCGAAACATCGTTCCCAGCAGCGACGTTGGAGTCCAAGATGCATCCAGACATCCTCCCTATGCTGTCCCTGAACCATTTCTGTGGTGTTTCCATCATTTTCTGCCCTTTTCCTATGGACCAGGCACCCTCCCCTCATCAGAGCAGGGGTGCCTGGTGTAATGCTCGAGTCCTCCCATTGACTTCAATGGGGCTCGGGTGCTCGGCCGAGCACTCGAGCCTCCGGGGGTGCTTGGCCAGAGCACCCGAACACCCGAGCATTGGGGTGCTCGATCATCACTAATATATAATGTATCTCAAAATAGAAACAATGGGTAATACAACTAATTAAGAAAGTTGCCTTCATCTGGCGAATTAAAAGGTAGGACAAAGACACAGGTATATTCTAAAAAATCTGAAAATATCTGAAAAGGGTATAAGATAAGCCAAACTTAGATTCCAAAAAAATAAGGGAACCACGTGGTATCCACCCATACAAAATGTGCAGTGAATGGTGGCAAAATACCTAAACACAAATAATCAAACCCAAGACTGCTACCATTCCTTAAAAGGGCTCTGAATGATGTGCTAGAACAGAATTCACTGAAAATGGAGCATTCTCATACACAATCAAGTGAATAATAAAGAAAAAGAATAGTGTTTCCAAAACCTAACACACGTTTCTTCCATGTTTCTTCCATAGACAAACCAGTTCCCTGACTGCTTGAAGTAAAAAAAATACCTGCAGCTGTCATGTCTGATTCTATGATCATGACATTCAGGACTTATAGAAGTTATCTCTTGAACATACACAGATGAGCAAAATTCATAGGGGGGGGCATGTTATGGACATTATTTCCCTTCCAATACAAGGTGATAAAGGACCTTACTTTGTTTGAGCCATCAATGGGACTTATGTATAAAAGCAAAGCAGAGTAATTCTGGGGCAAATCAACTACATCATAGAGGAGAAATAGAAAATTCCATTGATATTACAAAATATCCAAATCCATAATAACCCTTTAAGAATCAGAAGGGTGTGCAATGCATTCTAAAGCAAAGGGCTACTCTATACCCTTACATGCTAGAGAGGTTTAAGTAGTCCCTGACAGGGCAGTTGGTATTCACCAAAGTTACTCCAAGTAAATGCATTCATCATCCATAAATCAAACTACTAAATCAGCAAGCACATAGCTGGAAACCTGTGAAATCATGTAAATAAAAAATGTGGTTTGAACACAGCTTCATATTGTCATCTCATAAAAACATCATTATTTATTAATCCAAGATGCATTAAATATAGTTTTTTCCAGTTTACACTCTGCACATTTTATGCTTCTGTGACATTTTGTCTGTAAGTTTATAACACCATCAATCTGAAAAACACACCATCAACCCAACAGATAAGTATTAAGATCTGTTCATTGAGATCTGCAGGAAGCAGTAGTATAATAAGTCATTTGTGGGCCCTGGTGAACAACTGTTGTAGCCCCTAGCTCAAAGATATTCTCTCAGGGTCATAACTAGAACCTGTGGGCACCCCGTGGAATGTCAGGCCACTTCATAACTGTACCTTCTGTGCCCCGTAGACATTAATCCCCTGTAGGAAGCAGGGGGGCATGCTCAAATAGGTCAATGTACAAATCAGCTGGCTAAACTCATTTTCAGTTTTGGGTTGACTTCCTGTGACAATACTTTGGGATATATAGAGCTCACATATTCTGCAATGTTTAATACTTTAATTCCAGCAATCCCTTAATACTTCCTCCAGAGCATACTCAGACAAATGGACTGAAGTTAACACCCCTTGGTGTAGAGAAATGGATGGAACTGAAAAACCCATAAACCTCCCCATTTCCCTCCATTTGGTATGGAGGGAATGGTAAAGTATGAATCTGCCAGCACCTCTCCTTTTCTGTGTTTGTACATTAGAATAAAATCCTGCATGTGCACTTAATGGTATGTAAATCACGTGATTGCTGTTAATGCATGGAGTTGTGTACACTCTACTAGTGTTAAGACTTTAATGCAATCATGCCCTAAACGTTTCCTCTATGGCAGGAGTAGCCAACCCTGGTTCTCAAGAACTACCAACAGTGCTTGATTTTCAGGATATCCCTGCTGATGAATAGGTGGGCTAATTGGTGGCTTAGTCACTTTAATTGGTTTACATGTGCTCATTCAGGGAAATTCTGAAAACATGCACTATAGGTAGTTCTTAAAGACCAAGATATGCTACCCTTGCTCTATAGCATACAAAATGAAATAGACTAAGTTTACCCTGATGTCCTCTGAATCTTTTAATACAGAGGAATGGAATAGCCCAAAACCCCCATACCCATACCCTGCCACACTTCCCTCCCCTTGATGCAAGCAGTGCATACATAGATGGGAAGTTCTAAAATGAGCTGACCCTGAGATATTTACAATATTAACCTTAAATCTCCTGAGAACATACATTCTAGTTGATATCTCCCTGCTTGCACAAACCGAGAGGTTCACCAGTCAATCCTCAAGGAACATCCAGCATACTGCAATTTAGAGATCTCACTGCTTGAATACACACAAGACAAACAGCCTTTCTAGTATGTATTCCACCAATTTGGAGGCTAAATAAGCAGTTAATTGATGAAGCCCATGAAGTAGGTAACACTGGGCTCTCTCACCCAGAGAATTTGGCCCTTCACCCTGAGACCCTGAGTTCTCAGGTATGAATGTAAATGAGAGACATTATGGCGTGGACTGCATAGTAAATGGGCAGGTGCTGCACACATACATTGATTATAGTACCTATTTTAGAGAAGAATCTTATAAACACTTCCCTCTCTAGTATCATTAAGCATACCCTCGTTTAGTGCAATTATAGGACTTTTGCCATAAACCATCTGTAAAAAAAGAATTGAAAGACCGGGTGGATAAATGTTACACTTTTTAAAAAGACAAATGGCAAATCTTGTGTAAGATTAGTTACAAAACAAAATTATGAAAGCTTACCTGATTAACTTACTACTGTACTAACAGTATATATTCGTACACATGTCCTCCCTCTACTATGCTGCTGCAGGCCCATAAATACTTTTTATAAAGACAAATTTATTGTGTAATTTGAGGTACAGATAAGTAAAGACTGGTGTTGTCTTCATAGAGATGATATTTGAGTCCTAATGAGTTAAAAAGTTCCCCAAGTTTTATTGTGTATAGAGAGAACAGAAACAATCCTAGAACAGAGCCTTGGGGAATACCAACAGAGAGGTGGATGGCAGTGGACAAAGATGAGGCAATGAAAACATTGAAGTATCTGTTAGTTTGATAAGAAGACAGCCAGTTCAGGGCTGAGCTATGGATTCCTAAGTAGTAAAGAATTTGGAGGAGGAGAACATGAGCAACAGTGTGAAAAGCAGCTGAGAGATCAAGCAGGATGAGTATTGAGCAGTGACCTTGCGATCTGTCAACTCTTGTTGCATTGATTTCAATGCAATGAAAAAAGTGGAAAAAAGTGGAAAAAAATGCACTTTTTTAGGGAATTCCTGTGGAAGGCGGGAAGTGCAGTTTTTCTGATGGTTCACTCTTGTGCTGGAAATGTTTGACCATCCCTAAGTAATTCAAGCAAGCTAGCTATTTATGGGTTAGTGGGATAAGCAGGGTGGAACAAGCTTTTATTTTAGAGCGTGCGCTTGAGGCTCAGCTGGATGTCATTGGGCAGAGCAACATCCATTTGTGCTTTATAAATAGAAGTTATTTAAAGGCAGAAAACAAAGTGTTAGAATAATGTGAAAACGCATATCTCACTTAAATGTCAAGATGAACTATTTCTTCACACTTCACAGTAGAAGAAAGAAATTGGAGCCAGGTTTTCATATTCCATGATCAACAATAAGGGCTTGTTATGGTGCCATGGAGTGATATTGCAAATGTGACATTTGAGATTAGAAATCTAAAATGTCAATGAAGTTACAATTAACCCCTTGGATGCATCACTTTTCACTGCATTTGAGACCTCTAGCATCTTAGGGTTAAAAATCTAAATTTCAATGAAGTTACAGTTAACCCCTTGTAAGAATCACTTCTCAGTGCTCTGGAGACCTCTATCATCTAAGGGTTAAACATTAAAAGTGTCGCATTAATTTTTATGTACAAAAGAAGCCAGCAGCCATTTTGCCTAGGGGACAAAAATAAATTCCTCTCAATTCCTTTGAATTAACAGTTTGAGTGCCTCCAATGCTTTGCAAACCACTGGAGGCCTCTCTCACACTCAACGGTTTAAATTGTGGTTTAAGCCCATGGATGCTAGAGAGATTTCCAGTGCATTGCTTTGCAATTAGTTGGAGATCTCTTTCCCACTGAAGGCGTTAACCCCTTAATGACCAGCTGAGCGGCTGTGCAGCCAGCAGTTAAGGACCACAGACCATTTTTTTTATTCATACAATGGATTCAGGGGTCCCCGAGTGACATACAGCCGAGCGGGGACCCTTGAATTCCATGACATGTCAGGACCGTCATGGGTCCTTAACGCAAGTTTCCTCATGAAAGTTCTGGCACATTATGGGTCCTTAAGAGATTAAAGTCCAGTTTATATTAATGGAAATGTGTGCATCCTATGCTGCAGTTGTTTTTCATTTATTTGAATGAATGACTGAAGGAATAAATATGTTTATTTGTATAGAACCACAGAGTTTTACAATTTAAGGGTTACAAGTACTATGTAGAGTGAAACACTGGAAGTGAGGTTCCTGTCTGAAAGATTATAATCTAAAGTGTTAATGGGAGACATACACAGTACACATACCTCCCAAGTGTTCCTCTTTAGGAGGGACAGTCCCTCTTTTAGACCCAAATCCCTCTGTCCCTCTTTCCCACCCTGATGTCCCTGTGTTTAGGAGATCAGACTTTGTGGCGTGTGTATATAAGTGTACCATATTGCTCTACAGCAATAAAACTCACATTGTTGTTCTTTTAAACGTCAGTATATGTGTTTATAAATTAGTCTATGTAAATAAATACTTTGGTCTTGTTATAAGTCATTTATTAGGTTACACAAGGAGGTGTCAATAGGTCATGAAACAGCCTAAAAATTCTTGGTAGTGCCCCGCCCATCGGCCACGCCCCCTGCAACACCTCCTAAAACACAAGTGTCCTTCTTTGGCAATTTGAAATGTTGGGAGGTATGTAGTACACAAGGGTCAAGTGCGGAATACAGTGTTGTACATAAGGCCCATAGTCTCTGTGTGAAGATGTCCATGCAATGCATTGTAGATGTTTCTAGCAGGGAAGAGGTTAAATAATTTTCACTTCTATATACTATGCTGGAATTGAGCTTTTTTCAGTATTATCTGCAGAGTAAATGGTTTATGAAAAAAACACTGCTAAGCAGATACTAAGGGCTGTATCCATCAAGCTGAAGAGTTATAAGAGTTCTAGAGGGATATGAATCGCATTGCAGAGCAATGCTTTGGATACCTCTCTGGCACTCTAAGGGCTGAAAAGGCATTAAACGTCTTTTGTGTTTTTTATGTAGTATTAGAACTAACAGAATCAAAGGTGCTCCCAAGCTTGTTTTAATGTTATAGTTCAGTTTTCTATTGTGGTCACAAGGTTGTGCTGTTTGTTTCACTTTCTGTAGAGAGCTGTAGTCAGTGACTGAAGCTTGTTCATAGAGTGTATTATAAAAATAAATGCTTTTTGGACTCCAGCTGGAATTGCTGATAACAGTTTGAGTTAAATAAATAAGTTTGAGTTATAATGACTTTTGAATGAATAATCTCCCAGGGAGTGCCCTTGTTTAACTCAGTGAAAAAAAAAATGGCTGATTCTCTAAATGGGGGTTTAGCCCTTTGAGTGCCAGAGGCATACAAACGCATTGCGTACCCCTCTAGCATGCAAAGGTTTAATTCATTAACTGTTAAGAAGGTCTCCAGAGCATTGTTTAGCAGTACTATGAAGACCTTATTAACATGCAAGTGGTTATATTTCAAAGGGAATTTTCATTCCATCCCTAAGGTGCAGTTGGTATCCTCCAGTACTGTACTTCTTTAGCTTGATAAATACAGACCAAAATTGTTACATATCGGGACTTATTCATCGAGCTACATAACTGCAGTTCTGGAACAAGCCAACTGCACCATGGAAGGGTTGGAGGAAAAAGCCCCATTGACTTATATGGAACTTTGGAACCATTTAAATGCAATCCATTTTCATTTGCCTGTGTGATGTACTTGGTTTGCTACTTAATTTCACTGTCATTAGTTAGCTTGATGAATTAGGCAAGAAGGATAAAATTGCTGCCGATCCCACACTGAAACATAGTTGTGAGTGTTTTTTTAAACCTCTAAGCATCCTTCTGGTCCTTAAAGAGTTAAAGGCATAGTAATGTTTTAAAATAAAAGCAGCTCCAATTAATCTTCATTGTATTTGGGCCATGGAGACTGTTATTGCAATACTGTCAGAGTCTGAATGATAAAGTATCCCCCTCCTGCCCCTTTTACTGACGTAACACTGCTCACTTCAGAGAAGAATGTTTGGATGGATCACAGAGAGGGACAATCTTCAGTGAGCATAAGGGAAAAACCTGTCATGGGGGCAGGGTTTTCATTGTTCTCACTGTAAGAAGATTGTCTCTTGCTGTTATCTATCTGGTCTTAAGACCAGATTCCACATCTGAGGGGAGGTGGCTTACACTAGGTAAAAGGGGAATACTTTAGCATTCAATTACTCTTGAACTACGACTCTGACAGTATTGAAATAACACTCTCCATGGCTCGCTTACTATGAAGATTAATTGGAGATACTGTTTTTGTGAAACATTACTATCCCTTTAAGAGGCATAATGACAAAATGTATATTATTTATTATTTTGCTATAATGTAAGCTATTTGTCAATACCATAACGTTATACACAAATACCTACAATGGATGCGTAATAAAAAGGAATACTATTGTTAGTTAAAGATGCAAAATGTATTTGATATCTAGTTTTGGAAAATAATACATCCTTTTTCTCTCATTAAATGGGAATAGGCCCTTATTCATCAAGCTAAAATGCATGCAATTCTGGAACAGACCAACTGCACCAAAGTAAAATTTAATTTGACGTAAATCAAACTTTTAAACCGTTGTATGGTAGAAAGGTATTAAACATATTGCTCAGCTGGAGACCTTTCTAGCATTCATGAGGTTAAAAGTCGTGTTTAAATCAATTTGAATGTGTGAAATATTCACTTCCTCCATGTGGAACTGTTGGTTTGCTCCAGAGTTGCACCTTTTTGCTTGATGACTAAAGCCATTTGGCCAAAGTTTATAAAAGCAAACTGAGTTTATTCTGGAGTTAACCAGGTGCACCATAGGGGACAGTTATGAATTTGTGCTAAATTAAATTGGGTTTTTAACCCCTTGAATGCTAGAGAGGTCTCCAATGCATTGTGAAATAATACTTTGGCATTGTCTAGCATTCAAGAGGTTCAAAGTCCCACTGGACTCAATGGGAATTTATGGGAAATTTTATGTATCCTCTATTATACAACTGATTTGCTACAGAGATGCCCAAGGTCATCGTACATCAGCCTCGCTGTGTCACTGGCAAGACCCGAAGAATATGTTCTAAGGTCCATATACACTACAGATAACAGTTATCTCCATTGTTCTGGTGCTTTTCAAGACTGGGACAATGATTCCTCTGTCCACTGAATAAACATTTTGGGGGTTATTCACTAAGGAGTGATACAGAGGTGATAAACTAGAGATGCCTTCTCCAAAGATATCACTTCTCCAGGTCCTGTTTTATTCTATGGAGCCAATACACTAAAAATGAAGACATGACTGAATTGGCTCCGTAGAATAACCTAGTAATTGGAGAAGTGATATCACTGGAGAAGTCATTGCCAGTTTATCACCCCTTTATCACCCCTTAGTGAATAAACCCCCCCTTTGTGTCTCCTGTGTTAGAGGCCTCTAAGTGGGGCTTCTATTAAAGAACTAACCTTTTGATATTTACAAGTGTCTTAACCCTTTGAGTGCCAGAGGGGTACGCAACGCATTGCTAAAAGTCATTTCAGTTCAAACTATTTGTGTTTTTACATGTAACTGTTAGAAACTGTACTCCTTGATGCCCAGACAGTTTACCTGGAGTAGAGATATTTATTCAATGGAATTATATGGCAGAGCTGAACCTCCGTTTTTTATATATAATGTCATAGTAACTACTCTGTCACTTCCTGTAATAGCTTATGATTAAAGCAGCTGCTAACAGTGGACTCTTGTTGTACTCCGCTGGAAAAACCTACAATATATTTTTTCATAATACAGCTTTACTGAATTTCATTTGTGAAATTGTTCAAATATTAAAGTACTGTATTAGCCAGCTCTGGTGCTTACTCTGTGCTAGATTGAAGTAAGTTTTATTTACCACAAAATAACACAGATTGGTAGGAATCTGCTTCAGGGACATCGGGGGGAGATGCACTATGGTGTGATAAAGAGGTTATAAAGTGAAGATGATATCTCCAACTCCTATGTATTTGTCACAAACAAGGGCTATAGGCCCTGCTGAGACAATGGGGAGAGTGTGGGAGTGAAAGGGTTAACAATACCAGATCCCTGGTTCCCTGTTGCTATTCCTAGCAACCACCAAATTAACCCCTGAAATCCTTCCTGCAATATCACCCCAGTACTACAATTTGCAGCCACCACCAAGACTTTATATCTGGGTGTCTTAGGTTACCCCAAACACAACAGAATTACAGTATAAAATCACCTTAATAATCAGACATATATAATTAACCCTTTAGTAATGTGTGCTACCTGAGCTTCCTTCAGAGTAGTGAGTTCATCTTAGAGAACAGAGACAAGAGCTGATTAATTGAACATTTAATCTGAAAAAGGTTTCACAGTGCTGGTTACAAAAATACAGAAATAAAGGACATACACAAATAAAGATTACACATTGGCAAAACAGTCCATAAAATAAAAGTGGAGAAATACAAGAAATCCCTACATAAAATTACCGCTATATATGAGTCCTTGTAGGAAATTCAGATTGTAAATATTCCCCTTTCCAGTTGTTACAAAGAAATTCCCCGTTTTTTTTTTATCCAAAACCCATATTAAATACATTCTACAGTTGCTTCTAAGAGGTCAGACCCCCTGGGTGTTACTTGGGAGGATCAGGGGTTTGGCCTGACAGTTTACAGCCCACTCAATCAGACCTGTCAGGGATGTTACTGCAGAGTTGTACCTGAAAAGTCATAGGGCTTCCCAAAACATGCAATTTATAGCACACCTCCATAATGTTATAATAATGACATTCCTCATATTTGTGTGAATATCTGGACACATAATATGCGGGGTCTAACTGGTTGCAAAGTGGCTATTCTGGTAACTCATAACAGGAACACCTTTCCCTGGCATGTCTGATACCCACCAAAACAGTAAAACACGAGCATTCTAAATATATAGTTGTATTGAACCTTTTTTATATTATATATACAAGTTCTCCCTATTTTTTCGTATTTGGCTGTACCCTGGATAAACTCCCCATCAAAGCAGAGGGCCCAAGACCTTTTATGGCAGCCTACATCCTGCTCTGGTGATTGCTATCGGCTCATTTAGTTTTATGGCCTAGGACTGGTGCACTTTGAATAACATACAAAAATAAACAAACAAATTTTACATACCAGAGGCCCTGCAAAGGCCAACTTATGCCTTGGCATGACAGTATTCTATTGGGTCAATGCACTAAGAGTTATCCAACTTCGGTGATCTTAGTGCATAGGCTCTATAGAATAACATAGGAACTGGATAAGTAATATCATTGGAGAAGTCATCTCAGTTTTATAACCTCGTTATCACACCTTATTGCATAACCCCCACAGGTCTTTTAAACCTTTGAGTGCCATTGGAGGGTCAACTAAATTTGCAGTGCTAGATGTCTGAGGAGAGGGTGGTTACTGAGATCTTGATTAAACCCTTTGAGTGTCATAGGGGATAGCCAACTAATTGCTTTGCAATGCTTTGGGTACCCCTCTGGCATTAAAAAGGGTCAACTAAATGGGCATTATTGATCATTGAGTAGGTGAGCTCCTGTTTTCCCCTATACACCACAATCATTCTCAAAAATACTTAGCTATACCCTAAAAAATGACAAATCCAGGTTTACACCTAATCTTATAGTTATTTGCCTTCACCCCAAATCACTGGCTGCAATATTTTAAGGGTGATATACTCAGAAGATTGGGAGCAAATCTGTGGCAAACCAAACAGCGCCATAGATGGTAAAAATTCTCATATTCCCTTCAGTTTAAATGGGACATTTAAAAGGCCAATTTAACTCAAAGGGAATTATTATTTGCCTTCTATGGAACGTTTAGTTTGCTCCAGATTTTCACCATTGCCTCTCAGTACATCAGTCTCAAGATGTCCCACGCCAAAGATTTTTTGGGTTTTGTCTACCTCTTTTTTTCTACTCTAGAAATCAGTGAAACCGGTCTTTTCATACATTCACTTGCACTCACCATTGACCTACATACCATAAGACAGCCAGCTCAGAACCTGGTGTGTGAAAACAGCGAGGCTCATGTACTGAGGAGAAAGTGAAGCAATTCTGAGACAAACCAATTGCACCATAGGGACCAAATTAAAATGATTATTGATTTAAATGCAAAGCAATGCCCTGGAGACTCGTTTAGCATTCAAGGATTTAAAAGCCTAATTTAACAATTTTCAGAGCCATTGGGGTTAAATAATAGCAATTTGAGGAAATTATATTTTGTTCCCTTTAGGGTGGTTGGTTTGTTCCAGAAATGCTCCACTTTTTCTTACTATAACAAGCGCATTAACAAGGATATTCTAAGAACTGGATCAATTCTGAGGCATTCCAACTGCACCGTGGGAAAATGAAAAATTACCCTAATACGCAGTGACTTCAGTGGGGCTTTTAACAATTGTTATGACAGAAAGGTGTCTAATGTTCATACCTGGGAATTTTCAGGGTCTGACCTTGATACTCGGGGGGGTTTTTTACCAGAGAGAGTCAAGTGTTAACTAATATATTATTTATTTATACTGCTTTCTTAATGTCCAGATTTGTGACATTTCTACCAGAAAAGCAGAGGAAGAAGTCCTGCGTGTCTTATGGATGTTTAAGAAGTGGTATCTGAGAACATTAAAGGTTCTTTGAGGACTGATTGGATCATCTTTGGGTTAGAGCAAGGTTCCTTGAGGACTGATTGGATCATCTCTGGGTTAGAGCACGGTTCCTTGAGGACTGATTAGATCATCTCTGGGTTAGAGCACAGTTCCTTGAGAACTAATTTGATTATCTATGGGCTTGTCTTATGGGTCTTTAAGAAGTGGTATCTGAGAACATTAAAGGTTCTTTGAGGACTGATTAGATCATCTCGGGGTTAGAGCAAGGTTCCTTGAGGAATGATTGGATCATCTCTAGGTTAGAGCAATCATTGATATAGCACCTATAATATACTTTATTCGAAGTGTTGAGGGTTAATATTTCAAAGATCTCAGAGTGAGCTCATTTCAGAAGTTCCCAGGCATGGTAATGCTTCATTGGAGACCTCTCTAGTATTCATGGGATTAAGCTCCATTAAAGGCAATGGGGATTTTAATGTATCTCCTATGATGCAGTTGGTTTGTTCCAGGATTGCTCCTTTTTTCTTTAGTACATCAGCTTCAATGTACTGGAAAAACATTTTCTTACACTCACTGATAAATTAATAAAACCTATGGATAAATATGGGAATCTCTAACACGGGTTATCACTATTTATTTTGATGTGTGTCTTCCATTCAAACATTAATACATTTTATCCCATAATAATTATAAAGCTGAACTGTCCAGGGGAATACGTTCATACCTAAATTAATGTGCTTAGTGATGAATAATTCAATGTTAATTGGATAATTACATGCTGATAAGAGAACGTCTAGACTTCTGGCAAGGAAATGGCCCCTTTGGATAGAGTTGGACAGCCCTGTTTTCTTGGAGTCATTTTTCACAACCTGTAAGAATAGGGCAAAGCAAAAGGAAATAAGGCTATGGACTCAAGCTTGAAATATTTAATCTTAAACTTGCTTTACTACAGACAGAAACTCCTAAGAGCCTTTATGCGGTGGTTATCTCTTGAACCAAGGAGCAATATAAAGATTCAGTCAGTAATGGATTTCATGTCCATGGAGGCAGACATGACAGTTGCTAGCAGGATCACTAGACCTCAAACTCTGCTCACTGCAAAATGCAACAGTAACACTATAAGGACAAGAGGAAAGGCATTAAGAAGCAATATTTAGCTCCCCACTAGTCCTTAAATCACTGAAGACCACAGGAGTTAAAGGGCAATAGTTGTGTGGAGCGGAATTACAGCAAATCCCACAGGCATTGCATAATGAGCTGTTTTTGGATTTTACATAATACAACTAACATTAAAGGGATAGTAATGTTTCATAATAAAAGCAGCTCAAATTAATCATCATAGTATTTGGGTCTTGGAGAGTGTTATTTCAGTTCTGTCAGAGTTGTACTTCAAGAGTAATTGAATGATAAAATATCCCTCTCTCGCCCCTTTTACTGATGTAACACTGCTTAGCTCAGAGCAGCAGGGTGTGTCCAGGTTGATTGCAGAGAGGGACAACCTTCAATTAAGATAAGGGAAAAAGATGAAAAACCTGTCAAGGTGGGAAGGGTTTTCATTGTTCTTGAAGCTATGAGCTGTCTGGTCCATGGACCAGATTCCACATCTGAGGAGAGGGTGCTTACACTAGGTAAAAGGGGCAGGAGGGAGAAACTTTATCATTCAATTACTCTTGAACTAGAACTCTAACAGTATTGAAATAACACTCTCTATGACTCAAATACCATGAAGATTAATTGGAGCTGCTGTTTTTGTGAAACATAACTATCCTTTTAACTTCCATTGTGCGTGCATGTAACTGTCTATGAGCATAACTAATCACATCATATAGCAGCATTTTCACAGAAAGATATTGTAATGGGAATTCTGTATTGCAAGAAGCATCTTCTTTTTTAAAATAGAATTAACACATGTAAATCTAAAGCATTATATATAATGTGCAGTTTCCATTTCAGCAGAATTTAAATAGTAAGCCCTTTTGAATTGGACAAAGAGGCAGCCATTTTATTTTCTAACAGGAATCATTATGGGGTTACAGTTGTACAATCATGTTGTCTAACATGAACAGTAAAGCAAGCAGTTTTTGTGACAAAATTACAAATACACTTAAGCCTTTGAGGACCGGAGGGGTACACTGCAATGCGTTGTGTACCCTCTGGCACTCAAAGGGTTAATGTTTATTTCTTATTCATATTAAACCTCTATCTACTAATAGTTGCACAATTCATAATAAATGGATTCTAAACTTGATGTAATAAATTTGCTGGCGTTTAAATGAGCTATTTTATGTATTGTTCTTTCATAAATCACAAGACTGGAACTGTGCTCATGAAATGAAAAGCTGACAGAAGAAGAAGTTATGAGGCCTATATTAATGTAAACGTTCCCTTTAACTGACATTAGTCCAAGTAGACTTAGGCCTAATAAATTAAAAACAAATTTTGTTTTGTTATTGTCTGTTACAAGATCAGTGAACAAAGAACTGAAGTCCAGAACTTCCTGCTGTGAGCCCTGCCCTGATGCGGTTGCCATGATTCTTTCAAAGTTAGATTAATATTCTTAAGACAATGTGCTGATAAACCGGTTCCAACAGTTTTATCTACATCCTGTTCAACTCCCCACACGCAAACCCAGACACACGTTAGTCACTTCTTTTACGACTGGTTGTTCTTCGACACACTAAAATAGGAATTAAATATGTTCCACAATAGTAATTACTTTTGTTTAAATTATTCCTGTAACTGATCTTAAAATACAACAGTGGAAAAATGTGCTGAGATGACATTTTCTAAATAAAACAATGCACGATAAGTGTAAATATAATTTATTATCTATGGTATCATTGCAAAAAGCTCACAATCTGTGGAGCTGCAGATTATTTGCAATGTTAGAGATAGGCAAAACAAAATATAAGAACATGTTTCTGGTTTCAGAATTCCTTAATAAGAAATAGAGACATATAATTACTTCTAGTAACAGGAATGGCTCTGAAAGAATGTTATTTTAGCAGATTAGTCTTCTACCAGAGTCCCACAGTATTTTTTATTTGATGTTGAATCTGGAACTATGCACAATGATTCATATTGGGGCTAATGTCTGAAACAATTCTGGAGCATACAGACCATATTCAGTTTGAAGTGACCAGTGAATAAAAGCCATGGCTTTTTATTGTGGAAAAAAATCTTTATCAAGCTTATAGATAGATAGATAGATAGATAGATAGATAGATAGATAGATAGATAGATAGACAGACAGACAGACAGACAGACAGATAGATAGATAGATAGATAGATAGATAGATAGATAGATAGAAGTGGTCGCACTCCAGATAAAATAGTCATTTGCCAGGGTGCATGTAATAAAGGAACACTGGTATAATAAGGAATAAACAGCACATTTTTGCTTTCATAAGAATCCCGGTTTGTGCTGTTTGGGCCTTTACGGGGTGTTGTTGGGGGCGTGACTGGTGGGCGGAGCATTTCTGAGAATTTTAGGTTTCATGGCCTATTGAAACTTCTTTGTGCAACTGAATACATTATTTACAGCAAGACAATAGTATTTTATTTACCAGACTAATTTATAAATCTATATAATTAAGTTTATTTAACATTAATGTTAGTTTTATTGCTGTGAAGCAATGTGATACAATCTTATACACACCACACAGTCTAATCTCCTAAAAGGAGGGACAACAGGGTAGGAAAGAGGGACAGAGGGATTTGGGTCTCAAAGAGGGACTGTCCTTCCTACAGATGGATACTTGGGAGGTATGTTTGTCAAACATGAAGAAAAAAAAAGACAAAAATATATTAGTTATCTTTGCATTGTATCAAAAAGTGAATGTGTCATGCAAATCATACAAAATATATTCAACACAATGCAAGAAAATTGTATAAAATGTATTGTGCCATGCTACCAACTGTGTCAATCACTGTGCAAAATCTATACGTGTGTCTGCAGTCCCTTGTGTTACACTTGTTTTGTTCACTTTTTCTGTGTAACATCCCATTTAACCCTTTGAGAGCCAGAGGGTTAGAGTGACTTCAGTGTGTTTTAGTAATGCCTGTCTCCCTCCTCTCTGCTTGTCTTCATCCACAATATCTTTAACTCATGATAAGAAAGAAATACATGTATATGGCACATTTTCACTTTAGTAAAAATGGTCCATACAAATGGAGGTTGCACAATGAACTGGAGATATCTCTCCAGATATCTGTCCCTTATAATATAGCAAACTGCGCCATTTTATTTACTGACTAATGTAAAAGCCCATGTACATGGGCCAAGGTCTGGGTGATGTTAAGAGGCCGTTCCTGATCTGCGTCCTGCCGCCGATGCAGTCATGCACTGTAGAGACTGCCTGAAAGCACAGAATGCTCTCAGCACAGAAATCCCAGCATTCTGTGAGTTCAGGCAGTCTCTACTGTGCATGACAGCTTCTGACAAACATCCTAGCAAATTATTATATAGGATATGTTCTGTTCAACATGGAATCATATGCACAAAGAAATGGAGCAATTGTGGGGCAAACCAACTCCAGTGCATTGAATAAATAATAATTGGCAACATTTGTATTGATTTGTGTGGGGATTTTAACATCATGAATATGTTAGAGAGGTCTCCACACATTGATTCGCAATATGTTGGAGACATCTCTAGTATTCATAAAGGTAATAGTCACATTCAATTTTTATCTCTCCCCCATGATACAGTTGGTTTGCCCAATAAATGCTTCACTTTTGTTTTGTGCATAAGGCCCTTAGTTTAGTAGTAACATGCTACCAGCAAGTTATTTATATGAACTGTAGATGTCAACATTAACCCTTTAGATCAGGGACAGGACACACAAGACCCTCCAGCTGCTGCCAGGCTACAACTCGTATCATTCGTTTGGTTGGGAATGATGGGAGCTGTCATCTAGAGGCAGCTTATGTGCCTCACTTTTCCCATCGAGACTTTAGATGGTAGATAGGTTTCCTACACATTGCAAAACAATGGGGTATGATAAAGCAGTGATAAAGAGGATATCATTTCTCCAGTTATATCACATCTCAAATTCCTATGTTGAACTGGAGAAGTGATATCACTGTAGAAGTCATCATCATCTCCACTTTATCACCTCTTTATCACACCTTAGTGCTTAACCCCCGATGTGTAGGAGACCTCTCTAGCATCCACTGGGTTAATTTTAAAGGGATAGTAATGTTTCATAATAAAAGCAGCTCTAATTAATCATCATAGTATTTGGACTGTGCAGAGTGTTATTTCAGTTATGTCAGAGTTGTAGTTCAGGAGTAATTCAATGACAAAGTGTCCCCCTCCTGCCCCTTTTACTGATGTAACACTGTTCAGCCAGAGCAGAAGGGAGGTGCCCAGGTAGACTGCAGAGAGGGACAATCTTCAATTA
The DNA here is from genome assembly GCA_037306005.1 of Rhinophrynus dorsalis. Lineage (NCBI taxonomy): Eukaryota > Metazoa > Chordata > Amphibia > Anura > Rhinophrynidae > Rhinophrynus > Rhinophrynus dorsalis. The sequence continues at coordinate 163,962,846 of CM074719.1, read as the reverse complement.
AGATAAGGGAAAAACCTGAAAAACTTGTCAAGGGGGGCAGGGATTTCATTGTTTTCATATAAAGAAGATTGTCCCCTGCTGTTATCTGTCTGGTCTATGGACTGGATTCCACATCTGAGAAGAGATTGCTTACACTAGGTAAAAGGGGCGGGGAGGGGAACTTTGCATGTGAATATCTTTTAAACCATAAAGGTTTGAGAGATAAGACTTATATCATTCTTCATGTTTTTTTAATGCCTACAAAATAAAATAAAGTTAAAACAACGTATTACTATCCCTTTAAAAGACAGAACTGGTGTAATGGAGCAACAAAAAGAGACCTGTGATGCATGTGTGATGATAACCACTGATTATAACGTGTACCATCATGGCAAAGAGAGAACCCCATCCTATCTATAAAAGAGAATTAAATCAAATATCATGCAGTGTATGTGTAATCATTGACACATTACTTAATGCTAAGAAAAACTCATTTAATGAAAAAAATGAAGTATGCTTTCAGCATACATAATTGCGACTTTAATATTCTGAATTGTATTAGCTGCAGCATTCATGTTTCTGATACACCCACAGAAGCTATTAGCTAGTATCAAACCACTGAGCATAACAAGTGCCTTGTTATGTATCTGTCTCCATTCTGCTGTCCATGGCTTAAAACAGCATGTTATTTTTAATGCAGGGGTGTCGTGTTGATGTGTATCATGGCTGCCTGTTCTTGTTTCCAGGTTTCTCTCACTCAGCTTTCACATTTGGTATTGAAAGTCACATAAGCCAATCCAACATCAACGGGACACTGGTGCCACCTGCAGCTCTCATCTCTATCCTGCAGAAAGGTTTACAGTATGTGGAAGCTGAGATCAGCATCAATGAAGTAAGTGTGTTAGAGCAGAAGTTTAAAGAGCTGTAATGTCAGTGGCCATGTCATTACGTTATAACTAGCTGCTGGAAATAAATAGATCAGAAGAGTATGTGAATGCAGCTAGGGCTCATGTTTTAGTTGAACTGCCAAATAGCAAGGAAGATTTAAAATGAAGAAATGGATAAGGTTATTGGGACAATGCAACTGTGCCATTTGTTAAAAAATATAATCATAAAAACAGTTGCAAGTTGCTGCCTACTCTTAAGAACTTACATATAGAGTAAAGCTGGAGCAAACCAACTGTATCATAGGGGACAAATAGATTGGGTTTTTAAATGGATAGTAATGTTTCACAAAAACAGCAGCTCCAAATAATCTTCATGTTATTTGGCCCATGGAGAGTTTTATTTCAATACTGTCAGAGGTGATAAAGTATCCCCCTCCTGCCCCTTTTACCTAGTGTAGGCATAGCTGGGAATTCTTTGGTTTTGCCCCAGAGATTTCGGTTTTGACTCTGCATTACCAGGACTCCAGGGCAGAGCCTGATTCTCTGGATGTGGGGAGTTTCTGACAAAACTCTGCCCACTTGTGCTCCATCCCACCCGGTTCCTCCCACTCCCTGCTCTTTTCTCCTCCTTCCCTAGTCTATTTGAGCAATTTTTTTTGTTTTGTTGTTTTTTTTTGTCCCGCCCCCCACCCGCCAGTTTTATGATGCAAATTGTGTCATTTCTCTCCCCTCTGCGGCACCACAGGGCTCACCTCCGGGGAGCCCAGATCAAGAAGTTCCCAGGTATGAGTGAAAGCCACCTCTCCTCAGATGTGGAGTCTGGTCCAGGGATCAGACAGCGCACAGCAGGGGATAATCTTCTTACTGTGAGCGTAAGGAAAACCCTGCTCCCCTGACAGGTTTTTCAGGTTTTTCCCTTATGCTCACTGAAGATTGTCCCTCACTGCAATCCATGAGGACAGTCTTGCTGCTCTGAGGTGAGCAGTGTTACATCAGTAAAAGGAGTGGGAGGGGAATACTTTATCATTCAATTACTCTTGGACTACAGCTCTGACAGAACTGAAATAACACTCTCCATGGCCCAAATACTATGAAGAGCTGCTTTTATTGTGAAACATTACTATCCCTTTAAGCCCTAGTTTGCAGATCAATGCTTTTGGAGACCATTCTGTGATTTCAGAGGGGAATTATATGAATACTTACTTTTGGGCATGCTTACTTGTCTCCCATGTTGCAGTTGGTCTGCCCCGGAGCTACTCCACTTTCCTTATATCTTAACAAAGGGTTAAAACAAACTTGAAGCTGTGCTCATACAGGTTGGCTGATCTCTGTCAACCCTCGCATGCCAACTCAACTCCAATGTCCCCCATTCCCTCAGCAATTCAGCATGAATGAGGTTTGTCAGGTCCATGTGGGCATCTGTAATATATTATTGCAGCACAAGGGTTGGCCAGTCACTGGGTAATGTGAATGACATTGCATCCACCAGAATTTCTTGTGTGAACAATCTGATTGGCAGCTCATAGGCTGCTGTACAGATGAGCATTCTGCAACCTGGATGTGCTCTAGATATGAAAACATCTAAGTTGTAGCATGCTGCGTTCCAGTCCATTCTGCCCTTTCGAACAGAACCATTGGAAGCAAGCTATTTTACATGGATACATTTAGTGCAGTGTTAATTAAGCTGCTTTAAAGTTACCCATGTGAACACATCCTTAGAGAGACTCTCTCTCTTCTTCAGGTCAGTGGTACTAATATCAAAATGTCAAAGAATGCAGACTACCAAAGAAGTGAGAAATTGAACCAAACAGGAAAATAAATAGCAAATATATGGAAAGTCTTGTAAACAAAAGATGTGGGGTGGAGTGGGGGAGAGCTATCCAGACCTGAAAAGTTACTCGCCGCTGCAAGCCATAGCATACCCACCAGGGCTAAATTTTCACTCTCCATTGGCTAGTGGCGAGTGGAAATTTTGAGCCCTGATATATATATATATATATATATATACATATACATACGGTATAGTGTGTCTTTTCTCATGAGTAAATGATCATCATTTGTTCAAAGGTCATTCTTTATTGGATGCGTTTTAGAATTATGCTTAAACATCCTGATTGTAAAATAGTTCATTGAGTGATCTGCCTGTGAGAAATAATGCCCAACTGTGATAACATACTTCTCTTCTGGTTTATGAGGGTTTGTAATTTTTGGTCTATTTCACTTACTATACTGAATCATATGTGATACATTCTTGGATCTACTAATTAAAATACACAGTCTTACATAGTTCTTATGTCCTAGGCGTATTGAATTTTCTTACAGTATTGCCACGTCTGCTTGGTCTCACATTTAGTTTTCTAAGCAGGGATTCTTGATTCACATATTAGTAAATAAGAGATTTTGAAGCATAGAGCTGGGATAATACACCCAAATGTAATATTGCAAATGTTTGCCCCCTGTTGTACAGCTGTGCATATTATATCTACACTTTATAATGAAGGATAGCTTTAGTAATGATGAAGATTTCGGGTCCTATGATCAAAAATGGTTATGTGGAAATCTTGATCTAAATTAACCCCATGAGTGTGACTGGGCAACATCATGCCTTTTTGCCTTCAGTACAGCAGATGTCACTCAAGACATTATGGCACTCTCTGTTTCTGGAGTTTGGAAGAGGCTTGGGGTTACTTACATGAGAATCCCAAACTGGATCAGATGTGGGACCATGTTCGATCCTCTATCCTCATCGGGTGATGTTGCATTGGATGTACTGTGAAGTCACTAGACAGGTGCATTAGGAAATTCCATTCCAGGTGTCATGGTAGGAAAGGAGGGCAGGCTATAACAAAGGCCATATCTTACCCCTCTTCCACCTGCAAGTATAAAACTGATATCATTGGAAAGAGGAGAATCTCCCCTTTTCAACAATGCCATGAATGTTCTTATAAGATGATTTGTCAATTAACTGGCATTAACTTTCCTCACTGACTATGATGAATTAGGAGGAATCGGGGGTGACTTAAAAGGAGCCCCTATCTTAACCCCAATTCCTTACATGGGCTCACAGTTACCATTGCTAGAAAGGAGATATTCTTCACTTTCTAGCAATTGTACTTATCTTGGGGAACATGTCAGTTGATTACTTACTCGCCTGACATGATACAATAGAACATTTAAAAAAAGAACCCATAATTTACTCACACCTGAATACGTACATAAAAAAATAAATCAATAGCAGAAAAATACAAGCAATCAAGTGTTACCAAATAACCTATGGGACCACTATAAAGGTAAATATAAGTGTAATGCAAAATGAGGGTTATTAGCTCAAAACTGGGTATTTCAGATAGAAAAAAGAGAAATGTCACTCTAAATAAATAACATTGCATAGAGAGCAATATGTGCAAGACCAGTACACTCTAAACCCAATACTGGTTCTTGTATTCTGTGCAATCCTTGTTAAATCAAAGTGGATCATATAATACAAAAGTAATATTCACACCCACTGTGTAGGTAGCTGCTTTCGTTCAGTAAGACACTATCAGGCTCATTATGTTCATCAGAGTCAAGTAATTAAGATGACGGTACAAGCTGGTACAGATGTACACTCATTTGTAAAATCTTAATAACGCTTCCATAGGAAGTATAACCAGAAGTGGGTATGCCAAGTCTCATACAGGAACTGCGTTAGTTCAGTCATCTATTAAACAGTCCAAGGTATGATTGGCATCTAGCTGTTTCCTGCCCTCTGAATCCTGAAAACTGCAACTTTGTGTGCACAAGATGACTGGTTGAAAATATGAGCCATAAAAGGCAGCAGACTATTCAAATGGCAGCTGGATTACATTATGAACTAAAGCTTCAAATCATAAGGGGGGCATAAGTGTTAAACCCTTTCACTAAAGGGCATTGTTAAGGAGAGAGCAATAATTAATACAGTGATTGGAACATACAGAGAAGAACAGGGAGGTGAGCGCCTTTTACTGGTGCTAAGGCAAACATGCATGCATGCAGATAACATTACAGGGGCAAAAGGAGGAGGAAGGGATGTGTGATAGAGATAAGGATGAAGTATCAAAGAAACTAAAAGATGGTTTCAGGGACATGTATATGGATTCCTAGTAATAAATACTCCTGGCCTGAAACTGTACAATGGCGCTGTTGCTACACGATCCTATGTACAGCTCTGGTCCCGGGACCATAAATCTCCATAGGATGGTGTAGCAACAGCGCCACTGTACAATTTCAGGCCACCGTGATATTGCACCTATAAAATTCAACTTTGAAAATTAATAACTTTTGAATGAAACACCTTTCAGCAGTGGGAGTACTCTTGTTTTACTCAGGGGGATAAACCCTACAACATATTTTTTTTTACATTTTAAGTATTACTATCCATTTAAGAGACTATTAGCTGCATTACTAGAAGAAGGGAACATACAAGTTTATACTGTGTGTTAGTGGTTAAAACAGAAAGTACTGGTGAGCAGAGTATCATAATACCCATTTAGGACTGTGGAACGCTTATTTAATTCTCATTTTCTTGGTTACACTATGGCAAATGTTGTATATGATGGACTTTTGTCTTTTTTTAAACCTAACTTACTATATAACTATGCAACTATCAAATATATAAAGGTAACCAGCAGCCAAAATGTACCCCTAGTTAAAGCAGAAACTGTTGACAAAATAAGAATCTAATAAAAGGATCAAGGCAAGGCAAAATAAAAATAAACAGGATGAGGGGCCCATGCTGAAGACAGCATGGATGTAACAAAAGGTGGGGGCTAACACAGGGACTTTTGTCGGAATGGCACTGAAACCTGAACTGAAAGTACTAATGGCTTGTGACATTACCAGCCTCTGTAGACATATTGTGGACATAGCAAGCCATTCTCACAGTTCCCTTATCAGAGATAACAAATTATTAAAATAGAGGCCGATTCTGGAATAAACAAACAAAAAACAAAACACAGAGGTCACCAAATAGTGCCTTATCATTCAGTGATAAAGGTAAGAAACAGTAGACTCATGTGCACTCACATTTAACTGTGGCTGAATGGGGAATATGCCACTAATCAACAAATCCAGCGCACAGAAATCATATACCTGTCTCTGCTCTGGTTTTTCCACAAATGAAAACTGCTCTCCTATTCAATAGGCAATGAAAACAAGGATTATTAAAATATTTATTTCATATTATAAAATATTAAATAAAATAAAATGATTTTTTTTTCATGAGTTTCACAGAAAGCGCATTGCTTTAACAAAAAGAAAACTAAAACAATCTTATCTTATCTCTTTGGATGATAACACACTATTATTTGGTGCCCTCTGCGTTTTTTGTACCGCAAATACTTCCTCCTTTGTGATTGTAGTGAAAGGAGCAGCCGATTTGAAGATCAAAGCAAGTAACTGTTTTTGAGAACAGTCTAACCATCTCTTTGGCTCTATAAGCTGGGTAGGCCATAGGTGTTAATCATGGTCATCAGTCTTGTGTGTAGCAGTCCTTGAGCTAGTGAAGTCATTGGTGTTAAAGTTTCTTAGAAGATATTACACTAGGAACCCCTTCTTTTTATGTTGTCTGTCTCTACACTTTGTAGAGAAATATGCAAAAAAAAATCCAAAGTTGATTTAAACTCCACATTTACATCAAGGGGAATTTTTATTGCAGTTAGTTTGCTCCTGTAAGCCACTTTCTGTGAGCATATATCCCTTTCTCTTTAAGAGCTTACAAATGCTATATCTTCTAACTTGAAAAAATATAATTCATACACAACATTTGAGTCTCCACAGAGGTTACTCCCCATTAAGTGTTTGTGTTATTATTATTTACTAGTTGAACAGCCCGTTACACGGGCCACAGTGCCTCTGGCAGCCGGTCGCGGGTCTCCCGTGCCTCGGCTGATACAGAGCCTCTGGCAGCCGGTCGCAGGGCAGTCACACGCAGTGGAGACTGCCCGCGCCGCGGCTGATACAGAGCTGGACGCTCCTTCGGAGCACCCAGCTCTGTAACAGCCGCGGCGCGGGCAGTCTCCACTGCGTATGACTGCCGCACGCGCAGCAGTGTGTACTGCGCATGTCGGGCGTTACACACAACTTGGCGAATTATTATATACAAGTTGAACAGCCCGTTACACGGGCCACAGTGCCACTGCCACCCGGTCGTGGGGCAGTAATGCGCAGTAAAGTCTGCCCGCGCCGCGACGGATACAGAGCTGGACGCTCCTTCGGACCGTCCAGCTCTGTATCAGCCGCGGCGTGGGCAGTCTCTACTGTGCATGACTGCAGCACGCGCAGCAGTGTCTACTGCATATGTTGCGGCGTTACACACGATTTAGCGAATTATTATATAGGATAGGATAGGATGGCTTACACAAGAAAACAAAATCACCTGTTAACTTCTCTGCCTAGGATGGTACAGTATTTGATGGTCGTCCAATAGAATCATTATCACTAATTGATGCCGTGATGCCTGATGTCGTGCAAACTCGACAACAGGCCTTCAGAGAGAAGTTAGCTCAACAACAAGCTGCTGCAGCAGTATCAGCATCTAGTGCGGCACCGGTCACCTCTGCTCCACCAGCACCTGCATCACAACAGAGTACACCAAAGAATGGAGCAGCCATTGTGAATGGTGAAGAAAATGGGGCCCATGCAATAAGTGAGTACCAGTCGCGTGTGACATCCTTTCTTTAGATGCAAGAGAAAACACTATTGCACTGATTTGCAATGCCTTGGTGATGTCTTTAAAATCATTGAACTTCAAATACTGATTTGAGTTAAATATTTATTTAGAAAAATGAAATCCATGTAGCCTTTTAAATATAATTCTATAACGATATTTAGCTTAATTTGTAGATTGAACATATTACAAAACTGAAAGTTATTCCAGATCTTTCATGACCTGCCCATAATTAATGGCTTTCTGTTGTTATTGTAGTACATGGAGTGCTTTTTTTACTCAGGTTATAGCCCTCGGTAGATGGGAACAGTAAGAGCATCAATAAAAAATTACACAGGCTATGACTATACTGCACCCAAAAGCCCTAAAAAACAATATATTATACATGTGTGTAGTATGTTTATTTCCATATATTAACATTTAACATTCCCTACAGCTGCTCAAATCAGTCAAAGTCTTACTGTCATATGTGAGTGGAGTATTCTTGTACTTGATCACTAAAAAAGCTTAGAAGTGACAGCCAGGAAATTGCAGTATTTTCTGGCATGTTTTCAATTTGCCCTTTACTAAATGGAGCCCAGTGATAATATATTGTACAGGATTGAAAATGTGGTTTGGTGTAATATGTCCATTTTATGTTTTTGTAGTTGCTACTTGTATTGTATATTTGTATGCTTTATGTTTTAGGAAATGACCAGGGATTTAAAGTAGAAGAAAACCTTTTTTATGAAAAAGTATACGTAAAAGGGCTTTTAGTGCTGAGTAAATGAACGATATTCCTACGGAGAAAGCACTAGGCCTGATTTGTGTTCTGCTGTGGGATTCACTCCAATTAGTTTGTTTATTAAAATTATATAGCAATTAGGCTTTGGAACAGCATCTGAGTCTTTGTCCACTCCACACACACCGGTGATAAAGTAGAACACATATGCTCTGTAAGTCGAGCAACAAATTTGGAGACAGGATAGTTCTGGAAGATATCAGCCATCAGGAACAGTTGGGTGTCTGCTGTCAGTCAAAGTGACCAACAGGCAAACATTTAGTACAGTTGATTCCTTTATTGGCTAACTAAACAGATTTAAATTGCAAGCTTTCACTTCTTCCTAGGTCTCTTCCTCAGGCGTGTTATACAGATAAATATGAAAACTTCTCTCTTAAATACAAGTACACATTACATTGTTTATAATTGAAATCAGATAAGAACGTTAGTCCAGATACTGATTCTTCAATCAGTCAATGGTAGAGGATGTGATTTAAATTGCACTCTTCCTCTGAGGAGTCCAGGTATTTATGACCCCAGAGGGACTGTCGTAAAAGTTAATTCACAATGTGGTAATGTGGCAGAAACTCTCTGTCTCTATTCAGCCCATAAGTCAAAGAATCAAATTGTAGCATTAATTTTACCTCCCATCATTTTCTGTCCCCATGAGTACAGTCAGTCTAATGTCCCTGACACTGTGTTCACTTTGGCAAAAATGTTCTCCCACTGGTGTCTCTGCCTTTTTGTTGTTAATGCTGGATCTGTGGGAATTAAACCTGTTATGTAATGCCTGTCCCATTTCCCCCACATAAAGAGCTGTTGGGCATTTTGCACACATGATAAGGTATATTACATTGGATGATTTGTAGGTGAAATTACCGTTGATTTTATGGTGTAACTGGGTGTTGGGTATGGGTATCTTGTCTGTGGTGTAAATGTGTGCACAGGTTTTGCACCTACTTTGTAGGCAGGATAATGTGCCATTTTTTGTATTTTTGTTCATGACAAAATGGATAATGATGATGCCAACACCACAGAGCAACATCATAATATCAATGCACCCACAAAAAGATCCACCTGGACTCCAAAACGAGGTAGTAACACTACACTGGATAGATACATAGATAACTTCAGAAACAGAGTAACTGCAGAAATACTGGAGAAACAATGTGAACCAACACCCAACCTAACCAGCAAGGAACAGAAAGCCACACAATCACTAAAGAATAACAAGGATATTATTATTAAGCCTGCAGACAAGGGGGGAGCTGTTGTTATTATGAATACTGCGGACTACATTCAAGAAGCAAATAGGCAACTCTCTGATGAAAAATACTATATAAAATTACAAGAGGATCCCACAAAAAAAATACAAAACAACTCAACATGATCATAAAAGAACAGATAATAATATTAAGGCCCCTAATACCAGCAGATCCAGAAGCAGGCTGTTTCTACATGTTACCAAAAATACACAAAGAAGGAAACCCGGGAAGACCCATCATTTCAGGAACTGGCACACTCAAAGATAATATCACTGGCTGGGTAGAATATACCCTGAAACCCCTGGTAAAACGAACACCCAGCTTCCTTCAAGACACCACGGATCTCTTAAACAAACTAGCAGACTTGGGCCCCATTCCAGAGAGCGCCATCCTTGCCACTGTGGATGTAGAATCCCTTTACACCAACATTCCACACACAGATGGCATATTAGCATGCCAAGAATATCTGGAAAGAAATAACACAGCCACGGAACCAGTAACAAAACTTATACAGTTTATACTCACCCACAACTACTTCAAGTTTGGACAGGACCTCTACCTTCAGAAAATGGTAACTGCCATTGGTACCCGAATGGCACTATAATATGCCAACTTGTTTATGGCAATGTTAGAAGAGGACTTCCTGTCCACCTGCCAGACAAAACCCCTGGTCTATCTCCGCTACATAGATGATGTTCTTTTCATCTGGACTGCCAGCGAAGAGGAACTTCTCAAATTCCACAAAAATTACAATGCATTCCACCCCAGTATCAATCTAACAGTCAGTCACTCACGTACAAACATTAACTTCCTAGACACGACTATCAGTATTCAGAACAACTCCATCCACACATCCCTGTACCATAAGCCAATGGACAAACCAACCTACCTGAAAAAGGATAGCTTTCACCCAAAACACACAAAGAACTCCATCATAGGCTGATAGGAATAACATCAATTGATTGCTTTGGTACTATAAGACATAATGGGATAGTAACAGTAATTTCTGAGGGGTTAATTCTGGTTCTGGGCTACTTTCAAAAATAATCCAAAATAATCTACTCTTTCCATGGAGAGCCCTTGCTCTTGTAGTAAAAAATAAGATCAATTATTATTTATGGTTTTGGGAACTTCAAAAATCCCCCTGGAGTCCTGGAGGGGAGGATACCCCAGAAGGAGTAGTAGGCTACTACTATACTCAGTGATAAAAACAAGGCAAAACAGTATGACAACAATACAAGGAGGATACTCACTAGATAGGACCCTGGGAGTCAGATACTAGGGATCGGAGAGTCGTGAGCGGTGCTAGCTGTTGGAGGCTGATCCTAGGGAATCTTGCTGTGGCAGAGGCCAGGTGGGGTAGCAGGCCACGAAACCTGATGGCTGCATAACCCCCTAGGAGACAGACAATTACTCACCAGGACTGTCAAAGACCTGGAAAGCTGTGAAGAGGTCGTATAATAATGATGCGACTGGTGTTCGAACAATCAACCGACCGGAGGTCGATACCCCATGAATATTTGACACGAGGTCGACGAGACCAAGGACTCGACTAGGAGCGCTGGGATGACACTGAACAAACAACCAGCTGGAAGTCGATAGACCGAGGATACTCGACACGAGGTCAACAACACAGAGGGCTCGACACTGAGCTCTGGGAAGTACGAGCAAGAATAGTTGACAGATCCTAGTCGGCAACAAGCGAGCAGCAACACAACCTAAGGAGTATATATATATATAATCCTTTATTTATATAGCGCACACAGATTCCGCAGCGCTTTACACTCATATTGGTTCCTGTCCCCATTGGGGCTCACAATCTAAATTCACCTATCAGTATGTTTTTTTGGAGTGTGGGAGGAAACCGGAGTACCCGGAGGAAACCCACGCAAACACAGTGAGAACATACAAACTCATTGCAGATGTTGTCCTTGGTGGGATTTGAACCCAGGACCCCAGCGCTGCAAGGCAACAGTGCTAACCACTGGGCCACTGAGTAGACAAGGTGAGGAGTCGAACAAGCCAGGGTCGAAAGCCAACGGGGAACACGGTGCTAAATCGGAAGGCAAGAGGAAAGTCAAGGTCAGGCCGGAGTCAAATAATACAGGAGCAGCAGACGGTAGAGAAGTCGAGGATAGCCTGATCTAAAACAGGAATCAGAAGTACTGGAACAGAACTCAGGTTACAGAATGCTTAGATCATTCATCGACAGGAAGGAGTCAGTGCCTAAAATAGGTCAAGAACAGGGCAGGGAACCTAGCCAGAGAGATGGAAGGTCCAGATAGGAAAGAGGGTAAACCCGGAGAAATATGACAGTATGTTATTATATATGTATAAAGGTGCCCTCCCTGCAGGTAACCTTTTCATACAAAAACTATTACAGCTTAAACTCTTTACTAACACCTAAAAGATAAGTTTTTTCATGATGTAACCTTGAGTCTGTGACTTTTGTTCTCCATAGTAAGTGATAGCAACAGTTCCACCAGGTGACTGCAATTTAAAACTGTAGTTTAACTTCTAGATGATAAACTCTGGCAGCAGGCACCTCTCTACCATTTATATCAGATTGTTTAGTGTGTCATGTGTTTGTAATGTGTTGACTGATTGCACAGTGCTGCAAAATATGCTGCACTTTATAAATAAATGATGATGACGATAATAATAATATATATAAAAAATCAAGGTGCTCTGTAATAAGTTTGGAATGAAAACAGTGGGAGTACCCTTGTTTTTTATTCTTCACAAAAAGCCCTACAGCAAATAACATATTTTTTTGTAAGAGAAACATTTACTGTTTTACAAGATGGGTCAGCAGCAGGTTGTTTGAATTGTATATATACAGAATTATATCTTTATTTTATATTTTTCACTATCGCTTACTATACAGATCTCTGAGACAAGGCTACATATCATGTTAGTTTGGCTCTTTGTCATTTCCCATCACTGATTCCAAATCTGAGGTTGCATTAATCTTCCTTACTGAAGCAAGATTCTGCATATGTTGCTGTCTAAAATGGAGCAAATCGTTCTTTTACCTTCTTATTCCTTTTTAAATCCTGATTCCTGTAGATTCATTATTATTTATATTCTTTCGTACTCTGAGTAGACTAGGCATGTGTGATAAAACACTGTATTTTTTTTAGGATTCTCTGTCGTTATAGAGTTGGTTTATGAATATAATCATGCTGTCATACGACCTTCTTTCTGGATGTTTCTATAAAGCAAATTTGTAATGATGTCTATCACTGTAGTTTATTTGAATTTGGGCATTTCAATTTTCTTATAACGATTCCAGTGGATTAAAAATAAAATATATGGCAGACTTACAAATGACTTCCTTACAAGTAGATGACAGTATCATCAAATAACATTTGTGTGTTACTGGAGTAATAAAAAGGTTCTGATGTGTTTTGCAGATAACCATGCAGAACCAATGGAAATTGATGGGGATGTGGAAATTCCACCAAACAAAGCAACAGTCCTTCGAGGACATGAGTCAGAAGTATTCATTTGTGCCTGGAATCCCGTGAGCGATCTCCTAGCATCTGGGTAAGAAAGACATCAATACGGTTTAAATAGGTTATTAATATTTATACTGTATATCTTATACTATAGAAGGAAGTTTCATGAACCAAATGCCCATTTTTATACTGTAACGTCTTACACTTTCACATATTATTTAAAGGTATAGTAATGTTTCACAATAAAAACAACTTCAATTAATCTTCATAGTATTTGGGCCATAGAGAGTGTTATTTCAGTTCTGTCAGAGTTGTAGTGCAAGAGTAATTGAGTGATACAGTATCCTCCTCCTGCCCCTTTTACTGATGTAACACTGCTCACCTCAGAGCAGCACGACTGTCTGGATGGGTCGCAGAGAGGGACAATTTTCAGTGAGCATAAGGGAAAAACTTGAAAAAACTGTCAAGGAGGGCAGGGTTTCCTTATGCTCACAGTAAGAAGATTGTCCCTTGCTGCGACCTGTCCGGTCAAGGGACCAGATTTCACATCTGAGGAGAGGTGGCTTACATTAGGTAAAAGAGGTGGGAGGGGGATACTTTATAATTCAATTACTCTTGAACTACAGCTCGGACAGTATTGAAATAACACTATCCATGTCCCAAATACTATGAAGATTAATTGAAGCTGCTTTTTTGTGAAACATTACTATCCCTTTAACGCACTGTAGTTATTAATATGGACTATGTTACAAAACAATGAACTGGAAATTCCTCTTGCAGTCAAGGGATTAAAAGCCCTGTTTAATCCTTTGAGTGCTCCAGAATTGCTTCAAGTTGTTCAGTGTATCAGCTACATTACGGTACTATGAATGGCTATGTCTGGCTTAGAATGGAACTTACTATCATAATGCGCCACAACTACATAAATGTTAATTTCTCCAAATATTTTGCAAGAAAATGGAAAGTGCAACAAATAGGGAGATTGGAATTCTCTACAAAATAAACTAAACTTGTCTTAGAGTGAATGATGCACATTCAATAAATAGAAATGTATTTATTGCTCCTTATGTTCCAGTTGGATTTGCTTTTACGCAAATTACCATTAGTCTTCTAACACTGGTGAAAGGCCTGCTTTATCCAGTGATCTGTATGAAATATTATCTCAGCGTACACCGTACAATATATGTTTGCACATTGAAACAAGAATTATTATTAATCTTTATTTATATAGAGCCAGCAAATTCCGCAGCGCTTTACAGTAGGGAGTAGACATACAGAGGTATTAAATAGTACAATCAAATGTGGGGAACAGAAGGATCAGAGAATCAAGGATCAAGAATTAAAATAACAAATTCTTTCACTAGGTCATATGAGGCTGACCTTTTTAAGAAGTGGAATAATTCTGGAGCAAATCAATTGCACCAATGGGGAAAAAAAGAAAATGACATGGTTTTAAACTGGGGTTTTAAAGGGATAGTAATACTTGAAAATAATTTTATTTTATATTGTAGCCCTTAAAAAAACATGAAAAATGATATAAGTCTTATCTCCCAAACCTTTATGGTTTGGAAGATATTCACTTGTAAAATATAGTAAAATTCTCTTTTCCTGGCCGTTTCAGCCAAGTCTGCCATCTAGTGGACAGATTTGGAATTCGGTCCACAGAGCAACCGGCAGCTCTTTAGCAGTGCCGAGATCACGATCTTTAAAAAGAACTACTTAACTGGAACTATCTACAAAGTGTGCCTGGCTTGAAAGCACACTTTGTAGACCATTCCAATTAAGAAATTATTTTTAAAGATGGTGATCTCAGCACTTCTGGAGAGGCACAGCCGGTCCCGGGACGGGATTCCAAATCTGAAGGGTGGAGCAATGACGTCACTCCAGGAAGAATATCTCCCATTCCATAAAGGTTTGGGAGATAAGACTTATATCATTTTTCAAGTTTTTTTAAGGGTTACAATATAAAATAAACTTATTTTCAAGTATTACTATCCCTTTAACATGTTTAATGCCAGGGAGAACTCCATTGCACTGGAGAATTTGTATTTGTACCCTATGGTACAGTTGGATTGTTCCATAATTTTTCCAGTTCATCTTAGTATACCAGCCGCAATAACTTGCACTAACGTCCAGTGTATTTACAATACTCTAATTGTGTTATTATTTTGATATACTTCTTCAATTTATAGGTCTGGAGACTCAACAGCACGGATATGGAACCTGATTGAGAACAGCAATAGTAATTCTACTCAGCTAGTTTTAAGGCATTGTATCCGAGAAGGAGGGCAAGATGTTCCCAGCAACAAAGATGTGACTTCTTTGGACTGGAATGTAAGTTATTTACTGTCAGAACTCATTAATAAATAAAATGTGAGTGTTATTTTATTAGAGGGCTTCTACATTTTTAATCAGTGTATTTTAAATTCCAAATTATCTACTTACTCTTTCCTACCTTTTCCTGAAATTGCTGCATACAATTTTACTGTATTGATTTCTCTAAACTACTTTTTAAATTGTTTTAATGGACTTTGGCAATTTCTCATTTTTAGTGTTCATATTGAGAACTAAATCATAATGTAGCATATAAATCAAACCTAATTATATTTGAGGGTAATCACACCCCATTTATTTCTATCCAGTACATTTAAGGAGAATTTGCAGAGGGACTGTGTAATCAGCTAGCTAAATACTTATTTCTGTAACATTCAGGTAGGGTCACTAGATACAGGACAACCATTTAGGTTATGTTCATACTATGTTATAGCTCACTCAAGCTAACAATTTTTCCGGCATTATCACTACTTTCCCCAGCAATCTCATCATTAGGTGAGGCATGACTGAAGGACAACCCACAGCAGCATCAGTTATATCTTATTGGATAATACTCACACAGGTCATCTAATCATTGTTTTTTGTGATGTTCATTAGGTGTTCAGGTTGCCATAGGCTACCATGCATATCAGCTCTTTTCAACTTTGTTGCGATTAATGGATGAATGCAATGGAATTTCAGCATGTTGCATTAGGCTACATACATGCATAAAGAAATTACCAGTTTGAAGAGCCTAATGGGCAGAATTGTGTTCTGTGTTACTAATGATTAGCACAGGCACTTAGAGGATTATAGCATAACACAAATGGGGGAATGATAGAAGAATTATCGTACAAATAAATCTGCATACCACTGGGTGTTATTGAGCTTTGTACTGTTGTATGCCACCTAAGTACTTAGCCTCTTGCATTCTTTCTATTTTACAGATGATACAATCTAGTAAATAAAGCTCACATCACATTAAAGGGGCAGGAAACTATGAAAATATATAGTATTTTTGTCTAATTTGTAGAACAAGTGTATTCCCACTGTTGGGTGATTTTTCTTTCAATTAATACAATCCAAAAAATTTTTTTACGATTAAATTACATTTTAATGTGCTGTATCTGTCAGTTACTATGGAGAGCCATAATCTTTAACTCAAACTATCCCATAGAATGCAATATAAAAATTACCTTTTGGACACCGGTTAACACTTTTTATAACAGTGTGATTAAAAAAGGATGCTGTAATAATTTTTAAATGAAAAATATCTGACAGTGGAAGATTACTTACCAGGAAAATTGTAAAAACTTAAAAAGCTTACTGCTTCTTTAAAGTATTTCGAATACTAAAAATTCTAAGACTCATTTGATGGTTATTATAAATGGCTTTTATAAATGACATCAACGCTTTGTACAGAGGATTATTTGATTTCTTTGTCATTTGTTCTATAATTATTTGATTGGGATTACGTTTTCTAGGAGACTATTGAATGTATTTGCTGATCTCCTTCAACAGGCTGATGGCACGCTATTGGCTACAGGATCATATGATGGCTTTGCAAGAATTTGGACACAAGATGGTAACTTAACTTCATTCATTTCTTAATTTCATTTCACCCTTTTGTTCTGGTTTCCTCTTAAAGTATACATTTTTTTTGTTTCCTCTTAAAGTGTATATAAAATATACAGAGATGTATAGATTTTTAATTTATTCAAATCAAGTTTATTAGGAAAACACAGGGGAAAGCTTATCAGTGCCCACATCTATGTGTCTCTGGGTGACTGGGTCTTTAAATCAGAACTACCACCCCTTACAAACATGGCCCCAAATAATTACCCATCTAGCGGCTAAATACACACATATAATTCAGCTGTCGTACTTTGGCTGCTTTACTGTGAGCTGTTAATAATATCTAATATGGCAGTACATTCCAACTTATTGTTTGAATGAACATTCTGTAAAGTAGCAGTTTTTAACGTCAATACAAATTAATGCGTAACTACCACCCCTTACAAACATAGCCCCAAATAATTACCTATCTGGCTAGTAGCAGCCAAAGTATGACAACTGAATTATCCCTTTGAGTGCCAGAGGGGTACGCAATGCATTGCAAAGCAACACGTAGTGTACCTCTCTGGCACTCTGAGGGATATATGTGTGTATTTTTCTGTGAAGATACATATCAAACAAGGCCCAATTACCAAACAGAGTAGCTGTTATTAATAGTACATTTGTCAGTTTAGGCATAAGTAACAGCCACCTCAATTCATGAAATAAATCTATCTATCTATCTATCTATCTACTCATATTCATACTGTTTAAAAGATGGACACAGACATTCAAATATAGATGTTACAGTGGGCTAGTTTCTATGACCCACGTTTAAAAGGGTGCCTGTGTCCTAAAACATTTAGGTTTAATGTCTTTTTTTCCATTAGCAGTATGCTCTTGCACACAGAAAGGTTATAATTCATGAGTATGGTCAGACCAGACTCTTTTTATTTAGGTTCTTGATGAATAAAATGTACCTTCAATTAATCAAGTATGTGCATCTTCCTAAATTTATCTAAGAAACTGCTAAAAAATAAAATAAAAACAGCTCTCAAACTTTCAGAAGACAAAAACCACATATAATTGTTGATTTTAATTAATGGATTAAAACTTTGATTAAATGAGTAAAACTATTTATTATATTTTTAATTGATCAAAACTTTATTGAAAAATCGTTGTCAAGAAGGTCACGTTGCACACTTGATTGATCTTGACTAAAACAGAGATGATTGATAAAGAGAGAAAAGCTAACAGTGTTGCTTATTTTTTTTTTTATCGTCGATTGTAAAAGTATCAAGCATGTGAAGATCACAAAGACTTTATAAAAATGTCAGAAATTAAAAATAAAACAACATACATTAAAGTATTTGTTACAGATTTCACTCAAACATGCAAAAGAATGCAAATAATTTTATGCATGCAATTCATCAGTAGTTTAGAGTTAAAGTTTAATAAACAATAACCCTGCATTTCATAAGCATTTATATGGAGACTAAATGTCAACGTGCCTTTGTTTCAGGGTCAGGATAATTTCATATAGACTGGAAAGGGTTTTACACTTGTACACTCTGTTCAACTGAACAGGAAATGCAAAGTGAGACACAGAGACAGGCTTCTCAGGATCATTTGAAGATACTATTGAGACACAGACTTTTTACAGACTGCAGGTAGAGGGTACTTATACTTGGGGGGGGGGAGTGGAAGAAAAAAACTAAAATAACACAATCAAGATAAGTACTCATAATTACAGAAAAATACATCAAGTTAACAGATTCTGCTAAAATATCTAAAGTTAATTTAATGCTATCCTATTTATTCATACATAATTGGGAAATCTCACAAATCTCATTGAGGTGTTTGCCATCTTTTTACTCCCTCCAGGTAACCTTGCAAGCACATTAGGTCAACATAAAGGTCCCATCTTTGCACTGAAATGGAACAAGAAGGGAAATTACATACTGAGTGCAGGTGTTGACAAGGTACGTATCTGATGGAAAAAAGCTATTAGAAAAAGTATGCTTTGGCTGCAGGAAGCAATAAACATATTTCCAACACTGAATTCACTTTCAAAGTTGATTTTTTTGATGTTAGATCAGGTAGGCAACCTTTGGCTCTCCAGCTACAACTCTCATAGGCTGGTTAACGATGATGGGAGTTGTAGTCCTCCAACATCTGGAGAGCCAAAGGTTGACTACTGCTAGGTTAGACTAACAAAGGTTTTCAAAATGTTGCTTAATATCTAAATATTGAGTGTTAGAAGTACAAATTAATCCCAGGCTATTCATTCCCAAACTAATTCACACATTTTGTGCATTTAGAGGAGTGCAAATGAATCATAAGTAGTTCAGGATAATTTGTGCATATTTTTTTACTGACTGAAAAAGAGTGTGTTTTGTATATATATTTTAAATTCTGTCTCAATATTGTGTTGCCTTCAGTTTGCTTTAACCCCTTAATGACCCATGACGTATCGGGACCGTCATGGGTAGATTTGCTCCAAGGACCCATGATGGTTCCGGTACGTCATGGGTTAAACGTCATGGGTTAAACTCTCCCATCGCGGTCGCACAGAGTGATGGGAGAGTGCGGGCTGGTTGTTACTAAGTGCCCCGGTACCAGAGCACCTAACAGCAGCCAGTAGAAACATTGTTGCAACATGTGATTCGCTTGATGAGCGAATCACATGTTGCAAAAGCCGAATGACAGGAACAGTATTTGTAAATACTGTCCCTGTCACATCTCTCAGCCTCCCTCCATCATGCTCACTGATGAGGTGGAGAGAGACAGAAAGAGATTGTGTCACAGCGTTCCAGAGCCTGCTGTAGCGTTCCTGTGGAAAAAAAAGTAAAAAAAAAATAAAAGATAAAATTAAACCTTTGATCACTGTTCTGCAGTGATCAATACAGTTCCCCCATCTAGTGATCTTAATAAAATTTGATAATTTTTTATAGTTTAGGTAGTTTAGGTAGGTAGTTGGGTAGGTTTAGTGTAGACGTGTGTTAGGGAAAGGTTTAGGGTTAGATTTAGGTTTCGGAGTAGAGTAAGGGGAAAAAACAAAACAAAAAAAAAAAAAACACAAAAGATATAATAAGTATAGTTTAGATAGGTAGTTCACTTGGGTTAGGTAGGTTCTGGGTATACGTAGGCTACAGTAAGATTTAGGGTTAGATTTAGGTTTAGGGGAAGCATAAGAAAAAAGAAAAAGTTTTTAGATTAAGTGTACAAAATGCAGCGGAGGTATAGTGTAGAAGAGGCAAATGCCTTTTTGGCGTCTGACACAGTAGCCACAGACACTGCGTCAGACTTTGAAATAACGCAGTTTTCAGAGAGTAAGAGCAGCTCTAGTGATGATGCTGAGCCTTCTGTAAAGAAAAGATGTACTGCCCCAAGAGCTGCCCTGGCAACTGCCCCAGCACCTGCCAAAAGACCTGTCCAAAGACCTGACCAAAGACCTGCCCAAAGAAATGCCCCAAGTGCTGCCCAAAGAAATACCCCAACACCTGCCACTCCTGATCCTAATGAATGGGTAGCACCAACCAATTTATTCCCACAAATCCCAGAATTCACAGGCAACCCAGGGATTCAAACTGATGTGGAAGGATTTACCCATGATAATGTTTTTGATTTGTTTTTGGGGAAGACATTTTGGGGGAAATTGTGTCCTAAACCAATTTGTATGCAGCCCAGTATATTGCCGCCAACCCTACAGTTTTCGTTGTTAAGCAAGAAGTATGGAAACCCACAGACATCACAGAATTTAAGCAATTCTAGGCCTTAATAATGGCAATGGGGATAATAAAAAAGCCAAGTATCCGATCCTACTGGAGCAAAAACCCCATATGTGATACCCCTATATTCCCCAAGACAATGACCAGGTCCAGATTTGAAGTAATTTTACTCTGTATGCATTTTAGTGATAATACCCTGTGCCTCCCAAAAGAATACCCCCAGTACGATAGACTGTACAAAATTTGTCCCCTAATAAATCATTTACAGAAAAAGTTTGCCCAAGTATATATGCCCCCCCAAAAAATTAGTGTAGATGAATCCCTAATGAAATATAAAGGCAGGTTAGGGTTCAAGCAATACATCCCCTCCAAGAGTTCCAAGTTTGGTGTTAAATTTTATAAATTGTGCGAAAGTGCCACACGCTACACCCAGGCTTTTAGAATTTATGAGGGCATGGACAGCCAACTTGATCCTCCTGGTTACCCCAAATTTATGGGAACAAATGGGAAAATCGTTTGGGAACCAATTTACCCCTTATTAAATAAAGGTTATCAGTTATTTGTTGATAACTATTACACCTGCCCCCTTTTATTTAAGTCTCTTTTTTGTTTTGACACCGTGGCCTGTGGCATTGTTAGGCGCAATTGCAGGGAATTGCCCAAAAAACTCGTAGATACCAAACTAAAAACTGGGATATCCTTATCTTTGTGCCAACAGAAGCTGCTGGCAATTAAGTTCAAGGACAGAAAAGATGTCTACATGCTGACCACCATGCATGAGGACAGAACTGTGGTAGTCACTGTTCATGGCAGGAAAGGAGTACTGAGAAAGCCAATCTGCATCAGAGACTATAATAAAAACATGGGGGGAGTTGATCTGTCTGATCAACTAATGCAGCAATACCTCGCAATGAGAAAGTGTAGGGTATGGTACAAAAAAGTTGCCATCTATATGATGCAGACTGCAGTACATAATTCATTTTTAATTTTTAAACTGGAAAACCCCAATCCAAAATGTAGCTTTTTACAATATCAGCTACAATTTATTTCCCTATTTTTGTTTCACGGTGCTCCAGAAATCATTCCATCAAGACCCGGAGAAGCACACTTTATTTATAAAATCCCCCCAACTCCCCAAAAGAACAAACCACAGAAGCGCTGCAGGGTTTGCTACAGTAAGGGAATACGGACAGACACCATCACTTACTGTCCTGATTGCCCTTCCAAACCTAGCCTCTGCATTGGTGACTGCATCAAGGAATACCATTCAGGCACAATGCAGTAGTGCTGTAAAGCTTCTTTTATTATTTGGCCACTTTCCTCTCCTGAAATATACTGTTTTTTTATTTTTCAAAACACATCCCTCTAACACTATCAAAATATAATGTGAAGTAAAGCAACCTAAGTTTTTTCCATCTCTAATAATGGAAACACACATGTTCCCTACTGGGTCCAGTAGCTCTCCCAGACCCTGACAAACCTATGCATATGGGGCATTGCTGTACTTAGATGATGTAACTCACCACTAATGTAAAGCACTTAAAAAATATGCAGATATCATCTGATTGAAATCCAGAGCAACACTAAAATATGTGTGAAAAAAATGGTGTTTCTCTGCCTTACTGCAGATTTTGGGAGGGACTGGGGATAGAGTGGCAGCAAAAAAATTGATAGAATGCAAATAGAATGAAAGCCAGTGTTGTCTACTCTTCTACGACATATTCGTTTGGGGGTAAAATTAATTGCAGCCTTGCCAAACAATCCAAAATTAGACAAGGCACCAGCTGTAAAAATGGCATGTCTGTAAAAGGAAACTAACATGTTCCAACTGGGCCCAGTAGCTCACCCAAACCCTGACAAACCTATGCATATGGGGCATTGCTGTACTCAGAAGAAGGAGCTGAACACTAATCAATGCAGTGTATAAAATCTTCACCTATTCTGTGCTTGACATTAACATCAACATTGAAGTCAAAGTGTGAAAAATGCTGAAGTTTTACGTCAAGTTTTCACAGGATTGATGGTAAAATGGCTGTGTACAAAATTTGAAAACACACCTAAAATGAAAGCCGGGGGTGTCTACTTTCCAAAAATATACACTTTTGGGGGAAAATCTTAAAGTGGAGCACTGTTACACAGGCCAAATGAGAAATGGTACCAGTGACGCAAGCTATGAAAATTCAAAGTGTGAAACTGGAAACGCACATGTTCCAATTTAGGCTCCCCCAAATCATGAGAAAGCTATGCATATGGGGTATTGCCGTACTCAGAAGAAGGAGCTGAATACTAAACAATGATTTTTAAAAATCTTCACCTATCATGTGCTTGAAATTCACATCAACATTGAAGTCAAAGTGTGAAAAACGCTGTTTTTTTTTTAACTTACGTCAAGATTTACGAGGGATTGGTGGTAAAATGGTTGCGTAAAAAGTTTGAAAACATACATAAAATGAAAGCCTGGGGTGTCTACTTTCCAAAAATATACACTTTTGGGGGGAAATCTTAGAGTGGAGCACTGTTACACAGCCCCAAATGAGACATGGCACCAGTGATGCAAACTGTGAAAATTCAAAGTGTGAAACTGGAAACGCCCATGTTCCAATTTGGGCCCCATAGCTCCCCCAAACCTTGAGAAACCTATGCGTATAGGGTATTGCCGTACTCAGAGGTCGGATCTAAACACTAAACAATGAATATTTTTAAATTTTCAACTATTCCGTGCTTGATATCAAATGTAAGTGTGAAAACTGCAAAAAAACAAAATATTACCACAATTTTGAAAAATATTTCTGGAAAAATTGTTGCATAAAAAACTCCCAAATTCTCCTGATTATTTACCTTATGTTGTCCAGTTTTCAGAAACATATACCGTTGTGGGACATTTTTGGTTCTGACACCGTCAACTAAGCTATGA
The DNA here is from genome assembly GCA_037306005.1 of Rhinophrynus dorsalis. Classification (NCBI taxonomy): domain Eukaryota; kingdom Metazoa; phylum Chordata; class Amphibia; order Anura; family Rhinophrynidae; genus Rhinophrynus; species Rhinophrynus dorsalis. The sequence goes on along the minus strand of CM074719.1, from coordinate 163,939,297 downwards.
TACTCACATGCCAATTGTTGAAAAATTACAAGTTGGAAATAATGGCATCCATCTTGTAATATTTACCTTGTAAATGTGAGAAAGGGATTGAAATACTAGGCATATGGGGTACTCTTGTATTCAGGAGAAGCAAATGAATATATTTAGGGGTATTTTTTAGTAATGAACTAATAGTATGCAACTCCTGACAGGAAAATGTAAGCAAAATGTTGTTGTTGCTTTTTTATTTTTTTTTGCTCTTTTTTTCAATCCAATTAAACAATGAGGTATTTATATCATTGTGGTATCAAAAGAAAGCCCTACTTGTGCTTAAAAAAACAGTATATAATGTGTGTGGGTGTACAAAAGGAATTAAAGATAAAATATGGTTCAACAAAGACATTATCAAAAAAGTCAAAATTGCTTTGATCCTTAAGTCAAACCGAACTCAGATTTTCCCGGTCCTTAAGGGGTTAATGTTTTGAGAGAGAGAGAGAGAGAACAGTATCCAACACATTGCTTAAAAATCTGATGGACACTCCCTTGCAGTTAATCATTTAACCATGTGTTGCACAATTACATCCAATTAATTTCAAGAAGTAAAGGGCCATATGCACAAGAGAAACGAGCAGCAATTCCGAGGAAAATCAATTGTGCCACAGGGGAGAAAAGACAATTTCCATTGATTTGAATGGCAAAATAAACATCTACAAAAAGGGCACTTAACAAAAACAATATGAATTGCAGTAATGAATGAGGGGACCCACCATGATCCTCAAGTTAAAAACAAAGCAAACAGAAGAACATCCTGTGTTACTTCCGGAAAATTACTTAAATGTGAACCTTGTGTATAGCACATATTATCACACATATTGACACTTATTTCAACGTGACTTTTTTTACTGCATGATTTGGCCAAAATATGTTTAAGCTTGCCTGCCCTACTAAAGCAAAACACCCCTGTTTAGACAAGTCTATTATATTTTAACTCATTGTATGGCATAAAAAATGCTTTGTACCAAAAGCTTTATCTAATACCCTCATTGATTAACTGACCTGCCTTCAGAATCTATTGCCTGCAATGTGAGGATGGAGACCACAGAAACTTCCCCTTCCACAACTATTGACTGCATGGTGTCTGAATAATACAACTTTCCAATGTGTAGTGAGTTGTTTATTTCCTCGAGTAACTTGGTGTGATTACAGACTAACATGGGCTGGACAACTTATTGAAATAATGTCATGTACTAAGCCTTTAACCCTTTCAGTGACAGAGTGGTGCGCAATGCATTGCTCTGCAATGTGTTGCGTACCCCTCTGGCACTCAAAGGATTAAAAAAAACAACTATGAAAGTTATTGAGTTTTAGTGAAAAAGGAGAATTATATCATACTTACCAATATTCTCTTTTCCTGAACATAATCCATGGCAGCAAACACATAAGAGGTAGGGGTAGGATGGAAGGATTTGGAGCAATGCAGGGGTGTGTGAGTAAAGTGGTTGTCCAAAAACTGACTGCATGTTGCTGCAGCTTGTGCAATAAATTATGGTGATCCCGGATACAGTTTGTTACAGTTCCACCAAAATTTCCACCACCACCACCAGTACTATCAATAAATCATATAAAAATACTGCAGACTGCAACAATTCACATTCTATGGTTGATGGCATAGTGGAAAAAGGTGTAGCAGCTCAACCGACTGCTGAGTCTGACAGCGAGACAAACAAGCACAAAAACAACTGTCCTGAAAGTAGTAGCAAAATGTTGTGAAAATCCCTCAAAGTGGAGAAGTAAAAAGAAATTGTTTGAGAACTCTAAATGCTTAGAATAATATAAAAGTAGTGGAGAGGAAGCAGCAGTCAAAGCTGAGAATGACCTAGTAATTACTGATGATGATGATGATGATGTAGATCTAGAATATATCCCTCCAGCATGCTCCTCGTGTTCAGATACGGATGTAGTTGAGAGTGAGAGAGAGAGAGAGAGAGAGAGAGATGATGACATGACCAGAGAGTTAGCTGAAAGGCAAAGGCTCAATATTCCACCACTGAAAAGGAGCACTGTGTCTGTCTATAAACTGCTTGGGAAAACAATTGGAAAATCCGGCCCTGGATAAGCAAAGATGCCAAAAATACACATTCACAATTCAGTCATCATCAGCATCAGCAAGTTCCACTCAGCCACACACACACTACTAGTGTAGAGTAACAAGCAACAACACAGGTTATCAACATCCACAACCTTAGCTATGATGAGGGCCTCTGTTTCTGTTGGAAGTGCAGCACCTGTGACACCTAGTAGTGTAGATCTCTCAGCTTTTGCTTTCAGCTATTTATTTCTCCACTTCAGCTCTCAGAAGAAGCAATATTGTGGTAGGAAACAGAAAAACATAGGCAAAAATGAAAAACTGAAAAGCTACAACATTCTCGTGAAAAATGTATTGGTAGTGGCGAAAAGGTTAAAATTTTATGTTTTTTTTTAAATGAAAAAAGCAGGAAATTGTTTTTCTGTGAAAATTCCCACCGGAAATATCTCTGACTTTTTGCCGATCCCTACTTATACACAATAGAAAAGAGGAGTAATTCTGGAGCAAACCAAGTACAGCATGTGGAGCATATAAACCTTTCCATTGACTTTAACTATTTCAATGCCAGATAGGTCTCCCAATGGGATTGTGAAGAAAACTGCCAGAGACCTCGCTAGCAGGGTGTTAAATCTTTGAGTGTGTTTACACCTGACACTCAAAGCATTAAATAAATGAGAATAAGAGGAATTTGTATTTCCCCTATGTGGTACAATTGAAATACCCCAGAATCTCACCACTTTTCTTCCTGCACAAGATCTCACAACAAAGAGAATAAATTCTATAGAAAAATTACTTCAGCCTAGGGGACAAGTGTAACCTTTGCAAGTCTAGAAAGGTCTCCAATGTATTGTTAAGAAATGCAGAGCTCAAGAATTCAATGTGTTAAAAGTCTCCTTTTAAATCAATGGGAATGTTTTAAATGCTTATTTCTCCCCTATGATGCAATTGGTTTTCTCCAAAATGTCTCCTCTTTTCTTTTATGCATTGAGAGGTCTCTGATGCACTATGAGGCAATCTAGCTCCAAGGGAATTAAACCACAGGGGGGATAGGCACTAAGGGGTGATAAAAATGTGATAAAGCGGAAAAGACTTCTCCATTGATATCAGTTCTCCAGTTCCTATGTTATTCTATACAGCCTATGATCTAAGATCTCCAAAGTTGGAGGTCTCTTATTGCATTGGCTCCACAGAATAACACAGGACTTGGAGATATGTTATCACTGGAGAAGTCATCTCCGCTTTATCAGCTCTTTATCACACTTTAGTGCATATGCCCCAGGACTTTGTTGTCTCTTTTTTAGAGGCAAAAGTACAGGAGTTGTAGAGGGTGCAGTTGTGTTTGAGTGCAACATCCAAGTGTGACGGTACCAGGATTTACCGGACCCTTTTGGGGCCGTCGGTTCCTGAACCGCCACTGCTGCTGCCCTCTTCCACGGCCGGCTGGAGCCGTGCTGCTTCCTGGAGGTCCTGGATACTCAGGCAGGAACAACTGGATGCTGCCCCCTTGCAGACTGGCAGAGCTAGTGAATTTAGCTGCAGAATCCTAGGTAGGGTTCCCAGAGGCCCTTCGCCAGTAGACCGGCGAGGCAAGTGAATTCGCTCCTGTAGTGGCTAAGGTGAGAATCCCCAGCCCAACCCCCTCCAGAAATACAGCCAAGACTTGTATTAAGGAGGATAGAACAGAACAGCCTTATTGATAAAACACACTGCTTATATACACTTCCAGACACTCTTATCAAGATCAGAATACAAATTAGTGCTTGAAAAAGGGACATTTTAACTGGTTCATAATAACCTCCCCTGACTGGTCAGTGAAGCACAGCAGGAGTCAATTCACATTCCTTAGCACATGGAGTATTCTTTAAACAAGCCAGAGTGCTGGACTTAACAGCCCACTCTGCAATCTGATTCTCCAGATTTACCAAATGTCACACAATGTACAAAACAGTGATCAATATTTCAAATGTTATAGTTCTAAATTATTCCATCTGGTCACACTACTCCCCCCCAAAGTCTTGGACAGACCAGGTGTGATCCCAACGGATCCACCTCTGCACTGTCCACAAAGTCTTTCAGGCATTTTCTTGCCAGGATAGTCTATCAGCCTTTTTGTTGGACCTGCTAGGTCCGCACTGAATGGTAAAGGTGGAGGGAGAAGCTCCAGCTGTGTAACAACTGTCCATTTTTCCCACAACCATATTCAGAAATGCAGCCACCTTTGGGGTTGTACAGACATGGAGCTTGCGAAGGCACTGGTAAGATACCCCAAATCATTTGCTAACAGTACCTCAGCTGGGATGCCAGACATCACTCCCACCTCACAGTCTCTTTCACCAGCACCCCAATCCAGTGTGATCTGGGCCAAGGGAATCTGGTGTATGGCTCCTCCAGCAACTTGTACTGCCACTGTCTGGCCAGTTCTCTGCCTGTGGGGCACCCAGTGGGGTTGTACCATAGTGATTGTGGCCCCAGTGTCTCTCAACCCCTTGGCTGGCTGCCCGTTCACCAGCACTGTCTGACCATGGTGTCCTCGGTTATCTGTTCTGGCGGTTTGGACCAGGCTCACCTCGTGGATCGGTCCCCACACTTTGTCCCTGCCAAAAGGGGCACTATTGTAATCCACTCCCATGGGCATGGATAAATTATACTCCCTAGGTTCAGTGCCAGGGTCCTCTCCACAGTAGGCTTGTCTTGGTGCACTCCGGGGTGGGACCGGTAGAGATACCGGCTGCTGGGGCAAGAGCCCATGCTGTGACTGTCTCTGAGGGTAATTGCTCTGAACGTGCCCAAGCTGCAAACAATCATAACACTGCAGTCCATAGTGGCGCCCTCTGCTGGGTTGGTTGTGACTGATGGGAATGGAGCTGAGATGTGGTATCTGGCCCATTCGAGTGTCTGTAGTAATTCCTTTGGATTGTACAGGAGAGCGACAGGACCCATTCTCTTGAGTCTCCACATATCTTTCCATACAGTAGGCTTGTCTTGGTGCACTCCGGGGTGGGACTGGTGGAGGTATTGGCCTCTGGTGCAGGGGTCTAGGTCTGGACCGTCTCTGAGGGCAATTGCTCCGAACATGTCCCAGCTGCAAACAATTATAGCACTGCAGGCCAGAACTGCGCCTTCTACTAGGCTGGCGGCTAGTGATGGGAATGGGGCAGGGTCCTGGTACCTGGATCCCTTGAGGGGTGGCATTAGATCCTGTGGGGGGGACCGGAGAGGGCCAGGGCCCACTCCGTCGGGTTTCCACATATTTGTCAGCTAACCTGGCCGCTTCCCCTACTGTAGCTGGATCACGGTCCCTTACCCAATCCCGAACTTCAGGAGGCGTATGTTGAAAGAATTGCTCCAGTAGTAAAAGCTGCCGACAATCCTCCATAGTCTTTGCATTGCAGCCCAGTAGCCAGTTGGCACAAGCACGGTCCATGCGGTACACCCATTCCGCATAAGAGTCCTGTTGTCGCCGTCGGGTATCCCGGAACTTCTGCCTGTAGGTTTCCGGGGTAACTGCATACCGGGCAAGCAGGCACCTTTTCACCTCCGCATAATCGCGGCTGACTTCATCAGATAGGGCTCGATATGCCTCGGCTGCACGTCCAGTCAGCTTGCCCACCAGAATTGTTACCCAGTCTCTCTGATCAATCTCATAAAGGGCGCATTGCCTCTCAAAATCTTGCAGGTACTCATCTATGTCTCCTGTCCTCTCCTCAAACACCCTGAAGGCTTGATGAGGCAGTTTGCCCTTCCGGGATCCACAGCTCCGTGGAAATCCAGAGTCTCTCTGGCCTCTCTCCAGTTCTGCCATCCTCAGACGTTCCTCCCTTTCTGCTGTCCTCTCCTGAGTCACCATGGCCATGACTCTATCCACCACCTCAGCAGATGGATTGGGGCCATAAAAAGCAAGCCGGATCTTGACATCTCGGGTGAAGGCATCCTCATGCTCTGTAGGGCTCTCCCTGGATCCCATGCTGGTCTGCAGGCTTGCAGGGATAGCGGTTCCAACTAATAGACAGTCCATTTGCATCAAAGCCTCAATCAAATCAGTCTTTCTGGGTCCACTTGCTTCTCCACCTCTGGCAGCTAGGATCTATTTTAACGTGGATTGCTTCATCTGCTTGTAGAACCCCTCCATACGCTTGCCATTGGCTCCAGCCAAATCTCCTGATGGAGATTGTCCCAGTGCTGGTTTGGATGCCTTTAGGAAGAGGGCATCCCACTTCTGACACCAGATGTGACGGTACCAGGATTTACCGGACCCTTTTGGGGCCGTCGGTTCCTGAACCGCCACTGCTGCTGCCCTCTTCCACGGCCGGCTGGAGCCGTGCTGCTTCCTGGAGCTCCTGGATACTCAGGCAGGAACAACTGGATGCTGCCCCCTTGCAGACTGGCAGAGCTAGTGAATTTAGCTGCAGAATCCTAGGTAGGGTTCCCAGAGGCCCTTCGCCAGTAGACCGGCGAGGCAAGTGAATTCGCTCCTGTAGTGGCTAAGGTATGAATCCCCAGCCCAACCCCCTCCAGAAATACAGCCAAGACTTGTATTAAGGAGGATAGAACAGAACAGCCTTTATTGATAAAACACACTGCTTATATACACTTCCAGACACTCTTATCAAGATCAGAATACAAATTAGTGCTTGAAAAAGGGACATTTTAACTGGTCCATAATAACCTCCCCTGACTGGTCAGTGAAGCACAGCAGGAGTCAATTCACATTCCTTAGCACATGGAGTATTCTTTAAACAAGCCAGAGTGCTGGACTTAACAGCCCACTCTGCAATCTGATTCTCCAGATTTACCAAATGTCACACAATGTACAAAACAGTGATCAATATTTCAAATGTTATAGTTCTAAATTATTCCATCTGGTCACACTAAGGGGCCCCATATACTCCAGGGTTAAATAGATCCTAGTTATGCCTCTGTGAAAATAGATCCTATTTATGCCTCTGTGTAAATATTTTTGTGCAAGAGGGCCCAACAAAATGTTTGTCCCGGGGCCCTTCTGTGACTAGTTACTCCATTGTTTGTTGTATAGTATGAGCTGGAAAAAATTACATTCCATGTCAGATTTAAATCTGAAAACGTTTTTGATGCGTTATCAGTCCCAAAGCTCCAAAATTCTGCAGTCTAACATTTTCAGTCCTGGAGTGTTTCACACTGTGTCAGTTATGTTCTTAGCTTGGTCAATTATATGGAAGATCCTCTGCTATTTTGCAATTTCACATGTCTAAAATAAAAACCAGCAGCCTGTTGTTGATTTAAAATGTTGAACTTAAATGGTTAAAATTTGTCGAAGGTTTAGCCTACACATAGAGAGAGAAATGCCTGTGGGATGAGTAAGCTGTAATGAAATATAATAGGGTGCCAGTCTAATCGAATACATGTATATGAATCACAGACATGCCAGAAGAAAAATCTATTAACAGAATAAGACTGGAATATTATGACTTTCGAATGAAAATATGTTAAGTTCAAATTTTGGATAGAGATTTTGTCTCCCTTTCTGCTCTGAGGGAAAACATTTTTGTACATTACTATTTAATACATTTTATATTGTTCGAATGAATAGATTATGAGATCATTTTCAAATTACCTCTGTGGATTGAATATATAAATTGAGTATTTTTTGTATTTTCCATGCAGACAACAATAATTTGGGACGCTCACACAGGAGAAGCAAAACAACAGTTTCCCTTCCATTCAGGTAACTGATGCCATCTGTCATGTTTTAATGATGATATACTACTTTTATTTCATTAGACCTTTCAGTGCATTCTATAGGCAAAAATACCCACAAACACATACTGTCTCTTGCTCTCACTCGCTCTCCCTCTCTCTCAAACACTTACACACACTCATTCTCTTTCACACATACATACACACTTGTGCACACTCCCTCATGTGCACATACACACACACACACACACACATACACTCAAACTTTCTCCCACATGCATGTACTCTCGCTCTCATATATACACACATATAACACACATACTCTCTCACACACACATTCTTTCACAAACATACACACACTTTCTTTCTTACACACTCTCTCTCTCTCTCATATACACACTCTCTCTCTCACACTCACACACACACTCTCACTCTCTCTTATGTACGCGTACACACACAAATAGACTAATTGTTCCACCAACACTGTGTACTGAGGTAAACGTTTCTTCTGCACGGTAACATTGACATTACCTTATTTACTGCATCATTCTATGGATTCTTCATTTGGATGGCATGTTATGCAGTGGATATCCTGCACCAAACTTTGGGTCATATTCATCAAACTAATCTGTGCAATTCTGGAGCAAACCAGCTACACCTTTGGGTAGATTTAATCCCTTAAATGTTATAAAGCATTTCAATGTAACGCAAACCTCTACCATTTAAGGTGTTTAAAGTTCCATTTAGACCAATGAGAATTTCAAACCTATGGTGCAGTTGGTTTGGTCCAAATTGTACCTCTGTAGCTTGATGAGTAAGACCCTTTGTCCATAAATGTGTTCTGGTGCTAAGACTGGAAATGCAGCTGTTTCTGCAAGAGAAAGGTGATGTTGGTAGCTTGCATCAGCCTCCTGAAAATGACGAACATGGTGTACTGGAAAACTGAGTTAAATGATTATAACACTTGATGTTGGAAATAGGTGTTCCTCCTTCTGAGAGATAATTTAATCCTACATTATTGCAGCGCAAACTGTATTTTTTTGGGTTGCAGTACCTCCATGGCATTATTGCGACAGGATCATTTCTATAGACTGATATACTAGTCCATAGACTGTTGTAGAAACAGAGCCACCATAAAATGTCAGGCCATGGAAGTACTACACCAAGAGAAATGCAAAGTTGGCTGCAATAACGTTTGAATAAAATACCAGCACTGAAAGTACCAGTACCCTTGTTTTAATCAGCAGGCTAAACACTACTATATATTTTTTTTCATATTAAGCATTACTATCCTTTTAATCGGCAAGATGACTATGACAATTAGTGCATTTCTTTTTATTAAATCAGACATTGTTTCACTTTGATTAATTGTTGTCTTGATTACTGATATGGGTACCAAATGCCTCTTTTACTTGCATCACTTTCATTAGCCTTCTTGGTGTAGCATGTTGACATTGTTATGTCTACTTTAGGATAGCCAAATGGGTAGAAAATGCCACTGAAATAAAATGTGTGAATGTTTTAAAGTGAGTCAGAAATGCTATGCATTAGTGTTAAATAAAAGCTGTTAGTCTAAATGGGCTTTGAATTATCTTTAATGTTGTAGTATATGTTCCCTTCAGCTCCTGCTCTAGATGTGGACTGGCAGAACAATACCACATTTGCCTCCTGTAGTACTGACATGTGTATTCATGTATGCCGTCTTGGCTGTGACCGCCCAGTCAAAACCTTTCAAGGACATACCGTAAGTCATATGTTATGAGAAGTGTGTGTGTGTTTGGTCATTTTCCTTGATTATGGCTTCGTATTTGATGTTCAAACAAATAAATATGTTGTTATGGGTCCAATTAGCATTAGAGCTTCACTCTACACTGTCAGCCATGGGGTATAAAGGATATGACCAATAATGTGGAGTTGAGTGAGTAAGTTGGAGATAGAGTGAAGAAAGGGAAGCAGGTGACATGGGTGACAAGCTAGGATTGTGCAAGACTGGAAGAAGAACCTGCTGCCACTTGACCATAGATGTACTGTTTAAAAACTTTGATCAGCTCAAATGGGATTATTAATCCAGTGGCTGACAAATTGCTTTGCTCAAGGCCCCTCTAACATCCAGCCTGTAGTTTTCAGTGAATCCTGTTTCATTGGTCCTTTGCCAATGAGTAGTGAAGGGAACACATACATAACTATATGGCAATTCTTAGGTCTCACAATCAGAATGACAAAAACTAGCACATTGTACAGAACAATGTCCTTAAATTAAATATACATTTGAATCTCAATATTCCCCTTTGAAGCAAAGAAATCAAATCTATATAGAAAAAAGTGGACACCCTAAGCCTGTGCTCAAGGTGCTCCAAAGTGCCACTTTACTTTGGTTGAAAACCACAGTATTAACCTATATGCTATGTTGGATATTTTAAATTAGATATGATTCTTATACCAGTCTGAATCTGACACCTTGATCCCTCTGGAATGTTTTCTTAATTCTTATCGCCTAACAAATTAGGGCAAAATTCTTCAAGAGGTAGAAACCGCAGTGTACCAGATGCACTGCTCTATAACATGATAATTCATCTATACCTTTGAGTACAGATGTAGTCCGTAAAGGAACATTAACACCAAACAAATCAATTGGGTTATGTAATTTTAAATATCATGTACATCCAGCTAGCATGTATAAAGTGTAGTTAATTTAGAACCCTAAAATCTAATCTATATTTCCGTTTTAATACATGTGTAGGCTCTCCTATATATCGATACTTTTACTTGAATAATGTATGCACAACTAATGCTGTTGCTGTATAAAGATTAATACTCACTGCTATTTTATTCATAAAGGCTGATATCTTATCTTGGCTCATTTACAGACAATAAAACACTATAACTTCTGAAACACCTATCAACATTGCTATGGTAATGGGAGACCTAGAGCCGTGCATAAGAAATGAGAGCCCCCTTAGAGTATATGTAAGACTAGATCTTAGGTCTCAGAAAAAATATAGATTTTTTTTACATATGCTAGCATGACCTACAGAATATTTTAGTGTATTTATAACCTTAAATCATGTTTAGGTGTTAGTGTCCCTTTTACATCACATTTTTGACTTTAGCAATTCCATTTGATAAACATTTTCTATTGACTTGCATGGGGATCTTTGTTTGCTTAACATAAAAAGTTATAGATAGTGAGAGAAATTCTGTTTGTGTGATGCAGGAAAATACAATTTAAAAAATGGTTAACATGCAGACAATGTGGTGATGCACACATATACAACAGGGAGATGCACTAACGTGTGATAAAAAGGTGATAAAGCTATAACTCCAGTTCCTCTGCTATTCGATGAAGCCTCTCCAATTTTGGAGATCTTCGTGCATATGCTTTATAGAATAACATAGAAACTGGAGATGTGCTAACACTGGAGAAGTAATTTCTACTTTATCACCTCTTTATCACACCTTAGTGCATAGCCCCACAGTGTTTGTGTATGTATGTCTCCATCTTCATAGACTTCTATGGGATCCTCCATCCTGAAGGTAGCAGTTAAACTAGAGAATCTGTCTGGGATTTGATTATTAATGAATGAGCAAGTGCTTGATATGATCCTGGCATTGATGAATTAGCAAATGACTGTTGCACAAGGAAATCAACCTATTTCCTTGAACATTCAGACATTCGCCTTTTGATGAATTTTCCTCTTAGTGTGCAAGTTCTAATTGGCTGCTCATGACAAACAACCAGCATTTTTGGCTAAAATGTTCAATAAGTGATGGCCTCTGTAATATATGCCAAACATTCCCACCAAAATTTGTGAATATGTAACTAATTAGTTTCTTTTTATTGTCATCAGCTTGAGAGATAAACCAATGCAACAACATTTCATCTGTAGTGTTTTCTACACCGCATTTAGAGGTTATTCTATGATGAATTGTCTTAATGAGCTTGGAGATGGTAAAAGTATATGGTATATGTACACATAATGACAAGATTTTGGTCTCAGATTATAGTTTTCCTATTAGTTAATTTGGATTTACTCCTTATAGGCTGAATTCTGTTGCAGGTGATAAATGTTAACACCCGTTTTATCAAACATTTTCCTATTGAAGTCTATGGGGAAATCTGGAGATAAAAGCAGTGATAAAATAAGCACCTGCAATAGAATCCAGCCCTATATGTACTATGCCAACATGACTTTCTACCTGATACGTATTGCAGGAGATAAATGTTAACTCCTGTTTTATCAAAAAAATTCCTATTGAAAGCGGAACTTTCATCCGCTATAAAGTCATCCTGCTATAATTAAGCAGGTAGCAACTAGCTTTAGAATATATATTTTATCTTTGAAATGTAGGCCATTCTAAAGAAATCAATCATTGTAGGAGACTGGAACCCAGGCTACAGCGCAGACATCTTGTCTGCGTGACTGTGCTGTCAGTCCCGGTCTCCTGTAAGAAGCATTGCAGAGCACCACATGGTAACCAGAAGGACTGACAGCGATAACCCGGCCATCAGTCACCTACAATAATGGATTTCTTTAGAATGGCCTATATTTCAAAGGAAAAATATATATTCTGAAGCTAGCCACTACCTGCTTAAGTATAGCAGGACGACTTTATAGCAGATGAAAGGTCCGCTTGAAATCTATGGGGAACCCTGGAGATAAAAGCAGAGATAAAATTAGCACTTGCATTAGTATCCAGGCCTTGAAGCTCTTTTGTTGCATAAGTCCTAGAGTTGGGTATATCTGTTTATAAATGTGTTGTTCTCGATCTACACTTGCATGTATTTACAGATACTCATAGTGATGTACATTGTTTACATCACCTCACAACTGCCAATAGGTACTTACTCTCTGAATATGACAAAACTATACAGATATTTCAGAAGAAAATTTACAGCGACCAGCCATAGACTACAAAAGCAAAAATAAGTATATGGACATACCTGATTTCTGCGTGAAGCCCACTTACTGACTGAAGTAATGTGGGTAAACAAATTATGAGCCACTTATTCCTATAGATATACCATTTTTACATTTAAATAACTTTTTAAATAACTTATTTTGCTTGTTTTCACTTATCTGAATGAAAAATGAATGCCAAAGGAAATATCATTCAGTTTGAACAACTTTATTAGAATGTGCATTTACCGGAGTCCCATTAAATATTTAATGCAATGGACTCTGCTTTTTTTTTATTTATTGTTAGACATATAAGATGTGTAATAACAAAAGCCTTTAAAACCTGAAAGAGAAATGGAATGGAAAGAAGGTGCATGGAGTAGGCAACATTGGAGGGGGATATTTATGGAAACATTATTTCATTTATGATTTTTTTTTAATGTGTGCTCCATCCTTGCTCTTACCCAACGAGTGCATACTTCCGAAGTGTCCCTCTTTAGGAGGGGCAGTTCCTCTTTGAGACTCAAATCCCTTTGACCCTCTTTCCCCCCTGGTATCCCTCTTTTTAGGAGATCAGACTGTGTGATGTATATATAAGTGTATTACATTACTCCACAACAATTCAACTAACATTAATGTTTGTGTAAATTTCAATATATGTGTTTTAGCCTGTGTAAATAAAATACACTGGTCTTGATCTAAACAATTTATTGAGTTACACAAGGTCATTAGGTCACAAAATTACTTATAAGTTCTTGATAATGCTCCGCCCATTAAACACACACCCCTATCAACGCCATCTAAAGCAAAAGTGTCCCTGTTTAGACATTTGAAATGTTGGGAGGTATATCAATGTGACATGTGTTGAGTACATGTGGACATCACATTAGTTTACTGTCCATTTCTCATTTTGATAGGAAGTCATAATCTGGATCTCTTCAAACAAGGGTGGACACAAAATTATATATAAAAAAACCCATAACAGCTACTTTACAAAGTATGCCTCCTTAGTTAGATATATTATGACTGGTAAATTCTTATTGCCAAGTCAGTTTTTTACTGGATTTTTTACTAGGATGCGTGCAATGTATTGGATTTCAATGTCTTGCACATACTCTCTGGAAATTAACCAGAGTATCAGAGTATTGGAGTGGGCGCCAAATGCATTGCAAGACAGCTCTCTGGCACTCACCTCAAAAACAAAATATAAATATAATTTAAAAAGGATTCAGTTAGTTTTCCAATGCTAATTTTTGTTTAAAAAATTTACTTTTATATGTAAATTGCAACTTCTCTCATAAAGTTTCTTCTGGAACAATGATTATATAACCATTACTTACAAATGACTTTGTCTAATAACCAGGGCCAAATGCTTGGGATTTAGTAAAGCAGACTCTTTAGAAATCTAGTGCTGGCACAATAAAAGAACAACTCATTGGAAATAGGCATAAAAGTGCATTTGTGTTGTGGATCGATGTTTTATATTTACATTAATTTACTTTCACCCCATGTATGGACTTTAATTGCTCCTGATTTTCCAAGACATTCAGCAAATATACTGTATATTGCTTGTAAGATAATTAGCTGCTCTCTAATTTAGTAATGTATACCCATTTAACCCTTTGAGTGCCAGCGCAATGTATCGTATACCTCTCTGGCACCCAAAGGGTTTATCTTGCTACATTAAAAGGACAAGTAACGATATTTTTTAGTCATGATATCAAAAGCATGGAAATCCAACAAAGTTCTGAGAATGTTAATTTTTTCCCTCCCTTTTTTGTTGACATCATGCATAACATGAGAATTAATAGAATTAAAGCAAATCAAATGGGGGTCATAGAGTTAACTTTGGTGGCTTTAACAAAAGTATTTTGCATTAGTAATCTCCATCAGTTTTTAAGTATTTTTTTTATAATGATCAAAAACTCTTCACATGGTTGATGGTATTTTTTATAAAATATGTTTTCTATGAGGAATGTTTCATGAACCTGATAAATTTCTTTTTTAGCGAGAATGAGAATGTTTTGAAAAATTAAACTTCCCAATACTGAGGACAGATTACAGTACTTAAAAATATATCAGTCCCTTTAATGTGTTCATTTATAATTTTCTTGGGATATATTTATAACAGAACACTGCAGAAACATGGAAAATAAATTATACACCAATACTCTCATATTTGCATTGTTGTTGTTGTTTTTTTTTCAACAATTCATGGAAAAAATATTTACAGATTTTATCCTTGTCTGGAAACCTAATCTTACAATTAAGAAAAAATTCAAGAAAATAATAGATTTATAAAGAAAATGTAAAATATATAAATTGTACACTATTGCCCTCTTCTGGATGTTTAACGCATTTACAATTGCTCAAACTATTATTAACTGCAACTTGCATTATTTATGTATGTATTTATGTATTTATTTATGTATTTATTAAAGAATGAAGTAAATGCAATTAAATGGGATCCATCAGGGATGCTGCTAGCTTCATGTTCAGATGATATGACATTGAAGGTAAGCATCCTAGCTTAAATGGCTTAGATGTCAAGTAACATAAATAAAATGTACTATAACTTAATCCTGCTCTATTGATTCTAAATTATTATTAACCCTGTGAGTGCCAGAGGGGTACGCAATGCATTACAAAGCAATGCGTTGCATACCCCTCTGGCACTCAAAGGGTTAATAATCCACAGGTTTGTTTGTTTTTTTTCTTAGAAATATATAAAACAATATTATGTAATACAAGATAACCCTGAATTCACATATCAAACTGGGGATGGTTAATTTTGCTTTACAAGTAGGTACTATTAATGAAGGTATTTAGACTATAGAGCATGCTGCCCTTTCTCTGGTGACTTCAGATTAAAATTTAAAAACAAAGTATTTAACTTATCAGTCAATCCCCTGGAGCCTTCTTGAGGGCTTGAGTGATGTTGCTTCTTCTTCCTCCCTGCACAAACCCTGGGGGAGATGCCCTAAAATTTGTCAAAGGAACATCGCCAGTATGCTTTAACATGTCTTCACCATCGTATCCCCTTCAGTTCACCATCAATCTACCATGCCTTGGACAGGTTTATGATTTTGGACTGGACACACATTGACAGTGGCTCATTTCCATATGTAAATGCAGGTTAATGAACCATTTCCATATTGAAACACAGGTTAATGAGCCATTATCATATTTCTGTGGGTGTGTTTATGTTCACCACATGCACTAAACTTCCATAGTAGCCACTTCTGTTCACAGTCCCAAAATCACCTACCTGAGGTGGTGATTTTGGGATATCCCTGTAGCTTTCTATTCAGGAACAGCCCTCAATCAGTCATAAGCATGGAGGGTTGTCATACTGCTGGTAATGTGGAAAGATGCTCTCTTACACATTGCCTGCAGTAGAAAATCATGAAGTCTGAGAACATCCATGCATTGCACAGCCCTGTGGCACTCAAAGGGTTAGAAAAGTACAGTATGCCAACAAGTGCACAATCATTCTCTCAGCTGTACATCATTTTTAATTCATATTTGTAGTGCACACACATTATTAAAAGAAATCGAATTTAACCTCTGGAAGAGATGTCACCAACGCAATGCTTTGCAGTGTGTTGGAGACACTTCTAGCAGCCAAAGGGTTAAAAAATTAAGAAAGTAACAAAAACCTTTCCTCCTCTCCTGCACATATGAAGAAAAGACCATGCATATTTAATGTAGTTGCTGTCACTGACTGATCACCATTGTCACATCCATTGAGGAACCAGTAAAGTGCTAGAACTTCATTTTCCCACCTCTCCTCTGCCCATTCACTACTTTCCCACCCCTACTCGACCGGTTTTCCACTCTGCCACCCCTCCACTATCCCTTACTCCACCTTTCCTACCCTCTTCTCCCTTGTCATCCACATGGCAGGGGACAAAAAGAGAGAAGGGGTAGGGAAGGCAGGAAAAGGGACAGAGGAGAGGTGGCAGTTGCACAGTGGCAAAAGGGACAGAGGAGGGGTGGCAGAGCGGCCTTTGGCTGCTAGAAGAGTCTCCAACTTATTGCAAAGCATAACTTAGGAGACATCTCTACCAACCCAGAAGTTAAATTACATTTTGAAGAATAATGTACGAATCAAAAAGAATTAAAGAATAACCCTGCAATACCAAACATACCACTATTCATCAATGTATCCTCCCATTGATTGTCGGATTCTTGGGAATTTAAATAAATAAATAAATAAATAAAACATAACCTTTATTTCTTGAAGTTAAAAGGCAAATATGTAAGAATTAAAAAATTTAAAGAAATATACCTTGTTGAGCAAGTCAAATTATATTCCACTAGACAGGTACAGAACTTGTCCACATTCTAGTAGGGTTAATATAGAACACACTAGTGACTAACAACAATAGTTAGCTACACAATCTAGCTGTATCTACAAAAAATCCAAGTCACATAACTACAAGGACTGGCACTAGTTGGCAAGAGTTCTCTTGAGTTGTAAATAGTTTTGTTCAAATCACAGATATGTTAGACAAGTTTATTGATTCTTACTACGGCTCCAGGCTTAGTGCTGTTAAATCAAACCTGTCTAAATCCAAAGTGGAAGTTTGCTGGTCATTGTATCACTGACAGAGTAAGAAACATCGGTTTCCATTGGTGCAAGTGTTAACATTTTAATAATTAGATTACACTAGGAAATATCTTGTATAAAGGTAGGGCCTATTAGGGCCTCTATTCAATTGGCCCCATTGCAAAAAATACACCCAACGTAATTGTTTCAAGCATGGTAAACCATTCAATTACCTGTGTTATGAAGAAAGACTGGCTAAAAAAAAAACACACCATGGGCGATAAAGTAAGCTCCCATTGGAACCCATTATAACAAGTCACATTTCCCTATTCAATTCCATGCATCGGGTATTAAGATGTGTTAAAGGACACACTCTAATGGGTGAAAATCTGCACACATTTGTTTTGGGAGCAGAGTCCCCTAACGTATGTTTAATCCTGCTGACGCGGAATTGAAGGGGAAGAATAGGCTACAAAAAACTTGAACAGTGTATGTATTGATATGTGTCAAATGTTAGTAGAATCAACCCTATGAGTGCCAGTGGGGTATGCAACTCATTGCACAGTGTTGCATACCCCACTGGCACTCACAGGGTTAATCTAAGTTAAAAACATCCCCTGAAAAGAAACATTTACCTGTAATCCTGATGTCCAGTGGGGTCTTCAGCACCCTGGTCAGTTACTGTCTGTCTTCTTTGGACAGAAGATAGAAGATGACAGAAGAAGATGGACAGTGGTGACAGGTAAATGTTATACAGATATGGGTTTTAGGCTACAGTTAGGGGTAGTATTGTTGCACTTCACTGTTAGGGGTAGTGTAGGGTTAGTGTTTGGGAGGGAGACTGTGTGTTTGAGCTCATGCTTGGAGCTTGACACTCAAGTGAGCTCTTGCTAACTAGTTACAGTCTTTGTAGCTATGTGACTCGGTTTTGCAGTAGATACAATTAGATTGTGTAGCTAACTATGGTTGTTAGTCACTAGTGTGTTCTATATTACTATACCTGTCTAGTGGAATATAATTTGACTTGCTCAACAAGGTATATTTCTTTAAATTTTGAAATTCTTATAAATTCGCCTTTTACCTATAAGAAATAATCTTTTGATTAATAAGGGTAGTATACACTGGTTAATTTTTCTTCTTTATAAATAGAATAATGTGTGTGCACTATAAATAAGAATAACAAAAAAATTATATAGAACTGAAAAGATGATTCCATACTGTGTACTTGTTGGTAGATGCTGTTTGTGGTGCTAAAAGGATCCTCTCCACTCCCCCCACTTAGTAAGTGAGGAAACACAGAGGATGTTCTCAGACTTCAGGGTTGTCTACTTCTGGTGATGTATAAGAAGGGCTTCCCTTACACATTGCCATCAGTTTGACAACCTTTTATGCTAATGTGGAACTTCTCCCCTCCCCTTGCATATACCTTGCTAATTCAGGGTTTGAGCAGAGAGGAAGTTTGTCTCTTCTCAGGCCCCATATTCTGAAGTTGGGGAGAAGAGGAAGTATGCATCAGTTTCATTGATCCCTCTAGAATGCACCAAGGGATCAATCAGGTGACCTGTAAGATAATTTCATGGATTTCACCTTTTATTCATCAGCACTAGGTCATGAATCCAAACCCCTAGTTTATTATAGGGTTTACTGTCCTTTAAAGGGATAGTAATACTTAAAATGTAAAAAAAAAATATGTTGTAGGGTTTATCCCTCTGAGTAAAACAAGAGTACTCACACTGCTGAAAGGTGTTTCATTCAAAAGTTATTAATTTTAAATGTTGAATTTTTTAGGTGCAATATCACAGTGGCATGAAATTGTACAGTGGGGCTGTTGCTACACGATCCTATGGACAGCTCTGGTCCCGGGACCATAAATCTCCATAGGATGGTGTAGCAACAGCGCCACTGTACAATTTCAGGCCACTTTGATATTGCACCTAAAAAATGCAGCAGTGGGAGTACTCTTGTTTTACTCAGGGGGATAAACCCTACAACATATTTTTTTTACATTTTAAGTATTACTATCCCTTTAAAAAAGTATTGTGTCTATCAGAAGTTATTTTTGGAATTATCTTTATGGCTTCATGTATTCAAGAAATAATATCTTTAAGCCTTGCACAGAAATTACTCTTCATGCCTATTTTGTAGCTTATTTCCTTGCCTAGTGTATAACTAGTGTTGAGCGAGCACCCCGATGCTCGGGTGCTCGGGTGCTCTGACCGAGCACCCCCTGAGGCTCGAGTGCTCGGCCGAGCACCCGAGCCCCATTGAAATGAATGGGGAAACACCAGGCACCCCCTGCTCTGATGAGGGGAGGGTGCCTGGTCAATGCCCCCTTCATCTCCGCTATGCCCCCTTCATCTCAGAATGCCCCCTTCAGCTCCGCAATGTCCCCCTTCAGCTCCGCTATGCCCCTCTTCCACAATGTGCCCCTTCATCTCCGCTATGCCCCTCTTCCACAATGTGCCCCTTCATCTCCGCTATGCCCCTCTTCCACAATGTCCCCCTTCATCTCCTCTATGCCATAGAGGAGATGAAGGGGGACATTGTGGAAGAGGGGCATAGCGGAGATGAAGGGGCACATTGTGGAAGAGGGGCATAGCGGAGATGAAGGGGCACATTGTGGAAGACGGGCATAGCGGAGATGAAGGGGGACATTGTGGAAGAGGGGCATAGAGTCTATGCCCCTCTTCCACAATGTCCCCCTTCATCTCCGCAATGCCCCCTTCATCTCCGCAATGCCCCCGTACCTCCAGTCCCTGGTGGTCCAGCGGAGCGTCTTCGGATCTGTGCCTCTTCCGGCACAGATCCCCGCCACCCGAACATGGCGGGAGAGCACATGGCGGTACTCGACGAGTACCGCCATGTGCCGAGCAGAGCGATGCTCGAGCCGATCCGAGCATCGGCCGAGCACGCTCGCTCATCACTATGTATAACCTTATATGCGAGGCAGGTACATACATGAATGCCTGAATGTATTTATGAATGATGTTGGGAGTGGGTAGAACATAGGCTGGTCTCCCTAATCTTTCTTTTATCTTAGCCATGAACTGTTTAAAGTTCCATAAAATGTGATTTGAGAATCTTGAACTAAATATCAAAGTGTTTGTCAAGCAAATTATGAAGATGCCATCTGATATACATTTTGCAGATTTTTTTTCCGAATGCTGGGTATATAAAATGGCTTGGTCACTGTCTGTTTTGACTCAAAATGCAAATATAAACTGTTTTCCTCCATATCACACTATTAATATGACTTAAACAGTGTTCAAAAACACAGGTAGGATATTGATACTGAAAAAAATCCTACTGTAATTTTGGAATCATTGAATGAACCAGCCTTCTCTTAAAGGTAAAGTTAGAAATTGCTTCAGTTTGGTAATAGTTTATGCTCCTTGAATCAACAAGAATGAGATATAACAGAAACTGAACCTGTTCACATATGTAACTAGACAACAGCTGTGAAGGGCAAACATTATTCCCATACATTGATAATAATACATTGAAACAACTGTTATGATAGAATCAGATTTCTAAAGCTGTAGTGGATGAAATTGGGGACAAAGTTTTTGCAGGAAATCTATATATTGGTTTATGGGTAGTCAATTGTTGGACGTCCAGCTGTTGCAGACTAGAGCTCCCATCATCCCCAACTAACCAATGGTTGGTTGGGGATGATGGTAGTAGTAGTAGTAGTAGTCCACATGGCTGGAGGTCCAAAGACTATCTCGATCTATGAATCTTATCTATCTGCTAATTATTAATCTACTTGAGGTCCTTTCACACATATCTAGTTAAAACCAATACAGTTAATATTAATGAAAACCCAATTATATTTAGTACTACAGTAGTATTGTGTATGTTGTATTTTATGTGAAATCATTTATGTGCATGTATTTATTATAGATCTGGAGTATGAAACAAGACGTGTGTGTACATGACCTGCAAGCCCACAATAAAGAAATCTACACAATAAAATGGAGTCCAACCGGTCCAGGCACTAGCAACCCAAATGCAAACATTATGCTAGCAAGGTATTCATGATAAAATGATCTTCCTATTTGTTTCTGGTTATCTGTTGCCCTGTCTCCTGCAGGGAGATGAAAATCAGCCACACAGCGAATCAGGGACAGCAATAGTCACATCATGTAAAAATCACTGTAACAAGGCTCACCACTGCAGCAGACCAGCGGGTCCCAGAATTGCATATGTATGTGTATGTTTTGTATACATACTGTACTGTGCAAATGTCTTAGGCAGGTGTCAAAATATGCTGTAAAGTAAGGATGCTTTCAAAAAAAGACATGCTAATAGTTTATTTTTTTTATCAATTAACAAAATACATAGTGAGTGAAAAGAAGAAAAATCTAAATTAAATCGATATTTGGTGTGATCTAGTGGTGTGTCTATTTTTGAAAGCATTCTTTACATCATTTTTTTTCAGACATATCATGGTGCAGTAGAAGCATTCACACTATGGAGCTATTTGATAAA
Organism: Rhinophrynus dorsalis; assembly: GCA_037306005.1. Classification (NCBI taxonomy): domain Eukaryota; kingdom Metazoa; phylum Chordata; class Amphibia; order Anura; family Rhinophrynidae; genus Rhinophrynus; species Rhinophrynus dorsalis. Next base: position 163,917,618 of record CM074719.1, on the reverse strand, counting down.
AAATAGATGACATCATGTCAATTATAAATTCAAGTTTAGCATTCAGAAACCACTGTGTGTCCCTGCTAGTAGGACTACTGGATCACAATCTCTACCTACAGGATCTTTCTGTGGATGGGATTGATTGTGGTGATGATGGTGGATTGGTTTTAGTTTTGTTTTTTTTCTCAAACTGAAGCAGACAGTACATGAAATGCAGATGACTACCATGTGGAGTGGGCAGAGTTTAAGATCCAGTAGTCCTACATGCAACTGTCATGTCCACCTCTATAGGCATGACATCCTCAATAATTTAAAATGGACCTGTCACCTTTACTGTTTTTTCATATTTGAAAACTTCATTCAAAACTGCCCATGTCATGTTAACCAGAAGTCCAGCAGATGTATAGTTTAGGAAATAGTCACACTTTTATTTATGTAAACACAAAATATAGCAGTTAGATGGGAAAAAGATAACCCTATGGCTGCCAGAAAAGAGGGACTTATTAACATAGGCACACGCATCCAACAGTCAAAAAATACCAAATACTTTATTGAATCATCTAATATATAGCACACAATCTAAAAACAAATTAAAAACACCAGTACAAGAAAGGCCATGTTATAATAATAAATGAAAAACACTAGAAAGTTTCCTGGTGCAGAACAGTGCTTAATTAGGATATGAAGTATCAATGAAAAGATGAATTAGCATGTTAAATGTCATTGGTACCACATCGTAACCTAGGCTGGGCACTCTAGGTGCCCTTAGCTCCAAAAATGGCCACATCCCTAATCTTCACACAGCCCCACCTCCGGACCCATCTGTTATTTCCTGGCACAGAAAATACCCTTGGCCTATAACAAGCAAAGCCAAAAAAAGCCTTTAACCCCTTGATTGCTACAGAGATCTCCAATACTTTGCTTCACAACGCATTGGCATTCTATCTGGCATCCAGAAGATGAAATAATTGATTTTAAGTGGGTGTATAATCTGGTGCAGAGACAATGTGATTGCGAGTGTGGCCAGCACATCTGAAGCCCCCCTCAAAATCTGAAGCTCTAGTCAGTTGCCTACTCTGCCTATTGAGAAATCTGGCCCTGGGTATCAAGTATAAATATCTCCTTAACTGTACATTTGTCGGCTTTTGTCTAATGACACATAAGCAGTTTTCAAATATGCAAACTTGAATCAAGGTGAAAGGTCCACTTTAAGATCTTATCCCTTGAACCAAGGCTCGAAGGTAAAATTCATAGAAGACATTAGGACTTGCAGCCTTATTACATTAAGTTGGATCTAATTATTAGACGTTAGTTATCATAATCATCAGTTTGTTGAATCATCTTGACTAGTACGGTGTACCAGAAGTGCCATTTTCGATGTGCGCAAAAAAGAAATATACTTTTTTATTTCCACATAGATGTAAACATATGTATTTATTGTATGCTCAAAATGAAATGCACATAAAGTTTATGTACAGATTAAAAACATAAACCTACGTATAGCTAACAACAGTTAAAGGGTCTAATTCAATAGAAGGTTGTTTGCATTAATAACTATCCTACAGATGCTGTCCTGTTACTGAACCATGTAAATGGCAGAGAAGTAGCACAATACATGGTGGGGCTTATGCACTAACGGGTGATAAAGAGGCGATAAAGTGGAGATGACTTCTCCAGTTCTATGTTATACTAATCCACTAAGGTCTCCAATTTTAGAGAAATCTTAATGCATTGGCTCCATGGTGTAACACAGGAACTGAATAAGTGATATCCCTGGAGAAGTTATCTCCACTTTAATACCTCTTTATCACACCTTAGTGCATCTCCCCCAATGTGTCTTTCATTGATACAATTAATTTTGAGATAATTTACATAAGTATTAGTATTTGTGTTAAATAGTCTTTTATATGACATTCTAACATATAATAATTAGAGCTTCATCTGCAGTACTCTTTCCTGTTACATAGGACAAAAATGTTATTGGGTAAAATACGAAATAAAATGTCCACTTACATTATATTTTGTTATTTTTTTTTAATAGTGCTTCATTTGACTCTACAGTCCGATTATGGGATGTTGAACGAGGTGTCTGCATTCACACATTAACTAAACATCAGGAACCTGTCTATAGTGTAGCTTTTAGTCCTGATGGCAAATATCTAGCCAGCGGCTCATTTGATAAATGTGTCCATATATGGAACACTCAGGTAAATAACTGGAAGAGAGTTGGTCACCACATTGGGTATTTTTACAGCTCTTTTTATGGTAGTTGGATATTTTGGGATCTTCTCTAGCTGGTAGAGATGTCTCACATGGATTGTTTTGTAATGCATGGGAGACATATCTAGCATACAAGGTGTTAATGAGAGCAACACCATATTCTAACTTATGTGTGACAACATGTAAAATGAATGTTCATTAACAGAAGCTTTTGCATTTAATGAAGGTATTGTAGAATAGGTGCAGTCAACTTTTGGTCCTTCAGCTGTAGGAGACTGCATCTTCATTTTCCATCATTCCCAACCAACCTTTGACTAGTTGGGGATGATGGGAGTTGTAGTCCTCAACAGCTGGGGGGAGAAGTGCTAAGTGGCTATGTTATGGCAATGTTTGTCTAGCGATGTGTGGAGAGCCTTGGAGATGGAGACACACATTGCCATGTGCACTAAAATTTAAGTATGCAAGAGGAGGGGGATTTACCTATTAGCATGCAGGTTTGTTGAGCTGCTGGCAATGTGTAAAGGATGCCTTCCCTTCCGCATCACCAGCAGTTCTATAACCCTGATGTCTGAATGCATCCTTTCTGCTCCCCCCCTGCCCACTGGGAAACAGAGGTGATTTGCTCACACTTAATAAACACAAACTGCATTACTTCCTTAACCCGTTCAGTGTCATAGGGATGTTCACTGCACGCAGTGGCACTGAAGAGGTTATGACATTAAAAGACATTTGCCAGCATTAATTTATCATTGAGTGAATGAAAGAGAAGTTATAACATATGACAGTATTCTCTGTCATTGTCTCTATGATAATTTAATGCTGGACACATCCACTAATGTTGTAGCCCTTTCAGTGCCACAGTGGTGTGCATTGAACATCCCTATAGCACTGAAAGAATTAAAGGACAGCAGCTGCTGTTTCTGTTCACCAGTAGAGACAGCAAGCTGTCATCTGGCTCCATAGAGGGCTATAGGGAGATCCTAACCTTAGGTTGGTGAAAGCTGCTATTGGAGCTCAGTGCATGTGGCATTGTACCATATTAACATAAAAACACATCCACGTGAATATGACAGTTGCTCTCTAACCTGTATTTCCATGTGAAAATGAGCCATTGTTAAACAAAAGTGTAAACCTGTCAGTGACATGGCAGATTTATGAAAATGTCTGCAGCTTGTGTTGTATTGGTGGAGGATTCACAGGGATATGGTGGCGAAGACACCTTAGTGCATGCTGTCAATATGCTGTTGGCACCACTTTGCCATCCTGGCCCTGTATCACCTCTTTCCCATTTCCCACTGGAGTTCCAATGGTTTATCATACCTGGTTCTAGAGTGCTAATACTAATATTGCAGTCACTTCTTACTAAAAAATACCAGCATTTTCATAACAAATATAACCATACCTGGGAACTTCTTTCTGTGGAGCCTCCAAAGAGGGCTCATGGGCTGCCACCAGGCATATTATAACGACATTATTCGTGTTAGAAAGGGCCAGGGGCATAATCAGATGGGAAACGCTTAGAGTCATTGTGAGCATGAAGTTGGTGGAAATTGGGTGGAATAGGCTGGGAAGGAAAAGAAGGGGGCAGAACAGAGTGAAACTCATGAAACTCATCACCGTCAGAGAACCTCCCTTCCTGGAGCCCCAGTAATTACCTCTAAAATCTGGAGTATCGGGAATAGATCTGGAGACTTCCCAGGTATGAATATAACAGAATAACAAAATAAAGAGGGGACAGACTTAGGGATGGGAAGGAGAAAGGGAAGAATCTTAATACTGGACCCTGGAGTGATATCTGAGGCTGAGCCCCTGTCCTTATGATCTAGAGCAAGTCTGAATAATGTGTCCAGACACAGACCTTATTTAGAGTCCTGGAGCAAGATTAAATCATGTTTTGAATTGCGTTACATACCTCTCTGGTGCTGAAAGTGTTAAAGAGGAAAGGGAAAGGGTTCAACAATGTCATTCTTATCTTAATGATTGACCGCAGCCATCTGTAATATTGTCAGTGTCCAACAGTCAAGATAGAAGTCCCCTTGCATTCAGAGTTCTGTAATAACTGCCTCCTTGGACATGATGTCCATACTCAAAACACATCCAAATTATTAAAGGAGCATATGTCTATTGTTTTGTTGTTGTTGTTTTTTTTTTTTTGTCAAATACAGAAAAAAACGATTAATAAAAGAATATTTTTTGCTTCCCAGAGCGGATCTCTAGTACATAGCTACAGAGGAACTGGAGGCATTTTTGAAGTGTGTTGGAATGCCAGAGGGGATAAAGTAGGAGCAAGTGCATCTGATGGATCAGTGAGTATACCGTTCTCTGGATTACAATTCCAGTAGATATTTTTTGACCAGAGAAAAAGATTAAAAAGTTAAATACGCAATGATTTTATAGTCATACATGGTTCTTTATTATTATATTTCTATACTAAATATTACACAAAGCATAGATCTAAAGTCATGGGTGATAAAATATATGCCCCCAAGTCTCAGCATTTCTAAATAATTTTGTGTCCATTTGTTAACCCTTTGAGTGCCTCTGACATTCAATGGGCTAAGTGTGTCATGCGTTTGTAATGAGTTCATAATGCGATCCCAAATTATACAGTGCTATGGATTATGCAGGTGTATTACAAATACATAATAATAATAAACTAATAGCAGCACATGCCATGTTTCACTTAAACTTTAAAGGCAACCTAACACCTTCTAATAAAAACCCCCAAGTTACCTTGAACTCTTAACCCTTTGAGTGCCAGAGGGCAATGTGTTTCACTTCCCTCTGCCACTCAAACTGATAAAGACAAGAGGAGTTGTGAAACATATTGAAAAGTAATGCACTGCACTCCACTCTGGTCTTTAAAGTGTTAAATCCTAATCACCCCTATAGATTTTGCCCCTTTGCCTCAGTCCAGGATGTCATGTCCATAGCAGCAGACATGACAATCGCTGGCAGTTTTTTTAGACTGAAGCATGCAGCGTGTATGAGCCTGCTTAATGATACAGACCAATACAGATTCAGAGAGAAGGTCCTGTTCAATCTAATGAAAGTTAGGATTTAATTAAGCATGGGTGTCAGTAGGGCAGTGCTGGGCTGTTGAACAAATGTATACCAAGGTTGGGCAGTGGGCTGAAGATTCAGACACATGCAAGCTTAGCCCCTGATTAGATGTGGTTGGTTTAGAAAAAAGGTTGATCCAATGAAAATGGAGAGGAATTGCTATATGGCAAAGTGGACCTTCCATCTTTTAGTCTCATCAAATGTATTTACTTAAACTGCCTATAATTTGTGAGTTTTATTGTATATTTCAGTCAATTTAAAAGTTTTAGAGATTTGTGAGGGAATCCAATCTCCATCATATCTATCTGATACAGCTTGCATATTTAATTACTCACAAGTATAGAAACATCACTTCTTTCCACACCTTCTGCTAGAAGTTTCCACCAGTAGTGAAGAACAAATGAATGGGGTAGAATAATCATGCAAAGCCTTTGAAGCTGGAGGCTCAGATTGAAAGGAGGATTTGGAAATGTGGCAGTTTGTTCCTCTTTAAGAGAGTTGGGCTCAGGAGATATTAGAGGGTTTGGTGATAGTCTTCTCTAAGGATATGATTCTGAATGTTGAGGGAGGTCTATTAGAGATTTACTGAAGTTCCAAAATTATGCTGAATCTTTGGAGGTAAAAGTGAAAGGAGGATATGAGGAAGAAGTATAGTAAATCATATGCAAAGCTTAGAGGACAATGGTAAAAAAAAGCAGATTAGTGCTTTGTACGTTGGCTAATATTTTACACGTCATTCTGGAGTCGATGGTCTAGTGTGACAGTGTTGGAGATGACAGCCCAGTACAGGAGTCAGTGGTAGTGAGGTGAATGAGCCTGTCAGCTGTATTTATTGTAGTTTAGGGGAAAGGCTAAATAGCAGGGGAAACCAATCAGGAAGGAGATACAGTAGTTGATGTGTATTGTGATCATATCTTGGATTTTTGTTTCAAATCAGGTTATACTGATTTTTTTTTTTTTAATTCCCTGTCAAAAGTATGTGCCTGTTCTTATTTATACTATTTTACTTCTCAAAAGGATGTTAAAGGAGGTATACAATATATAAAGATTACAGAACTGTTGAATATTTTGTGATTGTTCCGATGTACAGTATATAAACCAATTGTTCACATTTATTACTAACAATAATAGCTTCTCAGCAGTGGGAGTACCATTGTTTTACTCCTGGGGATAAACTCTACAACATATTTTTTTTTTTACTTTAACCAGACGTAGGTATCCATGCTGGCCTAATTTATGGTGCTTAAATTAACCTTATTTTACTTTGTATATTAATCATCTTGACATTTTTCTCTATATACATTGAAAATTAACCATTTGAACTCCAGAGGGGTGTGCAACACATCTCAAAGGGTTAAGGGCCTTATGCACAAAGTCAAAGTGAAACAGTTTTAAAGCAAAACATTCCTAAAATTCCCATTTGATGCACACCCTTTGAGTGCCAGAGGGGTAAGCAATGCTTTGCATACTCCTCTGACACTCAAAGAGTTAACTGCTTGGATGCTAAAGAAGCGTACAGTGCATTCATTCACAATGATATGGAGACGTCTCTAGCATTTAAGAGGTTAAAAAGAGCCATTTAAATCAAAGGGAATGTTTAATTGTCCCCTATGGTGTATTTGGCTTGCCCCGGAATTGCTGCTCTGTTTGTTTATACATATGGCCAAAAGTGCTGCAAATTTCACAAAGGATGTAACAATAACAGTCTTGCCTGTCTTAGTTATATGATGCAAAAACATGGTGGAAAAACTAGCTTGCTAAATATTCTATGCTATATAAAACACTACCACCATCTAATAAACATCATCTTACCTTAATGTAGGCAGATCATAATGTCCTCTAAGAATCCGTTCTGAATTAATTAGAATTAGATATGGTGTCCAAGGAGGTAGAACATGATTCTTGAAAAGCTCTCAGTATGTGGAATTTGGGTTCCTTCAGTAATAATGTGATCATTTAACATAAGATTTGGCTTTGATTGATTAGACACAAATGGCTCCCTTATAAGTGCATCTGACAACAGATAGCCTTAGTGCCAACCTGAGGCGTAGGAACCTCCATAAATCGGGGGGGGGGGGGTAGCATTATTACCTCAGCTCCCCTGTGTTTCACTTTGCACCCCCCAGCCCCTAAGTGTGTCTCTTTACCCCCCCAGCTCCTCTGTACCTTCTTTGAAGTGTAGCCGAGTGGACTGTGGTAGAGGAGCTTCTGATCCTCTGCCTGGTCTAACAGGAAGCTACTCGTTGCTCTTGACGAGCAGCTTCCTGTCAGACAGGGGTAGAGGACACAGAAGCTCCTCTACCTCCACACTCCTCTCCTGCCAGTCACCCATAGCTTGCGCCCCCCTGGGCTGGTGAGCCTAGTGCCTGGGGGGATTTCTTCATTATCTGTCCCCTGCATGATTTCCTGGAGGGGATGTGTCCCCCCCACCCCCCCAGTTCCTACGCCCCTGGCGCCAACCTCATAATTTTTATGCTGTCACTAAGACTCCTTGATACATCCTCATGATTGTACCATTATCACCTCTATATTTGTTTTATAGAAAAACAATGCAATCATATCCATGTCACACATTTTTATGATATGGTTTATCTATTCCTTTCAGGTCTGTGTCCTCGATCTGCGAAAGTAAAGCTAAGAATCCTATACGAAAGTTCAAAAGGACCAGCAGCAAATGTGCACTGTTTGAAATAACAGATTCCGGTATTGTACAATCTTGAGAAAGTCAAAATGTACAATAAAACCGAACCTCCCTAAGGATGTCCACAACCTACATGGATCCATTTCAAAAGAATCTCCTTGGAGTGGATGGTTTCCAGCCGGACCTAATTCAGCCTCAGAAGTAGCAGGCCAATTTTGGATTCCCAGAGATGTTTGGCTGAAGAATTGTTTGCTATGGCAGAAGACATATTGCCAAAAAAGTTAAACAAGACACAGATGGAGAAGAATAAAAGCTAAAGGCTGTGATAAACCAAAAGGGAAAACAAATTTTAATCTTTACATTTTTTCTTTCTAATCAATTTGGACACTACAACTGTTTTCAGAAAGGACCTACAAAGATGAATTTTTATTGATAAATCCATTTCACTTTGTAATCAAAACAGCTTCTATTTTCTAGACTACTTTTTCTTTGCTTTGTTCGTTCGTTCAGTGGTTTTCTACCAGCTCAGAATAATGGAACCGGAAAAATCACAGGGTTATTCAAGGAACTAATCCTGCTTTTAGTTCAGCTTTTTCCTTTTGTCCACAATCAATGTGATGTGCTGGCTAATAACTCACTTGAAGAAATGCTTAACCCTTAACCTTAAACTTCAGTGATGGCGTGCCCAACAATGCATTTCATAGCAATGACCTCGTATCCTCTTCACAGCTTAGCTTTTAAGGGCACTTTCATGACTCAATGTCACATGCTTTTTATAAGAATGCAGAGCCAGGAAAGCTTTTTACAAAAAGAAAGATGAACTTTTAAGAGAAAGAACCCACTGTATTTTTTAAAAGAAAAATATTTTTATGTTAAAAATTTAATTCTAAAAATGAGAAGCAGTTGCAAATGTTGGGTTTGTCTAAGTCATACAAAAAAAAAGTTAAAAAGCAGGGTAAATTAAAGACTCTCTACCCTTTTCAGTTTTGGTTTTCGCTTTTTTTATTCATTATGAGCTGTTATATTGTATACACAGAAATGTAGATATTTCTTTGTACATGTTTTTACCTTTAGAAAGATGTGTATATCACTTTATATCGACAATTAATAATAACATGAGTAGTCAAATCTTTGGAGTCCCAGCTGTTGGGGGCTACAACTCCCACAGTGCCCAAACAATCATTGGCTGTTTAGGAATGTTGGGAGTTTTAGTCTTCAACATCCAAAATTTGTGTACCCCTGAATTATAATGTAGGGCAACATTCTCATTAGTATCCCCTAACAGTACATGTTTTAACCACCTTACTTGTGTGAGAATATTCTGGAAACCAAGCATTATACTGAGGTTGCAACCGCAGTATAATGCTAAACGGAGTTTGATATAACGATAGAAGCCATTCACACTACACTGAAGGGAAGAGTGAACGCACTCCCTGGGGCAGCTGGGAGGGAGGTGTAAGAAGAATTAGACAGTGAGTAAGAGCTTTGCTGGTGATTCAGTGTACTACATTGTGTTGACCGGCAAACCTTGAAGATAGGATATCCCTATTACTACTTTATTAACAAAATGTATGGTAAAAGATTTTTTGAGGTGATACATCCCCTTTAATACTCTAAAGTCAACTAAATAAAATAAAAATTAATTATAGAACAATAGTAAATCAATAATAATAATTTATAAAAAATGCATTTATTTTAACAGGATTACTATTACATTTATATTATAACAGCAGCATTGACTTCTGCTTGTAGATAACTAGAAGAACCATACAAATGTACTGAAGTGGTTTATTATTTAAATCAATATTACTGTGATAATGCACTACCATCCATGGACATGGGTAAAGCAGATATGAGATTTCACAGGTCCTATAATATTATGCTGAACAAATTGATACTGCATTGAAATAAAAATTGCCATTTATTAAAAGAGATTTTAACCCCTTATATACTAGAGAGCTCTGAAAATCATTGTGGTGGAGACTTCTTGGTATTCAAGGGGTTAAATGCCCCATTTAAATCAATAAGAATTTTGAATGTGTCCATTGTGGAGCGGTTGGTTTGCCCTAGAATTGCTCCAATACTTCTTTGCTCGTCAATTTAATTATTTTAATTATTTTGAAAGCTGCACAACTTCAAGTTAACACAAAAATGAATCTGAATTGATAAGTTAAGTAAGCTTTGACATGTGAGCAGCGAGAAAAGTTTATCCACCCTCCAATTCCTATATTGTTTTATTTAAAGAAATAGTAAACATTTATTCTGACATTGCATATTCTGACTGCATATAATATCTGTAATTTTTTTCCACCTTCACCTGTTTTTATACTTGTATTTTTCTTACAGTAAGCTCTCTGAATTTCTGTTTCTGGAGACTTTTCTGGTGAATAGACCATCCAAACAGGATGTGATACAATGTTAGTCACCTTGCAGAGTGTTTTGTGCGGTATTTTGTATCATGAGACCTGCTTTTATGTTCCCTGACAGAAAGCTCTCAGCAAACAGATGCAGGGAGCTCATTGTCTTGGAAAATGGTGAAGATGAAAAAAAATAATAAAAAGTATAGGTAATTTGACTATACATGTTGTGCATTTGCAGAATCTGTAAAATCAAAATAAAGCATTACTATTCCTTTAAAAAAGGAAATTATGTTAAATCTTTAAGGAGTATATACAAAGCACTGTAAAGTAATTTGATTGCACCCTCACTGGCCCTCTAGGGGTTTAAGCACTGGTAATTGGGCATCAAAGAATAAAACAAGAATTTGATAATTTGTGGCTGGATTGTTTTCTCACTGCTTATTTAACCCTTTGAGTGCCGGAGGGGTACGCAACGCATTGCTTTTTTAAGGCAGATTAAAAATCTGGGTATCAAAGTGAAAGTTTTTTTTTTGGGTTTTTTTTTAACCCCTTAGGGACCCTTGACGTACCAGGACCGTCAAGGGTAAACTTGCTTGAAAGACCCTTGACGGTCCTGGTACGTCACGTACTTTTTACTTACAGCGCTCTACCGGGAGCGCTGTAAGTAAAAATGGGGCATGAAATAGACCGCTCCAAGATCGGAGCGATCTGTTTCAAGCCCCATAGTGACGCGCCGATACACGTGACAGGTCACGTGTACCGGCGCGTCCAAGTGCCCCTATGCGGACGTTATGGGACGGAAATGTCCCATAACGTCCGGTCCTTAAGGGGTTAAGGAACAGTATGTTTTAAAGCATTCCAAAAACATAAACCTTTCAGTGCCAGTGGGTTATACAACGCATTGCTTTGCAATGAGTTGGATACGTCTGGCACTCAAAGGGCTAAAGAGTATGAACACTAAAAACTTTCTAATAATACAATAATAAACTCCCACTTATCTCAATGTGGGGAAAAATAATAGTGACCATTATGAATCTATTATGCATGGACTGTTACTCCAGAATTAATTTTTAACCCTTACAGCGCCACTGTACCAATGCACTGCACTCCCTGATGGCACTCAAAAGGTTAATCCATACTGGATATCATATCCATTGAGGCAGATATTAATCTTTTTGCAGGACTCAAGGATCACAAACACAGATTCTTCAGAAACCTTAGTGGGAGAATTGTGTGGTCCTTGGGTTGTACAAAAGGAATCATGTTTACCACCATGGGTATGACATAAAGTACTGGACACCTTTCTGGTACTCAGAGGGTTACAGATTGATTAAAAGTTTAAGATATTTTATGACTACATCAATCACTCTCTTTAATACTTTACAATAGTTTAGAAATAAAAAGATGTTCTTCTGTTATTTTCAGACAGAAGAACAGAAGGACCGGAGAACTTCTGACTAGCAAATGATTTATTTCTGTACTTTAAAGGATCGGTAAACTTTTTTTATGAAAACCTATATGTTATAGAGCCTTTCCTGCTTAGTAAAACAAGGGTACACCCACTGCTGTCAGTTGTTTTATTCAATAGTTATAACAGTTCAAATAACCAGGAAGTGAATTTACTGTGTTTACTTCCTGAATGTTCTGACAGGAAATGACTCGGTAGTTTCCACCACACTCTTTGGATAACTGTAAGTCACTGACTTTCTTCTCCATTAGAATGTAACAGAATAACTAATTGGAATTTGATCACTAGAAGGTACTGCTAATGTAAAACTGGAAATATGCATCTATCAGCAGTGAGAGTACACTTATTTTACTCATATATTTTTTCATAAAAAAGAGTTTACTACTCTTTTAAAGGGTTAGTCCATTAAGGGGGGATATTCAGCATACAAAACTCTTGTTTTATCTATCAAAGCTTCCTTGAGTCCATGGATTTAACTATAAATAGACATTCACCAGTGGTGGTTGTTAGTGATGGGAGAGGAAGTAACTGCAGACTAGCAATGGTTCAGGAACTACCACAGATATATTTACTCCTTTAAGGGGACCTAAAAATCCTAACAATAACCCCCCCACCCCACGCTTAACTTACCTTTGCCATAAAAAGCCTGCAATAATTTTTCACTTGCTCTTTGGTGCAAGAGATGACACCTTCAGTCTTAGATGGCATCTCAGTGGAGGCAGATATTACAGCTGCTAGCAGGACTACAAGTTGTCAAAACCTGTCCACTGCTCATAGTAAATCTTAACCTTTTCAGGACCAGAGGTTTGTATAATGCATTGCTTCACAATACATTGTACACCCCTCTCATCCTTATAGTGTCAATAGTTTAAGTAGAATAAGTGCAATGGAGAGGAGTGGCAGTGTTCTCAAACAGGATAACCACGTATCTGGTTTCCCAAACCTCTTAAAGGGATAGTAATGTTTCATAATAAAAGCAGCTCTAATTAATCATCATAGTATTTGGACTTTGAAGAGTGTTATTTCAATACTGTCAGAGTTATAGTGCAAGAGTAATTCAATGACAAAGTATCCCCTTCCCGCTCCTTTTACTGATGTAACACTGCTCAGCCACAGCGAAGGGAGGTGCCCAGGTAGACTGCAGAGAGGGACAATCCTCAATTAAGATAAGGGAAAAAGCTGAAAAGCTTCTCAAGGGGGGCAGGGCTTTCATTGTTCTGATAGGAAGAATATTTTCCCTGGCTGTTATCTGTCTGGTCTATGGACTGCATTCCACATCTGAGAAGAGATGGCTTACACTAGGTAAAAGGGGCGGGAGGGGGAAACTTTGGTTATGAATATCTCTCAAACCATAAAGGTTTGAGAGATAAAACTTATATTGTTCTTCATGTTTTTTTTAATGCCTACAAAATAAAATAAAGATAAAACAAAGTATTACTATCCCTTTAAAGGGATAGTAATGTTTCATAATAAAAGCAGCTCTAATTAATCATCATAGTATTTGGACTTTGGAGAGTGTTATTTCAATTCTGTCAGAGTTGTAGTTCCAGAGTAATTCAATGACAAAGTGTCCCCCTCCCGCCCCTTTTACTGATGTCACACTGTTTAGCCAGAGCAGAGGGGAGGTGCCCAGGTAGACTGCAGAGAGGGACAATCTTCAATTAAGATAAGGGAAAAACCTGAAAAGCTTGTCAAGGGGGGCAGGGATTTCATTGTTTTCATAGGAATAAGAGTGTCCCCTGCTGTTATCTGTCTGGTCTATGGACTGCATTCCACGTCTGAGAAGAGATGGCTTACACCAGGTAAAAGGGACGGGAGGGGGAAACTTTGCTTGTGAATATCTCATAAACCATAAAGGTTTGAAAGATAAGACTTATATCATTCTTCATGTTTTTTAATGCCTACAAAATAAAATAAAGTTAAAATGAAGTATTACTATCCCTTTAAACATTTTCTGCCTGGATGGTTTGATTGTGAGCGCACTAACCTGGAAAAGATCAGCGGTACATTGGTGTTCTCTTTCACTGAGGAACAACTAAAGAGGCACAACCCTGCAAAGCACATCAACCATTTGACTTGATCCGACTACACGACGGCTTGTCTGTTGCCAATTCACCATGTAGCTGGACACGGCCAGATCAACACCTGCAAGGAAATAGGGGAGGCTGGCTTGGCCTGGGCTGAAGATACATGGAAGCTATCCAAAGGAGCCGTGAATTAGACCTACCTAACGTATGCTGGTGTTATTCCTAAGGCTGTATCTAATGCTGTACACTAACTCATGCTGAAACTGTGCTGTTGTCTATCTATAAATTGTACCCCATAACACTTAATGAAGTTGTAGTTGCTCTATTTCTGGAGAAATACTATATGGCATTAGAACACAAAGTTATGAGGGGGCAACTGATAATTTCATGTTCATGTTTTATGTCCATATTATATCTGAGTGAGATGGTATTATTGGATGATCAATGATGCAATGAAGCAAGGGAAGTAAAATTTGCGCTAAATATAGGAGGTGTAATTGTGACCTGAAAATTAAATGACTCATATGTGCACACTTTCAAATAACCGATTAGGTGGATAATATGAAATTTGGAGTTGGAACAAAGAAAATATGCAATGTATTACTGGATTATGTTAAACTCGGTCCGGTCATGCCTTTAAAAGATCCAAGGTTATTGTATCAAAGGAATACAACTATAATATACCCTTTGAAATTATTCTGATGGGAGCTGGTAAGCTCTGACGTTGTATTGCCATGTTTTTCTCCTGGAGTTACTTGAGGTGGAATTTGACTCAGTAGTCTTGGTAAGATTCGGTAGATATATCGACCTGATTAATTATTGTGATGGTGCTGGGCTGTATAAATATCTTAATACAATATAAATGGACTTCAAAGCCTTAAAATACTGGACAATGGATTGCAACGAAGCGAGCCCGTGGAACAAGTTGTAGAACAAGAAATCTCGGTACAAACAATTTCCCGGAGGATGGAGGATTTATACGGCAAAATAAAACATGATTTGGATATTAATATGAATGAAATAAAATCTGAGGTGAGGGTACTTTCTGATACAATCAAGAATCAAGCAGTAACCTTAGGGAGGATGCAAGAAGAACATCGGGCTTTGCAGCAGACTAATATACAGAAGGAGGATAACATTAGATTCTTAGAGGGGAAATTAGCGGACTTTGAAGATTGCTCTAGGAGAAATAATCTTAAAATAAGAGGAATTCTAGAAACAGCCCAACAAACAAATTGGAGGATTATCTTAAGAAATATTTTGTCAACTTTATATCTCAGCAAAAAATGGGGGAAACTCCCTTTGAAAGAGTATATAGGTTACAAAAACAAAACGTATTGATCCTACATTACCATATGATGTCATAGTAATGTTTGCAAATTCATATATAAAAGACCTTATATTGCAAGAAGTAAGAAGACGAACTCCAACAGAGGTTGAGTTTAAGGAGATTAAAATATTCCCGGACTTGTCCTCAACAACAAGGCGTGCATGTAGAAGATTTATCGATCTAACTCAAATCCTCAGATGTCATAATATTATATACAAATGGACCTTCCCAATGACATTATTGGTGTACCATGAGGAGTCATCAAATTATATAAAAGATCTGCTTGTTATGGTTAGCAAAACAAGACAAGGAGTCAGGCGGTATAGTTAAAGGGATAGTAACCCTCCAGGTAAACATTAAGCCAAAAGCTTGTCAAAGGCAAATCATACCTAACTCCCTTATTCCCATCTCTCAAACCTTTATGGTTTAAGAGATGTAAGTAAAGAAAGACCTCTGTTCCCTCCCCTTGCAAGCACATATTGTAGACCATACCGATGAAGTAATTATACCGAGATATCCAGATGACAGCGCTCCTGAAGAGACTCCGTAAGTCGGTCGACCGGATTCTGCGTCTGACAGCTTTACAGCTCGTCAGGCAGAAAGGGGAGGGAGTGGAGGTTTTTCTTTTCTTACATCTCTCAAACCATAAAGGTTTGAGAGATGGGAATAAGGGAGTTACGTATGATTTGCTTATTACGAGCTTTTGGCTTAAAGTTTACCGGGGGGGTTACTATCCCTTTAAGAACACCGTTATTAAAAATAATAATAATAATAAGCAAATGCAAGCAAGTATGACAGTACAAGCAGAGGGTGACTGGAAAGGCTAGAGACTCTATCAGCAATAGGAGCCTGCCGACGGGTCAACCACACTGCTGGAGACTAGGCCAAAGCCAGCTGGTAGTCAGTGGCGTAACAATAGGGGTCGCACCTGCGACCAGGCCCGTCACTCCAAGGGGCCCGGCCGCCCCCGCGAACCCATCGTCACTCGCCCACAGCCCTGCCCGCAGCAGCTCTGCTGATCTCTCGGCGCTCTAGTAATGCAGAGCGCTGGGAGATGACATCATCTCCCAGCGCTCTGCATAACTGAGAACCACGTGGGAGATGGAGGTAGGAAATGTACATGGCAGCAACGTGAAGATGGGGGTGGGGCCCGGCAGCAATTTCTGCACCAGGGCCCGGTGGCTTCTAGTTGTGCCACTGCTGGTAGTCTCAGGAAATGAAGAGAACACAACACTGAACCTACAGTCTCCTGTAAGGGGAAACAGAGGAGACTACTGACTACGACTGCAGTCAGGATGGAAGAGCTCATCTCCAATAAGGATGGCAACAATGGAGACTACTGACTCACGCCTGCAGTCAGTAAGAAAGAGTCTGCCAGAGCCCCAGGTCTGCACCAGGATGAGTGTCTGTAGGTAACGGAGCCACAAGCGGAGTAAACAGAAAGATCCACAGGTCAGCACCATCTAGGATATTCAGACAAGCCAGGTTCATACACGGAGCAGGTAGTCAGCCAGAGCCACAGGTCTGCACCAGGTAGAATGTCCACAAGGAGGAAGATACACTGGGAGGATAGTTGGATAGATCCCCAGGTCAGCACCAGAATATATAGTCAGACAAGCCAGGGTCATACACAGAGCGGGTAGTCAGCCAGAGCCACAGGTCTGCACCAGATTGGATGTCAAGGCAAATGGAGCTCACAGAGAGAATGGTCAGACAGAGCCACAGGTTAGCACCAGAATGGATAGTCAGACAACACGGGTCATACACAGGATACAGGAACAACTGGAACTAGAACTGCTCAGAACAACAACGTAAGGGTAACTAATACACAAGCCCATAGAGTTTTATAAAGGAGGGTAGAAATCAGGACCAATTAGGTCCCCCAGGCTGGGCCTATAACAGGTATCCATGCAAGTGCCTGATTCATGATGCCAGTAACAATGAACCAGACGCGACCAGGCTGCAGGCAGAGAGGGACGCGGCTAGTGACGCCAGAGTGACAGTTCAGAGCCCTGCTTCCGGCCGAATGGCTCAGGCCAAGGTAGGGAACTGTGACACCGTTGGAGTTGAAAGAGAAACTAAAGCAATGGAACTTAGCATCCATAGAAGGAATTGTAGATATTCATTAGTTTGTTCCATTTAGAATGGAAGTATTGGTGGCCTCATAGATGGGTAATTTTTGGGGATCTGGTAGGATTAATTCTAGACATATAAGCTATTGGAACATCTAGAAGTGTTTAGTATAAGTGATATGAAGTAGTTAGGGGTATAAGGGTGGCATAGGTTACTTGAACTGCATCCCAGGACTGGGTAGGGCCTGAATGAGATTTCATGCTGGACATCGATTCCTGGGATGCAGGTTGATGAATTGGGTAGAACTGGTAAACTTTTCACAATGTTAGGGATATGATATTGATGAGTAAGTATTATATATAATTAGATTTTACACTTGTCATATTTTGTGATGATTACATTTGTCACAGTTTGTGAGATAAATAGTTAGATTGGTAGTTTATTAAAAGTGAGGAATATAATTTAGATTCATCGAGTTTAGATCCTCAGACGCCATAACACTATATATAAATGGGCCTACCCAATGGCACTATTGGTGCATTATGAGGAAACATCCTATTATATAAAAGCCCTGTTGGAGTTAAAAGACAAACTAAAACAATGGATTTTAGTATTTATGGAAGGAAATGTAGATACGGATTAGTTTGCTCCATTCAGAATAGAAGCATTGCTGGCCTCATAGACGGATAACCTCTGGTGGGGTCGTGGGGAGGAGATCCCCCTCCTGGTGTGTGGGGGGGTCTCTCTACCGGGGCCCACCATAAAAGGTTGCCAATGGGTAATTTGGGGTGTTCTGATGTTTCAGGGATTGGAAATTATGTAGTGTGGTCTGAGGTATTGTGTATCCTTGTGTTTGTTGGGTAAATCTTGATCTCTCCCTGGGGCCGACCTTTCCCGGGTCAGGGATGCCCGATGGGGGGTAGGGGTTGTTCCATGGAAGGAGTGCCACTGCTTGCTGGCCGGGCCACCTGATGGGGGAATGTCAGTCCCAGGGCGTCACTGAGAGATGGGATCGGTCAATATGGTGGGTCAGGGGGTTGGAGGGCAGTCACTATAGGTAGGAGTTTGGTTTAGGAATGTTCAGGGTGAAATAGAGTTGTGGGTATATCCTGTATGATGAGTTTTGAAGGTATAGAACAAACTTGAACACTGCGAAGAACTTAGTATAACTTAGTTGGTTAAGTTGGGGGTGTCATGGTGGTATAGGTTACGAGAGCTGCATTCCGGAAATCGGTGGGGCCTGGATGAGAATTTACCCTGGACATTAATCCCTGAGATGCAGGTTGACGAATCGGGTGAAACTGGAAAATTTGTCACAATTATTGGGATATGATACTCACGATAATCTAGATGTATTAATTAAAGAATAAGTATTATACATAATTCGATTTTATATTTAAGAGACTTACAGAAATTTGAAACGATTAAAGTGTCACAATTTTGGGGATTTATAGCCTGATTGGTAGTTTATTAAGGGTGTTAGATATAACTTAGCTCTATGAAGAAAAGGGTGAGCACTTTTTTATAATTAGAATTTATATGGGTAATAAAGAAGGACTGAGGATAGATAGGGATGCACTTTAACTAGATGAATTGATGTTCAGCTTGAGTCTAGAATATATATCTGTTAGAGGGATATTGTTGTATATACTTGACTCTCCTTAAGAAGTAAATATAAAATAATGTAAAGTGTTGTAAGATTCTGTCACGTACCAGACTCTGTGGCGTTCGCAGAATTAAGCTGAAGAGCATTTGGGAATGTTCTTGGGCTTTTGGAGATGGTTTGTATGGAAGTGTGAATGGGTTTTGTGTGGAAGATAATAGTGATAGATATCAGATTTTGATTGCCAAAATAAATGGTGTAAGATATACTTTGGTCAATCTTTACTCCCCAAATACTGTCCCCTCTAAGTTTCTTAGTAAAGTAATTACTAGAGTAGATCTCTTAGCAACCGGAAGTATTATCATACGGTGGGATTCCAACTCAGTAGTTGATCCTTAATTTGATAGAAGTAGATATACTAAATGGGGAACAACAAAGTTCACATTACAGAAATTTATCACTCAGAACTCCCTATTGGATTGCTGGAGAACGTTTACTCCAACTGAAAAAGATTATACTTTTTATTCTCAGATACATAATACATACTCACGGATAGATAATGTTTTGGTTAGATCACAATTTTTGAATGCGTTAATAGACTCAAAGATTGGTATAATATCATGGTCTGACCATGCACTGCTATTTCTTTCTATAAAGTATAATGAAGACTACAAGGTCAGAAATAGATGGAGGATGAATGAAAAATTATTGAGCCCTCAGCAAAAGATGTTTTTGAAAGAAGAAGCAGAAAAGTTTATAGAAATAAACGATAATAATGAGGTCTCAGAGACTGTTCTCTGCTGTACTGTTAAATTCTATATGAGGGGTCTGATGATAAAAATGGGGGCCCAGATAAAATCAAGATCGAGGGAAAATATTTCAGAATGATATGTTCATTTAATTAAAAGTGAAACATTAAATAAGATGAGACCTGACCCAGGCAGGGCCGCTGAGATACTGGAAATTCGGAAGCAAATAATAGATAACATTTATGAGGTTATTAATAAAAAGATATTGTTTTTGAGACAAAAATGGTATCATAGCGGTAACCGAGTGGGGGGTCTTCTTACTAAGAAATTACAGCATAATACGGGTAAGAAAGCAATAAAAAAAATTGTAGTGGCAGATAAAATTTATCTAACTCCTTGCACAGTATTATGAGTCCCTCTATAATTTAGAACAAGGCAGGATATCGACTGAAGAAATTAAAAAATTTCTAGATGCACTAAAGATTCCAGTTATCTCAGAGGCAGATATGGATCTGCGGAATAGACCGATTACACTTGTGGAGGTTAGAGATACAATAGGGAAGTTGAAGCAAGGGAAAGCGCCCGGACCCGATGGGTTTACTTCACTTTTCTATAGAAAGTTGGAAAGTACTGTTGCCCCTTTACTGTTAAAAATATTTAATGTAATATCATCAAGTAAGTCCTTTCAGCAGGAGATGTTGCAAGCCACGATAAGCCAGATTTTGAAGGGAGGGAAAGATTCTATGCAAATTTCAAACTGTTGACCAATTTCCCTGATTAACTCTGACATAAAAATTTTCTCGAAAATCCTCGCAAAGAGGTTGAAAGGAGTGAAATCTAGTTTGATTCATATTGACCAGTCAGGGTTTGTGGGTGCTAGAAGCACGGCCGATAGCATGCATAGAATAATAAATATTGTTCATTATATAAATATGCAAAAAATGAGCATGGTCCTTCTGGTGCTTGATGCACAGAAGGCTTTCGATAGAGTTAATTAGAGATTTTGGGATTTGGTTCTGATTAAATTTGGGATTATGGGAGCCTTTAAAGATAATACTATGGTATTGTACTCAGATCCACAAGCTAGAGTAGTTGGCCCAATGTTCCAATCAGATTTATTTAACATAAGAAATGGAACGAGACAAGGCTGCCCATTGGTTCCACTATTATATATGCTTTCGATTGAACCCTTAGCAATAATGATAAGAGAGAATGAGAAGATTATGGGTATAACAATTGGTAAACAAAATTACAAAATAACATTATATGCAGATGACGTGCTCCTGACGCTAACAAACCCAATTCAGTACATACAGGAGACTCTTAAAATTATTGAAATATATGGTAGATATTCAGATTACAAAATTAATTATGGAAAGACTCACATTTTGATAGCTAATTGGATTTGGATTGGATTTGGAAGAACGATATCAATTTGAATGGAAAAAAAATATATTCATCATCTGGGAATTAAAATAAATTTTGATTTACAGACGTTAGTGGAACATAATTATGGCAGTTTATTGACAGAAATCAAAGCGAAATTGGCTACATTGAAGGGTCTAGAAATATCCTGGTTAGGAAGAATCAATGTAGTCAATGCTTAAATACTTCCAAAGATTTTGAATTTGTTTAGAACACTACCTTTGAGAGTGAATATAGAGATATTACAATTATATCAAAAGTTGTTCACCAATTATATCTGGTTGAGAAAAAAAACAAGGATTTCTCAATTCATATTAAAGAAGCATATATCTCTGGGAGGGGTACAATATCCAGATTTAATTAAATTGAATGAAGCTACGATGATAACACAATTTTTAAGGTGGATGAATCCGTTAATGGATGCAGCCAGGTGGCTGGCGATGGAGAAGACATCTTCAGATTCATTTGAACTTGATAAAGCCGAAGGTCTTTTCGTAGTTAATGAAGGCTATGCATAATGTAAGGTTGTATTCATTATGTTGCTCTATAACTTGTTGCACTGTATGTATATGGTCCATTGTACAGAAACAGCTCATGAAGACTGCTTGTTCTTTAGGGTGTGCTGTGTTAGGTATTGTGTCCATTCTTCTTGATAGTAGCTTTGTGGAAACCTGGAAGACAACTGGCAAAAGGCTTATTTGTGCAGTTGGAGGACTTCTGCATTTTTCCATGTTTCAGGCACTTTGCTGAGAAGCAGGCATTTTGAAAATAGTTTAGCTAGGGTTTTGAATAATGGTTGATCTCCGACTTCTAACATTTCAATAGATCTTTGTCAAGTCCAACTTCTACTTCTTCTACCAAAACGTCTAGCATAGCTTCAAGCTATAGCATTGCATTCAGTTGTTGTCCTTCACCCTTATAAAAATTTGAAGAAAATTAATCCATTCATTTTAGCATTTGTTGTTGAGTTTTTGCTGTTGTGCCATCTTCAAACTTTAATGCAAATATTTGGCTCCTATGTGCAGCCATCTTTTGTTTTGCTTTCTTTAGCCCTTGATTTTCTTCCACTGTCCTTTTTGATGAGCTCAGCACTGAACCTTTATATATGCACTTCCTTATGGTCTTGCACACCTACATAATGTACCGTGTTTCTTATATAACTGTTTTGCTTAATTTGTTTTGACATTCAGATTGGTTTTTTTTTGTTTTACAGTAGATGAAAGGTCATGGGCAATGTCTACATAGTCTCAATAACGTTATAATTTTGGGTTGAAATGTCTGTTTCTGGAAGGTCTTGCAGAACACTGATGTGTTTAAACAGTGGTAACTCAAAATTCTCATGATCTTTCAGCAGCTGGCTAATGTCGATCTTCATGTTTTTTGACAATTCATTTTTACTTTATTGAAGGCAGCAACATTCATCCTGAACATCAATCACTAGTAGATGGAGGGGAATTGGATTTGTCATATTGCAGGAGACAGTGTGTTAAGACGGTATTCCTTAGGTAGAAATATTATTCTGAACTGTTATACATTATACATTTTTTTGCTTGAATTCCTAATGTCACTGTAAAATGGATGTAGTCCAGGCCTCAACAAAATTCAAGGGTTAATATACTGTTTTATACTACAAAAGCTAAGAAAAAGCAATTTATGATTTGCATATGTTACCACAATTTAATCCTTGAGGGTTGGGTGATACCTGGCTTCTCTATGTGATGCACACCCACTGGGTTAAAACATACTTGAAGGGTCAGCTGCACTGCAAGGAGCAAATTCCCCAGATTTTTTATTTATTTTAATAGGGCTTTTGACCTTTGAATCCTAGAGAAGTCTTTTTTATTTGTTCAGTATTATTTTGAACATGGAACCCTTACAATCAGTTTAACCCTATGAATGCTAGTGACATGTCAAACACATTGCTTTTACACTACTTTGGAAACATCTCTAACATGTATTTAGTTACAATTCTCTTAGGGGGAAACAAAAAATGTATGAGGAAAATGTACCCTTAGAATAAGTGTTGCTCTGTTTGTTTAACAGAAGGACTTGTCCAAGTTCTTCATACAGCAGTCTATTATAATAGTTGCAGTTTTGAGGTTTTTAATTCTTCTGTAGTCTGTAACTGAACAGGGACAAGCTACTGTCTTCAGAATGTTTGGATGATTTTAAAAGGACATATGCTTTCTATGGCTCATTTTGTCTTATAAAGTCAATTCTTTATTGTGAAGAAATTTGAACATATACTTAAAATGTGGAAAGGCACTAAAATGTGGATAAGGCAACAGCAGGCAGTATGCAAAAATAAATGAAGGATACCTACCTAGGTAAGTCCTTCTATTAAACAAATTAACAGTTCATGAGGCACAGTTCCCATTTACACGAAATTAAGGATAAAATGAGTATGGATATATGGTATTTCTCACGTGGCTCTGCTCAAAGTCCAAGCCACAGCTTCCTGACACAGATAATACCCTTGTCCTATAAAATCAAGGTAACAAAAAAGCTTTAGCCCCTTGGTTACTAGAGATATCTCCAACCCATTGCTTCTCAATGCGTTGGAAATCTCTCTAGCATTAATAGGTTAAATAAAAGCCTGTAAAGGGGTATAAACCTAGTGCTATAACATTGAAATAGCTCTGACCACACCCACAATTCAGAATGTGGGTGTGTCCTGTACAGTTGAAGCGCCCTCAAAATTTGAAGCCCTAGGCAGTAGCCTACTCTGCCTGTTGGGAAATCTGGCCCTGGAGAGGTGACAAGTGTTGCAGGGGGCTGCAGCAGTTTTGTCTCCTGTGTGAAAGAGGCCTGAAAAGCACAGCTTAGTAATAAATGGTGTTTAGAACAACCATGATGACATATCACTACTAAACAGATCTGCAGTAATTGGATCTTCTCTGCTACTGATTGAAAATGAAGGTTTTTTTTTTATTACAGTGTGAATGGATGCTTAGCAATATATTAAATCACCATCATGACAGCAAAGCTCATTCTTTATTAAACAGTCTTGTAAGAAGTACATTTGCCCTTTTAGAAAATGGAAACTGGCTTATATCAGTGCAATATGATCTGCCATGGGGTAATGAAGAGGTTTCATGCATGCAGAATCTTCTATTAACAAGTCCTTCTTGGGGCAAATATTCAAATTCCCCAATGCAGCCACCCTGGCATTAGTCTTTCACACAGCAACCCCATAGCATGTATAGGGAAATGGTCTACTCTAATGTAATTTCCTATACTCCTTGCCACATTGGTCTAAGCACGGCCGAGCAGAAAACGGAAGTCATGGAATACCCACAGACTGTCCCCTTATCCTCCTGTTGGCACAAAAAGAGTTAAAAGGAGGAATTGGAATGTTTGTAGTTTAGTACGTTAACTTTAGGTCAGACATTAGAGACCCCTCAAAGGATTAACCCCTCCACCCATTTAAATCAATGGCAATATTTATTTGTGTCCTATGGTGCAGTGAGTTTTCTTCAGAACTGATCCACTTTCCTACTGAATCCTGACAGAACTCAGACCTGAAGCATGTGGTGTTCATAAGTCTGATGTACCAAGGAGCTTTGGAGCAATTCTAACAACACCATAAGGGACAGATAAAACTTACCATTGACTTAACCTTTTGAGTGCCAGAGGGGTGTGTGACACGTTGCTGTGCGACACGTTGCTGTGCAACACGTTGCGCACTCCTCTGGCACTCAAAGGGTTAAAAAAAAGCAGTAAAGTTGTTTTTCATGAACAATATATGTGTTATTATGCTTTCCCTGCCGAAGAGAAAATGCTATTCCTGTTGTTGGCAGATTTTTCATTCAAAATGTATTACATCTGAAACTTGGCCTTTTTAAAGCAACAGTGCTCACTAGTGTTTAAAAGACAATTTTCTTTATCTTTATAAAACCACTTTGGGAGAGCTTTAGTCAGTGACGATGACTTTGCATATTAAGTCATAGGAGTTGTACTACCCAGTAACCACAACAGAAAATTGCTATTAATAGAAAAAAATAATCTCCCAGCAGTAGAAGTACGCTTATTTTACTCAACATGTAAAGGATTATAATATCTGTTCTTGTCTTTTATAAAAATGTTTACTGCTCCTTTAAATTATGCTTTTAACTCAGTGAATACTAGAAAGGACCCCATCACATTGCTAGTTAATTAAATGAAGACTTCTAATGTTCAAGGTCTTAAAAGCACCAGTTAAATCAATGGGGATTTTTGTCATTGTTATTTGTGCAATACAGTGCAGTTGGTTTGTTCTGGCTCTCCTTAGTACGTCAGCCCTAATGCCTGTGATGTGATATTCTGCACACTGCAGAGTTGGAATGAATTGGCTTAATTCTGACATGAATTGTCTTAAACTCTGAAAACAAAAACTGATTCACAGGTGGAAATACTAGAGATGGCCCCTGGGGATACAAGACAGGATTTCCCATTAGATGGAGCAGACAGCTTCCTACAGTGCCACAGGTATTCTAGTCACGCCGACATTATGCGCCAGACACCTGCTCCTTGTTTATAGTGGTGGTTTTATTTAACATTTACATATACTTTTAATTGGCCCTTATATAACATCTGGGATGCTCAAGAGGTCTCTAGGACCGACTGACTTAAACCCCCATTAAAGTCAGTGAGAATGTTTTCTTCCCTATGCCCTTAGTTTTCCCCAGAATTGCAACAAAGAATGTGTTGAGAACCCACTGAGAACAAATAAAATAAAGTATTTTGTTCTAAGGCATAGTGTCCCTTCAGTGGTGCTCAAGTCACTTTTTTCTCTCCCATGTGCCACTGTGAGGAGGAAATTTCCATGTCCAAAAGTCAGGCAATCCTCTTTACGCAAGAAAAACAGCACAACCACAGAAATACATTTTGGCCTATGTGAGCCTTGCCGGTGTGGTGCAGCTAACTGATTCCCTCTAGGCACATGAACAACAAGGGCCCATGCCCTTCAAAATGATGGAGAATTGCAGCACTTGTTCTTAGTACATAAAATTCAGGGATACATTCTATTTTGTGGGAACTTCATAGTTCTTCTTAGGACACTTTCCTGAATGAAGAAGTTATTTTAATATCAAGTTGAATTTTAAAAAAGTGGGGTGAATTAAAAATACATTTTTAAATGTAATTCATTAAGTGAGTAAACAAAAGTGCCCTCCTCTTAATGTAAAAACATGTTTTCAGGAGCCATCTCCATCCTGATCTGCTACAAAATATTAATTTAAGGCCATCTGGGCCTTATATTCAATGAATGAATAATGGTTAACAAGTTTAACCCCTCCTGGAATTCATATATTGCAGTGCGTTCTCAGCCAATCTCACAGTGGTCAGGATAATGGTGGGAGCAGTTAGACTACTGGGGGTATTGGGGTAGTGTGGGTTTTTTTGGGCAGTTAACCCCTCCATTGCCATATAGTTTATAATACATTGCACAGCAATGCAATGGAAGCTGTTTGGCATGGAGGGGTTAAGAGGGTGTTGTGTGCATGTGGAGATTGTGATTGGATGCACATAGGGACACTGGGGGATTGTGACGGCTCTAGACTTTTGATGCTGAATAGGCTTTTTTTTCCCAGGCTTAGCCATTCTGCTACAACATAAGTTGTTTTCAATGTTTTCTGGAGCTATTTTGGTATGTAGAGGCCTATACCAACTTTATAAGCTCTGGCTGCTAGAAACTGTATCCCAGGCATACTGAGGCTGATTTACTAAATAATAGTGGAGAAATTCTGGAGAAATCCAATAACACCCTAGGGAATAGATAAAAAGTTCCATTGATTTAAACAGGACTTTTAGCACCCTGTTCCTAAATGCCAGAAAAAAGGACACTAATACATTTAGTGGGTTAAAAGCCAATTTCAGTTGACTGGAATTTTGAGAATTTTACTTCAGTTGTTTTGCTGCAGGATTGCTCCAATCAGTCTAATCATATCTCATAGACACGCTGTTCAGTGTTTCAGTTTGCATAAAAGGCTCATACTTAGAAATGAAAAGATTATCAAGTTGTTTAGTTCATTATCTTTATTTGTAAGAATCTGCTGCATAATTGGACAGAAATGTCTGTCACCACTCAAGAAGGCCTCTGCTAGCTTTCTAAATGGTTCCATGAGATTTCCCTCCTCTTCTTACATTTTACCCCCAAAGAATCTACTAAATGTAACTGAAACTCCTCATCAGCTTTGGCTACTTACAACCACATTTGCTATGTCACTATTTATAGTCCCTCATAAAGAACATAATAGGAAAACATAATCTTGCTTACTTTGTGAATATATAAGTTTTAAGGCATGCCCCTCATTCTGTGCAGGTTTTCAGGTTTTCTCCTCCCTTGAACAAGGGTGAATCAATCAGTGGTTCATTCATTCTGGAGGATTTGTCTGAGTTAATGACATTCCCTTGTGTTTGAGGACTGATAAAAAATTATACTGTTGGTTGTACCTGAGGGCATGTCTGAGAACCGCTGGCATAAAGTATATTAAACAAATTCTAGATACTGTGGGAATCTGGTATGTGTGCATGCAAATATCCAAGTATAATTATTGACTTAGGAGGCTGTAGTCTTGAAATTAAAGAGGAATCATTCCAAAGCAAACCAGGTTCACCCCAGTGGACAAATGGAAAAGTTCCAGTAATGATGGTTCTAACACCTTGAATCCTCTTTAGCATTCAAAAGGTTAACATTTAAGGAAAGGAGATATATTTTGCTGTTTAGAAGAACTAGGCAAAACATAACTTGCTCTGTCTCTGGTCCGTTGGGAATTCCAGCAGGAATAAAATTAGTACTCACATCTTCCCATGGATATAGGAGATGACATGTGTGTCTGTATTATGCTTGACTGTATGTGTGTACAGGCAAGCTTGCATGTCATAGACTTAACCTTACAGCATGACACAGGATTTTTGCAGCATTTTCGGTGGAAAGAAGAAACATCTCCACTATTTCACAAAAATGACTGGTGGAAGGACATTAATCTTTTTGTCCATCTATATTAAATGAATGAAGATTATTGAGAATTTTAATTTGTCCTCTGTGGTAAAGTTGGTTTGCCTCAGAATTGCTCCAATTATAGCTTCCTGTTAACAGCCCTCAGTTGGTTTCCTTACAGGACAACAATGCATTTCCATTGCATCGAGATTGTTTCACCATCCTTTGGATTTCTTCATTTTCCAAAGATTCAGCATCAGCCTCAATGTCATCTACGTTTGGCAGTTCATTGGATATGTGGATTTCAATTGTGCTAGCTTCAGAACCTAGCAAAATAAAAGAAAATTGACTCATCTTTATGAGGTACTGTATAGTTGCTTTCTTCATTTAATGAACACTGACACCTAAAAATGATCTGGAATTATTATATACACTAAGGGGTAGTATAGGGTCAATTACAGACTATTTAAAAGCAATGCCCTCATAGCATAGTAACTCTCCCATTTTCTGGAAATCTGAACAGCTCGGTGAGGTTAATGCCTTATTTGGTGCTCATGGGAGCTTTCTCCTCTCTCCTTAGGAGCTTCAACGAAGCCTTGTGTCAAAGTGGGAGGTGGGGTTGGGGTTTAGAGTTAGTGTTTTGGGTGAGCATTATTGTGGAACTAGCTCATGATATCTGGGGCTCCATACTATTAGCACCGTAAGCTAAAACAAACCACCACTGTAGTTTTAAGTCATAGTCAGTTATTCTATTACACATGCTGTGACAAACTACCAACAGGTAAAAATGCACAATGGGCGCAAAATTAGCTCTCCCTGTAAACAGTGAAAAAGAATGTGAATTTGGTATTTGGTTAAGTGTAGTGGCTTTTAACACACGTTAAAGGGCTCTCTATTGTTCTGTTAAATTAGTGCCATGAAAACCAAGGCTTTGAGTCCCTAAAGTGTGTTAAAAAAACACCATGTACATGAACAGTGGTTTTTAAGAAAAAAACTTGCATGCGCAACTAGGTGATCCCTACACTAGTGACCCATGGATGTATTGATATGAGCCCTAAGCCCCATATCAATACATCTAAGGAACCAAAAGCATGAGTGAAAAAGAACAAAAATGAACCCTATTAGTGCCAGTGGGGTATGCAACACATCGCAGTGTGTTGCATACCCCACTGGCACTCAAAGGGGTAATCCCCCTAAAACGAACAACATCCCATTAAAATAAACACTTACCTGAAAGTCGGATGTCCAGCAGGTTCTTCTACATCCTGGTCATCCACTGTAAATCTTCTTCTGTAAACTTGTATCTTCTTTCTTCTTCATCTTCTGTCTTCTTAATCTTCTTATCCTCCTGTGTTATCGTCCTTGGTCATCCTTGTAAAACATTTCTCCCCCTCAAATAAGAAATAAATATATTAAAATTATTTGTTCAATAAATGTACGTTGCCGCCGCAGCCGCTGCTGGAGGTGGCAGAAAAGCTGATCAAAAATCCCCCCCATAACCTCTTCGACCTTTGCCCGATCTATACTTAGGTATATTTGAACTCCATTGGCTGGATATATGGTTACGCACCTCCCAGCCAAGCAGCTTCTAGCTGGTTTTGTCATCCCTCCCACTCGAAGTTGATTGGCAGGAAGGTGCGTAACCCCACATTCCAGACCATTAAAGCATGGAAATCATTTTGAACAGGGAATTGCCATGTTAAAGCCACTCTCTGTTCAAATATATCTAAGTATGGATCGTGCAAAGGCCCAAGAGGTTATGGGGGGATTTTTGATCAGCTTTTCTGCTACCACTCCACCAGTGGCAGCGTACATTTATTGGCACAATTAATTTTAATATATTTATTTCTTATTTGAGGGAGAGACATGTTTTACAAGGACATTCAAGGACAATAACAGAGGAGGAAGATGAAGAAGACAGAATATGAAGAAAAAAGAATATACAAGCATACAGACAGTGTTGTATCTTGGCCTAGGCCATCTAGGCTTAGACCTAGGGTGGCACTTTATAGGGGGTAGCATAAAAAGCCGCCCCCACCAGCCCGAACTTGCACCACAAAAGATAATGGCCGTCCCCAAATTGCAGACAGAGGTCTGTGCCTTCTTCAGTGCAAACCTCTATACCCAGCTTCTTCACTCTCAAATAATGCAGAGTGCTAGGATATGACATCATATCCTGGCAAGCAGTATTATTCGGCACATCTAGGAGCATAAAGGAGCTGGATATAGAGGACTGTGTCAAAAGAGGCACAGACCCCTTGCTTGAAAGTTGAACACTGCTGGACCACCAGGAACCATAGCAAGGCCCTCCTCCTGAGTCTTCAAAGGTAAGCAAGAGGGAGAGGTCCAGGGGGGGACACATCTACCAGTTTTTGTAAATCCTTTGAGTGCCAGAGGTGTGTGTATCGCATTGCAATGCATTACATACCCCTCTTGCACTGAAAGGGTTATGGTCATGATTTATCTCCTAGTGTGAGACTGTGAGTCAGACAGTCATTGTATTTGCAATTTATTTTGGGGCTTAATTTATTTGATAAGACCATTATCTTGTGGGCAATGTGGTGTTGGACAGTGTGTGTGGATTTGGACAGTGTGGCGTGTTTTGAGTTGGACAGTGTGGCGTATGTGGAATTGGACAGTGTGGCTAGTGTGGAGATGGACAGTCTGTGGAGTTGGACAGTGTGGCTAGTGTGGACAATGTGGACAGTATAGAGGTGGTCAATGTGGAGCTGGACAGTGTGGGCAATGTGGAGGCGGGCAGTGTGTGGAGGAGGACAGGGTGGACAGTTTGTGAAGGAGGACAGGGTAGGCAGTGTTTAGATGGACAATGTAGAGTTGGACAGTGGGGGGGGTAGTGTAGAGGTGGACAATGTGGAGTTGGGCAATGTTGGGGTAGATACTGTGTGGGCACTGCTGGGGTGGACACTGTGTTGGTAGTGTTGAGGTGGAGAGGAAGGGGTGGGGCAAATGAAGATGAGGCGGTTGAGTTTAGGCAGGCCTAGGGCAGCACAAAAACCAAAATACACCACTGCGTACAGAAGAAGACTTATAGTGAATGACCAGGTTGCAGAAGATCCAGCTGGTCATCCGACTTACAGGTAAGTGTTACAGCCATGGGGTATGGGTAATGGGATAATGTTAGGGCTCATATTGTTTAACTTTATTGTTCATGTTAGGGGTAGTGTAGGGTTACTATTTGGGAGGGTGACTGTGTTTTAGCTCAGTCTCATAACTGTGTCTTTACCACCCAGAACTCCTTTGCCCCCTAACAACACTTTTAATGCCTTTAATGGTGTTAATGGTGTGTTGTGGAAACAGAAAGCTCGGACAAGTGTTGGGCTTCTAGTCAGGTCTGTCTGACCCATGCTCATTGCTGATCCAAATGGGGAGCTAATAGAATACCTCTAACATTAGAATATGTTTTGTATGTGTTTTGGACAGTACTCCTTTTAGCAGCTGTTAAGGGCTATTTTAACAGAATCGAGCCCCTAGTCTTTCATATGCTTCATGAGATCTTCAAATTCTGCCTTTTGCAGAGCTCCCTGGGTCCCAACAGTGTCTACCTCTGATAAACAGTATTACTCAGCTGAGGAAACATTCATATGGTCACACACCTACAAACATCTGTACAGTCACCCCATCACTTCCTCTTTTCAGATTCTACAGATATTTCCAGCTGATTAATTCTGCAATCACATTCTGACTGACGGTTAGAACTGGATTGCCAAAGTACTTTTATTTTTAACCCTGAAACACTTCTTTGGACTTCTTCAGAAGAGATCATGAGCTCAACACACTTGCCACGACCTCACTACCCACAGTTAACTCCTACATTGCTTGATTGCAGCAATCTAACTGCACTGGCAACAGAAGTTTACCTCCATGTTCAATGAAAAATCAAACCCCCTGATGCTGTGATCTCACTGCTCTGATAAAAGAGTAGTTAAACATAATCAGTAGGGAAAAAAACACCACAACACCATCAAGCCTATCTGCCACCCACAAACAAGATTAACCCCTCCATGGTGTTTACAATTGGAAATTTCAGTATAGGAACGTGTAAACTAAATAATATGGGGCCTGAAGCCCGTATAATAATTTAAAATCAAAACCTGAAAAGACCCCTTCCACAACCCCACCACCATCATGGAATGTGTCCACAACATCCCAGTCCCCTACCTAAAGAAAATAATAAAAGGTCATGGCTTCTGTTTGACTGCTTTGTTTCTGATGAAGCAGTGGTTATACACTGCAGAGAATGTTAGTCTTGTATTGTTTTAGCCACCATATATATGGATTAATCATTTTTTATTTTTCATAAATATTTTGTAATATTTCGTACTTTTTGGAGCCTGTTTATTGTCATTTGTCCATTTAATTTATCTTTGGAGAACTGTTAATTATCTGTGGGAAGATTGTCAAGATTCCCTGGGACACCAACCATGATATTCCAGCACTCTGGTTACCCAAGTGTAGATGAGTGAATATCTCCACCTTAGCGAGAATTCATTCTGACCATCAGTCTTGTGAGTAAAATTTCACATATTAAATTGCTTTACATCTGATGTTATTACACTATTGGGTGCCCCATGTTTTTTTGTTTTTCATTTTTCCTTATTATCCGTCCATTTTGAGAGAGCGAGTTTGTGGAAGAGCAGCCCATTTGGAAGGTTTAAGATCATCTATATGTGGGATAGTTATATTTCACAATAAGTTTTTTCAGCTGTGCTCTGCATAAGTAGATTCCCAGCCACTCATCTTGTGAGCATACACTTATTGGGTGTTTTCGGTGGTGGATCGTGTATACTAACATATCACACAAGCAGGCTCCACCTGTTGTTCTCTCTTCTTGTTGTTTCCTATGTGCTACAAAATCATGTTCAGTAAAAATATTGAAAGAAAGTGGTGAATACATGTCAAGGTTGGCTTAAAGAGTTTTCAAAACTCTAATTAATCATGTCCCAGGTACCTTAAAGTAGTATCTCACCTTTAGATATGTTTAGTTCATTTTAACCCTTTGAATGCCATAGAGGTGCACAACATATTGCAAAGCAATGCATTGCACTCTGGCACTCATGGTTAAAGAGAATTAAAACCCAATTTGTGTTGTACTAATGGCACAGTCTGGCACCTTATTTTAATTAGATTATGTTTACTCTGGGCTTTGCATGAATCTAGAAGCAATGTGTTATATAACCCTCTAGGATTCACATAGTTAAAGCATGAGGTTATTAAAGGAACAGTAAACCTTTGTTATGAAAAAAATATATATATTGTAGAACTTTTCCTGTTGAGTAAAATATGGGTACCCATACTGCTGAATTTCCAGAGTTATTACAGTTTACACTGTACATTTAACAGTGACCTCTACTGGTCAGATTCCAATTAGTTTTTCTGTTACATTCTATTTGAGGGGAAGTCACTGCCAAACAGTTCCCCATAGAATTGGATACAAATTGCTGAGTCACTTTTTATAAGTTAGCACTTTCAGGAAGTAAACATGCTGTAAATTCATGTCCTGATTATTGTAAATATTATTTAACCCTTTTAGTGCCAGTGAGGTATCCAACACATTGCAACTGACAGAGGTAGAAAATACCCTTATTTTACTCATCAGGAAAAGCTTTATAACATATAGGTTTTCAAAAAACACAATATCAGAAGTAGAAAAGGAAATAGGCACTCATCTGATTGAAATGTTGATTTATTCAACATTCATGCTACATATGCACAGAAAAAGCGAGTGGCAGTTGGCAGTCCTCCGCTTTACAAAAAAGCTGACAGCTGTTTTTTGCCTCATTGGAACTTTGTCAAAGTGTTTGGTAAAGGATCAAACAGATCGTCTGAATCCCACCTTCTAAGCTAAATTCACCTAGAATAAGGGTTCAGCACACTACCTGACACAGATCACATGCCATACCTAGTTTTTAAATAACATTTAACTATATACATGTAAAAGTAATAAAAATCAATAGATCACCTCAAAAAAGGTGACATTTAATTTATGTCATTCAGGCCTAAAGTTGAAGTGGTTTTTAATCTTATATTCTATTTTGATTCACTTTTTAACAATTCATTGTCTCTATACTCCTGGGTTCAAGAGAACTCTTTCAATTCACCCCCAAATCACAGTACACTAACATCCCCTCTATGGACCTCCCTGAAGTAGGACACTAATCTGGTGTCCTTAAGTGGATTCTGTTTTCACTGTATAAAATACCCCACAAAGACAGAAAGGGCTAGACTACAAAAGTTACATGGCACATTATTAGATAAATACGAAAAACCTGGAAGAGGCAAATATCTACCTCTGATCATATTCCCACATGCCAGACAAATTCTACAATGATGATTCCCGTTAAGACTACATCTTACTAAGTAGTTGTTAGATCTACCCCTTTATACACACTATCATGTCATCCTGTAGATTTCTGACATGCTGAAAACGGATCACTAGTTCGTTAGAACACATTTCCTTTAATTGTGTGTCTCTCTGCAACATGTTCCAATTATCATACATAGCTTTTTTTTAAAAAAATCATTAGCCTTAGATGAGTATTCAAAAGTGAGACACATCCTGTCACCCATCTCTCTAGATTTCTTCCTTAATAATTCTCCTCTCTTCAAATTTTTAACTCTCTTAATTGCTAGATTTAAATTCCACCTTTCCTAACTTTTCTCCAGCAATCTCTGGTACAGTGTATCTGCCTGTACATCAAAGCCTCCATCAACCAGTTATCATAGTGAAGCCTCACAAACTGGCCATATGGAATTTACTTCAAAAAGTGAATCATGTGGAAACTGGACACATGCAAAATCAAATTGGTCACTGTATCCTTGTGGTGTCCTTTTGTCCTAAGTGTAGAAACACACAACTCAATGCTCAGGTCCAAAAATTCCACCCTGTCACCAACCTGTGTGTAAAACAAATTATTGTTAATATAACAAACGATTCTTCAAACAAACCCCCCCCCAGCCCACACTACCAAAATACAGTCTATATATTTTCTCCACAACTTGATGTAGATAGGTGGGAGTGAAGATATACAGACAGCCAATACCATTCCAGTCTCTGATGGAGATCCATATCAATTTCTCAGCATGTTTCCTAGACATAGCGCTCTTCTCCACTCCCCTATACAACAATAATCTTTGCTTCCGCTAATAAACCAAGGTCAGATCTTACAAGGGGGACAAATAGTGGAAATGATCAGTACACTGGCAATAAGCCTAATGTTCATACTAATGTATCAGGATGCTATGCTTGTAGATGCGGTAAGGAATTTGAAAAATAAATTAATACCTATCTAGCACAGAACAATATTGAGAATCATGACCGTTGGCTTCAAGGCAGATAGGATGTTGATCCAGGGAAATATCTAACCGCCATTTGCAGTCTCCTTTCAGTCTCTGATACATTATATCCCCCCCCCCCCTTGGGTAAATAGAGTATCTAATCCGTTGCACTACTTGGTGTTAAACACATCAGTAGATCCACCAGGGATAACCAGAGAGTGGATTTCCTTCCAAAATGTATCCAAACCTCTTCCACTGACTTAATTAGATCAACATATTCCTGTTCCACCCCACAAGCTCACATAGGTCCTCTAATACTTCCAAAACTCTTGGAGATAAATGTAAGATTAACACTAAATCTCACAGAAACAATTTTACCCTGTGGCTACACGGACAGTTACTGAGTATTGTTAGAGACCTACTCCTTGAATTTTGACTGAAAATATTTGTGTGAGTTCAATCTTCTCAAAAACTGTAAAAGCTCCATCTCAAACTATTCATAAAAGTTTTTGCTTGACAAACATTTACCCAATAATAAAACAAATTCCGAAGGTAGTTCCACATTGGATAGAATTATAATTTGGTGGCAGTGCCTTCTACTCTTCAATGTGTTCTCAGTCCCATTTAGGACCTGTTGGCACTGTTGGTACCATCCTTCTATTTTTGATTTTTCTTTACTTTTTTGTGGTGTGCCTTGTTGCCCCAAAGCTATACTGAATTTTCTCTCTTTGTGTGTTATCTAGTACTGCCTCAAATTGACTACTTTCATTTTGTGTCTGACTCATATCTAGAAGTATTCATTGTATCAGTCAGTTGACCTGTAATCCTTATTTTTATTCCTCTTAAATTGATTTATTCTTATTCAAAATCGTATCCATACGTTTATGCATCTGAGGATTATAAATCATCCTATTTTTCATCATCTTGGATCAATTAATGAACACTGTTTCTTAAACTCCTCTGTATCTGTTTGGAACGTCTCATTTTTCCATAGTATAATAGTATCCACCAAATATTTTAATTTCTTCTTGGTTTCTTGGCTGTTAGATCCATTTTTCATCTTGATAAGTCAACAATAATCTCTTGCTACTCCTCTGTTTGTTGTAATGCTAAAGCTATTCATTTTAAAATTCTAATACTGTCGGATGCCATTGTTCTGAAAAGGTGTTATCACTACAAAACAAAGAGATATTATTGAGCACACCCAGTCCTCTCGATACTCGTCCCACTTCTTGGTATAATTTAAAATTTTGTACTTTTAAAATGTCTGTTTTTTTTCTCCATTTTGTTAAAAATCTATTTCTCTAAGCTTTTTGCAATTATACTATTACTTGTTGTACTAGCCCCTTCACCTCCAAGACTCTCAGACTAACCTGTTCACCAAATAAAGTGTATATCCTCCACTTCCTTTTTTACCGTTTATAAACTGACACTATGAATGTGCTATTGCCTTCTTCTGGATCAACAGGGGTGTTTTGGCATGGGCTGGACTTGATGGACGGATGTCTTTATTCAGCCTTGTCAAATATATATTGCTTCAAGTCTGATGCTCGGTAAAAAGAAGCAGCAACAAATCTGCCAAAAGAGAGACAATATACGGCTACACAGACAGCCAAAATTCAAAGATCCAGGACTCGATTCTATTACCAGCGCTAAAAAAAACAGGTGGTGTGTTTTTTTATAAGTCAGGTTTTAGTATCCTATTACCGAATTTGTGAAAACAAAATCAGCGGTAACTACACGCACCGCCATTAAAAAAAAAGCCCATAGGAAACAACTAAAAACAACGTGCAAGTAGCTTTCTATTAGCCACGCTCAGTATTACCACCTGTTTTGTGGTTACATGTTCTCTTGGTAATCCTGCACATTGCAATGCATTGCTACCTCTCTGGTACTCGCAGGGTTAATCACGCAATACAACGAGGGCATGTTGAAAAAAATTGGTGAAGAACAATGTCGAATTTAAATGGAGAAAGAAAGTCATTAGAGCACTGTAATACTAATTTTAAAGGTGGGGGTTAAAATGTTGAATGTGAATAATATTTGTTGAATTAAAATGGTGAAAGAAGGCACTATAATTCAAATTTCAAAGTGGGGGTTAATATGTCACAGGGGGAACTCTATGTCAGATTTTGATAATGTGGGGCACTGAGGAACACATCTAGTGTTAAAATCGATCTTTCTGTCATCAAACGTACGCCTATTTCCTTGGACGTTGACATTTTGTGCATTTTTTTAGGCAGTAGTTGAATAAAAGCAGGCAACTCCAATTTTGTTAGTTCGTAGAAATGTACTGTCTACGCCAGTTTTGTTTTACCATGGTTCTGCAAAAGAATACCGGCGTAACACATGTTGCTTGTTTTTTAATATAGCGCCGGTTTGTGTGCGGGTAATAGAATCGAGCCCCCAGTGAGATGATGTAGCACTTCAACATCTCATAATGCAATATCAGAAGAAGAAACAGAAAAAGGCTACTCAATTAGAAATATGATCTATTCTACATTCATACTGCAAATGCAAACAACAGGCGGGGGGTAGCTGGCAATCCTCTACTATACAAAAAAGCCAACGGCTGTTTTGTGTCTCATCAGCACTTTGCCACAACAAATTGAAGAGCATTATTGAAGAGAAGACCGCAGGAGCAACAGCATACAGATTTGTGTCGAATGAGGCACAGACTTTTCCTGCCGCTGGACCACCAGGGAGGTAGGAAACAGATATGGGGGCAATGTGAAGCTGATGAAGGCAATGTGGAGCTGATGGGGGCAATGTGTGGGCAAGTTAGAAGCTGATGGGGGCAAATTAGAAGCTGATGGGGGCAATGTGGGAGCAAGTTGGAGCTGATGGGGGCAAGTTGGAGCTGATGGGGGCAAGTTAGAAGCTGATGGGGGCAATGTGAGAGCAAGTTGGAGCTGATGGGGGCAAGTTGGAGCTGATGGGGGCACTGTGAGACCAAGTTGGAGCTGATGGGAGCAAGATGGAGCTGATGGGGGCAATGTGAGGGCAAGTTGGAGCTGATGGGGGCAATGTGAGGGCAAGCTGGAGCTGATGGGGCAAGTTGGAGCTGATGGGGGCAAGTTGGAGCTGATGGGGGGCAATGTGAGGGCAAGTTGGAGCTGATGGGGCAATATGGAGCTGATGGGGGGCAATGTGAGGGCATTATGGTTATGTGGGGGGTAATGTGAAGATTTGGAGCATTGTGTAGGTGTCCAGTGGAGATGGCCAATGGGGGGGCACTTCAGATTTCTGTGCCTACAGGCTCCTGAGATGTAAATCTGGCCCTGCCAACATATAAACAAATGGCTAGCCCAACATATAGGCATATTGATTGTTTGTAAATTTAAATAAATCAATGGCAAGAACTAGTTTTCCCCTGCATTTAAAGGGATAGTAATACTTCGTTTTATCTTTATTTTATTTTGCAGGCATTAAAAAAACATGAAGAACGATATAAGTCTTATCTCTCAAACCTTTATAGTTTAAGAGATATTCACAAGCAAAGTTTCCCCCTCCCGCCCCTTTTTCCTAGTGTAAGCCATCTCTTCTCAGATGTGAATCTGGTTGTAAGACCAGACAGATAACAGCAGGGGACAATCTTCTTTGTATGAAAACAATGAAAGCCCTTCCCCCCTTGACAAGTTTTTCAGCTTTTTCCCTTATCTTAATTGAAGATTGTCTCTCTCTGCAGTCTACCTGGGCACCTCCCTTCTGATCTGGCTGAACGGGGGGGGGGTACTTTGCTTGTGAATATCTCTTAAACCATAAAGGTTTGAGA
Source organism: Rhinophrynus dorsalis (assembly GCA_037306005.1). Lineage (NCBI taxonomy): Eukaryota > Metazoa > Chordata > Amphibia > Anura > Rhinophrynidae > Rhinophrynus > Rhinophrynus dorsalis. Next base: position 163,878,687 of record CM074719.1, on the reverse strand, counting down.
GATAAGACTTATATCATTCTTCATGTTTTTTTAATGCCTACAAAATAAAATAAAGATAAAACAAAGTATTACTATCCCTTTAAAGTGTCACTTCTTTTCTCACTGGGATAGTGTAAACGGGGTCTGAGGTTCCTGCAGCATGTCATTCTGTGTTTGTTAGAGAGAGTAAAAGCAGCACACTGCTGGAGCTAGATAAGACAGGCAAATAAAGTGGAGTTGGAGTTTAGTTTATGGAGTCTGTTGGACAGGCAATTTTTTCTCTTAGTTGGTGGAGTCTAGGGGACTTGGGGTGGGGGCATGAAGGAAGAACTGAGATTAACCTAAAAGATCCCAAAGCTTGTTTGACTGAGAAGAGACAGGCAGGTGATCCAAGTTTCTTCCTAAGCTGGCTGAGCCTCTGTGACTGACAAATATACTTTACAGATTGACACCTAAGGAACAGACAAATATAACTGACATTGCGCCAGATTCTAATGCAGGTGCTAAAAATTAACACCCGTTTTATCAAACATGTTTCTGTTGAAGTACATGGGGAAAACTGTACATAAATGCAGTGATAAAATTAGAACCTGTAATAGAATTCAGCCCTTTGACTCCTACACCAGCCAGAATTCCTAGCCGCATCATGTATTGTAAAAAAAAATTACAGTGGCATTGGGAGAGAGAGAAAGCAGCTGCTGAAATGCTATGAGTTCCAGCAGAGTGTGCAGCGTGTAGGTTATAATTTTCATGGATAAGAATTAAAATGTGTGAATCTATAAGCCCGTGATATCAGAATCTCTCCCTTTCGATGCGGGCGAGAGTCTTATATCACCAATTTCGTTGCGGCAACATGTTTAATGCACCATTTTCTTTGTCACCCAATAGTGGGCAATGTTTCAAAAGGATACCTTGTGAAGGGAACATAAAAATGTTCTTCCACCAATAATAAGAAACTGCAGTATTAAGAAGCTATTAAAAACACTGAAAATGACAATGAGTCACATTCTAGTGTTGATGGCATAAAGGAGGAAGGTGTAGCAATTCAAACAACTGCTGACAGCGAGACTTACAAGTACAAGAAAGTAGTCGCAAATGTTTCTGAAAATCTATCTAAGGGAAAAAGTACAAAGAAATTGTTTGAGACTTGAAAAAGATTAGAGTAATATAACAGACGTGGAGAATAAGTGGCGGTAGATTCAAACAATGAACTAATTATTGATGATGATGTTAATCTAGCATATGTTCCTCCAGCATCCTCTTCTTCTTCTGCTATAGATGAAGTTGAGAGGGGGAGAGAGATGATGAGATGGCCACAAAAGTTAACTGAAAGGAAAAGACTAAATTTTCCACCACTGAAAAGGACTCTATGCCTGTTTATAAACTGCTTCAGAAATCAAATGGAAAGTCTGACTCTTGACGAGTATAGATGCCTAAAAATACACAATTATCCTATCAGTCATTACCAGAATCATCAACACTTCCAAGTCCAACCCCCACCCAAACACACACACACACTATTGTTGGGTAATAATCAGAAACATCGGTCATAAACATCAACAATTCTAAGTATTATGAGAGCTTCTGCTGTTGGAAGTGCAGCAACATCTAGCCTCAGTAGTAGTATGAAGCCTATGAAGTCCACGGTATGGAGATACTTCACTCATGATCCAAAAACTAAACATACTACAATCTGTTTTCTGTATAATAAGCATATGAGCAGGGGGAAAGCAGGCTCACACCTAGGCACATCCAAGTGAGATCCCACCAACATGTCAGAGGCGCCATGACTAGAAGCAGTTGAAACACTCCTAAAAAGTCCTGGGGCACATAATATTAGTGCTGTAGATGTATCAGAGACAGTCCCAAGATTTCATTCATTTACACTAACACCCATGGGTCCTGCTACTGCAAATACAAAACAAGGAGAAGCATGACTCTTGTTGGAGGAGATTACAAGAGTCATAGAATGCCCACACCTGCCTCTTCTTCCGCCATCACTACCACCTTCGTTGACACCAGTCATTTTGTTAAAGCAAACACGTTACACAGTTCATCCACTACTTACTGCCAATTGACACTTATTGAGTTCTTAGAAGGGAGTCAATCCTCAACAAAAGTAATCCAAAAGTATGCCTGTGGACTAGCAAATGTTTCACAAAGTTGGCAGTTGACATGATGACTTTTTCTTTTGTTGAAAACAAGGGCTTTAAAGAATGGATGTCATGTGTTGCACAGTCTGGCATATCCCAAACCCCAGTTACTTTTCAAAGATGGCTGTACAAGAGTTGTACAAGCAGAAGGTTAGAGTCATGAAGAGAGGACAAAGGCACTCAGCCTACTAACAATTTTTTCAAAAATGACTTCTCCACTTCAGTGCTCAACAGCAGTAGTACTGAAGAGGGAAATATTACAGTCATAGAAAGCATAGATGGAAAATGACAAATGTTACATATTTTCTATAGGTGGGAATTTTCGTGGGAAATGTATGAAATTTCAAAATGTCCACAAAAATCCCCATGAAAACATTTTTTTTAAATCATTTTGCCCACCCCTAGGTGACAGTTCAGCTTTAACCCACTGGATGCTAAAGATATCTCCAATGCACTTCTCCCTAATGCCTTGATAATGATTTTAACATCTAAGGCATTAAGCAACATAGTCTATACTATTACCCTTCACTTTGTTCAGCGAAATTGTAATTATATCATTTTTGATTGCTAAGTGATCAAAAAGTCATCACACTTCTAAGTTTTTGCCTTATTAACATGCATCAATGATACAGTTGTGTCAGCTGAGTTATATATTACCACCTGGGGAATTATATTCAAGTATTAATATATTCTTAATTTTCAACATACAGTAAATCCATCAAATACAAATCTTAGTCTAAAGGGCATACTGTGATGACTATAGTAACTCTATTCTAATGGCTAAACAAGTAATTACCAAGTAACACAGCTAATCCTGCATTGATTCCTACAGGGTTGGGTAAAGGCTCTCTCCACTTCTGTTAATCACTAATGCAGTGTCTGTGTCAGGACAATTTTCCTCTTATACTATTACGCATGTAAAAATTAGGTATTTTCCCTTTGCCATGCCATAATACATGGTTTGAGTAGAAAGGAAGTTTGTTCAGATATTGCATTAGTGTTCCATGAGCAATACAAAAGCGGAGACAGCCTTCACCTAATCATTAAGGAATCAGTGCAAATGTATATGAGCAACTCAAAAGCTTAGAATGTCAGAGAAGTGTTACTATAGTCAGGGCAATATGACCTTTGGATTAATTATTTCTATTTGGTGGGTTATTGTTCCATTTATTAAAGTTTAAGTACGATGTTTTCTAAGGGGATTTGTGGATGTTCTAGAATGCAAGGGGATAAAAACTATATTTGAAGGGGAATTAATTGTATACGTTTTCTATAATTCATTTCTGTGTAAAATAATAATGCGTGTTACTGATTTCAGTCACACTAATTAATACTCAAAAGCATTTAGCATTTAAGATACCGCACCCCCTACTAAACCATTTTCTCTAGTGTCAGCTGGTTCACATGTATTCCTAGTCAAAGTCTGTAAATGCATAAGTCATGAAATATGTTTAAAAACATGTTTTTCCTGTTCATATATGGGAAGCTGTGTCTGCTTCTTCCTTATCTACCTAGCTGATATATAGCTTTATTGAGGTTGAAGATTTTAGACCTTTCACAACAAAGAATGCAAAAAAGAAAAGAAAATCTGATAAGAAGTACATAATATTTTAATGGATATGTAGTGACCCTTTTAATTTTTTGGGGATAATGACTCTTGAAAGAATGCAACTGACATTAGTCAAACTCTTAAATAACATACAATGCAATGAAAGAAAAAAAAATTCTAACCATTGCTATCACTTTAACTTATTTTTCGTATTTTGAATACAATTCTCTAGTTAGTATCTTTTGTGATACGTTTTCTTTTAAGGTATTCTTTTATCAGGAAGTACATTTATATTACTTTCTTTGGAAAGCTGCATCAAGAAATAGCTGCCTAAACTTGAAGTAAACAGTAGAAGTCAAACTCTAAAGGTGCCCACATATAGGATCATTTTTAACAGATTGACAGCATTTGTTTTCTACACAAACAAACTGATTGTCCAGCTGTCAGATTATCTGTAGGTTTGGGGCTGTGTAGATCAGTTCAGAATACACCTCCATAGAAAGACTGCATTGGTTTGATCTGTTGAGAACATACGCAGTGCAATCTGATCGCTGTTCAATCACAATTTTTTAAATGGCTCACCTATTTGGTTGGCCCAATCTGATTAGGATAGCTCATACATTAGCTCAGGGATAGCCAATACTGGTCTTCAAGAGCTACCAACAGTTCATGTTTTCATAATATCTGTGCATTAGCACAGGTGGACTAATTAGTGGCTCAGTAACAGTAATTGGCCTACCTGTGCTCTTTAATGAATAGCCAGAAAACATGCAATTTTGCTAGCTCTTGAGTACTAGGGTTGGCTACCTCTGCACTAGTTGATAACCATTCAATTTAGTTGTTTTCTACCAGATTGGACTGTTTGGAATAAAAAAAATTAGCCAATTTTTATTGCTACCTAAACCCAAAGTAAGCATACATGGCTGCACTTCAAATCATTATGAAAACACTTATTTTAGTTATTTCACTTATGAAAATGTATAAAACTGAAGTTGCATATACAATATATGACCAAATGTATGTGGACACCCCTCCTAATTATTGACTTTAGGTGTTTCAGCTACAGACATTGCTAATAGGTGTATAAAATCAGGCACATAGGCATGTCATCTCCAAAGACAAACATTGAAAGTAGAATAGGTTATACTGAAGAGCTCAGTGACTTTAAACTTGGCACTGTCATTGGACTCCACCTCTACCACAAGTCAGTTCCTGAAATTTCTGCACTGCTAGATCTGCACTGGTCCATTGAAAGTGTTATTATTGTGAAGTGGAAACATCCAGAAGTAACAACAGATCAGCCATGAAGCGGTAGACTCATAGAACGGGGCCACCAAGTGCTGAAATGTGTAAAAACCACCTGTCCTCTGTAGCATCACTCACTACAGAGATCCAGACTGCCTCTGGAAGCAACATCAGCCCAAGCACTGTGCGTTGGGAGCTTCACGAAAAGGGCTTCCATTGCCAAACACCTGCACACAAGCCTATGATCACTATACGCAATGCCAAGCATCGTCTGGAGTGGTATAAAGCACTCCACCATTGGACTCTGGAGCAGTGGAAACGTCTTCTCTGGAGTGATGAATCACGCTTCACTATCTGGCCGTCTGATGGACAAATCTGGGATGCCAGGAGAACACTACCTACCAGAATGCATAATGCCTAATGTAAAGTTTGGTGGAGGAGGGATAATGGTCTGGGGCTGTTTTTCAGGGTTTGGGCTAGGCTCCTTAGTTCCAGTGAATGGTACTGTTAATTCTACAGCATACAAAGACATTTTAGACAAATGGATGCTTCCAACTTTGTGGTAACAGTTATGGGAAGGCCCTTTCCTGTTCCAGCATGACTGTACTCCTCTGCACAAATCAAGGTCCATAAAGACATGGTTTGACGAGTTTGGCATGGAGGAACTGGAGTAGCCTGCACAGAGCCCTGACCTTAACCCCAGTGAACACCTTTGGGAGGAACTGGAAAGTAGATTACGAGCCAGGCCATCTCATCCAACATCAGTGTCTGACCTCACAAATGCTCTATTGGCAGAATTGGTGCAAATTTGCACAGACACACTCCAAAATCTTGTGGAAAGCCTTGTCAGTAGAGTGGAGGCTGTTATAGGTGCAAAGGGGGTAGGGGCAACTCCAAATTAATGCCCATAGTTCTGGAATGGGATGTCCAACAAGCTCATATAGATGTGATGGTCAGATGTCCACATACATTTGGTCATATAGTGTATCACAGTGAATGAAGACATAATTCAAATCTTTTAAAGGGAAAATGACATAAAAAAGCCTAACAATAAAACTTCCTAATTAGTTGCTACTGCTCCCACTTCTAGAAGTACCAGAATTTTAAATATACAGCCCATATTATGTACATCTGTCCCAAGTATAGCAAGAAAGGCAACCCTGGAGGGACTCAAAAATATGTATGCCTTTCACATGTGAAATAATATCTGAATAATATATGAAAAAGGGGGTACCCCTATATAATCATATGTACTGCTATCTGTTATGCTCCAACTGCACCTGTACATTTCAATATGGGAAGTACAATATAGCTTTAAAAAAACAAGATCACTAACATGTTATCACAGTGCTCTGTGATTGCCTGTGGCTGGATGTTGCCCTGAAGCGACATTGTTTACTTCCTAGCTATCGCTCTCGCTGAGTCGCTATTCTCATAAGGCACCACGCTGATGAGGTCATTGCTAAACCTACCTGTCAGGGTTTTTAAACCTCAGCCTGTGTCATTTCCAGTGCCCTTTCGTAGTGTACCTGAGTTATTGCTGTGTTGGTACATTACCATTCTTGTGTATTACCTGGCTACGTCTGACTACCCGTTCCGGTTCTGACTCCTGGCTCGTCTGACTACCCGTTCCGGTTTGGACTCCTGGCTACGTCTGACTACCTGTCCCGGTTCTGACTTCTGGCTCGACTGACTACCCGATCCGGTTTTGATCATTGGCTGCCTCCTGGTTTACCCTCCGTGTTGCTGCCTGTGTCTTCCGCTTTGCGCTCGCTTCCGTTACGGCGTTGTCGGTCACTCCGTGTGTCTGACCTCCCGTGGCCGTACCGGTTTGTGCTGCCTAGCCTATCCTCCATCTAGCTACCCGCTGAGTGTTTCCCCTGTCGGGATATTGGTCTGCTCCTTATTTATGCCGACTGTGTGTTTGGGAGTGCTCTGTACTGTCCTCACATCTACCGTGTAGTCCCAGGGCCATTCCGTTTCTGACCACCTGTCCTGTGAAGGGTGAAGAAAGTGCCTACACTGTTCCTTCCTGGTCTTGTGAAAGTGTGCCATCCTATCCGGGTACGGAAGTGCTCTGCACTGCCCTTACATCTACCGTGTAGTCCAAGGGCCATTCCATTTCTGACCACCTGTCCTGTGAAGGGTGAAGAAAGTGCCTACACTGTTCCTCTCTGGTCTTGTGAAGGTGTGCCATTCTATCTGTGTTTGGGAGTGCTCTGCACTGCCCTCACATCTACCATGTAGTCCAAGGGCCATTCCGTTTCTGACCACCTGCCTTGTAAAGGGTAAGGATGGTGGCTCCACTGTTCCTTCCTGGTCTCTTGAAGGTGTGCCACTATCTACTGCCACTTTGTGTCATTACCATACTACTGTTGTGTCATTTGTTGTTATCAGCCTATTGCCTTATCTCCTGCCATTCTTTGTATTTAATAAAGTTTTATATTAAGTTTATCTGTACTTGTCAGTGTGATGATTTACTAGTCACTCCGTGACACATGTATTGAGTATCACAAAATCTTGAAACAGCCCAGAAATCAAACAGATATATTTAAAAGCAAATAGCAACATACTGTATAATGATGGACGCTAAATATTGGCATTATTAGCACCTTTCCAATCTGAATTGGCTGAGAAAAAGCCTGATAAACATTGTTTTGCTGTACAAATGACATCTTAATTAGGGATGGGTGAAAATTTTTGCATCAAACTGAAATCGGAAAAAAATATCACTTTCTTCTTGGCAAAAAATTTCCTGTGAAATAATCAATAGGAAGATAACATTTTTCCAACCACACAAAAGTTTTTTCTAGTTTTCTACAGCCATATACAATGGTGTCAGGCTCTCGCAGCATGTCATTCTGTGTTTGTGAGAGGAGAGAGCAGCACGTTTTTGAGCTAGAGAAGATAGGCAAATAAAGGGGAATTGAAGCTTAGTTTTAGGGAATCATTTAGGTAGGACATTTGTTCTCTGTATTAGGGGAGTCTGGAGGCACTCTGGGAGATAAGAAGGAGGAAGGAGGTTGACCCAAAATACCCCAAAATTTGGTCTGACTGGTAAGACACAGGCAGCTGGGGTCCAAATTGCTTGCTGATCTTGCTGTTATTGTCTCTGTGCTGGGGAAGTCTGGGGAAAGAAGTTGTTGATTTTGCTTTTTAGTTATATATATTTTGTTTGGACTAACTGTGATAAGATAGGGTGGACAATTTAAAAAAATATATAAAAAAATACAGAAATAATTAAACAAATAAATATATTAGACAGCTGACTAGGAGCCTGATGTGAGCAGCAAACAACACTGAGAATTTTGTTGAGGGCCAAGGCAAGACATCACACTCCATCAGTTGTGTACTGTAGAGAGTAAAAACGCACACAGTAGTTGAGTAATGTCTAGCAAATGTACAAGCGAGAGGAGGAAAGGTGGAGCAGTGCAGGGACATAACAGTAAAGTGGCAGTACAAAAATTGACTGCAGCAATAGTTGCTGCAGCATGTGCAATAAATGATAATGATCCCTCTCCTCCCGGGGTGGATGCAGTTTGTCAAGTTCCCACCAATCACACCACGCCAGTCCCCCTCCACCACTACCATACATATATACCACATTGGAGGTTATACTTTAATTTTTTTAATCACTTGACATCATCATGAATATGTGCCAGAGTCACTTAAGCAGGAAGTAAGTGTTGTGGGAAAAGGACACATGCACTTTGCATGCTAACACAGCTTTGAAGGTATATGTTGCTGTAGGACTCACAACTTTGACTTCCAGCTAATATTTCCCCACTACAACCTCAGAAGAAGTAATATTGTGCTGGGAAATGTTGCACCATATTAAACATAGGAGAAAAATGTGTTGGAATAAGAGAACAATGTGTTGGAATAGGAGAAAAATTTAATGGAATAGGCAAAAAATTTGCTGGAATAGGCAAAAAGGAAGAAAATTTTGCATTGGAGAAGAGGAGAAAACTTTCACAAAAAAAGAGAAAAATCGTCCTTTTTTCGCAAAAAGTCATGGGGGAAATTTTTCTCACTTTTCACCCACGCCTAATCTTAAGTTCTTTTTATTTTCTCTATATACATAATTTCAGCTACATTCAAGTAGTGTCAAGCATTATATGTTGTTATTATTATTGCTTTTCAGCATTTCTGTATGATTACTAACCAATTTCTGCATTTTGTGGTACCCCCATGACTGCATGTTAGTCATCTTGTTTCTTTACTCTCTTAGTGCCACAGGGTTCAGCAACACAATACAAAGCTCATGTAAGGTGAGTGGATGTAAGTAGGGTTTCTCATTAATATTCCTATTCTATGTGACTTGGCCCATTTTTGGAAAAAGCTGAAGCCCCATTCTAAGACCCATTCTTATCAGCTCTGCAGGTGGATATTAGTTCAAATACGCAAAAAAGAATCATCTGGAGCCCCAGCTCTTTGGTGGAGAAGCACAAATGGAGGATTGGGGAGACGTGTACACTAAGGGCAATGGGTTGATAATACTGGTACTCACAGAGGTGGAATCTGAGAACATGCTGCACATCTCTGCTAATAGACATGTAAATCATTTATTCCTCTTGTGCTCTAGTATGGAACTTTCCCTGAGTAATGCCTAAATGATAGGATGAATTATGTCTTGAATGCCAGAGAAGTATCTAATGCATTGAGGGGCAATGTGTTGGATAACTGTCTGGCGCTCAAAGGGTTAAAGGCCCCATCTCTGTGTAAATTACAATACATGTGACTTTAATTCAGTCATTTTTAAAATGTCTTCTTAGCTGAAGAGGTGCTAAAACAATGTATGTTAGTAGTAATAAAACAATGAAGATTTGTGCAAAACAATGAACTGTAGTCACACATCACTAGACTGTCAGAGGGGCCAACAATACACAGTAGCACATTAAAGAACACTGTACTATATGCAAAGGAATCATGTGATAACTACCAGCCTTGGTAAATAGGGGAGCTCCTGCTTAGTCTCTCGGCTATACTCCCATTACCTTCAGATAGCATGCTCAAAGCTTCATCTGTTTGCTGGCTATTTCCAATCTCAGTCTTGTTTTGATTTTGAATGTAGCCAGGGTAGCTCAGAAAAGAACCAATGGGTCCGTTGTGTGCAGTTTCAACAGCATTTGAAGAGGATATCCGCTCCCACGCAATTTCTTTTTGTCGAAACCTGAAGTCAACATCACATCCTGTCCATCCATAGAAAGCCAGTGTGAAGAGGAAGCCCTGCATTGGATTCAGTATTCCCTAAACAAAAAAAATCATAAAATAATTATGACTGAGACAAATCATTTTATTACAAGAAGCTAATGAGGATTGATTCATTAAAATATCGTGACACACACCAGTTTGTTAAAAGTAGTACATAATTATACTTATTATACAAAGGTCTAGACAATTCAAGAGAAGAAACTATTCATTTAATTAAACTATCCAATTCCTGTTATATTCCTATGTTATATTTATAATAAAGTGCTACATCCATTCTATTTAGTACAAAATGCTAAATCTGTTCTAAACATGGATAAAATCACCTAGGTCAAATGTTTTGATTTGCCTGCCTCTATTTATTAAAGTAGGAGTTCCCAAACCTGTCCTCAAGACTCATCAACACAGCAGGTTTTCAGGATGTCCTCAATTCAATACAAGTGCATCAATCTTTATCATAAGATAATCTATTAGAATGAACGAGCCACTGATTGATTACTAGTGATCATCATACCTGGTAACTCTCTGGATCTGCCCCGGAGGCTATTGTTTTTAGAGTTAATAACTGGGTCTATGGGGACAGAGGCTGATTCTACGGAGGTTGTGAGTTTCCTCTGAAACACCGCCCTCTTCTCCTCATTCTCACCCTCTTCCAGCCCACTTCTACTCCTTACCAACCTGGTATGCCCACTTCCCATCAACTTCCTGCCCACTTTATGGCACAAGGACAGTAAGCCATGCACACCCAATTAAGCCCCACCCATTTATGACACAATGACATAATTTACATCCCCTGGTCATAGCACTTGAGGCCTTTATGGAGGCCCAAGAGGATGAAGTTCCTAGGTAAAGTGATCATGCTAAGAAATCCTAAAAACCTGCACTGTTGGAGTGGTTAACCTACAGGTTTGAAAACCACTGTAATAAAAGGACAAATCCTTGTCTGAACTCCAGAGAGGCAGCCGGTGTCAGATCCAGTTGCACAGCAAGAAGGAATAAGGCTGTCACTGACAGCTCCAGTTTTTCAGCATTGTACTATAGACTTTGAAGCTTTGATAAAGCAATGCATAACCATGAAAAGCATAAGCTCTGGAAGCCTTTTTAATACTTTTTAAAGAAATGACTGTTTGATTAAGAATGTCCACCGCCTGAATTTCTTTGGCTCGCCGGACCAGAGCGAGCATCCACCGGGGAGTTTTTCTGAATGGAGATGGGTTAGTGATCTCCATCTGCCTGAATGTTAGACCGACTGATATCACCGGCCTGAGTATGTGAGTACATTTGAGCTCAATGTGAATATTATATTGGTGTTGTAATTATATCACACTATTTGGCTCTTTTTACGTTTCCTGTTTTTGAGACCAGTTTTTCAGGAGATGGGGCAAGATACATTTGGCTATAAGTTTATAACACTGTTACTCCCAGAGATAGGAGAAGCTGTGATTAACTAGAAAAAGATAAAATAATTTTTTACACCCTTTGAATGCCATAGGGATATGCAGTGCATTGCAAACCCCAAGTGTTGTCCTAACATCTGGAGTGCTCATAGACATGTTTGGAAATCTGTTTTAGGTTATACCACACCAAGTGAGATTTCCTATTTACATATTTCTGAATTCTACAAACTGTGCCTTAATTTAATAGGATTTTGTATTTTAGCATTAGTGACCTATACAAAATGTACTTGGCACTTGATAAAAGGTATCACCCCCCCCTTGATTTACTTCATTCTTACCTTTTGAGTGCAGTATACATATTAACTAACATGATGTCTATTCCTTTGTCCTTATGATTGATTTCATCTTTGTGTTAAGGATGTCTCAAAGGTGTTAATGGTCCAAGTAACCCTTTGAGTACCAGAGGGGTATGCAACGCATTGCTTTGCAATGCATTGTATACCCCTCTGGCACTCAAAGGGTTAAGATACTGAAATTTCTTATAATTCCCTTTCTATGTTGTATCTCTCTTGTGCCAGCCCCGTGGATTCTAGAAAATTCTTCTATGCATTAGGAGAAAGAAGCTGGATTTATACCTCAGAATCCCCTAGGCAAGTTTTTATGCCCTTAGCGCCACCCATGTCCATACCCTAGTTCCTCACATGACACCATCCCGCACATTGTTGCCTGGCACAGAAAACACCCATTGCTAGTGAAGCCTTTAAAACATTGCACTATAGCATACAAGAGATTAAATAATGTCCAATAATGGTTTAGGTACATTGGTAAATAAACTAACCACCATAAATGAAGAGTAATTCATTTGGTGCAGAGGCATTGCCCTGGCCGCATGTGGGCGAGGCCAGTACAATGTCTGTCCCTCTCAAGATTTGGCATTTTTTCTTGTTCTACATAATGCATTCCCCCATGGCTCCTTGTATTGGGCTGAGAGCCACAGAATTGTACTGTGTGTTCCAGATGAGGAGGTAAGCTTTCAGACCCGCAGAATGGCTTATAGCAGACCTGTTGAGGCTGCATAGAACATCCCAGGCTTCTTTACTATGTCTGCTGCCATCACATTTTGTAAAAATGGGATAATTTACCTTTAACCCTTTGAGAGCCAGAGAGAGATTTCCAACACATTGTGTTGTGATGCATTGGAGACCTCTCTGGTACTCAAAGGGTTAAAAAGAAAACAAAGAAAAATGTAACCATTTTTTTTAACTATGGTCTGGAAAATAAACTAAAAAACAAATCCTTTTCTAATTACTAATTATATTTCACAAAATTATTGCTTTTCTTTTTCTCCATGTTTCTGTAAATTCCATTTTTCTTCATTTACATCTTATAAGAAGATGGATACTAATTATACTTAGGCATACAAAGCTGCCACAAAAATGGGAAATGACTAGGCTAATGCAGATGTAATTAATTACAGGATCACACAGCTAAAGTCATGCTTGACTTACCATTATGAACCATGTGATGAGAGCCGCATTCCTGATGATTTTTAGCTGATCTGAACCAATGTCTTGCTGCATTTCCAGGTAGAACAAAAGGCTCTCATTGATAACATTGGCTGTCCAGCTGATAAATAGATAAAATGAGAATTAGAATTTTAGAATGCTTTCCAATGATTCCTTTACTGAGAATGAGCCACTGTGTCAATGCAATGTTCACCAAAAACTGTAGCATGCCAGTAAGTTAAATTAGCCTGTTCAGGATCAGAGGAGTGTGAAATACATTGCAATATATTGTATCCCCCCGTTCATCAAGGGGTTAAAGATACCTAAATAACAAAAGTGAAGCAATTGTATTTTGGAGCATCTATACTATTTGGTCAAATATATAATGTACTTACCTGTCAATTCCTTGTCCTTCATGGTTTCCATAGATAACACCCGAGAAACAGAGCCCCTCCTCTCAGGTAGAACAGGAAAATCCATTAAAGGGATAGCAATACTTGGTTTTAACTTTATTTTATTTTGTAGGCATTAAAAAAAACATGAAGAATGATATAAGTCTTATCTCTCAAACCTTTATGGTTTGAGAGATATTCACAAGCAAAGTTTCCCCCTCCCGCCCCTTTTTCCTAGTGTAAGCCATCTCTTCTCAGATGTGAATCTGGTTGTAAGACCAGACAGATAACAGCAGGGGACAATCTTCTTTGTATGAAAAGAATGAAAGCCCTTCCCCCCTTGACAAGTTTTTCAGCTTTTTCCCTTATCTTAATTGAAGATTGTCCCTCTTTGCAGTCTACCTGGGCACGTCCCTTCTGATCTGGCTGAACGGGGGGGGGGATACTTTGCTTGTGAATATCTCTTAAACCATAAAGGTTTGAGAGATAAGACTTATATCGTTCTTCATGTTTTTTTAATGCCTACAAAATAAAATAAAGATAAAACGAAGTATTACTATCCCTTTAAGAGATACTTCTCAGTTCTCACCAAGCCATTCTCAGTGATTGTACAGAGACAAACCAGAACATAATTCATATGTAAACAAACAGAATTTTATAAAATATAAATAACAAAGGAGAGAAGTCTGTGTCCTACCTAAGGAGACCATGAAGGAAAGGACATTTTCAGTGCTCCAGATACTATCTCTACTGAAGCGAAACCCCATTCCTCTGGAGTTCACCATTGCATTATTGCAGACATAAGTAGGCCCCATTCAAAGCTGCTACACTGATTTTCACTCAGCTGGAGTCACAAGAAGATCCCACTAGACCCTCAATATAATGGATAGCAAAGGGGAAATTGTACCCCTCACATACCTCCCAAAATTTGAAATGCCAGAGGGCAACCTTTATTTTCCAACCCCCCCAACCCTTCAAATGGACCTCAGTTACATCATAACAGAACATATCTCCTTGACATTTTAGAGAGACACACAACACAATTGCATTCATATTTAATAAAACATTTATTTCAGAAACAAACATCAAATAACAAGTTCATTTTTTTAAATTCAATGTAATGCAACCATGTTTCATCAGCGTTAACCCTGATCATGATGTAACTCCTATCTGGATGTGAATGACCTGTTTCTTACAGCAGACTGTACTGTACTGTAGCTACCTTTAGAGAGCTGCACTTTTGTTAGTAATATAATTAGTTCAGGAAGTGTCACTATCTCCACCAAATAAGTGAATAATCATCCAGAAACAAAAATCTTAAGTCACTCTCCACCAAATGAGTGAAAACTTTGCCTTTGGATAGGCAATAGTCAAGTGTCAGACTTTGCCTATTTCAGCAGCTGGGGAGAAGGCTACCACTCATAACATTTCATTTGAGAAAAACGATTTGTCTTTGTTGCTATTATAACATAGTTGGTTTCTCACAGATGTTGCCTCTTCATATAGAAGAGTTAGGTTGATGAGTGAGGGGGTTTTACCCAGAGAGGTGCTTTGGTCAGTTATTAAATGTCTGTGCAGTGCTGAAAAGCATTTCACATGAAGCATTGCTGTGTGGGATTAGGCAGAGAAATGTAACATGTTAAGCCAGTGAGATAGCTTAGTGTGGTTAATGCACCACCTATAGAATCTGTTCAAACCTCAGAGTGAAAGTTTCTATCCCTGGGAAGGTCAACTAGCATTTCACAGTAGATAAAATGAGCACCCAGGACAAGCTTGAAAATGAGAAACAATCTTTCATAAATTAAGAAATCTGGGGTGGCAAGTCACTGGATTTTTAATCCAAGAGATGATATTCCAGAGTTTCTCTCTTCTTGCACTGCTGTCATATTGGGGCAGTAAGTCGCAAGACTATTTCCTAATTTCCAAAAGCAGACACTGGCAATCCTATAAATCACCACTTGAAGACTGATGATTGATGATTGTTATACTTTATTTATATAGCACCTGCTTATTTAGCAGCCCTGCACAATAGGAAAGAGACATTCAGAGATATGAAACAGTACAAATGGAACATAGAAAACAATGGGTATGAGGGCCCTGCTCATGAGAACTTACAGTCTAAAGGAAGGTAGGTGGGACACAGAAGAAGTAAGTGCTATGGGTGTACATGCCTCCTGCCAGATGAACTGTTGGTCAGTGGGTAGAATAAAGAAGTGCTTTTGAGTGCAGTGTTCCAGGCAAGAATATGTGAAAAGTGAGGTTGTGATGGGGTTGCAGGTGGGAGAGTGATTTTAGAAGGGATTGAGAGTGAACAGAAGTTGGACAGACTGTTGGTCTGTCCTTGCTCATAATTATTATGGAGATAGTTGATAGGCTTCATTGAAGAAGTACGTTTTCAGGGACCATTTTAAGATCTGATGAATATAAGCCATGAGATGAGCTTATGAATGTCAGGTTTTTGAGTACCTGGTCATGTAGAGGCATCACTTTTTGCATATAATCTAGGGCTATAGACAGTTTCTGCCGAAAATTGTGTGTATGGATTGGAATCTATTAAGGTTCCTTTTCTGCCCTGTTAATTTATGCCTGAGTTCACAGGCTGGTAACTGAATATCACAGTTCTTGTAGTCTTTGTGTTTAAGGCATTCACTTTTGGCTATGACAGTTGGTTGCAAAAACCTCACCAATATATCTCTCTACAATGTCATCATAGCTTAGTGTAAAATGTGGCTCACAGGAGCTTCCATTTGAAGGAAAAGGTTAAATTTATTATAGATGAGCAAAACTATATGCAAGAACAGCAGGTACCCTTTTGTCATTGGGTTCTTGGGGCTAGATTCTATTGCAGGTGCTAATTTTATTACCTTTTCTATCTCCAGGTTTCCCCATAGACTTCAATAGGAAAATGTTTGATAAAACGGGAGGTAACATTTACCTCCTGCAATAGATTCCTACCCTTTATTTTACTTAAAATCCTCTGCACTCTGTCCCCAAGATAACCTTCTTGAGCTTCTTCATCAAAGGGACTTACAAAGTAGGCATAAATTCAAGCCCAAGCAAACAAAGCCCTTTTAATAGATGTTTCAAGGGACAATCAGTGTGTGTCTACATATCTGACAACCTTCCTAACACTTATGTTACAAAATGGCATGTACTCATTTAGTAATGCAACTCTCTTGACAGTTTTATGGAAGTAGTACATGTCAGCAAGTCCTCTACATTTATGGTTAGCATTTTGATGCATGTTCTGCCATTAAATGCACAAGGTGACAAGGACAGCAGCAGCATATACTTTCTGCTTCACTGTTTTTCTTGGCAACAATTCATGACCATACACTATTGTTTTTACCCTGCATGTTTGCTGCATTATCAGATGAATATAAAGCAAATTCTAATTCTAATCAATTCTAATCAATGTTATGTTTTGACAACACATAATTGACTGAGTCACACAATCCTGAGATTTGCAGGCCACCATACCTAGGAACTCTATAACTGTTAGGCCCATGTCTGGGTGGTCATAGGTGACTGACACTGGGATATATTTATCAGACTCATCCGAACTTGCATCCAAAGACAAACCAAAATATTTTCCCCTCCCTTCTATTGTTCCTCTAACATTTTTAAGTGTTTCCAGAGCTACTGCACCCTGAAACATTATTAGGTTCAACTACGAAGCCTATAAATAAAACCTCAGCTTTAGTTCAATTTTATGCCATTTTTAAATCTGGGGTAGAGAAAAAAAGAGGATAAGGAGTTTGACTTTGTTGCAGCCCTTACAAATTTAGATGGTGAATGGTGAAATTAGATGAACCAATTGCAGCTTATTGTTCATGAATTGTATGTTCCATATTTATTTAAAAAAAAAAAGAAAGAAAAGAATTGGAGAATGCTTTATAAATGAACAAGACTCCTTATACCTTAGGGCAGAGCTGGACAAATTCCAGGAGACAGATGGCCATTGTTCCTAATATTTTACTGCTTTGGTTTGATGCCTAGATTCAGTTTATCCAACCCTGCATTACAGCATTTCTAATTGTTACGATGAAACTGTCCTGTTGTCTGCACAGAAAATACTGCAGTCTCTCTCTTTTTTCATACATTCCCCACTGCATAGTACCCAGTGCAAAGCAATGCATCGGATTCCCCTCTGATAAGTAAGAGTTATTAATGTTTAGTTCCACCTCCCCGCATGGTTTCCAGTGCAAAAGGGATCCTGTTATTTTTGAGGTCAGAGAAATGTGATATTTTGATAATTGTTTATTGGTCTCTATTGAATTTGAGGCAACTGGTAAATTATATTAATCCAATTTATGACACCTACCAAAACCATGAAAATGTACATAATCTTCATCCCCCTTTCTCTGCCTCAGACAACATCACAGAAAACCAGATCAGAGCAGTATGTCCACCAAGTAATCCCTTGGTGTAGTACTGTTCTCACTGAGGATTCAGCAATTAATTTGTTCGTACTGCATAGGTTGCAAGGGTGTGACTAAGCAGCATGCCCGCAGTACTCTTGTGTGGGCAGGTTTATTATACCATGTTATATTCACATAGGGGGTGGGTAGACACTTGCGTTATGCCAGCCACCAATGACGTGGGGGATAGATTCTCAAGATTCATAAAGATAGTGGTGGTGCCAAAAGACACAAGCGACTGCTGGGGTGGAAGCGGGCCATTCATTGTGTACAGCAGGATGGGGGAATAGTAAAATCAGGACTGTTCCATGTAAATTGGGACAGCTGAGAGTTTAACACTGAGATCACCAGTCCAGATGGATTGTCTGCACAAGAACCAGGCAAGGAAGAAATTTCATCAGGACCTCGAAAAATAATAAGATACAAACCCTAAAATCCTGATCTGGATTTGACAGGCAAATAATGAGGATGGGTGGATGGGAATTCTTTTTTAAAGTGTTTTCCTGTCCTACCTGGGCAATGGAGCTTTCTTTTGGATGAAGGAAAGAAAAAACTGCATTGATTTAAATGGGAATTTTAACCCTTTTTAAGCTATAGAGGTATCTAACCTGAGATGTGATGCAATTTAGAACTCTGTAACCTTCAAAGGGTTGAAAGATCCATTTTAATCAGCTGTAATTTTATGATTTGTTATCTGTTCCCTATGTTGCATCTGGCTTGCGCCAGAATTGCTATACTTTTTTTCATTATTTTTTGGTATAAGTCAAATACAAAGAACCAAAAACAATAAGGTACTCATAGGAGCATACAATAACATTTCCTCATTGCACATGAGTAAATACAAGATACAAGAAACCACCAGGGATTATTCACGCCATTGCTCATGGTCTAGTGAGTACTAATAGTATGGTTTCCCTGCCTCACCCATGGGGACCAGAGCTTCAGAATAGCATAAATATGATTTAGCTTAATTTTCAGAGATGTAATACAACTCAGTGACCTTGTCCAGCCACTAGGAAGGGAGGGTGAGATGGCGAAGCCCCACTGGATGGGAATCAGGGCTTTAGCTGAAGATGAAAGAAGTAAAAACAGAGAGAACAGATTTGGGGATGAACTGAGCAGGAGAGCAAAAAGAATGGGCAAAGGACCGTGAGGTAATGTAACCTCCAGGAGGGTATCCAGAAAGCCTAGGACTGCAGTCCAGAAAGCGGAGATAATACTGCAGCCCCACTAAATATGAAGCATTGTAGCCAGCTTACCACCACACCTCCAAAAGAAAGGATCTCATTGGGAACATCACAGCAAGCACTTGTGGAGTTCTATACCAGCGGGCCAGAAATGTATGAATTGACTCCCGGGTAGGAACATCAAACATACGTTTTTATTAATATCAGTCCATTGGTCTAAAGAGAGGGTAATCGAGAGCTCATTTTCCCAGGCATACATGAAACTGCTCTTGGTAGCAGTAATCAGGGAGACCCGAAAGGTGTGCCACTTCGAGAGGGGACAACGAGAAATAGAGGTGGTAGTAAGGAGTTTTTCAAAGATTGTAGGAGGATAGGGCGAATAGGACTGTTTCAGCAGTTCCTTTAAAAAGTTATGAACCTTCAATTATTGCCACTGGCATGTGCTAGGGAGACCCTTAAAGGGATAGTAATACTTCAAAATTACTAATCCCTATTTTGTAGCCCTTAAAAAAAGAACAAAAATGCACCCAGTGTCATCTCTCAAACCCTTATGGTTTAAGAGATAACTGCTTCCAAAGTTCGTCCCTGCCTGACATCTGCGTTCTAGCTCACAGCAGGGAGATCCGGTCCCAGGACAGTCAGAGGCTCTGAATCAGAGCCGAGATTGCGATAATGAAAAAGACATTCTTCACTTAAAAGGTCTTCTACGCGACCTTGCAAACCAAGACAGCCAAACAAAGGAGAGAATAACCAACTGAAGTTTTCTCCTATAAGAAGTTTGGATATAGAGCACTAGGGAGTGGAACAGGTACAATATTTTGGGTAACAAGAACATTTTGGATGCACTTATTTTTCCGAACCAGGATAGGTAGAGTGTCCTCCATGAGGAGGCCTCCTTTTCAAGAGGAGAGGGTCAAAGTTAAGAGAAACAACATCCACAATATTACTAGACAATAGGGCACCCAAATACCGTATACTACCGGGGGGCTATCGAAAAGCAAATGCAGCTTGCAGAACAGTACATACCGAGGGGCGACGGAGAGGATTAGGGTCTATGATTTTGAAAATTCACCTTAAAATAGAAGAGAGAACCATAGTTCTTCAGAATCTGGACCAGGGCCGTGAGTGATTAAGAAGGGAGAAAGAGGAAGAAGAGCATATCATCGGTGAAATACGCCATCTTGGTTTCAGAGTCAGCCGTAAGGAGCCGCAAATATCCATAGAGTTACGAATAGTGCAAAGCAGAGGTTCCAAATCCAGGACAAACAGTAGAGGAGACAAAGGGCAGCCTTGCCTCGCCCCATTGTGAATAGGAAACTATTCTGAAAGATACCCATTAACCTTACCCTAGCCGAAGGGGAGGAGTAGAGACTGATAACCAAAGTGAGACAAAGAGGGCCGAGGCCCAGATAACGCAAAACATCAGATAGGTAGGGCCATGCCAGATGATCAAACATCTTTTGGCATCAACTGTAAGGCGTAAGGAAGGGATCTTTTTCTTCATCGAGTGTAAATCAGAGCTATGGCCTTTGACACACTATCCTTTGTTTTGCGCCTCATCACAAATCCATCCTGGCCAGAGTAAATCAATGAAGGAATGAAACCTTTAAGTCGTGTAGCCAAGAGTTTAGCAAAAAGCTTAACATCAACATTCAGCAGGGATATAGGACGGTACTTCCCACACAGCAAGGGATCTTTATCGTGGTTCAATAGGATAGCAATATGAGCTTCTAAAGACTGTTTACAGAAGGGAGAACCTTGTGCTATACTATTTAACATGGATGTGAGATGGGGCAATAATGCAGGAAGTAACCACTTATAATAAGTAATGGAAAAGCCATACGGACCTGGACTTTTCACTGAGGGGGTAGTCTGTACGTCCTTCGAAATTTCCTAAGCAGTAAAAGGTTTCCCCACTTCCTCAGTCTGTTGGGTCTGGAGCCTGGGAGCTCCGGAATCAGATTAGAAAGACCGTATTGAAGAGCACCAGGAACCAAAGTCTAGTTGACTGGCTTGCGACGGTATGTCATAAAGATCAGAGAAAAAGCTCTGAAAAGAGGCAGCTATACCTGGAAAGGAATGTCGAATGGTCTGAGTATGGTCCCTAATTTTGGAGATGTAGTGAGCATGGATTTTAATCAAACATGCAAGCATTTTCCCACAACTATGGCCATGGAGATACATATTAAATTTGTGCCATTGATAGGATTTCACAGCTCAAGCCTTTAGTTTAGCAGCCATATCTGAGCGTAAAGATTGGATCTCCTCAAGGATGATAGGGTCCAGGGTAGACTTATGAAACAACTCTTTCGAACGGATGGAAGTAATAAGATCTTAAGTCGAGCGAAGGAACATTTTTTTCCTATGTGCTCCCAGATGGATCAATTCCCCCCGAGAAGAAGTTGATATTGCCTCCCAGATTAAGATTCTCAGTCTGAAAAGTATATAAGTGATTGAATTCCTGAGTAAGAAAATGAAGGACACGGTATTGGGGGGGCATATAAATTAACTAGAGTGAATGGGGTATCACAAATTCTACCCTTCAAAAAAAGGTAACAATCCTCACTGTCTGCCATCTCGCCCTCAAAAGTACAGGGAACCTGTCTATGAATCGCTATAACCACTCTCCTCTTTTTTTCCGAACAGAAGCAGCCAAACCCTTGAGAACTGTTTATTCCCTAAACAAGGCGACTCAGAAGACAAAAAATGGGTTTCCTGGAAAAATAGTATTTGCGCCTTAAGCCTATGAGGCTCTTTCATAATAATAATAGAGCGCTTCTCAGGGGAATTTAACCTCTTGGTGTTAAAGGACATTAATCTGTAATTGTCAGCCATTAATGGTGGCAAAATAGGAGTGCAAGACCCTAGCAAAGTGATGTAAAGAAAAGAGGTCCATCCCGTTGATAATCCTAACAGATACCCCAGTAGGACATCCCTCCAGGGCACATATTCATGTGGTAATTGGACATCGTGCCCACACATCAATAAAAACAAAATATTTACAAATCAAAGGGGTGATAAAGTTTACCAACTGAGACAATTCATAAACTGCAATATGAAAGGGGTGGTGTATCTTAATGTGCAACAATGTTAAAAATTCTGTTGGTAAGACCAAAAGGATGCTGAAATATAGTTAATCATAATGTATATTGGAGCGCTTAAGAAAAA
This sequence comes from Rhinophrynus dorsalis, assembly GCA_037306005.1. NCBI lineage: Eukaryota > Metazoa > Chordata > Amphibia > Anura > Rhinophrynidae > Rhinophrynus > Rhinophrynus dorsalis. The sequence continues at coordinate 163,856,480 of CM074719.1, read as the reverse complement.
TCAGGAATGAGAGAGAGATAATCCGGTATCAAGAGTAGTATTGAATCATCATAACGACAATAAAATCATAAAATTTCAAGGTATCCTATGTAATAATTCTCTAAATGTGTGTCAGAAGCCATCATGCGCAGTAGAGACAGCTGTCCAAATGTCCGAGCGCCCTGCTCAGTATCAGCCGCGACGGGGGTAGTCTTTACTGTGCATGACCACGGCCATTGCTGGGTGGCACTGTGGCCCGTGTACATGGGTTCTTAAACTATTATGTCATATAAAAGGATTAAAAAGGAAGCAGAGGGGATCCATCGTTTTGGGTACCCTAAGCCTATATGGATTAAATGAGGGATTCACATTATCTCCAATCATGACAGGATCCCTAGGCAGCCTAGCACTCCTGTGCTTCCTACCTCTGTATGGCCGCCGGCTGGCATAGCCTCCGGCCATTTCCTCATTGCTGACGTCAGGTAACAGGCACTAGCACGGACGCCTGTTTATGGGCCTATTCTGGGTGGCCTAATTGGGTCCCACCTCTACTGCTCCTTTATAATCCTCCTTGGGGCTAGGAGTTATTGCCCTTATGTGGTGTTTCTGCTCAGTACTCTTTGTGCTCTGTCTGAGAACTCGCTCCATGTATGACCCCGGCTTGTCTGACTAATCACATCGGTTCTGACCTGTGGTTCTGGCTGACTAACTCGCTCCGTGTTAACCCCGGCTTGCCTGACCAGTGGCCCTGGCTACTACTCGCTCAGTGTAGTCCCCGGTTTGCCTGACCAGTGGCCCTGGCTACTACTCGCTCAGTGTAGTCCCCGGTTTGCCTGACCAGTGGTTCTGGCTATTACTCACGCAGTGTAGTCCCTGGTTTGCCTGACCAGTGGCTCTGGCTATATCTCGCTCCGAGTAGTCCCTGGTTTGTCTCCTGTGGCTCTGGCTACTACTTTCTCTGTGTATTCCCGGTTTGTCTGACCCATGGCCCTGGCTACCTACTCGCTACCTACACTACTGGCCTGCCTGACATATAGTCTTGGTGCCTTGTGGCTCTGTTCTGCTTTCGCTCCCTGCTGCCTCCAATCACAGACAGTAGGGGTGACTTACTGATAGTCATATTATTCCATTCATACTGTTGTCCCACTTAAGCTGCTCCCCTAGTCTCAGTTTCTCACAGTAGTGCAGTGCACAGCACAGTGTGCAGCTCTGGAAGGTCCTTGGGTCCTATCAGCCTGTGTCTGGGGTTATATGTGGGCCAATACCATTACTGTATATATTTAATAAAGGTGGTTATATATTGTCTTTGTGTCTGTCCTTCTTTGCCTGAATACCATGACAGACAGATACTTAGGATGCATGAGAGCCCAAGATTCCTGTTGCATTTTTTACTGTAAATTTTCAGGAGGTATATCTGTGGGATAAGCTCCCGCTTTAACTAAAGTTTTATAACTGTGGGATACTATTCGCTTATGTACAAAATCCACAATTCCATCTGTATCATTATAAGTAATCACCTAATGGCAGTGTGCAAATAAACAGATGGAGAATATATAACAACTTAGTGCAGGACTTGGAAGCCAGCTTTGGGATTTGTGTTGAACATGAAATCTAACACAGTCTCTTAGTAAACCAGAATACAATATAACAAAATGGCAATTGCACACTACTTCATATAACTTAATGACATGTATCAGATTATTCAGATTGTAGTATTTGTATACACATTGTATGTCATTGTATGAAGGTTGCATCCCACAAGCGTATGTACAGGATGAGAAATGCCCCTGTAGACTGTGATGGGAGCCTCAATATAAGCCTTCATAATTCAGTATAAAAATGTCGATTAGATGGATCGAATGGACTATAAATCCCCTGAGGAAGCCACATTGTGAAAAAACGCATTTGGGAATGGCTTTGATGTACCCTATTAACTTATATCTGGCTTGATATGTGACAGTATATGGCTGTCAGAATTGACATAGGATGCAGTTTCTCAGAGGCATGTTGTTTTTAACAGCCTCAAGGGACTTAGAGCTGGGACCCTCCTCTGTGACCCATATCTCACACAGTTCTAGGAACTCTCAGTAGTCAGTAATATCATATCTACTGCAGTAGCCAGACTAGTGGATAGTATATGCTATAGGCCCACTAACATGGCTTATAACACCTGATAAACTAACACTGAATAGACTATGTGGGTTATTTTGGACTACTGGGTAGCACTGGCATTTCATAGCTACAGTATTCACATACATAGTCTGCTGATTAGGTATGTGTGGTCCGATTGTAGTCACTTTGCATGAACGTCCAGAGGCTTCTACAGCCTAGCGCTCACGAGACGATGACTAATAACGCAGATCTAGTATATTCCTATGGTGTGGCCTAATAGCTGTACACTTAAGTACAACTTGTTACAGCAACAGATCTTATGAGAACCATTTAAATACATCCAAAGGTTACTAATGTTTTTGAGGATTTTTTTCACCTTCAATTCCTGTGTCGGAAGGTTAAAACATGCGTAAGAGGACTCTACTCCACAAAAAGTAGGTCTAGATTTTTGATAATAAACTGGGGTCCCTGGGGGAACTAGTTTAATAAGTCCAAATGGACGTTAACTTTAGCACCCAATTTACATTTTATTCTGCTGGTATTTCTTCATAGAACAGGTAATTGAACTGCTTATCATGCTTGAAAAAATGGTATCAGTGGTTTTTTGGTGACAGGCTGATTTGAATCAAGGCCTGATAATGTCAAAAAGCACTGAAACATTGACAGACTGTGAAGCAATGCGTTTTGTACCCCTCTTGTAGTTAAAGGGTTAAGAACTCTTGGGATGGATTCTATGACTGTTTTGTGTATTAAATAAACCTGAACTTTTTTAAATAAATAGGGAAATGGGCAGAATAGATTGCCCACTGGTTCTTTTCTGCCATCATGTGTCTATGTGTTTGTGTGTGTACACAAGAGGTATAAGTGTGGCAAATAAAATGGTGGAATACAATACTTTTGTTTTAATATATTGTTAAAAATATAATTTTCATTATAAGCATGAATCCATTCCCCTAGCTTATGATTGAGCAACTTTCAGGCCAAACTTCCTTTGGGAATTATAACCTAGTAACAGGAGGACTGAGGATGATTTGAGTTGTTGTTGGAGTGGACAGGGATAAAGAGGTCATAAAGTGGAGATGACTTCTCCAGTGATATCACTTCTCCAGTTTCTTTGTTATTCTTTGGCACCAATAGTCTAAGGTGTCTCTCACTTGAGAATTCTTAGTGCACAGTCTCTATAGAAAAACAGAAGAGTTGGAGAAGTGATATTACTGGAGAAGTCATCTTCACCTTATCACCTCTTTGTCACACCTTAGTTTATCTCCCTCCATGTGTAGACCTGCAAGATGTCAACCACCGCTCTAGAGAAAGCACCTCCATTTTGTCATGGGCTCATTACAATAATATATAATATTTCGTAATATTTATTATAATAATAAATAAATAGTGAGGAAAATATAGTTACCAAATCATAAACACCAACATGATCTTGAAAAATCGGATCTGAATCTCAGTCCCCAGGCGCCTTTCATTTTCTGTATAAATCCCTTGTCTTCCTTTCAGTAAAGAGGCAACTGAGAATTTATACAATACAATGTTCAGTTAAGGCATGGTGTTCATGTACTTCAGTCTGTGACCAAATTAAAAAAAAAAGATTTTAAAGAAAAACAAGAAGGAATCTTAAGTGCAAGAATATGGATTGTGCTCTGATATTTTACACACTAATCGTCATGTTTTAAAATTCATCTTTGTGGAAATTCCTGGTAGATGATTTTATCTTATTCAACAATAAAAATCAAATGTTAGATACATGAGAAATGTTCCTTTCCATCATGATTTACAAGATACATTTTCAGTACACACAGAATTCTTTTTAAAGAGATACCAATACTTTTATTATTTTTATTTAAATACTAGCACAAAAAGCATGGTGCTACCTTGTGTCTCCCAACAGTTTCTTCCTGTGCTCCCAGAGTCCTCCTCCTCTTCCCCTGCTCTCAGCATTTCCCACCCCTGCTTGGTAGTGCTAGTCCACATGTTCTTCTCCTGCTCCCAGCTTTCACCTCCCCATTTTCATCCCCCCGTTGCTTGGTAAAACAGGCCCATGTGTTCCTGCACCTGAGAAGTCCCCACCCACCCTTTCTGCTCTGCTCCCAGCTTCTCACCAGCTGTTCTCAGTATCCCCCTCTCCCCAGTCTGTAGTTTTGGACCATGAGTTATCATAGCTGAGGAGGTCCTTGCAGAGAATGCATTGCCTAAACCTTGCAGGGCCTCACTTGAATACTTCAGACAAAGTATTCCCTGCTCATGTGACAATCTGTGGGGCAACTAGGTTCCTGGCTACTCTTATCAAATACACCTCCCAAGCCATGGCATAAGCACCAGCAGGAAAGCATGATCTATATTTATAAAAGTGGAGTTATTCTGGAGTAAACCAATTGCACCATAGGGGACAGAAGAAAAGCGGTATATTCCCATGCACTCGAATATACTTTTTTAACACCCTGAATGCTGGAGAGGTGGAGACCTCTCTAGCATTTAAGTGGTTAAAAGCCCAATTTGATTGAACAAGGATTTCTTTTTTTATTTGTTCCCTATTATTCAGTCCTTACTGACACCCTGGATGTGGCTGCAACTCTCCAGTGTTTTCCACAAACACACACATAGATGTTAATATTCATATTAATGCATTAAAAAAGAAAAAAGAAAAAAGTGAAAGCTAATCAATTTAATCAATATGAGTCTTTGGTGCCCCTGTCCTGCAACATACACTGGTCATGAAAAATAAAAAGATTGATATTGGGTATAGCGCAACCATACCAGTCATAAAAAATGCCCTGTGCCCTCCTTAAGGGAGAGAATGTGCAAACATATTAATAAGAGAGCCAGAGCCCCCATATTAATTTAATGAAACTCCTTCCAGGTATGTTGCCTGTATGACATAAACATATACTCATCGTGATGTTGAAGGCCCAGCGGTGTCTGTGAAGCCCTGATCCTCCCCATCAGTAACCTACAAAAATTAAAAAATCCTTAAAAACCCCTACCACCATCTCTTAAAAAATAAATAAAGTGAAACCCCAATTAGTTATGCCTGTGCCATTTTCCAGGCCATTTCAATGGCTAACGTCTATTTAAATTTTTTACCCCGCTCCCACTGGCTGTGAAGTGTAGTTGCATAGGACACAAAACGTGCCCAGAAGTGATACCACCTCAAACACAATCACAAATGAGTGGGAAGGGGTCACACACGATTGATCCATGACCCCTACCTCTGTTATCTGAGAAAGGGGACACATATAGTGCATGTGTGACCCTATCAATCTAATTAATCCAATGGGCATGTGGTAACATTTTTTAAACAGGGACTGGTCATACATAAGCCAATCCATTATTTTTTTCCCATGTGACCTGGGCCATCTGGAGGATGGTTTTTAGGGATTTTTTTAGGCTACTAATGTGGCATTGTTTTTATATGGCTAATCCCTGTTTACATTTTTTTACAGCACTCACACTGCCTGGGAAGTAGAGTTACACAGAAAAGTGCTCTGGAGTTATCTCACCTCCTAGCCAATCACGGATAAGGGGAGAGAGGTCACACATGAGTGAAACGTGACCCCTTCCTCTGTTATCTCATTGTCTTTAACCCCTTCGCTTCCGATGACATACCCGGACCGTCACGCTGGTCCGGCACTTAAGGACCAGTGACGGTCCTGGCATGACATGTACTTTTACGCACCGCGCTCCTGCACGGTGAGTAATCCCGGGGACTGAAGTTGATCGCTCCAAGACCGGAGTGATCTCTTTCAGTCCCTTGTTCAGCGTGCCGGCACATGTGATCAGTCACGTGGGGTGGCATGTCGAACTTCCCTATCTGGTCCTTAAAGGACCACACACCCCAGGACCGCTGGTCCTTAAGGGGTTAAGAAGGGGACACTTATAAAGCATGCATGACCCCTTCCCTTTCATCAAGCCAATGTGAGTGTGGGAATAAACTGGCCACACAAAAGTCAATCCCTGATTTTTTTCCCACATGGCCTAGACTGAGGGGGGTCACTTTTGTTTTTAGCAGTGGCAAATGTAGTAGCTGTATTTTGGTTTTATTTCTTTAATTGTTTTAGGTTTTTTTCAATTATTAATTGTCAGAGCAGCAAGATTGCTGATATAGGGCAATGGAAGGGTTAACCGCTGGTGGTAGGGATGTAGGGAGGTGTTTAGGAATATGGGGGGGTGGAATTGCTTCCACTGCCTGATCTAAACTAAGGAAAACAACTATCTCTTCATAAAGGGCTAGTAATGTTATAATATAAACATACATTGGATTGCTCATACTTTTTTATAATCGATTTAAAAGTTTCCCCTACCGCCCCTTTCCATTACGTCAGTCATAGTTCCCTCAGATCAGAAAGCTGGGCGCCTGGACAGATTGCAATGAGGGACAATATTGTGTGTGTCAGTATAAGGCAAACCCTGATCCCCTTGACGAAGGGGGCAGGTTTTTCTTCATACTGACACAATATTGTCCCTCGTTGCGATCCGTCCTGACCAGTTTTTGGATCTGAGGTAACTATGACTGATGGAAGGGATGGTAAGGGGCAACTTTTAAACTGATTTTCAAGAAGAATACGAAGGTACAGGTGATAAGAAGGATACTATGCATTAAATAAAAGTAAATTGAACAATACAACATATGTTTGTATTATAACATTACTGTTGCTTTAACCATGCTTTGGAATAATTTTGGTGCATTTTTTAATGCTCCAAAATGAATCCAAACGGGTATTTTTGAAGAAAAAAAACAAAGCAGTTAGGTAATCCAATTCTGACCCTCAGTCGGAATGTGATTGCAGAACTGACTTGATGAAAAAAAAGAGCCACTCATCAAATAATTCCAGCTGAAATGGAATCTTTCCCCAAGACAGAGATTAGATTTGTCAATTACAAAAACAAAAATCTATAAAACATGACCTGTTAAGAAAATGAAACGCACAAGTTATAGATACATTTAAAGAGGTTAAACACTGTGTAGCTGACAGGATCCTCATTAACAATACATAACAGTCCTCTATTCTAATTTCCCTTCCTTATGTGCTGGAACTATTGAAATACACATATAACCATGTTCTTTACCAAACTGAGACATTTATAACATTTTAGGAGTTGAAATCCCTATTTAAAAGTGAGGTAACAGCTCCTAATAATAACTTTCACTTACCTTACTGTTGTCAGAAATGCCTAGTGGCCCCTATGAATTTTGCCATGGAACCTTTGCTCAAGAGTTGGGATGAGGGAAATGTTTTGCCCCAAAAGTGGAAAGTGTGAAAAATGGCACTTTGCCTTTGGCAGGAACTTCTGGGAAAAGTGCATTTTTGCTCTTTTTCTGCCACACCCTCTCTTCGCACTATACTAGTAGGCATAGAACCACACATACTGACACACCTTGTCCCACTGCACTGGTAGCCATAAAACCATACATATTGATCCCACCAGCCTTGTTCCACTTCACTGATAACCATGTAACTACACATCATATTGACTCACAGCCTTGTCCCATGGGCTATTAGCTATACATCCACATACATATTGACCCCCATTCTTGTCCCACTGCATTGGTAACCATATAACCACACACAAATTGACCCCAGCCTTGTCCCAGTGCACTGTTAGCCATAAAACCACACACATATTGACCCACAGTCTTGTTCCACTGCACTGGTAGCCATACAACCACACACACTAACCCCCAGCCTTTTCTAAGTGTACTGGTAGCCACATGTATGTATGTATCTTTATTTATATAGCGCCATACTTGTACACTTACCAGAAGCTGAAATAATACAATACAAAATAAAGAACAGGGTTAAGAGTATTAAGCTAAAGTGCAATCATTGCATTATTTGTGAGGGAAAGTGCAGCAAGGGAATCATACACTGGGAAAGGGACCCTGGACCAAGGAGCTTACAATCTAATTAGAGTTCATGATAACATACAGAGACATAACCAAATATTTTGACCCCCCAGCCTTCTCCTACTGCACTGGTAGACACAGAACCACACACTGATCCCCAGCCTTGCCCCACTGTACTGGTAGCCACATAACCAAACATATTGACCTTCAGTCTTGTCCCTCTGCACTGGAAGTCACTACATTGATATACATATCCAGACATATTGACTCCCAGCCTTGTCTCACAGCACTGGTTGTCATAGAATGACACTTATTGACCACTAACCTTGACCCACATTAGCCTGGAATGAGATGACAATGGGAGGCAATCCAGCTGCTGCCAGACTACAACTTCTATCATCTCCCCCGCCAGCCTTAAAGTGGTGCAAAATGATGGGAGTTGTAGTCTGGAAGCAGCTGGAAGGTTTTCCATTGATCACCATCCCAGTCTTGTCCCACAGTAGCCATATAACTACACATACTGACCTCACTGCCTTGTTCCACAATACAGGTAGTCAAAGAAATACACATACTGACCTCCAAGGAGCCCCAGAAATATCCCATTGCACTGCTTGTCATAGAACCATGCATGCTGCATCCATATAGGAGTGGAAATTATTGGCACAAGCAAAAACTGGCATAGCTCTAGCAGAAAATGTATTGTGGTTAGCGAAAAGGAGGACTTTTTTTGGCTTTTCACAAAATTTCCCAGGAGAAAGAATCAGACTTTTTCTACTCAAGAGGTTCCATCTTCAATCAGACCTGCATGTCCATGCATTTGGACATAACAGTTGTTGGCAAGACTATAGGGCCTCCAAATCATTTTACTGCAGATGGTAATTTTACCCCTTTATGCACCAGAGGGATGTACAATGCATTGCATCTCAATGCATCACACACCCCTTCTGGTGCTTAACCCCTTAAGTGACAACCTCATAATTTTCACAGGGTTGGCAAACTGGGCCTACATGGCCAACCTCATGAAAATTATGAGGTTGTACCTAGAAACTTCTCCCTGCACTCCTAATACAGGGAAAACTTCAGACTTGCCCTGCACGTAGGGAAGAAGTTTTCCTATATATCAGTGCAAGTTTCAACTCTCAAAAATCCACACAATTGCTCCCATGAGCATAGGAGAATTTATGTAAGTGAAAAATGCATGCAGTGCAGTGATCCTCTACTATGTGTATTTGAAAAATTATATCAGATCTTGTGGGAGGTGGAGATATCGGGATCCCTCCTGATTCTCCACCTGACATTGGTAGTCTATCCAGTAGGGTAGGCAATCGTTGCCGTGACCAAGAATGTGATCACCGCCTTCCATTTATCTTCTCCACTGCATCATCATTCTTAACCCTGTGGCCTATTAACTTCCGAGCTGAGTTGAAGGACCTTCAACACCCATATTACACACACACACATACACACACACATCCTATATAATAATTCGCTAAAACGTGTGTAACGACCAGTTATGCACAGTAGAGACTGCTGCGCGTGCTGCAGTCATTGCAGTAGAGACTGCCCGTGCCGCTGCTGATACAGAGCTGGACGCTCCGAAGGAGGGTCCAGCTCTGTATCAGCCTCGGTGCGGGCAGTCTCTACTGTGCATGACTGCCCCACGACCAGCTGGCAGTGGCACTGTGGCCCATGTAACGGGCTCTTCAACTAGTTATATATATATAAATATATATTTGCATCATTGCTCCACAGCAATAATACTCACATTAATGTTTGTTTAAACATCTGGATCTCTGTTTATAAATTGATCTTTGTAAATAAAATACTTTGGTCTTGCTCTAAATAATTTATTCAGTAACACAAAAAATGTGACAATAGGTCATGAATTAACCTAAAACTTATTGATAATGCTCCACTCACCAGCCACCCCCACTGCCCCATGGTAGGTGCATATACCCCACATATATCCCCAACTGTGTTCCTCTGACCACTGGTAGCCAAAGATTCCCCACATACACTGTCTGACCCACACTATCTGGTTCCACTGGTAGTCACAGAGCCCCACATACAATGTGATCCCCTGCCAGCCTTGCTCCATTGGTAGTCCACAGTCTGACCCTAGCCTTGCTCCACTGCCCATTGGTAGTTACAGATTCTCTAAATACACTGACCCCCGGCCTGGTTCCACTAGTAGTCATACAGAAACACATACACTTCTAGACTGGTTCCACTGCCCCCTGGTATCCACAGAGACATTAAATATGTTGGCTAGCCCCCAGCCTGGTTTCATAGGTATTTGCAGAGGAGCCCCACACTGTCAGACCCCCCCCCCCCAACCAGGTTTCACTGGTAGTTTAACCATGTAACCAACGGAATGTGCATTTTTAGTTCATAGAGTTGGAAATAACCTTTTGTGTTCCTATTAATTAGGGGTCTGTGCAGGCCATACGCAAGGGTTCATGGATTTCAAAAGTAATTGAAGCTTTCTCAACTGACCTAAATGTTTTTGATATATAGTAGATATCAGGGAAAAATAGTAATCTAACAATTTTGTGTACTTATGACATAGCTTGCCACACAATGTATAATTTACTTTATTTGAAGCACCATGAAAAAGTAACATTTTCTGGAAAAACAAATATATAGTTTTCCATATGTAACTAGAAAGGTACCTCCTTGAATTCAAACACAAACAAATGTATGCCAAAATGTTTAAAAAAGTGACTGGCCTCCTCAGTGGACAAAGTTCCCCAAACCTCCAGCACTCAAAGGGTTAAGTAGGTTTATGCACTCTTCTGTTTCAGTGTGAAAAAATGCAAGCAACTGTCATGGCCACCTCAATGGACATAATGACATCCAGAACTGATTAAATATGTTATCGCTTGAACAAGGGCACCAAAGAAAAATTCACTGGGGTCAACAGGATTTTCTGGCAATAGTAAGGTAAGTGGGGGCTTATTATTTGGTAGTGTTACTTCTGCTTTAAATGAAAACAATCTTATGTTTTTTCCCTATGGCCTTCCACAGAATTGCTTCACATTTGTGTATATACATACCTATTATTCTTACCTGCAACAACTGTTCTTCTAAAGAGGATTGGATTAGCAATCATTACAAGTAAAAGAGGTGTGTAGGTTGTCACATAATGAGGAATTGCGTGTTCCAATCCATCCTCACAACTAAAGAACAAACACAAAGACACAACACGTTATACCACAACTAAAATGTGTGATTTTATTATTATTACTATACTTTATTTATGGAGCACCACCTTATTCCACAGCGCTGTACAAAAGGTAACAGACATACAGAGCTATTAAATAGTTATAAATGGAACATGGAAAATAAAAGGATCAGAGGGCCCTGCTTGTGAGAGCTCACAGTCTAGAGGAGGGTAGGTGGGATACAGAAGGAGTAAGGGCTATTGGGTGTAAGTGCCTCCTACCACATGAACTGCCGGTCAGTGGGTGGGAGAGAGAAGTGCTTTTGAGTGCAGTGCTCCAGGCAAATCGTGGTTCTGTTTGGGAAATTGTTGTAATTGGGGTTCTGGGTGGGAAAGTGATTTAGAGGGAATGAGAGTGAGCAGATGTTGGACAGGCTGTTTGTCTGGTCTGACCTGATTTTTAAATATACTATTTAAAGGAGCAGAGCCCAGAAAAAAATAAAATTCTTAATAAAAACCATTGTTCTCCTCTCCAACCCCACCACCTGCCCCAAACCCTGATCAACTTACTCTCTCTCTCTTTCCTCTGTGCTTACTAGAGCACTAACCCCCTCAAAATTACTATCAGTTTGAATGAGTTCTCTGTGCCTTGGAGGCATCTTTGACTCTTGACCTCTTTTTCATTCCCCACATCCAATCCTGACCAAACCCCTCTGCCTTCATCTTTCGCATCAATCACTCTTTCACACAATATACAACCAAAATCCTAATTCATGCCCTCATCATCTCCTATTTCTATTACTGCATCTATCTCATACCTTGGATTCCTCGCTTCATTCTGTTCTGAATGCTTCTGCATGGTTAATCTTCATCACTCTTCATTCTTCTAACACAGCAGGCAACTCCCCTGTGTCATTCCCTTCACTTGCTGCCTATTCCATCTATAATCAAACTTAAAATCTTTGTTGTAACAAAGCACAAAAGAACTTTACCCCTCTTTACATTTCTACCTTTGTTGCCTATACATCCCTGACAATCCCATCCTCTTTGTGATCCTCTGTGATCTACACCTCTCCTGCTCCCTAATTACCACTTCTCACTCCCGTCTACAGGACTTTTCCAGGGCTACCCTCACACTATGTAACTTTCTTCCTTAAACAATTATACTTTCTCCTAGCCCCCGCACTTTTAAAAGGTCCCTCAAAACCCACCTTTTTGGGGAAGCCTTTCAAATAACTTAGCATAGCCTGCATAACCTCTATAGCTGACAGCTAACACATCTCCATTTCCCTTCCCTGTAACATGATCCCCATTTCACTGCTTTGTGACTGGAACTCATTGCACCATTACTTTACTCTGAATCTGAGACAAAATATTTTGCTCTTACTGAAACCCACTCCCACTCTTACCCTCTCACTCACCAGAATTCTACTGTCAGATGAATGGTCTTCCAGGGCCCTACAGTTCCTTATAGCACATGTCACTTTCTCTCTCTCTCTTTTGTTACAACCTGTGGATGGAACACTCAGCAACTCTGTGCACTGGCACCATTTGTATAGATTGTAAGCACTAGCAAACAGGGCCCTCTTGGTCTTCTGTTTTCAACACCTTTTAAAGTTGATTGTAAATATACTTATATATTGTTCCCCGTTGTACATTGTTCTATTGTCTATGCTAATTATTTTAAAGCTCTGTGGAATCTGCTGGAGCATTATAACCAAATAAATAAATATAATAATAATATTTTGTATATTTTGTAATGTACTTATGTGAAAAACATATATCTGGATTTTTCCCCTTTAACAATTATACAAAACCATGCTTTTATGCAGTCAGTAGAAGAGACAAACCAATTCTCGAAAAAAATATACATCTATTATAAAAACCTGTAATATAAAATTATCTCTATATGTGAAAAAACCTTGAAAAGACACCGGTGCCAATAAATCAGATATCCCTAAACAGCATTTTAGACAATAAGGAATAAAAAATAAAACAGAATGTCTGCTCAATTTTTGGCATAAAATATATTTGGGGCTTCAAAGAGAATGATTATCTCCATTGCAGCCATTTCCAATTAAGCCCCAATTGGGTAAAAAAAATCCTGACTGCAAATGGGAGTCAAATAGTTCCCTGGATCAACATCCTACCTGCTTAGAATCCGTCATAATTCTCAATATTGTTCTGTACTAGATATGTATCCATTGCGTTTTTGAAAGTAGTTACAGTATCTGCAATTACAGCATCCAGAGACAAATCATTCCATACCTTACTGCCATTACTGTAAAAAATCCCTAGCTTTGTTTTTGTCGAAAGCGCCTTTTCTCTAGTCTTAATGAATGATCTCTTGTTCTTAGCTCAGCTGTTTGAGTAAATAGTTCATTGGAGAGTTCTTTGTATTGACCTTGGATATATTTGTAAACTATATTGTTTTGTTTATATATGTGATATGTGCATAGGTATACATGTGTTCTGATCATTTATCACACAACAGATTTACCCCTGAGGAAGAAGTCAGAGTGGCTTTGAAACAGACTGGAAAAGCTCATTATACCTTCATTGCAGAAAAACTACTAAAGAGAAATATCATGAACGCGGTTGTTGTATATGACTGACTGAGTCTATATTGAAAGTCCTGTTATAACGTACAGTATATGGCAGGGCTGTATAAGTTCAGTCCTCAAGGGCCACCATGGTCAGGTCAGACCTTCCACTGGCAGGCACTGTGAGATGCCGAGATTGATCTATTGTGTGCACGATGAAGGAAGACATTCAAGGGAAATACAAGACTAATCAGTGGCAATCCAGCCGTTAGTCTAATGTAAAGTATACTCCTTTTTTTTGTCTGTTTAGTCATTGCATTCCTTTACATTCCATATTGCATATTGGTGATCTTTTTTGATACGGATGCGCTTATGTACCAATATTAACAAGGAAGTGCATTAAAGGAGCAGTAAAGTTTTTATGAAAACCTGTATGTTATAGAGCTTTTCCTGCTGAGGAAAACAAGGGAAAACTGTACATCGCTGACTTTCCTCTCCATTAGAATGTAACTGAATGCTAATTGGAATTTGACCACTAGAGGGCACTTAAGGACCCACGGAGTATTTTTTTTTTTTTTTTTTGCTTACTGGAATCAGATATCCCTGAATGGCGTGCAGCCGCGCGGGGAACCCTGAATTCCAGGATGTACATGTACATAATGTGTACTTTAGACACATTCTACCCATGAATTACATGTACTTCCTTAGTCCTTAAGGTGTTAATAACTCTGGAAATATGCATCTCTCAGCAGTGGAAGTAAACTTATTTTATTCAACAGTAAACACCCTACAATAAAAAAAAATGAGGGTTTGGTGCTGTGAACAGGGTATTTTCTTTTCTCTTCTTGTTTTTGTGATTCTATGCAATCTTACCCTAGCACATTCCCAAAGTTATATATAGTAACACTCTATACACTACGGTCAGTGGTTGCCCTGGAGTTCTTTCTTAATAAAAAAGCCGGCAATTGTTGCCCCACGGATCATCTATATGATCCATGCTAGGGGGTGTCAGAAGGGGTCCTGATGCCCCCCTTGAGGTCTGAAGTTATTTTTTTAAAATACAATAAAAATACAATAAAAAATAACATTTATTACACATATACAGGCAAGGTATGCTGCAGCATACCTTGCCCATTAACCCTTTGAGTGCCAGAGGGGTAGCAAACACACTGCAATGAGTTGCTACCTCTCTGGCACTCATAGGGTTAATCATGCACTATATGATTAAAATGGAGAAGAATCAATGTCGAATTAAAATGGAGAAAAAGTCATGAGAGCACTATAAGTCAAATTTCAAAGGGGGGGTTAATATGTTGAATGGGAAAAATATTTGTAGAATTAAAATGGTGAAAGAAAGTCATGGGAGCACTATAACTCGAATTTAAAAGGGGGTTAACATGTTGAAGGGGGCACTCTATGTCAGATTTTGATAATGAGGGGAACACATCTAATGCTAAACTTGATCCTTCTGTCATCAATCTTACGCATATTTCCTTGGATTTTGACATTTATCGTGTTTCTTTTAGGCGATAATTGAATAGAAGTAGACAGCGCAATTTTTGTTAGCTCATAGAAATGTATTGTCTACTCTGGTTTTGCTTTACCGTCATTCTGCAACAGAATACCAGTAAAACATGTTTGCAAAATATACCTTGCTTGTTTTTAATTTAATGGCGGTTTCAGAGCGGGCAATAGTATCGAGCCCCAGGTTTATTGTCACTGGTGCCTTTTTAAACATCTATTTCACATTTAGCCCTTTGAGTGCCAGAGGGGTACTGAACGCACTGCAAAGCAACGTGTTCCGTATCCCTCCGGCACTCTGTATTTGAGATATTGTTGTATATTGCAGGTTTTTATAATAAATAGATATTTGTTTTTTGAGACTGAATGTGCCTGTTCTACTGTCTGCCTAAACGCTAGGTTTTGTATAAGTGTATTTACTATTTGTGACCAGCAGTATAGAGGGTCTGTTCCAGTGCTGCTAAGTAAGACTTTGTCCATTTTTTCCATATGGGCACCACTTTATTTTTGTTTTTGATGTTACTGTACATATTTCAGCTTTGTCCAGAGAAACACTGCCCTTTATCACACACAGCATGCACACACACACACACGGTATATCAAGGTCTGAGGACAGAAATGTTTCAGCCATGCACAATAGTGAAGGAAGGGAGACGTGAATATTTAGTTAGTAATTTCAAATATGAACAAGAAATGACATTTGATAAAATATTTTACTACAAAGCAATATAAAGGCTTTGTTTATCACCTTGGATCTTAAAGACATCTCTAACACTTACACTAAAGACGTCACTAGTATCCAGTGGCTGATATTGGCTACCTGTACCTATGTGTGTGGTTACGTCATCATTGTATTTTATCATTCACCCTCTGATAGAAGGATGAGCATGATATACTTACTTGGATACTGAAGGGTAGTAAAGCATTGCAACTCCTTCAATGCAAAGCAGAATTGCCAATCCCCATGTCATAATGTGATACAGAACAATTGTGCTGAAAAAAATAAAAGCATTCTCTTAATACATTTATACAAAGCAGATCTAATAAAAAAAATGACTTCCTGGATGCTAGATTAATCTCTAACTCATTAGTTTGGAAAACATTGGATATGTGGTTAGCACCTAAGAGGTTGCAGTGAAATATCATTTTTAAGGTGTCAGAATTGGTTACACAGTAAAAAGGGGCAGATTAGAAAAGAGAGAATGTCAAATAACTCCTTAATGTATTAATTAACAAGTGCAAACAGCATGATGGCATATACATTATTTTCTTCCCAGCATATTCACCCATCCCAGAAGGATGGGATCTACAATATATATCACCAGCATATCCCCAACTCTGCAAGATGGATTATACATTATATACCCCAGGTATATACCCACCCCCATTTTGGCAAGGTGGGATATATATTTATGCTCCCTTCGCATGCCCCCATTCCAGCAAGTTCGAGTATATATATATTACATATCCTCAGCATACCCCCATCCCAGCAACATGGAATACACATTATATACCCCCAGCATAGCTCCCTCACCCCAGAAAGATGAGATATGCATTATATACCCCCCAGCATATCCCTACTATCCCAGCAAGATGGCATATAAATTACATACCTCTCAGCCCTGTCCACTCCTGTGAAAATCATGCTCCATGCTGTATCAATGGGACAGGCAGTACAGAGGAGATATGCATAACTCCTCCTCACTTCCACTTCTGGGTGTGTTTGGCTTCAGATAAGCTTGTCGGTCACACAATGCTTTCTCTTTTGATAGAAAGCATTATATATATATATATATATATATATATATATATATATATATATATATATATGTAGAAATCATATATATAGATAGGAAGTGTCACAAGCGAGGGCTATAGGCCCTGCTGAGACAGTGGGGAGGGTGTGGAAGTGAAAGAGGTGCGCAGAGGTCTACAGTCTAAATTCGGAGCGCCCCGCTCCGTATCAGTCACGGAGTGGGCAGTCAGTACTGTGAATGACTGCAGCGCCGCCAGTGTTGGCCTGTGTACACGGGCTTTAAAACTAGTTTACTATAAATGGCTCAGAGAAATCAACAAAAAGCTACAGTTAATCAGTTAAGGATACAATTTTCAAGCGAAAACTAGCCGGATACATGACCACATAGGAGTTCCAATTTTGGGAGGATCTGCAGCTGCACTTAGTGGCCTCGATTCAATTGAGGCCGGGTAAAATAGCTGGTAGGGCAATACTGGCTAATGGCCCATTAGCAAAAAGTGCTAGCGGAGGAATTAAATTGCCCTACCAGCTGAAACCACAACGGACATTAGGCCACAGAAAAAGACTTGTGGTCAAACATCTGTTTTCTGTGTTAAGTTCCGTTAACCCAAACACACAGTCACCCTCCCAAACACTAACACTACACTGCCCCTGTCTCTCGTCTTCTTCTTTAATCTCCTGTCATCTGTAGTTGAAAAAGGTAAAAATATAAATTCTAGATGTTAAAAAAAAAAAAAAAAAAAAATCCCCACTGATATGATTGACTTAAACCTTTGCGTTCCGGAGGGTACCCCTCCAGCACTTGAGGGGTTAAATGCAGTCTGGCATATTTGTTAAAAATAATATGCTGCCATTCCGGGTTCAAGAAAAGTGTTAGCCATTCTTTGTCAATAAATAAAAGCCCTTCCAAGGGTTAAAAATCTCCCACTGCCTCCACCGGCTCTGCTGGAGGTGGCAGGAGTGTACAGTAACACAGGCCCAACTCCATACCTTCTGGGCCGTTTTCACCAGTCAGAATTAAAGAATTTTGAACAGAGACTGTCATTTTATATGGTCAGTCTCTGTTCAAAATGGATTCCAGTCTACAATAGGCTGGGATGTGTGCTTATTCACCTCCCAGCCAATCAGCTCCTAGTGGGGGATGCCAAAAACCCCCTAGAAGCTGATTGGCTGGGAGGTGCGTAAGCACACATCCCAGCCAATTGTAGACTGGAATCCATTTTGAATAGAGACTGGACATATAAAAAGCCAGTCTCTGTTCAAAATTCCCTCATTCCAACTAGGCAATGTCCAGAAAGGTATGGAGTGGGGCCCGTGTTACTGTGCATTCCCGCCACCACCCAAAGGATTTAGTGGAGTCAGTGGCAGTGACATTAACCCTTGGAAGGGCTTTTATATAGCTTACACTTTCCTTGAACCAGAATGGCAGCATATTCTTTTGAAAGGGATAGTAATGTTTCACAAAAACAACAGCTCCAATTAATCTTCATAGTATTTGGGCCATGGCGAGTGTTATTTCAATACTGTCAGATATGTAGTTCAAGAATAATTGAATGATAAAGTATCCCCCTCCCACCCCTTTTACTGATGTAACACTGCTCACCTCAGAGCAGCAAGACTGATGGATCTCAGAGATGGACAATCTTCAATCAGCATAAGGGAAAAAACTGAAAAATCTGTGAAGGGGGCAGGGTTTTCCCTTGCTGTGAGCTGTTTGGTCTATGGACCAGATTCCAATCTGAGGGGAGATGGCTTGAACTACAACTCTAACAGTAATGAAATAACACTCTCTATGGCTCAAATACTATTAAGATTAATTGGACCTGCTGTTTTTGTGAAACATTACTATCCCTTTAACAGATATGCCAGACTGCATTTAACCCTTTGAGTGCGAGAGAGGCACCCCTCCGACACTCAGAGGGTTAAGTCACAAATATCTTTCAGGAATTTTTTTTTTTTTTTTTTTTTTTTTTTGCATTTACATTTTTCCTTTCTCAACTACAGATTGGGCAGAGAACAAAAGAAAGAAGAGGGCAGATTACAGAAACCAGAAGACAGAAGAAGGCGGACAGTAGCTGACCAGGGTGCTGAAGACTCCACTGGACATCAGGATTACTAGTACGTTTTTATTGTCAGGGGCTGTTTTTTTTACTTAGTCGGATTAGCCTGTGAGTTCTAGTGGGCTAAGCTTACCTGCTGGCACTCATAGTGTTAATTCTACTAACATGTCTCACATTTTGGGATTGCTTTGGATGTATTGATATGGGGCTTATCAATACATCCACTGGTGACTTAGGTTTTATGAAACTCTTTTCATGTTATTTCTGCGTCAGCTCTTTTGAGATTTGTTAATGGCTCTGAGTCCAGAAAAATTGGGTGCAGATTTACACACGTTAAAGTGGGTCCCTTAATGTATCATAGTGCTAACGCATGGAATTGAATGCCAAATATCAGCGTTTTGTTGTGTGTCAATGGGCGAAGACGCCTGCAACATTATCTCCCGAGGTTGAGTTTTTCAACAGGTATTTCTTCATAGCATGGTACTTTCTTACATTACATCTACACCTGTGTCCCTCTAGTTTTACTTATGGCCTCTTGTCTTAACATTTTTACTCCTTTGAAATGTACTTCCCTCCTGCTCTTTGTTAAATCCCTTCATGTATTTTAATGTTTCTATCACATCCCTCTATCTCTTCTCTCCTCCAGGTTATACATGTTCAGATCCTTTAGTCTATCCTATTTCTTTTCCTGTAAACCATTCACCATTGTAGTAATAATAACTAGTATTTATATAGCGTCTTTCTCCCAGTG
The DNA here is from genome assembly GCA_037306005.1 of Rhinophrynus dorsalis. Lineage (NCBI taxonomy): Eukaryota > Metazoa > Chordata > Amphibia > Anura > Rhinophrynidae > Rhinophrynus > Rhinophrynus dorsalis. The sequence continues at coordinate 163,836,744 of CM074719.1, read as the reverse complement.
GGACTTAGAGTGCTTTCAGAATTATCCAAACTGGCAGCTGAATAATAGACATTATTATTACCCAATAAATGGTACTCATTTTGTCAACCTCGGAAGGATGAAAGGCTGAGCTGACCCTGCCAGGATTTGAACCTGCAACCTTGAGGTTTGAACAGGCTCCATAGTCAGGGAATTTACCATTGAGCTATCTCACCGGCCTTTAGTAGCCCTTTTCTAAATTCTCTTTAGAGTACCTATATCCTTCTGGGATGGGTTGTCCACTCTCCAGTGCTGTACACAATACTCTAGGAGAGGTCTAAACAGAGATCTGTAGAGTGGCATGACCACTTCCCCTTTTCTGCCATAAATGCCCCTAGAAATAAAACCCAGCACCCTGCTTGCATTCCCCTCCTCTTTGTTACAATGCCTGCCTACCTATGAGTCATTAGAAATAATTACTCCCAAAACCCTTTCCTCTGTTGTCTTTGACAGCACATTACCCTTAATACTATATTTTTCCTTTGGATTTTTACATCCCAAGTTTTACTTTTATCAGCATTAAGCTGCAGCTGCCACACTCTTGTCCATTCTTCTAATTTACTTAAATCATATGTCATTTGGCTTATTCCCCTAGGAATGCCTACCATGTTGCAGATCTTTTTATCATCTGCAAAAAGGTATACCTTACCTTGAAAACCTTTCGCAATATCACTAATACAAATATTAAAAAGAATGGGCCCCAGTTCAAATCCCTGAGGTATACTAGCAACACTCCCTTCCATTGAATATTCTCCATTGACTACCATCCCCTGTCATTCAGCCATTGCCTTATCCATTTAACTATTTTTACATCCAGACCAATACACTGCAATTTATAAATGAGCCTTCTATGTGGGACAGTATCAAATGCTTTACTGAAACCTAGATACGCTATATCTACTGCTCCCCCTTGGTCTATTATTTTAGTTACTCAATCAAAAAAAATATTAGGTTAGTTTGACAAGACCTCCCTGCTGTAAACTCGTGCCATTTGGGATCTTGCAAGCCATTCAAATTCAGATATTTAACAATTCTTTCCTTTAACATGTTTTCCATTAATGTTCCCACTACTGGCATAAGACTTACTGGTCTGTAGTTGCCAGACTGTTCCCTGCTATCTTTTTTGTGAAGCAGTATTACATTTGCTACCTTCCAGTCTTCCTGAACTACTCCTGTCGATAGTTACTGAATTAGTAATTCTGTTAAAGGTTTTGCCAGAACACTCTCAAGTTCTTTTAATAAGTTTGGGTATATCCCATCTAGTCCCATCAATTTATCTGTTTTTATCTTAGAGAGTTGAAGTAGAACTTCTTCCTCTGTAAACATGCATGCTTCCCATGCCTTGTTATTTTTTTATAACAGACGTCACTTCCGCTCATCATGTAAGTTTCTATCTCGCCGAACTGACCACAGGCTTATTGAAACATATCTTTTAATAATGGATATCTCTCTGTAAAATGTACTAATTATCAAAGAAAGCTTTTTTTATACACTTTGCCATTGGGTTTTTTTTGCCAATAAATGTGACCTATTAGTGTGTTTGGCTCTATCTAGTGCACTATCTAAGATAGCCTTCTCCTAACCTCTTGTGAGTAATCCATTACATGAGGTTCCTCCTCTACTTGATTATTATGGCGCAGCCTCAAAAACTGTCCGCACAGAATTGATTGAATAGTATGAGTAGGGTGGAAAAATAGCCATGTAAAATGGAGTTGGTCTCTGTACACTTACAATGACCCTTAATCTCAATACTGCCCTCATGAAACTTCACACATTGGTCCAGAAATTCCACCCCAGTTCCACTAAGTGTGCATGTGAATGACATACTCCTATCAATGTGATTAAAGCAAGAAAATAAAATATTGTTACCTTCCCACACCACTAGAATATTGTCAATAAAACAAATCCACGCTTTGATGAAGAGACAATATTTGTTGGCAGGGATGAAAATATAATTATCCTCTCATTTCCCAAGAAATATGTTAGCATATGTAGGTGTCACACATCTCATCGACTGAACCACTCCCCCTTACATAAAAAGGAGTTGGGTTTTAAAACAAAGGAACTGAATCTGCACACATGGTCTCACCTGTTTATTTAGAAAATAGCTAAGTGCCCACAAACCATCCTCGTGCTTAATATTATTGTAGAGATTAACCACATCAGTGGTTGCAAGTATACATCCATCTTCACACTCAAAATGCTCCACTGTTATTCAAGATAGGGTGCACATTATGGATGGGCGAGACCAAAATCCGTGAATAATGACACTTCCCACTTGGCGAATAATTTCCCACAAAAAGTGCAGTTTTTCCACTATTTTTGCCTAGCTCATTCCATTGAAATCAATGGGAACACTGAATTTATACACTATACTTAGAACATTTTATTTTATTTCCCACAGGCATAATGTAAAAGGGGTATGAGCGTGCCTTTGTAGTTGAGTGTGGGGAAAACAATCAGTTGAACAGGAAATGTTTTTGGGCGGGTGGTTTACTGTACACAATACTCTAGGAGAGGTCTAACCAGAGATCTGTAGAGTGGCATGACCACTTCCCCTTTTCTCCCCATAAAACCCAGCATCCTGCTTGCATTCTCCTACTCTTTGTTACATTGCCTGCCTACCTATAAGTCATCAGAAATAATTACTACCAAACCCCTTTCCTCTGTTGTCTCTGACAGTACATTACCCTTAATACTATATTTTACCTTTGGATTATTACATGCCTAGTGCTGTACACTTAGGAAGACCCTTAATCTCAATACCGCCCTCATGAGACTCCAAACATAGGTCCAGAAATTCCACCTCAGTTCCACTAAGAGTGTATGTGAATGACATACTCCTATAATTGTGATTAAAGCAAGAAAAAAACTTTTCAAACAAAGAGTTGCTATCTTCCCACACCACTAGAATATTGTCAATAAAACAAATCCACACTTTGATGAAGAGTCAATATTTGTTGGCAGGATGAAAAGTGCAGTTTTTACACTATTTTCGCCTAGATCATTCCATTGAAATCAGTGGGAACATTGAATTTACACACAGTAAGTAGCAAATGTTATTTTATTTTCCACAGGCATAGTGTAAAAGGTGTATGAGCGTGCCTTTGTAGTTGAGTGTGGGGAAACAATCAGTTGAAAAGGGAATGTTTATTGGGGGGGGTTTACTGTGATTGCGGGAACAGTTAATAAAAAAATAAATACAATTAAAAACCCCCCATAAGACATGGTATAAAGTGGGTCTCAGGAGGGTGTCTTTGTTAGTGGGTGGAGTCAGGGGAAAGAATCAGTTGAACAGGGAATTTGTTTTTAGGTATTAGGTGGAACGGTTAATAAAAAACATAAATAAATAAAATAAAATAAGAAATTGGTACATATGACAGAGACAGGGACCCATAAGCTGCAACTGAGGCAGACTGATAGTTGGCAGGATAAAGTATTTGGTAGAGGATGATTTGTAGGACTTAGACTTGTTGTAAGAGGCACAAGCCTTGAGGAAACATTGGTTAGTTGTAGGAAATAAGACTTGTGTTAGACTCAAGCCCCGAGGAAACATTGATTTATAAGTCTTAGACTTAATTGAGATACAAGTCGTGAGGAAACATTGATTAGTTGTAGGAAATCAGACTTGTGTCAGGCTCAAGCCCTGAGAAAACATTGATTTGTAGCACTTAGAATTGTTTGGCACAAACCCTAAGGTAACATTGATTTGTAGGACTTAAGCTTGTTAGAAACAAGCCCCCAACAAGTGTATTTTAAAGAACAAGCCCTGAGAAAAAAAATGATCTACTGGCATAGTGCCAGCAGGTTATGTTGTGTTGTCCATTGGCCACTGGCTACTGTGACTGTAGTTCTTGCTGCTGCTGCTGAGTTGTTTAAAGGGATAGTAATACTTCGTTTTAACTTTATTTTATTTTGTAGGCATTAAAAAACATGAAGAATGATATAAGTCTTATCTCTCAAACCTTTATGGTTTAAGAGATATTCACAAGCAAAGTTTCCCCCTCCCGCCCCTTTTTCCTAGTGTAAGCCATCTCTTCTCAGATGTGAATCTGGTTGTAAGACCAGACAGATAACAGAAGGGTACAATCTTCTTTGTATGAAAAGAATGAAAGCCCTTCCCCCCTTGACAAGTTTTTCAGCTTTTTCCCTTATCTTAATTGAAGATTGTCCCTCTCTACAGTCTACCTGGGCACCTCCCTTCTGATCTGGCTGAATGGGGGGGGGATACTTTGCTTGTGAATATCTCTTAAACCATAAAGGTTTGAGAGATAAGACTTATATCGTTCTTCATGTTTTTTTAATGCCTACAAAATAAAATAAAGATAAAGTGAAGTATTACTATCCCTTTAAACAGCAGGATGATTAGGTAGCTCAAAGGGAATGGGATCAACAACAGCAGTAACATGGGTGATGGATGATGAAGGTACCACTTTTCCCAATTAGCAGTGATGCTCTAGAAGCAGTAGCTGCACCATAACTAACCCTCATCACTTTAGGTATATGTTGAAAAAAGAAGAAATTGGCCAATAATGCTTGTCCACCTGCCCCTCCTTCAAAAACATGGATGTATTGTTACTACAATATACATTTTTCCATTGAGATTAGTAACTGTACCTTTCATCAGCAACTGTAATGTGCACAGTGTGTGGTAAATAAGGGAAGGACTGGGAACAATGGGCACATCTGCACTCACATCAAACACCTAGCATAACTCTATCCAAACACCATGATGCTTAGGGTCCCCAATGTGAAATACCCCCACCAGAAACCAAGTACTGCTGCTGTTACTATGCCCCTTGTCCACTCCCTGCTAAGAACAAATATCAACTAGCATACAGTTTAAAAATAATGATGAACCCTCCCTGCCACTAGCTTAGCAGGATGTAATCTCCTCAAATGCCACTTTATGCCCCAGTTGCAATTAACCTTCTCCACACTGCCATGTTTGGTCAGTGCACCACAGAGTGTGCAATGGATGGACACAACCTGTCACATCCTGACATCTGCTGAATGGCCATCAACTGGTGGGGGAGGTAAAGACAAATGAGATGGATTTCCAGAAGATGTAGTTACCCTAGAGCAAGAAGGTGATGGAAAGCCAGGTGTTTCACTCGCCATTGAACTTGCAGCTTCTGGCGGGGTTTCTCTATTCTTCCTCCTCACCTTGCCTCTTGTTGCCTTTGGGGAGAATCAGTGGGTACAGCAACAGTGGTGCCCAATTTCTTTGGTTGGTGCTTGGCTTTAACGTGTTTCACATAAATGCTATGGTGTCTGTGTTTCATGTGTGTTATCAGGGAGGTTGTGCCAAGGTGTGTTCCCTCCTTTCCCTTGTTCACTGACTTGTCACAAATTGTGCTCAGTGCCATCGCTGATGACTGGACTGTGCCTGCCCCAAAAAAACACCCAGGACCTCAGGGGGAGGGGAAAGGTGGAGAAGAATGGCCTCTTTCTTCTTCTCCTCCACATTCCCCTTGACTGGCTGGGGCCAAGGATGATGTTGCTGCTGTTGATGCTACTGCCTTAGAATCAGCACTGCAACTAGGACCAGTGGTATTGCTGCTGGCAAGTGGAACCTGTCCTACTCCCACATCACTTGCTGACCACATTCTCACCACAGTGGTCTGTGGCACACTAGCCTGCTCCTCAGCATCCTGCTGCCTTTGCAACTCAGCAGAAGGAGGAATTAAAGCAGTAGCAATCTCTGCAAATTCCAAAAGCTCACTGCTGGTGATGGTGGTGGTGCCCATGCCCATTCCTGTCTCCCATCCCTTCTCAGTTTGGGCTAAAAAGGCCATTAATGTATCTTCCACCCCATCTTCTCCACCATCATCATCACCACCACCAGTCCTTCCTTACTGCTGCTGCTCTATTACAGACACCTCAACGTTTGTAGGAGGTGATCAGAAATGTGACAGAGGGTCCCCTAATGTCACACTTACCATCTCTTGTTGACCTGAAGAAGGCAGATTGGCATCACTAGCAGCAGGAACAGCTGTGCTCCTTGCAGTGGTGGTATTATTGATGCTAGGCAACAGTTCTGCATTCTTCAGGATAATGTTCCACCTGCCGTGGAGGGAAGGGGATTCCCAAGGCCAGGGGAATGTTGTGGGCTCCCTTGACCACTAGTCTAGCCACTCTGCATTACTTTCCCTACAACTCCACTTAAGCTAGTCCCACCAGCTGCTTCACCATTACTTTTAATACTACGAACACCAACCACATCAATTTCAGTCCCTGAGTCTTCCTCCTCAGTAATATGATCACCCCATCCTTCACTCCTAACACTCTGCATAAGCTGCTGGACCTTCTTAGTAGTAGTACTAGTGGTGGAACTGCTTAGGGATGGCAAGTATAACTTAGGGTCCCCTGCTGACACACTTGGCATCATCTTCTTCTACCCCCTCCTGAGAATTATAAGACATGCTGGCAGCAGGTTCAGCACTGGTAACAGACACAGCACTGGCAGCAGTTTCAGCAGACACATGTAGGTGACCTGATCTGCTCACTTTACTTCCATCTTCTTCCACTGCCCTTGACAAAAATTTCCCCAAGATCCCTAGGGTGAAGTAAGGGGACCATCCATCATTAGATCTGGGGAACCAGGTCATCCATACCCTTTCATGTTGGTGTTAGTGGTCACTTCATCCTCCTCAGACTCACTGGACGCATAACGGTCCGTCCAGATCATTCTTTTATTGTTATTAAACTTGCTCATAGTGATAGTCACTATGAGCCTCTTCTGCCTCAGTTTTGCAAACCAACTCACAGCACAACAGCCTAGAACCTCTCTCTCTCTCTGTAGTTGCTTGTATTTCGTGTCCTGGAAAATGGCACGTTTTTATAGAGAAAAGGTGAAAACCTGTGATTAAAGGGGCAAAAATGTTTTAGCCATTGAATAAATAGCAAAAAATGTTTGCCAATGAGTGAAAATGGCAAAGATGTTAGTTGCTTTATTTAAAGTGGATTTTCTTGTAAAAAAGTGGACAACTTAAACCACATGGTTTTCGGAGATTTTTTCACAGGAACACAAAGGGACCTTTTACCCACCCATAATGCTCATAGTCTTAGCCAACACTATAAGCTTCTGTGATCCTTATTTCATGAATTAAATAGCTTTAAAATCCATTTCTGCACTCTCTAATTCTCTAGCTTCTGTTCACTTCCTGGTATCATGTTTTTGGTGTGAAAAGGAGAGAGAGAGACACGTAGTAAATGGGCAGAAAGTTTGTATCCATTGAAAGACATAGGCAAAATATTTTTGGTGTAGGCGAATTAGACACTTTTTAAGAATTTCTTGTGAAAAAGCTGAGAACCACTTGGTTTTAGCTGCATTTCTTGCGAGAACACAAAGGAACATTTCGACCTGCATACCTCTCACTGAAATATGTTTTTTTTCTCCCTTCCCTCTGATTTCTAGGGTATTGAGGAAGATCAGGGTGGTGAGGGAGCAATTAATACTGACTTACTGGCCTCCTGAGCATTGTTCTTGGATCTTCTCACTCTGTCTGTTGCCAAGCTGCTTCATCTTTCATCCTTCTGGACCTCCTGACTCGCCTGTGTCACCTAGAGGTGGAAAAGTGACAGCTTGGCTCTGGAATCCAACATTCTGAGAAAGAAAGGTTTCTTTGAACCTTTCATCACTATTCTGATAAAGGCCCAAATGTTGGTTTCATCCACTGTATATTATAGGGTCTGGTCCTTGTTTTAGAAATGATGTGAGGGCCAGGGGTCATTGTTGCTTCCCTTTAGTCTTTCCTCTGTTCTGGTCTTCCTTAATGGTGGGGCATCAGAAAGGACTTAGTCTTAGTCCTATCAAGGTACATATTTCATCTCTTGTTTTTTAGAGGCATATTGCCTTTTTGTAGATGTGCAAACTCTTGTGCTTAGCCAGTCTTTCAGGATCCCACTCCCCCAGGACTTGAACTTGGTCCCGTAAGTTTGTGAAAAGGCTCCTTTTGAGCTCTGTCTTCTGTTTTCCTTCACTTAGACAGTTTTTCTGCTTGTGATTTTGTCTGTTTGGTCGGTGCGTGGCTGAACTACAGTCTTTGTCCTATAAGCCTCACTTTCTAATATTTCATTCAGATAGGGTGGTCTTGCAAACTCCCTTTGGGTTTCTCCACAAAGTAGTTTCTGAATTTCACAGTAACCAGGAAATTATTCTTCCTTCTTTTTATCAGGATCTATCTAACAGACGGGAGCTTGATGTACTATGTTCATTGCATGGAACGTTTTTCAAAAATCAGGCTCACTTTTTTTTTTTATTTCTGAGGGTCCTTGTGCTAGCCAAGCTGCATCTAAGGTGAAGGCAGCTTCTTTAATCAAAGTGACCATTTGCCAGAACTATGTTCTTTGGGAAGAGCTTGTGCCCTTTTGGGTCACTTTTCATTCCACTAGAGCAGCGGGTGTTTCCTGCGCCTATAAGAACCAGGACAATGAGGAGCAGTTGTGAAAAGCAACATGGTCATCACTTTACAATTTTACTAAACATTACTGAGTCAATGTTCTTGCTTCATCTGAATCCATTTTTCAACAGAAGGTCCTACATGCTGTATTGACTGTGCAAGAGTCCATCTTGCCTTTACTTCTAGTGTGTTGATGTCTGTTGTCATCTTTGGTTCATATTTGTTTCTGGCTTGTCTCTTCTGAGACGCTTGTGTTTTGGGTTTTTTCCTCTCCCTCACTGCAATCTTGGTGGGATAGCTTTGGTATATCCCCATGGTTCTTGTGTTCCATAGTGGACAAAAGAGAAAAGGGGATTCTTGTATACTTAACAATAAGTTATTTTCTCTTAATCCTTGTAAACAAGGAACTTCCCTGTTGTTGTTGTCTGAGTTCCAGGCAGGGGAGTCCTTTGGGTTCTCCAGTTCAGATGACCACTTTCCTGCCCTACTTCTTTTTTTGATCTTTGCTATTAAACTGAGCACATATTATGGGGTAAATGGAGTAGGGAGGGGGTCTCAACCTCCAGATATCTCTTTTTTATGCAAATACTTTACCCCATGGTTTCATAGAAAATACATCAAAAAAACCCTTTTCAAAGTCCCACACCTTCGTAAAATAAGAGATGAGCCCTTAATTTGCTGATAGAGCTGCATCACTTGCACAAAGCGAAAAAAGGGGACAAACAACAACCCTCTAGCACAACCTTGGCAAATAAAGCCTAAGTACCCATCTTCATTTGGTGAGAAAAAATTCACAATATATGACACACACACAGCACCCATAACTATTTTGCATGTTCAATTAAAAATATATCCAGTCCCCTGACTTCTACTGCAGAACCATTAGTTTAATAAGGAACCGCGCTCATCCTGAAATTGGCTTGCACAAGTATCCCATACAAACTTTAATCCAATAATGTTCCTCTAGCATCAGTCACAGCATCAGGGGACACACAACATACTCATTCACGCTGGTGAGATCTCCCTAGATCTCACCTGTATATTAATTCTTAGATTTGTAAATGTTATACTACAGATTTGAGTGATTCTTTTGGCACTCTGTCACTTTATATTGTGACTAATGATTGTGACTGTGATTTTCTAATGGATGAATATGAGACAGTGGGGGACTACCTGTGTGTTTATAGAAGTGTCAGCAGTTAATTTCCAATAGACTCCACATGCCTTCAGGCATAACTGCAAATCCAGCAATGGTCAAAGAATTCTGTGAAGTCCATACACATACAACTGCATGCTTACACACACACATCTTTAATTAATAAACCACACAAGGCTTGGATTCATTAGAAAAGTTGGATGAAGAATGGCAATTTAGTCCCATTTTGACCTTTTCATATCACAAAGCAGTCTCTTATATGCACCCATGTGAAAGGCAGATGAGAATTTATTCTGCTTGAGGTTATAATCAGAAAGCAAAAAAGACATATTTGTAAAGCATTCATTAATGAATTAAACAATTTGTATGATAAAACCAACTATTGAGTTGAATTTAGAAACGGAAGGAATATAATTTGTTCTACTGTGTCTTACTACTAACTTCAAAATGCATGATTCCTATCAGTGTTCACTCTAAGGACAGCAACCCAGCATGACAGAGAGACCTACGGGGTTTTGAAAGCTTACACTCTAAAGCTATTCATTTAGCCAATTCTTTTACTCTTATGATCTCCTGCTCAACCTAGTACTGAAAAAATTAAAGAGGATTGCTTGTGAAGGGCTGTTTTGAATAACAGATGCACCATACAGTTATGCTCAATTTGTTTTTACTATAACATTTTATTTATGTATATAGAAATTCAAGTGACAAAAATTAAATAAGAACATGGATTACAGAGCAGATTACGAACAATTAGCATTCAGGTACTTCATGTCTTAGCCAAATGTTACCTTGCCTACTCACTGAGGATGATGTACATACCTGAGAACTTGTTCATCTTGAGTCCCTGGAGAGGACTCACGTGCTGCAGACCAGAGGATGTCAGTGATGCGATTCATGTCATAAAGAGGGTGGGGCTTAATTGTGTAGATAGTATTTCAGTCATAAAATGTGTGTGAAGTGAGCAGAAAAGGTTGAGAAGGAACAGAAACTAATTAAAGCCAATAAATCAGCATTTGTTCCCAGAGGCCCAATAATTCAGTCTGAAAACCAGTGTTTCTGGGGTAGATCTGGAGGGTTCCCAGGCATGGTGATGTAGCAAAGTAGGCAATTCTAGGGCACCAGGGCACATGCTAGAGAGGTTTCCATTTAAATCTCCAGTTAAATCAATCTGAATATGGGAAATTCTTAGTACATCAGTTTCACCAGCCTTGGTAGTATCCTTATTTTACTCAGCAGGAATAGCCCCATAAAATATGTTTTCATACAAAAGTGTTTACTGCTCCTTTAAAGGGATAGTAATGTTTCATAATAAAAGTGGCTCTAATTAATCATCATAGTATTTGGACTTTGGAGAGTGTTATTTCAATTCTGTCAGATTTGTAGTTCAAGAGTAATTCAATGACAAAATATCCCCCTCCTGTCCCTTTTACTGATGTAACACTGTTCAGCCAGATCAGAAGGGAGGTGCTCAGATAGACTGCAGAGAGGGACAATCCTCAATTAAGGTAAGGGAAAAACCTGAAAAACTTGTCAAGGGGGGCAGGGCTTTCAATTTTTCTCGTAGGAAGAAGATTGACCCCTGCTGTTATCTGTCTGGTCTATGGACTACATTCCACATCTGAGAAGAGATTGCTTACACTAGGTAAAAGGGGCGGGAGGGGAAACTTTGCTTGTGAGTATCTTTCAAACCATAAAGGTTTGAGAGATAAGACATATCGTTCTTCATGTTTTTTTAATGTCTACAAAATAAAATAAAGATAAAACGAAGTATTACTATCCCTTTAAGTGTCAGTGAATGGGGAAGTAATAAAGGACTAAGACAGAAACAGTCTGCATGAGTTGCCTTCATTAGCATAATCTATCTAAAAAATAGAAAATACATTTTGTAACTAAAAAGTTGCTTAACCTAAACACTACATTGGTGATTTTAAAAAGTTTTCAAAATCCCCTATTTGTAGCATGAACCATTTTTTTATTTAAAAAATTAGTTTATAAATTATTTAGATTTATGGATTATACTAAATAACCCCTTAAGGACCATGTCAGGTGCTATGACATTCACGCAGTTTATACCCTTAAGCACAGGCGATGGTCATAGCACGTCACATACTCCTGCAGGAGTGCTGTAAGTAAAAACGGGGTCTGAAATTGACCGCTCCAAGAATGGATCTGTCTTTCTCAGACCCCAGCTTGGCTCGCTGGTACAAGTCAGCAAGGATCAAACAGGTCTTTAAGGGAAGGTAATTTAATAGGGGTTAAGGTATATTTTGCAAGCACGTCCCATCTTAACCCTATATTAAATCCTCCACTAACCGACACTTAACCCTTTTTGTGCAAAGGGAGTTGGTCAATCCATTGCTGAGCAGTGTCAGGGAGTGGGGGTGGTAATGTAGGGCTAAAACAGGAAGTGCCTTAACAGCATGCTTTAATTAGCAGTATCTCTATGTAGCACAAAAACTAAATTAAAAAAAAAATGGCTAATATAACATATAGGTGATTTTAAAAGCTCTTTCAATCAAAACTCAGTTAACTTATGTATAAACTCCTTGAACCTACTGAATGTTTAATCCACACAAAAGTGGGCATTTTTTTAACCCAGGATTTACTAAAGGTATAACAGTTTGCCACATTTTACAATTAGACAGGACCAGAAATCTTGTTTTATACATGTAGATCAAACCTGGACTATTGATTGATGAGGTGATTTAGTTTTTTGGATGGTTGTAATTTATGATAAAACATATTCAAACAAGAATTTGAAGATAGCAGATATCTATTAATATACCTTATTCCTGCAGATCTTCTCACCACTAGGAACGCATCAATCGCATAGCAAAATAACCACCAGAAACTTGCACTGTAAAACAGCTGTATCCACATCTGCAGAACGAAAAACACACAATTGGAAACATATATAGTATTGGTACACAAAAAAAACATTTTTTTTCAGGTTCAGGCTTTGAGTCCTGGACCAAGGGCTTGATACTATTAGGGCTGCTAAATCAGTTGTTGGCCAATAAAGTTCTGGGAGGTACACAAATCTTTTACACTGTTGGAATTCTATTCCTTGTCTACCATCCACTGCAATGAGTGTTTGTTGAAATAACTCATATTGTGGCCTACAGCTTGTCCCAGCTTTCTGTTTCCACATCTTAATATGCTGAATAGTATGAGTAGTGAAACATCAAAGGAATCTAATCAACTCTCAATGTTTGACATAGTGTCAACACCGACCATGAGCTAGAAACACAGTCATCCTCCTCCCACCCTCCAAAACACTAACCTTAAAAGTACCCCCACCCCAGCCCTCCCCCTACACCTAATATCACCAATAAAGTTGAATAAAATCCTAGCTCTATCACTGTCTTATGTCACATTCCCCACAGCTGTAACAATAAACATTTACCTTGGAGGTCCAGCGGTGTCTTCTTCACCCTCATCCTCCTTTGTTTTCTCCCTCAATTAAAATAAATAAAATAAACCCCCCCCCCACACTGTTGCCACATCTGCCGCAGTTGATGACTCTGCCTTTAAGAAAGAGAAAAAAAAATTGTCATTCCCTGAGCCAGTGTGAGGGAAATATGAAAAGAGATTTATATGGCCAATCTCTGTTCAAATTGGTTTCCACAATACCACTGGCTGGGATGTGGGGTTACAAAGGGCATGGAATATGCTCTACAGTAACCTCACCTCCCAGCTAATCAAGATCTAGCTGGAGGGGTCACAAATCCATGTTTAGTCATCCCTCCAGCTATTCAGTCATTGGCTAGCTGGAGGGATGATGAAACAAGCATTTGCTTGATGCTAATTGGCTGGGAGGTGAGGTTCCTGCAGGGTATGTTCTATGCCCTGTGTAAGATAGAGTTGCCATATAAAAAACAATCTCTGTTCAGATTTCCCTCACAGGGTTCTTTTTTTTAACTTTCTCATAGGTGGTGGCTTCAGCAACAGACATGACAGAGGTGGCGCCAATGTGGGGATTTAATTTTTTTTATTTATATTTTTAATTGCAGGTGAAGATGCAGGAGGACCAGGGTGAAGAAGACACCACTGGACCTCCAGCTTCCAGGTAAGTGTGTTATTGTTACAGCTGTGTGGAGGGGATAATGGGACATAGGACAGTGTTAGGGTTTAGGGGGGATTAATCCTTTGAGTGGCAGAGGGGAATGCAATGCATTGCATACTCCTCTGGCAGTCAGCGGGTTATTTATTGTTTTGTTTTAATTATGTTTTTGATAACTTGGATGCATTGATATGGGTTTAGGGGTTTTTTTTGTTTAAGAAGGGAGGAAGATCCAAACCAGGAAATTATAGACCTGTGAGCTTGACTTCCATAGTGGGTAAGATACTAGAAGGGTTATTAACTGACAGTATTCAGAACTATGTGAAGACAAATATCATTAGTAGGAATCAGCATGGTTTCATGAAGAACAGATCATGTCAGACTAATTTACTTGCATTTTATGAAAGAGTGAGTAGTAATTTGGACAGGGGAATTGCTGTTTATGTAGTATACTTGGATTTTGCAAAAGCCTTTGATACAGTGCCTCACAACAGGTTACTGCATAAATTAAAAGGCTTCGGTTTGGGCGGTTTTATCTGTACATGGATTGAGAACTGGTTAAATTATAGATGGCAGAGAGTTGTTGTAAATGTAACTTTTTCAAATTGGTCTAAGGTTATAAGTGGGGTGCCGCAGGGTTCAGTCCTGAGACCAATGCTTTTTAATTTGTTTATTAATGATCTAGAAGTGGGAATTGAAAGTAGCATCTCAATCTTTGCTGATGACACTAAGCAAACTAAGGAAATACATACAGAGCTGGATGTTTTTTCCCTACAGAAGGATTTAGATAAACTAAGTGAATGGGCAGAAAAGTGGCAGATGTCATTTAATATAGAAAAATGAAAGGTTATGCATTTGGGCTGTAGAAACAAACTTGCTACATATAGTCTAAATGGGAGACAACTTGGGAAATCCTCATTAGAGAAAGATTTAGGAGTACTGATAGGCAATAGACTTCACAGCAGTGTGCAGTCACTCAGCTGCTGCAAGAGCAAATAGAGTACTAGCCTGCATAAAAAGAGGTGTAGAAGCAATGGATGCTAATATTATCCTACCTCTGTATAAATCCTTGGTTAGGCCTCATCTAGAATATGGAGTACAATTTTGGGCGCCTGTTCTAAAAAAAAGACATTACTGAACTGGAAAAGGTGCAGAGACGTGCAACAAAACTGATAAAGGGATTGGAGGATCTGAGTTACAAAGAGAGACTAGCCAAACTGGGCTTGTTTACATTAGAGAAGAGATGTCTAAGGGGTGATATGATTACCATTTACAAATACATTCAAGGTCAATACAAAGAACTATCCAATGAATTATTTATGCAAAGAGCTGAGCTAAGAACAAGAGGTCATCCATTAAGACTAGAGGAAAGGCGCTTTTGACTAAAACAAAGGCAGGGATTCTTTACAGTAAGGGTGGTAAGGCTATGGAATTCTTTGCCTCGTGATGTTGTGCGTGCATATAATGCAACTGCATTCAAAAAAGCAATGGATGCTTATCTAGCACAGAACAATATTGACAATTATGACAGATGGCTTCAAAGCAAATAGGATATTGATCCGGGGAACTATATGACTACCAATTGGAGTAAGGAAGGAATAATTCCCCCACACACGCACATACACTTGGGACTAGATTGGAAATGGCTCCAGAGGGCTTCTTTTTTTTTTGCCTTCCTCTGGATCAACAGGGGTGTTTTTGGCATGGGCTGGACTTGATGGACACATGTCTTTTTTCAGCCTTATCTACTATGTTACTATGTTACTATCCATGGGCAATAGTGTCGGGATGCCTAGTGGCACATGTGTGTTTGTTATTCAACTACTTTTCTATTACACATTGGTGGTTTTTACCACGCGTTAAGAACTCAATGCTTATGTTTGTTCGGTTCTAAAACACCTGCAGAAAAGATAGTGCCTGAAAGCGTGCTAATAGCCACCGCATGTAATAGAATGGGACATGGATGTTTTGTCCTATTGCTTTCAAATGGCCCTAATGTTGCACTCATTGTGCTTTTCTAACTGGCAGTATTTTGTCACATCACAAACTATCACAGAATACCAAACTGAAACTTAAACTATAGCCATTAGTTTGGTTGCAAGAACAATGGTAATAGATTCAAGTTCCAAGTTGGGAATCCAAACCCTAAATTAAAGGGGTATTTGTATACCTTTTATCTCCACTGTATTCCAAGCGCACAGCTGTAAAGTTGCTTTCATTAATGCAGCTGACCTAAAATCTCCACTTAAACATGCCTTTGAGGGCAATAGATTGTACCCATGTTGTTCTGAAGTGTGTTTGGGCAGGCATAAGGAGGTTGATTGTTGTGAAGAAGGAGACTGACAAGGCAAGCCTGGCTATAACAATCACAATATGATTACAGTTTATTGCAGAAGGTTAAGCCCCCTTCTCTGTAGATCAGTGATGGGCAACTTGAGGCCCTTCAGCTGTTCTGGACTACAATTCCCATTGTCCACAGCAGGCCTTTAGCTCAGTCATACCAGAGATGTGGTGTTCTGCTTCATTTGAGGCTGGTGCTTCTCTGACTGCTCCACTGCCCAAATATTATAATGGCCTTTGCGTTTTAGCGACAACCAGTTGGAGTGGGCAGCAGTGTAGTCCCGGTGATGTCACTGCTATTGAGCCAGATCAGCCAGCTCTGAGCATTTAGTCTGTTATGGTTACAATAACAAGAATGCTCAGAGGCAAATATACAGTAAACACCATAATACAATGGGACATTGCCAGCTATAATGTCAGAAACTGCACCAATTATTCTCAAATTCCCATTGATTTAAACGGAGATTATAATCCATTATATTCTAGAGAAGTCTCTGATGCATTGTGACCTTTCCAACCTCTGTGTGGATATCTGTAAATTGCTTAAAATGTTGTCATCCCTTCTGCATGCACTAATGAAATGCAAGAGAACACTGGAAAGTGTAATGTTGGGAGGTAAAGTACACCCTGTAAGTTTACCAACAACAGAGGAATAACATATGAATAGGGTTTCTTAGCAAAATGGGAGAAATAAGAATCAGAAATTAAAGTGAAAAGACAGGTTTAGCATATCTTAACTAAAGGTCCAATAACTTTATTTTGAAAGGGCTGCTCATGTATGTGTTTTCATCCAGCATGTCATCCAGCATGTTATTTTCAAAATCATCATAACTAAAACTTTTAAATATTCCCTTACAAAGCTCTCTGCTTTTTTATCATGATCACTTCTATGTTTTATTTGCTACTGCAGCAACAAAGGGCCTGCCTAGCACATGACTTAAATAGGATTTCATCAAAGACCTGGATGTCTTTCTATTCCTTGTGACGGCGAAAACTTGCAATAAGTGAGACTGTGCTGTTAATTCAGTGTAGCCACAACACTCTTGAGGCTGTTGCACTAAAACCAATGGGACTCATGGGAGCAATTCTGGAACAAATCTGCTGCACCACAGGAGGTAAATTCCTATTGATTTAAATTAGGCTTTTAACCTCTTTTATGCTAGAGAGGTCTCCGATTCATTATGAAACAATGAGTTGGAGAGACACTTCTCTTGCATTCATGGTGTTAAAAGTCCTATTTAAATCAAAAGGAACATGATCACATTGGTATTCCTCCCGTTGATTTGGTCCATAATAGCTCTTTTGTGCATAAGGCCCATATGTTCTGGACTAGGGGTGGACAACCTATGGTACATCTCCCCTCTGGTGTTTTTTTGCCAACAGACAGCAGAGGATAATGGGAATTATAGAACAAAAACAGTAGGAGAGCCATAGGTTGTCCACCCCTAGGGGTGAGATGGCCTAAGACGTGAAAAAGTGGTCATGACTTCTCTAGTGATATCACTTTTCCAAGTCCTATGTTATTCTATGGAGCTAATTTACTAACATTTCTTCAGTTTTGGAGATGTTAGTGCATAGGCTCCATAGAATAACATAAGAACTGGAGAAGTGATGTCACTGGAGAAGTCATCTCCACTTTATCACCTCTTTATCACGCAATCAAACTGTTATGCAGAATAAAGACCGCGTTAGTCAGAAATCCTTCCTCAGCCGACACTGGCAAGATGTTTTGCAGCCAGGTGGTACTGTTGTTGTTTGTTAAAGCTGAGTGTCTCAGACACAAGCTTTACATACAAATATTAAACAACAGCATCACCTGGCTATAAAACAACTTAAACTCAAGCTATCTTAATAACTTTTGAAAGAAACATCTCCAAGCTTTGAAGCATGTAATGTGATCAGACTGACACTTGGTGCAGGTGCTTAGTAATCTATCATTCTAAGCAAAATGTGAGAGGATTCTGAGGACGAACAACAGTACAATGGCCTGTTCTATGGCTAGACACCGCTCAGAAGCATCATGTTTTAGCTCTCTAGTGCCATTACAGAGGAGAAATTTCTACATGCATTTTAGACTAATCCCACCCAAAAGGCCAGTCCAGTTCCAAAATGATGGGCAAGTTCCCCCTGCACTGGAACACCAGCTAACCCCCAACGTACACTCTCTCATTCTGCAAGTGTGCACAGGAAATCCTGCAATCCTGCAGTGTGTGTTTATCATCAGCATTCTGCATTTAATTTACTCACATTAATTAAATGAGGCTGTTAATCCCTTGAATACTAGGCAGATGAAGCACTCTCTAGCATTCAAGAGGTTAAAAGCTCCATTGAAATCAATGAGAATTCTGTGAGTTTGTATTTGTCCCCTCTGGTGCTGTTGGTTTGGCCCAGAATTACTCCATCAACCTCAGTTATTCCTCGTTCTATTTGAAACTATGGATGTTATTCGTCAAAATAAAGAGGTGTAATTTTGGAGCATACTCACCATCATCATAGGCTTGCAATGTCTCTTTGAAAGGAACAAAAACACAGATTCCTTTTGACAGGTGCCTTCTTCTTCAGGACCACTGGCAGGTGAGAACTCTTCCCTCCAGTGGCCTCATTGATGAGATCCTTGAGTTCAGACCCGAACAAGGAAGAACCCTGAAAAGGCAAAGACAGCAGAGCCTACTTAGAGGCCGTGTCAGCCAACCAGATCTTAAGCCAAAGAGTCCGTCTGGCTACCACAGACATGGTAGATGCCCTGGCTACCAAACACACAGCATCAAACAGGGCGGCAGAGACATAATGCTGAGCCTCAGCAATGTTCGCAAGAAGACGAAACATGTCAGAAGTAGAGGCTCCATGATGTACAGCAGAATTGAGCTGTTCAGTCCAAACAGCCACAGCCCTATTTACCCATGCAGCCGCAAAGGTAGGGAGAAGGGCAGAGCCCGCAGTCACAAAAATAGCTTTGAGAGAAGTCTCAAGCTTCTTGTCAGTCCAGTCTTTAAGAGCAGAGGCATCAGCATCTGGTAAGGCAGTTGATTTAGAAAGCCTGGAAACTGGGGCATCCACTTTAGGGTGATGAATCCACTGAGTAAGGGCCGTTTCAGAAAATGGATAAAGTTTAGCAAACTTCTTAGGCACAGAAGGTTTCTAGTCTGGAAATTTCCACTCCTCTGACACCAAGCAGTCAAGGGTGGGATTAGGTGGAAAGCAGGCATGGGGCCTAACAGGCTCCTGGAAAACATCAGAGGGGTCAGAAGACACCTCCTGCACCAAGGGAATGTTCAGGGTAGACAACACAGCCCTGATCAGTCCCTCAGCAGAGGGAATGGGGTCTGTCTCGAAGAGGTCCCCAAAAAACTGAGATGAAGGAACAGCTCAACAGTCATCATCTTCAGAGTGCACCAATAATTCCTCCTCAGAGGAATCAGACACATCAGGTACACCCGGAGGTTTAGGCAGGGAAGATCTGATAGGGGCGGGGGTCTGCAAGGAATTGAAGACCCCCTGTAAGGTGGATGGAAGGAGTTGTAAGGTGGACCAGAGGTCCCTTGTAGTAGCCTTAAACTCTTGCATCCATATTGGGTCTAGCGCATGGCTGGAGGCCCCAGCAGGAGATTCAGGGGCAGCAGAGCATGCTGGGCAAACATGACCTGAGTATTCTCTAGGTAACCCTGATTGACATGAGGAGCAATGAGCAATGGGGGACACATACACTCCAGTATCCTTAGTCTTAGGTTTAGCCCCAAGCTCTAACAGAGTAGACATTCTCCCAGAGTCAAAACGGTCAAAGTATCAAAACACCCACAATAAAGCATGTATGATAATTAATGCACCCCAGAAACACTAAAATAAGACTTATCTGGTAGGCAAAGGGTTAAGCGGAGGAGGAGAGAAGGAGAGTCCAAGCCCTGCGTAGGATACTCGGTCTGCGAATACACAAAATGGCTGCCGCAACGGGAGCCAATCGTAAACGAGCTCGCAAAGTTTCTCTGACAAAGTACCCCAGCAGTACCCCTAAAGCCCCCAACATCCCCAGAATGTTGACCGGATGACAGAGCAAGAGAAAACCAACACAATGAGCCATCTCTGACCACGCTATGTGGAGCAGTTGCAGAGATAAGTCCCAAACTGTAAAGTCCAATAGAAGTGAATGGAGCAATGGCATCTATGTGGTAAGCGCACGCAGTAAGGGAGCGGAACATAAAGTGAGCGAGGTGAATACCAACGGGAAACCACTCAAAAAACACTGAACACAACAAGGAAAGTGTCCCAAAACCCCCAAAAAGGTGCTAACCAGCAATAAAAGGGTTAAGTTACCACATAAACTTGCTCCAAACACCTCACAGACATACAGAATAAACCCAATGAGTACATGAGTATGTAATAGGAACTCCAATAGAGACCCCTGTGTGGAGGGGAAGCATGGGACATGTGGACCTCAGCACTCAAAGGGTGCTCACCTTTTTCAGCAGGTCTTCTGTCTTCAGATTACCATATATCAAGAAGAAGCCTCGGTGGGCAACTCCTGGGGCAAGAACTTGCAGCCAAGATTTTCCCCCCAGGGCTTATGTCCATAAAAGTGCCTGGTAAACTGAGCTGTGCACATTTGGGTGATGGGAATTGTCAGTGACGGTAATCCGCCTAATGGTGGTATTCCATTTCTAACAGAAAAATAATAAAAAAGCTAAAACTATAGCAGAACTATTCTCTTCCAAGCTAAGGAGAGGAGGTGGGCTCCACCGAGCAGTCACTTCCCAGAAATGTTCCTGCCTATTAAAGGGGCTGATCACCTACCCAAAGTTACCAGTAAACTGTATTGGACAGCAGAGAAAAAAATATGGTGACGGTCATTAAGGGGTTAATCATTTATGCAATTACCCAGGCCATAATTATGACCGTGGCATAATTTGCAACGACACAGTTTAGTACTGGAATTTTGGAGTAAACCTATTAGAAATAAATTTCCACCAAAATCAATGCTAATTTTTAACACATAAGATACAGTTGTATGCTCCATATTTATTAAACGTTTGTCTTGTTACAGATATCCCATAGGATCTGACTAGGACCTGTCATCTTACGATAAGATGAGTTTGTTTTAAAGATAATTGAACAATGACTATATGTTATACTAGCCATTTATTTGTCATATAAATAATTTCTAAGAAATTAACTTTCATCTGTGGGTAACACAATGTGTCACTTTATACTAATTTGTTTATGTGGTGGACGAATACTATCACACAAGTGGATGATTGTGCATTAAAGCAGAACTTACATGGTCCTACAACTAAATGTCAAATACGTTAGGCAATCGTCTTATAAGTATTTAGTTATTTTGTAATCTGACCCGTTATCAATGTAGCAACCACGATCAGGCCGCCGCCATCTTGGTGAAAAATGTCCACTGCGCATGCTTCAGTTGTTTGTGTCAATCAAGAAGGATGTCCCTGCGCACATGCGCACTAGAAACAATGACCTCACGCTCCCATCCATACAGGAGCATTACAGTCTGCGCTCTGGATTGGGGCTAAGACGTTAGGGAAGTTAATTGCTGATACACTGCCTATAAATAGAGTAGTGAATACATACTAAAAACAAAAGTTGTTTAAAAGAAATAGGCAAATAAAACTTTATTATAATAAAATATGGGCATATTGTAAAAAATGTATTATAAATTATGGCAATATCGTACTTTTGCTACAATTGTATTCTGCTTATTTATACAGTGCGAGCGCTGTACATGAACGCGCTCGCACCTCACTGACATGACCTGGACACGCAGGATTCAAGGAGCGCGCCAGGTCACATGGTTTTGCAGGGACTGTCGTAACATTCAGGGGCAGGACAGACGCTTCACACACAAGCCCTGTGGGAGTGTCTTCTGCACCATACGGTACACAGCGGTAAAGCTCTGCCTGAAGCATACGTCATCAGGTAAAGATTTCATGTCTGTGTTGCTGAATTTATACACATTTAAAAGCGAAAAGACACACAACAGTATAAACAGGGGACACAAAAGAAGGTATGAAGCCACGATGATACAGAGGTGAAAGTTCCGCTATAAGTCAAGTACAAGAATTGATTCTGAGTCCTTACATCTGCCTGACATCAATGTACTTTGCTACACATGCCCCAAATCCTCCCCTTAACACCGTTTGCTCCAAGAAGAGAACAAGGGGTCAGTCCTTCAGCTTTTTGGGTTGGTCCTTTCCTCTACACTTTCCTTAGATCAATGTACTAAGCCAGGCATAGAGGAAGTGGTGTATGTATGTCATTTCCATGCACGTGCTATGGACCCAGCTTGTGGGACTTGTTGGTGTTGAAGACCAATGCTGGAGGGGTTTACTACTGAAGTGTTGCATGTAAAGTTTTGCGTCGTAAAATGATGCATGTGTTTTGCTGCGTTATTTGAAGTGTCACATTTAATGTTTTGCATCATAAAGTGACACAGATTCTACATTTTGCATCGCTCCGAATGGCGCATTCACCATTTCGTGCGTTAACGTGTCACAATATGGGTGCTATAATGACGCAATATGGGTGCAATATTGATGCATTATGGGTGCAATAGGGGTGCATTAAGGACGCAATATGGGTGCATTAGGGACACAGTATGGTTGCAAAACCCACCAAAACCAACCCAAAACCCAACCAAAATTAAACCCAAATCCAATCAAAAGCCACCAAATCCAACCCAAAACCAACCCAACCCCAAACCCACCAAATCCAACCCAAACCCACCAAAACCAACCCAAAACCCAACCAAAAACCAACCCAAATCCAATCCAAAATCCACCAAATCCAACCCAAAACCCAACCAATGACGCAAAACTTTACATGCAACACTTCAAATGGATACCTGCTGCAGGAGTATGACTGTCAGAATACACTGTTGCGGTCCTATATTGTGTGCATACCATTGATCGCAGTCACTGGTATTACAGACTAATGTTACGGCTGCTGCATGGTCAAATTCATACATTTGGACTCACTGTGTTATGACTAACTCTACAGCAAACCCACATACTGGTATCATTTCTATTAGCACAACAAGCGATGTTTGGACTAGAACATAAGTAACTATCATAATGTGCAAAGAATTAGCATAAGTATCATGCTGCACCACCAAAACATAATGATAAATTTAAAATTATTTATTTTACAGAAAAATGGCAAGCATGACATATAGGCAAGATTTAATTCTCTGTTAAACAAACTTAACATGTTTAAAGACTGTATGTTCAAAACAAACTGTAAGCTTTCGGGCAGGACCTCACTTCCAGTGTTTCACTTTGCAAAGCACCTGTAAACCTGTATTGTCTAAACCCTTAAATTGTAAAGTGCTGTGTACACTTGTGGCACTATGTAAATAAACATATTCATTCATTCAGAAAAGTGGAGGAATTCTGGCACAAACCATTTGCACTATAGGGGAGAACTAATAATTTCCATTCAGTTAAATGTGTATTTTAACTTCAATGCTAGAGAGGACACAAACCAATGCTTCACAGTGTTTTGGAGTCCTCTCTAACATTCAAGGGGTTAAATCCCCATTCAAATCAATGGAAATTGTTTACAGTTTTAGTTCTTCCCTATAGTGCAAATGGTTTGTGTCAGAATTCCTCCTCTTTTCTTCTGAACATATGGCCCTTACATTCACTTTCATTCTACACCTTGTGAAACAATATTTATCCCTTTGATTCTAAAGCATTGCTTTGAAATGTATTGGGATATAGCTAGAATCCAAGAGGTTAATAAATAATTTAAAATATGTATATAAAATAGCAAAAAATTGTACATACCGCACTTCCAACACAAAAAGCTGAGGGCCAAACATTTGTTGTGTTAATTAAGGACATATTCCCAATGAAGGCCGGGGAAGATACCCAAACTGTCGATCTCAGTAAAATGCCTAGAGAGTAAAATGTGTGTAAATTGTAATTTTTGAACACATCATTTAAATATATTAAATAATATATATATATATATAATTGCAAATGTATAAATACATCAAGCAGCAAGCGCACACTAGGGTCTGGTGAAAAATAAAAAAACACTTTTATTAAATTTGGTAAAAGATCAATGCTTCGACCCCCTTGGGGCCTTTCTCAAGACACTAAACCATATAAAAGAGCAACCTTAAATATAGTAGCTTGTTTGCACCTAAACACCACAAGGCGACTGCGACAGAGTCCTTGCACATCGTGGAGCACAGCGTATTGGACCGCATGTGGCATTAACCCTTGCAGTACCCAACTTTTCTCTCCACGCTCCACTTTAATTGGAGCTGTCATGATTGTCGTCCCCGGTGTCAGTGTACAAACAATGCACCGCAGTCAAGCTAATATAGGAGATACTGTAGGAACATGTAATATAAAGCTGATATTAAGTAGAATTTCAAAATCGAAACATAACCACTGTGCTGGGCGCAGGCCAGAGGGATAAACGCTGCCGACAGGAGCGTCAAAGAGACCCCAAACCATATAAAGCAATGTATAAGCACAACATTGAAACATTTCAACACAGTAACACACTTACACAAAATGTAGAAAGCTGAAATCTATCCGATGTGCAAAGAGCATTGTCTCATAACACGGGAAAGGAGCTGCCACCCATCGGAGGTGGTAATGCATTTAATCCTTATACCAGATTATTCCTTCCGATTGATGTTGTGGTGTGGTAATAGGACCTGAAAAAGTCCTCCAAATACTTAAAAGGTACCTGTTGCTCAGACCTGGCTCCACGTATGCTGCTATACAGCAGACCCTACGGAGTCCGATATTAGGTCCCAACTGGTGTGAATAATCCAAACCATATAAATGAACATTCCTTAACCCCTGGCTCTACATGTGCTGCTTCATGCAGACATCATGGAGTCCTATTACAGGGTCAAAAGGATGGAGAGCACATATTCTAGATTGCGGCTGTGTCACAAAAATACCTGATGGACATGTTCGGTTAAATACATTGAAGAAATTCCGATGGTATCATATGTGTATAATAAATGAAGGCAAAAGAACAATACAATAAATAGGCCTCTAAAAGCGCTCAATGTTCCCCAATATTAATGTGTGGCAGGCGGCCGCAACAACAAGTGGCGCCACAGCCGGCCACATCGTCAAAAGGAGGAAACCAGTCAGCAGATACCCCCCAGCACACGCACAGCTAGGATAAGGACGAGTGTGCCACACATACCCTCATGGGCAAATGTGGCACACCCGCTCCCATCGAACTTAATCAATATAATACAATAAATTGTGAAAAATAATAAATAGATTCAATAGTATGTCTAATAAGGAGGAAGGACAGTGAAATTAATTCATGTGAAGTATGTAAAATAATACAATTAGATGAACATACATCAGTGGCTGTAGGTGGTTCAGTTGCCCCACAAGGGAGGGCTTGACATGGAAATATGAACACACACATACAGTAGTGTCCCATAGCTCCCCGTCCATCGCACCTCCCACTGTCTCGGCATTCATCTACCACCAATAAACCGCTTAATAGTAAAAGATCATTGTGCACTTATGCACTCATACTAAGCAAAAAGGTAAATGAGAATAAACATATATACAAAAGTCTCATGATCAATATGAATATGAACCGGTAGCGACATATTTCGCCAAGTTTAATCACCCTTTACCATCATTACGGTATATGGCTATTGACCAAGTGCCCCCATTGACAAGAGGGGGTGATAGAGGAAAGATTTTATTACAAAAAGAGGCAAAGTGGATACAATTCTTGGATACAGTGGCACCTAAGGGCTTGAACGATAAACTTTCATTACATTGTTTTTTATGAATATTCATATTGATAATGAGACTTTTGAATATCTGAATTGTTTCAATGTTGTGCTTATACATTGCTTTATATGGTTTGGGGTCTCTTTGACGCTCCCGTCGGCAGCT
The DNA here is from genome assembly GCA_037306005.1 of Rhinophrynus dorsalis. Taxonomy (NCBI): domain Eukaryota; kingdom Metazoa; phylum Chordata; class Amphibia; order Anura; family Rhinophrynidae; genus Rhinophrynus; species Rhinophrynus dorsalis. The sequence goes on along the minus strand of CM074719.1, from coordinate 163,810,851 downwards.
TTTATCCCTCTGGCCCGCTCCCAGTACAGTGGTTATGTTTCAATTTTGAGGTGCTACTTAATATCAGTTTTATATTACATGTTGCTACAGTATCTCCTATATTAGCTTGACTGCGGTGCATTGTTTGTACACTGACACCGGGGAAGACAATCATGACAGCTTCAATTAAAGTGTAGCGTGGAGAGAAAAGTCGGGCACCGCAAGGGTTAATGCCGCTTGCAGTCCAATACATTGCGCTCCATGATGCGCAAGGACACTGTCGGAGTCGCCTCGTGGTGTTTAGGCGCCAACAAGCTACTATATTTAAGGTTGCTCTTTTATATGGTTTAGTGTCTTGAGAAAGGCCCCAAGGGGGTTGAAACGTTGATCTTTTACCAAATTTAATAAAAGTGTTTTTTTATTTTTCACCAGACTCTAGTGTGCGCTTGCTGCTTGATGTATTTATACATTTGCAGTTCTATATATGATTTTTCAGGCTGCACCGGGCAAGTAGTTTGTACTTTATTTTTGTAATATGGAGTGCCCACCTTTTTCACTTTGTATATATATATACATATATATATATATATATATATATATATATATATATGAATTGCAGATGAACAGTCTCATCGATCAGCAAGCGCACTCCAGGGTCTATATATGCGAAAATTATTTATTTCAACAGATCAACTTTCGAACCCTTGGGGCTTTTCTCAAAACAATATTATCACTGTGAAACTAACCTTTAATACAGTGATCCACTCACGGCAAAACACCACGAGACAGAGCGCGACAGCCACCACGCAAATGCTGGAATGCGCTACTGTGTCTATCCACTACTACTACTGTCAGACAGGAGAGGATACCCTGAATCAAAGCACAACAACAGAGACAAATTTTTTGATGTGTTCCTTGTGCCCTGTCTGGCGCTTGCTGTCTCCCCGCTCACGTTAGATACAGATGTTTAATATACGTGACTTAACTTTTTTACTTTTTGTTACTTTTTAAATTATTTGCGTGTTACATTGTCTCCGTTGTGCTTTGATTCAATGGATCAGCTCCTGCCTGATACTAGGAGTAGTGGATAGACAGCATGTACCGATGCAATGACTGGGACTCACACAGTGGCTCTGCATGACTTAACACCCGGTGTGGTTCACAGTAGTGCGTTCCAGCATTTGTGGGGTCGCTGTCACACTCTGTCTCGTGGTGTTTTGCCGCGAGTGGATCACTGTACTTAAGGTTAGTTACACGGTGATAATATTGTCTTGAGAAATGCCTCAAGGGGGTCGAAACGTTAATCTGTTGAAATAGATAATTTTTGCATATATTGACCCTGGAGTGTGCTTGCTATGCGATGAGACTGTTCATCTGCAATTCATCTATACAAATTCTACTTCAAGCAGCACCAGGCGAATTGCTGTTCTTCTATATAATGTTATGGAGTGCCCACTTGCTTTTATATATATATATATATATATATATATATATATATACTCTAGTGTACAAGGGCCAAGGTCTGGGTGATGTTAACCCTTTGAGTGCCAGAGGGTTGCATACCCCTCTAGTACTCAAGGGTTAAGTGGCTGCTCCTGCTCTGTGTCCTGTCACCGATGCAGTCATGCACTGTAGAGACTGCCCAAAAGTACAGAGTGCTCCCAACATTCCTACACCTCCCAGCATTCTGTGCGATCGGGTAGTTTCTATTGCACATGACGGCTTCTAACAAAAATTCTAGTGCAGTGATTCTCAACCAGGGTGCCGTGGCACTTTGGTGTGCCACGAACATCAACATAGGGTGCCCCATATTTTCTATAAAGACTAAATAAAATGGGCCTCTAAATAAAGATTTATAGAAATTAATATGTACAATATGTTTACTTTTGTTACTATGATTATAAGATCTAATAATAATTGTATATTTGTGTATTGTACCCTTCATTATGCCCTTGATAAATTACATTAAATATATTAGAGGTGCCCCTAATGTTCAAGATTATTTGTTAGGGGTGCCCGAGCAAAAAAGGTTGAGAACCAGTGTTCTAGTGAATTATTATATAGGATATATTACAAAGCATTACATATATTGCCATTTTTATATACATTTGTTCCAAGAAAATCTCCAGATAAGACAAACTTGTGAGCATTGCCACTGTGACATGAAACATTTTCCTATTGGTCCAAAAGCATGATGTCATCAAATCCACACATATCATGAATTACAATAGATCATAATGACATGGGGGACCCAAAAGAGCACCCATGGTGTCATCCTGAGGAGAAAAGGTTAGATATTTTAAATAATAACTATAATGTTAAAAGGACAATATCATGTTATTCTGATGCTAGAGGAAGACTTAGAGGCTATTCAGAGGCTGCACTTTGCAGCAACAAATTGGTCATTTTTATAGTCATACTGACCCCCATGGCTGTGAAGCCCCTGACTTGCCACAAGTTTCACATACTGCATTGTCATTCCCATAGTCGGGAAGTGCTAGACACCTGACATTTGGAGTTGCTGCCCATTGAGGCAGCACACAGGAGAAAACTTGCTTTACCCTTTGAGTGCCCGCCCCTTTTACTGATGTAACACTGCTCACCTCAGAACAGAAAGGTGATGCCCAGATGGCTTTCAGAAAGGGACAATCTTCAATTTGCATAAGGGAAAATCCTGTCAAGGGGGGCAGGGTTTTCATTGTTCTCACAGTAAGAAGATTGTCCCTTGCTATGAGCTGTCTGGTCTCAAGACCAGATTCCAATCTGAGGGGAGGTGGCTTACACTAGGTAAAAGGGGTGGGAGGGGGATACTTTATCATTCAATTACTCTTGAACTACAACTCTGACTACTTATATAACACTCTACATGGCCCAATTACTATGAAAATTAATTGGAGCTTCCTTTATTGTGGAACACTACTATCAAACAACAATTTCTCTTAACAAAAAAAAAGAAAAAAGATTTAACTGCAGGGGCTAATTTAACTGCAATTTTTTTTCTTTAATAATTTGTAACAAATATTTTTTGTGCATTCTCTTCCAAGTAGAAACTCTGCAAAGTGATGCAAAGATTTGTGCTCTTTGGTGCAAAATGGTTGCCTCAGAAGCTTTGTGCATATGGCCCTTCATTATTTACTACTGTCCAGACATTTTTGGATTTCTTGCATATTTTTTAATGTATTCTGAGGCAAGACTATCTGGGAAAACAAGGAGACATTTAATAGGTTATTAACAAAAAATGTCAAAATGCTTCATATTGTTGTGCAAAATTTCTCTTTGCATCAGTTTTTTCCTGATCGCTGAAATTGTGGCCTTTTATTCCTCTATCCAGCCATCTTTTCTCTACATCTAGGTGGACTTCTGGCTTTAAATACTGGCAGTATTTTTATGTAACCGTATCCCTTATTTGGCTCCTAAAAATTCTGCTGGGCTCAAAAGCTTGTGACATTTTTATCCACCCCTCTTGTAAGTATAAAAGAGTAGTGTCAGGCTCTTGACTGAAGTTGTCCCCAAGGCCCTAGATGTGGTTTTGAGAAACAGCTGCTTTGTTGACAGACAGGTATAGCAGTAGCACTAGCCACAAATCTTATTCTTGGACCCCCTCCTCTACCATCCCCCTCCAAGCAAAATATCTCATGTGTATATTGTGGGTTTACCTCAGCTGAAATGAAATTAGTTGTTTTGTTTCTCACAGTTTAGGTATATCCTTTATAACTTAGTCATATATATGTCACACTAGTTATACAGAAAACAAAATTAATCACACAGTCCAAAAGACTACAAATGGAATGATACATGGACCAAACAAGCATTAACTTCAAGAATCAAATGCCCAAATGATCCTGATTACAAATTTGCAAAACAAAAAGACTTAACACTATATGTTAAATGGGGCATAATAACCATTTAAATCAAAGGACATTTTGGGGGGTTTGTCCTCTGCAGAGGATTTGTTTTTCCCAGAAATTACCCCACTTTTCTTTTGAATGTAGGGTCCTTAATCAAGATCGGACTAAAGAACAGTTGATCTGACATACAGAAAATTAGCTTTCATTTGAATTTATGATTGTTCTTTCTGAAAACTGATTTTGCTAATGTTGGCAAAAAGCACACTTGCCTTTACACAGAAACATGCCGCTCTTTTGAAAGAGCTCTTTGTAACACGTGACATTCACAGGTTTTATAGAATATGAATTAGCATGAACTGTTTCTCAGGAGATTGGGGGAACAATTTCTCTTTACTTTTTTCTCTCACTAATGTTCATTAATTGATAGATAGATAGATAGATAGATAGATAGATAGATAGACAGACAGACAGACAGATAGATAAAAATGAAGCACAGGAATATGAAATTAAAAATTGTTTTAATTAATATAGCTCTCGGTTATATTCCATAGATCAGTGTTTCTCAGCTCCTGTCCTCAGGACCCACTAACAGGCCAGGATTTGATGATTTCCTTGTTAGAGCACAGGTGAGTTAATCATTGTGAATGAGCCTCTGATCACCACACCTGTGCTCTAGCAGAGAAATCCCTAAGTCCTGGCCTGTTAGTGGGTCCTGAGAACAGGAGTTGAGAAACACTGGCATAGATGAACATCCTATAAATCATATAGTTAATGTCACATTATATACCCTCAATGCCAGATAAACAGTATCTCATAACTTTTGCACATTAATTAGTAAATTTAAACAATAGCTGTGTAGTTTACTATAAATACATGTTCACACTTTCTAGTCAGAAATTATATTAGCGTCCATCAGATAATTTACAGTTAATACAGCTCTATCTCTTCTAAGACACACTGTCAAGAATACTATTGTTATGAGGTCAACCAGTAATGATAAAAAATGAATGGATGTGTCCTCAGTGCGTATCAAAATTATATTTTAGACATCAGGTACCAAATGGAGACATTTTACAGATGCTGTTTTAAAGTAAAGGGTATTTGAGTGGTGTTCTAGATGAATATCAAAACATATCTATGAAATACCAATTGGGATTTAGGGGTGCAAGTTTTTAAACTGTGAATGCTCAGCTAGAACATCTCAGATCAAAATGATTAGCAAATCCATATAGAAGCAATAAACTAATGGAATCAGAATGTGAGTAACATTTAGCCATTTTCTTTTTATCTATAGATGGTAATTTCTAAAAAGCAGAATTCTTGTTGTGACATTAAAGCTTACTAATTAGCATACAATACAGGATATGAGCATAAAGCACAGAACCGTGGAATCAAAATATAAATATAACGTTTTCAAATAGCAAGTATTTTACAGAATTAGATATGCTCAAGATATATACATATTGTAACTGCCTGAAAAATTCGTTCAAAACTCACATCCACTATCACGTAAAATCTGAATTACCGGAAATATAAATTATCCTATATAATAATTCACTAGGATGTTTGTCACAATGCAGTCATGTTTAGAAGAGACTGCCCGTGTTCGAGAAGTCTGTACTGCACATGATTGCATCACGTGAGTGAGGCGATGCAAGACTGCATCGCATGGAGCAGTGAGGAAGCGCCGCTTAACATTACACAGACCTTGGCCCGTGTACACGATCTTATACACTGGTATAAATTATATAGCAATAAAGATGATAGATGGTATCCTCTTACCTATACATCCCAACAGGTCACAGACAATTACTAGAAAAAGGATCCTAGATGAGGATGGTTTGGCCAGAGCGGATCTTCCTAGTTTCCTGAAGCCTTGGTTAGCCTTGGGCAGAAGCTGAAGAATGGTCAACAGCAAACTGACCACTCCACTCCCAATGCACAGAGAGCTAAATGCCTGAGGCTGGAAGTCCAACACTAGCTTAGTGGCTGGGTCTCTATTTGGGCAACAGAATGTTTCAAGCCTGGGAGAAGCCATCAGTGATCTGGGAAATTGTCAACCACCCTCTAGTTAGGAGTAGAAAAAAGAAATCCCAAGCATATCCACTCTTACTCTTATGCTTCAGTCACTGCTGATCACGAGTTTGCTCAGATCATGTGCTTTAAAATCCCTACAGCTATGTCAGTGTCCTGACTCTTTCAGTGAAGGTTCACAAGAATTTACTAGTAGGAAGCACAGAAGTCAGACAAGCATGTCTTCTGACTCTTTCATTAGCAGATTATGGATCAGAAACACAGTTCAGCAAGTAGGCTCTGACAACCAATAGCTCAAACCCTTAGATAAGTTGCAATGCTTTGGAGACCTCTTGGGCATCTAAGGGGTTAGCATAGATGCAAAGGAACAGTATCTTTTTTGCTTCTTCATAAGAAAGTGCATGTTATAGTAAAATTCCTGCTGAGTAAAACTAGGGCACTGCCACTTCTGGGAGGTTTTTCATTTTAAATGTATTAAAGAACAACATCATTATTTAACCCTTTCATGCATTGGAGACCGCCTTGACAATCAAAGAGTTAACTTAAACAGTTGAAGCTTTAACCCTTTGAATGCCAGAGGGGTACAGAGAACCAAACATATACTGCCTGACACCCGAGTCTAGTCTCCAGTTCATTGCAAGCAAAACAAACTATTCAAGAGGTTAACCTCAGAGTGCAAGAGGAGAGTTCAATGCTTTGTATTTTTCCAAATGATGTATTGTAACGTGGACACCCCTTGGGCATCAACTTATTATTCTCTTAATTTAATCAAATGGTAATTAAAACCGTAACTAGTTTTAACTTTGCCTTTATTTTTCCTTCTTTTACATATTCATACTAGTGACTTTAGATAGATAGATAGATAGATAGATAGATAGATAGATAGATAGATAGATAGATAGATAAAAAATGACCACACTAACTTTACTGCAATCTACTGGACTGAATGACATCAGATTTATTACCCATTCATGGAATGCAAGTAAATTAGTCTGACATGATCCATTCTTTATAATATCAGGCTGACTCTTACAAATAATGATGTTGTTCATCACATAATCCTGAATGCTGTCAGTTATTAACGCTCCTAGGGCTAGATTTAAAGGCAACCGTTAAACCAGCCGCTAAGTGAAAAAGGCACATCGCTCGCAAATAATACAGGAGTTACGGCAGATTCAATAGCTACTCTACAAGAATAGCTATCGAGCGTAGGCACACACAAAACACGTAACACAAAAGCCGTTGTCGCTCATGTTAATGCACAACGGGCGGCCAAATCACACGATAACAGCGCTCAAAACAACATCTAACCTAACGGCTGCCGTTGTCTAGCAACCATGATTGATGCCAAAACAAATTCAAACACACAGCCAATCACAAAGCCCCAATGTATCAAATAACTTCAAATACAACTATATATACCCAAAAATAACCGTCACACACTGTCTGTTATCGAGTTCTTCAGAGCTAGATATCATGACCCAGGAGCGGAGGATAGTGATCAGAGAGAGGGAGAAAGGAGCATTCATTGGAGGTAGAAGGAGATTTTGGAGTTTGGAGTTTGGAGAGAGGTGCACTTACTAGACACATATTACACTTTTGCACATATTACATACACACATACAAACACAAACACATACACATACATACACATAGTCCTTTTATTTTATAACACCTTACACATTTTACATTTTATTTTGACAGTGTGAATCTGGGAGTGAAAGTGTGTGACAGAGAGTGACTGGATCGAGTGTGTCTGTGAGGGCCTGTGGGAGTGCCTGGGTGTGACTGGGTGAGTGATGGCCAGGAGAGGAGGACAGGAGAGAGTGATGGGGAGAGTAGTGGAGGAGGAGGAAGCTCAGGAGGGGATCCCTCAGCAGAGCAGGGGTGGCAGAGGGAGATCTGCAGGGCGGAGGGGGACCCGGCCCACAAGAGCAGGCACACAAAGAAGAGGGACAGAACCTGCAGTGGGACGAGGGGTAGTTCCTGGGAAGCACCCCACACAGGCAGGGTCAGACCAGGCAGGGCACTCTGGCTCTGAATCCTCCCATGCCGGAGCTGATGAGGGCAGGATCAGGGATCCCAGATATAGTGAGGAGGAGAACACGGCTCTCGTGGAAGCTGTCCTGGAGAGGCAGAGTGTTCTCCACCCAACGGCAAAGGTCCTTGGCCTGGCAGCGAGGAGGAAGGCAGCCTGGAATGAGATCTGCAGCCGGGTGAACGCGGTGGCAACATGCAGGCGGGACGTGGAGTCTGTGAAGAAGAGATGGGGCGACTGCCGGAGGGTGGTCAAGAACAAGATGTCTGACATGGCCAAGCAAGCCCGAGGCACCGGAGGTGGCCCATCTGTGCCCATCACATTCTGCGGCTGGGAGGAGATGGTGCGGCAGAACATGTCCCCGACCATGATCGAGGGGGTCGTGGGAGGAACTGACACTGGTGATGAGAGGAGCTTCCACACTACCGGTAAGTGCAACACTACAGAACAACACACTACAGCAACCAACACCAGCTGCACACACAGTCACACCTCAACACATGTCCATCACTCAGCTATACAACTGCACCAACACAGCACCATGAGGGTTAAAAAAAGGACACAACACCTGGACAAATGGCAACATCCAACTTGGGACAAACCTACTTGGGTCAAAGTCCTACTTCAATCCTCCTGTCGCTGTGCTCATTACACACAATACACAAACCATCATGTTCAAAATGTCGACTGTCATAGATTATCACTGTTCACACACAATGTCACCCATGTCCCCACCCCCACCCTAACCCGTTGAGTGCTAGAGGGATCATCAATGCATCGATCAACAATGCATTGGCAACAAGTCAATAGGACGACGATCACATGCTACACAGGGGACATTCACTAAGCGGTGACAAACAGATGGTGGACACAAAGTAACCCTCACACACCCTCACTTCACCAATACCAGTGTTAGTCCATGGAGAACATGCAACAACAAGAATCAAGTTTATAAGATCCCATTGTACAGACTCCATGGAAAACACTGGAAATGGGGAAAGGAGATCAGTTCAACATCACCGCTTACTGAATCACAAAAAGGGGGCATCAGGTCACACATCACAGTGTCACACAGAATAAATGCTTGTAGGTGCAACACACAGGCCGAAAACTATTCCACAGATTTCAAGCTGGAAAAAGTAGGCATTGGTGTTGTGGCTGCAATCATTTACCCTGACTTGAAATTACATATCCCATATCTTATTCCCACATGGATCCACAGGGGTGCTGATGCCATGGATGGATGGTACACCAGCCACTCTTTGCAGGATACACATGGGAAACAAATAGCAAACATCATTATACCTTGGTCACCAACAGGCCATGACTGATGGATATCTAGGATTGAGTACGGTTGCCTCACACAGAAGGATGGATGGGCTCACACACAGAGAAAAAACAGGCCTCATTCAAAGATATCCCTCACTACTGGCTGGATTGTTGCCCTTAGGATTCAAATGTTACCAAATATGTTACAACACGATGTGAACACAGAGATCACTTCACTGGATGTGATTGCCTTACTGGCCAGATGTGTGCACCCATCACAAATCAACCTACATTGCTACCATCCAAATACACATACATAGTATATCACACTCTACGTAGATGGGATATACGAGGTATGTTCATATCCATCATATCAATACAATGTCATGTTGGATGGGTGCACATGTATAGCCAGTACGACAATCACACCTACTGAACTGCTCTCTGGCTTCACATCTCGGAAGGATATTACTCTATCCATATGAAGGGTACATATCCACATACATATATGACCATTTCTACTTGTGTGTCACTGTAATGGGATAGCAATGGGTAATGTCATCAAGATGTCATATCATTGCCATCGTTAACAGATGTGTCTTGATCTAAGTCCCATCCCTCCAACACTCATGGTTATACAGATATTGCTCTGTGTGACAGGTGGAGATATCTATCATTTGACCATACGGAGGCTCTTCAGCAGAGCCAAAGTCGCAACATTTCGAGATAAATACCTCTTTGGAATGGTCCACAGAGTGTGCTTGCAAACCAGGCACACTCTGTACACCATTCAATTAAGTATTGTTCTCTAAATGGGGCGATTTGGGCTCTGCTGAAAAGCCCTCGTGTGGACAAATAATGACTGAAATCTCCATCTGTCACACAGAGCAATATCTGAACAACCATGAGGGTAGGAGGGATAGGACTAACAGCGAACAACATCCGTTTTCACAATGTCTACAATATGACATCAAGGTGAACTTAACCTTTGCCATCCCCCTGGAGGGATAGCCATCCCTACAAGTTGTGAAGATAAATATATGTTGTTGGATTCACCCCCCTCCCCCGAGTTAAACAATGGTATTCCTACTGTTGAAAGGTGTGTTGATTCAAAAGGTATCACAGCTCAGAAATGGATATGTCAGGGGCAATACCCCAGTGGCCTGAAATTGTACAGTGGTGCTGTTACTACACAATCATGTGGACAGCTCTGGTACAGGGACCAGATATCAACATGGGAGGGTGTTGCAACAGCCCCACTGTACTATTTCGGCCCACTGTGATATTGCACCTCAAAATGAAACCTTCACCTGTAATAACTCAAACAACACCTTTCAGCAGTGGGTGTACCCTTGTTTACCCAGGGGGATTAACCCAAGCACATATAATTTTCTTCACCACATATCAAAGTATAACTGTCTCCACAAACATATGGCTAAGGTCACTAATCACAACATCTTATTTCTCCACACAGCTTACGGCCCTCAAGCCCAGTGGGAGACAGTGGAGGAGGCAATGTCACCCCCAGTGATGAGGACACAGAGGAGGGGACCAGTTGGTGGTCACCTTACCCACCATCACCATCCCCTCCAACACAGGCTGCACCACCACCTACTGCACCCCTTCAAGCTGCACCACCACAGGCTGCACCCCTTCAAGCTGCACCACCACAGGCTGCACCCCTTCAAGCTGCACCACCATAGGCTGCACCCCTTCAAGCTGCACCACCACAGGCTGCACCTCCCCAGTACAGTGGCTGGATGCAACAGGAAGAGAGGTGGACCCATCCAGCCACCTCCACCAGCTACTACCCCCCATCAGCAGCACCACCACCGCCAGGGAGGCAATGGCTGCCAGGGACAGTGGCCACCACCCAATATGGGCCATATGCCTCCCAGTTAAACCCACCCTCCTGGATGGCTCCACAGCATGCCCCAAGGTATGATCCCAGGTGGGGTCCAAGCACCTATCAGTGGCCACCATATGACCCATGGCCACTGGACTACCCACACCTGGGCCTGATTGGTGAGCCCCAGTGCCCCGTACCCAGGGACATTTTCACACCTCCACCAGCACACACATCATTGGGCAGCTCGGAGTCACTTGATGTGGTGGGCATATGCCCATCATCTGCACCAGCCACTCCAACAGCTGTCACAGCAGCCACAGCACCTCCAGCAGCACCAGAGCAAACAGCACCTCCAGCAGCACCAGAGCAAACAGCACCTCCAGCAGCACCAGAGGAAACAGCACCTCCAGCAGCAGAAGACTCAGCACCCTCAGCAGCAGAGGAAACAGCACCCTCAGCAGCAGAAGACTCAGCACCCTCAGCAGCAGAGGAAACAGCAGCACCAGTGACACCGGCCACATCCACCTACCAGCACCGCACGCCTCACAGGGATGGAGGCGGAGTGTATGGCCCTGCAGAGAAGACTACTCCAGTCGAGCTGGAGTACTGACAACAACATTACAAGGAGCAGGAGGCAATCCAGAAGGAACATTGCTCAATTGGAGAGCAGGATCCAAGGTTTGGAGTCGGAGGTGGCCAGGGGGAATACACTACTCCAGCAGCTCAGGACTGGTGTGATGGACATGTTAACACAGGTCCTTGTGGAGTTGAGGGAGATAAACCGCAGGGAGAACCTGAGGATGGAGAGGGAGAACTTGCGTTCCACTGAGGGGTCTACTGCAACCACCGCCCCCTCTAGTGTTACCCCTGAAGCCACACCTAGGGGGCAGAGGATTACCAGGAGTTCAACAAGGGCATCCACCTCTGGCACCCAGGCTAAGGCCCCCCACCCAAAAAGGAAAAAATGAAAGGCCCAACCTGTCAACTTTCCCCTCAATAAAAAAACCTTTTTTTTGTATTCCTGTCTGATCTGTTGTGTCTTCAGTTATGGATTGGGTGGCAGGGTTGTCTCCAATGCATTGCCATACAATGCAGTGAATACAACCTCTGCCTGGGTGAAATGTTAGTGGGATGCTACAACATGGGTTCACACACACACCGTTGTACAAATTCAACTTGTAATACATCCCTGGAGCCATATTACACCACTGTGTTATATGGCGGTGTTGTGTGTTGAATTTGAACAACAAAACATACCCCTTAGCACAACAAATTGTACAACACTGAACATTTGTCTACATCATATGTTGTGTTTAACCCTTTGAGTGCCAGAGTGGTAGACAACGCATTGTAAAGAAATGCGTTGGGGACCACTCTTGCACTCAGTGGGTTAATGGGATAACCAGACAAACAGCTCTGTGACTTAGCAGGGACATTATAAGCAGGATAGATAAATGGGACATGTATCCATGTTGTCTTGGATTCACACACTCATTGTGCAACTGACTTACTGGGGAAGCCAATGTTTTTAACCTAGGATTTCAATGTGTAGCACACACATTGATATCCTGGGCTGAGCATTGGGGTCTCCTGTAAGTTGAGTTGCTGTTTCCCTAAGGGTGTAACAGACTTCACCAGTGATAACACATGTCCACTTAGTCTGGTTGTTCGTTAGCCCATGTACTGAGATATGTCAAAGTGGAGCAAAATCTCAGAACATGGATTATACTGAGCAATACAGTTACTGTGGACAGGTATTCACTGTGGAAGTATGTCCCCTGTATCACCTCTTCATCACTCCCACAACACATTGGTGCATCACTGCCACCATCATCTGTTTGCATGGATACATCACAGAGTCCAGTCACTGGCAAACAAGTGGTGGACTCCTGTGATGTGGGTGATGCCTTTCCATGTATGGGGGATACTCTACCCTGGGTGTGGTAACACATTGACAAATGTGTTCTCAAATATATCCTCCTACAGACACAGATAGAATGGTGATGGTTCATCTTTATTGTGTCTCAAAGTACATTAGAATGTACATGTGTTTTGTGTGTGTATTGCCTATATGCATTGAACACCTGTATGAGAACACTAAATGTACTTTGAAACTAAATCGTAATACTTCAGTAACACTGCTGCCCTGCTCATATGTTGTCCATAAGGTTTGACAACTCTGTAGCTGAGCATCCTAACTGTACAGGTTAAAACACTCAAGAATTAGTGTTTTCTGTGTCTATATGAGAATGTTCCAGTAGAGGTTTGTGTGAACCTCAGGTCAAACTTTGCATCACCATAAACAGCAAGGGGTGATCTTCATGAAGGTGTTGTCAAGACATCAATCCAGTCACATGGAAGATCTTCAGTTCAAGGATGGATCATGTTACGGATGCCTGCGGGACAAGAGGACAGGATTTGGAGCAGTAGACCTGAACTGATCATCAAGCAACAACAATTTAGTCTTTTTCATCCCCTCAGTTTTCACAGTTACAGGTGAGTACACAAACCATTGCTTGACAATGTGTACTCATCTGTAACCAATTCTGTGGGTAACTAAGGACATGTGCATCAGCCCTATGGATATGTGCCCCTGACATGTATACACACATTAACAAGTGTTCTGAGAGCTCCATGGAAGTAATGACATTGTGCTGCCACTGTGAAAGTGACAGTGGCAGCCCAATGTCATTTGTTCCATGGAACTGTTAGGACACATTTGTTGATGTGTGTATTCATGTCAGGGGCACATATGTCTGCACACTCACAGGTCAGCATGGAGTCCCTGGTAATCTGATCTACGTCTCATGACCTCTACATTGTATGACAATACCACTGTACATCCACCCTTGTGCTGCTCTTCTCAGCTCTAGCACAGTACAGGTCCCATATTGAGTCTAATGTCCCTTTAACCCCTGATGTGCCTGAGTATTATCCAATGCATATCATTAGATAATACTCTTTCGCTACTGGGCTAGCATGGTTGTTCAGGCTATAATCATGGCATATCCAGTTAGTTGCTGTCAATCAAGCCGTGTAAGGTGATGAACATGGGTAAAATGTTGTACCTTGTTTCTCCTGGGGGTGTGCGTGATATCCTTGGGGTCTGTATGTCAACGTGGAGGGTGGAATGGAGGATGGTTGTTGAGTCCACACACACAATTTGCCACGTCCACTGCCAGTGCAGTGCTGTGTCACTGTTCCTATGGGGTGAGACAGAACAACATGTGCAGTGTGGTTAGTGTCACAGGACTGATGGGGGACTTGCATGGATTGTTTGCATGCATGTGTTATACTCACAGGTGAAGTGTTCCGTGATGAGCCTGTCTCTGATCTGTGCCCCTCTCATGGTCTCCTCCACATGCCCGATGTCCATGGCCACTTCCTGTATGGGGGGGTCCGGGATGTGATCCAGCAGTCTGGTGTCCACTGCGATGTTGTGCAGTATTGCGCACGCCACAATGATGTCACACACCTTAGCCGATGCATACTGCAGTGCTCCCCCAGAGTGGTCCAGGCATCGGAATCTTGACTTGAGAAGCCCAAATGTCCGCTCAATAGCATTCCTCGTTCTGGCATGAGCCTGGTTGTAGCTTTCCTGGGCATGTGTTTGGGGATTGGCCAGAGGGGTCAGTAGCCAGGACTTGCATCCATAGCCAGCATCACCTGTGTAATGTGATTGACATGGTGAGACAGGGAGCACATGTTGTGTGAATGATGTTTTGTGTGGTGGACGTAGTATCTGTGGGTCAGGTGCATGCTGAGCAGAGTGGTGTGTACGCCTGTGTATGTGGTGTGATTTTGTTTTGTGAACTCACCCACTAGCCATCCCCCTGTAAAGGTTCCATTCTCAAAATCTCTGTGGACTGAGGAGTTTTGTAGAATGTATGCATCATGTGTGCTGCCAGGATATTTTGCACAGACATTCATGATCCTCATGTTGCTGTCACACACCATCTGCACGTTGATGGAGTGGAAGTTCTTCCTGTTGATGAATATCTGTGCGTCACGTGCTGGGGCCTTAATCCGGACATGGGTGCAATCTATAGCACCCATGACCCTGGGCATGCCTCCCTTTGTGTAAAAGGCCTGCTTGATGTGTATCCAGTCCATGTCGGTGGTGGGAAAATGTATATAGGTACTGGCCTTGCTTTTGAGGGCTGGCAGGACCTGGGCCAGCACTCTGGAGAATGTGGCCTGTGACATGCCAGATGCGTAACCCTCAGTGGACTGGAAGGCCCCGCTTGCCATGAAGTGTATGGCACAGAGTAGTTTCTGCAGGCCAGTTAGGACATGGTTGTGGATGTAGATGGGATCCACCTGCTCCTTGATGACCTCATACAAGGCAATGATGCTGTCAGGCCTCAACCTGTAGCGATCAATGACCTTGTCATCAGCCATTCCAAAGAGTGTGACCCTTGGGCGGTATACCCTGGGCCTTGGTGGTCGTCTATACATCCTGTGCCCTCCAGGTGGGGATGGACTCCTGTGTGGCTGCTGAGCCAGAGCCTCCTCACTTGCAACAGGTGAAGGCTGTTGATGAGGCGTGCTTGGAGGTTGCTGATGTTCCCTAGCTCTCTCCCTTGCACGCCTTCTCCGCAGTCTTCGCAACAATATGTAACCCAGCATACTGTTTGCTCTCTCTATCTGTCTCTATCTGTCTCTCTCTCTCTCTACCTCTCTCTCTCTAGCTCTCTCTCTCTCTCTCTAGCTCTCTCTCTCTCTCTCTCTCTCTCTCTCTCCCTCGCTGAGTGGAAAACAAGCCACAAGTGAGTGTGTTGAGTTGTCCCTTTAAGTACTTGCTAGGGCGTTGTGTAGGTGTGGTGATGAGGTGAGTGCTGACCAATGGAGAGTTGTTTGTGTCCAGGTAAGTGTTTGCAGGTGTGTGTGTGTTATAAGATGTGGTGTGTTGTGCTTGTTCTGTGTGTGCCATTTGCGGGCGTGCAGTTGTGGGGTGCAGGTCGCGTGTTGATGTTGCCCAGGTGAGCTTGTATTTGCAGGGTCCGCTTTGTGTGATGACCCCCATTGTTCCGTGCCATCTTGTGTTGTTGTTTTTTTGTGTGTCATTGTCCCTGTGGTGTTGGTTGTTGTTGTGTGTGTAGTGATTTGTGTTGTGTGTACATGTTTTTGTGTTGTTTTGGCATTGCACGGGTTAATTTTCCCATTTACATGGTTGTGCGGTAAGCCTTTTGTGTCTTTTCCTCTGTAACGGGTGTTTAGTTTTGGCCGTTAAGTGTCTAACGTGTGAGAAAAGTGGGTCTTAGTGGGTCTGGGGTATGTTGTTGAATGCGTCTGAATGCACGTAAGTGTATCGGCCGTTAGGATTCTGCAACTGTCGTTAGCTGTTGTTTAGACGGATCTTTGAATTGCAACATGACACTTAACGCACCCGTTAGTGATTTTTTTTTTGCTAACGGCTGCCTTTAAATCGAGCCCCTAGTCCTCAACTGAATTGTGTCCATTAAAACCACCATTAAGGCAACGATCTTTAGCCAAATCGGATTTATGTAGTATTCGATTCTTCATCTACCAGAATAGCTAAAGTGCGCAGGCTCAAAAAATTCACATATGTTCAAAACCTGCATTGCACCTTTTTTTGACCTCACCATGTGGCAAAACTTTCAATAAATAATGTACTATACATCCGTATTAAAGGAAAAAGCTAATGGTTAACATGATCTGGCGATGCTGAACGTTGTCAACATAAGTTCAAACTCGCATCCAATCACAACACACCAAAGTATCAACTACATTCAAATACACCTATATATACCTCAAAATAACTGACATATCTTGTCTGTGCTTCAAGTTTTTGCGAGCTAGAGCATAGGACTCAGTAGCAGAGGATAGTGATAGAGTGCGAGAGGGAGGAGCACATTTGCCATACACGCATAACACAAACATTTATAGCTTTTTTTTGTTTACAACACATTACACAAATGTATCTTTTATTTGGACAGTGTGATTCAGTGAGTACAAGGGAGTGACAGAGAGTGTGATCAAGTGTGACTGTGAGGGCCTGTGCGAATGTTTGGGTGCGAGTGGGTGAGAGATGGCAGGGAGAGGAGAGGAGGAGAGAGGGATAGGGCGAGGAGAAGAAGAAAAGAAAACTGATCAGGGCATCCCTGGTCAGGTAAGAATAGGGAGATCAGCTGGGTGGAGGGGTACCCAAGGTAAGAGAGGTACACAGAGGACAGGGACAGAACTGCGAGTTGGATGAGGGGTAGTTGTCAGGGAGCACCCTACACATCCAGGGACAGTGCGGATAGGGCCTGACACATACAGTACAGACACGTCCTAGGGTGGTGCTGATGAGGAGAGGCTGCTGAACCCCAAATACTACTACAAGGAGAACAGGGTCTTCCTATATAACATCCTTCAGAGAGAGGACATTCTGTACCCCAAGGAGCAAGTCAGTGGTTTGGGTGCAAAGAAGAAGAAAAAGGCCATTTGGAGACAGGTCATAAGCAGGGTCAACTCCATCTCCAGCTGCAACCAGTCCATCAAGTCCATAAAGAATTGATGGGGTGATTGCAATTAGTTCATCAAGAAAATGGGTGCAGTGACCATGCACACCAGAGACACAGAGGTGAGCCCTCTCTCAACATCACCTTCAACACCTGGGAGTTGATGCTAAGGCAGAATCTGTAATTGATGGCTGTTAAGGAAGTCCCAGAAGGAAGCGAGACTGGAGACGACAGGACCTCTACACTACCAGTAAGTGCATCATTCCATGACTAGACACTACACAAACCCTCATACCTAGTATGGCCTAACACAGTGACAGCTGAACACATGGCCAGCATTACTTGCCATAAGTTCCCCAACACAGCTCTGAAAGGGTTCAAACAAAGACAGAATACCAACAAAGACAGAATACCGGACAAACCCAGCACATTTGGGAATGGTTAGGCAGGACAAATTCTGTCCAAGCCCATGTTTAACCCCCTAGTTGCCAACAGTTTTTCATACAAATATCTGTTATGTTTATCACAATGTCATACATGGAGCAACATGGAGGTCAGCACCTAACCCCTTGAGTGCTAGAGGGATGACAATGCATTGGCTATCCCACTGGCACTCAAAAGGTTGGCAGAGGACCAACAAAGTACAACAGGGTTACAATGCACAGGGGTCAGCTCACACTTAACACTTCAACTGATACAAACTGATTGTATGTGCAATACATAGGCCTCAACAGCAAAAACACTAAGGCCTCAGAACACATCAAAGCACCATGAAAAAACAGTGACAAACATGTAGAAACAATGGCAGCAACACAAACAGGCAAATAAAGCACACAAACAAAGTCTGATGAACACAGCAATACAAGCAGCTGGAGGACACATCTAACACACACCAGGAGAACATGCATCCAACATGTCATGGTTGAGAATGGTTGGGAATCACATGTATGCTGGGGAGTGGAGATGGCAAGGAGGACAATTGGTGTGTTTTCAGGCCTTAGTGTTTTTGCATTACAGGCCTATGTGTTGTACATGCAATCAGTTTGCCTCAGTAGAATTGTGATGGTTGAGCTTTGGTTATCAGATGTATCCTGAAAAGTGAGGATAGCAAGGATGTATTCTTTGCCATCCCTACTCCTCAGGACACATATGATAACCAAAACTCAACCACTATAGGTTTCTTAAATCAATGTACAGGATCTTGTCAAACTCAGCAATCAATGACTGTCAGGATGGTATCCAATGCAAAGCAATGTAATGGATACCATCCTGCCACTCAAGGGTTCACGTGTCAGTGTCATAGTCTTGCAGTCCCCTTGCTATAGCTTAGATTACTAATCACATCATGTACTTTCCCCACACAGCATACATGCCTGCAGCACAGGAGGAGGAGAGTGAGGAGGACCCATATGGTTTCTCCCCTCAGTGAGACAGCCCACAAGGAGCCAGGAGAGAGCAACCACCACTTCACTGCAACCACCACTATCACCACCCCCTGCAGAGTATTGGCTACACGCATCACCACCACCCCTCGGAATACAGCCTGCCAGCCACCACTGCCACTGACTGGATGCCTCCTGGGAGAAGGGTGCCTCTGACCATCCAAGGCCATTATTAATGGCCAGTATAGTGGCCACCCTACAATATGGCTCATATAGGCCAACACCATGGCCACAGACATCAGCATGAATTCATCCACAGAATGGGCCCAGATACAACCCCACAACCAGGTTAGAGGGAACCAGCTACCAGTGGCCACTGTATGACATGTGGCCACTGGGCCAAGAGCACCTGGGACTCATAGGAGAGCCACAGCATCCTCAACCCCAGGAGGACTTCAAACCCTCACCAAAGAAGAAACACAACACCTGGAGGAACCCATTGTCCAACAGGAGGACATTGGAGAGTCATCCCCATCCCCTACACCATCCACATCCATATCCCAAGTGACAAGTAGCCAAACCATGGGGATGGATGTGGAGTGTTAAAGCATCCACAGGAGGCAGTTCACAGAGGCCAGGCAATCAACAAGGTACCTGAGGAGGTTGCAGCGGGATGTTTGGCAAAACAAAGCTACCCTCCAAGCTATTGAATCCCATCCTCACAATGGATATAAATCAATTTAGGAGTGGGATACTGGACGTGTTGGGTCAAATGCTGGTGGAGATGCATGAGACAAATCACAGAGAGTCTGTGGATGGAAAAGGGCACAGGCATCCACAGAAGGGTCAACATCTACTACCTCTCCATCCAGTGTGACCCCTACAGAAACCCCCAGAACTACGAGAGTGACATGACAGACTTTGAGAACATCCACCTCTGCTGCCCCTTCCAAAGCACCCTCCCCAAATAAAAGTCCTATTTTTGATCCCCCCCCAATAAATACGCACTTATTCAACCCATTCATGTCTGTGAATGTTTTTGATTTCCAACAGTTTGAATGGCAGAGATGTCTCTGTATTGAACACAACTCCTGCACATTTAACTTGGTTGTAAAGTATTTGAGGTTAAGCACACAAATCACATACCCTGTTGTTAAATTTAAACTCACAATCCACCTAGCAAAGCAAAGCAACATGAAGGTGTTGTTTGGCCATGATGTGACTTGAAGTTGAAGAACTAACACCTATTCCTTAGCATACTAGGTGCCGGACTGTCCACATATAGGTCCATCCACTGGTGAGAAAGGTGTTAGATAATTCACTTTCAAGATAAATTATCAAAACGAAGATATGTTGGGATTCACACTTTGATGATAGAAAATTCATCAAACACAACTGTTAATCTAAGGTTACTTATTGAGATCAGTGTTGTGACTACAAGGCAGAAGCATGAAGAAGCTACTAGTCTGGTCAATTGATTACACCATGCAGGGACAACATGGGGTGTTGTTCAGTGAGGTGTAATGAACATTTGATAATGTGGAGATGACTTCTCTATTGATCTCACTTCTCCAGTTCCTATGTTTTCCTATAAAGAATATGCTCTGATATCTTTCAAACTAGGGCAATCTAAGAGCATGGATTCCATAAAATAACATAGGAATGAGAGAAGTGATATCACTGCAGAGGTTACCTCCACTTCATCACCTCCTCATCACACCTTTGTGAATCTCCCCCATCATCTCCTTGCTTCAATACATATCAAACTCCATTCATGATCCCTGTTTAATCAATAGACCCCTGTTACTAGGGACATGCCTTCACGAGCAGGCGCGGACTGTCCAGTCAGGCCTTCGGTCACTGACTGAGGGGGGCCCACCGCCACAGCCACCAGCATTTAGAATTTTATGTAATGCCTGTCTGCTATTTAGAGGTCTGCTCTGTTCAGTGAGGCCTCATATAGCCACTGCCATGCCACCCACAGGTTCATAAAACAAGCAGAAAGCTCTTCTCGCCAAGTACTCTTCCCTCTGCTATCATGGCCGGCACCACCTATAGGTAAGGTAGGCACCGGCCTAGGGTGCACATCTGCTGGGGGTGCAGGTGCGCAAACAAGCAGACCCATATGCACCTCGGCGGCTGCTGTAGCCTGTAAACTGAGGAAAGTGAGGCATGCACTGCGTCATGTGTCACTGGACCTCGGACAGTGTCAGTTGGAGGAAGTACATCAAGTTCGAACTAGTCTAAGATAAAGAGGATATCCAAGTGACCTTTAAATAATATATAGTCAAAGCACCTGTCCAGTCCTATCACATAAGACTGCGCTGTGATCAAGTCAGCGCTGTTGACAGGTGAAAAACAACAGTAAAATTATATACAGCATCTTATTTAGTAATAAAATACATTTTATAGTGGATTTGTGCTTTACATTACATTTCTTCCTCTTCAGCACTGAAGGGAATATCATCATATGAGTCTGCAGAAGTGTATATTGTTCATATGGGAGTTGTAGTCCAACAGTAACAGACAGGAGCCACAAGTTTTGCACCATGGGCTTATATTGGTAGGATCTGCATGAATTTGTGGTCAGGAATAGAATAAATCTTTCCAGAAATGAAAAATTTACTAAGTACTGGATTATGTTGTGGCTGATAAACGTTATCATTCATTTTATCCCAAATTCCTGTTAATCTCTATGGGGAACTGTAGAGACTACACCCAGTGATAAAGGTAGCAGCCACCATTGCAGCACAGGTCAGTACGTGGGACTAAGACATAAATTAAGGGACTGTCCCGTGCATTATGGGACAAGTGGTCACCCTACCTCCAAGGCCACCCATTACTACCCCCAGGCCATCCAGTACTCTCCCCCTCGCCAATGATGTCATTGGGCAGAGCTTAATATGTTGTGGGGTGGAGGGGGGGCAGACCTCTTTTTGGACCAGGGGCCCTGGAATATTTCATTCCGCCCCTGTTCAGGAGTAAAACGGATACATAAGTCCTAACTGTTTAACTATCTGGAGAAATGGCTAATCCAACATCAATATCAACAGACATATTTGGATTACAAATTATCTTTCTTTAATATAGTTAACAACACATTAGCACATATATATGTTTGTATTGTACCAAAATACATTGAAACCTTCTACAAGCACCCAAAGGGTATGTTTAACATAAAAACCGTCTACTGAGGAAACAAATTTCAGCTGCTCATAGTAACATAGTAACATAGTAATTTAGGTTGAAAAAAAGACTTGCGTCCATCTAGTTCAACCCTTTTCCTATTCCTGTTTACCCTTGTTGATCCAAAAGAAGACAAAAAACACCCTCAATATAGCAATTTCAAATTCTGCCTTGAATGTGAGGGGGGGGATTCCCTCTTGATTCCAAATGGCAATCAGATTTCTCCTTGGATCAACAAGCCCTAAGTAAATATTAATCCCAATACTAACGTACATAGCCCTCTATGTTATGCTCTTTTAAATAACTATCCAGGCCCTTTTTACATCTAATGTATTCGATAGCACCACCTCCTCAGGCAGTGAATTCCATACCGTTATTGTCCTTACAGTAAAGAAACCCTTCCGCTGTTGTAGATTAAATCTCCTTTCCTCAAGTCTAAGCGGGTGGCCCCTTGTCCTATGTACTGTTCTGTTAATGAACAGGTCTTTGGAGAGCCCTTTGTATGGGCCCTGAACATATTTATATAGTGTTTTCATATCCCCTCTAAGACGCTGTTTCTCTAGTGTATACATAGGGTCTCCAGAAGGTATTTGAACTCTGAAGAAGAGCTGTATTGCTGTATGCGTTTTTCCTCTTAGATCTAATATGTGAAAAGTTTTGCAGTGTTTGCTAACAACTTGAAGTTTCACACTGAATAAACACCAGCACTTGGGAACAGCAAGAGGTGAGCTTCATGGATGTGGACTCAACGTGTCACCAGGGTCACCTGGGTATTCCTCTGTTCCATGATGCCATGGCTGCCTGTGGGAAGGGATGACAGGATTTGAAACTGTACCATCTAACTGTCAGGCATGCATCAGATGAACTATCATTATACCATTAACCCTTTGCTTTCCGGAGGAGAAGACTACCCATTGCTTTGCAATGGATTGTCTATCCTCTGGAACCCATAAGGTTTTGATCAAGGGGATGCCAAGCAGCGGTATGTATGTGTGACAGGTGCATTGAAGCAACACATCATTAGTATGTGAACCAAGCCCCATGAAACAGAGGGTGTTTGCATGACAATTTCATTGTGTTGTACACACACGCTCACACACAAACACACATCAGCATGTTGGGCTTTCCAGCCTGACTCCCATATAGTTACTCCGATGCTGTAGACAGCACTAAAACATCCCTATCCTGCTCAGTTTGGCTTTGCACAGCTATTGTTCTCAGCAGGGGCATCGCTGGGGGGGCTAAGAGGGCTGAAGCCCCAAGTGTATCATGGGGAAGCCCCGAATGTCAGGCCACCAGCAGGGGTGGGCTAGCGCCAGTCATATATTTGGTCTGTGTGTTTCAGTCTCCCAGGAGGTGTGCCTGAAACTGGCTGCTGACCCAGCAACTCGTGGGCATAAATATAACCCAGCATAGCAGGCTGCTGCCTCAGTCCTCTGTTTTCGGCTTCAGTGTGGAGACATAGGCTCTACGCTAGCTCTTCTAGCACTTCCTGGTGTATTGAGATGAGGTCATCAAAATGCACCTGGAAGTACCAGTGGAGGCAGTGTGGAGCCGATGGCTCTACACTGGAATAGAAAGTAGAGTGGGGCAGAGCAGGAGAGAAGGTATGAGGGAGGGTGGATGGGGGAAATATGTGGCTACCACTGCAGCAATGCGTGGCAGTGGAATTATGTGTTCCTGTGTGTGCTTGTGATGTGCATAGCCACAGGCAGTTGAAGTTAATCTCTGGGTTGGCTGGATTAGGGGCAAAGAGGTATTAACTCTACAGAGAAGGAGAAATGGAGTAGCAGCCTAAGGTAGCAGTGATTATTATTGTCACAAAGTCTCTCCACCTCCCTCTTATGCCTAATCCTAATTCACCATTTCTCACTCCCATTGCTCTCACACTTTTGTCTCTTTTCTTACTCAACTCCTCTAGTCTCCTTTCACACCCATCATGTTTCTTTTTCCCCCTCCTCACCACCTTCCCCTCCATGCCTCCTTTTCCCACCCACTATGCCTCCTTTCTCCCCATGCCTCTTTTCTCAGTCATTGCCTCCTCTCTCACTACCTTGCCCATCCATGCCTTCTTTTCTCCCCGCCTCCATGCCACCTTTCTCTCCTTCATGCCTCCTTTTAGCATTTCACGGGGGGTCTGGATTGCAGTGTCTGAGGCTCTGATGTGCCATGTGGTCACTATATTGTAAGCTCTGTTGTTCCATATGTGCTGCAGAGTACCTGACTCTTTAAGATTTAATATGTACTACATAAATATGTGTATGTGTGTGAACATGTGGTTATCGTCAATACTGCGGGTGGTGGGCATGCTGTTAATTTTGCCATGGGCTCTAGCCCCAGATCTTTTTGAAACCTAGGAACGCCCCTGGTTCTCAGGCTAACTTGAATACTACTTTAACATGTGGAATGCTAGAGTGGTATCCAATGCAATCCCTCTATTACTCCAAGGGTTCTAGGGTTGATATGGCTATGTTCAACTCAGTAAATGTTATTTTCTGTCAGTTCAACTGAAGAATATGATGAACATGGTCAGTTTGGTGTACCTTTGTTCTCAGGGTGATGGATGATATCTTTGATGTGTCCGAAGGAATGGCAGATGCTAGTTGAATACACACCCTCAATGTGATACATTCATGGAATAGCTGCTGCACAGCTTAGATACTGTAGTAGCTATGTGGTTTTCACAGGCAATATGAGGGCTTTGTATGTGAGCCCTGTGGAGTGACACAGATCTTTATGTGTTGTATGAGTGTGTTTGCACACATTCCCCAAGTTTGATCATGGACATACATGCATTGTGTTTGATTTGTGTATTATACTCACAGGTGACATAGTCCCTGATGAGCCTGTCTAGTATCTGCTAAGCTCTCAAAGTATCCTATTCCTCTGCAAGGAGAACAGGGACCTCCATGAGGTGTTGTGGCTCCACATCCTTGACTAGACATGTGCCTTCTGCTAGGATGTGGAGTATTGCACATGGCAGGATTATGTCACATACATTTCCAGGTACATATTGCAGAGCATCCCCTGAGTGATCCAGGCAATGGAATTGGGATTTGAGCAGGCCAAAGGTGCACTCTTTGGCATTCCTGGTTCTGATGTGAGCTTCAGTATATCACTCTTCTGCAAGTGTATGTGGATTGGTTGTTGGTGTGAGTAGCACGGCTTGCATCCATAGCCGACATCACCTGTAGACAGAGAGTGACATGGTTAAATAGGGACCACATGTTATGTGAATGATGTACTACATGTGTGTCATGAACATACTAATCTGTGTTTACATTAGTCGTCTAAGTGCACCTGTGGATGTGGTGTGATGTTTGGTTTGTTGACTCATCCAAAAGTCATCCTCCTGTATACATCCCATTCTCAAAGTCCCTGTGGACAGAGGAGTGTCTGAGGATGAAGGAGTTGTGACAGCTGCCGGGATATGAGGCACAACCATGGCTTACACAATACTACTATGTACAGGTGCTTATGCCACAGATAATATGATCCCATCTTTACAAAGAGGATCAAACACAGAACTACAGACAGTCTCTACAGCCTTGTCTTTGCTTTAGTCCTTTCTACATAGTGGTGCTGCCTCTCCAACTCAGTCGCTGGCACTCAACTACAAATACATGTCAAAACAAAAAGAGGGGCACACAGACCTAAATGTAGACTGTTTTGATCAATGATGACCACCACTGGATATATACCTTCTCATGTGCTCAATTCTACTCACATGTAGGTGAGGCGATGACTGGCCTCACAGTGTTAGAGCAATCACTGGATTTCCCCCAGTGTGGGTATCTGTGTGGTTCCCTCGTACCTCCATCCACTGTCCCCTAGGCCTAGATATTCATGCACTGATCCACCCAGAGCAAATCTTTTGTTCTTCAACAACTGTAACCACAGCTTGGATGGAATCTTGAGATAGCCCTATATCTGGTGACCAGTTCTATACTGGCTTAGAGGGGACTAAATACTGGGAATTTACCATTATAAATATATATATTAGATCACATATATGGAATCACTTCTCCTTTGCTAGAAAATAATATATTTATTCTATATGTAAAAATAAAAATATAGAACAAGAGATATAAAACATGTACAAATAATGACAGTACTGTCATACAATAAAATTCACTTGCATAAGTGATACCGTTAAAATAACTTCAACATACAATAACAAAGACCTCGACTCTTGTCCTAACCCTACGTGATATGTGGTCTATAACTACTTTGTCAGGGGTCAGAATCAATAAAAATTAAGAATTATGGCCTTGGTTGGGTGTAAGCCATTAGGTCAGGTGACTTATTCATCTAAACTTTTCCATTCTGTTTTGTACTTTGTCCACAGTAAGCCATGTACATGATGGAGCAAATGTAGTGATTCTCTCTGTTTGCCCAAAACATGTCATAGTTGCTTCCTTCCTATATAAGAGAAAATAATACATTTAAGGATTCAGTCATTGCCTTAACCCGTCTCAGTTTTAATGAGCTAAATAACTCATCTTTATGATACTTATATACTGGTAGAAATATTTTTGTTCATTTCATTTTATCAATTTCAGTTTTAGGTAGCCTTATTGCTTGTTTGCAGATGCTGTTTCATTCTTTATTTTTTAAATGATGCATCTGACCATTACGACTTAATAATTTAGTAGCCTGCTTGTTCTGTTATTGAATGTGAACTGTTGGCTTGTGTTTGTGTATTCTACTATTGATGAAAGATGTGTTCATGCCTACGCAGACCATTCCTTAATCAGGATTCGTGATTGGTGGAAAGAGGAAAAAGTGAAAGTCCCCAATAAGCCTGGGGTCTCATTTGTAACTAAAGACATGTAAAAACTGATAATTTTCCTACCAATATTGAAGGAATTGGCCTGCACAGTGCACCAATAAAGCATAGGTCAGCACTCACAAGCCTCAGATATTTTCAGAGCATGGCAATGCTGCTCCTTGTAAATGTTAAACCAGATTTCCTGGACCCTATGTACAAAAGAAGTGGAGCAATTGCGGCCCAACCAACTGCACCATCGGGGACAAGTAATAATTCCTATCGATTTAGATGGGGCTTTTGTCACCTTAAATGCTAGAGATTACTCCTTCATGGCTTTGCAAATCAATGCTTTGGAGATTTCTATAGCATTCAAGGGGTTTCTAAACACATAATTTAAATCAATTGGAGTGTTATATTGTTCCCTTATAGTGAAATAGGTTTGCCCTCTATATTTCTCTTTGTGCATAAGGCCCTCCATGTTTTTGAAACCCTAGTAAGCATATGTGGCTGCCATATAAGTACAAGCAGACTTCAACATGCTTGATACATTTTATAAATATGACACAGACTTAGTGTTAATTACTATGTAATGGAGGTCCTAAGCTGACCTTTTGTCCTGCCTAACTCTGTCTCGCTTTCTCATCTCCCACTACTAGGATCCCAGGGACAAGGTGGAACCCTCTGTTCCTTAAAGGGTTAAAAAACTGATATGAAATGGTGGAGCTGTTACTATGACATGGAGAAATATAGCTACAGCCTCAACTCACCCTCATTGAATGCAATGGAATTACTGTCTGGACATAGGGGCATATTTGTCAAGATGAAAGCTGACTATTATGGAGCAAAACAACTGCACCATATTTATCAAAGAAAACTTTGATAAATATAGAGCACTTTATTTTCTGCAGAATTGCTCCACTTTCATTGATAAACTAGTGTAAAAGCCAATGTACACGGGCCAAGGTCCAGAACCCTTTGAGTGCCAGAGGGGTACACAACGCACTGCTTCGCAATGCGTTGCGTACCCCTCTGGCACTCAAAGCGTTAAGAGGCCAGTCCTGCTCTGTGTCCTGCCACTGATGCAGTCATGCACTGTAGAGACTGCCCAAAAGCACAGAATGCTCCCAGCACAGAATTCCCAGCATTTTGTGAGTTCAGGCAGTCTTTACTGTGCATGACAGCTTCTGACAAACATCCTAGCAAATCAAACATCAGGCTCCAACAGTTTAATACACAAAACAACAGTTTGACTAGTATAACTCATTAATGAATCAACTGCAACATAGGGTACAGATAAAAATTCACAAAAATTGTATTAACTGAAACTTTTTTCAAGTGGTTACAAAAATTAAAAGCACAGATAACATACATGCATTCTCCTTTTAGCACAGTATACACCAGTGGTTCTCAACCTATTTTGGCTTGGGGCACCCCTAAGACATAATCTTGAACATTCGGGGCACCCCTAGCATATTTTATGTGATTTATCAAGGGCATAATGAAGGGTACAATACACAAATATACAGTAGTATACATTAGGTCTTATAATCATAATAACAAAACTAAACATATTGTACATATTAATATCTATAAATCTTTATTTAGAAGTCCATTTTAGTTAGTCTTTATAGAAAATACGGGGCACCCTAAGTTGATGTCCGTGGCACACCAAAGTGCCACGGCACCCTGGTTGAGAATCACTGGTATACACATTACAACATAACTAATGTCAGACCAGTAACCACATGCCCAGAATCAGTGTGTGATACAATCATTTTGGAGTAAAGCAGAATCTGATTAATCAAATTCCACCCTAGGTGTTGTTATTGTTCACATTCTGCAGAAAATTCAGACCACGTAAAAACTGGTATCATTCTTGTATGAAAATGTTTCAAATGTCCATTAGAGGGAGACAAATCATAAGAAACTGGTATCAGTAGAACTGATATCAGAGTTGTAATCAAGACACTTTATTGTTCTACTGGTTACTTGTATTAACCATTTGAATGTTAGCAATTTGGCCACACTTGATATTGCCGTTGTATCACTTGCTGATGACAAAGGGAATTGCAAGTTAAAATAAAATATGTGTAAATTAAAATAACTTTTTACTTTCACCCTTTTATGTAACATCTAGTATATACTGTTTCAATTTAGAAACAGATGAACCAAAGAATACAGATTGAATATATATATATATATATATATGATATGTTTGAAGTGCAAATTGGTAGAAAAATGTAATAATAAATATAAAATAATCTGCTGTATGATCAGACACAATGTCTCAAAAAACAAATATATGTTTTTTAAAAGTGTAAAATGTATAAAATACATACCATAAACGTATATATAAAGCTAAGGCATATATAGGAAACAATCAACAATGTTATTACAATGCAACTCCTTGAGTGTTTGGCACCATCCAACACTCCCACCTCTGTCTGAGCTGGAGCCAGTTTGCGAGGGCAGAGGGGGCAATAATCATGTATATATGTGTGTAACGCTAAGTGTCCGATAGTACATGAAATCTGTTACAAAAAAAGAGAGCCATTAATACATTTGTCATGAAAATAACCCACACACCCATGCATAGTTTAACCTGTTGAGTGCCAAAGGGGTATGCAATGAATTGCTGAGCAATGCGTAGTATACCTCTCTGGGACTCCAAGGGTTAAACTATGTATAGGTGTGAGGGTAAATAGTAAATAGCCCAAAGAAATTGTGCCCTTTTCCTTAAAATCCAAATTATTTTGCATAAAAATATCCTTATTTTGTTCCATTTCTCTGCCGCTGTGTGTGTCAAACAGGGGCGGACTGACCGTTCGGGCATTCGGTCACAGACCGAGGGGCCGCGACCGAGGGGGGCCCGCCGCCACCAACAGTCCCATCTACTTGCCTGCCTGCCATTTAGGGGCCCACGGCCGCGCTGATTTAACCCCTTAGTGATGGCCGCGTGCAGACGCGGCCGTCACTTAACGCCCGTCTAACATTTTTTTTTTTTTTGTATTAGAATCCGGAGTCCCCGAACGGCGTGCAGCCGCGCGGGGATCTGGATTTCCTGGACGTACATGTACGTCCTCTGTCACTATGTGACAGCCACAGAGGACGTACATGTACGTCCATTGTCGCTAAGGGGTTAAAAACGTGCTGCCTGTTGCTCCATCAGGCCTCACATTATAACATTCCAGATGATGCCACATTGCCACCCACACAGCAGGATCCACCGCTTGCTGCCAGAGTCCAGACTCACTTGTTAATGTCTGTCTGGCAGCAAGCACTACTATGTGCCTCTTCCTCTGCTTCTGAGCATGTGTAGTAGCACGTGCACTGATGTCATCATGGCCCACAGGGGCATGTGATGATGTGGGGGGAGGGAGAATGGGACTCAGCAAAGCCAGGCTGCCACAGGGGACCGGACATCTCGTGACACCTAGCCTGCCAAGGAGGACACACAGGATAAGGACTACTGGAGACTCAGTGATTTGCCAGGAGCTGGAGGACCAGTGTAGCAGTGACAGTAAGCCAGTGACACTGAGTGAGTGACAGCAGTACAGCCACAGAACAGAAGACCCACCACGCAACGCACACAGCACAGGAAAGCCAGTACAGTAAGCCAGTAGTACTGGATGGCCTGGGGGGGGCGACGGGTTACTGGACGGCTTGGGAGAAGAAATGCATGGCCTGGGGGATAATGGATGTCATGGGGGGTACTGAATGGCCTGGGGGTGGTAATGGATGGCCATTCTGTACCCCCCAGGCTATCCATTACCCCCCCAGGCCAAGGATGCCATGGGGTGGGATAAATGATGTAATTGGGTAGGGGGCCCAGACCTCTTTTTGGACCAGGGGCCCTGGGTCCTGTCAGTCCGCCCCTGGTGTCAAGCACCTCCGATCGAAGCTGAATTGGCTGGGAGGTGCGCAAGCACACATCCCAGCCAATGGCTGTGATGGAATTGGAACAGAGACTTCCCATATATAAAGTCAGTCTCTGTTCAAATTCTCTCATTGTGAAACTAGCATCGGATTGTAAGGTACAAGGGCGGGGGTTTGTATCACTACTCACTTTCTACCCTGCCTCCACCACCGCAAACTCACACAGCAGCAGAGAAATTGAACAAAATAAGGATATTTTTATGCAATATAATTTGGATGTTAAGAAACTGGGCACAATTTCTTAAACATGTTGGGCTATTTATTATTTTCCTGCACAATCTATGGATATGGGTCTGGTTTGAGCCCATATTTTGTGGGAACTGGGAGTTTGCACCGCTGCTTTGGAGATATTAGTTCCTGCTGTTTAACTCCTTGGGGAGCAGGAGAGGAATGTTGTGGGCACAAGTCACATGCACCAACATCAGGAAGGGAATAGACGTTGATATGTGTTTGATATCTATGATCAGATACCATATTGTATGGTTTTCATTACTTAATTATACTGTCCATGATTTAATTGACATTTTAAGATCATGTATTGAAATTAGGATTTCCCGGGCACTATATAGTGTCTGATGACATCATTGTAATTTCCAACACCGATAGTAAATATATGACTTTTAACTTGTTGCTAATTTCTAGTCATGGGCGCATGATTTGAAAGAGGCATAAAAATACAAATATCTTTGTATAAGAAAGTGGATTAGGAGTGTTTTCTTTTTTTATTTCTAGTCACTAGTGGAAGAGCCAGAAACATTTTATAATTATCGCATTCTAATGTTGATGATGGCAATTGCATAATGGAGAAAGGTGTAGCAGCTGAACAATCTGCTGTATGTGACAGTGAGACAAACAAGCACTAAAATAACTGTCCTCAAAGTAGTAGTGAACTGTGAAAAAGAAATAGTTTGACACCTCTAAAAGCTTACAGTAATATAAGGGAAGTGGGCAAGAACGGTGGGCAATACTGATGCTGAGGATGACCTAATGATGACTGATGATGTTGATGCAGATCGAGAATATATCCCTGCAGCATCTGTCTCTTGTTCAGATACAGATGATGTTGATAGTGAGAGAGAGAAATATGATATGGCCAGAAAGTTAGAAGAAAGGCAAAGGCTCAATCTTCCACCACTGAAAAGGAGCACTATGTCTGTCTATAAACTGTTTGAGAAAACCATTGGAAACTCTGACCCTGGGCAAGCAAAGATGGCAAACAAATAAATGTCAGTCATCACCAGCATCATCCCCACTTCTAAGTACACGCAGCCACATTGACACACACATATCAAGTAACCAGCAGCAATAACAACAGCAACATGGTTTATTAACATCCACAACCTTAGCTATGAAGAGCCCCTCTGCTGCTGCTGCTGGAATTGCTGCACCTTTGACACTTAGTAGTTGTAGGAGTAGAATTGCATCAACATCTAGTCCCAGAATACTGCCCCAGAATACTGCTGTATTCTTTTATAGAAAACCATGGTTTCAGTGAACTGATGACATGTGTAGCTCCACTCTGGCATATCCCAGGCCGCAGTTATTTTTCCCAGATGGCTGTGCATGAATACATGCAAGTGGTTAGTATGGTGGGCAAAGGGCTAGAAAGTGTGTACGGCAAGAAAATCCACCTGATATGTGGGCAAGTGGGCAGAGTACTGACTATATGTATGTCACTACTCACTGTGTTTCCCTCCCACCAACAGTCGGCAACACTAGCTTACAGCATCAGGTGACAGCCAGTAATTGTGCCTCTGGTTCTGGCAGTGTGAGTAAAAGGCAGCAGCAGGTAGCCCATACCATCAGCATGACACCTTGTGCATGCAGAGTTTTGAGAGACAGTCCAACAAAGCCATAGACGTTTTAAGTAAGCTAGAGCAAGTGATAGATGATTGACTGGTACCCCTCTCCTTAAAAGCTGGTGTTGTGTCTGCTGATAACAGCTCCAACATAATCTCTGCCTTGAGACCAGGTGATATGGTGAATGTGCCCTGCTTTGCCCCTGTGCTAAATTTAGGTGAGACCAGATTCCTGGCAGAATCTGAAAACCTCAGAGAAATGCTTACTATTGCCTGCAAAATCTGTCCCCATTTTAGTCACTCTTACATTGTGCACAACACTCTATATTCCATACAAAAGCTTACCAACCTACAGCATCACCAGCTGAAAATGATGGTCCCTACCATGTGGAATTCCACTCTGTACATGCTAGAGCTTTGTATGAGCAGAATAAGGCCATTAGCAAGTACAGCATGCAAAAGTGGAAGGCTTTGGAGGGAACCTCTTTATCACCTGGCCAATGGAAACTAATGTACGATGTATGTGAGCTGATGAAGCTTTGATGAGGCAACCGTGCAGTGAGTTGCATAGGGGCAGGAAATAGTGAAATTCTACCACTGATATTTTTATTGCAGAAAAAACTTAGGAGCATGGCTGAGGAATCTTACTATAATGACAACACAGACATGCACCAGCTGGTAAAGGACATGTTAGCATGCTTAGAACAAGATCTTCGCAAAGTGTGAATTGAAAGCAATAAGGAATACATTCTTGCCACTTTGCTGGACCTCTGCTTTAAACACAAAATTTCATAATTTCTGCCAAAGGGCCATCAGCAGTTTGTCACAAGGAGTCATGATGATCAGCAGCATCTCTCTGAGGAATCGGATTCTGTCAAGGAATATAGATCTATGCTTATTGATTGACTGGAGGGTTTCATTGTGGATGATGAGAGGGAAAAAGTTAGGGCAAGAACACCTATATCATCAATCATAATATCTAATTCTGAACCCAGAACAATTCATGGGTCTCAGCAGGGGCAGCAAAAGTCCAACACTGGGGATGGTGGTGGTGGCGGCACATCTCTTTGGGACTTGCTCCCTGAGTATTGGTTAGTAACTGATACAGATCCACACTGTATAGTTCATTGGAGTGGTCCCAGTACACATGAGATTGTTTCTGCATACCCGCAGGATTGCTACGCTCTAGGCAGAAACAATGACCCCATGGACTAATGGCAAACAAAGCAGTGTGTGTGTGTGTGTGGCCAGCACTGACATGTACTGCAGTGGAAACCCTTAGTTACCTTCCAGCAAGCACTGAGTATAGGCAGGTTTTCAGTGTAGCTGGTTACATTGTGAATGGATGTAGGACACAGCTATCGAGCAGCAATGTTGGGATACTAACATTCTTAAAAAAGAACCAGCATCTACATCTAAGTATCAGGTAGCAGAAACCACACATGACAGAGAAAGGCCAAACATTTTAACAGCAGCACAGATGATGAGGAGGAGGGTTTTGAAAAAGGGTTGCTACCATCTACCACTCTTGGGACCACTGACCAATAAGTAATGTGTATCAGTAATTTGAGAATAAAAATAGCTTACATTTGACAGAAACATGATTATGGTAAAAACTGTTTTAGGTATCTATATACATACACACATCAATCACACCACTCCAGTTCCCCACCACCACTATCATACACATCTGCCACATTGTAGGTTGTACTTTTTTTTTTTTTTTTTTTAATCTCTTGAATATGTCCCAGTGCTAATTAAGAAGAAAGTTTGTCTTGTGGGCAAAGGACAAAGGCACTCTGCATACTAACACATTTTTCAAGACATATGTTGCTGTAGGACTCACAAATTTGACTTTCATCTATTTCTCCACTACATAGAAGTAATATTGTGGTGTGAAATCTTGCACCACAGGTATTATAGGAGAAAAATTTGTTAGAATTGACAAAAAGGAGGAAACTTTAGCATTGGTGAAAAGGAGAAAACTTTTGTGAAAAAGGCAAAAAATTGTCTGATTTTCTAGAAAAGTCATGCAGGAAATTTTTCTGACTTTTTGTCCACTTCTACTCATGAATAATACATCTAATAATTAAAATATCCAAACATAAAACAAAGCAATAAAAACAGTGATATTAAATAAATATCCAAATAGCGAATAGAATATAAATTGAATGAATACTCCACTATTGAATGAACAGTCCACTAGATAATAATAAATAAATGAGTAAATAAATATATGTGAGTCAAAACAAATAAATAGTGAAAATAATGCATGAATAGATTAAATTAAATGTCCATGGGGGGAGATTCACTAAGCAGTGAAAAGAGATGACTTCTCCAGCTTATCAATTCTCCAGTTGTTTTGTTACTATATTGAGCCTATGCACTAAGATCTCCAAAGCTGAAGAAGTCTTAGTGCCTAGGTTCCACAGAATAACATAGGAATTGGAGAAGTGATAAACTGGAGAAGTCATTTCTACTCTATCACCTCTTTATCTCCGCTTAGTGAATCTCCCCCATGTGTTGAATATATAAAATTAATTGAATGAACAAACCCAAATGGTGTTTCTCGTGCTGATAATATATAAGACTGTGCTGATAATAATATATAAGTCTGGGAAAAATATGTCAGCACTAACAATGGTAAAATGATGAATTTTATAAAGTTAAGGAATAATATTTGAATAAATGTCTACATATATGATGATGGTAAAGTATTAAAATAGAATCCAAGTAGGTGAAGATGAATAGAACAGTCAGAGAAGGATTTCTAAATAGGCAGACTAGGAACTTGCCTAGGGCACTCAATTTTCAGGGGCGCAGGCATGGCTCTGTCACAACCACTGGTCTATCCACTGATCCGCCCACTTTAGAACAAGATGCCCCCAGTAATTTAGATACAGACAATCATGTGTGTTCCTCGTGCACCTGTGAGGGTGCTTGGTTTCAGACTAAGCTGCTGCCTGTGCTGCCTGGGCCACCACCTGTGTGCGTCACTGCTGTTGCTCATTCTTCATTGGCTACCTGACCTCCCAGATCTAATCTCCTTCAACGTGACCGTCATGATGCCACATTGAGTGATCAAATGCAGCCACATATATAGAGAAGAAAACAGCTATGCATATAGATTTTGCAGTGTGTAGCTGTTGAGAGAGAAAGAGAGTGCGCAGACCACCCAACTTTATCAGTAGCAGTGGCGACGAAAGCAGTAGTAGTCTTCCAACAGGCATGTAAATGTTAACCCATGTGCATTATGAGGTTAAAAAAACACATTCAAGGGCGAGAGGTCCTTGTGCACCTCTGCAGTCCATAAAGCTTCCAAAGCTCTGTTAGCTGATCCTGTGCCTTCCTTCCGGACAGATTGCGGGTACAGCTCTGCACTGCAGTCTGTCATTCTTCGTCTGCTCCCCTCCCACTTAGCGTCTGGATCGATCCTCCTTCTACAGAGCTGTACCCGCAATCTGTCCAGAAGGAAGGCATAGGATCATCTTAAAACATTTTATTTTTATTATTTGTTGTTTGGCCAAAATTAAATTACACTAGTATTCCAGCTAGTCTCTCTATAAAGTT
The DNA here is from genome assembly GCA_037306005.1 of Rhinophrynus dorsalis. NCBI lineage: Eukaryota > Metazoa > Chordata > Amphibia > Anura > Rhinophrynidae > Rhinophrynus > Rhinophrynus dorsalis. The sequence continues at coordinate 163,774,723 of CM074719.1, read as the reverse complement.
ACTTGTTAGCCAGACTTGTAGAGGGGTGATAGTTCTTCTTTAAGTGGAACCACTGCCAATCTGTACAACTTTGCTGGCATACCAAGATGAAAATGACAGAAGTGTGTAGCTTTTATACTTTACCCCTGTTTGTTTGCATGTAGTTGTTGTCCTGTGTTTGTGCGCTGTGACCTCTGTAATAAATGCATTTTAGTATCTTTTTGTCTGGCTGGATAATCTCTTTACCCTTAGTTTACCAAGCAGCAACCCCTGTACCTGTCACACTGGTGGTAGAGGTGGAATATCCAGCTTAATTGTTTAGGATGTCTTAGGGCAGCCCTGACCACTGTGTGTGCTAGATGTGACAGCTTGGTAGCATGGCCACTTTAGCACCCAGACAAAAAGACATGACCAAGGAGAACAGTATAATAACCCCTTCTGTGACTTTTGTTAATGTCTTAGAGTTAGCCTAAAGGACATGTAGGCAAGCACTCAGCACTGCCAGAAAAAATGGGACTAGGGCTGTAATCTGCATCCTGCCCCCAGTATGCCTAAATCATGCAGTGATTTACAGCTTTACAGACATGCCTGGGTGATACAGCATCTCAAAGCAAAGTGGTCCAACATGGAAAAACAGAGCACCAAAGCAACCAGATCCAGAGTGGGAATTTAGAATGTCCTGAACAAGTGTTATGCACCACAGAATCAAAGCATGACACAGAGACCAGAAGGATCATCCAGAGAGACCATTGCTCTACGTTCCCAGCCTAAAGGAAAATCCACAAGAGAATATATTCAGATACCAGTTACAGTGAGCAGTTTAAATACAAAGTAAATCCACCCCACAAGCAATGTTCCTTGGAAGGTTTTTGCAGGGGTAAGTGAGTGACACTCCTGTGGGAATGATTGTGATTAGTTATGCTCGACTGATTTGGGTTGGATGGTGTTCTTGGAAGGTCTCTTGATATTGATGGAAGCAAGCTAATGTGTGCATGAGGAATATGCATTGCCAAAGCAGAAGTACTGCCTATTTGAAATGTTTTGGGCCTGCTGTTTCCTGCACCCTAATCTGATATGTCTTGCTCTGGGAGTTATAATAAATCACTGGACTTTGCTTTGAAACTATTACAAATAAACATCCAAATTATGTCTTGTATAAAAAAAAAAAGCCTTGTAGGCTTGACACCTATATTGATAGAATTATTGTATATTATTTCATATGTGGGGGATCCAGTGATGGACTGATGTCTGAGGTCACCATCTGGAAGGAGGGACATATCTGATGGAATTGACTTGGAATCTGAATTGAATAATACCTGTAAGTTGAAAAGACACAAGGTGTCAGCTGCTATATTGAGTTGGCTGGGAATGGAGGAGCTGTAAATGAAAAATTGAAAGTAAAGTGATAGCCATGTTAATTTTCTGAGGAGCTGCATGACAAAGGGAGAAGAGGACTTGCTTTTGTTGATGATATGTGTGGTGGAGATGTTGTCTGAGATGAAAGTGTCTGTATGACCTGACCATGACTGACCCCATAGGGCGGCTGCTATGACTATTGCGTATAATTCAAAGAGGGCAGATGTTGAAAAGAAATGGGGAACAGATTGGACTTCTACTGGCAATGGTTCAGAAAACCATGCTGAACTGTAGATAGCTGCAAAACCACTCCATAGCTGCTGGAGATGCGTCTGCATAGAATGTAGGGGAGGAAGGAGAAGGGACAGAGTGGAAACTGACTTGCCATTCAAGTTGGATAGAAATTTGTACCACATGCCAAGGTCTGATTTGGCTGAAGGGTCTTAGAGGGATGAGACTAGAATAAGAATGTATGGACATTAGGGATAACAGGTGGGATACGAATGAGCGCCCTTGCGGTTTGATCTGCATGGCAAAGCTACGATGGCCATGTAGAGTTTGTATGTGAGGGAAGGAGATGTAGTATTTGTCGAGGTACTGAATAATGATTGTTTGGATTCTGACTAATTTCTCATGAGGCAGGCTTCATTCTAGTTTAACTGTATCCCAGTTGATACCTAGAAATTCTATGAGTGTGGCTGGGCCTTGCATTTTCTAACTGGCTATTAGTGTTGAGCGAGCGTGCTCGGCCGATGCTCGGATCGGCTCGAGCATCGCTCTGCTCGGCACATGGCGGTACTCGTCGAGTACCGCCATGTGCTCTCCCGCCATGTTCGGGTGGCGGGGATCTGTGCCGGAAGAGGCACAGATCAGAAGACGCTCCGCTGGACCACCAGGGACTGGAGGTACGGGGGCATTGCGGAGATGAAGGGGGCATTGCGGAGATGAAGGGGGACATTGTGGAAGAGGGGCATAGACTCTATGCCCCTCTTCCACAATGTCCCCCTTCATCTCCGCTATGCCCCTCTTCCACAATGTCCCCCTTCATCTCCGCTATGCCCCTCTTCCACAATGTCCCCCTTCATCTCCTCTATGCCATAGAGGAGATGAAGGGGGACATTGTGGAAGAGGGGCATAGCGGAGATGAAGGGGGACATTGTGGAAGAGGGGCATAGCGGAGATGAAGGGGGACATTGTGGAAGAGGGGCATAGCGGAGATGAAGGGGGACATTGCGGAGATGAAGGGGGACATTGCGGAGATGAAGGGGGCATACAGAGATGAAGGGGGCATAGCGGAGATGAAGGGGGGCATTGACCAGGCACCCTCCCCTCATCAGAGCAGGGGGTGCCTGGTGTAATGCTCGTGTCGCCCCATTGAAGTCAATGGGGCTCGGGTGCTCGGCCGAGCACTCGAGCCTCAGGGGGTGCTCGGTCAGAGCACCCGAGCACCCAAGCATCGGGGTGCTCGCTCAACACTACTGGCTATAGGAGTGTTGAGAGTGTGGAATAGTGATAGAAGTGAGTTTGAAATAAAGGGAGGGGACGTGCCTGGCTCTACGAAAGGAAGTGGTCTAGCTAGTGAATGACTGAATGACACCGGCAATAATTAAGTAGGAGCCAGCATAGGACTTCTGCAAACTTGTCAAAGATGCTAGGACTACTTTTTGAGCTGAAAGTCAATTTTGTGGCAAAGTAATATTGGATATCCCATTTGATACCTTTCAGGTGCCATAGTAGAGGATAAACTGGTAACAATTTAAAGGCGTCCATAATATCCATTTTGGAAAGCCACCAGCCAGGACCAGCTTGGCAAATGAGGGTAATGGTATTGTCAATGGAAGAGTATTGGAGTGTGAATTCTTCGGATGGAATGAGGGAGTTGATGCTGGGAATGGTTGATGAATGGGGCGGCTGAGAAGTCTATTGTAAGTCTCTTTTTACCTGAAAATTTACATGTAGCAATGCCTAATGGATTGATACACCATATTGGAAAAGGCAGCTTGGGAATGGACCTAGTAGGAAACCTTTCTTTAATTCTTCCAGGAGCAGGATAGATACTATGATAGGTTCCTTCTCTGCTGATAGCAGATTGGGGCAGTCTATGGAGGCACGGTGTCAATAATATCAGCATGGAACTCCTCGTTCAGTTCTTCATTAAAGATCTAAACGAGATGGAAGTCTGGATGCGAGGATAGTAAAGACTCAAGGACACTGACATAAATGGAACTAGGAGTTTTATTTGAGGACATATTCCTTTGAGATATTGCTCTATAGTGGGCTTTGCGGCAAATAGTGCAAACGTGTAGTAGCCTACAACCACCAAAGAAGCAGACTTTCATATTAAAATGATTACAGATTGGGGACAAGCCTAGGTAGTGAATTGTTCTCCCCAGTTTGTCACGGGAGGGAAGGGGGAAGGGGGGAGGGGGATGGGGGTGGATTGGGAAGTGAAAGGGACAGCAGGACCTGCGCTACTAGGTGAGGGTGAAATTAATGCTGGGCAGAGGTTGGAAGAATTATATGATGAGTGGCAAAGGCTGAAGCTTTGATACCCGCTAAATGGTGGCAAAATAACTTGTTGTCAAGTATGCTCAAGTCTATTGAAATGTTAAATTGCCACAGGCTGGCTGCAGACTTTGCTGAGAATGATCAGTGGTATTCGTAGAAATAGGTGCCCCCATATTTGTAGCCAAGTTCTGCCACTGTGTAAAGATAAAAATCCAGCTCCTATGTTTTATGGAGGAAGGCAGAATCTTGGATCTTTCAAGTGGAGAGTGATTAAAATATCACCATAGTTGACTGCCTTGTGCTCATCCAAATCTTGAGATGCAATTAAAAGGGAAACTAAATTAATGTCTTTCCCTTTTATGGTGTCTCTTTTAAGATGGGCAGGTAACAAGTTTGCTGGGGTAACTTGGGGAGAAAGCGTGTAAGTGGTTCCTTGCTGGGGAACTGTGGTGACAGGAGAAATTGATGAGCTGCTGGATGATGATGCCTGTTCGAGAGCTGTAAGCATGCTTTGGATGTTGACTAATGCGGACTCCATGACTGTAAGAACTTGGGTCAATTGGCTGGGCTGGTTGGACGGAGGGGAGGAGGGAGAGGGAAGAGACTGGGGGGAAGTAGGGGTTGGAGGGAACAGAAGACAAAATAATTTGGCTTTCCTCGTTGTTGCTGGGTAAGGTACGCATTGCTTGCATAGTCCAATCTTCAGTTCTGCAATGAGGTGTTAGGATGAGAGGAATGGAATGGGTGAAGGCTGTGGGCCCCTGACTATAGTGAAGAGGTAGGACTGGAAAGAAAGGGTGATGGAAACAGCTTGTGGACTGGGAGATAGAAAGAGGAAGGAGAAAGGCGGGGTGGGGGGTAGAAGTAGTCACTAATCCTAGGAAGTGGATTGGCAGAAGTAGTGGATGAATGATAAAAGCCTTGAGGTAATAAAGGAGTGATTTAAGGCCTTGACTTGAAAGAGGGGAGGCGGCTATTGGACCACGAGGAACTGATAGAAGGAGTTAATATAAGGAAGTGAGCTGGGCTAAAGTCTAGGGATGGGAAGGATACCTTCGGCGTCTACAAAGAGGTAAGGTTAAACGTTGCGTAAAAAGGGGAGGGATTGGATAGGGTCTTTACTTGAACTATCGGAGAATAAAGACTACCAGAGAGTGAGGCTGCAAAGGGAAAGGCTGAATCAGAGTGAGGAGTGATCCTTAATATTATTATACCTGAGTGAGGTGCAAAATTGTACGTGAATGATAACGTCTAATTTGATAAAGCATGTGAAGGTGAGTATAGGTCATGTGCGGAGTGAAAATAAAACCATACCTGCCTTAGATTCTGAGATTAATTAAAGCTGAAAGAAAATACATGAAGATTTTTTTTTTATTTTGCGAATAGGAGGATGGGAAGTACACAGAGATTCTGACCTGGGACTAAACAATATACAGTGGTTTACTTTTAGGATTTTAACCATGAGCTCCCTGAATGACAGATTAGGACTTGTGCGAAGACCTTAAACTGGATTAGAAAACAGGAAGACAGGCATGATGAATTATAAAAGATGTCCCTGGTCTAGAACTATGATATAAGCTGGAGGATATATGAACTGACTGTTGATAGCTTGTGTAGATCTGTTCACATGAGTACTGCAATAGAGTGCTTGATGGGTGTTTGTTACATTTGTTTGTTGTAGGTCTTACTAAGTATAAGGGTATCCCAATCATTGGCCCTGCTTCCATGTCCCTAAAGGAGTCAGCTGAACCACCCCCACAAGGCTCACATAGGCCAAAAAGTATGTCTGTTGTATTCCTGTCTCTCAGCGCATAGAGGATTTGCATGACTTTTCAGAGCTGGACTGTCTGTGGGCAGGACCAGTCTCTACATTGGCACATGGGAGTGAAAAACTTGACTTCTAGCACCACTGAGAGGCCATCATGCCTTAGAACAAGACACATTATCTTGCTAGTGCTTGATGGGTGCTTGTCACATTTGTTTGTTGTAAGTCTCCTTAAGTATAAGGGTATGCCAGGCATGGGCCCTTGCATCCATGTGCATAAAGAGAGTCAGCGGCATTGAATGTATGGTAGGTCCTGACAGGGCTGCTCAGAGGAGTCAGGGGAGAGGAAGAAGCGGGCGGCTAGTGCAAGAATGCCGCCCGCTGTCCCTGTTTGACGGCTGCCTATAAGTACAGAGGGGGAATCCTGGTTATCAAGGTGGGCATTTAATGTTTTTTTTATGCACTATTCCTGCACAGAGGAAGCGGGCGGTGAGCGCAGGGATGGCGCCCGCTGCCTCCAGATGGGGGTTTTGCAGGCAAGTAGGGGGTGCGTATTGTACAATTTTACCCAAAATCTTGGGTATAATTTGCACCTGCGTATTATACACAGGTGTGTATTATACCTGAGATTTTACGGGTACAGCTCTGGCCCGCAGCCTGTTGATCTTTCTCATTTCCCCTCCCTACATAGTGCCTGCTCTGCTCCTCCAGTGATGGAGGATTCCTGCATATGACCTGGCACATTTCTAGCAAATGTGCATCCAGGTTATTGTTCATGCACAGACAGAGCAAGTTCATGCTGTCCGTCCTTTATAATCAGTGCCAGTCCGCTTGCCTATGTGGGCTATATTTAGTCAGGCAAGTGGACTGGCACTGATTGTAAAGGACGGAGCGCATGAACACCATTATTTCCAAGCTGCAATTTTTCAGTATTTGACATATGAAGAATATAGCTTATTTGACAGTGTCAGAACCCAGAAATACTCCACAAAAGTATATATTTCTGAAAAGTAGACTACATAGGGAAATTCATCAGTAGAATTTTGGATTTTTTAATGCAGCTATTTTTCCAGAAATCTGTGCCAAGATTGTGGTAATATTTTGTTTTGTTCCAGTTTTCATACTTACATTGCAACATTGGTATGGATTTCAAGCACAGGATAGCTGCTGATTTAAACATTTGAGTAGTGTTCAGCTACTTCTTCTGAGTATGGCAATATTCCATATGCATAGGTTTCTCAGGGTTTGAGGGAACAACGGGGCCCAAATTGGAACATGTGCATTCCGGTTTCACACATGGAATTTTCACAGCTTGCTACCTCTCATTTGGGGCTGTGTACCAGTGCTCCACTTTAAAATGTTCCCCAAAAGTGTATATTTCTGAAAAGTAGACAATCCGGGCTTTTTTCTAGGTACATTTTCACTTTGTTCATGCAGACATTTTACCACCAATTTCTTTGCACACCTTGCTAGTTGTTTGGTCGTCATATGCCTCCAACAACCACATTCATTGTGAGTATACCTAGATTCACTAAAAGTCGATGCTGTGGTGAAATGATCTTGTCGATTTGTTCAAAACACTTCGACATACACATCAACATATTCACTAAACTTGGTGATGTACCAGGAGGGAGTGGCCACTTGTCAAAGACACATCAGATTGCCTTGTCAGTGTGTCTTTTTAACATGATTTTTGGCGGTCGAGTCGGAGTCCTTCTCCATAGAGTTGCCTGTATAACTGGCCCCTCTGCACTGCCAGTAATGTTGAGATGTGATGCCAATGCTCACTTTAATTTGTACCTAGATCACATGAATATTTACTTGGATCAGATGTGTCAGATCTCTCATTGCATCCTCTTTAACCCTTTGAGTGCCAGAGGGGTAGGCAACGCATTGCTTGGCAATGCGTTGCATACCCCTCTGGCACTCAAAGAGTTAAAGCTTTTATATAGACACTTAAGTGTAACAACTTTGTTGTATATTTAGTCTTTGGCAAGTTGAATGATGTCCTGGCAACACTTACATTAGGGTACAGATGTCACAGTTTTGCGTTATTTAATAACTTCTTCCATCCCTTTTTAAGTTCATAAATAAAAGTGAGGTTTATTACCTTTGTATTTGCTAATCTCCATATGTGATGTATGGGGTTGATATACTCTTGCTGAGTACAGCAGGGAAATCTTTTTATTCCTTACAATCTACTATTACTCTGTAAGCACCTACTAATTGTACCTAGCAATATCTAGGCACTACAGACACAGTGTGCATGTAGAAAAAGATCCATCCCAAAAAGAGATGTTGGGGGAAATTGCCAGTCTGTGCATGTCACCTGTACTCCAGCATGGGTTGCCTGCCACATTCGACTGAGCATAAGTGGTCGAACATCGCCAACCCATGCCTCCCACATTCGACTCAGCAAAAGTGGTCGAACATCGACAACCCATGCCTCCCACATTCAACTCAGCATCAGTGGTTGAACATCGACAACCCATGCCTCCCAAATTTGACTCAGCATAAGTGGTCAAACATCGACAAAATACACATGTGACATTCTATGTTAGTACATGGGTAAAAGTTTCATTTTTCCCTACCAGCCTCCTTCCCTAGCATAGGTATACATTCCAAGTGTCCTCCTTATATGGTCCTGTCCCTCTTTGGGACCCAAATTCCTCTGTCTCTTTTTCCTACCCGAATATCCCTTCATATCAGATCAGTCTAAGGTGTATACATTAGTGTATCATTCTACTTCAAGAAAAACACATCAATGTTTATTTAAAGTGCAGTATGCATGTGTCTAAATTAGTTGGCGTATTGAAAATACATTGATAGTCTGCTAAATCATCAATTCACTTACTAAAAGAGTTGTCAGTAGGTTATGAAGTTAACTACAAAGTGTCCGGAATATCCCAACCATCAGTCACGCCAACAGCAACACGTATATATGATCTCTGTGTATCCCTCTCCCTTCACCACTCCTTGTTGTTGAGTAAATCCTAATAACTAGGTTATTCCATCTTGGTTCAGTTGTTGTGAACCTAAATGCTTACACATGTTAAATAAAACTGAAGCATTTAATGAAGTCAGTGTTTCTCATCACATGTTAATTATTTCCATATCCAAAATAGGTCCTGCTGACGTGCCTGAGTAGGAGGGTGAGGGATATGGAGGTGTGCAGGCCCACATGAATCACCTGGGGACCACCAAGTGGAAAGGGCTGGAGAGGATTGTTTGAAATATGCCCTCCATCCAAAACATATATATCCTTTCAATGTCTAATACCTCTTTTGTTGTGTGTTGGTGGTTTGTTTGTGTGGGAAGGGTTCTGAATTTTGTTTCTGGTTGTTTTAACCATTTCAATGGCAGAGGGGTACGCAATGCTTTTTCCAAAAAATGTGTCGCACACACCTCTGGCACGGAAATGGGTTAATGCCATAAAATTATCTCACCCTAGTGAAGGTGTCCTGTATCTCATTAGGGTCATTGCAGGCTGTGTCCGGTGAGGAGGCTGTCGAATCACCTCTGGAGGTGTCTGCCTCGGCTCCGGAGGCTATGGAAGGGGAAGAGCATGGTAATTAAAATTCTAAATCTGCTGTCCCATGTGTGTCCCACCTTTCTCCTCTTCCCATACAAAAACACCAAAGCCCCTGTAGTGATCTGTGGTCTTGTCACACAAGCATGTGACCGGATCATGGCATGAACAAATATCATTATGTGATTTTTGTTCATTTCATGATCTCGTCACATGTGTATACTTGGCTCCAGGCCATAGCACACACCTACAGTTCCCATTTGCAGGTTACCACTAATTGAGTATGGGTGGATCAATCACAATGACAGTGATGATCCACCTGTGCCCAGTCAGGGCTAAAGGGCAAACCTGACCTGTCAGTGTGTCCATAGCAGGGGTGGTCAATCCTGTTCTCAGGCCACAACAATGTCACATGTTTGCTGCATATCCTTAAATTAACAGTTTTTGTGGGGTGATTCTCAGCAATGGATCTGTTGTCTAGGATGCACAATCATGCCCCCTAACCACCCCAACAGTGTATGTTGTCAGGATGTCCTCACTTAAACACAAGAGGTATTGACATTCCCTTGTGTTCAAGTGACAACAATGCCCTAGATGGGATCTCAGCTGCCATCAGGGGCTTCAGGCAGCAGCTGGGATACGCCATGCACCTTCAGGAAATGCTGCTCCAAGAAACAGTGGAGCAGAATAGGTTAATCTTGTGCCTCCTGATAGTATAAGGGGTGAATTCATAGTCAGCCCCCAACTGCAGCAGATCCTCATCGGACAGAAGCCTGGCATAATCTGCTGCCCTGCCTGCTGCATGTGGTGGTAGTCACCATCTAGCCAGACAGGGTCCTCACACAAGGGGAGGAAGGAGGAACCCCTACTGAATACATTCCCTCTGTTTTATATTAATATTTTTATACTATTATTATTATTATCATTGTTATTATTTATATTTCTATGTTTTAGTACATTTTAAGTTTTACACCTTCAGCATAGTTGCTGACCATTTATTTCAGACACACAAGGAGGGGGGAGATGCACCAAAGTGGTATGAGGAGGTGATGAACCATCCTTGCCTCTGGTCTTACATCTAGCCAGTGAACCAAGATTTAACCAGCCTGTAAGTGCATTGGCACCATGCAATAATCCAAGAATTGGAGAGTTTAGCATAGAAACATAGAATTTGACGGCAGATAAGAACCATTCGGTCCATCTAGTCTGCCCATTTTCCTACTGTAAAAACCTCAAACCTGTTTTGGTCCTTGGTCTTTTCTTAGGTTAAGGACAGCATTATTCCTATCCCATGCATGCTTAAATTCTGTCACTGTATTAACTTCTACCACTTCTACTGGTAGGCTATTCCACTTATCTACTACCCTCTCAGTGAAGTAAAACTTGTTTACATTACGTTTAAACCTGTGTCCCTCTAGTTTTAGACTATGGCCTCTTGTCCTAACAATTTTACTCCTTTGAAATGTATTTCCATCACTTTGTTGAATCCCTTCATGTATTTGAATGTTTCTGTCATATACCCTCTCTCTCTTCTATTCTCCAAGCTATACATGTTCAGATCCTTTAGTCTGTCCTGATATTTCTTTTCCTGTAAACCAGTCATCATTTTAGTAACCCTTCTCTGAATGTTCTCTAGAGTATCTATATACTTCTGGAGATGGGGTATCCAGTACTGTACACAATACGCTAGGTGAGGTCTAACTAGAGATCTGTAGAGTGTCATGACCACTTCCCTTTTTCTGCAACTAATGCCCCAGTTTTACAATCCAGCACCCTGCTTGCACTCACCACCGCTTTATTACATTGCCTGCCTACCTTTAAGTCATTAGAAATAATTACTCCCAAATCTTTTTCCCCTGTTATCTCTGACAGCACAGTACCCTTAATAGTATATTTTCCTTTGGATTTTTATGTCCCAAGTGCATTATTTTACATTTATCAACATTAAACTGCAGCTTTCATACTCTTGTCCATACTTCTAATTTACCTAAATCATTTGTCATTTGGCTTATTCCCCCTGGAATGTCTACCCTATTGCAGATCTTTGTATCATCTGCAAAAAGGCATACCTTTCCTTGAAGACCTTTTGCAATATCACTAATAAAAATATTAAAAAGAATGGGACCCAGTACAGATCCCTGAAGTACCACACTAGTAACACTCCTTTCATCCAAAAATATTCTCCATTGATCACCACCCTCTGTCACCTGTCACTCAGCCATTGTCTTATCCATTTAACTATTTTTACATCCAGACCCAAACACTGCAATTTATTAATCAGCCTTCTATAAGGGACACTGTTAAATGCTTTACTGAAATCTAGATAAGTTACATCTACTGCTCCCCCTTGGTCTATTATTTTAGCTACCCAGTCAAAAAATTCTATGAGGTTAGTATGACAAGATCTCCCTGCTTTAAACCCATGCTGTTTGGTATCTTGCAAGCCATTCAAATTCAGATATTCAACAATTCTTTCCTTTAACATAGTCTACATTAATTTTCCCACTACTGATATAAGACTTACTGGACTGTAGTTACCAGACTCTTCCCTGCTACATTTTTTGTGAAGTGTTACTACATTTGCTACATTCCAATCTTCTGGAACTACTCTTGTAGATAGTGACTGATTGAATAATTCTGTTAAAGGTTTTGCCAGAACACACTTAAGTTATTTTAAAAACTTTGGGTGTATCACATCTGGTCCCATTGATTTATCTGTTTTTACCTTAGAAAGTTGAAGTAGAACTTCTTCTGTAAACATGCATGTTTCCCATGCCTCGCCTTTTCTTTTTCCTAACAGAGGTCCCTTCCCTTCATGTTCCTCTGTATAAATATTCATTGAGACAGTCAGCTAGCCCTTTATTCTCATTTACATAGTTTATATTTTTTGTTTTCAGTCTAACTATTCCTTGTTTAATTTTTCACCTTTCACTTATATATCTAAAAAATGTTTTATCCCCCTTTTTATTGTTTGGGCAATTTTTTCCTCTCTGTGTGCTTTGACCCACCTAATAATGCATTTGGTCTCCTTCAGCCATGTCTTGTACCGATACCTATCTTCTTCCTTCTGCTTCTGCTTATATTTCTTAAATGCTTCTTTTTTTTCCTTTCCTATATTTGCCACTTCTGATGAGTACCACAGTGGTTTTCTTTTTCTTTTATGCTTGCTGACATGCCTAAAACAATTCACTGTTGTGTTTAGTAAAACACATTTCTCCTGGACTCCATCTAAAAATCTCCAAATTAACATAAAAATATTTCCATTTTAGAAAAATCAGTCTTTCTAAAGTCTAGAACCTTTGTTTTTGTGTGGCACAGCTCAGCCTCTGTTTTTATATTAAACCACACAGATTGATGATCACTGGAGCCCAAACACTCTCCTACAGCTACATCTGATCCAAAGTCCCCATTAGTAAATAATACATCTAGTGTGGCTTCCTTCCTAGTCGGCTCTTCTATTAACCCCTAGAGTGCCAGCTACTTACGCAGTACGAGTGGACACAGCTGTACCTGCTGTGCCACGCTCGTACGGCGTAAGAGTGAAATGCGGTCACTGCATGAGCCGGTATAACCGGCATGCAGTGGCCGCATTAAAAAAAAAACAAACCCTGGCACTCATGGGGAGGCATGAGGATCACTCCTCATGCCTCCCCAGTTATTGATCTCCCAGCCGATCGGGCTGGGAGATCAATAAACACAAAGGAGAAACAGAGTTTCTCCTTCCCCCTCTCTCCTACCCGAACTTCCGGGTAGGAGTGGGCGGGACCGGGGGAATCCTCCAAACGTCATCGGTGACATGGTCCCCGATGACGTTAGGGAAGTTTCCCCGGTCCTGTTCACTCCTACCGGTGGTAGGAGAGAAGGGCAGGAGAGCTCTTGCTCTCCTGCGGTCGCATCATTGATCTCCCAGCCTATCGGCTGGGAGATCAATGACTGAGGGGACACCAGGAGGGGTCCTGATGTCCCCCACGAGGTCTGAAAAGTATAAAAAAAAAAAAATAAAAAAAAATAAATAAAATGAAAGTAACCCTGTGAGTGCCACAGGGTCCCAGCACATTGCTTTGCAATGTGCTGGAGACCCCTGTTGCACTCACAGGGTCAATTCTTTGGGGGGGATTTTTTTTTTTTTAAAGACCTCATTGGGGGGATCAGGGGGGATCCTGATGCCCCTCAATGAGGTCTATAATTGGGGAAAAAAAAAAAAAAAAATTTAACCCTGTGTGTGCCACAGGTGGGGGTCCAATGCACCCCCCCCTCCTGTGGCACACACAGGGCTTTTATCATTATTTTGTTACCAGAGATTGTTGGGGGGCCATCAGGATTGCTCCTGATGGCCCCCCAACAAGCTCTGATTACAAAGTAATGATAAAAAAAAAATTAACCCTCTGAGTGCCACAAGGGTCCAATGCATTGCTTTGCAATGCGCTGGAGACCCCGGTGGCACTCACAGGGACACTTTTTTTGATAACTTTTTTTTTTTTTTTGGTAAGACCTCATTGGGGGGATCAGGGGGGTTTGTATACCCCTCAATGAGGTCTATAATAAAAAAAAGTAAATAAAAAAAAAAATGAACCCTGTGTGTGCCACGGGGGGGGGGGGGGGGGCAATGCAGCCCCCCTTCTGCGGCACACACAGGGCTTTTATCATTACTTTGTTATCAGAGATTGTTGGGGGGGGTCATCAGGATTGGTCCTGATGGCCCCCCAACAAGCTCTGATTACCAGGTAATGATAGAAAAAAAATTAACCCTCTGAGTGCAACAAGGATCCAATGCATTGCTTTGCAATGCGCTGGAGACCCTTGTGGCACTCACAGGGTCACTCCGTTTGTGGACATATATATTTTTTTTTACTAAGACCTCATTGGGGAGGGATCAGGGGGTCCTGATGCCCCTCAATGAGGTATATAATAAAAAAAAAAAAAAATTAAAATATATTTAACCCTGTGTGTGCCACTGGGATAGGGGTTCAATGCAGACCCCCTTCCTGTGGCACACACACAGGACTTTTTATCATTACTTTGTGATCAGAGCTTGTTTGGTGGCCATCTGAATACAAAGTATCGATAAAAAAATTAACCCTTTGTGTGCTACAGGGGCCCAATGCATTGCTTTGCAATCCATTGGACACCCCTGTGGCACCCAAAGGATTATTTTTTTTTCCCCTTTTATTTTTTATTTAGACCTCATTGTATGGGTTCTGATGCCCCCAACGAGGTCTACACAAAAATATTGGGGGAAAAGCCCCAAAAAATGCACGTGCCACAGGGGGGGGTCCAACGCAGTGCTTTGCAATACGTTAGACCCCCTGTAACACACACACACACTTTTTTTTTATTATTATTCTGTTTTTAGACCTGGATGGGGGACACCAGGAATGTTCCTGACACCGCCTCCCCAACGAGGTATGAATACAAAATAATAATTAAAAAAAAAAACCTCTTTGTGTGCAACAGAGGGTCCAACGCATTGCTTTGCAGTGCATTGGGCACCCTTGTGGCATGCACAAAAAATGCCTCCGATTCCCCCCCACACACACACACGTACCGTATTCCCCTGCCTTGGTTCCACAGCCAACTGGCAGTCCCATTCCCCAGCCTGACCCCCAGCCTGTTTCCACTGCCTATTGGTAGACTCAAAGTACCAGTATGCACTAGATTCAGGCTGGGAATCAAACTTTGTATGAGGGGGACATACAGTGCACACTGGTAGTCACAGATCTCCCATACACACTCTCAGACACTGCCCCACCATCTCCACCATCCTTGCTCCTCTGCTCATACCCACACACACTGCCTAATCCCTCACCCTCCCACACTGTTACACTGGTAGTCACAGGTCCGCGCGTACACTGGCTGACGCCCTAGCTTCTTTCATCTGTTAGCCATAAAATCACACATACACTGTTTGCTTTCCCATTCCTGTTTCACTGGTAGCTACGCTCCTGTAGTGTAAATTGGTATGTCAACCCACAGCAGTGGGGTACCATTTTTCTTAGGCTGGCAAGAAGTCCTCCTAGGAAATCCCACGCCATTGAACCATTTTAGTATCTTTGAAGTGACTGATGTGTAAAACAAATGTTTGGTTTTTTTCCTGTAGCACCACATTCTGGAAATAGTTGTGCCAACTAATCTAGGGGTAAAAAGGCAAGTGACCCCTCATTAGATGCGGCATGTTGTCTTCTTTCCAAAATGGTATAGTTTATCTACCTTTTCTTCACTTCTGAAGGTGTTATAGCCATTTTCATAGAGGCAAGTCAGGTTTGAGAAAATGTTAGAAACATCAGTTTGTAGTAGGTGTAGTTTTCTACTTCTAGCACTCCCTAAGATAGTTCAGCTCATACCAATGGGGTGTCGTTTGACTCCTAAGAGCTTTAGCTAACGAATGCAGTTGAAAATTCCATGGTTTTCACAGAGCTCCATACATTTGAAGGGGCAGAAATGTAAGAAAATGCCTTTTTTTTCATTAGCGCCACCTCCTGGAAGCATTTGTGCATGCCAGCCTTTGGGTATGAAGGCAAGTGACCCCTCATTAGATGCGTCAGGTTGTTTTCTTTCCAAAATGGCATTGTTTTCTACCTTTCCTGCATATCTATTATGGTTATAACCATTTTAGTGCAAGCAGATAATTTAAGAAACAAAAGTGTCAGGTTTACGTACGTGTTCCTAGCACCCACATATTGTATGTTAAGCCACACAAATGGGCTACCATTTTTCTCATGTTGGTAGCAGGTACTGAATACAGCAGGAAATGTTATGGTTTTCAAAGATTTTAGTATCTTTGAAGTGGTGGAAATGTAAAAAAAACATGTATTTATTCCCATAGCGCCACCTTTTGGAAATATTTGTGCACTTCAGCCCAGGGGTAGAAAGGCAAGTGACCCCTCATTTGATGCGGGAGAATGTCTACTTTCCAAAATGGTATACCTTTTATACCTTTCCATCATGTCTCTAACAGTTATGAACATTTTAGTACAAGCAGCCATTTTCGAAGAAGCAAACAGGTAGGTGTAGTTATGCTTTTCTGGCACCCCTAAGGTATGTCGATTCATTCCAATGGGGTGTCATTTTTCTCCTAAGAGCACTAGCTAATGAATACAGTTGGAAATTCCATGGTTTTCACAGATTTCCATACAGATGAAGGGGCAGAAATGTAAGAAAATTACATTTTTTTCCTATAGTGCCACCTTCTGGAAGCATTTGGGCACAACAGGCTTGGGGTAAGAAGGCAATTCACCCCTCATTAGATGCGGCAGGTTGTCTTCTTTCCAAAATGGTATGGTTTGTGTAGCCTTTCTTCACTTCTCTAGTTGTTATAACCATTTTTGTACAGACAAGTAATGTTTGAGAAAATGTTAGAAAAATGAGTGGTTGCAATAGGTGTAGTTTGGTACTTGTAGCGCCCACTAAGGTAGGGGAACTCATACCAATGAGGTGTCATTTTTCTCCTAAGAGCACTAGCTAATGAATACAGTTGAAAATTCCATGGTTTTCACAGATTTCCATACAGATGAAGGGGCAGAAATGTAAGAAAATGCCATTTTTTTCCTATAGTGCCACCTTCTGGAAGCATTTGGGCACAACAGGCTTGGGGTAAGAAGGCAATTCACCCCTCATTAGATGCGGCAGGTTGTCTTCTTTCAAAAATGGTATGGTTTGTGTAGCCTTTCTTCACTTCTCTAGTTGTTATAACCATTTTTGTACAGACAAGTAATGTTTGAGAAAATGTTAGAAAAATTAGTGGTTGCAATAGGTGTAGTTTGGTACTTGTAGCGCCCACTAAGGTAGGGGAACTCATACCAATGAGGTGTCATTTTTCTCCTAAGAGCACTAGCTAATGAATACAGTTGGAAATTCCATGGTTTTCACAGATTTCCATACAGATGAAGGGGCAGAAATGTAAGAAAATGCCATTTTTTTTCTATAGTGCCACCTTCTGGAAGCATTTGGGCACAACAGGCTTGGGGTAAGAAGGCAATTTACCCCTCATTAGATGCGGCAGGTTGTCTTCTTTCCAAAATGGTATGGTTTGTGTAGCCTTTCTTTAATTCTTTAGTTGTTATAACCATTTTTGTATAGACAAGTAATGTTTGAGAAAATGTTAGAAAATTTAGAGGTTGTAGTAGGTGTCTTTTTGCACTTCTAGCATCCCCTGTGGTAGGTGAACCCAAGCCAATGGGGTGTAATTTTTCTCCCAAGAGCACTAGCTAATGAATACAGTTGTAAATTCCATGGTTTTCACAGATTTCAGTACAGTTGAAGGGGCAGAAATGTAAGAAAATGCCATTTTTTTCCTATAGTGCCATCTTCTGGAAGCATTTGGGTACCACAGGCTTGGGGCAAGAAGGCAAGTTACCCCTCATTAGATGCGGCAGGTTGTCTACTTTTCAGAAATATATAGTTTTATATAGTTATTCCACTGTTTTAGGGTAGTTTTACCACAAAAACCCTAGAATGTGCATTTTAGTTTATAAAGTTGAAAATGTCATTTTGCGCTGCTGGTGATTAGGGCTCTACGCTAGCCTTGGACTTAGGTAAAACTATACAAATTTGGTATTTTTTTACTCGGGGGACTCTGGGCTTTTTCAAATAATTGAAACTTTTTCAATCAAGGTAAATGTTTTTGATACATAGTATGTGATTTCAGCAAAATGAGTAAATTTTCACTTTTTTTTGTCATTATGACATCATAGCTTTTTGCACGATGTAAAATTCTCTTCATGTAAGGTATCATGAGAAAGCTCAATTCGTTCTGAAAAAAACAATATATAGTTTTCCATATTTAACTAAAAATCCCCAGAGGAAATCAAGCCTAAACGGAAGGATAGCAAAAATGTTGAAAAAGTGTCTGGCCTGCAGGGTTCAGAAAATGGGCCGAGCCTCTGGCACTGAAGGGGTTAATCCTTATACACAATTTAGGATATCTCTACTCCTGGCTGAACTTGCTGCTTGGTTTTTCCAGTCCACATCAGAAACATTAAAGTCCCCCATAATAATAACCTCACTGTCATCTTAGTTACTTCATTGACCAACAGTTGATCCAACTCCTCTGCTTGTCCTGGGGGTCTATAGATCACACCTATACAAATGACCATCTTATTCCCATATTCTAAAGTTCGGCGGGCGTTAAGTGCCAGCCATGTGTGCGCACGGCCGGTCACTAAGGGGTTAAGCTATTTTTTTTTTACATAAATGGCAACCCCTCCTCCTTTTCTGCCTTTCCTGTCTTTCTAGAGAGTACCCTGGCATTTCTACATCCCAGTCATTTTTTTCATTGTACCAGGTCTGGGTAATCCTCACTAAGTCTACATCTTCACTAGTTATTATTGCAGTGAGTTCAGGGATCTTATTCCCTAAACTGAGGGCATTTGTACACATGGCTCAAAGTGTACTGGTTTTTGACCTATGTGCCACAGACATACCATGATTAAATTCATCTGTGCAATGCTGTGGGGGGCAATTGGTTTTATCATGTATCATTCCATTGCCCCCTCTACTAGTTTAAATACCTGTTAACAAAACTTCTGAATTGCTTGCTGAGAACCTCTGTTTCATTTTGAGAAAGAGACATCCTTATTGTACAATTCCTTGTTACACCAAATAGGATTGGCGTGAGAAACAAAGCCAAATCCATGTTTTTGGGCCCAGTTCCCTAGCCATGAATTAAAGTCTCTAATTCACTTCATCCTACCAACATATTCATTATACACTGGCAGAACCTCTGAAACAGATACAGTGGAAGCAATTTGCTGCAGATCCTTACATAGCTTCTTAAAAACTTCTTTTACCACACTCACCTCCTTAAAGGGATAGTAACACTTCGTTTTAACTTTATTTTATTTTGTAGGCATTAAAAAAACATGAAGAACGATATAAGTCTCATCTCTCAAACCTTTATGGTTTATGAGATATTCACAAGCAAAGTTCCCCTCCCCGCCCCTTTTACCTAGTGTAAGCCATCTCTTCTCAGATGTGGATCAGGTTGTATGACAGTACAGATAACAGAAGGGGACAATTTTCTTTGTATGAAAACAATGAAAGCCCTTCCCCCCTTGACAAGTTTTTCAGCTTTTTCCATTATCTTAATTGAAGATTGTCCCTCTCTGCAGTCTACCTGGGCATCTCCCTTCTTATCTGGTTGAACAGGGGGGGGATACTTTGTTTGTGAATATCTCTTAAACCATAAAGGTTTCAGAGATAAGACTTATATCATTCTTCATGTTTTTTTAATGCCTACAAAATAAAATAAAGTTAAAATGAAGTATTACTATCCCTTTAAATCCAAATCATTTGTCCCTAAATGGACTAGGACATCCAACTCTCCATTCTGTCTTGCTTCCTTAATAGTTTTTAAAATGTGTCTTCTATCTCTGTGAGCTGTAGCATCAGGAATACATCTGACTTCTTAACACACTGGTGAAGTTCTCTACAAGTCATCACCATTTGAAAACACATAACCCCACTGCTGATCCACTCTCCTGTGTCTACAACCCTTGTCTGTCTACCTTAGAGACTGGAAAAGGGAAGGAGACAGACACAGATTTGCAGGAAGGGAAGCTGACAGAGGAGGAGGGTGATAAAGGGACAGAGAGGGAAGGAGACAGACAGAGGGGCAGAGAGCGAAGGAGACAGACAGAGGGAATGAATGTAAAGGAGTGAAAGTGAGGTGTATAGACTGGCAGTCTCCTTTCCTCTCTCTTCCTTTAAGTTGTTTCTCTCCTTTGCCCTGTCAGTCTCTTACTTCTGTCTCTCTCACCATCTGTCAGTGTTACTGGTCCGACTGAACATTCTGGTGTAATGGTTTGCATCCTGAGACTGATGTACTAAGTAAATGGAGCAATTCTGGTGCAAACCAAATGCACCATATGGAACAAATAATCACTAATATCTACAGGATTGAGGATCTTAACACTCTGAGAAGTGTAGCCAATGTATTGTTTTGCAATGCACTGGATATCCCTCTGGTAGTCCAAGGTTTAATCTCTGCCAGCTAGGTCTCCCATGCATTGTGATGAAATACAGTTGAGCCTTATCTAGTATTCAGTGGTTTAAAAATCCCATTGAAAGAAAGGTACATTTGGGGATATCTTAATAGTTTGCTCTCGAATTTCTTCACGTTTATGGGTACACCAGCCTCATTAGGTACAGTACGAGCAGATACCTTGGGTAATGTTATCTATTTGAGTAAGAAAGAAAATTTAACCTGTTCACCAGAGGTTAATCTTAACTAAACATCCAGGACTTTACTGGTATTCAACAAAGGTGTGTAGGGAGGAGTTAACCCTTCTCAAGCAGTGGCCAGCAAGTCACCTCCAGACAGCAAGATAACAGGCATTTGCGTAGGCATAAAGAGGAAGCATCATTTCATTCAAACTATTGTCTAAAGGAAAACACCTAAATACTTTTTCTGTAAACATTGTCTTGGGCCAACACAATACGCTGCAAGGAATATAAACCAATTTGTACCAGATCTGCTACAGCCCTTGCTCAATGATATGATCCTTTAACCCTCTGAGTGCTGGCGAGGTTTGCAAAGTATTGCACTGCAATGCATTTAATAGTTCTCTGACACGCAAAAGGTTAATGCAAATTCTATTTCACAATATTCCCCTTAGTGTGTTTCAAGTTGCACGTACACTTACTGCAATCCTTTCAATAGGTATACCATAAACCTTTATTTCCACACATTTCTCAATATGTTACCTTATTTTGCACTAAACATACATCAACCAAACAAGAATGAGGATAGTAATCTTAACCTTATTTGCAAATAGACCAAACTGTGTTCACATGTAGCCAGTGACAGGAGGAGGACTGGCATGTGAGAACTTGACAATGATGCTTGGTGCTTACTGATGTTTTCTCTCCCCTGTCAAAGCACCAGTTTCAAATGTGCTAGGTATGTCCTGAGATAGCAGTCTTTGGCATCAAATGTAAAACACCAGCATGTAATGTGTGCCATGGTGGAAGCCTCACATGTTGTCCTCTTGCTCCTGTAAGTGTTTGTATGTAAACACTCAAGCCAAGATTAACCACTGGGGTGGCAGAGGGGTATCCAAAGAATTGCAAGGCAGGAAGGCCGGTCATTTTGGCAGACAATGTTGATGCTATCTTCTGAGTGCTTATGTTCCTCTGGATTCTGCTAGCAAAGCAGAACCCAAGTGCAATCATCATCTAATATAAGTGGTGATGCTTCTTGTTTGCTACTATCACTCGCTCTAATTAGGTACATACTCATAGACTAGGTGGTCCAATTGCTTGGGTGCTGTTGTGGGTGCTTACAAGGCATATATGACCGAAACACAGGTGCACTCACAGAACAGCAAACATGTTAACCTTTGAGTGCCAGAGGGGTACACAACACATTGTAAAGCAAGGCATTGCCCACCCCTCTTGCACTCAAGGGGTCAATAAGGGAGAACATCTTGGATATATGAAAGTGTTTCTCAGTTTCTGAGTTCTCATTAAAAGGTCAGGTTTCATGAATATCCCTGATAGAGCACAGGTGAAGACATCACCCTGACTGAGTCACTGATTACTCACCTGTTAACCTGCACTGTTGCTGTGCCTGAAGGACTAGCCTTGAGAACCCCTGTAATGGAATCACTGGCTTAGGTGTTCAAAAACCCACACAAATTTGCCAATATGAGAGCACCCGTAAATATATACACACATGCAATTCAGTGCCAAACCCTATAATCTGCCAATATCAGGCATCATGAATCCCAGTACGAGTAGCATTCTTGGTGTAATTGAGGTTAGTCACATTCCTGGGTTTTCAGAGAGTTTGAGCATGAGACTCAGATGTTTGACCCAAATCCATAGCTGGGAGACTCCAGATTTAGCTGTTAATTACCAGGTCTCCGGGGCAGAGGCCAGAGGGGTAACTAAAAACCACCAGGTCCTTGTGCAAAAATTGTCATGGGGCCCCCGATCACATTGCCTCCCAATGGCCACCTGCATATTTCCCCTCATTGGCCACCTGCACATTGCCCCCAATTGGCCACCAGCACATTGCCTGCAATGTCCACCTGCAAATTGCCCCCAATGTCCACCTCCACATTACCCCCAATGCTTGGGGAGAGAAGAGAGAGAGGGATTCAACAAAGTGCAGGAGGGAAGTACATTTCAAAGGAGTAAAAATGTTAGGACAAGAGGCCATAGTCTAAAACTAGAGGAACACAGGTTTAGACATAATGTAAGAAAGTTTTACTTCACTGAGACGGTAGTAGATAAGTGGAATAGCCTACCAGCAGAAGTGGTAGAAGCTGATACAGTGACAGAATTTAAGCATGCATGGGATAGGCATATGGCTGTCCTTGACATAAGAAAAGACCAAGGACCAAATAAGGTTTGAGGTTTTTACAGTAGGAAAATGGGCAGAATGGATGGGCCGAATGGTTCTTATCTGCCATCAAATTCTATGTTTCTATGTTTCAATGTCCACCTGCACGTTGCCCCCAATGTCCTCCTCCACATTGCTCCCATTGGCCACCTGCACATTGCCCCCAATGTCCACTTCCACACTGCCCTCATTGACCCTTAGTGTCCAGCTCCTAGTACCTCCCTGGCGTAGCAGGAGAGGTCTGTGCCTCCTTCTGCACAGACCTCTATTAGCAGCTCAGAACTCCCGCATGGTCTTCTGGGCATTAATGCAGAGTGCTGGGAGATTATGTCATCTTCCAGAACTCTGCATTACTAGCGTGCCGGAGATATACAGGGAGCTGAATATTACTTGCTATTGAAAATAAATTCTGTTACACATCATTACTAGTGATGAGCGAGCATGCTCGGCCGAAGCTCGGTTCGGCTCGAGCATCGCTCTGCTCGGCACATGGCGGTACTCGTACGAGTACCGCATGTGCTCGCCCGCCATGTTCGGGTCTCCTCCCCGCACAAGGCTCCTGCCTAGGGCCCGGCCAAATGAGGGGGGCCCAGAAAGCCTCATTGAACTTAAATGAGGCTTTCCGGGCCCCCCTCATTTGGCCGGGAGATTCAACCCCCACGCCCGCAGCTTACCTGATCTCTCACTCATCTCGCCGCTCTAGTAATACAGAGCGCTGGGAGATGACATCATCTCCCAGCCTCTGCATTACTACAGCGGCGCCGGGAGCTTCAGTCAAAGAGATCTGTGCCGAAGGAGGCACAGATCTGTCAAGTACACCGCTAGACCACCAGGGGAAATGTGAAGATGAAGGTGCAATGTGGAGGTGAAGTGGAGATGGGGGCATTGCGGAGATGAAGGGGGCATTGTGGAAGGGGCATTGCGGAGATGAAGGGGGCATTGTGGAAGGGGCATTGCGGAGATGAAGGGGGCATTGTGGAAGGGGCATTGTGGAAGGGGCATCGTGGAGATGGAGATGAAGGGGGCATTGTGGAGATGGAAGGGGCAGTGTGGAAGCGGCAGTGTGGAGATGGAAGGGGCATTGTGGAAGGGGCATGGTGGAGATGAAGGGGGGCATTGTGGAGATGAAGGGGCAATTGTGGAAGGGGCAGTGTGGAGATGAAGGGGACATTGTGGAGATGAAGGGGGCATTGTGGAGATGAAGGGGGCATTGTGGAAGGGGCAATGTGGTGATGAAGGGGCAGTGTGGAGATGAAGGGGCAGTGTGGAAGGGGCATTGTGGAGATGAAGGGGGCATTGTGGAGATGAAGGGGCAGTGTGGAGATGAAGGGGGCATTGAGGAAGGGGCAATGTGCATCCAGACATCCTCCCTATGCTGTCCCTGAACCATTTCTGTGGTGTTTCCATCATTTTCTGCCCTTTTCCTATGGACCAGGCACCCTCCCGTCATCAGAGCAGGGGGTGCCTGGTGTAATGCTCGAGTCCTCCCATTGACTTCAATGGGGCTCGGGTGCTCGGCCGAGCACTCGAGCCTCCGGGGGCGCTCGGCCAGAGCACCCGAACACCCGAGCATCGGGGTGTTCGATCATCACTAATCATTACTTTACTGACTAAAACTTGCATTACTTCACAACATTAATGCCTGTTAGAAAATGAACAAAAGGGTTGTGCTGAGATGATGGGCTGGAGCAGTAGCACAAATGGGCCACATAATTGTACAAATGTTGCTAGCCCTACCCTGTCCCAGAGTGATAGAGTGACCACATATCCCTTTAAATCAAGGACAATCATGACAACATCAGACTACAGACTTGTACAGGAATCAATGCAACCCTACAGTGTGCATATTTTATAAGCCTCCCTGAAGAGATTTGTGGTCACCGTTTGCATATTGTTGCAATTTCTTCAAAAAGGACAGAAGGACAAAACCTGCTTATCCCTGGATGCTTAGGCCTTTGAGTGTCAGGGAAGTATTCATTGTATCGCATTGCAATTCTTTGGATAACTCTTTCACCCAAAGAGTTAAGCAGTGATATGTCCATGTTAGAGGCTGTCAGCCCACCAGTCAGTTTTACAAATATGATTAATCAGGCATCAGATGTGAAGAAATGCCTTTCTAATTTCCAGTCCTCTGTGCTTTGGCAAGTGAACTGTGTTGATCAGAATTTGGAAGGTGAGTCCTTACTCATATCTGTGCACCCTGTTACATTTCCCAGTGTTGTGTTTCCACTCTACTATGTTGACATTTGCTGTCTCTTAACCTTTTAAGTGCCAGAGAGGTCCTTAGTGTATTGCAATGAATTGGGTACCTCTCTGGCACTCAAAGGGTTAATATTTGTCTCCAGGATTCTTGCTTCCCGGTCGGCCTCTTCCATTCCACAACTCTCCATTCGAAGAACTGTGCAGGTAAGCCCTACTGCTCCCCATGTCTCAGTACCCTAGTGTTGAGTTGATGCTTCTGTCCTCCATTCATCTCTGTCTTCAGTTAGCTTTTACTGTCGTATGTTCTCCAGGATGCTTGCCAGTATCCTCCATTCCACAAATACTCATTTAGACTCTTTCATTCCCCGACTCCTCCGTTCATCCATCTGGGCAGGGGACTCTTCCATCCGACTTTTTCATTCCCTGACTCCTGTGTTCGACCAGCTGTGCAAGGGACTCTTCCATCCGACTCATTCATTCCCCCAACTCCTCTGTTCAACTCTTTCATTCCCCGATTCCTCTGTTTGACAAACTGTGCAAGGGGCTTTTCCCTCCAACTCTTTCATTCCCCCGACTCCTCCATTCGATCAACTGTGCAGGGGACTCTTCCATCCGACTCCATTCAAATCTTTCATTCCCCGACTCCTCCGTTAGACCAACCATGTAGGTGAGCCCTACTGTTCCCCATGTCTCTGCACCATAGTGTTGAGTTGTTCCCTCTGTCCTCAGTTAACTTTTACTGTCTTATGTTCTCCCCAGGTTGATATGCCTCCGTCCTGTTTGACCAACTGTGCCTCCCTGTCCTGTTCCAGCAACGGTGTAGGTGTGTCCTACTGTTCCCCATGTCTCTGCACCCTAGTGCTGAGTTGTTGCCACTGTCCTCAGTTAACTTTTACTGTCTTATGTTCTCCCCCTTGTTGATTTGCCTCACAGTACTTCGATGTCCGAGAAGGGGACGATCTAGAGGAGAATTAATGCTGCAGTCAAAGCAGTCTGCAGGCATCACAGGACACCTGATAGTATTAATAAGATATACTATGACATTAAGCAAATGGTGAAGGAGAAGATGGGACTACTGGATGATCACCGCCACGGCACTGGGGGTGGGAAGCCCCTGGATATTTTGTTCCAACCATACGAACGGATTATGGAATCTCTCATGGATTCCGAGGTGGTGTCTGGAATACAGGGGATGTCGGACACTGGCATAGGGGGGCAAATTACTCCCGGTAAATCCTCCACATATTACATATGTGATAATTTCATGTTGCAGTGATTAGGAGTGGCCTACAATTAAATCAGGGATTCAAAACAATATGACCTTAGCATTCATATATTTATTTTTTTATGGGGATGTTGTGTGAAACCTAGCATATTTGACATCGTAAATAGGATTTTAAATGTGACTGATATGCAAACCCAGGATGCTAATAGTAGAAGCAATAACAATCATGTTGCATATTGAATTTGTTTTCCACTCCCTAACAATCTAGATGCAGAGGCTCCAAGTCAAGCCAGTGGAGAGGAGGAGGGACAGACAGGGGGGTGATACCCTCTCGATGTCTATGGAGGTGGAGGCGGCAAATGAGACACCTGTACATGTGGAGGAGCTGGTGGACCCAGAGGGAAGTCAACAAGAGGAGTTTGTTATTCTGGAGGCCATCACCATGCATGGGGCCAGGGAGGAAGGACAGCCAAGGTCTGACACTCAGGCTGGTGGTGGTCTGGAATGGTCTCCCCCTGCTTCCCAGCCTGATTAGATGCAAGGTGAGATCATTCCTCCTACCCAGGTGGTCCTTGAAGAGCAAAGACTCTTCAGGGCCTCCCTCATCCATAATATGGATATAATTTATCAAAAGCTACACAACATTGATCGAAGAATGGAAACGTTGGCAAGCGAAATGTTTGAACAGACAAGCCATTTGAGGGAACAGGCAAGGCTAGCAGGGGAACAGAATAGGATCCTGTCTAGCATTGCCTGTTCCTTTGAAAGGCTTGCTGATGCCAGCCAGCTCCTCAAACATCTCCTCCACACAGTGGAGGGCCAGGGCAGTACATTGTTTTGTAATGTGTTGCACACCCCTCTGTACCACATGGGTTAATGCTAAGTGGTTGTATAAAACACTTGACACCACTGACCCCTCACTTTTTAGCCACAGGGCCTGGGATCTTCAACACTGCTGAGCAGAACACAGTACCCGGAATCTTTCTCTATAAAATAACTGTCTGAACACCAGATGAACTTAAAGGGATAGTAATACTTCATTTTATCTTTATTTTATTTTGTAGGCATTAAAAAATCATGTTCTGCTAACTAATTAAATGGCCATCCACATCTTACCCAGCTACAATAAAACTGCTAATGATGTGGACAGTCACGTCCTCTGTGTTCTAGCAGTGAAGGGGTTACTACCAGCTATTGAGGATCACCTTGTCAGTAGTTTTCAGTCCCCAGTAGTTCTCTGCAGCTGCGAGAATGCTGTTGCAATAATGACATCATCATACATGAGTATGATGACATCATTTATACAATAGAAACCCACTGGACTACCTGGTCTTATTTTTAATGAAGGAGTGGAGGAGGAAGCTCTGTAAGAGCTTATATCACAGCACCCTTGCGTCTACTCACATGAGGATATTCTCATTTGAAACTGAGGACTCCTTTCTTTCAAACAAGTGTATACTTGGGTGTTACAATGTAAGATGATCTCATGCTCACCTAACATTGTAAAAAAAATTGAAGGAAGGGGGACTGGAGCTCTAAATTAGCTATGATCTCATCCCCTTTGTACCAGAAAACAAAAGTACTACCCTTGTTTAAAAGAGGAGAGTTCCTTCTTTCAAACAAGGGTAGTTCCCAATAATTATATGTCAGATGATCACAGATCACTCAAAATAAACAAACCAAAGCAGTGCATCAGTTTGTAAACACAGAGGGCTGGGGGCTTAACCCCTTAAGGACCGGGAAAATCAGAGGTGGATTTGACTTAAAGGGATAGTAATACTTCATTTTAACTTTATTTTATTTTGTAGGCATTAAAAAAACATGAAGAATGATATAAGTCTTATCTCTGAAACCTTTATGGTTTAAGAGATATTCACAAACAAAGTATCCCCCCCCTGTTCAACCAGATAAGAAGGGAGATGCCCAGGTAGACTGCAGAGAGGGACAATCTTCAATTAAGATAATGGAAAAAGCTGAAAAACTTTTCAAGGGGGGAAGGGCTTTCATTGTTTTCATACAAAGAAAATTGTCCCCTTCTGTTATCTGTACTGTCATACAACCTGATCCACATCTGAGAAGAGATGGCTTACACTAGGAAAAAGGGGCGGGGAGGGGAACTTTGCTTGTGAATATCTCATAAACCATAAAGGTTTGAGAGATAAGACTTATATCATTCTTCATGTTTTTTTAATGCCTACAAAATAAAATAAAGTTAAAACGAAGTGTTACTATCCCTTTAAGGACCGGAGCAATTCTGACCTTTTTGACTATGTCTTTGTTCAACAGTGTTTTCCCTCTTAGGCTTTTATTCCACCCCCATAAATGATATACTGTTTTTTTACAAACAAATAGGGCTTTCCTTTGATACCCAGCTTATATGGATAACCCACCATTTACTTTATTAAAATTAAAGAAAAAGGTAAAAAAAAATGTAAAAAACCCACCATTTTTGTTTTTTCTCTTGGGATCAATTGGGCGCAAAGGGTTAAATTTTTATGGAGACTGCATGAAAGGTATGACCACTCAGTCATACCTACAAAATGCGCAGTTTAAAGTGGCCACTGTCCCCCCCTGGTTGAAAATCCCCATGTCCCTTTTTCCCACCCTATTTTCCCACTTTTTAGTTCATTACATTTGGCGGTGTGTGTAAGTGTATTACATGACTCCACAACAATCACACTTCCAATTTTGTTTCTTGAGATTTTTTTTTTTTTCAATAAAATATTTTATTTGTAAAAAAAAAAGTGTGTTGTTTTTATTAAAAAAAAAAAATTGTATTTAGCAGGTCAGAAATTGACCTGCATCTAGCCATCCTCCTGCACCAGCAGTGAAGGGGTTAACACCCCCAGCTGCTGTATTTTTTATTTCCACTAGGTGTCTCCTCCCTGCTTCTCTGTCCCTTACTTTGATGTAAGGGACACATTGGCAGAGAGGAGACACTAGAGGCAGTAAGTAGCACTGCCTCATTCATTGTTTTAGAATGCCGGTACATGTGATTGCTGACGCAGCGATCACATGACCTGGCACAACCGACTGAGGCTGAGACTGAACGGTCCGGTACTGGACCGCTCAGTCTCAGCCTGGATTGAATGGTAGCAGCGTGCACGGCGGCGCTCTGCTACCATTTAACACTTGACGTACCAGGACCGTCACTGGTCCTTAAAGCAAATTTACCCTTGACGGTCCTGGTACGTCAAGGGTCGTTAAGGGGTTAAAGAGCACCTATCCCACATTCCCTTGCTTTTTTTCACTCTGAAAATATTTTTCTTTGGGGCCTAAAAAAATTGTGTGCACCAGGGCCCTCCAATGACTAGTTACAGCACTACACTCTCTCACGCAGAAGACCCACACGCATATTTTTTTTCCTGTAAATATTTGTGCACCCAGCCAAGCTACCCCTCAGTTGATGCAATGTGTTGTCTTCTTTCAAAAATGGAATGCATTGTTTACCTTTTTTTCATGTGTAGTTGTTACAGCTATGTTAGCACAGACAGGTCATATCTGAAAGCTGGTGAGATAGCTCAGTGGTAAATGCCCTGACTGCAGATCATATTAAAACCTCAAGGTTGCAGGCTTGAATCCCAGCAGAATTAACTCAGCCCTTCATTCTTCAGAGGCTGAAAAAAGAGTGGGTTTTGTGATCGCTAACAGAGCCTGAAACTCACTTCTCCAATACCAGAGAGGCCAGTTTCAGTGACCCTGCTCATGTGTTGGCACTCCAAATGACGTCTATGCAGTCCTTAATCCCTTAACGACTGGCCGCGCAGGCATGCGGCAGTCACTAAAGGACCATGGAGCTTTTTTTTTTTTTTTTGGATTCCGGACTCCCCGAACGGCATGCAGCCGCGGGGGGAGCCCGGAATTCCATGACGGTCATAGTACATCATGGGTTGCTATCTCAGATTGACCCATGACGTACTATGACCATCAAGGGTCGTTAAGGGGTTAAGGATACTCCTACAAGGGCTCAAAATTTCCACTCGCCACTAGCCAATGGCGAGTGAAAATTTAGCCCTGGCGAGTAGAAATTCATCCCTGGTGGGTATGTTTTGGCTTGCAGTGGTGAGTAACTTTTCAGGTCTGGCTAGTAGCAAAGGACTTAAAATTATAAGCCCTGCTCCTACCACAGGATCGCCCAATATTAACACCTTAAGGACCATTGCCATGCCAGGACCATCACGGAGGTCTGGCACTTAAGGCCACTGACAGTCTGGTATGTCATGGAGTTCAAGGCTCTCAACGCAGCTGCACGCCGCTCCAGAAGCCCTGAACCGTAAGTGAAAAAAAAGCGCCCCATGGTCCTCAAGTGCCGGTCGCGCATGCGCGCGCCGGTCCTTAAGGGGTTAATGGGTTAAGTGTGGTTACTATCTATTCTTCTATAGAAGTACAAATTTAAGTATGTTTTATGAGGGTTTCTCTTGGAGGATAGCTATGGAGTACAGAACATGTAACTTGTGCACTTTAACCTGTTAAATGCCATAGGGGTTTTCATGTCTACTGTATTGCTTCTTAATGTTTTGGACATCACTATGACATGCTTGTACAACACTAAAATAAAACTATACATATAAAATTACATGAATTTGCATGTTATTTTTTAGTAATCTGGGGAAGACATTTCCCTTTGCACTTTCTGGACAAAAGAAACAGCAGGATGTGAGGTAAGCAGGGAAATGGCTTCTACCAGCTTTATAAGAAACATCACATACTGTATTTATTAAAGAAACACTAACTCCTCCTAATAAACCTTTCACTGATATCTTAATTTGGCCAAAAATCCTAATGTCCCCTATGAAAAGATTCTGAGCAGATTGCTCTGAAAACTTAATTTTTAATTAGCATTGGATATCATATACACCAAGGCAGATACGATTTTTCTTGCAGGAGCCCCAAACTCCTCTCAAAGTCTTCATCACGAGTCATTGTATATGGGTTGTGACTGTCCTATACAATCCCGGATAGATGGTCACCCAAATTGAATAATTGTCAATTGTTTTAAAGCAGAACTATCACTCAAATTCGAGTGCCGTCCAAATCATTTTGCACAGAACGATACGCATAGCAATACTAGTATTATCCTGAATAAGTCGGGTATCCTTGTTCCGAGACGCACAGGCAGGTATCTTGCTGTACTGGCATCTCTGCGCCTGCGCTGTGAGTCCGTTCCTGTCCCTCAATGTACAATGCAACTCCCTCTCACCAATCCTGGAAGAGACCAAGACGGACAGCACAGGAGCACAGGCAAGATGTCTGCGCTGATGCCTGTGCTTCTTGGATCAAGTTTTATTTCCCAATAACGCCGGACTTATTCAGGATAATACTAGTATTGCTATGCGTATCGCTATGTGCATAATGATTTGGTGGTCACTTTAATCTGAGTGATAGTTCCGCTTTAAAAGAAAGAAGTTTGAAGTTCGCTTTTGATCTATATCGGATTAATGTTTGACAACATATGAACTGAAACTGATACATTTCTTTCTCAAAAATGATTATATATTTATGCTAATGTAGATGCTAATGCGGATGCTAGAGATGTTGTAGAAGTCTCCAGTATCCAGGGGGTTAACACTTTGGTGATTAGTGATCATCCTATGTGTCAAAAAGTGCCTTAAAGTAATAACATTTTTAAAAAATGAAAGTGATTAGCAATAAAAAATGTTGTGAAGATTGCTTTACTGACATAGTCCTAGACTGTACTCATTTCTGGCAGCTGAAAAGTTAATACATTTCCTGCTTAACCCTTTGAGTGCCAAAGGGGTACTCAACGCATTGCTCTGCAATGCGTTGCCTACCCCTCTGGCACTCAAAGGGTTAATGTAAAAAAAAAAAAAATCTTCACAAAGAGAAAATAATATCACAACTATAATTGACAAAAATATATTCACTTAGCATTGTAAAAATTTCTGGCAGCAAATGTGTTAATACCTTTCCTGATCAAATATATTAACCCCCTAGCTGACAGAGGACTTCTTTAGGATCCAAGGGGTTAAAGAAAAAAAAACATACAGCTTCAGTCACCGTTCCAGTGACACACGTATTCTCTCCAAGGGATAATCAGTAAGTGATTGCTAAGCAGTGGAGGGGGGAAGGGAGAGAGCCAGCCAGCAGGGAAGCGACTCCTGCAACCTTTTTATTTTGTTTCTGCATAGCCCTCAACAGCTCCCATTCGCCAATCCCAGGCAGAGAAAACAAAAAACAAACCTTCAATCGTGAAAAGAAAGCAACAGAGTGAAGGGGGTGAAAAGCAGGAAAGAGCCAGAGCTGATTATTCATTCATGCTGGAAGCAGGAAGAGAGAGGCACAGACACCATTCAGCCTGACTCAGCCTGCACAGTCACCTCCAATGTGAAACCTGTGCGCTCCACCAGGAAGGGAATACAATAACAAGGAATAGGAACAAGGTGACCCAGGAAGGTGGCTGTGTGGCAGGGTGAAAAAGAAAACGTGATTGCTTCTTATTCTATGGTTTATTTGTACAGTTGGCTTATGTGGAAACTCTTCAAACTTACTCGGACTTGAAAACCACATCATGTTGTCTGGATCAACATTCACCTGACTGGTCTTGGATCTGCCAGGACATGTCACCTGCTCCCCGTTTATTTCCTGAAATCGGGTGCAATGGTCATTGTATTCGGATTTGTAGCGGTCTTTAGATGGACTTTCCCTGCTTTACTGCATGTGGGACAAGGCATTTCGGTATCCTATATTTCAGTAGTTTAACAGAACAACAAGTTGTATAATTCTGATATAATCATACATAATCTATTTAATAATATATTTTTATTTCACAATAATCCACGGTGGGTGGTTACCTTTAAAGACAATTGTTTTGTATTGTAGAATATTAACTTTTTGAGGTGGTGGGTTACTGCTGAGCCTCAGACTTGGGTACTGCCAATGTGGTGCCACCCTTGTGAATGTGACTAGGAGAATATCAGCATTTCTTTTGGAGAACTGTTTGGATGAACAGCATTATGGAGAACTTGGAGATAAGAGTTGGACAAGAGAGATTTCTGCCAGAGGGTGCCAGGGAAGTGCACCAAGGTCTGGTGGGTGATGGGCAGGCCATGGTGGAGAGGAAGGTGTTGGAAGGGTACAGGTTTGTGGATGTAATACTGACAGGTGGAGCACCATGGGGATTTACCTTGAAAGGTGGGAAGGAACATGGAGAGCCCCTAATCATAACTAAGGTAAGCAATGTATACAGAAAAATGCATGTTATAAGAATAACCCATTAAAAGAGAAGTAGCACCTCCTAATAACCCTCACTTTCCTTACTATGTCCCAAAAATCCTAATAGCCCCTCTGAATTTTTCTTCTGAGTCTTTGCTCAAAAGAACATGCTCAATCACTACTGGATGTCATGTCCCTGGAGGCGGACATGCCAGTTACTAGAAGTTGTTTTTTTGTTTAAACTGAAGCAGAGTGCATGAGCCTTCTTAACAAGAATCTTTTAGGACCATAGTGGTGCATTGCAGAGTAATGCGCTGCTCTTAACACTTTGGGTGCCAGTGGGGGTATCTAATCCCCTCTGGCACTCAAAGGGTTAATATTACCATGCGCAGTACCTCGAGTTTATGTCATTTTGCTCTTGTTTCAACTGTCATGGCTGCCCCCATGGTCACAAAATCCATGACTGATTGTTATCTCTTGAACAAAGGCACAACTGCAAAATGCATAGGGCTATAGAAGTTTTTGACCATAAAAAGTTATGTGGGGAGTTGTTATTTGGAGGTGTTCTCATTTAAGGACCAATGGGTTGTGCAGTGCATAACTAAGCAATATGTTCAACACCACTGTGGGCTTTAAAGGGTTGAGAGATATGTGGCTCAGTATTAAGTCCCCATGGTAATTCATTTGCAATATTGTCCTATATAATTTTACACAGTACAACTCCCTTTGACTTCCATTGTGACTGATTTGTTTGTGTGCTTATAGATAGTTGCTTTCAGTCATGGAACTTAGATTGTAAATAAGTTGTCTTAACTGGCTATGTATATATGATCATGGCATATGAATTTGAAGGAAGTGGTGCAATTTTCTATTAAGATGTTGTAATCCCTTCCATATAACTGGTGTTATTTCCTTTATTCCATGCTAATTGCATCACGTTTTAGACCTGGTTTATATAAGAGACTTTGTTTCATGGTGTTACAGTAACACAAGGCTGAGATTGTAAATACCTGCAGTTGTGAAAACAACTTGTTGCTGCTAAGTTGCCATGTAAACCAGGCCTTAATGCTAATACCACACAGTATATTTACCTAAATGTCTGGGGCAAACCATAGATTTCCAGAGAGAAGTCTAAATTAATAAAAATAAAATTAAGTATTCATTAACAATATCTGGTAATTTATTTTGCTTATTTCTGCATCCCAAGCCCTTGCTACCTGCAGAGCATAAACCCTGAACATACAGTTACATTCCTCTTTCAGCTGTTGTTAGATTGTACTTTCCATAAACCTTAGCCAGCCAATGGCTGGCCGAGGATGATGGGAATTTTAGGCCAAAAACTGAAAGATTGCTGCAGGTTGCCCAGCCCACCTTATATACATAACAGCAGTAATCATTCCTAAAAGGTTTTTTCATTTTCTTTAAAATGTTGGTCTGCTTTTATGATCGCAAGTAAAGTATCAGTTGGCTGTCTTGTCTGTTACCATTGTGTCCAATAAATTAGAAGACAATGTTCAGTCCTCTTTCCTTGTTTTGAGATGAAACATACTTGACTGCTATTATCAGACTGAGCAATTACTGTGATGGCTGCTTAAATAATTACAGTGTATTAGTTTCACGCTACGAAATATACATATTTTCAGTGTATTTTGCAACTTAATTCTTGGTGTTTCTTTTAACCATTTGAGTGCCAGATCCCTCTGGCACTCAAAGGGTTAAGTCTTGTGTATTCAGTAGATGAATTGGCCTATAGTATTAGATTGTTATTTTCTAAAAACTCCAGACAGTTTTAACCCTTTGAGTGCCAGAGGGGTACGCAATGCAATGCACTACGTACCCCTTGGGCGTTCAAAGGGTTATGAACCCCTGGTGCCCTCAGTGGTGATGTGAATGAATGCTCCCAAATATAATTAAACATGTATGATGATTTTTAAGTGTATTGGTAGCCTTCATGTTCTTCTTTTCCTGCCTGTGTGAAAATCATCAGACTACAGGGTTAAATTGGTTCCTTTCGCTAAAATCTGGGACTCTTGGGAACCCATGTTCAGGAGCCCCCCCCAGGGAACATCTGGTATGCTCATGCATTATAATGCCCCTGAATTTATTTACGTGCATTTATTGTTAAAAAAAAAAATGAATGTGCAGGTGGAAGTTTGTGAAATAAGAAAAATACAGAACTCCATGTGCAGAAGAAGTTTGTACTCGGGTTTTGCTCAGTGGAACTAACCTGAAAGTGGCTGTGTCAGGTTCAGGAAGCAGCAAGGCCCTTTTGTACATTAGGAGTGTTATGCAGAAAGCAAAATGTGTGCATTTCTGTGCAAATTAACTGCACCATAGGAGACAAATAACAATTCCCAAAATGTAATTGTAGGTGTAATAGGGGATGCCTTTGTATACAGTTTGAATAATAAGAAAAACAATTTATTGCATATATACAAATTCAGATCAAATGGCACCCAGTAGACACTTTCCTGCTAATACTGGTGTATGGACAACAGGGAATTCTCCCATTCCTGTCTGAGGAAAACATCAAATGGCGAGCACAACTCCAGAAGGACCTGAAAAAGAACCCTTCTCAGTATCAAATGGATTTAATAAAATATTTCAGTTATAATTAAAATATAGGAACCTTTACAATGTGTTTCTTGACAGAAAAGTCTTTAACCAGGAAAGTATGGCATATGTATTTTGTCTTGTTCCAAAGTTTCATTAAATTAAATTTTTAACCTCCTTGAATGTTAAAATATTTACAATGCATTGAGAAGCAATGCTTTGGAGAACCGTACTGTTCAGGAGTTTAAAAGTTCCAGTTTAAAAAATATGAATGTTTAACTCCACCAATGGTTTAAAATGATTCCCCTAGAATTGCTCATAAGGCCCCAGATGTATAAATATCCAGACAACCTGGGTTCTTTTCTTCTCAACACCCCTCTCCTATTTCTCCTCTTAAGTAGCACAGAGCTCAAAATGGGATAATGTAGAAATGTGGGTGTCTGTGTGTGGGGAGGGGTTGACCTAAAAAGTGAGGTCCAACTACTATGTATTTTTATAGAGCACCTTTTTGTGTGTGGAAACACTTGTTTAAAGGGATAGTAATACTTCATTTTAACTTTATTTTATTTTGTAGGCATTAAAAAAACATAAAGAACGATATAAGTCTTATCTCTGAAACCTTTATGGTTTAAGAGATATTCACAAACAAAGTATCCCCCCCCTGTTCAACCAGATCAGAAGGGAGATGCCCAGGTAGACTGCAGAGAGGGACAATCTTCAATTAAGATAAGGGAAAAAGCTGAAAAACTTGTCAAGGGGGGAAGGGCTTTCATTGTTTTCATACAAAGAAAATTGTCCCCTTCTGTTATCTGTCTGGTCTTACAACCAGATTCACATCTGAGAAGAGATGGCTTACACTAGGTAAAAGGGGCGGGAGGGGGAAACTTTGCTTGTGAATATCTCATAAACCATAAAGGTTTGAGACATAAGACATATCATTCTTCATGTTTTTTTAATGCCTACAAAATAAAATAAAGTTAAAACGAAGTATTACTATCCCTTTAAAACTTAGGCTTCCCAGAGAAACATAGAATCTATACCATACTCCCTCACTGGAGAGATTAATCATCGCTTAGTGTTTATTCCCCATTATCTTCACAGCCATCTAAAAAAACAATGTACAGAACAAGATATAGGACTAGGAGCAAATGGTGTTAACCGGGAAAAAAAATGGTAAAATTGCTAATGATCAGAATCTCAGTCTGTCAGCTAGAGCGTTGACGTCTCTGAAAGGGGCAGGAAGGGGGAACTTTAAATGCTTTGATCTCTTAAACTATAAAGGTTTGAGAGATGGGAGGCTTGTCACTGTTTTTCTATTTTTAATATCTACTATATTAGCATTTGTTAAAACCAACTACTACTATCCCTTTAAACTGTCTACAGCTTGTGCTTTTTCTTTTACAAATGGGTTAATAGTATGAGATACTTGATTCAGTAGTTGGGAAAACTAATCTCAGCAGAGCTTGATCAAATAAAGCCAGTGTAATGAACTACTCACATGAATGGAAAATCACCTCCTTCCACCAATGGGCTGGAAAAAATTAATGGGGAGGATAATCAAGCAAATCTTTTCAAGATGGAGGCTCCCACTGAGGGGAAGATTTGAAAAGATGATAGATCCTTGTTAATAAAAAGGCTCAAATTGCAACATTTCTACTTTTCTTCCAACATTTTGACATTTTCTAGCTATATTTTTTTTATAGACTGACAGTACTGAGATTACACCAAGTAGATAGCGGTGACAATATTTATACATTGTCTAAGTTATATCCATAAGTTGGCACACATGGCACAAAGAGGGTTTTAATGTAGATACGCGTAGCCAATTTTTATGTGAAAACAGCTACAGACGTGTTTACATCACTTATACATCTCTATCATATTTCTAAAATAATCACCAAATTAGTGGAGAAAGTGCAATAACACGGACTTCTGCATTTTCACTTTCAGATGTTGTTTATCACAGCCTGTCTGCGTACAGTATAAAATTACTGCACCATACACAACAGGCTGGATGATTTTTTTCTATCTATAGGAACCTATTTAAAAAAACACTGTTGAAAAGTGTCCCTTTTCCACTGAATATCAGTCCTGAGCCTTTAGTATAGGGCTGGTAGCTATCAAGTAATCAAGATTTTCTGTGCTTCTGCAATGAGAAAATGAAAAGTCAGCTGCAATGGGCAATGCAAATGGTAAGTGCATTGTCACAATTATTTTTCCTCATTGGTTAACATTATTATACAGAAGGCTTGTGATGCTAGCTAAAAGGCACGAGACACATAGGCTTCATGAGTAATCCCCATAATAAATACATTTAAAAAATAGGAAGTTACTGCACCAGTGAGAATATCTGAACTATTTCATCTATAAACTGCTGGCTATGTGATAGTAACTTCACTGCCTGGTGACCAAATGGAAAATGACAGTTTAACCCTTTAAGGATGGAGCGAGTAACACATTGGTCTGGTCTATTACCCCTTCAGTGCTATAGAGGTGTCCAATGCATTGCAAAGCAATGTGTTGCACATCCCTCTAGCACTCAGAGGGTTAGAGGCTTAATGTAAAAACAAAACCAAGTTTGTGCAGTAATAACTTTTGAATAAAAACTCACAGCAATGGGAGTCATCTTGTTTTACTCAATAGGAGAATACCTAACATTCTGTCTATCTATCTATCTATCTATCATCCTAGGTGTGTGGCATGGCTTTGCCGGTGTGGCAAACTTTTTTTTTTTTATTAACCCTTAGAGTGCCAGAGAGCTATCAAACACATTGCATTGCAAAATGTTGTTAAAAAGTCAGACCCTGTGGTGGGGCATCAGTACCCCACTTGATGCCCCCAAGCTAGAGTCAATGCATGGTACCAAGAGAGCTACCCTGCTTCCATTCTACGCAGAGCCGGTCCGGAGTGGGCGGGATCAAGAAACTCTCTCAAGTCAATGAAAAAAATTTAATTTTTTAAGTGGGTTTTTAACCCCTTGAATGCAAGACAGGTCTCAACACATTGCTTCGTTCATCGGTTTCACTGTGGTCGATTTCTCTAATTTGTTCCATCCCATTTATGCAATTTTTAAGAGATATTTAACCCTTTGAGTGTCAGAGAGGTATCCAACATGTTGCATTGCAGTACATTGGATACTTCTCTCTGGCAGTCAGAAGGGTTAACTTCTATTACCAGAGGATGAGTTAAGATCACTTCCTATTAAAATAAAGTCCTTTCTCTATTGTAATACAAGTACTTCTGTTATGTGATCAGGGAAGTATTGAGGCTGATATAACTGCATCTTAGTGATCAAATAAACATTTCTATTGGTTTAACTGTAATGTGACAAGACTGCCATTTTGAGTCAAGATGCTTGTTAACCCTCTGAGTGTTCACCCACCCTGGCACTCAAAGTGTTAAACTTTCATTCCACAGTATTGCACATAGACCACTGCAATCCTGCAGTTTCTGTTATCATTAGAGTCTCAGAGTTACTCCACTATTCTTTGTGCGTAATGCCCTAAGATGTTACTTTCTGGGCATGCCTGCACTTCTGTCTAAACTGTTGAGCTTCTGTGGTTTACATGTATAAATACACAGACATGTTTATTTTAAAAAACACTTAACCACTAGATAAAGAAGCATAACTTTCTCCTTACAAAGTTGGTGCACGTGTTTTTTTTTAACTTTATCAGCTTTGAATTCTCAATAGGTTCTTTTCACATATAATGTTGACAATGCTGTTACCAAAAAATTTGTGGAAAAGTACGAAAGTCTGGGCTTCATTGTTCATTGGTGTTTGTTGCTGGGAAACCAAAGGGTAAAGTACCAGAGAATTCCTGATGTGAATTCTAATTGTGATAATAAATCACTCCTTACTTGAAAACTCTGCAAATAAATGTGCGTAGGGCAGCATGTATACAGCCAACTCCATTTTAAAGATTGTGACTTTAAGTGTAGCAATCATGTGTTTGATAGGCCTACTTCTGTGGGAGTAGACGTGCTGAGCTAGAAACTGGTTCATTGTTTAGCCTTTTTGAACATCCTGATTTCAGTTTAAAGGGATAGCAATGTTTCATATTACCACACCTGGGAACTCTCCGGATTTGCCCCGGAGACTTCAGTTTTGACACTGCTTTACCGGGTCTCTGGGGCAGAGGCTGATTCCTCCAGATGTGGGGAGTTTCTATTGAAACTCTACCCACTCCTACTGTTTCCCCTGTTGTAACTCCTTCCCCGGACTTCTTTTGAGCTCTGTCTCACACCTTTAAGCCCTCCCTCCCGCGTACATCAAGCCCTGCCCCTTTTTGACGCGATTCACGTAATTATTCTCACCCCCTGCTGCATCAGAGGACTCCCCTCCGGGTGGACATCTGTGGAAAGTTCCCAGGTATGCATATTACATATGCATCAGAACATTGAGCCTATTTAATAGTACTACTGTATGTTGTTCATAGGCTTCAAAACTTGCTAGTTACAGTTTAATAATATGTTGAAGATGATCTCTCCCGCCCCTTTCCCCAGTAGAAAGCTGCCTCTCTAGAGATCTAAAAACCGGCTCCTGGGACTAAACAGATCACAATGAGGGACAATCTTCCCTTGTTCGGTATAAGGAAAACCATGCCCTCCATGACAAAGCAGCGCAGATTTTTCCTAATACTGTATGAAGATTATAATCATTGTGATCCACTGTCAGATCTGGACAAATATGATTACGTTAGAGAAAGGGGCGGGAAGGATCAACTTCAGCATATTATTACACTGTAACTAGCAAATTTTGAAGCCTATGAACATTTCACCAATATGAGTGTAAAGCGCTGCTGAATCTGTGTGCGCTATATAAATAAAGGATTATTATTATTATTATTTCACATAAGTGCTATTATATATTGCCAACGTTCTGAGCTATATGTAATATGAAACATTACTATTCATTTAACTAGATATCAATATTCAAAGGGAAAGTAAAATAATTATGGGGTAATCTAAATGTACCACAGGGTGGGAGGATACATTTTTTAAAGTTGATTTAAATGCATAATTTAATATTTCCCATATCACATAGTTGTTTTTTTTTAAATCGTATTACTCCACTTTTATTTTGAACTTAAAGCACTTAGGGAGATATGTATAAAGAACTTTCTTAAACACTGTTAAAATTCACAGTCAATGGGTCATATTTATAAATAAGTAAATTCAAGTTTATAAATATGTCTCTATATGAAAATATTCTAATCATTTGCCAATGAGAATTTTTTTTCACGCACTTAGCTTGTACACATCACTATGTACTTGCATTAAATCAGCGGTTCTCAACCTTTTTAGTGCTGTGACCCTTTGATAAAACTTCCCAAGTTGTGGCGACCCCTAACAGTAAAATTATTTTCGTTGCTCCTTCATTGCTTCAATAACAAGGACTATAAAACATCCTGGTCTCCCTGAAGAGACTGACGGTGCAGGAGTGCAGACTGCACTAACCTGGCCGTCAGTCTCGGAAAAGCAAGGATTTCTTTATAACGGAAAACAAATTTGTACAATTACAAGTTTTACAGATTAGAATAGACAAGAAAACAGTTTTCTGATGGTTTTAGGCGACCCCTGGCAAATCGTCATTCGACCCCCCACGGGGTCGTGACCCACAGGTTGAGAACCGCTGCATTAAAGGGATAGTAATACTTACATTTTACTATCACCCATCTTGTAGCCCTTAAAAAACTGAATTAAATGAACCCAGTGGCATCTCTCAAACTTTTATGGTTTGAGAGATATCTGCTTTCAAAGTTTTGCATTTTTCCCTCTCCCCTGACGTCAGCATTCTAGGTGATAGCAGGGGAATCCGGTCCACAGACCGGCGGAGGCTCTTCAATCTCAGCTTTGCTGAAGAGCCTCTGCTTGCTCAGGGACAGGATTCCCCTGCTGTCAGAATGCTGATGTCAGGAGAGAGGGAAAAAGCAAAACTTTGAAAGCGGATCTCTCTCAAACCATAAAGGTTTAAAGGGATAGTAATACTTCATTTTAACTTTATTTTATTTTGTAGGCATTAAAAAACATGAAGAATGATATAAGTCTTATCTCTCAAACCTTTATGGTTTAAGAGATATTCACAAACAAAGTATCCCTTCCCTGTTCAACCAGATCAGAAGGGAGGTGCCCAGGTAGACTGCAGAGAGGGAAAATCTTCAATTAAGATAAGGGAAAAAGATGAAAAACTTGTCAAGGGGGGAAGGGCTTTCATTGTTTTTATACAAAGAAGATTGTCCCTTGCTGTTATCTGTCTGGTCATACAACCAGATTCACATCTGAGAAGAGATGGCTTACACTAGGTAAAAGGGGCGGGGAGGGGAAACTTTGCTTGTGAATATCTCATAAACCATAAAGGTTTGAGAGATAAGACTTATATCATTCTCCATGTTTTTTTAATGCCTACAAAATAAAATAAAGTTAAACCAAAGTATTACTATCCCTTTAAGGTTTAATTTAGTTTTCTGAGGGCTACAAGGGGGGGGGGGCAGTAAAATTTAAGTATTACTATCCCTTTAAGAAGAGGTTATACCTGGAGTTAAAATGTGATCACTAATACTGCCTTTATTTTGGGGCAATTAGTGAATTTCTTTATACCTACCTTATAATACAATTCTTATTTGGCCAAGACTATTTCTACTCCACTTTTCAAAAAAGTCAACTGACTGATTTAAGCACTTAGTGAAAATGTCACTAAACATTTATACATATCTTTGTTACTTTGCAGCAATTGTACGGACACTTTATTTATTACTCCAGTGTAAACAACCCCCCCCCCTTAGACATTTTAGAATTCAAGTTCAGCGGCTATTAATGAAGCCCACAGAGGTCTCAACTGAAACAGAGACTTTTTATTGTAATAAAGCTTATTTATAGAAGAAAAGTACAAAAAAGTACAATGTAAGTGCTCTTGTGACACAAAGGCAATAATGGTACATTGTTCAGAACAGGCTATGCATCGGTAAGTATGAAATGGCCATTTTTTAAGCTTAGTCTCCCAAACAACCACAGAGACTTTGTTTTCTGACTCCAAAAATACTTGACCCGCTTAGGCACTGGCTTTTTACTTTGTCTTCTCCCATAGGAAATATTTGGTTTTCCATAATAATTTCCCTAAAACCATGCTGCTTGGCAGTGTCCAATTTATTAACCTTTGAGTGCCAGAGGGGTATGCAACGCAACTCAACGGGTTGTAGCAGCTGTAAGTTCTTTGCACCTAATGATGAGATGTGGCCAGATGTTCCACAGCATGAATATGTAGGACAATTCTGCTGCAGTACTATTTGAAATTTTAGTTGTACTTTAATGGTTTATTGCTTGATTACAGCGCTTGTTGTTGCATAACTACTTCGAGACCAGTCATTGATCAGACACCACAGGGGTAATTTCTAGGACTGTATTTGTGATGATGAGCTGGAGATGCATTTATTATTAACTCTTGATCACCCAATGGGTTCTATGGGGATATGTGTGTCTTCATGACATTGATAAAATATTAGCTTCAATTTTATTTACTGACTAGCAAATGGTGTATGGCTTTGCCTGTTCGATTGGGCACACCATGCAAGTCGGGGACCCGTTGGACAGTTTAAGTGGCAGTGCCGCTGCAGCTATTTTCACAGGAGTCGCCCCCACTCCTGTGAAAATCTCTGCCCCTTATTTGTTGTATGTGGCCAATCTCGGCCCCCCCCTGCAGTCCAGGGGCACGGCAGACAGCGACCCTGAAATCACTTCAGTTTTTATATCTGTATAGATATTATACCATGATTAATGCTAATTATTATTTTTTTTTTCCACCAATTCAAACTTTTGACAAAAACAACTATATTATTTATATCCTTAAATGAGCTCTACTTCTAGAGTATAGATTTCTTTGATAAAATGTATGTGGATCAGATATTGTGA
Source organism: Rhinophrynus dorsalis (assembly GCA_037306005.1). Lineage (NCBI taxonomy): Eukaryota > Metazoa > Chordata > Amphibia > Anura > Rhinophrynidae > Rhinophrynus > Rhinophrynus dorsalis. The sequence continues at coordinate 163,731,183 of CM074719.1, read as the reverse complement.
ATTAATCCTTTGTAGCCACCAGTTTTTGCTCTGCATTCATTCTGGGTTTTTTACATGCTAAAACTCCTTAACGACCAACCGATGACTGTTAAGGACCACAGTATATATTTTTTTCATTGCGGTGAATTCTGGGATAGTATAGTGGCGTGCAGCCATGCTGCCATCCCAGGATTTAGTGCGCGCCAAGACCATCACTGATCTTTAATGTATGGACTGGCGTGGCGGTCCTGGCATGTCACAAGACGCTAAGGTGTTAACCCTTTGAGTGCCAGAGGGGTACGCAACGAATTACAAAGCCATGTTTTGCTTACCCCTCTGGCAGTAAGTCCTGTGGAAAGGAATTGCACACAGACTGATATTCTTAGGACCATACCTGGAAACGTTGAAATGTTGTCTCCCCGGAGGAGAGTCTTGCTGTGCGGAAGGGGGTGAGAAAAATTATGCAAATCGTGTCACAAAGGGGTGGGGTTTAACTCGAGGGGGGGGCAGGGCTTATCAGGGGTGACACAAACAGCAAAAGAAGGCTGGGGAAAGAGGAACACACTGGCAAAGAGCAGAAGTGGGCAGAGTTTCAATAGAAACGCCCCATACCCGGAGACTCTCTGCCCCGGAGACCTGGTAAAGTCTCCGGGGCAGAGAGTCTCCGGGTCAAACTGGGACAGTTCCCAGATATGCTTAGGGCCTTATGTAGAATGTAAGATATGAGCAGTTTTGGAGCATAGGGGCCACAGAATCATTTTCTCATTTATTTAAATGAGAAACAATACCTTCTAATAATTATCCCCCCACTTACCTTACTATGGCCAGAAAATCCTAATAGCCCCAATGAATTTTGCCTTTGTGCCATTGTTCAACAGATAAAATCTTCAGTCAGTCCTGGATGTCATGTCCATGAAGTCAGATATGAGAGTTGCTAAAAGGACCACAGGACATAAACTCTGCACACAGTATGTGGTAATCTGTAGCCTTTAGCCCCTTAAGGACTAATAACGTGCCAGGACTGTATTGGCAGTCTGGGACTTAACCCTTTGAGTGCCAGAGGACTATGCAACACATTGGTCTGCAATGCATTGCGTACCCCTCTGGCACTCAAAGGGTTAAGGACCACTGACGTTTCTGGCACATCATGGAATTCTGGGGTCCCTGCGCGAATGCATGCCGCTCAGGGACCCCGGAATTCTTTGCATAGGAAAAAAAAGACCTGTGGTCCTTAACTGTCAGCTTCGGTAATTAAGGGGTTAGGCACAAGAGGGGTGTGTTGTAACGGGTTAAGTAGGCTCATGCTTCTGTTTGAAAAAAACCTGCCAGCAATTGTTATGTCTGGCTCCTGGACTGATTATAGACATAAGGGCAATTAGAATTTTCTGGCCATAGTAAGGAAAGTGAGGATTATTAATAGGAAGAGGTATGTCTTTAATTGGAATTTTTAACTCTTTGAATGCTAGATAGGCCCCCAATGACCTGCAAAGCAATATATTAGAGACCTTTCTAGTATTCAAAGTGTTAAAAGCCCCATTTATCCTGTAGGAATTTATATTTTTTCCATGAATTTATTCGTTTTTGCTTTGTGCCCAAGGTCCTTTCATAGCTTGCTTATACATTTCATTCTTCTGTAGTGCTGCCTGTACATACAATACATACAATGGTTAATGTGAAGTTTGCATCAGGTTGGAAATGTAAGCTAAATCACTTATCTGCTAGTAGAACCATTTGTGAAGTATCCCAGCTTCTAGGAAGATACAGGGATTAATTTTGACTGGAGTCTTTAGAAATAATGGCTTACATCTAACCAAGTATTCTTGCTGAACAAGAATTGGCAACTTGAGACGTTGTTGGAATAAACCCCCACCCACTCCCTCCAAAAAGCAATAAACACACATTTGTGTACACATGCAAAATGTGACAATTAGAATTCTAAAATGGTACAGGATTGTTTAGTTTAACCCTTTGGGTGTTGGTCAGGTATCATCAACCAGTGATATCTCCTCAGTTGTGGCCTATTAACCCTTTGAGTGCCAGAGGAGTACACAACGCATCTCAAAGCAATGTGTTGCATGCTCCTCTGGCACTCAAAGGGTTAATGGTTCCATGAAGAGTGATAGAAGAACTTCTGGGATAGACCACTGAGGGACATATGACCTATAATGTATGTTATGAGGAAATTTAGGGGTTAATATTTCAAAGCTATCTGGGTCAGCACATTTAGAAAGTTCCCCGTGTATGAGTAGGCAATACTAAACAAAGATTCATTTTGGAGAGAAATTCAGTAGTGTCCAGTAGGAATGTCTGTCCAGATTTAGGTAAATAGGGGTTTATTATTAGAAGGTGATAGTGTTCATTAATGAGGGATCTAAACTCATTGAAGACTAGAGGGGTATGCAATGCATATATATGCAATGTATATATATATATATATATATATATATATATATATATATATATATATATATATATATATATATATATATATATATATATATATATAGAGAGAGAGAGAGAGTGGAGATTGTAGCCATATTAGTCCAGTGATGCAGATGTAAAATAAGTATCTTGTAATACCTTTTTTATTGGACTAACAGAATTTTGGATTGACAAGCTTTCGGGAGAACCTCCCTTTCTCAAGTCTAAAGCATTTAGACTTAAGAAAGGGAGGTTCTCCCGAAAGTTTGTCAATCCAAAATTCTGTTAGTCCAATAAAAAAGGTATTACAAGATACTTATTTTGTTTGTTATTTTACATACATATATATATATATATATATCAGATTTTTACTTCATTTCCCCTCACAGTCAGGTTATCCCAATAGGTACTATTTGTTTACTCTTTTCAGTCTGCAAATTTTAAAATAACAAAACAAAATCCCTAGCATGTAAGATGGAGATTTGTTGAGCAATCATTTATAATCTTTTTGAATGCTAAGCAAAATGCGGTGGAACTCTTTGTACGAGTATGTTTATAAATATATTATTTTACGAGAATAAATCCAGTATCATGGAGATGCAGCTCAAATCAGACAGGAAAATACTAGAAAGTTGTCTGTGCCTTCTAAGGTTTATAATTACCATCTTCCCTTTGGGTGATGCAAGTTAAAGACCTGTTTATTACAGGGGGTGGCTTAGTAAGGCAAGCATGTAATTAAAGGCATTGTATACCCATTATATGAGTTAGGGCTAATTACCTTTAAATACTCTATAATGTCTCATGTCACATTACTTTTTTTATTTTCCTGTGAAATTCCAGAATTCTGCTTCTTTGTAATTAAGCATCAATGTTCCTTTCAGGCAAAAAAGTGAGTAAAGATCAGACTTAAATTTAATAGGTGCAGTATCACAATGGCGCTGTTGCTACACCATCCTATGGAGATTTAAGGTCAACTGACCAGAGCTTGTCCATAGGACAGTGTAGCAACAGCGCCACTGTACAATTTAAGGTCACTGTGATACTGCACCTTAAAAATTCAAGGCTGAGCTGTAATAACTTTTGAATAAAACACTTTATTTTTTAATTTATTTTTTAATATTTTTATTGAAATAATATAATACACAATACAGCATACAGTACGATTTACAAAAAGCATCACAGATGAACCATGCAAAACGTGTAATTGTCCATGCACAATGAACTATAGAACATTATAGTAGATTATTGTAATCGTGGCGCTGAACTAGATGATATTGACTATAGTCCCAAAGGAAGCAATTCTCCGATGAAGACAGCCATGCCTACAGTACACAGCAGTGGATAGGGACATACAAAGTAAATAAGATCCTCGGGAATATATAACAAAGTATACAGCATGAGAAGGTAAAGAAAGAGATGAGGGGCCCAAGCTCCAGAGACAGTGGAACAATGTAGAAAGAAGGGGGAGATGAAGGAACAGAGGGGGGCACCTTGCTGCAGTGGGAGTACCCTTATTTTACTTAGGGAGATAAACACTACAATATATATTATTACTATCCTTTTAACTCTCTTAGTGCCAGAGGGGTATGCTATGCATTGCTTTGCAATGGCACTCCAAGGGTTAATTTCCTGGTTGTTGGAGAGTCCTCCTATCACCCAAGAGGTTTAGAGGTAGATGAGTGTGAAGACACGGTGTTGTAACTTTAACCCCTTGAGGATGTGCAATGATCTGCAGTTCTATTCTATAATTCTGAATATAGTTTTATTGTTATTCTCATATCCAGTCCTTGGGGCAGACCAACAGGACAGGCTTTCAGGAAATCTCTCATTAAGCAAGGGTGGATGTCTGAGAGACTGATTACTCGTGATTAAGCAGGGATATAATGAAAAGTTGACTTGTTGGTGTGCCCTGAGGACTAACACTGAGAAACACTGGATCAAGCCTTTTTGGGTTTGGTGTTGTACTCATGGCATTACAACCTACTAACCTGTTGAAGACAAATGTGTTGCATTGTCTGGCTTTAAAGGGTTAATAGAAGAATGTACAGTTGTAAACCATTTTTTTTTCTTCTTCCATGCTGAGTAAATTGTGGATATGTTGCACCTGAAATACATAAAGAAGTATTAAGACCTACATATCATCTGGGGTTGTATATTCTTAACTACTCTTTATTCATGATAATCTCTGGAAAACTGCTTTATTTGTTTTCTGAGGCCTAAAAATCAAGTCTTAACTATGTTCTGTGGGAGATCCCAGTTCTGTTTTTCTAGGGCTTCTGTTACCAGAGCAATCTTGATAGGGTGTCTAAGAAGTCATTTTTATGCATTGTCTTAAAAAGGACTGTAATAAGGTAACAACGTTTCTGAACAGACGGTAGATGGGTACTAATGTCACTATAGTAACCTCATTAGAACAGCACAAACAATTAGCCAAACTGAAAGTGGCTGTGCTTTTTGGGGTAAAAGGCACAGGAGAAGCCTGTAACATTGCATTAGACCCCAGGGCTGCCTGTTGCTTTCCACTGTTCTGTACAGTAGCTTTATTCATTATTTAACTAAGTAATGTGACAGAAATATAAAACAACTATTCCTTTCTTGTAGAAGTATTCTTTTTGTTTCAATTAGATATGGAGGTCTGTGTTGTGCTAAAATGTATTTTAGCTTTTATGCTACTGGAAACCACTCTAGTATCCAAAGAGTTAAATAAAACATGTAATTCTAGGAAAGTTTTAATTGCTCAAGCAAAGCAAGTGATGTTTTCTTTTTATTATCCAGAACCTTCATATAAAGTGAGCACGTATCCATGCAGGTCTTTGTATATTTTATACATGTCCTTTGCAAGGGTTTTGTGTGTCAGAACAGATAAGCCTACTCTTGTGTCAGAATAGTTTGACACATTATACTTTCTACAACCAGCTCATCAAAGCCTTTATTCACTTGGTTGGTGTATTCAGTTAAATCCCCCAAATAATACGTGATATATAACCTCATAAGACAAAATACTTGTTTTTCCGACACAACATAGAATGTGTAAAGTTTATAGCTGCCCACAAGTGAAATATTTGCATTCAGCCATCTGATACCTTGATAGATATCTTTTGTAAATAATGTAAATGAAGATAGTGTTCTGAGACAGCAACACAGAGGCATAGGAACACTTAGATTAGATGCAATGCAAGAAACCTTTGTTTCCTCGTGGTACATTCTTAAGAAGAGACTGTTCTCAAATGATACTTACATAGGAATTTTTAGGACGTTTGCGTAAGGAAAAACACTTTGTGCAGACTGTACTAAACTGCATATTTAACCAGGTGCAGAATTCTTTGCAAGTTGCAAAATAGTCTTTAGCAACTTTCTTTTTTAGAATTAATATGATGAATTGCTCATAGATCTATATGTAAACCTTTCTGCACCTTTAGAAATATGATACTTATATAGTGTACTCGATGCACTTTTACCCTTGCATTGTTCACTTACTGGTCAAGAATCTGTATTCTACAGTGTAAAATACAAAAGGAAATTGTTGTGCAAAGGCAAATAACTTCCCCCATCTACTAAAAAGACTGCACAACTAAAACGTAGCTTGTCTCAAAGTATGATAACTTTTAAAACACACACACAATTATATATAGATATGCATTCTCTTAAAGTAACTTTATCATGTGATAGTCTTGGAGCAGAGGAGTCTTGCTGTGACCCTCTGAGTGCCAGAAGGCTATGCAAAGCATTAGAGCACTATTCTGCACACCATTCTTGAACTCAAGGGGTTAACAGTTCAATGCACCATCACATTAACAGAGCTACTTTAAGAGAATGTGGATTCATTTAAAACAGATTGGCACAGATGTCTTGGTACCCTGGGTTTGCCAGTGTGCGCAGACTGATTGGATCAGAGATGTACTTCCTGTTAAATATGGTAGCAAAGGTTTTTTGTTTTGTTTTTTAAACATTGGGGTGAGTTATTTCTGAAAGTTCCCATGTATGTTTGTATGTCACAACATGCTGAGGCTCCTGTAGTAAGAGCTGGTATTCTGGCACAAATCAAATGAACAATAATAAACAGATAAAAAATTCTAATTTGTTTAAATGGATCTTTCACAGTTTCAACCTACACAAGACAAGCAGGTCTTCTCCTTCTGGCTTGGTGCTGAGCATGTAGTGAGTAAAGCTTGATCCTCTTACCCCGAGCATTTTGCCCTACACTGGAAGCCCCTTAGATCTGTGTCAAAACCCTGAGTCTCAGAGTCAATTCTGAGAGCACCTAGGTATGACAATAAGTGGCAAATCTTCCTAAAAGGCAGCGGGTTAAAAGCGCCATTTAACCCTCTGTTTTGTATACCTTGTGTGATATCCGAGGGCTAGTGAGGATGCTGAGAGGCCGCGGCACCAACGGATGATGTCAGGCACGCATAAGCATAAGAAGCATGACCACGCTGAGCACCTTGAGGTGGTGGCGGTATATAGCACCCGGATCAAGCTTCCACGCTGTCCTGCTGCCAGCCAGGGCCTACAGATCGGAAGGCACTGCTAGAACTCTCCCTGTAACCTCAATAAACAGAGACAGCCAGTTGCCGCTCCATAACTGAAATATTAATGTGGCCCTCCATCATTACCTGCACCTCAGTGTTGTCTGGTACAACATTATAGGCAGACTGTATTATTTGTGAACTGATTATCTGAACTTGAGGTGACAGGTGACTTACTTAATAGGTAGATCTCATTGATACAGCAGCTGGGTACAGCTATAAAAGTAGCTTTCTTCAGGATTTTTTTAACTCTTTGATTACCAGAGGGGTGCACAGTGCATTGCAAAGCAGTGCAATGTGCATTTGTCTTTGACTCAAAGGGTTAAATGGGGGGGAATACACTAATATGATTCTGTCCCGAAACCAGCAGTAGAACTGATTTGTGTGCCGCGTCTTCCTTACAACTACTGACTATGCAGTCTACACTGATCATTTTCATTACACTGCTTATGCCAAGGGTAGTGTAGTGTGGAATTGGATGGGACTTTCTGGAGTCTCCTCTATGCCTTGTTTCTCATTATATGTTAGGAAGGTGCAGAGGAAAATGGCTTACAATTCATCCTTTTTTTGTACGTACGCGATAGGGGTGACTTTTGGGGCTTGCTCATATTTAGCCTTAACAATGTAATGTGTCTGCTGTCATCTGCTGAAGCAGTCGTACACATTTGTACATACCCAGTAGTGCTGGAGCATGAGTTATATGCAGACGTATAGCAGAGAAAATGAACAGGGCGGACAGATTTGTACATTCCCTCATGGTGTAGTTCACAAGCAGTGGTCAATGCTTCAGTATCTGAGGAGTGCCTTTATCAAGGAAACAAGGGATGTTATGCACTATGTTGTGATAAAGCAGACATGACTTCTCCAATGATATCACTTCTCCGGTTCCTATATTATTCTATGGAGCCTATGCACTAAGATTTCTCCAGTGCTGGAAAATTTTTAGTGCATTGGCTCCACAGAATAACATAGGATTTGGATAACTGATATAGGGCTGCAACAACTAATCGATAAAATCGATAAAAATTGATAATGAGAATCGTTGCCAATGATTCTCATTATCGATTAGTTGTGCCGCCCAGCAGCCCCACGTTTTGAAAGGCTGAACGCCTTAATGTCTGCCGGATGCTGTCTTCTCACTGCCTGCCTTAATGTCTGCCGGATGCTGTCTTCTCACTGCCCGCACTGATGACAGCGCAGAGACTCCGCGTGGAGCATGCTAGTATTTTCTTCCTCTGTTCTGGGGCCAGTTTAAAACTGGCGCCCAGATTGAGGAAGAAAACCCCAGCATGCACCACACTGCATCTCCGCGTTTGACGTGGTTCCGCCCCGGATGTCATCAGTGCGGGAAAGATGCAGGAGTGAAAAAGAGGTATGGGGGGGAGAAAGAGTTACAAGGGGGGAGAAAAAAGTAAAGGGGGGAGAAAGAAGTACAAGGGGGGAGAAAGAAGTACAAGGGGGGACAAAGAGGCACAAGGAGGAGAAAGAGGTACATGGGGGGAGAAAGAGGCACAAGGAGGAGAAAGAGGTACATGGGGGGAGAAAGAGGCACAAGGAGGAGAAAGAAGTACAAGGGGGGAGAAAGAAGTACATGGGGGAGAAAGAGGCACAAGGAGGAGAAAGAAGTACATGGGGAAGAAAGAGAGGCACAAGGGGGGAGAAAGAGGTGCATGGGGGGAGAAAGAAGTACATGGGGAATAAAGAGGTGCATGGGGGGAGAAAGAAGTACATGGGGAATAAAGAGGTGCATGGGGGGAGAAAGAAGTACATGGGGAATAAAGAGGTGCATGGGGGGAGAAAGAAGTACATGGGGGAGAAAGAGGTGCATGGGGGAGAAAAAGAGGCACAAGGGAGAGAAAGAAGTACATGGGGGAGAAAAAGAGGCACAAGGGAGAGAAAGAAGTACATGGGGGAGAAAGAAGTACATGGGGGAGAAAGAGAGGCACAATGGGGAGAAAGAAGAACATGGGGGAGAAAGAAGTACATGGGGGAGAAAGAGAGGCACAAGGGGGAGAAAGAAGTACAAGGGGGAGAAAGAAGTACAGAAAGAGAGGCACAAGGAGGAGAAAGTACAAGGGGGAGAAAGAGGCACATGGGGGAGAAATAGAGGTGCAAGGGGGAGAAAGAGAGGTGCATAGACCCCATAGTAAAATAATAACAATGACACATGTTAATGTGTAAAGTTTTTTATTCTGCTGTTTGTTTTTAACACTGTTTGTTCATTAAATCATTTTAAATAGTGAAAAATTAGCATATTGGTTTTTTTATCCGATTAATCGAAAAAATAATCGGGCAACTAATCGATTATCAAAATAATCGTTAGTTGCATCCCTAAAGTGATATCACTGGAGAAGTCATCTCCACTATATCACTCCATAGTGCATTTCCCCCAAAGTGCTCCTCAGCAGAACAACTGCAGAGCGTGACAGTCCTGGCACATCAAAGATACTTAACCCCTTATAGACCACACGGGGAGCCCTGAAATCCATGACAGTCCTGGTACATCATGGGTCCTTATGGACTGCCAACCCATGACGTACCAGGATTGTCATGGATTTCAGGGTTCCCCGTGTGGCTTCATGCCATTGGGGGAACAGCCAGTACTTAAGTGGTTAAGAAACCTCGCACTAGACTGCAGTATGAAGGACTACTACCTAGGTAAGTTCTCATATTAAACAAATTATGAGCCACATATTCCTACATGCATAGTTTCCTTTTCGTAGGAGACCAATTGTATTTACTGTGAAATCATTTCCCTTTTTACTTTGTTTAGATTTCCATTTCTTCATAATGTAGATGGACTTTTCTCAAGCACAGAGAAATCAACATTGCAGGGTATTTGCATTTCACGGCTTAAAGGGATAGTAATATTTCAAAATAAAAGCAGCTCTAATTAATCTTCATAGTATTTGGGTCATGGAGAGTGTTATTTCAATACTGAGAAAGTTGTAGTTCAAGAGTAATTGAATGATAAAGTATCCCCCTCCTGCCTCTTTTACTGATATAACACTGCTCACCTCAGAACAGAAAGGTGGTGTCCAGATGGCTTGCAGAGTGGGACAATCTTAAATTAACATAAGGGAAAAACCTGTCAAGGTGGGCAGGGTTTTCATTGTTCTCACAGTAAGAAGACTGTCATTTGCTTTGAGCTGTCTGGTCAAGAGACCAGATTCCACATCTGAGGGGAGGTGGCTTACACTAGGTAAAAGGGACAGGAGGGGGAAACTTTATCATTCAAATACTCTTGAACTACATCTCTGACAGTATTGAAATAACACTCTCCATGGTGCATTTTTCCATTCCTTGCTAATCATATTACTCTGGATAGACTGGTACAGGGATGTACAGTAGTGAGTGAAAATAATTACTTAAGTTTCTAAACATATTTAAGTTCCCCACCACAAACCCATGTGTTGCGTGAAACAGCTGGGTTCCTATGGTGAATTTGCTGCCAGACTGTACCATAAATCATCATGAGGCAACTTAGATTTACTCATGCATTGGGTACATCCAGGTTACAACATGGTCATCTGTACTCTGGAACAGGAGTGTTTCTGGCAAATGCATTCCATTTGCATCCTCGAGTGACTAGCCAACTAACATGTGTATGGGCATGGGCTGACAAAACTCCACCCAGTACATCACAGGTAAGTTGGCATGGAGGACTTGGCATGTGCTAAAACGAAGCACAGCAGAGTCCCCCATATGAATTTAGCTGAAATGTGATCTTTAAACCCAGGACTAGGATTTCTAATTTAGAAGAATGTAGACGCAGGCATTATAGGGCACTATAATAGACATTAAAGAGCATTTGCATTACATTTTCAATTCTTTGGGTTTATCATTTGAATTAACACCCCAGCTTTGTTCTAGTGTAAACTGGTGGACACAGAACCAAACATACGTCTGGCTCCCGAGTTTTTTTCTACTGCCCGTGTAATCACAGACTCACACATATATTGTTTTACAAAAAATCCTTGTTCCACTCTCCCACTGGTAGTCATAGAACCACATACATATACTGTCTGACACCCCATCTTTGGTCCACTGTGCTTCATCCACCAGTAGCCTCAGAATCACACATTTGATGTCTACCACCCTTTGCTGTCTACCACCCAAGCCATGTTCCACTGTACCACTGGTTGGCACATTTTCACAGATATACTGACACCCAGTCTTTGTACCATTGTCCCACAGGTAGACACATAATCACACACAAACTTTCTGGGACCCTAGCCTTTTGTCACTGTCATCTGGTAGCCCAGAATCCAACACATATGGTTTGACACCTGAACCTTGTTCTACTATCCACTGGTAGCCACAGAATCAGACACACATATAGCACCCAGCCTTGTACCACTTTCCACTTGTAGTAACAGATCCACACACACACTGTCTGGCACCCCAGCCTTGGTGTACTTTCCGCTGGTAGTCAGAACTGTGCATACACTGTCTGACACTCCAGGCTTGTTCCACTATGGACTGGTAGTCACAGAATCACACTTATACTTACTGACACACCAGTCCTGTTGCACTGTCCACTGGTCGTCTCATTCCCATACTTACATTGTCTGACAGCACATCCTTGTTCCACTGAAGGTCACAGAACCTTCTTCTGCTATCTCACTTGTAGAAGCAAACCTACACAAACATTGTCAGACACACTAGTCATAGACACATACAAACTTGTTCCACTGTCCCACTGATAGTCACAGACCCACAAAAACATGTTGCAGACCCACATAAAACACTCCCTAACACCCAGTCTTCTTCACTGGTTGTCTCATAACTATGCATACATTGTCTGACACATCATCCTTGTTCCACTGGAAGTGACAGAACCTGGTTCCACTGTCCCACTGGTAGTCACAGACCTACGCAAACATTGTCAGACACCCAGCTTTGTTCCACTTACCCAATTGTAGTCATAGACCTACACAAACATGTTCAACTTGTAGTCACAGACTTAAATAAATACTGTGCAACAACCAGCCTTGCTCCACTGCCCTACTCGTAGTCACCAGACCCATTTAAAAATCATTCTAACATCCAAGCCTTTTTCCACTGCCCTCTGGTAGTAACAGACCCACTCTAATGTAACACAGCCCCCATCATTCCTTCCTCTCCCACAACTCTCACCCCCTTATTCACCTGCAGCTCCCATCACATAATCCCCCTCTCATCACCCATAGCTCCTGCTATAACACTTTTGGTGCTGAGTTATCCAAGTGGTGCTACCCTTTCCTGCATGCACTGGAGAGTCACTCATTGTTTCTAACTAGAAGAAAGCCACGGACTCTCCGGTGCACACAGGGAAGGGCAACACCACATTGAGAACTCAACAGTTCACAGCCAAGTTACAGCAGCAGATGACTGAGAAGAGAAGGGGTTATGTGATAAGAGCTGCAGTTGAGGAAGATGGTGGGAGCTGTGGATGAGGAGGGAGTGAAAGCCCTTACTGTATAAGGGACCAGAGGGGTATGAAAAACATTGGAAGGCAATGCGTAGAACACTACTATGGTCCTTAAAGGGATAGTAACTGAGATTTAGCAGTCCAGTAGAGATTAGACAACACTTGTATATACCAGGGGTAGTCAACTCTCAGACCTCAATCTGTTGGGTACCACAAATTCAGTCATCCCCAGCCAGCTATTGGCTTGTTGGGGATGATGGGAATTGGACCTCCAGCTGTTGGGGTCTATAACAATTGATTACCCCTGATATATACTGTAAGATCAGTGCCTGCTTTATACCACTCCCTAATAATATTGTTCTTCCTCACTCAGTAGCATGTGCTGTAGTCAGGTTTCCTATCACATGATCAATCACAGACTTGGATTTATTCTATATTAATAAAAGAAGAAGCTGTCACATGATGGAGAATTCCCAGTCCGTGCCAGCCACACCCCAGGACTAATCTCCTCCTTACTGCTGCTCTAAGACATGGGGGTGGGGGGAATTATGCCAGGAGTATCCAGTGACAGTACAGTTTTCATCAATAATTAAAAATATATAACATTTTATTAATGAAGAAATGTGGCAATATATTTTTTCCTGTCTACTGGCAGTTTTTGTTTAGCATGATGCCGTAGAAAGAAGTATTAAGAATGTGGGGAAAACCACTAATTAACCCTTTGAGTGCTGGAGGGGTACGCAACGCATTGCTTGCAGTGTGTTATGTACATCTGGGGCGCTCAACCATTTAAAATATAAATAAGTACACTACATTTACTAAAGTGGAATATCAAAAACAATATATCCATTAACCCTTTAAGCACTAGACTGGAGCAGAACACATTTAAATTTCTCAAGCTATGAAATAATAAAGCCACCTTCTACTCCCTGTTCTCAGTACCTGAATAGCTGAATGATGCATCTTAGCATGCATTGTCCATGAGTGAGCTATAGAAACTATACTTTATTACTGAACACTTTTCAAGCAATCAGTGATTTATTACTCAGTTAACCACCCCTCTCTTTTGCAACAGTGATGTGCTTTACAGAACCAAATGGGTACATCCATTACGTAACTTTTACATAACCCAGAGAAATACAGATTGCTACAACTCTGCAGAACAAAAAATGCAGTCAATGAAAAGCTAAAAACTTAAGAGGATAGTAATACTTCATTTTTACTATCCCCCATGTTGTAGCCTTAAAAATTGGATTTAAACGAGACCAGCGGCATGTCTCAAACCTTTATGGTTTGAGAGATATCCACATTCAAAGTTCCCTCTCCTTCTCTCTCCCCTGACGTCAGCGTTATAGCTGATAGTAGGATAATCTGGTTCTGGGACTGGCGGTGGCTCTGCAGCAGAGCAGAGATTCAGTTATAGAAACAGAAATCCTTCACTAAAATGGTCTTCTGTGTGTGCTTGGTTTGCAAGCACATGTAGAAGACCATTTTAGTGAAGGATTTCTGTTTCTATAACGTGATGTCAGCTCTGCTGCAGAGCCGCCTCTTGCTCATGGACCGGATTCTCCTACTGTCAGCTATAACACTGATGTCAGGGGAGAGAGAAGGAGAGGGAACTTTGAATGCAGATATCTCTCAAACCATAAAGTGGACCTGTCACATTAAAATGTCCATACCCCTGTCACTTTATCCCACCACGTTTTGCTCAAAAAACACCCGGTAATTGTTGTTACCCCATGGTTAAAAATTTTCTTCATTGCTGCCTGGTAGCAAAAGGGAGAGCGAGACCATCTTGATTACATGTTACTTTTCCTCCTATGAGCTTCATTCTTCTATTATAAGCCTGCTCTTTCGCTATGAGGCAGACATTGTTTCTACACTGCGTCTTAAGGGAACATGGAAGTGGTTGTGGGTGGGCTCTGACTAGCAAGGGGACGGACTGGAGAGTGTCCCACAGCAATCTATACAACTATGTCTCCAGGTAATTTTTAAATGATCATAACTCAATAACTATAATTAAAAAAATAAAAGCAACTTAGAAATATTTTAAAGAGAGGCATTACATGAAATATATTTTAATGGGGTGAAAGTTTCACTTTAACCCACTGAGTGCCAGAGAGGTATCCAACGCATCGCAATGCGTTGGATACCACTCTGACACTCAAAGGGTTAAAGTTAATTGCATCTAAGTTATTTATCCTGGCCTTGACAGTTTTCCTTAGTATATCATTATACAGATGGTTATAACAGGAGTCTGGGATTTTTCTGTGGAGATGCTGTGACTGACCCTACTGCTTTGTGATGTCAGTTAGTCATTAGAGGGTCCCGGTTTAAACATCTTTTGGGCCCCTAACACAAATATTCTCCAAGGGGCAAATCTAGAGCCTATTTGGCTCTGTACCAATGGGTCTCATTAGTTTGTGGACCCTGTCACAACTGCACCCTATGCACTCCATGCATTTATGCCGCTGATCTCATTAGATTATGGTGATAAATTCTCATATCACTTTCCAACATATTCACTATATAACAAAACTATTTAGGCAACGTTAGATAGGGGTGATTGTCACAAGCGAAGGCTATAGGCCCTGCTGAGACAGTGGTGAGAGTGTGGGAGTGAAAGGGTTAACAATACCAGACCCCTGGTTACCTGTTACTATTCCTAGCAACCACCAAATTAACCCCTGAAATCCCTCCTGCATTATCACCCCAGTACTACAATTTGCTGCCACCACCAAGACTTTATATCTGGGTGTCTTAGGTTACCCCAAACACAACAGAATACAGTATAAAATCACCTTAATAATCAGACATAGAATTAACCCTTTAGTAGCGTGTGCTACCTGAGCTTCCTCCAGAGTAGTGAGTTCATATTAGAGAACAGAGACAAGAGCTGATTAATTAAACATTTAATCTGAAAAAAGGCTTCACAGTGCTGGTTACAAAAATACAGAAATAAAAGACATACAGAAATAAAGATTACACATAAGCAAAACAGTCCATAAAATAAAATGGGAGAAACACAATAAATCCTTAAATACAGTTACCAATATTTTAAGAGTCCTTGCGGGAACTTCAGACGGTATTTCTCCCTTCAACTGTTACAAAAAAATTCCCTGTTTTATCCAAAAAACCCATATCAAATACTTTCCACAGTTCCTTCTAAGAGGCCAAACACCCTGGGTATTGCTTTGACGGAGGTTTGGCCTAACAGTTTACGGCCCACTCAATCAGAACTATCAGGGATGTTACTGCAGAGTTCTACCTGGAAAATCATAAGGCTTCCGAAAACATGCAACCCACAGCTCACATCTATAATGTTATAATAATCATATTCCTCATATCTGTATGAATATCTGGACACCAAACATGCTGGGTCTAACTGGTTGCAAAGTGGCTATTCTTGTAACTCATAGCAGGAACACCTCCCCCTGGCATGTTTGGTACCCACCACAAGGGTAAAACCTGTGCATTCTGAATATATATTTGTATTGAACCATTGTACACTATATATACATGTTCTCCCTATTTCATAATATTTGACTGTCCCCTGGATGAACCCCATCAGAGCAGAGGGTCCAATATATTTTATGACACTCTGTTCTGCTCCGGTGATCTACTCATTCAGTTTCTGGTGATGTTATCTATTCGGCTAATTTTATGGCCTAGGACTGATGCACTTTGTCTAACATACAGGTCAGCAAACAAACAAATTATACAACCCAGAGGGCCAACTCATGCCTTGGCATGACAGTGATACATCCCCTTTAACAGATGTAATAAATATCTCATTCATTTAACTTTGGTTGGCACTTGAAATGTCACAATTATAATAACAATACCTACAGTATGAAACAAGTATGAAAAAACTATCAACTCAGCAAAAAAGTAGTCATCATTTTCTAACATAATGTTTTCTTCCTTTACCCATTATGAAATTGTATAAAATAAACATACACACATCTAAATCTATTTACGCAATGTATTGCATACTTCCCTGACACTCAAAGGGTTAATTAGTAATATTGTGTGGTTCCCCACATGTATTTGTCCTTAATACTTCTTTCTACTGGATCATGCTAAACAAAAACTGCCAGTAGACAGAAATCAGTATCAGTTTCTTATTTTTACTAGTTAAAAAGCCTGTGCACACGGGCCACAGCGCCACCCAGCAGCATCGACTGGTGGCCAGATCCTGCCTTCTTAATGGCCTCTCTGCAGTCATGTGCAGTACTGTGTTCCCGAACACGCTGTGGCGCACGGCCGTCACTATGGCAAGATGTCCACGCTTCGTCCTGCTGTCAGTCTTGTAAGAATAGCAATTTCTCTTTAAACAGGTAATAATTCTGGCGACTAGCGCTACAGAGCAGCTAGTCGCCAGATGTGCAATTATGTGGGCAATATACTTATTGGGTGGTAGTTCTGCTTTAATTTTTTTTCTTATGCAAAATGGCTAGTATTTCCTGGTAAAAAATTGCAGTTGGTATGGAGGACAGACAGAAGTGCTGGACAGTACCCACTAGATGTGCAGTAACTCACAATGCTAAATTTCATGAACAGTTGTTTTAAAGCAGAACTATCATGCACACATAAGTTATCCCCAATTATTTGTTAGTATCTTGTTAATCTCAGAAATGCGTTACGTATCCCTCTGGTACTCAGATGGTTAAAACAACTCCGTAACTATATAAAAGTGTGTATTTCCTTAAAGTGCATTAACAAATGAGTTACAAAATAACAAAGTATTTCCTATATGAAATTATGAAGTAAGACAATTTTGTTAAAAAATAGGGTGTTTTTGGGGAATCGTTCTGAAATTTACACTAAAATCTTAGTGTAAAATCATTACTGTGCAACATCTCAAACACGCTTAGAGTAACAAACAAAACAAATATAAATGCCACATTTCTCCTGAGTATGCTGAAACCCTATATGTATAGTTGTTCAAATATATGTCCTTCCCATGGACCCCACATAACAGAATTTCTACTGACATTTTCCTGCGGATAACCAGAATGCACTATGTATAGTGTGAAGGCATAATTAACCCATAACATCAGAATAACTATTTTAAAAGCATACATTTCTGGAAAATATGCATTATTTTATATTTTTAGCCCTACAAAAACACTGAAAACTATGGGATTTACTACTGTATTAATTATCTACTGCTCTTCTGAGAAATATGGCACCCCATTTGTATGACCAGAACTAATATAGGGCATGCCAGAAGTACAAAACAACACCATATGCAATGTCTAATTTTTTTTTACTTTTTCAAATGTCACTTGCCCTTGTACTAAAATTATTGTAACTACTACACAAATGAAGAAAACATAGACAAACCATAACGATTTGGAAAGAAGACAAGCCACCACATCAAATAAGGGGCCACAAGCTTTTCTACCCCTAGCGTGATGTGCATAAACTTTCCAGAAAGTGGCGCTAAAGGGAAAAAGAGGTATAATTTTACATTTCCACCCCTTCAATGGTATCAAAATAATTGAAAACTATAGAATTTACAACTGTATTCATTAGCTATGATTCTACCAATAAAATGGCATCCTGAAGAATAAGGATTACGGGGCGACTTTATATAGGGTGGTAGTTCCGCTTTAAAGTGGACATGTGAGCTTAAGATAATTTAATTTCATAAGAAAATCAAAAACTACCTAAATATTGTGCTAGCAATTAGTTTATAATATAGGTTATGAAAAATGTATATATATTGGTGGCAAAGTGTGGCAGTTCATGATAATTTGTTTATGTTGTGGGTCAAGTACGGAATACATGTACAAAACAAACAAAACTAGCAAAAGCACAATATTGTAATAACAACTTGGACAATAACATTTCAAAGCCTGCCAACTTTTGGAAGGTTATAAAAAGCATCTACAATCCACCTAACCATTCTCACCCATCAAATATAACAATAGACAATGAAACCATACAGTGCCCCCCAGCCATAGCCAATGCTTTCAACAGCTACTTTGTTGGATGTGCCACCACACTGATTAAACAAAACAAAGGCCACTCTGAAGTCCCACTAAGTTCAGAACAGTCACTGGCACCTGCTGCCTGGTCCAACAGTGCAAACGAATTCAATTTCAGGCCAGTAAATGAAAGTGAAGTATATGATCACCTCCTCAACCCAAAACTGAAATCTCAATCGAGCCCTGACCAACTACCAGCAATTTTATTAAAGCTCAGTGCTATGGTCACAGCCCAACCGATAGCAACTCTAATTAATGCCTCTTTGACATCAGGGTATATGCCCAAATCCTGGAAAGTGGCAAGAGTTGTACCTATCCACAAAAGTGGGGATAAAAATGTAGTATCAAATTACAGACCGATATCTCTCCTCCCCACTTTATCTAAAATCATAGAGAAATGTGTACATGTGCAACTACATAAATATTACCAACAGACCAGTTTCTTCACCCCTGTTCAATCAGGGTTTAGACCAAACCACTCAACAGTCACGTCTCTTCTAAAAGTAACCAATGATATCCAGACTGGCATGGAAAATGGTGAACTCACTGGAGCTATTTTCCTTGATTTCGCTAAGGCCTTTGACACAGTAGACCATAACTTTCTTATCAGCAAACTCCATAACTCAGGATTGGGTAATAATTCTCTACAATGATTCCGATCCTATTTATCAGACAGAATGCAGTATGTGTCAGTTGCAAACAATGACTCCCGTCCGCTCAAAATAACAAGTGGAGTTCCCCAAGGCTCCATTCTTGGCCCTCTTCTATTTTCTCTTTTTATAAATGATCTGCCCAAGGTTTGCAAATCATCTTCAGTGCACATGTATGCAGATGACACCATAATCTATGCTAAAAACTCTAGCATATCACAACTTGAAACCGAATTACAACATGATTTCTACAAAGTGGAAAGATGGATAACACAGAACAAACTTTTCTTAAACACAGATAAAACAGTCACAATGATATTTGGCACAAAGCACAAACTGCGTAGTCTCGACAATATCCACCTATCCATTGTGACAGAGTCTAATCGTAAATTGGCCCCAGTAGACTCCTACAAATATCTTGGTATGTGGCTTGACCCTAACCTCAATTTTGGTCACCACATTGACAAATTAACCTCTAAACTTTATCCCAAAATAAGTACACTTTATAGAAACAAATTATGTCTAAGTACCCAGGTGAGAAAACGTATTGTACAACAGATGCTGCTGCCAGTCATAGACTATGGTGACGTAGTATATGCTCCAGCGCCAGAAATCCACCTCAGTAAACTTGACACTCTATGTAATTCATTATGCCGCTTTATCCTCCAGTGTGACTACACTACCCATCATTGTGACATGCTAAAAGAACTAAATTGGCTAACACTCAAATCTAGACGTGACCTTCATCTTTCTTGCTTAGTACACAATCACTTCTCTGGAAAACTACCACAATACCTAAGCAGTATGCTCACCCCAGCTCTCCATACTAACTATAACCTCCGCTCCACTACTAACAACTCACTGCGTATACCACAATACAAGAAAGAAGCAGGAAGATCTGCCTTCTCCTTCAGAGCTCCAAAAATCTGGAACAATCTGCCGGAAAAAATCACATCTGCACCCAGTCTAAAATCCTTAAAAGCAAATGTTTCTTTATATCTACAAACAGTGTGTAACTGCAAATAATCCCATTATTTAATAAGTATGTATATTTCTGTATGTTTGTATATAATGTCTCACAATTAGTGTAAATATGTAACCTTTTACTGAAAACTATCCAGAACATACTTGAAAACGAGAGAAATCTCAATGTATTCTTCCTGGTAAAACATTTTCTAAATAAATAAATAAATACTATCTACTATGCTATGGATGAGTCTCGGTAGAGTCCACACATTGGGAACATTGCAAATTACAAAGCAAACATAATCTCAAGGGTAACTCGTTAGCATACTGTTCTGGGAATTAGCATACACTGCCAAAGTACAGTTTTGTTTATCAAAAATTAGATGGCTAGCACAACATATAGGTAGATTTTAATTATTTGTAAAACAAACTAAACTTGTCATAGGCACCTTATACATGGGCAATACCAGCTCAGTGCTGCTGCTTTGGTTCTGTTACCTGTGTTGAAAGGTAACATGCTGAACTGTTGCACTGTATTAGTCTAGTATGCTGCAACTTCACTGTGCTTCCTCAAGCAAGGTCTGTGGGGTGACTTATGAGCTGTTTTGGAGGTCTGTGATCTTCACAATGTCCAGTGGATTCCTGATCCACTTGGGTGCCAGCCAGTAGTATCAGCTGGCACTCATATGGGCCAGCTAGAAGACATACCTTCAATGAGTCCCAATCAGTGATGGAATGTGTTAGAACATGGGTACAAAACTAGTGGAGGGCCAGCAACAGTTCTGCAGCTCATGTGAAAGAGGCTTTAGGCCCCTTTAACATGGGCGACATGAACTCCATAATGCTACACTGGATCTGTCACCCGTAGTCAAAAGTAGCAGCTGGAATATGGTGCCTTTCACACTGATGTCCCCCTTGTGTGATTGCAGCATGCAGTAGATTGCAGCAACTTTACTGTGCTCCCCTAGGTCTTTACCTATAGTAGACTAAGTAAGGAGGAGATTAGCATACCTCTTCCTTCCTTCCTTCCTTCCTTCCTTCCTTCCTGGGGTGTGGCTGGCAGAGATGGAAAATTATGGTCATGTGACTGTCTTCTTTCAGTAATATAGATGGTAAAGGAGAGCAGCATATAGATACGGTGATCTCCATTCTTCTGGATTCATTTTACTCAATTTATTTGTCTTTCCCTAGATGAAGTAGAAGAATATTACAATTTAAGGGAAAAAAATATAAAAGTTAAAGGTGAGACTACATATTATATTAATTAAACCAAAGTTGCTTATGGGACATATTTTCCATTATTTTACAGAGGTGAAAAAATAGGAGAACTTGACAGGATTTTTATTAGCCATCTAGTCATTATTGGAGGCAATCTGGGCCAATGAATACACTTACTTCATTCTCAGAGCATTACAAACAAACATCACTTTAGGGATGATACTTTGGGAAAAATTATTTTACTAGATGGGATTTTCTCAACAATAGTAATATCAAAGTATTTTACCAGCAAGTATACATTGAGATTGTCTCTCGTTTTCAAGTATGTCCTGGGGGTATAGATATTATTACCCAATGTAATGGTTCTCATTTTATCGACCTCGGAAGGATGAAAGGCTGAGTTGACCCTGCTGGGACTAGAACCTGTGACCTTGTGTTTTTAACAGATTCTACAGCCTTAAAATTAAAGGCACAACATTAAAAAAAAATATATATTAAAATTAAAAAAGTTTTGTATACATTCTTACCATGTTTTCCTCTTTATCTGTCTTTTTGCAAATTTGGTTGACATCACCTGTCTTCTTATTTACATTGGCTGCAATGTGTGTGATTATGAGGTGTCAGCATTGGCAATCTTCCACCCACTCAAACTGTTTATTATACTCATTTGTGCAGGATAAGGTTGAAGAATGGCAATCAGTACCTTATTACGGACATCCCTCCTATACAAGGACCTCGGGCAATAATGCCTATATTCTATAACTATTTTCACTGCTTTTATCACTGTTTTGTTTAAAGAGATAGTAATCGTACATAAAAGTAACTTTAATGTTGTAGGTATTAAAAAACTAAATCAATTGAACCCAGTCCTATCTCTCAAACCTCTATGGTTTGAAAGATATAAGCATTCCCCCTTCCCTCCCCGTGGCTGACGTCAGCTTTCTGTGTCAGAGAAGGAGATCCCATTCAACAGACTGTCCTGCGCTCTTCAGCAGAGCCGGAATCACGCTAGTTAAGCAGAAATACTTCATTTGTATGGTCTACAAGGTGTGCTGATTTCGTTTTTTTAATACCTACACCACTAAATTTACTTTTATCTAAGTATTTACTATCCCTTTAACAGATTCCCACTTAAGTAAAAGGAGAAATTTGCAGATAAAATCTTTGCTAATTTATCAATTGCAATATAATCCTGACCTAAGTTTGAAATAATTGTTGCAGCAACTGAGTTTTTTTAGTCGTGGCCCACATAAGACAATCATCTGAAGGCACATTCATAACAATGTTGAATTGTAGCCTGTGAGCTATTTTTTTTTTAGCAGTAACACAAAAGCAGTGTGTGTGTGTCTGTGTAAGTATATATATATATATATATATATATATATTAGCAGAAAGGATTCAAGCACTCACAGGACTTTCTTAAAAAGAAACAATAAGTTTAATTACATGATGTGTCCACATTTTGGCCAGACATAGCCGAAATGTTCATACATCATGTAATTAAACTTATTGTTTCTTTTTAAGAAAGTCCTGTGAGTGCTTGAATCCTTTCTGCTACTACATTACTTGGCTGTTCTACAGCACCCAGGCAGCAGACTCCTGAAGTGAAGAGTGAAGAGTACATCTACTCAACAAAAGATATATATATATATGGCTCAAAATTTCCACTCTCCACTAGCCAATGACGAGTGAAAATGTAGCCCTGGCGAGTAGAAATTCAGCCCTGGTGGGTATGTTATGGCTTGCAGTGGCGAGTAACTTTTCAGGTCTGGCTAGTAGCAAAGGACTTCAACTTTTAAGCCCTATATATATATATATATATATATATATATATATATATATATATATATATATATATATAAAAGATAAAAGTTTATTCATAAAATGTACAACTTTATAGGCATAGTACTAGTCAGGGACACATTTTGATAAAGTCAACTAAAATGCTTATATTTAACAGACTGAACTACTCTCGAGAACTGTAGTGGGTCAGTTACACAACGCTCATGATGGACAGGCGGTTGGTCCTACCTATTAGTTCATGTGTGCTAGTTAATTAGGTAAATAAAACTTAGGTGGACCACACCATAGGCCCAGTCAGGCCTCATCTCATGTTGGACACCCACAGTTTGTTCGGAGAGGAAGTTTGTCCTTGCTTAGAATCTCTAATAGATAGAACAGGATCCAGTAACATTACCATGCCCTGAAATAAAGAGGTAAAGAGAAGAAAATGTTAAGTTCTTACTTGTTATTAACTTATATACATTATTTTAAATGAGAACTAATAGTCAATAGAGTGTTAATTTAACTTTGACTGTTCTTTAGTTGGTGTTTAATAAATCATGAAAATGGGAGCGCTCCTATTTTCGAATGTTTCCACCCAATGCCAGGAGCAGTCTTTAATCATACTACAGAGAGAAGAAATTCATCACTGACTGGCATTCTTTGTAGAGGAAGTAATGTGCACTTAGTAGGAGTGGAAAGGAGTGGCACAGATATTTGTGTGGGAGCTAGTGAAAGCTGTAGATGTACAAAATCCCCTGGTATGGTTAGAGTATCCATATTCTATAATCTGTTATTAACATAATCATTAGAATCCAGGCTATTATATATTGTTCATGTATGTGTGCGCAACTTTATATATTTCAAATAGATTATTACAATTAATTAAAAGATTAATACCATACAAATCAGATGATGCTGAGATATTTGAAATATTAACAGTTAAAGTCCCCATAATGTAGATTCTAGGTAATATAAACTGATTTGCTCCAACCCAGAGGTCCTTGTTGGCCTACAAGGATCTCGCTGCAGAATACGTTGTCTATATATAAATAAAGAATAATAATATACTACAACTTGGATGTATCACTACCTGGACAGACACAAAACAAGAACTTCTCCCTCTGCCTTTCTGCTAGAAATGGCACCAATTTAGAGGCTAATAATGAACCAAGTAAAGATCAGATCAGATAGTGCGTAACACTGGACTCTCACACTGAAAATCAGGCCCTTCACCCCGAGACCCTCAGTTCTGAGTTAAACCCTGACTGGTCTCAGATATGATTAACCCCTTAAGGACCAGCGGTCCCGGGGTGTGCAGTCCCTTAAGGACCACATAGGAAACTTTACGTGCCGTCCCACATGACTGATCACGTGGGGCGGCACACCAAACAGGGCACTGAAAGAGATCGCTCCAGTCTTGGAGCGATCAACTTCAGTGCCTGGTATTACTCACCGTGCTCCTACAGGAGCGCGGTGAGTAAAAGTACGTGACGTACCAGGACCATCACTGGTCCTTAAGTGCCGGACCAGCGTGACGGTCCTGCCACATCAATGGTCCTTAATGGGTTAAGAGATTTATTCACTAAGCTAAACAGGTCCAGTTCTGGTGTACACATTGATTTAAGTGGATCTTATAACCCATTAATTGCTATGTTGGAATCTTATCTAACATTAAAGCCCAATTTAAATGTATGGGAATTCTGAGTATTTTTTTATTGGCTCCCTATGTGTGCTTGTGGTTTGCACCAGAATTGCTCATCTGGCGCTTCCTGCACATAGTCATTAGTAGGCTGGACATGAAAAACTTGTACTTACATGTTGGATATATTTTAAGCATCAGTCCTTTAAACCTTATTTTTTGTACACTACTAATGAATGTTGATGTTTTAGGTCACATCATTTGGTAAATGTATTTTTTTATTAAAGGGAAACATTCACCTCTAAAAAAAACTTTTTAACATAGGTTTCAGTTCTTATACTAGTATTAGGAAACTTTTTTTTTTCATTTATATACTTTTTAAGATATATATTCTTTAGCCCCTTAACGACCCCTGACGGTCATAGTACGTCATGGGTCGATCCGAGTTAACAACCTATGACGTACTATGACCGTCATGGAATTCCGGGCTCCCCCCGGTCCTTAACTGACTGCGCCAATCGGCTGGTCGTTAAGGGGTTAAGCTGTGCACTTCTGCATTATGTGGCACGCTGAATCTTTGGCACAGCTCTTCACAACTTTCCAGTGCTACTTAATTCTCCTCCCAGCTGCCCCAGGGAGCACGTTTATGTTTCCCTTCAGTGTGGTGTGAATCACCTCTATCGTTACAGCAAGAACTGGTTATCATTATACTGAGGACCTCAGAGAACTGAGGTGGGCAGGTTCCAATCTCAAAGCAAGTATTGCTGTTTAATCAACCTTTTTAATAGGCCTGATCAAAAGTAGCAATTTTTACCCTTTATTATGAAAGATTATTAAAAAAATGCTGTCTCGGAGAACACATTTTAATGGATTTGAGCCTTTTTGATTTTTGGTGATAATGTCCCTTTAATTTGTTCAACAGAAAGACATTCGTACAGCAGTCAGGTGTATATATTGCTTTTTGCCTTTAACCATTTGAGAGCCAGACAGGTGTCCAATGCATGCAAAGGGTTAAACCTTTCTGTAGGCTACAACTGCATGGAGAACATTAATATGGCCCTTTAGAATCATATACAGAAAACAGAGCCACACCCATGAGTCTAAAGAGCCATGCCTGACCTCTTTATGAATTACACCTACTTTGGTAATCCCCTCTGTTATACAAAGTCAACCACTTATTACAGTGGTAGAGTTCTTTTTGAAAATCATACACACCCTTATGCACAATCACATATGAATCCTGGTTGAAGGGAAGCAATACTGCAGTACTGTAATATCCCTAACCCTTTGAGTGCCGGAGGGGTGAGCAGCGTATTCAGAAAATGATTTCATGTAACCCAATCTGGAAAATAATCTATTACAAAAACCTTTTTATTATAACAAATCAATTAATTCACAATAACGTGGCTCTTCTAAACTTATTTCTTCCAATTGAGCCAAGCGGTCTCCTTCACTTAATAAAATATCACTTTTAGAGAGATTAAGTTCTGCATCCAGTGTTTCAGTTCATTTTAGGACTTTCATTAGGGGCAAACATTCAGGAGTGTTTGTCCCTGATGAAAGCCCTAAGATGGACTGAAATGTTGGATGCAGAAATTTTAATGTTTTAATAGAAGTGATATTTTATCAACTGATGGTGAGTGCTTGGCTCAGTTGGGAGAAATTACTGTGTACACGATTTGCCTAGCAGCACCCCGCTAAGCTGGAGAAGTGTGTGCGGCAGCCTCACAAGTACAATTCTTATACATTTATGCCTGAAATACATATAGGCCAAGTTCCCAAAATCAACCTTTCTGATTTTCTCAGTCCCTGCTAATGCTGTGAGTGTAACACTTTATTCACACTGGCAAGTTGAACAGATCTGCACTTGTCTGCTTCGCATGGATAACTCCCAGTGTGATTAGCCACACTGGCGCTCAGTTGTTCTGTTTTGTGGCATTTAAAGGGATAGTAATACTTAAAATATAAAACAGAAGAAAATGTTGTAGGGTTTATTCCCCTGAGTAAAACAAAGGTACTCTCACTGCTGAAAGGTGTTTTATTCAAAAGTTATTACAGCTCAAAGTTGAATTTTTTAGGTGCAATATCACAGTGGCCTGAAATTGTACAGTGGTGCTGTTCCTACAGCATCCCATGGACAGCTGTGGTCCCGGGACCATAAATCTCCATATGATGTGTAGCAACAGCGCCACTTTACAATTTCAGGCTGCTGTGATATTGCACCTAAAAATTCAACTTTGAGCTGTAATAACTTTTGAATAAAACACCTTTCAGCAGTGGGAGTACCCTTGTTTTACTCAGGGGGATGAACCCTACTACATATTTTTTTTTACATTTTAAGTACTACTATCCCTTTAATGTAAAGTTTAATCGTGTTCTGTGCTAATGTGTGAACATAGCTTAAAATGGACCTGTCATCCTAAAACATGTTTAGTTTGTTTTACATAAAAGCAATTTATGCCTATACTAGTGAAAAAGCCTGTGTACACATTCCAGCATTCTGTGCATTCGGGCAGTCTCTACTGCACATGACTGCATGGAACAAATATACATCTGGCCTTTTATATTATAGGATGTTGTACTAACCACTTCTCTGTAAAATAGTTTTTGAGAAATTATCCTTTATGTGTTGGCGACACCAGTGTGGAGGTTTATGCTAATCCTATGTAGAGTAAGCTGATTAGTTCTGTTCCAGCCCAACATACCTATGCTTTGAATATTAGAAATGGCCCCTCTGTGTATTGTTTAACAATTGGCTGCACACCCTTTTGGTTCTCAAGGGGTTAAGCCGTTCCAAAAAGAAAAGGTAGAGTATTACATAAAAAAAACAAAAAAACACATTTATTATATGTGTCATTGAGCGTTGTGGAAGTTTGGGGGCAATAAATAGCAAAATATGACTTTCATAATCACAGCTAGATTTCCTATACCGGAATTGGTTGTGCACCACGGTATGCAATTTAACAATGGCTTTCAGTTCCTTGTTTATGCAAACACTCACTTTCATAATCCTAGCCGGACATGTTAGTGACTGTACTGAAGCCTCACCCATATTATAGTGCCAGAGAGGTAGTCAACGTATTGCATTGCAATGCCTTGGATACCTGGCACTCAAAGGGTTAATGTTTGGCCTATATTTGTTGTTATTGAAAACTCCCCACAAGATGGTTCAAAATGCATTGTATTGCAGTGCTCTATGTCCCATGGATGTTAAACCTTTGACTGCCAGAGGGGTACGGAATGCATTGCTTTGCAATGCATTCCGTACCCCTCTGGCACTCAAAGGGTTAAATAAATAATTTTAAAATCAACCAATAGTGCTAAAAGTTAGATCCTTTATGCTGGGCGTGTCCTTTTTTTTTGCATTAGATATGTCCAGGGGGTTGAATAAATAATTTAATTTTTTCTTTGCTCTTCATCATCATATAATATATTTGGTAAAACTGCACCAGAGTTCTCCTCCAATCAGTTGAACTGTCTGTTTTGGTGAGATTTTATAGTTTATATTTTGACAGTGATGTGTTAACCATTTCAACATCAGGGCATGGTCAACAGATATGGGTCGAAATGTAATAACAATTGCATTTGAAAATAGGTAATGGCTCTGAATGAGCTGACTTTACTTTTGCTTTTAGTGCCCACTTGGTTTTTGGTAATGCACTCATTGATTCAAAAAATGTTACACTGTGTCAAAAAATTTGCATTGCTACTTTTTTAAAGCGAAACTACCAACCGACACAATCTTCCCCCGACACAATCTTTAGCTTCACTAAGTCCCCATCTGGCGACTAGCTGCTTAGTAGCGCTGGTCGCCAGAATAATTACCTTATTTAATAGATTTCTGCTCTCTTCTATGGGTGACAGGCAGGACGGAGTGCGGACATCTTGCCATAGTGACATCCATGCGCCTGCGCTGTCAGTCCAAGCCGGGTCTAGTAGGCGTTGCTAGGAGCCATTTGGCTCCGGCTGGGACTGACAGCGCTCCGTGCTACTGTCACCCATGGACGATGCAGAAATCTATTAAATAAGGTAATAATTCTGGCGACTAGCGCTACTAAGCAGCTAGTCGCCAGATAGGGACTTAGTGAAGCTAAAGATTGTGTCGGGTGGTAGTTCCGCTTTAAGTAGTGCAAGTTTTCTATGGGCAATGAAAATTTTCTGTAAGAAATGTATATTTTTACTAGTAGAAATGCAATTTTTTGAGGCACATAACTGCTGTCATTAAATATGACAAACACTATTTGTTTTCCTCTTTTATTTACTGTTGTAGCATAATTATCGTTAACAGCATTTTCTTTCAGTGTTCAATTTTGATTATAGAAAATATTTATATGCCTTGTTTCTTTCTTGTCGAATGCTGTGGAACATGCTGGAACTTTATAAATAAATGATAGGTTCTGAATGCTAATTGGCCTATTAAAGCTAGTGAGTGAGGAAAGTAATGGGTATCGTGTGGTATATGTGGATTCAAGTAAGGTATCCTAGCAATGAGGAAGGGTTTGGTTCATAGATCACACTAGGGAATTCTGCTGTAACTTGGTGTCATGTTATCAAGGGTGTAATGATGATAAAGATTTAACTGGTTACGTTGTTTTGTTAAGTGATAAATACTTTGGAAACTATTTTAATTTTGCAATATAATTTGATTTGTAAACAATAAAATATTTTAAATAAATATAGTTCGTTATATTTTTCTTTTTACTAGGCTAACACTGTTAACACTGGCGATTTGAATGCTCTGCCTTTCAGCACCATTCACGTAGCTATGTCAGAACTACTACTACTACTACTTTCAGTCTCTGTGTTATCACAGTGATGCTGTCAGTACTGATGATTAGATTTTGTTGAGGTGAGCAACTCATTGATCCATTCATCTGTGTGAACTATCTGGATATTGGCCCCATAGAACACCATGCATATAAATTTTGCTACAGCTTTCATTTGATCTGCTTTGAATGTAGGAATGTTTCAGCAAGTGTCATTTGGGGTGCGTGATGGATGGCAAAATTGCCTAGGTGAATAGCCCAATCAGCCACAGTGGAGAGCAATTTGCTGTATATAATGCAGTGTAATAATACTTCTCTTAAAGCCTGTGTGAGCTGGGCCTTATTGCATTCTATTGACCTTTATAACTACAGAAAACTGAAACAATTAGATTATCTTCCTTTCTCCATGTCAGTACTACTACATTGCATATAAGATGGGTTTTTTTTGTTTTTTACTTATATCCCAGATACTATCACTTGACTTTTTTTGTTTTTGTTTTTTGGTTACTTCGTTATTGTTCTCACATACTTGCCAAAGTATTTGTTTTACAATAAATTAACCCCACTGGTGCTAGAAAGGTCTCCAAAGCATTGCTTCACAATGCATTGCAGACCTTTCTATCATCCAACTACTATTATATTCTTCAGTCAGAAATGGGTAATATTTGCAGTGAAGCACATCTATCATTGCATACTGAAGCTAAGATATAAGCTGAAAAATGACAGTGTTTGAAATAATTCAAACTATTTTTTCAGTGTAGGTGTGGTGGAGTCATAGTGTATATTTAATAACATTTCTGGTGAAAATAGCAAGCTAAATAGGTAAGA
The DNA here is from genome assembly GCA_037306005.1 of Rhinophrynus dorsalis. Classification (NCBI taxonomy): domain Eukaryota; kingdom Metazoa; phylum Chordata; class Amphibia; order Anura; family Rhinophrynidae; genus Rhinophrynus; species Rhinophrynus dorsalis. The sequence goes on along the minus strand of CM074719.1, from coordinate 163,700,996 downwards.
CACTTAATGTATTAATACACTTAGCTCCAGCTGTATTCTTGACATAGAAACATAGGCAGCTTAAATGCCTTTAAACATGTTATTAGCATTAATAGCTTTTCATTGAGGCAATGAGCAGCTTTATTGCAAGAAATGAAAAACAAAAGTCTCATTGGTTTAAATGGCTTACTTTTAAATGGTCGCATATGAAACTCTTACCATGTCGCCATACCAAAAATGTGGACATGAGAATCTAACACTGCATAACAGCGTGAGATTCTCTTGTTGAATAGTAAAATGTTGCATGCTGCCCTGGCTGTATCACATCATGCTGCTCCGTGTTGCCACAGAGCTAGTTGTAATAATGTTACAGTCATTGTCTTGTACTCCGTGCTGCCCAGGAGCTGTAATGCTATTACCATTTCATTTTCTTGCACTCAGTGCTGCCCAGGATCTGTAATGGAACCGTATTACTACAGCTCCTGGGCAGCACACAGCACAAGAAAATGAGATGGTAACAGCATTACAGCTCCGGGGCAGCACAGACCGCAAGACAGTGACATTGTAACATTATTACAGCCAGCTCGAGTAGGCCAACTTGAATCTCCTGCTGTCAGCTTTACAGATGACATCAAGAGAGAGGGAACTTTAGCAGTGAATATATCTCAAACTGGAAGAGATGGGATTTGATGCATGTAATTTCTGTTTTTTTAAATCTACAATATAACATAAAGTTATCTTTGGGCATTACTATCCCTTTAAAACTACTACTGTAGAAGTATGTGTGCTAATCTCATGTTGTTACTTACAGTTACATGTTTAGAGAACTATTCATAGTTCCTGACAAAGGGTCATTGAGGTCCAAAATATGTAGAACTAGGTGTTTACCAGAGGTCCACAACATCTCCATTGACACTCTAGTTTCTCCAAAAGAGATAGGGCGATGATACAGGAGGCGGCCATAGATGTTGGCAGACAGAGAGAGGAATCCAGACCTGGCGCTTCAGATTACAGTGACTACAGGCCAAAGAGCAAGCAGAGGACCACAAGGTTTATAGCCCAACAGGGTCAAACTTTTTTCATGACAGTATGAGCCTTTTCCGTCATTAGAAAAGTTACTACAGCAGTTAGCCTTATTCCAATATAGCCCCTCTATTAGCATCACTGGTAGTCCAAAGGGTTAAAACAATGAACTTTTATTATGTGATTTTTATTTTAAAGGTTTGTATTGAGTTGTGTCCTATTGTTATTAATTTATTGTAATAAATCTACACTAGGAGAATTTTGTTCTTCTATTTTGTATTTCTTCACATTTAGTGAACTGAGATTGCTTGCTGCTGCTTTCTACGAGATTTTACTGCCTTCAGGTGGAACAAAACCGCTTCAAAGGGAGAGATATAAACAATCACCCTAACAACCTAACCCTTTCACTGCAATTGTATCATCAGACTGACTGACGAGTTACAAAATTCATATAAATCCTATTGCCAGGGCCCCATATTCAAAAGAAAATTGGAGTAATTCTAGGGCAATCCAACTGCCCTGTAAGGGACTAAGGCATATACCCAAAATTTGCATTGCTGTAATAAACCCTTTGAGTGCCAAAGATGTCTGATAAATGGCTGGGTAGTGGGAGGGGAGCAGAGGCAGTGCTGCAAACTGCGGCAAGAGCAGAGTATGCGGAAGTAGGGTGCAGGGCACTCTGTAAGCACTAATATTAGCCCAAATAGCGTTTTTTTTTTTTTTAAATAACGTTTTCAGCATTATCGCTATATACCGTACCTAATAAGCCTAACTTTTATAGGGGTAAGAGATCCCCTATAAAATCGATCGGAGTGGGGGGCCATCAGGAACATTTTAGTACAGGAAAGTCTTATATGAAAGGATAGATTATAGTTTGTGTAGTTTTGTTCTTCTGGCACCTCCTACAGCAGATATATCAAACAAGAGCCCCACGAAGTGCATGGCCTAGAGAGAAACCTAGTCACCAGTGTTGCAGCCCTCTTTGGAGAGAAATGTTGAATATGTGGCCCTCGACTGTATTTAAATTTAACATGCCTGCACTACAGTATGTAAAGTAGTATCAGTGAGGATCCATCTTCTTGGAAGAATACTAGCTAGTAAATACAATATTAAATTCCATTGTTTGCAGAGATGTCAGTAAATTTGCAAGGGTGGAAAAAAAATTGCCTATTTGTTTCCTATAGCGCTATCTTCTGGAAAAACGTGTGCCCACCAGGCTAGAGGATGAAAGGTAAGTAACCCCTTATTTGACTCCGTGGGATGTCTACTTTCAAGAAATGTATTTTCTTGAAGCTATACGAATTGCATTTTTGTTATCTCCATGATAACCCATATAAATGTTTTTGATGCGTAGTATATGATACTAGCAAAGTAAGTAATTTTTGTATCTATGACATCATAGCTTGTTGCATGATGCAAAATTTACTTCATACAAGTCACCTTGAAAAGCTGCATATGGTCTGGAATAAAAAAATAAGTGTATCATTTTCCAACTTTAGCTAGAACATTACGTACGCAATCATGCCTAAACAGATGGAAGACATAAATGCTGACAATATGTCTGGGCACCTGAATATAAGTAATTCCACAAGCCCCTGGCACTGGAAGGCTTAACCACTTAAATTCTAGAGAGAGTTCCAACTTGATTATTTGCAAAGCATTGTAGACCTCTTTACCAATCAAGGGAAGGAAATACCTATTTACAACAGTAGGGATATGTATTTGTCTCCTCTGGTGAAATGTACTTGACCCAGAATTAATGCAGGTCATTTTTGAACAGAGGGCCCTTAGTCATCTTATATAATAATTCGCTAAGATGTTTGTCAGAAGCCGTCATGCAGAGTAGAGACTGCCCGAACGCACAGAATGTTGGGAGCACAGAATGCTGGGAGCTTTCTGTGCTTTCGTGCAGTCTCTCCAGTGCATGACTGCATCAGAGGCAGGATGCAGAGCAGGACCGGCCTCACCCTTTGAGTGCCAGAGGGGTACGCAACGCATTGCAAAGCAATGCATTGCATTCCTCTCTGGCACTCAAAGGGTTAACATCACCCGGACCTTGGCCTGTGTACACGGGCTTTTACACTTGTAAAGATATAATTTAAGGAAACTAAATAGAAACCCATGTATGTAAAAGTAACCACCAAAATGTGAATGTGCATAAAAAAAATCCTAATTGAATGCTAGACAAGAGAGGGTGACTTGTTGCTTACCCTTCTGTTGCTTAAATTGTTAATTAATTAAATCCAACTTCTATTTTGAGTTTACTTCCCTTTAATACTAAGCTGTGGAGTGAACTGTTTTGTTTGGAATGTGATAAACTAATGACCATATTCATGTCCCAGACAGGTGCAAAACCTGCTTTTCCACACAAGCACTGTAAACTGTATTATTAAGCTTGTACTAAATAACATACAAATGAGATGACATAAGTCTGAGGCTGGGCCTGGATTTGTGGGAGGGGCTGTCGGCCGTACTTAAGGTCAGCAGCCTCTACCATTGGGCGCCTGTCGTCATAGGCCCCCCCAAAAACCCCATCCCTTTAACTCAACCAAGTTCCAAAGGTAGCCCTCTAAATCAGGCTAACCTCGATACGATCTGTCACCAGGGGGCTGGGTCCCTCTGGGGGGACACCAAAATATTTACGTAATACAGAACTCCTTCTGCCTAAGCCCCGAGTACAATCTCTACAGATTTACATCACAGTGTACCAGAACTTTACAAAAAACCTATCGCAATACGAAAGGATGACCTGTTCAATTTAAAGAAAGAAAAAGGGAAGCGAGTAGGCAAGTGAAAGGTGTTAGATTTCCCCAGGTACTTTATGTACCAACATCGGTGAGCTATTAGGTAAATGAGTACAGTAAATGTTCCTCCAATTGACTATGCACATCTTTACATGTACAACATAGATTTGAATGCGGTAGAGAGAAGTGAGGGTGAGGAAGCAATCTATATAGGTAAAGGTGGTACTGTTTTAGGAGACTGGTAGACTTAACCCTTTGCTAGCAATACATCTCTGGCACTCAAAGGGTTATGTGATACCTTTATTGGTTGAGTAGCTTTAGAGTGCAAGATTTCAATGGTCTTGTGCAAATAAGAATTGTCTCAAAGTATTTATAAAGAAATTCACTAATTGCACAAAAAATAAAAGCAGGTTTAGTGATTAAAAGGATAGTAATGTGCTAAGCCATTGGTTCTCAATCTTTTTTCACTCAAGGCACCCCTATCATGTAAACTGGAATTTTCGGGGCACACCTCACATATTTTATGTAAATTATCAAGGGCATAATGAAAGGTACAATACATAAATATGCAATTAATATTAGGTTTTACAATCATTTAACAAAAATAAACATATTGTGCATAATAGTTTCCATAAATATACATTTAAAGAGTATTTTCATTTTTATCCAAGGCTTTGTACAAAATAAGGGGCACCCTAAATGAATATCTGTGGCACACCAAAGTGCCATGGCACCCTGTTTGAGAACCACTGTACTAAGCACACTTTGTAGACCATTCCAGTGAAGTATTTGTGTTTAGATTGCGCTATTTCGGCTCTGCGGAAGAGCCCCTGGACGGTCTGCGGACCAGGATCGCTTGCTGTAATCTAGAGGCTGATGTCAGGGAAAGGGGATGGAGGGGGGAACTTTGTAATTGTATATCTCTCAAACCATAAAGGTTTAAGAGATAAAACTGGCCTCAATTACTTTATTTTTTTAATAGCTACAATATTAAATTAAGTTTAAAAGATCCATTACTATCCCTTTAAGTCTTAATGCCAGGTATAACCCGTTTTTAACAGAAGTATAAAGTGACAGCTATATGTGCAAAAAATATTCTCAGTTGCAAATTTTCGGCAGATTTTCTCAGAATATTCTCAGACATACTTATTTATAAACGTGACTTTAACCCCTTATAATTATGGACTAATGCCGTGAATTTTAAACTTAAACTAAGAATGCCTCCTAAGCAAAAAATTATACATGTACTTGCATGTTAACTCCTTAACCCCTTAAGGACCAGCGGTCCCGGGGTGTGTGGTCCTTTAAGGACCAGATAGGGAAGTTCAACGTGCCGCCCCACGTGACTGATCACGTGTGCCGGCACGCCGAACGAGGGACTGAAAGAGATCGCTCTGGTCTTCGGAGCGATCAACTTCAGTCCCGGTATTACTCACTGTGATCCTGCAGGAGCGTGGTGAGTAAAAGTACGTGACGTACCAGGACCGTCACTGGTCCTTAAGTGCCGGACCAGCTTGACGGTCCGGGTACGTCATCAGATGCGAAGGGGTTAAGGACCTTACGGGTATGCAACACATTGCTATGTAATATGTTGCAAGCTCAGTAGCATGGTAAATGGAGCTTGCTATAACGATAATCCACATAAATGCCACTACGAAGGGAAGCGTGAACTCTGGGAGGGAGGTGGGAAGTTCTGCTGTGTTGTGCCCCACATACAGGGTGCTCCAGAAAGCAGAAGTGCCCAGTTTTAAGGCTTCATACCTTCAATAGTAGGTAACTAAAATAATTAAAAAAAAACAATGTTAATCTAGTTGTGCTAATTAAAGCCCATGGACAGAAGTTTTTCTAATGTGAATGTTCCCCTCAGTCTGCTGTGATTGTAGAATTCAGCAAACATTTTGAAAATTGGCAATTACAAAGATCAGTTATTTAATTTACTTACATATATGAAGATGGCTGTGATCAAATGAGTAAAGACAAGACCATCTAAGTCTGAGGCAGTTACATCTGCTTGGTGCATGCTTTGTAATGGGCCTCTGATTCTGTGCACTCCCTGAACTGTTCAAGGGCAAGAATCCTGCAATAGAAGCCAAGCCAGCTCTTGTTGCTTGATTTACATTACGGTAAATGGAGTCTAGATAAACAGATCTGGAAAAAGAGAGGCCTGCGCTGTTTGTTGAAAGTACAAAAGAATGGACTCCCATCCCCCAACAGGCTGCTGGCATTGTTGTTTGCCAGTCTCAATGAGGAAAAATAATACCAAGATCTCAACTGCACCATTGGGGAAAATAAGAGGCAGTTCCCAAAATGTTCACTGATGTAAATATGGCTTTTAACCCCTTAAATGCTAGAGCAAACTAATATATTGTATACCCCTATATCATACCAAAGTGTTAAAACCCCAATTCAACTGAATGGGAATTTGTATTTTTTCCCTATGTGCAGTTGGTTTGCTCCAGCATTGCTCCAGTTGACTTTAGTATATCAGCCTCGCTGGGAACTGTGAGTAATCATGTGAGTGGGGGCAGAGCCACTTTTCACATTATAGAACCTTATTTCAAAGGTTTCTCTACTCTTCTGTCTCTACTCCCTGTAGATTGGGTATTGGGACATCAGAACCTTACCCTCTCTCATTTTGATAATGAGGAAAGAGAGACTCCCTTCTGTTCATTCCCAAGTAAAGCAATATATTAGGTTCAGTTAGAAAAGGCCACAAGTGTCTGGGTGTTTTGATCTCAGCTTCATCCTATTCTGATCACCATGCCTTATATGTTCCCCTTGTCTTTATTGTGATTAAGATCCTTAAATGATGAGGTCTTCTGTTTCCCCAAGTCATAAACTTCTAGGACAGATCGATCAGGGGAAGCTTCTTTCTTTTGCCTCTCTAGAAAACGTCCGTGGGAGCGCTGGAAGTAAAAATGGGGTCTGAAATTGACCGCTCCAAGACCGGAACAGTCTCTCTCAGACCCACTACTTAGCATGCTGTAACATGTAAGAGGTCATGTGTCCCGACGCATTGGCAAGGATCAAAGTGTTCCCTAAGGGAAGATAACTTCCCTGGACCGCTGGTACTTAAAGGGTTATGCCAATTGTATATAAATTATGAATAAGAACATTTCAATGGAATATTTTCTTTGACACATATATTGCCAAATATATCTTCTGCTTTTTCTTCATACATATGCGCAGTGGTACTTATTCAGACACAGAAGTAACATTAACACATCCTGGTAATATAGACTGGTGTGTGGATTGGTTCTCCAAACTGAATGTCTAATTAATAATGGATGGCAGCCATGATTGTTTCTCCAGGATAGATCTCCTCTCACTGAATGCTTCTTAGGAAAACTTCAGTGAGAGGATACTGGGTCTTGGAGAATTAATCATTTCTGTCTCTGTGGACATCATATCCAGTACTAGTTAAAGATTCATTATATGGACCCAGTCCACAAAGAATTTATTCATGGGTCCATATGTTCTAAACAAAATAGATTGCTTTCCTTAATACACAAGGCCCTTTACCCTTTGGGTGCCTGACGGGAGCACAGTACATTGCTTTGCAATGCATTGTGCACCCCTCTGGCACTGAAAGGGTTAAGGTACAGCTTGATCTCACTGTACAGTTATTGTATGCGTCTGACACTGGACATAGTCTCTCTACAGAAAATACTGGCTATTACACAATTTTTACAAAATATTTTGGAGGAGTAGCATGGAAATATACATACAGACATTAGTGTAGTCACATTAATAGAAGTTCAAACACTCTTATGGCTGTGGTAGAGGAGAATGCACAGAATGGGGAAAATAAAAAGAAAGCATTTTCACGGTTACTGAGAATCATCTTTTGGGTCCCTCACCTCGTGGTCCCATGCAGGGACTGAGACAGGTGTTGGTGTAAGAAGCAAGATTTAAGGATCCTGGTTGTTGTCAGGGGGAGGAAGATGCCAGGAGGCAGAAGGAATGTGTGTGTGGAGGAAATTACTGGGGGATGGGATGCAGTGCATCAATTGTGCTTAAGTACAGTTATTTCCTTTCCCTCCAAAAAAAGGTTATAATTCAGAGTATATATCTCTCCATGTGGAGTCTATTTTTGTTTCAAGGGATTGCTGTGTATAGATGATGGTAAATAGGGTTGCACCTTTAACTGTGGACAATTTCATAGTCTTCCATATTCTCTTTTGGTAGCCATGCATGTTAATTTCCATTGGAAGTTGAGGACTGATTAGTAAACAGTCAGACAGCAGATGGAAAAGCAGAACTATGGGCCTTATTCAGGAGTCTGAGGCAACCGCATCATAGGGAACAAATAAACACTCTTCAGATTCACAATGCAGAGCCCACCTCACTGGTCCTTAACCATTTGAGTGCCAAAGATATATGCATCACATTGCTTTGCAATGTGTTGCATACCCCTCTGTCACTCAAAGGGTTAAATGTTAAACCCGAGCTAAGCAACCTTTGGCTATCTAGCAGTTGTTTGACTACAATTGCCATAACACTCAGTTATTATTAGCTGGCTAAGGATGATGGGAGTTGTAGTGCAAGAACAGCTGGAAAGCAACAGATTGTTAAACCTTGAATTAGAAGTCTTCCTAATCAAGCAGCTGCTGGGCTTGATGGCCCTTATGATGCAGTTGGATTGCTCCAGAATTGTATATCTTCCGGAACTCGGTCCTGGGTTTCTTATATTTTTGCTAATACCCCTTATTCACCCAGACTACAGATTTTAATATCTGTAGTAAACATAGAAGACTGTCATAATTGATTCTCTCTTTGCTATATATTTTTGTTATTCTATTAAATTTTCACATTATCCTTTCTTGTTTAATATGGAAATATATTTTAAACATGCTTGACCTACTACCAATGGCTTGTTCATTTGTGTTGGAGTTATCCCTAATTTCCATGGCAGAGAGGAAGCCCAGGGAACCCTGCTGAGCATATGGCTTCATCGCTTTGTCTGTGGTCGCAATTAACTAGTTCCCCTGCTAAATTATGTTAGAAGGAAAAGTGTCACGAGAATAGTGGGTAGTTTAATAGCAGATGGCACTTTTAAAGTGATAGTAATACTTGAAAACTTTTAAATTTAATTCAATAGATATTTTAAAAATGCATTAATTGTGACATTTTCGATCTCCCAAACCTTTATTGTTTGGGAGATATAAGTCTGCAAAGTCCCCTCTTCCCTCCCCTTGTGCTGACGTCAGCTTTCAAACTCAGAGACGGAGATCGCAGTCCATAGACTGTCCTGCGGCTCTTCAGCAGAGCCGTGATCGGGGTAGTTACAAATAAATACTTCATTTGAACGGTCTAAAACATGTTCCTGGTTTGCAAGCACACGTTGTACACTGTTCAAATGAAGTATTTATTTGTAACTACCGCGATCACGGCTCTGCTGAAGAGCCGCAGGACAGTCTATAGACTGCGATCTCCGTCTCTGATTTTGAAAGCTGACGTCAGCACAAGGGGGGGGAAGAGGGAACGTTGCAGACTTATATCTCCCAAACAATAAAGGTTTGGGAGATCGAAAATGGCACAATTAATGTATTTTTAAAATATCTATTGAATTAAATTTAAAAGTTTTCAGGTATTACTATCACTTTAACGCCAAGATTTCTCAGTGGTGAAGACTGAATTTTGAGGTCATGTAGCTTGTTACAATTAAAGGTACAGTAATGTCCCAGAAAAAATATTTAGCATTTTGTAGTCCTTAAAAAGTTGAATGGAATGCAATAAAAACGTATCTCTCAAATCGAGCACACTTTGTAGACCATTCCAATGAAGTAGTTAGTTTTAAATAACACAATTGCGGCTCTGCTGTAGAGCCTCATCATGTCGGCTGACAGCAGGAAGTGTCAGACTTTGAATGCAAATATCTCTCAAACCCATAGCGGTTTGAGAGAGAGTTTTTTGCATTCAGTTCAACTTTTTAAGGATTACAAAATGCTAAATATTTTTCTGGGACATTACTGTCCCTTTAACATTTGGTATGAAACCTAGTTGCTATTCACAGTTCAAAATCATATTCAAAGACACAGATAAACACATGATATAGAGAAGAGAGAAGCCCCAGTTGGACAGGTTTACAACCTCATGGCTACTACCTTTGTGAGAATTTTCTTTTCATTGCTTCACATTGTTCTTTGTAGGGTTTAGACTTCCACAATATGGAGAATTGCAAATGAATATCACCACCACCCAGCTTTCTTGTTATTTTTTGGACATGAGCTCAACGCATTGTACTTGTTTGGAATATTCTTCTTTGCATTCCAAAGTTGCAGTGAACTGACTTTTACATAAAACTAGAGAGGGGGAAAGCTGACGAGCTGCAATAGTTAAAGAGGCATACTCTCTTTAACTTAAATTAAGTTTTCTTATCTGCAACATTTGCAGAACCCCCCTGTATCCCCCAGCAGAAATGTGAGTGGAGGCCCATACATAGGTTAACATTTAGAATCCTCTTATGTTAAACTGTAGCCTTCTTTTTCCTTCATTACGATCTGTGTTAAAAGTAGACACATGTATGCATTGTGCACCCAGAACTTCCTCCATCCTCCCTGATCTGACCACAAGATTAAATTGCTTCCTTTATGTAAAATTGGGACTTTTGGGAACACAGTCAAAAAGTAAGCCCCCAATCGAATGGCGGGTACACCATGCCTTAAAATATCCCAGAAGAAGAGATATAGATTAACCCTTAGAGTGCCAGAGGGGTAAGGAATGCATTGCTTTGCAATGCATTCTGTACCCCTCTGGCACTCAAAGGGTTAAGAAAGTTGAAGGTGCACGGTAGAAGATGGAGCAAGAATGAGGAGGGAAGGATGGGGAAAAATAAAATGAGTATGTAAAAATGAAAAGCTGGAGTTTAGCAATTTTAACTGTTATATGCACTAAAAAGGGGATTTTTGTGTCCCACGGGGTAAAGTGTCCTCCTGCACAAGGGCAGGGCACTTTCCTTAAAAGGCTCTGAGGTGGAGACTGCCTCCCTGCTTCGCTGAAAGAAATAAACAGTAAATGGTATCCCGATACTTTTATATTAAAAAATAATCAATTGACTAAAAGCATAAACGCAGAGCATAACAATCAGCCAATCACTTACATAAATAGCCGATGATGCAAAATGTAGTCCAAAGCTATACCCCCTGCCAGGAAAGCGTACAACTTGTAGCATAAACAACTTCTGCAACGCGTTTCACACCTGTCACGGTGCTTTGTTAAGCTGCTGGGAAATTGCTGTATATATTATTGCCAATTACTGTTTGTCATATCTAGAGGTGTCTGATTTTATCAGAAGATTAGAGTGGAGATTTTTCTCCTTGTCCCACCACTAGATATATCCTTTCTCTTTAATAAAGCTGATTTTTTAGATTGATACTCTATGTAATAGTATCATTTACTTCTTTTAGTGTAAGATTGAGATACTGTGTGTTTCTTTTTATCCCCTTTTGTTTTAGGGCCGTGTGGAGTCCACAAGTGCCAAACTCAAATTTAAAAAGTGATAATCGACATTCCATAGAGGTTACCAGAAGAGTTAAACTGCACCAATCAATTTTTTTCTGCCTGCGCTTAAATTCTGATATAAATTACAGACATAGGGAAAAACTTGAGAAGACATACTATTTTTGTAAAGTAGACAACCTGCCTCATTCAATGAGCGGACACTTGCCTAGTGAGCATACATTTTTCCAAAAAGTCGCTCTACGGGAAAAATGTATATACATGTTTTTTACCACATTAAAAATAGTCAAATCTTTTAAACTATCAGATTCCCTATAGTATTCATTAGCAGCACCTATCCCAAAAGAGTAAGTTTTCACTAGTAAGAGCTGACTTTCCATATGGCGTGCCAGAAGCACAAAACTACCCTTACCATAATTTTATATTCTTCATACTAGTTGAACAGCCGGTTACACGGGCCACAGTGCCACTGGCACCCGGTCGCGGGGCAGTCACGCGCAGTAGAGACTGCCCACGCCGGGGCTGATACAGAGCTGGACGCTCCTTCGGTGCGCCCAGCTCTGTATCAGCCGTGGCGCGGGCAGTTTCTGCTGCGCATGACTGTAGCACGCGCAGCAGTGTGTACTGTGCATGTCGCGGCGTTACACAGGATTTAGCGAATTATTATATAGGATATGACCTGCCTTTACTTTAATTGCTATATCAACTACAGACATTAAAGGGTTAGCAATGCCTGTATTTAAGTGGATTCATTATTGTAGATGTTTAAAAAATAAAGAATATGGAGAAAGTCCCATCTCGCAAACCTTTACGGTTTAAGAGATATTCGGCGCTAAAGTTCCCCCCTCCCTCCCCTTCTCCTGACGTCAGTGCTCTACTGATAGCAGGAGATCCCAGTTCTGGCACCAGCTGGCGGCTCTTCAGCAGAGCCGAAATAGTGAAATTTAAAAAGAATTACTTCATTGGAACGGTTTACAAAGTGTTACTGGTTTGCAAGCACACTTGGTAGACCGTTCTAATGAAATAATTATTTTTAAATATCGCTATTTCAGCTCTGCTGAAGAGACGCCTCGAGTTGCACAACGCAAATCTCCTTCTGTCAGCTTTATAGCTGACATGAGGGAGAGGGGAACTTTAACGGCGAATATCTCTCAAACTCTTTTTTTAACATCTACAATATTGAATCCACTTAAATACGGGCATTACTAACCCTTTAAGGGGATAGTAATACTTCGTTTGAGCTTTATTTTATTTTGTAGGCATTAAAAAAACATGGAGAACGATATAAGTCTTATCTCTCAAACCTTTATGGTTTGAGAGATATTCACAAGCAAAGTTTCCCTTCCCACCCCTTTTACCTAGTGTAAGCCATCTCTTCTCAGATGTGGAATCCAGTCCATAGACCAGACAGATAACAGCAGGGGACAATCTTCTTCCTATGAGAACAATGAAAACCCTGCCCCCCTTGACAAGTTTTTCAGGATTTTCACTTATCTTAATTGAAGATTGTCCCTCTCTGCAATCTACCTGGGCACCTCCCTTCTCCTCTGGTTGAGCAGTGTTACATCAGTAAAAGGGGCGAGAGGAGGATACTTTGTCATCGAATTACTCTTGAACTACAATTCTGACAGAACACTCTCCAAAGTCCAAATACTATGATGATTAATTAGAGCTGCTTTTATTATGAAACATTACTATCCCTTTAAGAAAGCTGGATAAGGCATGCCATTTTGTAAAGAAGATAACCCACTGCATCAAATGAGGGGCTTCTTGTCTTTCTACCCCTAGGCTAGTGTACACAAATCTTTCCAGAAGCTGTCTATATATGCAAAATATGGTTTGGGTTATTTCTTTTCCCCATTTCCAAGATACAGATATCTTCGAAAGCTATTGAATTTCTTACTGTACTCCACCCAAGGAAATAACAGGATTTCACTTCAACACTGTGTTGTATTTTGTTTGGGCCACAATTGCACCTCTTAGCTTGATGAATCAGGCTCAAGATGATTATTGTGGCTAGTCATAGTTTTAAGTAAGTGTAAATAATGGAATCCTAGGGTTGCACTCTGGTCTCATAAGACAGTACCAACACAGCAGTATAGGTTTATTGTTTTTTGTTTATTATTACCATTGCTTTTTGTTTATTATTATTACCAAAACAGGCTCACAATGTAAAATAGGTTCTAAAACAATTTTATTTTTTTAAGAAAAGAGAAAATCCTGTAGGGCCAGGACCTATCTGTCATGCAATGAAAATCAGTTTGCATGTGGAAAGGACTTTGAGAGGGAAAAAAGGGGCCATCTGGCTTAGGTTATCTCTTGATTAAATATACAAAATGCGCTTTAACAGCTGCTGCTATGACAGTTGCCAACAAGCTGAATTTTAAATAAGGGCTAAGACTTGGCAGTGAATTAATCTGTTTAATGTCTTGTGGTCACCTTTTTTTATGTCAATGGCTAGAATAGGTAATATTAACCCTTTGAGTGTCAGAGGGGTATGCAACATATTGCAAAGCAATCAGTTGCTTATGCCTCTGGCATTTCAAAGGTTAAAGTGATGCATTGCTCACACCTCTGGCACGTAAAGGGTTAGTCTTCTTGTAATAAAATAGTGATTAACTGGAAATGAAGTTAAATTAAAGGAACATTAACACATTCTAATAAACGGTTTACCTTAATGTGGCCAGGAAAAGCCAAATGGCCACTTTGAATCAATTGCAAAATGAATCTTTAATTAATACTTGCAATCATACCATGTGCTTGGAAGCCAATATGATTTTTTGCTGCAGTGCTCAGTGATTCCAAACTCTTCCCATTGAAGGCTTCTGTGTAGAAAGATTGTTCAACATTAGTTGAATCAGTACAGGAGAACACGTCCATGGAGTCAGACACGATTCTTTGTTTCATGACCTTGAGATTCCAAGCTCCGCCTAACAAGATCTTCTTAGGAAGCCTTTAGTGGGAGGATTTTGGAATACTGAGGTCATGAACTAATCATGTCTGCCTAAATGAACATGATATCCAGTAATAATTAAAGATTCATTTTGAAGAACTTTTCATATAGAACTGTTTCTTAGAGTCCCTGCTGATTTTCTGCAGTGGATAGGTGTTGTTAGGAGCTAATAGTCTGGCTTTAACCATTTGAGTGCCAGCAGGTTATGGAAAGCATTGAGAAACACTCAAAGGGTTAAAGGTACCTGATCATTTAACCCCTTAACGACCCACAACGTGCCAGGACCGTCATGGGTAAACTTCCTATAAGGGACCCATGATGGTCCTGGTACATCATGGGTTAAATGATAGCAGCGTACCTCATTGTGTGCTGCTTTCATGCTGAACAGGCTCAGTTTCAGTCCTCTTCAGTTCTGCCGGTACACGTGATCTCTCCAGGAGCGATCACATGACTGCTCTCTGCCTCTCTCTTCCTTACTATGAGAGTAAGGAAGAGAGAAGCAGAGAGAAGACTTAAAATAGAATAGTAAGAGCTAAGAATATTAACCCCTTCAGTGCTGCAGCTGTGGCAGGATTAAGAGGAGGTTACTGTATGACCTAGTATCAGCTCTTTGTGTAATTAAATAAATCAGTGGGAGCAAGAACAAAGTTATGCTTTTACAAAGACTTGTAATAAACACAAATACTGAAAATAAAACAAACTTATATACACACCACAAACTTTAATCTCTTAACCCCTTAACGACTGGCCACGCAGGCACGCAGCAGCCACTAAAGGACCACGGAGCATTTTTTTTTAAAATTTGTCGATCCGACTCAGGGCTCTCCGAACGGTGTGCAGCTGTGCGGGGAGCCCTGAAATCCATGACGGTCCTGGTACTTCATGGGTCATTCAGTCACTTTTACCCATGACGTACCAGGACCATCAAGGATCATTAAGGGGTTAAACAGTGCAAAATCAGGGAGGGAAAAAGGAATATGGGGATTTTCACCCTAGAAGGACAGGTGCGAATGACCGTTCTTATCTGTTGTCCAATATTAATAAAAAATTAAGAAGTTGGACACAAATTTTCATAGGAGAACCTATAAAAAATATATTTTTACATTTTTTTATTGTTTACTTTGCTATGAATAAAATAAATGGTGGGGATTCACCTCATTTCTTTTATTAGCTCGTTCTTTCTGTTATTATGTCGAGCTTGATTTCTCCAATCTTTATTTGTATCTTATGCACCACAATGTTTTTGCTATTCTCTGTTGGACACCAATATGCTTTGTTATTCCTGTCCCCTATCCCCCCCCCTTTTTTGTTTTCTGTACCCTTCCCCCCTTTATATTACTTTAAAACTAATAAACTTTAATTTACAAAAAATAAATGGTTTGTTAGCCATATAAGTGTGGTATCAAAAGCAAGCCCTACTTGTGCATATAATTTTTGTCGCTGGGATAAAAGACTTAGAGGAAAACTACTGTTGAATAAAGACATAGTTAAAAAGGTCCAGATTGCTCCGGTCCTTAAAGTGGAACGTTCACATACAGAAAACTTTTGAGCATTTGTTTAATTACATAAGAAACATTAGGAAAGGTGCTCTCTTTTTTTTTTTTTACTTAATTATTAAGATATTACATTTCAAAGTTCTCAACTTCCGCATACTGTGGCACGGCTCTCAGGACTTCCCAGCAGCCTGTCATTCTCCTCCCTCCCAGCTGCCCCCGGGAGCGTGTCCACGCTTCACTTCGGTGTGGTGTGAAGGGCTCCTAGAGTTACAGGAAGCAGCGATTAGCATTATACTGAGCTTGCAACCTCAGTAGTTAGGAATTCTGTTATTTTCTCCTTTTTATTTTTATCTGTTTGGTGTAATTTGTCATCTGTTTCTTTATGCACTGTGATTATTGTTCATTCATAATAAATATTCCTTTATTAAAGTGGATCTATCACATATAGAAAAGTAATGCTATAGTAGGTTGCTGGGCATGTTTTAAACTTGAATTTTTGCGCATATAATGGGTTTTTTGTTAAAAAATGGGTAACATATTAAACTTTTTCACTAAATGCTCTATCTAATGAGCATTACTTATCTATATGTGATAGATCCACTTTAATTTTGGCCTTTGTCTGGTAAAGAATAACGTTACCTGAATAGACTAATTTATTGGTAATTTGAAATCACTTAGATATTGTATTAGAACATATTTTGTGGGGGTTTTTAGTCTAAATTGCATAGAGGACCCAGACAACCCCATGTCTGTATTTTATGCATTTATAGCTTGTCTGGTGGTGGCAGCGTTATGATATTAATTATATCATTATAATTACGTGTGGGTGGTGTTAAAGGGGATTTTTTTATCATTATTTCTGGTCTAGGGCAGACAGA
This sequence comes from Rhinophrynus dorsalis, assembly GCA_037306005.1. Lineage (NCBI taxonomy): Eukaryota > Metazoa > Chordata > Amphibia > Anura > Rhinophrynidae > Rhinophrynus > Rhinophrynus dorsalis. Next base: position 163,684,462 of record CM074719.1, on the reverse strand, counting down.
CAGTGAATTTTTTAATCTTTTCACCGCCCACCAAGTCACACGCATGCTTAGAGTAGGGGCGTTCATGACACAAACCACCCCAGATTTTCCCGGTCCTTAAGGGATTAAGGGGATAGTAATACTTAAAATGTAAACAAAAATATGTTGTGGGGTCTATCCAAGTGAGTAATAAAAGGTACTCCTGCTGCTTCTCAAACTTCAATCTCCTATGGGGATTTATGGTCAACAGCACCACTGTACAATTTATTGCCACTATGATACTGCACCTAAAAAATTCAAGTTTGAGCTGTAATAACTTTTGCCTGTCGTCCAATACAGGTTACTGATAACTTTGTGTAGGCGATCGGCCCCTTTAACTAGGCAGGAACAATTCTAAAAGTGAATGCAGGGGGTGGAGCCTACCTTTCCTCCTTGGCTGCAGCTAGCCAATCAACTCCATTAAGCTTTGTTCCTTGGTGAAGACACAGGCAAGAGAACAGTTCTGCTATAAATTTAGCTACTTTTTTAATTTTTCTGATAGATATGGAATACCACCTTTAGGCAGATTACCATAACTGACAATGCCCTTAGATCTGGCTAGCTCAGTATCCAGGTGCTTTTTGTTGACCTTAAGTCCTGGGGGGGAAATCTTGGATTCAAGTTCTTTCCTCAGGAGTTGCCCACCAAGGCTTCTTCTTAATGCATGGTAATCTGAAGAAAGAGGATCTGCAGGAAAGGTGAGCAACCCTTTGCGCGCTGCAGGTCCACATGTCCCACAGTGCCCCTCCGCACAGGGGCTTTTCCTTTGGAGTTCCTATTGCACACTTCTGCACTCATTGGGTTTATATGTATGTCTGTTGGGTGTTTTGGAGCAAGTTTCTCTTGGAACCCAGGTCCCCACTCACTGTGGGTGGCTGTCTGCATCACTACCACATCGTCTGGGAGAATTCAGTGGCAGACCCATGGGTTTTAAAGGGGGTGGCAGAAGGACAAGGATATTCTGGAATCTGTTCCAATTAGGGACAGAGGTATGGGTTTTTACTCAAACCTCTTTGTGGTTTCCAAGAAGGACGGCGGCTGTCGTCCCATTTTGGTATTGAAGGATCTCAATTCCTTTGTTATCAAGACTCATCATCAGGAGTCCCTAAGGATGGTGATTTCTGCTATGTCCCCGGGGGAATTCTTTGCCTCTCTGGATCTTCAGGCACGTATCTACACATCACCATTCATCCAGAGAGTAGTCAATATCTCAGATTTGCATGCGACCAAGGGCGTTTTCAGTTTTCAGCTCTTCCCTTTGGTCTGACTACAGCTCATCGAGTCTTCAACCGTGTCCTGGGAGCTTTAGTACCTGTCCTCCATCAGAACGGCATCAGAGTTACGCCATACATGGACAACTTGCTTCTGAAAGTCCCTTCTGTGGAACTTCTTCATCAGCAGGTTCAGGACTGCATTCATGCTCTCACCCATCATCACGGACTAGTCAGATCGTGTCCCATCCCAGTGTCTTTTCTTCCTGGGACTTCTCGTCGACACTCAGCAGAGCATTGTGTTTCTCATGGACGAGGTGGCTCACCAGATCGCCCACAAGGTTTCTGCTTTTCTGGCTCACTATCCGGTTCCAGCCAAGAAGCTGTCCTCTCTAGTGGGGAAATTCATCTCCACCTTAGAAGCGGTCCTATTTGCCATGGCTCACTCCAGGGAACTCGAGAGGTTTGTGATCCAGGTGTACAGGGGTCAGCTGGACCTTCTGAAGATGTCAGTATCCCTCCCTCTTCATCTGGAACTGAGTTTGTCATGGTGACTCGACCTCTCCAATTGGCAGAAGGGCAAGTCCTTCCTGGTATCCTCCTGGACCACGGTAACAACGGATGCCAGCCTGTCCGGCTGGGAAGTGGTCCTGGGTCACCTGAGTGCTCAGGGTCAGTGGTCTCCGGAGGAATCTCTCCTTCCCATCAACGTGTTGGAGCTTTGGGCGATATTTCCTGCCCTTCCACATTAGAAACCCCAGCTGGAAGAATGCCCAGTCCGTGTCCAGTCTGACAATGCCACGGCCATGGCTTACATCAACAAGCAGAGCGGAACAAGAAGTCTCATCACTTGGTTAGAGGTCAAGGCTATTTTGCCCTGGGCAGAATAACATGTTCCTGCCATATCTGCTGTGCACATTCCTGGCGTAGACAATGTAATGGAAGACTTCCTCAGTCGACACACGGTAGACAGTGGAGAGTGGGAACTGCACCCAGACACAACTGGAAGGTTCCAAGGTTCTGCTCTCACTGGAGGGATCCTCTAGCTGTAGCGGTGGATGCCATGTCCATTCCTTGGTTATTTCCTCTGGCTTACATCTTTCCTCCCCTTCCCATGTTGCACAGGGTGTTATGGAAAATTAGACAGGAGCACTGTCCAGTCATTCTGATTGCTCCGTACTGGCATTGACAGGCTTGGTTTCTGGAGCTTCTGGATCTGCCAGTGGCAGAGCCATTCCGGCTCCCTTGCTGTCCAGATCTTCTAAGGGGTTACCTGTGGAAGGAGGATGTTCATTGTCTAGCTTGACAGCTTGGAAATTGAATCCTCAATATTGAAGAAGAAAGGTCTTTCTTCTGGTGTGGTGGCTACTATACTCAGTGCCCGCAAACCTGTTTCTTCTAAGGCCTACCATCGTGTCTGGTCGACCTTTCTATCTTGTGCTGAATGGGACCTTTCTCAGGAATTTGATCTGCCTACGGTCCTGGCTTTCTTGCAGGACGGTGTGGATAAGGGCCTCTGTTTGAGCTCCCTTAAGGTTCAGACTTCTGCTCTCTCTGTTTTCTTTCAGAGGTGCATTGCTATTCTTCCTGATGTCAAAGTTTTTCTTCCAGGGTGTTGCTCATACTCATCCTGCTTTTAAGACTCCCGCTCTTCAGTGGGATCTTAACTTGGTTTTGATCATCCTTCAGAGCCCTCCCTTTGAGTCCTTGGCTACTATACCTCTACGCCTGCTGACATAGAAAATGGCCTTTCTCCTGGCGATAGTGTCTGTTCGCCATGTCACGAAGTTCACCCTTTTTGGTGTTTCACAAAGACAAGGAGGTGCTTCGTAGTTCGCAGGAGTTTCTTCCAAAGGTGGTCTCTGAGCTCAACATCAATCAGGAGATTGTGGTGCCTTCTTTCTGCCCTGACCCTACCTCTGACAAGGAGAGGGATCTCCACTTGTTAGATGTGGTGCATTGTCTCAACTTTTATGTCCATCGCACTGAGTCCATTAGACAAACTGACTCGCTGTTCATCATTCCTGAGGGCCCCAGGGCAGGGAGACCTGCATCCAAAGTGACTATTGCGTCTTTGATCATGTCCACTATACTTAATGCTTACGAGCTAAGGAAGAAGCCTGTTCTCTTTTGGGTCACGGCTCATTCTTTTAGATCTATTGGTGCTTCTTGGGCTTACAAGAATCAGGCCTCCACTGATCAGTTGTGCAAGGCTGCCACTTGGTCCTCTGTGCAAACCTTTTCAAAGCACTACCATTTTGATGTGCTGGCATCGGCTAACGCCAGTTTTGAGAGGAAAATCCTGGAGGCAGTATTGCCTGTCTAGTATCTTCTTTGCTTCTTTGGTGCTTCCTTCACTTTTAAGCCCTGTTGGCTCTAGTTCAGTGTGCTGTGTAACAGTTCCTGGGGTGTTGTTACCCCTGTTCTGCGTCCGTTGACACTTCATTTGTTTTGTTTGGTTATCTCTGATCTGATGGTTCATATCTGCTGTGGTGACTTTGGGGACCTTGCGCCTGGTCCATCCCTTACTTCCCGCCTCTGGGAAACTCAATGGTTGGACATTCCAAAGTTACCTGTAACCTGTATTGGACTACAGAGAAAAGATTTTAGTCTTACCTGTTAAATCCTTTTCTCTGAATCCATACAGTTTACTGGTCTCCCACCCTGTCAAGGGACCATGCTTGGCTCTCCTGTGGCAGACCGTGGGGGTCCTTCGGGGTCATGCTCACAGGAGTGTTCTTTCCCTTCTTACTAGCTAGTCAATAGTGTCTCAAATCGTACTGGAGCTGATTGGCTAGTTGAAGCCAAGGAGGGAAGGTAGGCTCCACCCCTTGCATTCACTTCTAGAATTGTTCCTGCCAAGTAAAAGTGGCAGAACACCTACCCAAAGTTACCAGTAACCTGTATGGACTAAGAGAAAATGATTTAACAGGTAAGACTAAAATCCTCTTTTGAATACAATGCCTTTCAGCACTGGGGATACCCTCGTTTTACTCAGGGGGATAAACCTTACAACATATTTTTATTTTTACATTTTAAGTATTACTGTCCCTTTAAAAATAAGAAGGGTGAGTAGTCATTCAACATCATGCACTGCTAGCTAGGATTTTTAAACCCTTTGGGGATCATCTAGGTGTGCAACACAATGTGTTGCTTCCCCCTTTGGTCATTTGTCAAGCTTGTAAAAGAGACTGATACATTTAGAACAAAGATAATTGCCTTGAGTTTAGAACCCTTCCCTTTTTGTTTCACAGTGACTTACATATAATGTCCCTTTAATGCTTATATTTCTCATCTGTGTCTTAGAGAGGAGGGCTAGGTGGCACAGGATTTTCTAAAAATGTCACCACATTCTGTGATGATGCATTTATTGCTTTGTATATGACATATAATCATCCATTACTCTGAGGTGAGATTTATTTTCTGTCTTTGGTGTCCCAAATAATATTTTGTCTGAGCATGGACAATCTCCCTCCCTATTACAACACCATACATCTACAACTTCCCATATATGGCTGCCTGATGTTCATGTGGTCCTCCAGTGATTCCGTCATTGCAGTGAGAATGATCTGCATGGAGACCCATAGACCAGTATGCAGATCAACTGTGCTTCATCTTCACTGCATTCTGTGGAGAACACTGGAAAGATGCAGCATGACTGACATGCAAGGTGATAATCGTCCATGTAAACAAGCCTATAAGCAGCACACTAATCTAATTTTATGCTCTTTAATCATCAAGCTAAAGAGGCACAATTCTGGAGAAAACTACCTTCATGAAAATTCGGAAAATCCCAATTTATATAAATGGAATTTGTGGTCGGGGCTTCCAGCGTAATTTGAAAGTGTTAAATGAATAAATCTAGGATGGCAAAAAACCCCAGGTACCTCTTAACCTGGGATGATGACGAAACGGACCACCTGATTAGAGGGTAGGCCTTATAAGGCGTAGAAGAGCTGGGAGGGAAGAAAAGGAGTGGGGACCGGAAGCGACGGCTCGCCGGATGCAGGGGAAGCCGCAGGAATAAATACCTGCAGCCCCTCCCACAAATTCGGGCGAGCCCTCCATTTAATAACCCCTCAAAAGCTATATAGCAATACATTTTGTTTACAAAAGCTTCATTTAAATCTGTGGGATGGTTAATTTCCCCCCACTCATACTGTTCTGTTCATTTGCTCCAGAAATGACCTCTTTAACATAAAGAACAAAGCCCACTGGTGCAGCAGCAGAAATGTCACCTGTGTGAACTCAGCCAAAAACATTCTAAGATCACAGGTGCTCAGAATACTGAAGAAAGTAGATGCAGCTGCCATACACTTCAGGAACACATCATTTAAGAGGAGAATTAAATGGTTAGTACTTATTTATTTAACTTGCAACATGCCCTTTAACCCCTTAATGACCAATGTCTTTTCAGGACCGTCAGGACGCTCCATGAGTTAAGGAACAGTGACTGAATAGTTTTTTGTATCACAGTGAGCCTGTAGGCTCGCTGTGATCACTGGGAGAGCCTAAAACTGACTGCTCAGAGACTGGAGCAGTCAGTTTCAGCCCCTTCCATGGAGAGTCGGTACACACGTACCGGCTCTCCAAACACAGAAAAAAACAACAACTTTGTTCTGTACCCGCAGTCCTTAAGGGCTTAATATAGCTTTATTATGTGCCTTTACTATTCCTTTCAGTACTTTTCAGTTTCATACTTCTCTGTTGAATCAGTTACCTTGAGGGTGATTATTTCTCAGCTGTTGGCAGTGGTTACTTCAGAAGTTATGCAATAAGTGTCCAGAGGCCAAGAATGTGTAAATACTTCTTAAGTGAAAGATTATCTTTTTCTTAGAAAATGTTGTATATATTTCTGATTATGGATTTTATAGGCACTTCTACTCCAACTACACATCCTTTAAAAAAAATGCCTTTCTATAACAAAAAGAGTTAAAGGAACACTAACTTCAGAAAATGAGCTGCTGATGTGGCCTGGGGGCTGCATTGTGATCTCTGGTGAGCAAATGAGGGAGCAGAACGTGGGGCTGAAAAGAGACCACTGATGCTCCCTCATGGATTGTGCAAGAAGAAAATAAACTGTAAGACTGAACTCTATTGGTTCAGTCTCCTGTACTGTGTAATGCAGTCCCCCCAGACATAGAGGGTCTATGGAGACTAACTGAAAAGTTTGTGTCTGAGAGCAACATATTTCCAAGTTGTGTGTCATCTGAGGGGAGCAGTTTCTTTTACCCCTCCCCTTTCCTGAAAAACTGACATAGGAGTAGACTTAGTAAAACATAGAAATTTCCCTTTAAATACTCCATACGCCATGGTAGCATATGTAGAAATTATGTTTTTTCTCCCTAAGGCCTAAAATCTAGTCTTACATGTCCTCTGTGCTCGTAGAAATTGCTGCCTTTTTAGTGCTCCCTAGTTCTCATTACTATACCTATCTAGGGTTGCCACCTTTTCTTTAAAAAAATACCGTCCATGGCATTCCCTCCATAGACTTAACATTGGACAGAAGTTAATTTTTTCCCGGCCTGCCGGTAAAATGACAGCTGGGTGGCAACCCTGTACCTATCTTGACTGGTGTCTTAGAAATGGTAGTACTATATTGTCTGTAAAGGTGAGGCAATAAGGTAAGAACCTTTCTCAACATAAGAGCAGGGAGTACTAACCACAAATTAATTACATTAGCACTTCTCTTACATTATAATCTTCACAAACAAAACTAACCAAATGGTTATTATAAAGGACAGTCTACAGATGCATTAAAAAGCAACTTTAGGATTGGATTTAGCGATCTAACATAAAAAACACATTTTTGCAGATGAAAGCTTAAAATGCATGACAATTAAACCTGTATAACAGAAATTCATTTTTAGGTTAGTGGTGACACTAACCCATGTTGTTTAACTTTTTATATATTCTGCAAGTGCATAATCTGTAAAGGCAAAGTGCCTATACTAGGTGAACATATGAGAGAAAATAATGAAACATGTTGGCAATTTGATTTTACATATTAAGTACATGCACAATAATATGCCAAGTCAAAATAAAATGTTCCTATCACATTAGGTGTATTATAGTTCCGTCTGATCACTTGTATTGTTAACACTTGGAGTAATAAAGGGAATATGCTGGAGACCTTTATCATTAAAGGGGTTAAAGGCATACTCACTTTTTTGTTTTAACCCCTTAAGGACCCATAACGTGCCAAAAAAATGCTCCGTGCTCCTTAAGTGCCAACTTCGAGCGAGCATGGCCAGTCCTTAAGGGGTTAAGGATGCTTTGTCATTTATCAGCTAAAATGAGTCTATTGGTTGTGCTATAATTTACAAATTAACACTGTGAGGTTTAAACACTAAAGGAGTGATACAGAGTTGATGAAGAGGGGATAACTTCTCCAGTTCCTATGTTATTCTATAGAGCCTATGCACTAAGATCTCCAAAGTTGTAGAAATCTTAGTACATTGGCTCCATGGAATAACATAGGATTTGGACGAGTGATATCACTGGAGAAGTCATCTCCGCTATATCACCTCTTTATCACACCATAGAGATTAGAGGTAAGCACATCTCTCTGGCACTCAAAGGCCTAAAGAATAAGTCAGTTTTTTTCTCAATGAAAGACATGTAGTATAGGTCATTTCCTAATGAGCAAAGAAAGGCTAGTCGTACTGCTGGAAGATTTTTAATTCAGAAGTTATAATAGTTCAAACTTTATTTAACATAAACTGGTGACCAAAAAGTTTTTTTTTCTAATGCACTGCATGTGAGCACTACCAACAGTGCATGTCTTCTAGAAATTCCTGAATGAGTACAGGCAAACCAATTAAAGTGACTGAGCCACTATGTAGTACACTTGTGCCCCTGCTAGAATATCCCAAAAACTGTAGCTACCTGTTGAGATCAGGGTTGGCTACCTTTGTTCTAGTGGGTAGATTACTGTGTTGAGAGGTGATTCACTGGCAAACAGCTGTGATAGTCACTTCCTGTCAGTTCCTTTCAGAATGTAATGACACAGTCACTTCCTGACAGCTCAAACTGTTATAACATTTGAACAAAACACATGGCAGTGGTGGGAGTCCCATTGTTTTACTCAGCAGGAAAAGCTCTATAACATATAGGTTTTCATAAAAAAATATTTACTGTGCCAGAACACCTATATCCATGGAGGTGGAAATGACAACTGCTGACAGTTTTTCCAAACTGAAACCATGGTCATGGCGTCCACGACTGATTGATGATGTTAGCTCTTGAACCAGGGGACAAGGGGAAAATGTATAGGAGCCATTACCATTAGGATTTTCTAGCCTTAATAAGAGGGGGTTATTATTAGGATGTGTTAGTCATATTTACTTATCCTGACTTATACTACAAATAAGTCACTCTTAAAGGGCTACTAATGCATAATATGGAAAAAGAAATATATTGCAGGTTTTATCCTGCTGAGTAAAACATGGGCACTACCACTTCTAAGAGGTTATTTATTTAAGTTCTTCCATGGCCTGCTGTTTTACAGTGGTGCTGTTGTTACAGCAGTATATAAACAGCTATGGTAACCTGGTTGTAAACATCCCATAGGATGCTGTAGCAACAGCACCACTGTAAAATGTCAGGCCATGATTGTACTACACCCAAAAAATGAAGGTCTGAATACAACCACTTCATTAAACCTCTGTCAACAGTGGAAATATACTTGTTTTACTCAAAAGGATAAACCCTACAAAATATAGTTGTTTCACTATAAAGTAATACTATCCCTTAACCCCTTAGGGTCTGACGATCCCGCGGTGTCTGGTCCTTTAAGGACCAGATAGACGCGTTCGACGTGCCGTCCCACGTGACTGATCACGTGGGGCGGCACATCGAAAGGTGGACTGAAAGAGATTGTTCTGGTCTTGGAGCGATCAATTTCAGTCCACGGGATTACTCACCGCGCTCCTGCAGGAGCGCGGTGAGTAAAAGTACGTGACGTACTAGGACCGTCACTGGTCCTTAAGTGCCGGACCAGCGTGACGGTCCGGGTACGTCACAGGACGCGAAGGGGTTAAATGTATTGGCTTACATAGTTAGGTGTATAGAGTGATCTCTATTGAAGGCTCCTGTAGGTGACACATCTTCAACCAACAATAAAATAAAAAAAAACCTGAATGACCCTTAAGGAATCCTAGTTGTTATCAGATTGAAACAAACTGGAACGGAAACAACTAGCAGGAGACTAAACCAGAGAGCAAATGAAAACACAAACAGTAAACAGAAAATAATCGACTGTTGTTTGAAGGACACCATTAAGGATAAGTCCGTCTCATAAAGAGATTAATAGCCTCTTTTAGTATGCTTCTTTGGAAGTGAAAAGCCTAGGACTACACAGTGCAGCCCCAAAAAGGCTTCTCTCAGCTATGTAAAAACCTGAAAGTTGTGGAATACAGCTGCAGACTTTACAAGACTGAACTCACAGTCCCATAGACTGTTGGTCACTCGTGTGACTCTGAACTGCAAGTCTTTGTAAGTCTTATGTAAAGTATAATCCTCCATTTACATGTAAGTGATTCTGGTTGGCTGTCAAGGGATTTGCTTGAAGATGAAGCAGGGGACCTAGCACCCTGTCTCCTCATCCAACCACCACTCTCACTCTATTTAAAAAAAAAAAAAAAAAATTGTAACTGGCTTAGGAGCACCTCATGCCTCCTCAACCAACAGATAATAAAAAAAAGTCTGACCTCGTGTTGGGGCATCAGTACCCCCCTGATGCTCCCCAGAAATTGATCTCCCAGCTAATTCATCAGGGAGATCAACAGGGGTGATTCAGGAGAGCTCCCCTGCTCCCATTCTATCCAGAGAACCCAGCTAGGAGTGGAAGAGATGGGCAAACCCTCTCACGTCAGCGAGGATAAGCCTCCGTCATTGACGTGAGAGGGTTTCCCAAACCTGCCCTCTTCTACCCGGTGGATCCAAGTAAAATGGAACAGGGTAGCTCTCCTGCTCCCTTATGTCATCTCTCTTGATCTACCTGCCGAATTAGCTGGTACATCAGTAGAAGGAGGAGTCCCACCAGGAGGTCTGTCTTTTAATACATTTTAATACGCACATTTGGCTTGACAAAGATCCCGTTGAACGGATCGAAACGTTGCTGCTGCCTGTGCTGCTAATTGTCAAAGACGATGTTGTTAAGCTGTTTTAATATACTGACATTTTGAATCCAAAACCGTGAGTGCTTCCATTGCATTACATACATATATATATATATATATATATATATATATGTATGTATAGTCATATATAGACAGAGAGAGAGGAACATATAAATATATCTACACATATATATTACATACATACATATCACGTTGATTGCCCGCCCACCAGGAAAGTTGTACCGAGGTGGCCATCTTTCAGAAAGTGAAAGACGGCCCAAACTTGTTTAATGATTAATTTTTTTTAAACACCCGGACCGGCCCCAGACCGGCCCACCGGGCAAATGCCCGGTATGCCTGATGGCCAGTCCGGGCCTGAACCTGTGGATTTCCAGCCAACAGCTAGCTAAGGATGTCAGGAGTTGTAGTACACAGAGCAACAGTTTGTGGTACAGAGAGCAACAGTTTGTGCATCTGTGAGTTTGTGCTTTACAACAGATAAACTTTGTACCTTGTGCATACAGAAGTGTCCCAAACTGTCTGCCTTATCTCTGTGAACGACACCTGTTTAGACAAATAAAATTACTTTAGATAAGTGTTCCTGCTGAATCTCAAAAGAATATGTAACCCCTTAAGAATAAGAGGGGTGTGCAAGGCATCTCATTGTAATGTGTTACTGACTCCTGTAGTCCTCAAAGGGTTACTACTAAGGGCATTTTGTTTCTTATAGCTAATTGTACAAGCCACTGGACCACACAGAGAGATGTCCATCGAAAACAATCACATCTGTGTGGTCTCTTGTCATGTAGTAAATTAATTTAAGTGAAATCAATCCCAGTGTTCAGCTAAGAACAAAATGCACTAATGATTTTGTCATGTGAGCTTTGATTTAATCACTCCATTTCTTAAAGTTGCAGTACATTTTTTAATGAAAAATATGCTATTGAGCTATTCCTGCTTCTTCCAGCTGGTGCTGTTTCTCTCACTTATTATGGAGAGTTGTAGTCAGCGACTCAAGCATAGAGTGCATTATAAAATATTGTATTTCGGACACTAGTTGGCACTATTGCTAACAGGTTGATTTAAAAAAGAAAGAAAGAAAAAAGTAGCCTCAATTTACTCAGCATGAAAAGCTTGCAATTTTTTTTTATATAGAAAGACATTTACTGGTCTTTTAAACCACATTTACTGAAATATGTATTTTGTAATTTATGAAGGGTTGTGGATCACAGTATGTACCAGGGAATAGATGGGTAAATTAACTGCACCATAGGGGACCAAAAAAAATCCCAATTCAAATATGAAATCAAACTAGAGCAATTCTGGGGCAAACTGTCTGCAAAATCTTCACAATTCGTTGGAGCCCTCTTTAGCACAGGAGGGATTAAAAGCCCCTTTTAAATCAAGTAGAATTTGGGGAGTGATTATTTCTTCCTTACGGTGCAGTAATTATGTCGTTTTAAGGTTTCACTCTGTCACCATGGACTGTCAGTCAGTGGGCTGTAAGTGAATTAGGAAAGGGTGGTGTTTTGCCATAACGACATCATACACACTTGTACCTGCCATTTCTACTGTATAGCAGAGGTGGGTAGACTGCAGACTGGAGCAGACAAGTGAACAAAGCTGTTTCCAGGTATAACAAGTATTGGGCTATCAAGAGATAACCTGGGATTCAGTGAAACTTCCATGCAAGGCTTTACAGGGTTAAAAACCCAATTTAAAAGGGATCTATAACCCCTATACAAATTAGCCTTAATATGTAGGTTATATAGTGAATAGGTGTACTATTGTAGTATTTTCTCTTTTAAAAACGCTGTTTGGCTGAAATGTAATGATTAAATACTGTCCTGGCCGTACTTCCGGACAGACTGAGGTTACCTGCTCTGTACCGCAGTCTGTCACTGTTGCTCTGCTCCCCTCCCTCTATCCAGCGGTATAGAGCTGGTAACCGCAGTCTGGAAGTACGGCCAGGACAGTATTTAATCATTAAATTTCAGCCAAACAGCTATTTTAAAAGAAAAAAATTCTAAATAGTACACCTATTCGCTATATAACCTACCTATTAGGGCTAACTTGTAGAGGGGTGATAGATCCCCATTAAGTCATTACTCAGAGTATTCAGGAGGGATATCATGAAAACATGTACTGTTGATAGTTATTGATGACTACCTAAGGCTCAGGCTTTCACAAAGTCCAGTAAGATTTTGTACTTAGAGAAAAATATGGTATCAATAAGTAATGCAGTTAACATCTGGGACATTTTAAGACGTGTGTGTTCTCAGCTTTCACTGGGGAATACCTGTGAGCTCTTGGGGTTTAACCCAGATCTCAGGGTAATGTACTGAATTCTAAGGTTGAGAAGGCCTTTATTAGCTACTACATGGCCTGTACCAGTTGGTTGCTTTTGTAGTCTCTAAACTGGTGCAATTTCTAACAAAAAGGCATAGGAAGATGTTCCGATTGTCTATGTGTGTGTTTGTATACAAGCAGTGAAATCTCTGCATTGTTGAACATTCCCTGAGGACTGATTGGTCAGCAAAAAACACAGCCGTATCACCTAGAATTTACATTTTAGGGAACTTTAAGGGTTAACATTAACCCATTGGCCAGAGATTGCTCCAGCTTGCAGGCAGAAAGCCTCCGTCATTGGAGGAGGCTGATAGAGGGAGGGGAGCAGAGGCAGAGCGACAGACTGCGGTGCAGAGCAGGTAACCACAGTCTGCCCGGAAGTAGGGCCAGGGCAGTATTTAATCATTAAATTTCAACCAAACAGCAATTTTAAAAGAGAAAATACTACAATAGTAAACCTATTTGCTATATAACCTACCTATTAAGGCTAACTTGTATAGGGGTGATAGATCTCCTTTAATGGACAGAGATAAGATAACAGCCTTTCTGAATATAAGAGCAGCGGAGATTAAAATCAGTTAACTGATGTTAGTTCTTATCTCTCAATACAAACAAGGCAAACAACAATAAACAAATGTTCTCTGAACAGGGCAATTTATACAAATGTTAAAAAGCAAGTTTAGAAATATTTATTAGAGATGTAACATCATCATGATACATCAACATGATAAGTGTTAATATACTAACTGTAAGTACTTGATATTTAAAGTTATATCAACCTATTTCATATATTGGTGCTAATGTTCCTTTAAAGTGGAACTACCACTCTTAAAAGACATTGTCCCAAATAATTCCCCATCTGGAGACTAACTGCTCAGTAGCACTAGGCGCCAGATTTCATACCGCGTTCATGAGAATGAGCCACTACTCCGGGACTTAGAGGCAGAACGAATCGCAGACATTTCTATAGTGATGTCTGCGCGCCTGCTCTTTCAGTACCTTTTGGAGCCGAACGGCTCCTAGCAACGCCTCCCATAGCTGGCTGGGACCGATAGAGCAGGCGCACAGATGTCACTATGGAAAGATGTCTGCGCTCCGTCCTGCCTCTCAGTCCTAGAGTAGTGTCTCATTCTCATGAACGCGGTAAGAAATCTGGCAACTAGTGCTACTGAGCAGCTAGTCACCAGATGGGGAATTATTTTGTACAATGTTTTTTAAGGGTAGTAGTTCCGCTTTAAAGGGATAGTAATGTTTTCAATTAAGTAGATTGCTGTGTCTTCTTTATTTTAAATCTAATACTTTGCTCTATATTTAGCAACTTACTTGTATGTAGTTCTCAAGATATTAACCCTTTGAGTGTCAGAGTGGTACAAAACGCATTGCTTTGCAATGCGTTGTGTACCACTCTGGCAGTCAAAGGGTTAAACGTAGAAGGATCCCCCTTCTGGCTGCGTCACTTTGCCTCTCTGTCTGGTCCGGAAGGATGCAGCGATGGGCAGACTTCAGTATGCAAGGGAAAATTCAGCTGTCCTTGGGCAGGGTTTTTCTTACACTTACTGAGAGAAGTTTGTCACTCTCCGCATCTGTCCAGTCCCAGGACTGGATTGCAGATTCAGTGGGAGGTGGCCAGAAGGGGCGGGAGGGGGAGCCTTCTACATTTAATATTTCGAGAACTACATATAAGTAAGTAGCGTAAAGTGTTAGATTTTAAATAAAGAAGACTGGGCAATCTACTTAATTGATATCATTACTATCCCTTTAAAAAAAAAAAAAACAGGAACCAAACAATGAACATAGATGTATGTAAGAACAGATAAGTAAATGGGTTTTGTAACAAGCAAAGGCTATAGGCCCTGCTGAGACAGTGGGGAGAGTGTGGGAGTGAAAGGGTTAACAATGGTTACCTGTTACTATTCCTAGTAAACACCACATTAACCCCTGGAATCCTTCCTGCACTATCACCCCAGCACTACAATTTGCTGCCACCACCAAGACTATATCTGGACGTCTTCGGTTACCCCAAACACAACAGAATTATAGTCTAAAATCACCTTAATAATTAGACATATAGAATTAAAATGAACCCTTTAGTAACATGTTCTAACTGAGCTTCCTTCAGAGTAGTGAGTTCATGTTAGAGAACAGAGACAAGAGCTGATTAATTGAACATTTAATCTGAAAAAAGGCTTCACAGTGCTGGGTACAAAAATACAGAAATAAAGGACATACACAAATAAAGATTATACATTGGCAAAACAGTCCATAAAATAAAATGGGAAAAACACAAGAAATCCTTAAATACAATTACCGATATTTTAAGAGTCCTTGGGAACTTCTAATGGTATATCCCCCTTCAGTTGTTACAAAGAAATTCCCTGTTTTATCCAGAAAAAACATATTAAATACTTTCCATAGTTCCTTCTAAGAGGCCAAACCCCCTGGGTGTTACCTGGGGGGAGGTGTGGCCTGACAGTTTATGGCCCACTCACTCAGACCTGTCAGGGATGTTAGTGCAAAGTTCTACCTGAAAAATCATAAGGCTTCCCAAAACATGCAACCCACAGCACACCTCTATAATGTTATAATAATCATATTCCTCATATCTGTCTGGACACCAAACATGCTGGGTCTAACTGGTTGCAAAATGGCTAGTCTTGTAACTCATAGCAGGAACACCTCCCCCTGACATGTTTGGTACCCACCAGAAGGGTAAAACCTGGGCATTCAGAATATATATTTGTATTGAACCATTTTACACTATATGTACATGTTCTCCCTATTTCATAATATTTGACTGTCCCCTGGATGAACTCGATCAGAGCAGAGGGTCCAATATACTTTATGACACTGTTCTGTTCCGGTGATCTACTCATTCAGTTTCTGGTGATGTTATCTATTCAGCTAATTTTATGGCCTAAGACTGGTGCACTTTGAATAACATACAGATATGCAAACAAACAAACAAATTATACAACCCAGAGGGCCAACTCATGCCTTGGCATGACAGGTTTGAAGAGAGAGAGAGATCTTTTTAATTTATGCATAGCCTGATTGGGAGCCAGAGTGAAATTAAGCTGAATGGGGAAGTGAAGCAAAGTCATTAGAGCTGTGTAATCAGTTAACTTAATCAAAAAGATCCTTGGTAATTTGAGCTTTTATAAATGGGCACTAGGGCTGAAGAAGATGCAGGATACTTTTTTTTTTATTACTCGGTAACGCTGTAAATACCGAGGCTGATGTTGTGAGAACTGGAGTAATTCTGAAGCAAATCTACTGCACTATAGGGAACAAATAAAAAGCCAATTGTTCTAACCCTTTGGGTGCCAGCCTCATAAACTGTCAAACCGTCAAAGTGTGTTTACACAGCCAAGCCCATGAAATGTATGGGGCTAGCTTTATAAGCTTCTCTCCTATGCTTTTCATGTAATGCAGGGCCAGTGTTTAAAGGGATAGTAATACTTTGTTTTATCTTTATTTTATTTTGTAGGCATTAAAAAAACATGAAGAACGATATAAGTCTTATCTCTCAAACCTTTATGGTTTAAGAGATATTCACAAGCAAAGTACCCCCCCCCTGTTCAGCCAGATCAGAAGGGAGATGCCCAGGTAGACTGCAGAGAGGGACAATCTTCAATTAAGATAAGGGAAAAAGCTGAAAAGCTTGTCAAGGGGGGCAGGGATTTCATTGTTTTCATACAAAGAAAATTGTCCCCTTCTGTTATCTGTCTGGTCTTATAACCAGATTCACATCTGAGAAGAGATGGCTTACACTAGGTAAAAGAGACGGGAGGGAAACTTTGCTTGTGAATATCTCTTAAACCATAAAGGTTTGAGAGATAAGACATATATCATTCTTCATGTTTTTTTAATGCCTACAAAATAAAATAAAGTTAAAACGAAGTATTACTATCCCTTTAACACAAGAGTCATACAGTCAGTAGCTTCCAGAACCACAATGGAGGAGATAAGATGTGATAAAGCAGAGAGGACTTCAATGATATCACTTGCCCAGTGTCTATGTTATTCTGTGGAACCAATGCACTAAGATTTCTCCAACTCTGGAGATCTGAGTGCATAGACTCTATAGAATAAAAAAGGAACTGGAGAAGTGATATCACTGGAGAAGTCGTCTCGGCTTTATCATCTCTTTATCATGATTTAGTGCATAACCCCCCCATGTGTCTCTAAGTACCTTAAGTCATGGATCTTACAAGAGGGAGATATTTTACTGTTTGTTGTTTGTGTGATTTCCAGGGGCAGTCAGTTCATATTTAAATAATACAAGTAAATGTAATTAAAGTGTTAGTAATGTCTGAAAAAAACTTTTTTTCATTCAGAAGAGCTTAAAATCTGATCTAAATGCCAAAAAACGTCTCTCTCAAACCGCTATGGTTTAAGAGATACGGCCGTTTAAAGTTTGAGTTCTCCTACTGACAGCTGTAAAGCTGTCAGCAGGAGATTTGTGTCGGTTGACACGGTGGCGCTTGAGAAGTGCCGGGATCTTCTTCGTTACTCTGAACACTAGGCACACGTTTTAGACCATTCCAATGGAGGGATTCCGTGTAAGTAAAGAGAACTCGGCACTTCTCAAGCACCAGCGTGTCGACAGACACAGATCTCCTGCTGACAGCTTTACAGCTGTCAGTAGGAGAAATCAAACTTTAAACGCCCGTATTTCTTAAACCATAGCGGTTTAAGAGATACGGTTTTTTGCATTTAGATCAGCTTTTTAAGCTCTTCTAAATGCAAAAAAGTTTTTTTCAGACATTACTAACACTTTAACTGAGAC
Source organism: Rhinophrynus dorsalis (assembly GCA_037306005.1). Taxonomy (NCBI): domain Eukaryota; kingdom Metazoa; phylum Chordata; class Amphibia; order Anura; family Rhinophrynidae; genus Rhinophrynus; species Rhinophrynus dorsalis. The sequence continues at coordinate 163,666,973 of CM074719.1, read as the reverse complement.
CCAAATTACATATAGTTGTCATTTAAAGGTTACTAGTTTATGCATTTTCCCACAAGTTAACCCATTGAGGACCCACTGGATGTGCCCCTGTGTTCCTCAAAGGTTTAATATTGCTTACTTTCGTATTTTAGTTTATCATTACTGTGTGGGCAATGCTTATTATGCTATAGAAGTGCAGTGTGATGTACTTGGGTTTTTTACTGGCATCATACTACACAGTACTATGGACCAAGTGCCCTCTATAATATAACTGCTATGGGATTATGTGCACCAGTATGCATTAAAGAAGTCATATGAGCTCTTATACAATGTTACTATGTTGGGGCCTGTGAGAGTAACACACACTGTATGAGGACACCTACTTGTCGAACATCTCATTGCAAAAGCAGGTCCATTTCTTTGCACTTTTTGTGGCCTAGTACTTCATGGAAAATATGTCTGGTCTTCTAGAGGGCAAAATGACAGAAGTTCCCAGCACTTTAAGCCCTTCAATATTAGAAAGGTCTCATCACATTGAGAAAAGCCCATACCTGGGAACTCTCAGAATTTGCCCTGAGAGTGAGAGTGCACTACTGGGTCTCCTGGGCAGAGGCTGATTCTCCAGATGTGGGGAGTTTCCTTTAAAACTCTGCCCAATTCTGCTCCTTCCCACCCAGTTCTTCCCACTTTTCTTCCTTTCCAACCCAGTTCCACCTACTTCACACCCACTTTTGTGATGCCCCCTGAAAGCCACGCCTCCACTCATGGGTAAACCTCAACCCCCTTTGCTGTGATTTGCGGCAATTATACCCTACAACGGCACCAGAAAATAAAGTTCCCAGGTATGGAAAAGCCCTGTTTAAATTGATGGGAATTTTGAGGCTCTTTATTGGTCCCCTCATGGTGTAGTTAGTATGCTCAAGGCTCAAGAGTTATTTCAGTGAACAGATAAAAGTTGTGATAAAGAAGTGGTAATGTTGAGACATCTCCAGCATGTTAAACTTTCCAGTTCCTATGTTATTCTATGGGCTGCATATTACAGTGTAAAAAAAAATAAGTAAAGATGGAAGATCAAATGTATGTTATATGTCCTTACAGAATACATAAAGTCAAAATAAAAGGTTATTATTCCTTTAAACCTTTGAGTGCCAGCGGTATCCAAAGCATTGCAATGCAATGCATAAGAAACCTCTCCTCCACTCAAAGGGTTAATTATTTGTATAAGGTGTATTTAATTAAGGTTTGGTGTTACCATGGTTGCTTGGGAAATTATATTGTATTAGGTTTGTTACATATCCGGCAGCTATTAATATCACAATGTGAAAAGCCTTGGCAATGATTGAGGGTGAAGAAAAAGCAATATATCACATTACTAAGACTTAGTGAAGCATTATGTTGATCAGTAGTAAACATATCAATGCATAAAGATGCAGTCTCATTTAGAAACATACTGCCTTCCATTTGTGTCAATTGTTTGCACTCCCTGGTACACGTGTACAAAATGGATGATCGGCCAAAAATGTTTTTTGGCCCACCTTAACCCCTGAAGGACCCATGACGTGCAAGGACTGTCATGGGTCCATCGTGCGAAAAGGACCCATGAAGGTCCTGGCACGACATGGATTTCAGGGCTCCCCGCGCGGCTGCACGCTGTTCGGGTAGCCCTGAATCGGTTATAAAAAAAAAAAATGCTCCGTGGTCCTTAAATTGGAACTACCACCTCAACTAAAGTCACCCTGCAATACTTAGGCAGGTGGCGACTAGCTTAATAATCATTATTTTACCTCTCAAAAGTGTCCCCGAATAAAGTTATCCTTAAGCTTCCTAGACCGGAAGCCAGGCATCACCATGGACATCTTGAATGCACGTCTGCGCTGTCAGTCCCCGTCACCCTTCATAGGCATTGCACTGGCACGAACGGCTCTGGAAGAGATTGACGGCGCAGGCGCACAGGCTTCAGTAACCTGGCCATCAGTCTCGGAAACTTAAGGATAACTTTATTCGTGGGCACTTTTGAGAGTTAATGGTTATTAAGCTAGTCGCCACCTGCCTGAGTATTACAGGGCGACTTTAGTTGAGGTGGTAGTTCCGCTTTAAGTGATGGCCACGCGTGCGTCCGGTCCTTAATGGGGATGTATCACCCCTTTACAAGATAACATCAACTGTTAGCTTATAGAGCCAATATAAATAAATGTGTATTCATTTTTTTAAGCTCCTATTTGTCTAAATTGAAGTTAAAATATCTACCCTGCAGTTACTTCTGCATAGACTGTGGTTATCTGCTCTGTACCACAGTCTGTCACTCTGTCTCTGCTCCCCTCCCTCTATCCAGCCTCCTCCAATGACGGAGGCTTTCTGCCTGAAGCTGGAGCGATCTCCTTGGCTAGATATCAATCTCTGCCAATGAGATCGCTCCAGCTTACAGACAGAAAGCCTCCGTCATCAGAAGAGGCTGGATAGAGGGAGGGGAGCAGAGGCAGAGAGACAGACTGCGGTACAGTGAAGGTAACCTCAGTCTGTCCGGAAGTGGCTGCAGGTTAGATATAATAGCTTCAATTTAGATGAATAGGAGCTTAAAAAAAATGAATACACATTTACTTATATTCGCTCTATAAGCTAACAATTGAGGCTAACTTGTATATAGGTGATACAGCCCCTTTGAGGGGTGGATAGCAGGCCGAGTTTGTGTTTTCATATTGGGAAGCAAAGCAACCTGCTACTAGAGACTGACTAAAATTATAAATGCATACATATTTTATTTTATCTATTTCCCTAACAGCACTAGAGGAGTTAATGTGTCCAGAACCTTCAATAAGTAATAAGCACCCCTAAAAAACAAATGGATATAGCTCTGTAGCGAACTTGTGCAGACACTTGGTGCCAATGAGATAACTTATACTGTTGTTCTAAACAGTGACGAGTTAGGGGCCCCCAGATGATATATGAATTTTTATTTTTTCACCTATGGTGCATTTGGTTTGCATCAAAATTCCTCCAGTTTCATTGGAACGTAAAGCCCTTTGCGTTAACCTGTTCACTAACTGACATTGTTTTGGGGATACCCTGGGAGTTTAGATAATCTAGACCAATGATAGTCAACTGTTGCACCTCCAGCTCTTGGGGACCATCCCAGTTCTAGACTATTCGTAGTCAACATTTCTAGGACCATGGGCGTTGTTGTGTCTAACGGCTGAAGAGCCAAATGTTGCTTATCCCTGATTTAGACAGCCGGTGTGGTGACAAAACTGGACTACTGGGTAGGACTGGTCAGCAGCAGCCTAATCAGCTCTTTCAATAAGTCTCCCAACTGCCTATTCTGGATCATGAGACATCCAGCCCAGCAGCTGCTTGACTGAAAAATCTTCTAAATCAAGGTTTATCAATCTGTTGCTCTCTAGCTGTTCTTGCATTACAACTCCCATCAACCTCAGCTAGCCAATGGCAAGCTGTGCAGTGGCAGTTGTAGTCAATAACTGCTGGCTAGCCACAGGTTGCTTAACCCTGGTTTAACACTTTAACCCCTTAAGGACCGGCAAGTGCATGCGCGGCCGGCACTTGAAAACCACAGGGCTTTTTTTTTTTTTTATCCTTCCGGTTCAGGGCTCTCCGAGTGGCGTGCAACTGCACGGGGAGCCCTGAACTCCATGACATGCCAGGACCGTCACTGGTCCTTAAGTACCGGCTAGCTGTGACAGTCCTGGCACGGCAGTGGTCTTTAAGGGGTTAAGGACAAGCAGGGTGGGTACTGCATTGCTAAGCAATGTGCTGCCCTCCCTGCTGGTCCTTAAAGGATTAATGACATTGAAGGACCAGGAGAAACATTTCAGTTTACATCAGACAAAAAGAGGGCATTGGAGAGATGAATGCACTAACTTAGTTGTCACTTTGCATGGACCAGGAACATGATTAAATATCTCAGTATGGGGCTATTTATCCTGTAACCTCCTGGGTCATGAAGGATTTTTACTGGAATGCTGAGGAAAGGAATGCTGATTTACTTTGTGGTCTACTCACTGAAGCAGAACAAATCCAATAAAATATTTGTCAATTCAAAGTGTTCACTCTTAATATAGATTGGCCAAGTGGGAGAAGCCTCTGGTTACTGTGCTCTAGTTGTAAACCATTTTTTCTGCAGGGCTCTGTTTTCATAAAGCATGCAAGATCATGTTTTGTAACCATAATTTATTTGGCGTTACAATACTTAGGGTAACATTTTAACAAATAGTTCCTATGGAGCAGACGGTGCAGACCTGATAACTGGCTCAGGGCTGTGCAGTGCAGCCCTAAGGTAGCTCCTAGCAACATGTTTCATGGTGAGCCCCACCCCACTTGATGGATGGCAGATGGAATGAGTTTCACTAGTAAAGTCCAAGGCTAAAGTCATGGTCTACACATGGTCTACACTTGTAGCAGCATTACTCACAAGTTGAGACTTGACTGTTTCAAGGGACAGACTTTATTTCAGTGTGTTAATCCCTTGAAGCACTATGTTTCACACCCTTCTGGTCCTAAAGGGTGTTACAGTCAAGATAGACATTGGGGTGTCAGTTTTCTAACCACTGAATCATTGTAGTGGGACTGCACAACCCATCAGCTGATATTTCTGTAGGTCTGCTCCCATAGCAGTTATTTCCCTTAAAGTCCTTAAAGCAATACTAACACTGAAGCATAACTTGCTTTGATATAAAAGAGCATGCCATATTGTTCATGTGGTGAGAAAAATATAATTAATGTAGGACACAGACAAATTATTTAGGAGTCACGTGATTTTTAGGAGCCAAATCTGTCTTTAAAATCTTGCTTATATATACACAAAACAAACAGTTGAAACAACCAGCACTCACAGCCAAATCTTAGTGAACTAGTCAACGTTTCAATGCATCTTAGAGCATTTTCATCAGGACAGTCCTTGCTGGTTGTTTCAACTATTTGTTGTGTACATGGATTCTGTTCCACTCAACTACAGCACCCATAAAAACTGAGTGAAGTGAGAGTGCTTCCTATTGCAATTTTGGTGTACATATATATGTATGTGTATATATATATATATATATATATATATATATATATATATATATATATATATAAAATGTACGTTAGTAATATATGCTCCCTCATAGCCATTGTTCTAGGTCAGGATGTAAATGTATGAGGAATGCCTCTTAAAAATAGCTTACGATATTTTATCTTATATTGTATCGTAAAATATGTTTTTTTTCATAATAAATGTTTACTACTCCTTTAAGTTAATCCTTAAGGAAAATATGGAAATTTGTTGATTTTTTTAATGCTATTTCTAAATTATGTTGAACCTTTAAAACAATAGTAATGTTTCCTAAAAACTAAAACTCAGATCATTAACATTTTCTTCTTTCCAAGCTGGTCCGGATAGAGAGCAGCAAGGGACAAGCTTCACTGAGCATAAGGAAAAACCTGCCCCTCACTGCGAGTTGTCTTGTCTAATGATCAGATTGCAGATTGGAGGGGAGCTGGTTTACAAAAGATAATAGGGGCAGGAGGGGGGCAATTTATCATTCAATCACTGTTGAACTACAAAGCATACAGACTTGTAATACAACTCTTCATACTACAGAAAGGTTAAAGAATGATAGGAGCTTCAGTTATTAGGAAACATTACTAACCCTTTAAATCTATGGCAGCACTTTCTGTATTGGGGACTGTCTCTGATGGCAATGAGACAATCTAGTCTGCTCAGGGACGGATTTGCATCCCAGGCTACCCTAAGCAAGATACTCAAGGCACCCTTAGCTCTGCCTATGACCACACCCCCAGTCCTCTCATGACTCCCCCCCCCCCCGGTTTCATCCATTGGTTCTTGGCACATAAATACCCTTAGCCTATAGCAAGCAAGAATAAAAAAAGCTTTAACTCCTTGGTTGCTAGAGAGATCTCCAATGCATTGTTCCACAATGTGTTGGAGATCGCTCTACCATTCAAAGGGTTAAATAATAACCTGCAGAGGGGTATCCACTGGTGCCGGGACATTAAGAGTGCTCTGGCCACACCCAGAATTTGGAACATGGGTGTGACCAGCACAATCGAAGCACCCCTCAAACTTGGAGCTTTAGGATTTTGCCTACTCTGCCTGGTGGGAAATTCGGCCCTGAGTCTGCTACCTTGGTATGGTAAACTTGTTAAACATGACCAAACCTTTTTGCTTTCCTGTTATGGTTCGTCAACGTTATCGTGAAGTTAGTCAGGACTACTGGCAATGTGTATGATGTTGTACGTAACATAGGTGATGCAGGTAATGGCTCTAGAGTTCCTAATATTTTTCCACCTTTGCAATAGTTACGTACAAATCCTAGTTTTAGATAGTAGAAAAATATGGTTCTACTAAACAGCTTATATTTGTTTGAATTACAGTTTATTGGGACATGCCATGCATGCTCATTAGTTTCCTTTATTAATCCTTTCAATTCTAGGGATGTCTCCGGTGCATTGCATAAAGATGCATTTGGAGACATCTCTAGTATCCAGTGGGTTAATATTTCTAGGTTGCTCTAAATTCCAATGTATATGAACCATTCTGGGAAAAGTTCAGTTAATGGACCATAGTATATATGATTAAATCATACCTATAAACAGGCCAGTACAAAGATCTTGAAAGGTAGCCTCTCTTCCCGAAGGCTATACAATTAACATCCGGTGACCCATTGAAAGGGAATTTCAGCAGCAGCCAACAAAAAGATTCTTTATAGAGCAGTCCATTCATTAAGTGCAGTGGAATTGCAGAATTTACCATCTTTAGACAGTGATGACAGATTAAGTAGATATAGGAATTTTTATAAGCAAAGGTATGCAGTAGAGACGAGTTAACAGTTACTGCAGTCATGAAGGAATTCCGTAACTTTCTTCTTAGAGAATGATAAATCTGTTTGGATAATATTCTATATAGCTTTCGTGACTTGTAAAAATGCAATAAAAATGCAGCTTATTTTTAATGCTCACAAAAATGTATAAATTCACTTATTGCTTGATTAAAGTAGATCTATCGCATATAGAAAAGTAATGCTCATTAGTTAGAGCATTTAGCGAAAAAGTTAAACATGTTAGTCATTTTTGAAAAAACCTGTTATCTGCGCAAAAATTCAAGTTTAAAAGGTGCCCAGCAGCCTACTTCCGGTTGCCACTGCGGCAAGCTGCTTGCCGCACAGAGGCTGCTCCCGTCCCACTACCCAGCATCCTCCGATGACGGAGGATGTCTGCCTCTAAGCTGGAGCGATCTCATTGGCTAGATATTGAGCTCTGCCAATGAGATCACTCCACCTTAGAGAGGATACTGGGTAGTGGGATGGGAGCAGAGGCAGTGCTGCAAGCAGGAAGTAGGCTGCTGGGCACCTTTTAAACTTGAATTTTTGTGCATATAACAGGTTTTTTTAAAAAATGACTAACATGTTTAACTTTTTCGCTAAATGCTCTAGCTAATGACCATATCTGGACTTCAAAAGAGAAAGCATGTATAAAATGCATACTACAGGACTATATTAAGTCCAATACATCCGTAATATGAAACCAGGGCAACATTACAGTGGGAGATATGGCAACATAAAAGGACATTTGCATCACAATTTGATACATTTGTTTTAAAATAAAAAACTGACATCAGAATTAGAAGTACTTTTTGAAAGTTCTTTCAAATGTTGAGACTTGCATATTTACTTAGTTACTCAGTTTAAACTCTTAGAATGTGATAGAAATTGCTAAGTCATGCTGTAATTTTGAACTTTCAAAAAGTATTCACCCTGTCACTCACTTCCTGACACTTTGAACTATTATAACGTTTGACTAAAACAATTAATAGAAGTGGGAGAGCACTTGTTTTATTTAGTAGGAAAATATACTATTCCTTTAAAGTATACTGTTGTGCTCTTTCAAATTTGCAGTGACATTGTGATAGAGTGATGATTGCCTAGCTCAGTGGTTCTCAGCCTTTTTTTGCTCAAGGCCCACCTATCATGCAATCTGGAACTTTCGGGGCACCCCTAATATGTTTAATGTAATTTATCAAGGGCAAAATAAAGGGTACAGTTCATAAATATACAGATATTATTAGGTCTCACAATTATAGTAATAAAAATAAATATATTGTGCATAACAATTTCCATATTTCTACATTTAAAAGAAAATATTCACATTTTTTTCAGTCTTCATAGAAAACATGGGGCACCCTAATCTGATGTCCGCGGCACACCAAAGTGCCACGGCACCCTGGTTGAGAATCACTGGCCTAGCTAATGTCTGTACTGAAGCAAGTATTCTGTGTAATGGTGGTGATGGCTTATCAGTGCATTCATGCGGTCATAATTATGTGTTGACAGCCACTTCACTTCTTGTCATCTTTAAAATGTTTAACCTTTTGAGTGTCAAAGGGGTGCCTACCTGCTAACAACTCCAGCTTTCCAGAAGCAGTCCATCTTTTGGCTCCCTGTCGCTAGATCCTGATGTCCCAGCTTTTTCATCCTAGGTTTTTATTCTATGTGCTTGCTATAAGCCTCATTACCTATATCTCTGGTACTCACTGCTACAGGATTCTAACGCGTAGCCTCCAGTCTCTGAAGTGATGCAACATGAGTATCAATTTAAAGCTTCCAGTGCCAGAGGGATATTTAACGCATTGCTTTGCAATGCGTTGCGTACCCCTCTGGCACTGAAAGGGTTAAAGGCAAAAGTTTACCCCTTTCAGTGCCAGAGGAAACAAGCTGGTGACTGGTCCCTCAGGGATGAAAAAAAGACCAGCGGGAGGGCAGGTCAAATGGGCCCCGATGCCTCTCACTGGCTACATGGGCAGAAGTTCCCCCCGTGCATAGTATGAACATATTGAATCATTAAAGGGTCATTAATGTCCCAAAAAAATTCTTAGAGTTTTGTGGAGCTTCAAAAAATAAACTCTATGGCAAAAATCTTATTTCTCAAACCGCTATGGTTTGAGAGATATTCACATTCAAAATTCCTCCCTATTTCCCCTTATCCTGAAGTCAGTGTTGTGCTGACAGCAGGAGATCCCTGTCCAGGGACTAGCCGGCGGATCTTCAGTAGAGCCGAAATAGCTTCATTGAAAAATAATTACTTCTAACACTTTGTAGACCGTTCCCTTGCAGTAATTATTTTTAAATAACACGACTTCGGCTCTGCTGCAGAGCCTCCTCGAGTCGCACAACTAGAATCTCCTGCTGTCAGCTTTACAGCTGACATCAGGAGAAGGGGAGGGAGGGGGGATCTTTGAATGTGAATATCTCTCAAACCATAGCGGTTTGAGAGACAGGATTTGTGCCATATTTTTTAAAGCTCTACAAAACTCTTAAGTATTTTTTGGGGGACATTACTGACACTTCAATATTATATTCCATATGCAGATGTAATGGTATGACTTTTTTGTCAGAAGTAGGGGCTCCCTGACGTACAGCAGAATTGAGCTGTTCAGTCCAAGCAGCCACAGCCCTATTTACCCATGCAGCCGCAAAGGTAGGGAGAAGGGCAGAGCCTGCAGTCGCAAAAATAGCTGGTAAGGCAGTTGATTTAGAAAGCCTGGAAACTGGGGCATCCACTTTAGGGTGATGAACCCACTGAGAAAAGGCCGTTTCAGAAAACGGATAAAGTTTAGCAAACTTCTTAGACACAGAAGGTTTCATGTCTGGAAATTTCCACTCCTCTGACTCCAAGTGGTCAAGGGTAGGATTAGGTGGAAAACAGGCATGGGGCCTAACAGGCTCCTGGAAGAAATAAGAGGGGTCAGAAGACACCTCCTGCACCAAGGGAATGTTCAGGATGGACAACACAGCCCTGATCAGGCCCTCAGCAGAGGGAATGAGGTCTGCCTTGAAGGGGTCCCCAAAAAACTAAGATGAAGGAACAGCTGAACAGTCATCATCTTCAGAGTCCACCAATAATTCCTCCTCAGGTACACCCGGCGGTTTAGGTAGGGAAGATCTGGTAGGGGCAGGGGTCTGCAACTAATCGAAGACCCCCTGTAAGATGGATGGAAGGAGTTGTAAGGTAGACCAGAGGTCCCTTGTAGTAGCCTTAAACTCTTGCATCCATATTGGTTCTAGCGCATGGCTGAAGGCCCCAGCAGGAGATTCAGGGGCAGCAGCGCATGCTGGGCAAACATGACCTGAGTATTCTCTAGGTAACCCTGATTGACATGAGGAGCAATGAGCAATGGGGGACACAGACACCCCAGTATCCTTAGTCTTAGGTTTAGCCCCAAGGTCTAACGGAGTAGACATTCTCACAGAGTCAAAATGGACAAGGTGTCAAAACACCCACAATAAAGCGTGTATGATAATTAATTCACCCCAGAAACACTAAAATAAGACTTATCTGGTAGGCAAAGGGTTAAGCTACGGAGGAGAGAAGGAGAGTCCAGGCCCTGGGTAGGATACTCGATGTCAGGGATACTAAGGAGGCCCAGAGTCTGTACAGTATGGTTAATGGAGTTTATTGAAAACAACAAACAAAAGAATAGGCAATAGGTAAGCAGGGGGCACTAGTCAGTAAGCACTATTACCAGAAATAATAGGCTGGGTCCTAGACCATCCTGCTGGAGACTAGGCCAAAGCCACTGGTAGTCTCACATGCAAGGACAAGTGATACAGCAGCAAACGGAATGGCAATCTTGATCCGACGAACAGGAAACCAGGATGCTCAGGAACCAAAGAGAAGCCACTAGTAGTGGTAGCAAGAGTGACTCTCAGGTATGCACCTGCAGACAGTAAGAACCCTCTGGCTCAGAGTGAGCAACACGAGAACCCTCAGAACCACACCTTCCGCCAGGTGGAAACTCCTAGGATATAGGACACAGGTACTGAACCCTCTGACTCATGCAGCAGTCAGATGAAGTAAGGTGAAAACTGACTCACAATTGCAGTCAGCTAGTCAAGTCTACCAGAGCCCCAGGCCCGCACTATATTGGGTGTCTGATCACAAGGGGAAAAGACGAAAAAATGGTCAGACAGAGCCACAAGTCAGCACCTGGGGGGGGGGTAGTCAGACAAGCCGGGTCATACACAGTTCAGGTAGTCAGCCAGAGCCACAAGTCTGCACCAGATTGGATGTCCACTATTAGGGGTTAGGCAAAAGAATAGTCAGACAGAGCCACATGTCAGCACTAGCATGGATGGAAGACTAGCCAGGTCATACACGGAGCCCAAGTAACAGAACTGCTATGAACAACAACGCAAGGGCAATTGAGTCAGTTCTCAGTGAGGGAGGAAGTAGGAAGTTGGTAGGAGGAAACTACAGGAAGCAAACAGATAAAACAGAGGCCCGCAGCATGCTTGAAGCCTCGCGCCTGCAGATGATGCTGAAGTCAAGGTAAGATGTAACACTCAATCTGCAAATACACAAAATGGCTGCCGCGGCGCGAGCCATTCGGAAACGAGCGTGCAAAGCGGGTGCTCATGGGAAACGTATGGGGGATGGGAATTGTCAGTGATGGTAATCCGCCTAATGGTGGTATTCCATTTCTAACAGAAAAATAATAAAAAAGCTAAAACTATAGCAGAACTGTTCTCTTGCTTGTGTCTTGACCAAGGAACAAATCTTACTGGTTGGGGATTGACTAGCTGCAAGCTAAGGAGAGGAGGTAGGCTCCACCCAGCAGTCACTTCTTAGAATTGTTCCTGCCTATTAAAGGGGCTGATCGCCTACCCAAAGTTACCATTAACCTGTATTGGACAACAGAGAAAACATATTTTTATACCTAATCAACTGGCAGACTTGATCTAGTAGCTCAGTAAGACCTAATCCTATGCTTGCCAGTACCATACAGTTGAAGAATAGATGTCTTATATATTAGTATTAGTACTGATCAATAAATAAATTTATATTTTCTAATAGCTGATAGCTATAATTCAGTAAAAAAATAATGTGGCCCTCACATTTATGGCTTTCTGATCAAGTGGCCCATGACTGAAGAGCTTGGAGTCCCCTGATATAGATGGAAGGACTAAACAGAGTGCAATTATCTTTAAGGCTTTTAAGCATGAACATTAATTATAAATAACTACTGTATAATAGGGGTGTAGTTTATATTATGCTCTTTGATGTTGTATTTCCTTATGTTGGTCCTTTATTAACCCCTTGAAAACCAAAGAACTGTGCAAAGAATTTCTTTGCAATGCATTGCTCACCCTCTGGTATGCAAGGGGTTACATAAGAAGGTATAAATTGATCACGAAATGTCTGTCATACAATAACTATTTTTGCCTATGTAAATCCAAAAGTAATAACTGCACACATCACAATGAATAGGGCAGGAGCACCTTAACTTGTTTTAAGCATTTTAACCCTTTACACCTCAGTGGTGAAGGTGTAGGGGGGAAGTGGGGACAATAAAGAAATTCTCCTCTGGATGGCAGGCCAGTTTCTGATACCGGCAAGTAACATAATTGCTTCATTTTTTTTAAATTAATAACATCAGTTGTGTTTGTTTCCATGTCTTGGGGGTAATTTTTCAAGGGGTAAATATGGTAACTTTTAAGAATGCATATAACCCTTTGAGTGCCAGAGAGGTATGCAAGACATTGCAAAGCACTCTGACACTCAAAGAGTTAAAGGGATAGTAATGTTTCACAAAAAAGGCAGCTCCGATTAATCTTCATAGTATTTGGGCCATGGAGAGTGTACAAGAGAGTTGTAGTTCAGAGTAATTGAATTGAAGTATCTCCCTCCCGCCCCTTTAACCTAGTGTAACACTGCTCACCTCAGATGTGGAATCTGGTCTCTTAACTAGACAGGTTGCAGCAAGGGACATGGGACACTCTTCTTACTGTGAGCATAAAGAAAACCCTGCCCCCTTTACAGGTTTTTCAGGTTTTACCTTATGCTCACTGAAGATTGTCCCTCGCTGCGATCCATCCTGACAGTCTAGCTGCTCTGAGGTGAGCAGTGTTACATCAGTAAAAGAGGCAGGAGAGGGATACTTTTTCATTCAGTTACTCTTTAACTCGGACATGATTGACATAATGCTTTCCACGTACCAAATGCTATGAAGATTAATTGGAGCTGCTTTTTTGTGAAACATTACTATTCCTTTAACACATATTTGTTTTCAAAATGTAGAATACAAACCATCAATATAACTGAATCTTTTCCTTGGATTGTTGATTGGAAGCACATTTTTTAAGTCGTGTGGCACTTGCTTTCTGTCAGATATTTGTAATTTGAGTCATTAAAAACAAAAATGTAACCATGTGCAGGAATGCATATCTCCATTAAGAAATATGATGAATATCAACACACAAATGTACATCACACAAACAGATTCCAGATATACTCATTGTTATTTTCTTTAGAAATGTTGAGGCTTGGGTGTTTCTCCCAAAACATCAAGAAAATGTATGATTCTAAGCTGATCCACAAATTACAAATATGTTCAGAAATAAATATAATATGGTAGAATAATGAGGTTAATGCAGAACATGAAGCTACACTTTTTTTTCAGGGTTTCTGAACCATTTTGGTAACACGTAGTCCCTTCAGGTCTGTAATTCTCTCAACATTCATTTCCTTTTGATGTGCAGTATTTGCAGAGTAATAACAAATCTGTCATATGAGTGGAAAAGGAGAGAAATGGTATTGGACCTGTTTGAGAACAAAGCTCTCACATCCTTCACTTAAATGTTTTAACACTTTTTTATTTTTCATAAATTGCTATTCTGTTTCATGATGGTTTTAGTTTATATAAAACACAAAATAATACACACACATGGGTGGCACTAGCTTTGCCTAGAACCCACAAGTGTGTTAATGCAGCCCTACGCAGGTTGGCCAATAAGTCCTTCCTTGACCGTTTCTTTCTACAATCCGTTTTGCAATGTGTTGTCCGTTGCCCCTGGCACCGAGGTGACTGAATCAGCAGGGATGAATAGTTTGCAATTTTGATAGCGTTAAACAGTAAGGCAAACCATAACATTCCTTAGCATCTCTTATATCCTTCCCAAAAGAAATAAACCAGTGAGGACCATAATCTTCTTGTCCTCGTAAACTTGAACAAGCCGAGAAATAACAGGGATGAAGTTAACTGGTTGTATTCTTGGTCACTTAGCCATGAAGTTAACTTGCAACAGACATTTAAGCAGCTATTAATCATCTTGTTAGCTATTGACAATCAATAATACTAGCAAGGGTCATGCTTATTCAGTAGAAGTAAAATTCCAAACCAAGTGTTTAGAGCAAAGCTGGTCAACCTTATGCCCTCCAGCTCATGATGACTACAATTCCCATCATCCTTAGCCAGCCATTGGAAGTCCTCAGATAGCCCAACACTGATCCTTTCTTGTTCTTTGTGTCATGTTGGCTGGGCTTGATGACATTTTCTTTATCATAATGGCTTCCTCCCCTAATCATGGCTACCTAGAGGTTATCAGGATAACCTGGTTGTGAAATAATCTCTGTTTATAACATTTGTATCCCATTAAGTACTTCCTTTGTTCAGCTGTATTTTTCTACTAATTAATGTAGTGCACTCACACAAACTAACTATATATATATATATATATATATATATATATATATATATAGTATAAGTAGGGCTTTATGGATAACCCACCAAAGAAAATATTGTAAGGAAATGGAAAAAAAGGGTTTTCTGTCATAATTTGTGCTCCGTTGTTTCATTTTCAAGCAGGAACTGGACAAAAGGTATCGTTCATACATCCCAAATGTCCCTTTTAGAGGTTACTGTCCTACTGAGCCAAAATCCCTATGTCCCTCTTTCCCTCTCTAGTGACCCTCTTTTAGTCGATCAGACTATGTGGTGTATATATGTGTATTATTGCTCCACAGTAATAAAACTCACATACTGTTTGTGAAAACTTCAGTATATGTGTTTATAAATTAGGCTTTGTAAATAAAATACTTTGGGCTTGCTATATATCATTTATTCAGTGACACACAGAGGTGGCAGTGACCAAATGTGCTCTACCTCTATATCCTCCCCACCATCCTCATTTTAAATAAAAGTGGCCCCTGTTGTGGCCATTTCTCCTGTTGGCTGTTCTGTTCTCTGCTTCTCTCTTTCTTATGATCACAGTGAGGAATAAAGAGGAAGAGAATACTGACAAAGGCAATATATACTATACGTTGCCTTTGTCAGTGGCTCAGCCAACATACGATCTCTGTAGCAGTGATCACTTGTACTGGCTCGCCAGGGAAAGGCTGAAACTGACTTCTCCTGTCCTGGAGCTGTCAGTTACAGCCTCCCTGGCATGATCACAGTGCAACCTGAGGATCTCTGTGATGATGAAGTCTTTAACTTGCCAGGACCATCACCCATCTTTAAAGTAAGGAAATGTGTGATAGTCCTGGCACATCACTTGTCGTGAAGAGATTAAGAAAAGGCAGATGGAGGCATCCACTAATATGTTTGTTAATAAATAAATGATTCTGTTCTCAATCATTTTTGCTATGGTGAAACCCTTTAGATTCAAATTAAATCAAACAATCAACTTTGAAATACACTGGAGACCTCGAAAGCATTAAAGATGATAAAAATTTTTTTATATCAAATGTATTTGAAAGCTAGTTGACATCAGTAACTTAAGCACAACTTACTCAGAATTTTGTGAGCTAATTGTTTCTGATAAAGTATTTTTGTTAGAGACGACTGGATAGAAATCATTGTTAAAAGATTTTGTTTCCCTCTCCCACAGAACCATTGATAGTCAAATGTGTGTGGGGTTCTGTGGCTACAAGTGGTACATGGTTGAGGAAGCAGGCAGTGTACGAGTGGAACTACGCTGTGGGGTCAAACTATGTATGTGGGTATCTGTGGCTACCAGTGGGTAATGGAACCAGTCTGGGTGTCAGTGAGTGTATGTGGGGATCTCTGGCTATCAGTGGGCAGGTGAGCAAGACTGGGGGGGGGGGGGGTCAGACAGTATATGTGGGGAATATGTGGCTACCAGTGGACAGGGGTACCAGGCTGGGGGGGGGGGGGTACAAACAGTATATATAGGGCAATGGGACAAAGAGGGGAGGTTTTTTTTTTTCATTACATTTTTATTTCCAAATTGTATTTATTTATCTATTGTGTATTTAATTAATTGCATTCAGACCTCATGGAGAGGCATCAGGACCTGTCCAAAATGCCCCTGGACTGAGTTATGTGTTTAGATCTTGAATGTCAGGTTGAAGAGGTAAAGTAAATATGCACAACTGGTCACCTATCCAATCGGACAAATGCCACGGAGTCATCAGGGGGTGTCCCAGTGTGCCCCCTCCCACAACTGGGTCTGGTTTTATTTTTAAACGGACATAGTGCTAGATCGAGATCCTGCACTATGTGCATTTTTATATACAGGATGGAGATATCATGTATATTTTAACCCTTTGAGTGCCAGAGAGATAGGCAATGTGTTGCGTACCCCTCTGGCACTCAAGGGGTTAAAATATTAACATTTGCCCTGCAGTGTAGGAAAATACCTTCCCTGCATGCGGATAAGTTTGATGAGGTGTAGCAGCATGATGTGCTGAAGTGTAGGCTCCAGGTCCCAATTTGTAGTTGCCATGGTGACCTAGCGCCCAGGTTTTGTCCAGCCCTCAACCCTCAGAGTGCCAGAGTGGTACGGAATGCATTGCAAAAGCAATGCATTCCGTACCACTCTGGCACTCAAAGGGTTAACATGTGGTCATCTTCTTTTGTTCCACTGTCTGCCAGTACTTTCATTTGTTCTGTGGGGATCCCCAGGGATCTCTGGGGTTCCATGGAACAGTTTGATGACCAATTAAATAATCATGTCTAGATCAACTGTAAACATAAGATCATGGAGAGCAATTATTAGCTTACCTGCCTTGGCTAAACACCCCTTTTGCAGTTTGGAAGTTAAATATCACACAGTTTTCTAGTTGGAATACATCAGGGGCAGCTCAAGGATTTTGGGGGCCCTAAGAAAAAAATTCACTTGGGGTCCAGCTTTACTCCTGTTCTAGTATTGCTAATAAGACATTGCAATCTGATTTTGTTTTCATGTGGAGGAGCTACTCTATATGCGCTTCTGGGCCCTCTGACCTAATTATTCTGCTTATATCGTAGCACACCTCCCAACATTTCAAATGGCCAAAGAGGGACACTTCTGTTTTAGGTGGTGTTTCTGGGGGTGTGGCTGCATACATCCCAACATTTCAAATAGCCAAAGAGGGACACTTGTGTTTTAGGAGGTGTTGCTGGGGGCGTGGCTGGTGGGTGGCGCATTACCGGGGATTTTTAGGCTATTTCATGACCAATTCATACCTCTTTGTGTAACCTAATTAATGACTTATAACAAGACCAAAGTATTTTATTTACGCAGACTAATTTATAAACACATATACTGACATTTAAACAAACAATAATGCAGGTTATATTGCTGTAGAACAATATGATACACTTATCTACACACCACTCAGTCTGAGCTCCTAAAAAGAGGGACATCAGGGTGGGAAAGAGGGACAGAGGGATTTGGGTCTCAAAGAGGGACTGTCCCTCCTAAAGAAGGACACTTGGGAGGTATGTTGTAGCACCACCACTGTTTGTAATTTTTGAAACGTACAAGTGAAATAATAAATTAGCTGTTGGAGCAGTTCTGTGTAATCTAGTAGTTATTGCATTTTTTTGCCTTGTCACTTTACAGTAACTAAAAGGCATACATAGGAAGTATGTATCGAAGCTAAACGTAGGATCCAGTTAAAACAGGAGCAAGTTGCCAATAAAATATGTGAATATGTCCACTTAGTGACGCAGAATATGTTGATGTCATTGAAATGGAATTATAAATGTAGTCTAACGTGCATTATGTGGGGTCAGAAGTTGAATTTGCAAAGTTTAAAAGGTATAATGCCAATGAAATATGAATTTATTAAACACGATCCCCTACTAGGAAGTTCAGTCATAATTATTTCTGTAAAGATGAAGTATCCACACCTGGAGCTCAGGAAAGTATTTATAATATGCATTCCAGAAATATAACACAATTGTATAGCTTTTTACACTAACATTTTTAATTGTTCCTCATATGCTAGGAAAAACCTCATACACATTGCTTCACAATGAATTGGAGTTGCTTTTAGCATACAAGGGGTTACATTTTCATCATGCTTTAATGGTGTAGTAACCATGTATTTTGAATTAAAGGGGAACTGTCACCTGTATTAAAGTTGCCTTGTTTTGAATGCTCCTTTGCGTAGAATCTGTAATCCTTTTATGTTTATGGTTTTTTTTTAATGCGGTAGTCTCCTAAATACTGGCTTTTAAAGTGAAGCCGGTTATATCACTTCAGGACAGGCTGTGGGTCATCTTTGCCCTGCAGCCTGTCAATCTTCTTCTATTCCCCTCCCCAAGCAGTGCCTTGTTCCATCCTCCTTCGATGACAGAGGATTTCTCCATGTCAGCAGGAGTGGTTTCTTGCCAATTAAAGCCAGTATTTCGGAGAATACCACATTATATTTAAAAAAAATAAAAGGATTACGGATTCAGTGCAAAGGAGCATTCAAATCAAGGCAACTTTAATACAGGTGATAGTTCCCCTTTAATATGTCTTAACTCCTTAAGGACCACGCGTTCCCAGGGGTGGGGTGCTCTGGAAGGCCAGGGCACATTTGTTTTCCCTCAGATACGGGATCAAAAACTTCCGTGACGTGCTAGAACTGTCACTGGTGTTTAACATCTGGACAGGCGTGACTGTCCTGGCACGTCATGCATCATTCAGGGGTTAAAATTGGCTATAATTTTTACCCTTTGACTGGGGTACGCAATGCATTAAGAAACAATGCACTGCGAACCCCTGTGACATTCAGATGGTTAATTATTTATTATTTTATGTCCCTGACATTGAGATCCTTTGATCTGCCTCCAGAGAGTATTGTCGTCAACTGACCATCAATGCTTCACTGTGAACCAGTTTAGTACTATCCCTGCAGCTCTAACTGCTGTCTGTTTTATTATTTTATTTTTTTTAATTATTGCTGTCCCTGACAGAAAACTTTATGGAAATTGATCCAGAGAGCTCAATGTTAGGGACATATAAACATACCTGGGAACTTTAGAAGCAGGGCTACCCGGAGGGTAACCCTGTCAGTGCCGACCGGGAAGGAAAATGACGCGAATTGCATCATAAAAGGGACGGGGCTTAGTCACGAGAGGGGCGGGACAAAAAAACCCTGCAAAATACCTGGGAATGGAGGGCAAGAGGGCGGGGAGTGGGAGGAACCGGGCGGGATGGAGAACAAGTGGGCAGAGTTTCTACTGCCCACCTGGAGATTCACACACTGCCCCGGACACCCAGTAATTCAGTATTAAATCCGGAGTCTCCGGGGCAAAACCGGAGAGTTCCCAGGTATGCATATAAAGGTAATAAAAAAAAAATAGGTGAAGATGAAAATAAATATTAACAGTATAGGCATATTTATAGATTTATATTTGCAAGCTCAGTGTAATGATAAATGGAGCTTGCTGTAATAATAGACATGATTCACAGCACTATGATGGGAAGCGTGAATGTGCTCCCTGGGGCAGCTGGAAGGGAGTGTGCTTGGTTTGCAACGAAGTATGTGCTTGGTTCCAACGAAGTATTTCTATATTGCACTATTTTGGCTCTGCTGAAGAGCCTCAGGACAGTCCTGGGACCAGAATCTGCTTCTCTCAGCTAGAGGGCAGATGTCTGTGAAATGGCCAGAAGGGGGAACTTTAGATGCTTCAATCTCTCAAACCATACATGTTTGAGAGATGGGACATAGCTCATTGTACTAATATTTGAATGTGTACAATATTAAAATTGGTTATAAAACAGCATTACTATCCCTTTAAATAATGAAACATCTTACACCTTTGACGGCCACAGGGGTATCCTGTGTACTGAGAAACATGAATTCTGCAGACGTCTCCAGTTTATTGTCCCCTAATTTGCAAATGGTTTGTCCCAGAATTACTCCAGTTTTTTGATACATACACTTAGTTCATCTCAGTCAAAGCTGTGAAAACTTAAAATACTTTTTCACATATTTTTGTTGTATTCGATTGTATTTTTGCATGTTTATTATTTTTACAAAGTCACACCATACTAGAAGAAAAGAAAAACAAATGTGAAACATACTTTTCCTATAAAAATAAGCAGATACAGTTGTTAACACTGTCAGGCACAGTTAGACAACTGAGGCCTTCCAGCTGTTCAGGACTACAACTCGTGTCATCGCTAGTGTAGCTGGGGGTGATGGAATTATAGTCCTGGATAGGTTCAGAGCCTCAGGTTGCGTCTAGTGCTTTAACCCTTTTGAATGCTGGAGGGGTACCCTGTGCATTGCACATCAATGCTTTGGATACCCCTCTGGCACGCAGAGGGTTAACAGGGGTACATAGTGCATTGGGAAGGAATGCAGTACACACAGCTACAGCCCTCAAAGGGTTAAAATGTGTGAAAATGCTAAAAATGTTTACTTCACAATGTGTTGAAGGACTCACTAGCATTCATGAGGTTAACTCCCCATTTAAATCAGTGAGGATATTGGGAATTTCTATTTGTCCCCGATGGTGCTGTTGCTTTGCCCAAAACAATCTTCATTTATATTTTAACCCTTTGAGTGCCAGAGGGGTACGCAATGCATTGCTTTGCAATGCGTTGCGTACCCCTCTGGCACTCAAATGGTTGAAGACCCTAGAGTGCATACTAAACCTCAGTATTCAGTGTGTATAGCCATGCTTTCCATGTTCCTGACCTGATTGTTTATACAGGTGCCAGAGAAAATGCAGTTAATCTACTGTAAACAAAAGATAAACTTAAATATGTGTTGAGCATTATCTAGTGTGAACATATACTATTTTCTAGCTGTTGTTGGAAAGATTTGCAAAAGCAGTTCCCACAAAAAAAAATCTTATCTGTCCGTTTTCCTACGTAACGCTTCAGACATTTTTTTTTTAATCGTAGAAATATATTTACTTTACTTTTTCACACTGCTTACCCAGTACTGACAAGAACCCTCATTAGTTTATAAATTGTTCAGTGCATTTATTTACTTTTTGTGAAGAGGAACATCATTGCGAAATGCCTATAAAATAAAATTATATTCAGCTTTCTCATCGTTTCCAATACTCTCAACTACTTGGTGCTAGAAAAGTTAAAGGAGCAGTAAACTTTTTTTTATGAAAACACATATTTTATAGATCTTTTCCTGCTGAATAAAACAAGGTCACTCCCACTGCTGTCAGATATTCTATTCAAAATGTATAACAGTTCAAATAATCAGGAAGTGAATTTACTGTGTTTACCTCCTGATAGTTCTAACTGACAGGAAGTGACAGACAGTTTCTATCACATTCTATGGAAAACTGTATATCACTGACTTTCTTGACTTTCCTCTCCATCAGAATGTAATAGGAAAAACTAATTAGAATTTCAGGGCACTGCTAATGTAAAAAAAAACATGGGTTTAAACTGTAATAACTCTGGAAATATAAATCTCTCTGCAGTGGGAGTACCCTTATTTTACTCAGTAGGAAAATCCCTACAATATATATTTTTTCATAAAAAAAGTTTACTGCTCCTTTAACCCCTTAACGACCCTTGACGGTCATAGTATGTCAAGGGTCGATCTGACTGAACGACTGTTCGGGGAGTCCGGAACCAGATGAACAAAAAAAAAAAAAAAAAGGTAAAAAGGTCCACGGATGTTCAGTCGCGGTGCGGCGCTGATCCCCCGGTCGTTAAGGGGTTAAATAGGTAGTATTGTCTAATATGGAAATTATTATATAGACTAGTTGAAGAGCCCGTTACATGGGCCACAGTGCCACTGCCAGTTGGTCACGGGGCAGTCATGCACAGTAGAGAGTGCCCATGCCGCGGCTGGTACAGTGCCAGCCGGTCACGGTGCAGTCATGATCCGTAGAGACTGCCCGCGCCGCGGCTGATACAGAGTCTCTGCTGCACATGACTGCATCGTTACACACGTTTTAGCAAATTATTATATAGGAGATTGTAGGGCTTATCCTGCTGAGTTAATTAAGGGTACGCCCAACTCTGTAAAATGAGATAAAATCCCTTTAAGGACCAGAGAGCATGGAGAAGCAACGTGTTCCTCATCCCTCTGTTGATTAAGGGTTAAGGAAGCATTTCTTGGGTAGGCACACAAGAAAAACAAAAAGCATTGCACATTCATAGAAATGCATTGTTTATTTTGTTTAAAGGAACACAAAGGACTGTTAAACAGATTTTTCACAGAACATGTTCAAATATTAGCAAAGATCATAGTGCAGAAACGCAAACAAAATGACTAAGCAGTAAGAAAACTCAAAAGTGTGTAATATCTCTTCAGTTCCTATCTAGGACAAAGCCATTTTTCTATCAAGAACGGTTCGTGTGTAGCGCTGGCCACTTACACTCTGTTCTTCCCACTTTCCTACCAAACTCTTCCCAACCTTTATTTGTCCTGTCCATCATGCATAAGTTCCACCTCATACCTGGGAACTTTCATTTGTGGAGTCTCTGGAGGGGATGCAGCTGGGGAGTATAATTGCCGCAAATCACGTCAAAAGGGGGTGGGTTTACCCGTTAGTGGGGGCAGGGCTTTACAGGGAATCTGGGTGGGAGGAACTGGGTGGGAAGCAGTAGAAGTGGGCAGTGTTTTAAAGCAAACTCCCCACATCCAGAGACTCAGCCTCTGCCCCGGAGACCCGGTAATGCACTCTCAAAACCACAGTTTCTGGGGAAAATCTGCAGAGTTCCCAGGAATGTTTATGATTCAATTCCCCTCATTTGGATACTCTCACCCCAATGCACTTTAGTTCTCTCAAGGAACAGAAGGCATGTTCCCATGTATGCATGCCTAGGAACTTTCAAAATGAGCTTACACTGATATTAACCAATAAAGTTCCTCAAAACATAGATTCTGTACAATATGTGTCTGCTTGATCTAACTCAGAGGGTCAATCCTCAAGTGTACATTAATATGCAGCAAGATTTTCCTGCCTGAACACATACAAGACAAGCATGACTTTTCCCTCTGCCTTTGTGGTAAAAATGTCACCAGGTTAGTGACTAAATAAGCAGTTAATTGGCATATATCATAAAGCAGATAACACAGAACTTTCTCACTTTGAGAATTAGGCCCTTGACCCTGAGTCCCTGATATTTGGGTTAAAGCTCAGAGTTTTAAGGATCACAGACCAGAATATGGAATGACTGGCACATTTATCAACAAAAACACTGTTTAGAAAGCACAATAACATCAAAATTGTTTTTCTTTTTTTTTATCAACACTGTTACAGTTGCTCAGTAAATGCTGCTTACATTTCTGTCTGCAGTGGTGGATTACTGAAACTCTGCACCTCCCCCATGCTTCCCGAGGTGCAGTTTGTATCTCAGTGATAGACTAATCTTTGGTTGCAAACAGACCATTGGTCAAATCTAAGTATGCCCCAGTCTTGGGGCATCATGTAAGTGCAAGTCTTAGATCACTGTTCAGAATAGTCAGTAAGGCAAGGGAAAAGAGTGGGATTGGTTTGGTATGAAGTGGGCAAGATGAAGTGGAAAGTAGTAAATGCAGGTCATATGTGTCCAGGGTATTTGGGGAACTTTTTCACCCCAGTACTTCCATATCCAGAATTCTGAGATATGTTGCTAGGTCCTCTAATTCCTAGTTTCTCAGCATGTGGCTGTTTTACCCTTGGAAGTATTTGACACACTGGCAGGGGATATTTGCCACAGTGAGGACCTGTATTTAATGTAAACTTGCCTGGCTGGTCACAAGAATAGGAATACAAGCAGCCAGTGCCGGCCCAATACATTGTGCTGCCTGGGTCCAAGGATGACATGCTGCCCCCCAAACCACGCCTACATCCATTATGTGATATTTTAGAACTGTCCCATGCTTGTATAGTTATTTCTGCCCTCTCCGTGCGCGCATACTTGTACCAACTATACAAGGGGTATTTAACTACCTGAAGCCCAGCTATTGGGGATTATAGCCTTGGGGTTGTTATCCCAGTAGCTGGTTGCCAGAAATGGAATACCTTTGTTCTATGCCATCTGATAGATTCCATATGCCTTACAGTCTTCCTCACTTCCCATGCAGCTGCTCAGTGACTTTCCATGCATCTCTGCCCTCTGTAATCTCTGTGCCTATTACAATACTTTATCTCCCTTTTGCTTTTCTTCCACTGACACCCTGTTAGATGGCAAGCTTGTCCAAGGACAGCTCCCCGTCCCCCCCCCCCGCAATCCCCCCCATTGATGCTGCAGGTAGCCTGGGCCATCCTGGCAGCTCCATCACCGGGCTGCTCGGCCCCAGCACCAAGGGCTGCTCTCAGTTACAGTCCGGTGCAGGGGCTGGGGCACCGCCTCCTTGTACCCATCCTACCAGCTCCGTGTTATCACTGTGTGGGGAGGAGGGGTACAAGGAACATAGAGCCTCTGCCGCCTGGACAGTGACAGACCTGGCACCGTCGGCACACTAAATAAACATGCTTTGGGGCGGCAATCTGCCGCCCCTGTCAAAGTGCCTCCTGGGTCCATGGACCCACCGGGATCCATATAAGGGCCGGCCCTGCAAGCAGCAGCGATGCCTGATGGCCAGCCTAACACTTCTAGTTTGCAGGCCGGTCTTCTTGCCCTGGGCTGGTTTATTGACACTTGTGCAGCTCAATAAGCCCAAAGATGTCAACATGCAGCACTGTCTCCTGCTTATTTGCTATTTGCATATGCACAATGCAAGGGAGAGGCAGTGAATAGGTAGGGAGCTCCTAAAACAGTTCAATGTAAGTGACCTGAGCAGTATGGTGGGAAGCAGCTAGAGCTAACATCTGACTGTGGGTGGTGTCCCTAACTGTTCCACTACCCATGATCCTTTGTTGTGGAACAGACTTTTTCCAGCCTCTGTGTTATCCCACTTCCAAACTCTCTGTTCATCTGTAGGTGCCCATGCAACTGTGAGTTTATAAGACTCTGTTTGTTTATCTGTGTGTATGAGTTTGAGACCATGTGTGTTTGTCTCTGTATGTATGAGTTTAAGACTGTACATGTGTGTCTGTGTATATGAGTTTGAGACTGCGCAAATCTGTGTGCATGAGGGAATGAGACTGTGTATGACTTTGAGAATATCAGTGTTGGAGTTTTTTGCAAGAGTGTGAGACTAGGCGTGTGCCTGTGTATCTGTGGGAATGTTCATCTGTCTGTGTGAGTAAGAGACTGCAACACTGAATGTACCTGTGTCTGGGGTGATTTGTGTCTGAATGGTTGTGTGGGTGTTTGTTTATGCATTTGTGTGGGCTGTGTGTGAATGTGTGCCTGTGTGTCATTCCCTGCCCATTTTCAATCATATGATGAGGTTAAATATAGTTTTGTTGATGGTTGGGGTACTAATGAACATTTTTGGAAGTGTGCAGGCTACATTTTTCTGAGGTTAAGAAACACTTCTCTAACAGTGAAGTGCAGTGGTATAACACATGAATGAGACACTGGTGATCACAATAATAAAAATGTGACCCTTCTAACTGCTAGTGATACAATGTTGAATGTCCAACTAAGTTAGTGGTTTTTCCCATATTCCCTAAAATTGACTCAGCAATTAAAGCGTTTATTTGTTTTTTTTTTTTTGTTTTTTTTTTTATTTTCAAATCAATAACAACCAGTAACTTTAAAGTAAGATAAAATATAAATGCAGCTTCTTTTAAAATAGTTGAGATTTTTTTGTCATGATTGATGCCTGTATATCATGTGGCAGGGTGAGTGGTTAAGTCTAAATGATATGACCTTGAAACATGTCAAGGCCAATAACTCAGAAATGCATATTAAACAGAACAATTTTCTTCTTTCTCTTTGTTTTGTCTCTTCTCAGAGCATATTCCACAATATGGGATAATCCAGATATGGCTATACTAGCCTTTATATAATACCTAATGACATAACACACATTGGTATGTGCTTATGTAGTACATATATCATATTAACCATACATGTTTAATATAAAAAAGAAAATCCTGCTTCTGTACCACCAAGGTCAGCAATAAAGAGGAGTTATTCAAATTTCTCCACACTGGGGCCAGTGGTTACAAATGTGTATGGGCAGTGATTTGAACATTGCCTAGAGAAATCAGCTACATGGCTGAAACATACATCTAAGGTTAGCTGATTTTCTTGTTCCGAGGGCAATTGCTTGGTACTTAGTGGCTGGACTGCTGTTTTGGAAGGGTCTTTACGGTATAGTGTACTTTAGGATAATACCTCTCTGTCAAAGGCACTATAGTGAGCTAAAAGACTGCACCCTGGGTAGGACACCACTCCTATAGAGACTGCTAAATTCCACTGCAGATTCTTTCCTAGTTGTGCGTCTCTGACCAGTAGTTTTCTGTTAGGTAATATATTATTCACCATTTCGTTGGGATGAGGGGTTTTTTAATTTTTTTTTCTTTTTTAGTTTTGCAGAATTGCTTCTTATTTCTTTTGTGCATAAGGCCTTTTGACCCTTAGTGAATTCTGTACATAATTTTTAGAATGCATAATCAGTGGCATTTTCCTAACGAATAAAATTATCCCTAGATTATTGTATGTACGTATTTGTTTTCTAATTTATGAAGCAAAAAGAGAAACACAGAATAGTGACAGACAGACCACTGACATAAGAAAGAGAGGTTGGCTACGTCTGCTGAAAAAACGATATAATAAGTAATTTACCAAGATATATGCAAACTAGGAGGGCCGCACACTGTTACATGGGACTAGTAGACTATCACACAACTAGTTGATGAGCCCATGTACATGGGCCACAGTGCCAGCCGGTCACGAGGCATTCATGCCCAGTAGAGACTGCCCGCGCCGCGGCTCATACAGTGCCAGCCGGTTGCAGGGTAGTCATGTACAGCAGAGACTGTACGCACGGAGTGCCCCGCTCAGTATCAGCCGCGTCACGGACAGTCTGTACTGCGTATGACTGCATAGTTACAAACTATTTAGTGAATTATTATATAGGATGCTTGCAGAGTAATATACCATTTCTTAAAAGGGACCTTTAGTCCTTGAATTACATTGTCATGTTTTACCTTCTTTTAAAGCTGTGTATCTGGTTATCCAAAAGCCTGGCTGATGTAGAGTTTAGGCAGTATTAATACTTTTATTTTCAGAGGGCTGTACCATATGCTATTTAAGGTGTCAGTACCACACAGACCATAATTAACATACATTGTATTGAAAGAGGTCACCTTCCTGAAATAAAAGTATCAATTTCTTCTGAATTATACATCTGGCCTTTTGTCTAATGTAATTTTTAATGAAGTTTGGATATTTGGAAACTTAATTCAAGGTGACAGATTCACTTTTAAGAGTAGTAGAGTAGAGACAAAGTGTGTGGGGGGGTCACTATGCGGTGATAAAGAGGTGATAAAGTAGAGATGATCTCACTTCTCCAATTCCTATGTTATTCTATAGAGCCTATGCGCTAAGGTTGCAAATATTGAAGAAATTCATAGAATGACATAGGAACTGCATACCTCCCAACATTTAAAATTGCCAAAGAGGGACACTTGTGTTTTAGGGGGTGTGGCTGGTGGCCATGGCTGGCGGGTGGGTCATTACCAAGAATTTTTAGGCTATTTCATGACCTGTTGACACCTCCTTGTGTAACCTAATAAACAAGACTAACATATTTTATTTGTGCAGACTACCTTGTAAGCACATATACTGACATTACACAAACAATAATGTGAGTTTTATCTCTGTAGAGAAGTATATACACACACCACACAATCTGATTTCCTAAAAATAGGGACATCATGATGGGAAAGAGGGACAGAGGGATTTGGGTCTAAAAGAGGGACTGTCTCTCTCCTAAAGAGGGACACTTGGGGTGGTATGGAACTGGAGAAGCTATCCCTTCTTTATCACCGCTTAGTGAATGTCCTTCAAATAGTACAAAACAACAACTATTACTGTACAGGGCCGGATTTTCCGTAAGGCAGAGTACGCACCTGCCTACAGGCGCACCCTACAGAGGGGCGCCTGCCACTACAACTGATTTTTTTTTTTTTTTTTTTTGCGCGGCTTGACATGCCGCTCCGAGCCGCCGCCCGCCGCATTGCAAGCTGTGAGCTCTCCCGGCTCTTTAGCAATGCAGAGCGCTGGGAGATAAAATCTCCCAGCGCTCTGCATTACTAAAGGGAAAGCCGCGCGGGAGCTCCAGCAGCTCCATGTCTGTGCACAAGCACAGATCTCTCCAGCCGCTGGACCACCAGGGACATAGGAAACGGATGTGGGGGAGAGAATGAGGCTTAACCCTTTGAGTGCCAGAGTGGTACACAACGCATTGCAAAGCAATGCGTTGTGTACTACTCTGGCACTCAAAGGGTTAATTTGGAGATAATGGGAGCAATGTGAGGTCATTATGGGGATGATCATGGGGGGCAAACGATGTGCTGATGGGGGGGCAATGTGAAGTCAATGTGGAGGTGATGGGGTCAGTGTGGAGCTGATGGGGGGGCAATGTGGAGGTGATGGGGTCAGTGTGGAGCTGATGGGGGTCAATGTGAGGGAAAGTTGAGATGATGGGGCAATGTGGAGCTGATGGAAGGCAATGTGGAGCTAATGGGGGGCTATGTGAGGGCAATATGGAGATATGGAGCATTGTGGAGATGACGGGGGGGGGGGGGGGCGCTTCAGATATCTGTACCTACAGGCTCCTGATATATAAATCCAGCCCTGTTACTGTAATGGTGTGTTGGCCTGCTGGTATCATTTATAGGCCAATTATCATGATTAAAATAGTACACCCTTCTAGTCGGCATTTAACCATTCAAGAGCCAAAGAGGTATAGTATGAGCTTCTGTTTAACCCCTTAATGACCCTTGACGGTCATAGTACGTCAAGGGTCGATTTGACTGAACGATCAATGACGTACTATGACCGTCATCGAATTCCGGGCTCCCCCCGCGGCTGCGCGCCGTTTGGGGAGTCCGGAATGCAACGGAGCAATAAAAAAAAATGCTCCATTGTCATTCAGTTACGCCCGTGCGCCGATTCTCCCGTCGTTAAGGGGTTAAAATCTTTCAGTTAAAGAGGTTGTGGCTAAAAGTTGTCTATAGCTGATACATTTGTAATTGGATTTATTAAAAAGAATGCTCAAATGTACACAAAGATAATTGTTTTGAGACTAGAACCACTCTATTTCAGTTCATTGAACTTGTATCTCTAATTATTTTGTTTGTGTACATCCATCATGCCATATATTACCCTTATTACATTTTGTGAGCTTGTATACAAGCAGAGGTTAAATGATCAAATCCATTTGCCTAACTGGAAAACGTAAGTTTCTAATATATTTTATGGATAATGCTCCTAAGAAATACTTTTTAGAAATGCTGACTATGAGTGAAAAAGTTTTGAACCCTCTTATTTTTGGTTCACTTTTAAAATGGCGCAAGTAAAATATTGTGCCCGCATTAACCATGTTGCTGTGTTGAAAATGGCGGCATGAGAATCTCACGCTGCATAAAAGCACGGGATTCTCATGTCGCCTCTTGAAATGTCTGTACCTTCATTCACTGCATACAACTCCCATCATCCTTACCTTTCCTCTTTCAGCGCTGCCCGGCTATATCTCTTCTCTCCACTCCCCTTCTCATTGTGCACCATGAGCAATGTTATTTAACACCTCTTAAACACTACTTTACTGTTTTTTTGTAAAGCAAAGGAACACAAAGTCATCCATTGCACAGCACTTCCTGGCTCTCTCTCCCCACTTCGCTCCGCTCTGTTTTTGTGCACGCAAAGAAGGGTTAATGCGGCTGTTAGCCTAATGATATTTTATATGCGCCATTTTAAAAGGATACCTTATTTTTTAGGTTACAATGTCCCATTAACACCAGGTAAAAAATTACAGGTTCGTCCATTTTTGAAAGGCCCCAGATGTAATGTATACATTGAGTATAAATGTGTATGTTACTTATTGTGTTAATTCTTCATGTGAAAGTGATGTGGTTATGGATACAATCCGCCTATGGAAAGACAATTATTGATTCCAAATGGTTGTTTTGGTCTTGCTTTATAACAAAATGTATTTCCAGAATTTGATCTGCAGTCTGAACAGAAGAAAAACAAAGTAATTTACCCCTTGACATTTACTGAATTGGAAACCATTCTGCAGTTTCCAAGGCTTTTGTGATGATCCCTAAATAATTCAGATTCCTAAGAATTTAAAAAATACTGGCTAATAGAAAGTACCTATGAATGCTTAGCTGTTTGAAAATCCTTAGAGGATCAGTTTCATTGTGGTTTGTGCATATACCTGCTAAATGTAATGTTGATAGATCACAAATCATTAACTTTGAATTCTTATAATACTATAAAACCAGCTATATTACTGACACCTAGGTCCCGAAATGGAATCTGAAAGCACATTCTACATTTGTGAAACCCTTTATATTGTAAATAAAGGCTCGTAACCTGTAGCACTCCAGCTATTCTTGGACTACAATTCCCATCATTCTCAGTTAAGAATTATAGTACAACTACTGGAGGGCCAAAGTTTGCTAAACCTTTAACATTTGAGTGCCAGCAACGTATGACTATAACCGCCTATCTATCTATCTATCTATCTATCTATCTATCTATCTATCTATCTATCTATCTGTCTGTCTGTCTATAATAATTGTTCAGTCCATAAGTGTTTGGACAGTGACACAAGTTTTGTTGTTTTTGGCTCGATGTTCCACATTTGAAATGAACCAATGACTAAGAGGATAAAGTGCAGACTGTCAGCTGTAATTTGATGGAATTTAAATCCATAAATACACAGTCTCTCCATTTTATTGGATCAAAAGTAATTGGAGAAATAGCAGTATAGTTTAAAAAAGTCACCATATTTAGTACTTTGTACTAGATTTGATGGCTGCCTGAAGTCTGCAACCCATCACTAGATGCTGGGTATCTTCCCTGGTGATGCTTTGCCAGGCCTGTACTTTAGTACTACTTTAGTAGTAACATAGTAACATAGTTTATGAGGCTGAAAAAAGACACTTGTCTATGCGTCTATCAAGTTCAGCCCATACTATATAACCCCTGTGGATCCAGACGAAGGCGAAAAAAAAACAAAAAAACTTTAATTGAAACCATTTCCAAATAAGCCCCAAGTGGGTTAAAACATTTCTAAATAGAAGCAGTGGGTGCTAATAGCAGTTTATTAACCGCTCAACGGAAAGAGGTCAGGGGAAGTGCATTTCCCTAAGGAACACTTTAATCTTGGTCGGTGTGCCAGCACACGTGACTGATGATGTGTACTGGCGAGCCGAATGGGGGTCTCAGAGAGGCCGCTCCGGTCTTGGAGCTGTCAATTTTAGACCCTGCTAGTGCTTACAGCTCTCCCTCAGGATCACTGAAAGCACAAAATATGTGACATGCCAGGACCATCACCGGTCCTTTAGGCAAAAAAAACAGTCCTGACACATCACCGGTCGTTAAGGTATTGACTGTGTTATGTCTGCACAAACAATTAAACAAATTGTGTCTATTTTAAGGGACACACCATAAAAATATTCTTGTTTTGTAGTTGAAAAAAAAATATTTGAAGCAACTCCTATCTCTTAGACCGTTATGGTTTGAGAGATATAGGCATTGAAAGTTCCCCCCTCCCCTCCCAGCTGACAGCAGGAGATTCGAGTCAGCCAACTCGAGGAGGCTCTGCAGCAGAGCCCAAATCACGTTATTTAAAAATAATTACTTCATTGGAAAGGTCTACAAAGTGTGCCTGGTTTGCAAGCACACTTTGTAGACCGTTCTAATGAAGTAATTCTTTTTAACCCCTTAACGACCCTTGACAGTCATAGTACGTCAAGGGTCGATCTGACTGAATGACCCATGACGTACTATGACCGTAATGGAGTTCCGGGGAGTCTGGAACCGGAAAATGAAAAAAAAAAAAAAGCTCAGTGGACGTCCAGTCATGTTGCGGCACCGATCCCCCGGTCATTAAGGAGTTAAATAACCCGATTTCATCTCTACTCGAAGAGCCTCCTCGAGTCGGCTGACTCGAATCTCCTGCTGTTAGCTGGGATGGGAGGAAGGGGGGGAACTTTCAATGCCTATATCTCTCAAATCATAGCAGTTTGAGAGATGGGAGTTGCTTCAAATAATTCATTTTTATTTTTCAACTTTATTTTTACAAAACGAGAATAATTTTTTATAGGATATTACTGTCCCTTTAAAGTGATCTACTCAATGCATTAAAATGCAAGATTAGGATTAGATTCTAGAGATCTAAAATAAAACTAACTTGTACTGTACATAGTTGGAAGTACATGCTCTTTATACTTGTATAAACCAGTTTAATTGTTTTTGGTGTTAGTGTCCCTTTAAAGAAGAGCTATACCAGTAGGAATAAGTGATTCATAATTTGTTTAACAGCAGTGACTTAAGTAGAAGTCAATCAGGCAGTCTGTTATATCTTTTTATATTTGTTTTGCAAAATATCTGCAGTTGTTTGTATTTACTGATTCTCATATCAGATTTGCAAGTAATTCACACATCCCTTCTGTTTGTGTTATTAATTTGCACAATTACACACTGTATGCATTTAGTACTTTGTACCTTTTTCCCCATACCCAGAATTATAATCTTTATACAACTCTGACAGTAATGAAATAGTACTCTCTGTGGCTCAAATACTATGAAGATTAATTGGAGCTGCTGTTTATGTGAAACATTACTGTCCCTTTAAATAACTTTATGGAAATGAATATGTATGTAAATAAAGAATATGCCTTTTATTCAGAAACATTGTTTACCTGCATTATACACGTTTCCTTGCTTGAAGTTAGTGTAGATAGCAGCATAGACGTTTGGCCATACTGGCTCTTTAGTTATAAAGCCATGATTGGCAAATATGGCCCACTGATTTGTTTGTACTAACCTTCTAGCTATACACCTACAATAATAGTGTTGCTGTACAGAGAGATTTAACGCCTGTCTTTCTCTGCAGAATGATACATTTATCAAAAAGCTCATTAGTGATATATTGTATCACTATACCAATTCAGAGATAGCCGGAAGGGGTTCTTTATTTGTGTAGCAGAACAGCTGTTAATGTAGTGTATGCTGGGAACATTGACTGCTATCCTGCTTTCTCTTTTAACTTATTATGTGTCCAAGTCCAGTTTTAACAGTCTGATAGTAAAATATCAGTTAGAAATACAATCTAAGCATAAGGCAAGCCAACCAGAAGACACTATTATTCTCACAATTCACACCAAGTGTTCAAGCACACCCACAACTCTCTCACTCCCTATTACTAGTGGGGCAGGAAAGGGTTGGTAGCAAATGAACTAAAGTCAAAGCAAGCTCTGCATCTAAGCAGTGTTCAAGAGGTTAATGTATAATTTTAGTCCTGTGGATATAAATATGGGTCAGAGTTTCAACAGATAAGTTAGCTTTGCTGGAATTGCATACACACATTCTGCTTATAATAATGTTCATTTGTCCTCAGTTAGGCATTGTTAATTGAATGTTAATAAATAATACAACTTTACAGGGCATCCATGACTGTTGAAATCACTTGCCAGAGGCATAGTATACAAATACAGAGATGACTCAATTCCATTAAAGGGATAGTAATGTTTCATAAAAAAAAGCAGCTCTAATTAATCATCATAGTATTTGGACTTTGGAGAGTGTTATTTCAGTTCTGTCAGAGTTGTCGTTCAGGAGTAATTCAATGACAAAGTGTCCCCCTCCCGCCCCTTTTACTGATGTAACACTGTTCAGCCAGATCAGAAGGGAGGTGCCCAGGTAGATTGCACAGAGGGACAATCTTCTATTAAGATAAGGGAAAAACCTGAAAAGCTTGTCAAGGGGGGCAGGGCTTTCATTGTTTTCATGTAAAGAAGATTGTCCCCTGCTGTTATCTGTCTGGTCTATGGACTGCATTCCACATCTGAGAAGAGATTGCTTACACTAGGTAAAAGGGGCGGGGAGGGGAAACTTTGCTTGTGAATATCTCTTAAACCATAAAGGTTTGAGAGATAAGACATATCATTCTTCATGTTTTTTTAATGCCTACAAAATAAAATAAAGTTAAAACGAAGTATTACTATCCCTTTAAGTACTTGGTGTGACTTACTGCTCATTCCAAATGTTGTTTTTGTCAATTCCCTTGAAATATTTCACTGTAACTATCACTGTATACTATGTGAAATATATTTAAGGGGAACAAAATATACTTAAGCGGAACAAGGCCTATAAAACAAGGGATTCCTAATCTGTTTAAAAGGACTTCCTTATGTAGGAGTCCTTGATGCAGCAGTCTCTAGCGCTCTCATACCCTTCAGCCCAGTTGCCTTTCCCACACTCATGACTCCATCTCTCACTATTCACTTGAACCCTGCCTCTCTCTCTCATACCTGAGGAAGAGACCTAAGAGGTCTTGAAAGCTTGCATCCTAAATCTGCTTAGTTAGCCAATAAAGGTATCAATTTGACTATATTTGCCTCCTGTATTTCTATAGCTAACACGGTACCAACTCTCATCCGGTTCTCACTCTTGCTCATTAACCTATTCCCATACTCACTTTCTCCCTTGACTTGCTTCTCTGCGATTCATCCTGCTCCATCTTCATTCTCTTTAATAATCCTGTCTCCCCCCTCTCTCTGCCTCCTATCATACTACCTACTGCCACATTTTTGTTAGTAACTTGCCTCCCATCTTCCAGTCCCCTGGCTCTTTCCTTTCTGTGTGGGAGTCACTGTAGGTGTTTGCATGTGGATGTGTGTGTATTAGTATGCGAGTTAACCCCAATAACTTTCCTACCTCCACTCAGCATCCATCTCATCACTTAGTAGTGTCATTCCTGCTTATCACGTGTAATGATTTGATGATCTTCTTGATTCATGATGGATTATTGAACTCAAAACTTATATGCAGTACTGCAGTCATCATGTGATTGTACAGTTCTGTACTGTCTTCAATTAGTTCTATGTGGTATCTTGTAATGATATATTACAATGCTGGTTTCATGTAATAATGGATTACTCTGCTGGCCTCATTCAGTGCTCTGTTGGTATCTTGTAATCGTAAATTTCTATGATGGTATCATGTAATGGTAGATTTCCTTGCTGGTGTCAAGTAATTAATTCTCTGTTGATCGCATGTGGAAAATGTTGCCGTGTTGGTCTTTTGTGATGGTCTAATTCAATTGCATATTTCCCTCCTGTTCTCATATGATGCTTTGCTGGTGTACAGTTCATATGCCTGGTAAGAAATACCTAGATGCACATGCATCTAGGCTATAGTAAAGTAGATCTGGGTCAAAACAATTGTACCTAATTTATCATGAAAAAGATTGAATGGCCAAAAATCTTGCACCAGCAATGGCCTTAAAATGACACCTTTTTTTCTTTTCACATACAATTTATTCCTATAGATTGTAACTGTAGTGAGCAAGGACCTCTTGTTCTTCTGCCTCCATGTTTTCTAAACTTGAATGTACACATTCAACCTAATTTTACAGTATATTTGTCTTGGTTTCTATTTGTGCATTGCTGCGATAGCTGATGAAGCTTAAACATGATAATAATAGTAATGTAATTACAGACACAACATTGGTGTAACACAGATTACAAGTTTATACTTTCTGCATAAGGCCCTTTGTTTTTAGGAATTGGTTAATGTTTTACTAGAATCTTACTGCAACACACCACAGCTTGGACAATAAGAAACAGAACAAACTCTCAATGCATTATTCATTGGGTTGAACTGCAACCCAGTAAGGAAGTGCTGGCATACAGTCGAAGAAATGCTAACTTGTCTTTACACGTTAACATGTTCTCCTTCTGTATCAAATTTGTTGTGAAATTATTTACACTTTTGTACAATTCCATTTTCTCTATGGAGCCACATAGAATATATCAAACCTTTAGACTGTCAGAACAGTAGCCAATGCCTTGCTTCAGTGAAGGTGAATTTCTTGTTAGCTAAATCTGAAACTTGCACTGGATATGTATTTTTTGAATAATTAACAAGGCTTGCATTTATTAACCCTTTGAGTACCAATGGGGCATTTATGTGAAATCTATCCAATTTCATGTTATTCTATCTGGACTTATTATCAAAAAGGAAAAAAATCCCACATTTCAGAACAAAGGGGCCATAATGTGGAAATTAAAGGGGTTGGCAACATCTAGGCTGCGTTTTTTTTTTAAATTTATTTATTAACTAAACATATCGCAAACCAATGTGTTGCATACCTTTCTGGCTCACGAAGGGTTAAGAGCCACTTATTCTATAGGTAAAGTTCCCCTTTAACATGCTGAATATAATAACAAAGGTATTCAAATCAATTTTGAAAATGAATAGGATCTGTTGGATTGCATTCTGTTATTAATGTTAAGTTTTAGTTTATTTGATTTAACATTAATATGTTGAAAGAAAGTCACTCTGAACTTCTTTTTTTTCTTTCTGAGGTCTTACAAACTCATAATTAACAAGTCTGTTCCAATTTGTGTTTTAGGTGGAAGATGGAAGCAAGGCTGCAGACAGCTTAATGGCTGGAGATGAAATAGTCAACATAAATGACCTACAGCTGGCTGGTTATCGTCAGGAGGCTATCTCTCTAGTGAAGGGATCATACAAGACCCTAAAAATGATAGTAAAAAGGTAAAGGCCACTGATGTGTATAAAAAAATGTACTGGTTCTTTAAATGAATTCAGAGGCTAAGTAACCAATTATATTTTTTCAGACTACTGTGAACAGTATTCACAAAGAAAAGAGGAGCAATTTTAGGGTAAACCAGCTGCTCTATAGAGGACCAATAACTGTTCCTGCTGAATGCTAGAGAGATCTTCAATGCATTGCAAAGCAATTATTTGGAGACCTCTTTAGCAACCAGTCATTTAAAATCACAATTTGAATCAATGAGTATTTGTATCATGTAGTACAGCTGGGGTGTTCCAGAATTGCTTATATTTTATTTTGTGCATACAACAGTAAGAAAAGAGTTTCATAACCCCGTAAGGACCACGTGACGAGCTATGACTATCATGTACATTTTACTTACAGCGCTCCCCCGGGAGCTCTATAAGTATAAACGGGGTCTGAAATTGACCACTCCAAGACTGGAACGGTCTTTCTCAGACCCCAATGTGGCACGCTGGTAGATGTAACAGGTCACGTATACCTGCGCGTTGGAAAGTATCAAAGAGGTTCTTAGAGGAAGGTAACTTCCTGGACCGTGGGTCCTTTAAGAGGTTAAAGAGGGAATGGGACCTTTACCTCCCCTTTCTCCCATACAGTATTGTTGCAGCAACAGCAAAGCATGGAAAAATTATGAGAAGCATTGTGCCATATATTGCATATCACACTGGTATTCCTCCAACTGTGGCAATGCAGCTACAAATGTGTAATATGGGTTTAAATGGAAATGCACTGAAATCGTAGCTGTGTTTTAGATGTTGTTTTGTCACTTCTGTTCATGCAGAAAGAATAGGATGCTGGGAAACCCTTACTACACTCTAGTAAAAAGGCACCGACATTTTCAGTTCATACCAAAAAGGCGTGCTACAAGTCAACCATGACAAAGATTGTTAATTACGTAAAGGGAAAATTATTTTTTCTCATGTCCCCTTTTACCTAAATTTTTCTGCTACATGTAGCCCAAGCTGTTTACGTTTGTCCACTTGTCTTTGTTTATTGGCTTTTTTGCTTTGATAAAGCAGCTTGAATAATGCAAAATGTGTAAGCTTTTAAGCCTTCATACCCATTATCGTTTTTAATTCATTTGTAAACTGGATTAAAAAATTTTAACCTTGTGGAAGCAGCCGTCCTGTTGTCATTCAGAATCCTGAAGTGTGGCCCGTTCTTCCCCCTGAGTAGAGACGGGTGTAATTTCTCCATAGGCTCTAGTGTTAGATTTGCTGGTACCAGTTATCTGACTACTCAGAAATGTGAGTGTAATCTATTTTAAATATAATTATCACTTGAGATTATTATATTATACTGTTGGACACTTTTTTTTTTTGTTTTCTATGATCTTTAAGATTTCTATGCCTCTCAGGGACAGCGAGTAATATAAGAGCAGCCTGTCAATACGTGGAGTCCAACTGTTTATACTGCATCTGAGGACAGTTATCAGTCCTCAGTGGCTAGTGTGCTGGAACTGGTATTTACCATTATCCAGCCAATATCTTTTGGGTGCTGGTGGTGGTCACTAATGTCATATTGATCCCGCAAAGGGGCGCTTGTGGCCTCTTTCTCCCCTTGTTTTCTCATTACATTTGTCCACTTTTGTCTTTACGCAAAAACAATATAATCCTGAAGCAATATTTGTGTGTACTATGCACTGGAAGCCATTTATCTCTCATATTGTGACCTATTAAAGCCAGCTGTTCCACTGACTTGATTTCTTCACCATGGATAGGCAGAAACCATCCCTTATTTTCTTTTAACCATTTGAGGGTTTGGGACATTATGGGTCTTTATCAACAGAGCTGCAACCCTAGAGCAAACCAACTGCACAACAGAGGGGAATTGAAATTGCCATTGATTTGATTGGGATTTTGAATCCTAGAGAGGGCTCCAACCAGGGTAGCCCTCTGTTTTTAGGGGCCCTAAGTGAAAAAATCAGATGGGGCCCCTTTACTCCTGCATCAGTATATCTAATGAGACATTACCATCTGACTGTATACATGCAGCGGCAATACTGTGTAAGCACTGTGGCACCCTCTGTCCAAGTGAGGGTATTCTGTTTATATTGTAGCATCACTATGCATTGCAATGCATTGGAAGCTCTCTAGAATTCAGGTGTTAAAAGCCCCATTTAATTTAATGGTAATTGGCAGAATTTTCATTTGTCCCCTGTGATGTAGTTGGTTAACTCCATAATTTCACCTCTTTTCCTTAAAGTGGAACAGTCACTTTATAATTACTTTGGTGAATTTGAATTTATGCAGACTAGTCAGTACTTCCTAGACGGAAGTAGCAGTTGGGAGGGAGTGTGAAATGTTGGTATCTGACACACCAGGCTGTTTCATGCACTACTACCTAATGTGCATAAATAGGCAAATAAATAAAGCTAAATATCTCTTGAAATATGTTTTTAAATAAAAAAAAAATGTCTAATATAAATAACAGTGATTTTGAAAGTTCTTTCAAAATCACCTAACATGTTAAAAGGTGTTTCACTTTAATGAAGAAGGCACTTCGTCCTCCAGGGAGGCTAGACACATTTGCAACGTTTTTGAAATTTGTTTAGTTATGATTCATGTAGATAACTTTCTAGTTATGTATCAAAGCTATATATTGTTTTTTCCAGACACGTTCAGCTTCACGACATTCCAGATATCATATACTATACTCAAACAAATGTAAATATATTACTAATGTTACAATTAGTGTTAAAAACCCTTCTTTCCCTGATTACACTGATACCAAATAAGCATAGTTTTACCATATGCATGGCTTGCACAGACCCCAAATTAACAGCACTGCAGAAGGGTATTTTCAGCTTTATCAACTGAAAATTAACATTCCATTGGTTTCATGGTAAAACAGTCCTGAAATAGCTCAACAGCATTACTAACATTCCACTCTCACTCCCCTATGAACTTCCTACCAGGAGTTTTCTGAAATATTTTGGAAATGTACACTAACAGCACAGAATATCACAAAAGCTTAATGTAACAAATAGAAAAGTTCAGAAAATGAATGTCATATATTTCCTGAGCACATCGATATCCAGTGTGTACACACTTAATTATGTGGACCCCAGATTGGTAATAGAGCATAGCCGTATTTACAACTGATGTTTTCATGACAATAATTAAAACACACTAAGCATGGCTTGTGATTGTCCCATAATTGAAAAATAACCCCATGAAAACAGTTTTAAGTTATCAAAAAACATGTTTTATTATAAGGAATTTATGACGAATAAAATTATTTTCTGAATTTTTTTCCAAGGCATAAAACGGAACTTTCAGCTTTATAATATTGCCCCCCGATACATTAGTAATATAGCGATAGGCAAAGTAATAGTTGTATTATGGTGAATAAATCTACGTTATTGAAGTAATCCATCATCTTCGGCATGTATCCAGCGGACAACAGAGCAGACATCTTAGAGGGAAGTTGCCTCTGAATCTGCGCTGTCTGTCCCGTGCACTGCCCGGATTGGTGGTGACGTTCTTTGTTTAACTTAAGGTAACGGAAGTTGCTTCCTCTGCAGGTGCACAGAGCTTCTCTTGTAAACTCTGTGCCCTGGATGTCTGCAGATTACTTCAATAATGTAGATTTATTCACCATAATACAACTATTACTTTGCCTATCACTATAATACCAATGCATTGGGGGGGGGGGGCAATATTATAAAGCTAAAAGTTCTGCTTTAACATATGGGGATGGTCATAACCTAGTAACCTTTGTACCAAGCACATAGAACATTGGGGTTGCATTTATTTTTAAAATAGGGGAGAAAGCCAAAACCACTAAAATTCATCCTCCCCCTGTTGGCAGTTCAAGGACAATTAACTCTTGGAGTTTTTGTTATGTTTAGCTGAGTATTCTATATAGGTAAATGTAATTTAAACAGCAGTCAGGCACATATTTATAGTTTACTTCTGCCCATTGGATCTCTCTTGTATGTTCTGCTGTTAAAACTGATAGAAAATAATGTCCCATACCAACTATCTTAGTTTACTAAGGCCCATTGTTTGTTGTGTCTTGAATAGAGATCACATGAACTGTAAACTGCAGATGTAATGCAAAAAATATGTAGATAGATGTAACGTGACGCCTTGTATCATAAGCTGGATACCTCTTTTATAGTTCCTTTCTCCCTCAGAATAACAATCCAATAGTAAACTGACCCTCCTGTTCCCAAACTTCAGCCGAGACTTGATGAAGGGAAGAACTCTCTCTTATTGACTCAAATACACAGGTTATATACACTACAGAGACTCTTATCTAGATCAGCATGCAAACGAATACTTGGGACAGTGTTTCTACGCTTGACCAATCAGTCACCAGCATCCTTATCAGGATAAGAATGCAGATTAAGACTTGAAATCATACATTCTTAACTGGCTCATCAATAACCTCCTCTGATTGGTCAAGGAAGCACAGCAGGAATCAATTAACATTCCTTAGCACATACCTGGAGTAGAGTGGAAGCAACGCCCAACCCCCACCATCTCTACACTCCAGAAATGTATTGGAAGCAACTCAGTCTATGGATGTTAGTCTTTTGAATAGAAATAGTCTCTAACACAGCAATATCTCCCATAGTCACCACAGTTCTGTCACATATCTCCCCCTTGTATCCATGCCCGGCATACCCGATTAGACCCAGTCGGGTGTAATTTAGGGATGTCCGGGGTTTTCTGCCTGTGGTTCCATATCCGTTTGTCTGGATAAGCCGTCTGCATTGTGGTTTTGTTTCCCTGGACGATATTGCAGGGAAAAATTGTAGGGCTGGAGGGCTAAGCTCCAGCGTAGAAGTCGCGGATTGTCTCCAGCTACCCGGTTTAGCCAAACCAGCGGGTTATGATCCGTGATTAATGTAAACTGTCTATCGTACAAGTAGGGTTGGAGTTTTTTCAGCGCCCATACCAATGCCAAGCACTCCTTTTCAATGGTGGCGTAGCTGACCTCCCTAGGCAACAGTTTCCGGCTTAGGTAGGCCACCGGGTGTTCGTGTCCGTCGTCTCCCACTTGGCTTAGAACAGCTCCCAGCCGGAACATTGAGGCATCTGTGTGTACAAAGAAACGTTTAGATGAGTCAGGTGCAGCCAATATGGGAGCGGCGCTTAGCACTTGCTTTAGTTGCTCGAAAGCCTTCTCACAGTCTGGGGACCACCGTACTTGTCTGGGGAGGTGTTTCTTGGTTAAGTCGGTTAGTGGTTTGGCGATGGCACTATAGTCGGGTACAAACCTCCGATAGTACCCTGCCGTCCCTAAAAATGCCAGTACTTGAGTCTTGGTTCGGGGTTGGGGCCACTTGGCTATGGCCTCTACCTTGGCGGGCTCGGGTCGTTGTTTCCCTGAACCCACCCGGCGTCCTAAGTACTGCACCTCGGCCATGCCGAGGTTACACTTGTCAGCCCGTAAGGTCAGTCCCGCTTCCCTAATCCGGTCCAACACTGCAGACAAGTGCCCGAGGTGATCTTCCCATGTGCGACTGAATATGGCTATGTCATCCAGATACGCACACGCAAAGTCCTGCAGACCCTCCAGGAGTCGGTCGGCCATCCGCTGAAACGTGGCGGGGGCATTTTTCATCCCAAATGGCATGACCTTAAACTGGTACAAGCCGAATGGGGTGACAAAGGCCAATTTTGGGATGGCCTCCTGGTCCAGGGGGATCTGCCAATACCCCTTGCACAGGTCCAGTGTGGACAGATAGCTCCCTCCCGCGATCTTATCTAAGAGCTCGTCTACCCGGGGCATAGGGTAAGCGTCTGTGGTAGTCCCGACGTTGAGCTTACGATAATCCACGCAGAAGCTTGTGGTGCCGCCTCGTTTCGGCACCAGGACTACCGGTGAAGCCCACGGACTCTCCGACGGTTCTATCACCCCTAAGGCCAACATTTCCCTTAGCTCTGTCTTCAGGTGGTCCCTAACTGCCTCAGGAATACGATAGGGTCTTTGCCGCAGGGGTTTCTGACCAGGTGTTTCCACCTTGCGGACCGCTAAGGTTGTATATCCCGGTGTGGCAGGCAGCATATCGCTTCTTTCCTGTAGCAACTGGGTCACCTGAGTTTTCTGGGGTTCTGTGAGTTTATCCCCTAAAACCACTTGCTGTAGTGTGCTGGGGGTACTACTCAATAAGTCTGGGAGGGGCATATTCTCACGGTCCTCAGTGGCTGGCGCACATATGGCCGCCACTTCCTCTGGTCTCTCCCTGAACTCCTTAAGCATATTCACATGAAAAGTCCGCTTGACCCTTTCATCTGAGAACCGGGCCACCACGTAGGTAGTGTCACTGATTCGTTCCACTACCCGGTAGGGACCCTGCCATGCAGCTTGGAGTTTATCTTGCCGGGTTGGCTTCAAGACTAACACCTTTTGGTCAATCTGGAAGACCCGGTCTCGGGCACCTCGATCATACCAATGTTGTTGGCACCTTTGGGCCGCCTGCAAATTCTCACGGACGAATGCCATGAGTTGTTGCAGCCGGTCCCTCAGCTCCAAGACATAGGATACAATAGGCAACCCATCGGCTCCTACATCTCCCTCCCAATGCTCCCTGATCAAGTCTAGCGGGCCCCGGACGCGCCGGCCATATAGCAATTCGAAGGGGGAAAAACCGGTGGATTCTTGGGGTACCTCTCGGTACGCAAATAGTAGATGGGGTAAAAACTTTTCCCAGTTTTTATAGGTTTCTGTGAAGGTCTTGATCATCTGCTTGAGCGTGCCGTTAAACCGTTCACAGAGACCATTTGTTTGTGGGTGATAGGGGGAATTAAACAGTGGCTTTATTCCACATAGGCGCCAAAGCTGCTGGGTAACCTCCGCTGTGAATTGGGCTCCTCTGTCTGACAAAATCTCTCTAGGGAACCCTACTCGGGAGAATACTTTCATTAGAGCCTCAGCCACAATTTCTGCATTAGTGTTGGCTAGCGCCACCGCCTCCGGGTACCTTGTCGCATAGTCTACTATGGTGAGGATGAACTTTTTGCCGGAGGGGCTGGGTTTACTTAAGGGCCCTACCAGATCTACCGCTACCCTATGGAATGGTTCCTCAATTATAGGGAGCGAGCGCAGTTTGGCCGGGGCCCGATCCCCCCTTTTCCCTACTCTCTGACACACCTCACAAGTCCTGCAAAACTCTCGTACATCTTTGGAGATTCCAGGCCAGAAGAACG
Source organism: Rhinophrynus dorsalis (assembly GCA_037306005.1). NCBI lineage: Eukaryota > Metazoa > Chordata > Amphibia > Anura > Rhinophrynidae > Rhinophrynus > Rhinophrynus dorsalis. The sequence goes on along the minus strand of CM074719.1, from coordinate 163,623,174 downwards.
TTTGCGTTAATCGGTGCCCTGTTTTCCGTAAACCTAAATGGCCTGCCAGGGGAATATCATGGCTGAGGTGAAGTAATTCCCTGCTGTATTTTTGGGGAACAACTAACTGCCGGCGGGGAACCTGTGCCAAACCTGGCCCCTCTCCTCCGGATACTCGGTAGAGTAATCCATGATGCCATTCATGGCTTCACCCCCTTCCCCCTCATTCGGAGTGTCTGCCCTCTTCCTGTACCCCTCTAACGTCGGGTCTGCTAGCTGTTCCCCCTTAAAGTCCTTAGGGTTACCCCAGGCTAGAGGGACTGGAATTGTCTGGCTAGGGGATGGTGTTCTCACCTGTGGTTCTTCACTGTGAGAGGGATCAGTCCTTCGACTTAGTAAGCGGGTGGTCACTGGGTGAGCGGCTTCCTCGATGCGGGGACCAAACTGGGACGTCAGGTCCCCCAAATCATTTCCCAGCAGTACCTCAGCTGGTAGCTCCTGCATGACTCCCACCTCTGCATAGCGGGAATCTGCTCCCCAATCCAAGTGCACTCGGGCTGTAGGCAACTTGTGGATAGCACCCCCAGCCACCCTGACGGCCACGGTACGCCCCGTGCGGTCTGTATTCCTGACTCAGTGCGGTTGAATCAACGTCAGGGTAGCCCCAGTGTCTCGCAAACCCCTAGCAGACTGGCCGTTAATTTGCACAAGTTGTCGGTGATGCGCCCGGTTATCCCTGGCTGCTTGCAAGGGATTTACTTCATGTAGCACCAACCCCAACTCCTCTTCCCCCAGCAGGGTATCCTGCTGTAAACAGTGGACAGCGCCTCTAGCTCCAGTGCCTCGGGCAGGTTTGGGACAGTTACTCTGGCAGTGTCCTACTTGGTTGCAGTTGAAGCAAGTCACTCCTGTCGGCCTGCGGTTGACCGGCCGGCTGGGTCCCGGCCCCTGGGGCACTGCTCGAGACTGCGTACTCCCTGATGTGGCCTGGTTTATTGGTCTTGGAATAAAAGGCACTTTGAGTGCAGCTGGCTCTGGTCTTCTGCCATCCATAAATTCATCCGCCAGCCTGGCAGCCTCTTCCACTGTCATGGGTTTTCTATCCCTTACCCACTCTTTCACCTCTGTCGTTGTCATGTCAAAAAATTGTTCCAGCAACAATATTTGCAGAACATCTTCCAAGGTTTTTGCTTGGCACCCTTTCAACCAGTTGGAGGCAGCCCGGTGCATCCGATAAGCCCACTCCACATGTGAATCTTTAGCTCCTTTCCGTATCCCCCTCAATTTCCTGCGGTAAGCTTCTGGGGTTACGGCGTAGCGGGCTAGCAAGGCTTCCTTTACTCTTTCATAACAGGCTAGGTCATGCTGGGGTATAGCCCGGAAAGCTGCAGCGGCTCCCGCTGAGTTTGCCACTTAACATGGAGGGCCAGTCCTCAGGCTCTAGTCCTTGGATGCCACATTGCCTTTCAAAGTCCTCCAAAAAATCGTCAATGTCATCCTCCCCATCCACGAATGCTTTAAATGCTGCATAGGGTAGCTTCCGACGGTTCCCGATTATTGAACCGGTAACGGATGCTGTCTCCCCCACATGCCCCGAGGCCCGGAATTTGAGTGCCTCTGTAGCTTGAGCCATGATTTGAACGACCAATTCTGGTGCCGGATTTGGTCCCAGTAGCGCAATTCGCCATTTTACATCTTTCTGGAACTCGGTCTCCTCCATGCTTGCGGGGGATGCGGTGCTGGCTTGGTCCGATTCCATCAGTTCTGTTATCAAAACAGATTTTGGCTTGTTACTTGCCACTCGTCCCCTTGCTTCCAGCAAGTCTTTTAGAGTGCTACGTTTCAGCCGGTCGTAGCACTGCTCCATCCACTGCCCGCTTTGTTGCTGAGACCGGCGTCAAGCCAGCGGCTATATCTCCTCCTGGATTCTGGTCTCAGTTTCGGTTGCTGAGACCTGGGTCAAGCCAGCGGCTATATCTCCCCCTGGATGCTAGTCTCAGTTTTGCTGCTGTTTCATCCACTGCTGTCTGCGTTGCTGAGACCGGGGTCAAGCCAGAGGCTATATCTCCCCCTGGATGCTGGTCTCAGTTTCAGTTCCTTGGGATAAGCCGAATCCCGCCTCTTGCCACCAGTTGTAACGTGACGCCTTGTATCATAAGCTGGATACCTCTTTTATAGTTCCTTTCTCCCTCAGAATAACAATCCAATAGTAAACTGACCCTCCTGTTCCCAAACATCAGCCGAGACTTGATGAAGGGAAGAACTCTCTCTTAGTGACTCAAATACACAGGTTATATACACTACAGAGACTCTTATCTAGATCAGCATGCAAACGAATACTTGGGACAGTGTTTCTATGCTTGACCAATCAGTCACCAGCATCCTTATCAGGATAAGAATGCAGATTAAGACTTGAAATCATACATTCTTAACTGGCTCATCAATAACCTCCTCTGATTGGTCAAGGAAGCACAGCAGGAATCAATTAACATTCCTTTTCACATACCTGGAGTAGAGTGGAAGCAACGCCCAACCCCCACCATCTCTACACTCCAGAAATGTATTGGAAGCAACTCAGTCTATGGATGTTAGTCTTTTGGATAGAAATAGTCTCTAACACACCAATATCTCCCATAGTCACCACAGTTCTGTCACAATAGATACAACTGACTGCTGTGTAAGTTAATTTGTTAAACAAATGTAGAGCCACTTATTTCTGTCACTCAGTTCCCTTTTATCTGTGATCAGACCCTTTTGCATGGGATGCACAATGCACTCTGGTTTCTGCTGTCCCCTGCATCTTGCCCTTTAGTTCTACCACAGATCACCAGTCATAGCCTGTCACTGTTCATCAGAGCCTAGAACTAAGTTCTCCCTCTTAGTTCTGGGCCCCAGTGAACATTGTAGGCTGGAATTAAAGTGCAAGTTCCATGTGACATCAGGGAACTGTGTGCAAGCCAGAGTTCACAGATGGGCAATGTCACAACTGAAGGCTATAGGACTTGCTGATACAGTGGGGAGAATATGGGAGTAACATAGTAACATAGTAAATTAGGTTGAAAAAAGACACAAGTCCATCAAGTTCAACCTTCGCCTCAAACCTCAGTAGCTGAGAATTTTATAGCTTTCCTGCTACCAATTAAATGTCTTTATCAGACCTTCCTGATCAGCCTACTGATAAACAGTATAACTCTCTATGTTCCCTTTTGAAAGAAATGTATCTAATCTTCTCTTAAATGTATCCATTGTATCTGCCATAACTACCTCCCTGGGCAATGAATTCCACAATTTGACAGACCTTACCGTAAAAAAACCCTTCCTCTGCTGAAGTTTAAACCTCCTTTCCTCTAATCTCAAGGGGTGTCCCCTGGTCACCTGATCAGGCCTTGGAATAAATAGCTCACCGCAGAGATCCTTGTATTGACCTCTCATATACTTGTACAATGTGATAAGGTCTCCTCTTAGTCGTCTTTTCTCTAGAGTAAATAAACCAAGTTTGTTTAGTCATTCCTCATATGTCAAGTCCTCCATTCCCTTAATTAATTTTGTTGCTCTCCGCTGTACCCTCTCTAGTTCTAGTATATCCTTTTTCAGAACCGGTGCCCAAAATTGCACTGCATACTCAAGGTGAGGTCTTACCAATGATTTGTATAATGGCAAAATAATGTTATCCACTCTTGCTTCCATACCTCTTTTTATGCAAGACAGGACTTTGTTTGCCTTTGCTACTGCTGTTTGACACTGGTCACTGTTTCCAAGTTTGTAGTTGACAAGGATACCCAGGTCTTTTTCTAGCAATGAGTCACCTAAAATGATTCCATTAAGTTTATAAGTAGCCTTGGGATTGTTTCCTCCCAAATGCATGACTTTACACTTCCCCACATTAAACTTCATATTCCACGTTTGCCCAATCTGACATTGTATGTAAAAGGGTTAACGCTACCAGGGGTCTGGTATTGTTAACCCTTTCACTTCCAACCACCAAATTAACCCCTGAAATCCCTCCTGCACTATCACCCCAGTACTACAATTGGTTGCCACCACCAAGACTTTATATCTGGGTGTCTTAGATTACCCCAAAACCAACAGAAATACAGTATAAAATCACCTTAATAATCAGACATATATAACTAACTCTTTAGTAACGTGTGCTACCTGAGCTTCCTTCAGAGTAGTGAATTCATATTAGAGAACAGAGACTGATTAATTGAACATTTAATCTGAAAAAAGATTTCACAGTGCTGGTTACAAAGATACAGAAATAAAGGACATACAGAAATAAAGATTACACATTGGCAAAACAGTCCATAAAATAGAATGGGAGAAACACAAGAAATCCTTAAATACAATTACCAATATTTTGAGAGTCCTTGCGGGAACTTCCGATGGTATATCCCCTTCAGTTGTTACAAAGAAATTCACCTTTTTTATCCACAAACCCATATTAAATATGAGTCCGCAGTTGCTTCTAAGAGGCCAAACCCCCTGACAGTTTACGCCCCACTCAATCAGACCTTTCAGGGATGTTACTGCTACCTGAAAAGTTATAAGGCTTCCCAAAACATGCATCCCACATCACACGTCCATAATGTTATAATAATCATATTCCTCATATCTGTGTGAATATCTGGACACCAAACATGCTGGGTCTAACTGGTTGCAAAGTGGCTATTCTTGTAACTCATAGTAGGAACACCTTCCCCTGGCATGTTTGGTACCCACCACAAAGGTAAAACCTGGGCCTATTAAACCTTTTTACACTATATATACATGTTCTCCCTATTTCAGGTTATTTGGGTGTCGCCTGGATGAACTTCCATCAAGGCAGAGTGCCCAATACCTTTTTTGTCCCTTACATCCTGCTCTGGTGATTTACTCATTCAGTTTCTGGTGATGTTATCTACTCAGCTAATTTAGCTAACACTTTAAAAGGTACAATAAAATACACAAGGTAAACAAATTATACATACCAGGGCCCTGAAAGGGCAAACTCATGCCTTGGCATGACAGGCAAGGAGAGATAATCTAACATAAGTGCTAGCTAGGGGAAGTGAATGTGTATTTTAATACATTGAAATGTGTTTTTGAATGGGTTAAATTGTGGGATTGTGAGATCCAGCGATTTAACTAACATGGTTGTTTTGGTAGCCACTGGAGCCATCATGTTGTTCTTTAATGACAAACACTGGCCCTGTATTATATGAAAAGTTCATCCCTTCATTCAAGTGCTGGTAAAAGCTTCTAAAGCTCTCCCCCTAACTTTCACTGGCTTGGTCTTCAAGCCCAGTTTGACATCCCTGTGAATGTTATAGTAGTGACACCCAAAGGGGTAAATAGGAGCTTTCATTTGTATTCATCAACAAACAGAGAGGAGAGAAGAGAAAGGAATAAAAGGTTGATTATTCTTTTTGTGCCCATGAGTGAATCTTGGCCAACATATGAGCATAATTATAAAGGTAAAGTGAATAATGTATATTTTTTTTTAATAGGGAACAAGTACGCATTATCATTTATTTAAAGGGACAGTGCCACCTAGAAGAAAAACACATCGTTTTTTTAATTAAATACATAATTGGATGGTTTATCTCTGACACTATTTTTGAGATTTTTGACTTTTCTGGATTTCTCCAAAGATCTCAGCTCATCTGGTTTCCGATTCCTTCTGCCCTTCCTGTACACCTCCCACTTATCATCAGAAGCTAGCCCACTGATGGGAATGTGGGGAAAGAGCATTAACTCAAAGGTCTGGGTTCAATTTGAGGAGCTGACATCACTCGAGTAAGAGTAAAGACTCTGCCTTTTGCCATAGCAATGCAAGAAACGTAAAGAAATAGTAATACTTCAGTTTTACTGTCCCTCAACTTGCAGCCCTTAAAAAACTGAATTAAACGAGCCCAGTAGCACCTCTCAAACTTTTATGGTTTGAGAGATATCCACTTTCAAACTTCCCTGACGCCAGCGTTCTAGCTGACAGCAGGGGAATCTGGTCCCTGAGCAAGAGGAGGCTCTTCAGCAGAGCCAAGATCGTGTTATGGAAGAAGAAATCCTTCACTGAAATGGTCTTCTACGTGTGCTTGGTTTGCAGTTTCATTGAAATTTTTCTTCTTTTCTTCTTCCATAACACGATCCCTGCTCTGCTGAAGAGCCTCCACCGGTCCCGGGACTGGATTCCCCTGCTGTCAGCTAGAACGCTGATGTCAGGAGAGAGGGAACTTTGAAAGCAGATATCTCTCAAACCATAAAGGTTTGAGAGATGCTGCTGGGCTCGTTTAATTCAGTTTTTTAAGGGCTACAAGATGAGGGATAGTAAAATTGAAGTATTACTATCCCTTTAATAAATTGCCTTTTTTTATGTGAATATAAGAGATGCGAGGACCAGGAAAAGGCCACATATTTGACATTTCTCCCTATAACATGCTACTATAGTTATTCCAGTTTTGTTCTAGGAGGCACTGCACCTTTAAATTAGACTTGCATCACCTTGGATGCTAGAAAGGCTATCCATTTCAGACCTTGTGCGCAATTTAAATCAGTGGAAATGTATAATTGCTCTATGAGATGCAGTTGTTTCCCCAGAATTGCTAACCTTTTGACGTTATAATTATGACCTCTTACTGCATATCCTACAGGCTGATTTATAGAAACACATTACATCTCCCTGTGACAGTTAAAGAGTTAATCACGCACCTTTGTTAGCCTGCCGGCAATACATTCCTGAAGAATGGGTTACTGACTCTTAAACTGATCCTGTCATTCAGAAGTGATGTGAGATTGAAAAATAGTGTTCTGTACATTGTTCTTGCAAATTGCCAGAAAATGTGCGGATTAAAGTTCCACGTGAATCCCAGGGTCAACTTAGTTCCATCCCAGCTAGCTGTGTGGTGCAGAGTTTAACCTAAGTTAAAGGAATAGTATTACTTAAAAATAACTTATCCCTACTTTGTAGACCTTAAATAAAGAAGAAAACCCGTATGGTTTGAGAGATAACTGCTTACAAAGTTCTCCCCTGCCTGATGTCAGCGTTCTAGCTGACAGCAGGGAAATCCGGTCCCGGGACCGTTGGAGGCTCTACAGCAGAACAGAGATTGTGTTAATGAAAAAGAAATCCTTCACTTAAAAGGTATTCTTCATGTGCCTGCGAACCAAGCACACGTAGAAGACCTTTTTAGTGAAGGATTAACTCGATCTCTGCTCTGCTGCAGAGCGCCCGGCTGATCCCAGGAGAGGATTCCCCTGCAGTCAGCTAGAATGCTGATGTCAGGCAGGGTAGAACTTTGTAAGCAGTTATCTCTCAAACCATAAAGGTTTGAGAGATGCCACTGGGGACATTTTTCTTCTTTATTTAAGGACTACAAAATAGGGATACGTAATTTTTAAGTATTTTAAGTCCTCCTTATGTTGAATATTTTCTTATGTTCAGTCAAATGACAATTGCGGTACTTTTTTCTATGAGAGACCCACACATACCATATGTCTTTTTTTTTCAGCAGACCCTAAAGTTTAACTCTTTGAATGCCAGAGGGTTAAAATGACACCATTGATTTGTGGATGCTATCAAAGGAGACTGAAGAATATTTGCCCTGTTCATTGAAATTCCAGTAGAATTAATTATAACAATTATGCATTTAATTATTTAATTAGAAAGTGTTTTACCAGGAAGACTAAACTGCAATTTCTCCTGATTTCAAATATGCCCTTGGGAGATTTTACAGTGCAGTGTTACATAATTATATAAATACTCCCTATATTCCACCAGCAAATACATACAGCAGGCATGTAAAACCAAATATAGCATGACTCCCCTACTCTGCTGTGGCTGTTCTGATAATGAGCCTCTAGCTTACCCTTTGAACAGAGGTGCCAAAGTTCAATCCTCAGGAGCTACCAGTGGTCCACAATTTAAGGATTTCCATGCTTGAGCACAGGTTGGGTTCTAGAACATTAGAACTCCCATCATCCCTAACCAGCCAATAGCTGTAGAGCCAAGGGTTGCCTAGCCCTACTGGCTAGGTGACAGGAAACCAAGATCTAAAATGGAATTTGGACCAGCAGGGCCACTCTGTAGTTAAAGGGATAGTAATATTTCCCTATACAACGCTGCAATCCTTCTTTATAGTGCATAATACTGATAGTTTATGTTAGTAATTCAGAATGTGTTATAAATCCCCTAAAATAATATTATGAATTATCCCCCTCACGTCCCTTATACTTACGTCATCCTTCGAGCCTCGGAGCTGGAAGCGGATGGCAACGTGGGACAATATTCTTTCAGTATACAGAAAAACCGGCCTTCCTTCATTAAGGGGAGAGGGTTTACCTTATACTGAATGACTGCAGATTGTACCTCGTAGCTCTCTGTCCAGTCAAGTGACTAGATTGCAGATCTCAGGGGATGTGGCCTGGCATTGTGAAAAGGGGCATAAGGGGGGATAATTGATAATATTATTTCACAGGATTTATAACGAATTCAGCATTACTAAGTGACTGATTGATTTATGCACTATAAAGAAAGATTGCAGTGTTGTTAATAGGGAATCATTACTATCCCTTTAAAATGAGAAATCCTATAGAGGGATGTAGTTTATTAGCTTGGGAACCTTATCAGGACAGAGGGCTGCACGTTTAACATTCCTGGCATACAGCTTTAAGGTCCATGTTTAATAAACCACCTATATTGGAGGTGAGCAATTACATTTTTACATTTTATAAGGCTTCTATCCCCTTAAATGCTAGAAGGGTCTCCAACTTGTTGCATTGCAATGCATTGGAGCGCTCTCTAGCATTCAAAAGGTTAAAGTGATAGCAATGTCTATGTAAAATGAGTTGTCTGAGTCTTCTGTATATTAAAAGGAACAGATTGCGCTATGTCTAAGTGCTTACTTTGTAATTCAAATGTTATGAAGCACTGAATATCCACAGCCCGCCCCTTCTCCCCACCTCACTTAGATAATGCAGGCTGGTCGGGACGGATACAGCGAGGGACAAACTTCAGTAAGCAAAGGGAAATCCTGCCATCCTTCGTCAAGGGGGCAGTATTTCCCTTATACTTACTGAAGTTTGTCCCTCGCTGCAGTTGTCGAGTCGTACGACCAGATCTCAGATTCTGTGGGAGGCGGCCAGAAAGGGGAGGGTGGGGGATCTTCAGTGCTTCATAAGTTTTTCACTACAAAGAAGTAAGCGCTTAGACATAGTGCAATCTGTTCCTTTTAATATACAGAAGACTTGGGCAACTAATTTTACATAGACATTACTATCATTTTAAAAGTACATTTAAATGAATTGGAATTTTTATTTGACTGCTATGATGCAGTTAGTTTTCTCCAAAATCGCACATCTATATCTTATTGATTAGAACCCTATGTTGGGTACTATCTTGCTTTTCCAAAATACCATATTTAGGATTTTACATATGGGACTGCCTACAAAAAGTGCAATACTTCCCAACATTTCAAGTGGCCAAAGAGGGACACTTTTGTTTTAGGTGTGTTGCTGAGGGCATGGCTGATGAATGGAGCATTACAGAGAATGCTAAGATTCTTTATAACCTGTTGACACCTGTTTGTGTATTTTATTTATGCAGACTATAAACACATACACTGAAGTTTAAACAAATATTAATGTGAATTTTATTGCTGTGAAGCAATGTGATACACTCCTATACTAGGCTGACCAGACCTCACCTTTAACCGGGGACACACAGGAAATAGGCATATTTTAGGACTGCACTGAAATCAAAGCAGCCCTGCAGTATGTATTTTTCATGTGTGTCCCCGGTTAAAGGAGAGGTCTGGTCACCCCCCTCCCCACACACACACACACACACACACACACACACACAGTCTGAGAGTCTGATCTCATAAAAAGAGGCACACCAGGTTTGGAAAGAGGGACAGAGGGATTTTGGTCTCAGAGGCATATTTCTCCTAAAAGGGGACACTTGGGAGGTGTGAATTAGCAAATAAAAATATAAAGTTTAGAAGGAAGGCATATATATTATGCAAAAAGGTAGGGCTATGCTTTTAAAAGGCTATTGTTACAATAATAGTGTCCTATTGGCAGATCAACTCCTCTGTAAGCAGACCTGCCATTGAAGCTCGGGCTGCACTGTGAGCCTTGGCAGATCAAAGAGAAAGCCAAACAGAAGAGAGAGAACATAGTGCTCTTCTACTGATATTGTGAGAGCGTCTGACCTGCGTGACTTCCAGTCTCACAGTTCAGAGTCATACGGATTCAACCCACCACTCCTCATATTCTGAATGAGATTTCTATTCCTCCACTAACACTATAAGGGGCAGTGAGTCATCAACTTCCAGGTTGCATCGAGCCCCACTGCTAGCCCAGGGGTTTTCTGACTCACTTAAATGGCTGACTAGAGTCATACTGGTGCAAGGCAGTCCAGGAGCAGACTTGGTAAAAAAACAATATGGTCTTTAAACCCTATATTTGTTGGATTTCCTGTAATTTGACAGTATAGGTTAGATAAACATATTTTTCTGAATTAAATAGCATAATGACATATCTACTGTTAACAGCTTCCTTACATTTTGAGCTCATCTTTATTATCTACTGACCATTTCATCCTGACCACTATTTTAAGAACTATTTGTTGATTTTTCAAGTTTATTTCTAAGGCTGCAACTATGATATGGCAGTTTTGGATTTTAATGTAATATCTTAAGAAAATATTTTTTGGAATGTTTTCTATGAGTTATACTTTATGGTCCGATGTGATTATTAACAGACTGCATGCTTGTAGAGGTTGGAGACCTATTTAACATCCAAGGGAAATAATGGTCATACCTGAGAACTTTTTGATCTGGGCTCCTCGGAGGGGACTCCTGTGGTGCCGCTGAGGGGAGAGAAATTACACGATTCATGTCATAAAAGGGGTGGGGCTTAATTGTGAGTGGGAGCGGAGTTTGTAAAACATAAAAAAATAGGCAGAGTAGACTGGAGAAAGAAGAAAAGAGGCCGGGGAGTGGGAGGAACAGGGTGGGGAGGAGCACAAGTGGGCATAGTTTCATCAGAAACTCTCCGCATCCATAAAATCAGACTCTGCCCCTGAGACCCGGTAATACAGAGTCAAAACCACAGTCTCCAGGGCAAAACCGGAGAGTTCCCAGCTGTGATTATGATGGTAATCCTGTTTAAGCCTTTGAGTGCCAGAGTTGCTTTGTAATCCATTGCGTACACCTCTGTCACTTAAAAGTTTAAAGGGATGCTTAATATTCAAAAAAAATGCAGGGTATGAAAAATAAGGTCTTAAAGGGGAATTATAACTTATTACATGGGTGTCAAACATATTGCCCACGGGCCAGAACTGTCCCCCAACCCACCACACTGGCTAGCAGCATAGGGAGGATCTCCATATGGAGTGGCTTACAATGCTGCCCCCAGCCATTACATAAGTTAGGTAGGGCAGACTAGCAAGCAAGTCCCTTCCTTCATTACATCCTATATAATAATTCGCTAAGGTTTGTCAGAAGTCATCATACGCAGTAGAGTCGGCTGCGCGCTCTTTAGTCATGCGCAGTACAGACTGCCTGCGCCATGGCTGTTACAGAGCAGGGCTCTCCTAATTCAGACCGGAGTCTCACAGAGAGGACTCCGGTCTGAATTTGGAGCTCTTCGCTCCATATCAGCCACGGAGCAACCACTCTCTATTGCTCATGCCTACAGAGGTGGAACTGTGGCCCATGTAAACGGGCCTTTCAACTTGTCTAACAATAACCCTGCATAAACAATCCGACAGCAAGATCAAATGTATAGGGTTATTTTTTGTCCCTTGGCATCTCTAGAGCTTACTAAGAAGCACTCTGAGCTTCTCTCTCACTGGAACTAGAAGCCAAGTGTGAGAGGAACTAAGAGGTCACAAGTGATGGCAGCACCAATATGGCAATGCTGGATGACAAGAGGTAAATGTTTTTGTTCCTCCCTTCTCCTTGTAATTTTCCTCTTGGATTTCCTCTCCTTTTCACCTCACTGTGCACCCTTCTCCTTTTTACACTTCCCTATCTTGCACACCTCCTTCTCACTTGCATGTCTCTCCCATTCATCTTCCCCTCTTTTTGCCATTTTCTCCTTTTCATCTCCATCTCACTTGCATGCTTCTCCTGTGCACACCTATCCCTCCTGTGCTCACCAACCCTCCATTTTCCAATCACCTGCACACTTCTCCCTCCTTTTGTGTGTAGGCCTGTGAATGTGTGTAGTACACACTCATATACACACACATACATACTCATATACATGCATACACTCATGTAAACATATACAAACATTTCAATTTAGTGTTTTATTTTCATTGGCCAGGCTGTGTGGCCCTCAAAAGGAGCAGTGCAGTCCAAACAGGCTCTCTTTCAGAATACATTTCACACCCCTGCCCTACTAATGATTGTTTTTTTTAACTGAAGAAAATACTGTACTTAGATATGTGTTCTTCGTACATCAGTCAGGTATATCGGTTTCCATTTAAGCTCTGCTGTAGTCTGTAGATGGATATAAATATTTTATAACCTTGATAATGTTTATATCAGTTTACAGGGCTGTAGATGTTTCTTTATTTTTTTGTTTTGTTTTTTTTGCAAAGGCTAATCTCATTCAGACTGATAAAGCCTATTAGATTAACTATATACAGACCTGAAATACAGTTAAGAAAATTCAGAAAACTGTAGATACTATGAAAATAAAATGCACTTGACTCTATGAAGAACATCAGTCAGTTATTGACCTACCTGGGCTTAAATAGGGATATCATTAAAACCTAACCTGTTGATGTGTGGAGGACTGAAACTGAAAATCATTGCATGGAGAACACAAACTGTATGCCTATGTTTACACCAGAGACGCAGGTACATCCAGTAAGTCTGGTATTCACAAGCAAGGCCCAAGCCAAGCCATTTGGCTCTAGTTAGGAAGCTGTACTTCTCCAGAATGAATTACCCATTCCTTATTCCTCTTTAAAGGGATAGTAACACTTCATTTTAACTTTATTTTATTTTGTAGGCATTAAAAAAACATGAAGAATGATATAAGTCTTATCTCTCAAACCTTTATGGTTTATGAGATATTCACAAGCAAAGTTCCCCTCCCCGCCCCTTTTTCCTAGTGTAAGCCATCTCTTCTCAAATGTGAGTCTGGTTGTATGACAGGACAGATAACAGAAGGGGACAATTTTCTTTGTATGAAAACAATGAAAGCCCTTCCCCCCTTGACAAGTTTTTCAGCTTTTTCCATTATCTTAATTGAAGATTGTCCCTCTCTGCAGTCTACCTGGGCATCTCCCTTCTGATCTGGTTGAACAGGGAAGGGATACTTTGTTTGTGAATATCTCTTAAACCATAAAGGTTTCAGAGATAAGACTTATATCATTCTTCATGTTTTTTTAATGCCTACAAAATAAAATAAAGTTAAAACGAAGTATTACTATCCCTTTAAACCCTTTCAGAGCAGTATGTGTGTGAAAATTTGTGTGCACTGGAGACCGTCCACATTTTCAGCATTTTTGCTGTCTGTTACCTGTAGGTAACTTTCTGGTTATATATAGAATACAATATATATTTAAAATTTTCAGAACAAACTGGGCCTTCCTATGCAGAATGACAAAGCAAGGGCATTTTGCTAAAAATTTGGGTTTACCAGAAAGTTTTTAGACATTTACACTAAAGTCAAAATTTACTGTACAAGAAGCTTTGTGTAACAAACAAAATAAGTTTGAAATATTAATGCCACATATTGCCTGAGTACACGGATACCCGATTTACGAGTGTGTACATTAGTGTGTGTATATTACACACATTCACAGATATACATATGGAAGGAAGGGTGAGCAGGGAATAGTGAAGCAGAGAGAGAAGTGTGCAAAGGAGGAAAAGGTTGGAGGGGGAGGTGTTCAAGAGAGGGATAGGTATGCAAGTGACAGTGAGATGAAAGGGAGAGGCTGGAAAGGGGGGAGGGGAGATGAATGGGAGAGGCATACAAGTGAGAGATGGAGATAAGGGGACTTGTGCAACAGTGGAAATCCCAGGGGGAGATGAAAGAGAGAATAAAAACTTACCTTCTGTCACCCAACATTGGCAGATTGGTGTTGCTCCTCCTGTGACCTCTTAGCGCCACATACACAACTCCAGTGCGAGTGATGATCAGAGAGCTTCTTATTATCTGTAGAGATGCCAGGAGACAAAAAATCTTTACATACGATCAGACTGTGGTGTTTGCTTGAGCAGGGTTATTGTTAGATGTAATGCATGTGGGACTTGCTTGCTAGTCTTCCTTCCCTGAGTGGTGTAATGACTTAGAGCAGCATTGGAAGCCTCTCTGAATGGAGTTCCATTCAAATATAACCTCCCCCTATTTTTCTGGGGCACTGTGGTGGGCTTTACAAAAGGGCTTGTGGGACTAGATCTGGCCCTTGGGCCATATACTTGACACCCCTGACTAAAATAGTGATGCTTATAAACTAAGATTAACACGATAATCTAACATTTCAAAAACTCTCATAGAATAAAATGGGACTTTTATCCCATTGAATGCTAACAGTTTCAAATGAATCGAACCGTGTTTTGATAACCTCCACTGCTTTAACCCCTTATCAACCGGCCACGCGACCACATGACCGATAGTTAAGGACCATGGAGGGTTTTTTTGGGACAAAATGGATTCAGGGGTCCCCGAGCAGCTAGCAATGTTAGTGTTCCTTTAAATGAATGGTATCCTTTTATTTTGACTTTACAGATTCTGCAGGTGTATAATATGAAAAGTAAAATTGCCTGTACTACCACCCTATAAAAAGTTGCCACCCAATAATTAGGCATATAGTGACTAGCTTCTTAATACTGCTATTATCCTTCCACAAGTACCTCATTTTGAAGTAATCCAATTTTCTTCAGAGACTGACGGCCAGTCATCTTGCTGTAGAGCAGTCTGCGCGCCTGCGCTGTCAGTATCTTCTGGTGCCTTTTGGCTCCATGCAATGCCTCCTAGGAGGGACTGGGACAGACAGCACAGGTGCGCAGACGTCTCTGAGCAAGATGTCTGCGTCCAAGCCTGGCCGTCAGTCTCTGAAGAAACTTGGATTACTTCAAAACACGGTACTTGTGTAAGATAATAGCAGTATTAAGAAGCTAGTCGCCATATGCCAAATTATCAGGTGGCAACTTTTTATAGGGTTGTAGTTCTGCTTTAATTATATTATTTTTTCATCTTCACCTATATATTTTTTTTTACACTTTTATGTTCCTGACAGTGAGGTCATTGAATTTCTGAATCCAGGGAGTTCTCTGTCTTTGATAGTGAGAGTAAGATATGTATTCAATGTTGTAGGTGTACTGATGGATTTGTATGCTGTAATGACTTTCTTTTCTACACTGTTTCACTTTCACAGAATATTTTCTGGAAATAAAAATCAGATATCTCCCTGTAAGGGACATATAAGTGAAAAGAAATAAATAAATAATAAAGGTAAAGCTTAAAAATTAATTAAATGAAAAGTTCCTTTAAGATCATACATTATAAGCTTAATAGGCTGAGTCCTTTGTAGCTCAAAGCAAACAGCAGAAATGTAATAGTGTTGGCAAATAGTGCATATGAAAGGGAATAAAGCAGACTATTCTGTACAAAGCATCAGTGATAGGGTGGGTAGTTTATTGTTTCCTAAACAATGCCCTCAGCTCCTGTGTTCTTGCTGATATTGCTCCTGCAATTGTATGTGCCATTGTTTTGGTCAGAATCTGATTGCCCCATGAATATGTTTACTTACATGTTGCATATCTGTCTGATATTTATCTCTAAAAGGGGCAAATAACTATATATAGTTATATATATAATATTATAATGTGTGTTTGTGTGTGTGTGTTTTTAAAGCTTAGTTCGTTTTTTCTAGTGAATATCTAATACTCGTATCTGTGGGTGTAGTAGCATTTTAAATTTACAGCACTAGTAGTATAATTCCCCTTCAGGACTTCTCCCCAGATCTAGTGCTTTGATCTATTGGCTTCTGTGACTTCACCCCCACCTACACAGCCAATAGGAATGAGGCTGCCACTGGCAGGAGGTGAGAGAAGCTTGAGGAACATCTGTACAACTAGGGCTAGAAATGAATAATGCTACTATTTCCAGAGCTGGGAGCATCTGCAACTAACTAATAAAAAGCTGAGCTTTGACATTTTTTTCCTCATTAATATTCTTGTAACAACTTGGCTGCTAGAGACATTGAAGCACTGAGTTGTAGACATAGCATTCCTCTCATTTTTCATCTTGTTAACATTGGAATATCATTCAGTAATTGTTGGGAATGTTTTTTCTGGTCTGTAAGCCATCACTAATTTATACCTTGACCTGATATGTCTGACATTGATGTGTTTATTGTAATTTACTCATGTTGGTGCTTTCACTCTGATAAATTACAGATGTTGCATCTCTTATGGTGTCCTCTGAAATGACGGGAAAGACTATTTCTGCAAATTATAGTTTGGCTTAGTTCAAACTGGTGTGTCAAAAAGCTCTACTTTGTGGTGCTGATCAAAAGACTTACCTGCTCTGGCCCTGTGCCCTCCTGGTGAACCTATCAATGGCACTCTGTGTGATCATCCTTGTGAATAATCTGCACAGAAGGCACCTAGGCCTCCATGCATTTTTACTCTGCTGAAAACTCCTTGATTTTTAAGTTGGACTCAGGAAAGCTTCAATAAGCTTTCTGGTAGGTGGCAAAATGTCCCATAGGAACAGCCCGTTATGCAGCAATGCAATGTAATTACAGCCATTTAGAGACGCATAAGGAACTCTGCTCACAAAACCTCAAATTTTAAGTAAGCCTTAAAGGAGCAGTAAACCATTGTATCAAAAATATATGGAGTTTTTTCCTGCTCATTTTCTGTTTATTCCAAAGTTATTACAGCTAATGCATGTCTATACATTAAATGGATAGTATGGCCCAATTTTTACTAAAATATATCTTGTAGCTATTAAAAAAATGAAACAATGCCCCCAGTACCATCTCTCAAACCTTTATGGTTTGAGAGATATTCAGCACTAAAGTCCCCCCTCCCTCCCCTTTCACTGATGTCAGTGCTCTAGTTGACTGCAGGGGAATCCAGTCCTGGGACCGGAGGAAGCTCTTCAGCGGAGCCGAGATCTCCAGATAGAAAAATAAATACTTCAATGGAATGGTCTACAAAGTGTGCATGCCAACCAAGCACAATTCCAACTATTCAGCTAGTTGACAACTATGATTCTCCAAATGCTGTTGAAATAACTCCCACAATTCTCAACTAGCCAATGACTGGCTCACGATGATTGATTATGTAATTCTGCAACAACTGGAGGGCCTCTGTTTCACACCCCCAACATGCGTACACTTTAGGATATGGTGAAGTAATTCCTTGGGAGTCTAAAATAACACCTTAACACTTTGAGTACCAGAGTATTACTCAAAGCATTGTGCGTTGTGTATCACTCTTGCACTCAAAGGGTTAATTTCTAGAGAGGCCTCCAACAAGTTGCTTTGCAATATATTAAAGCGCTTTCTCACATGTAAGGGGTTAAAAGCCTTATTTAAATAAGTATAAGCTGCATTTGTTTTGGCTCAAAATTGCTCATCGTTTGCCATTATACAGCTCTCCAAGTGCTCATAGTGAAAAAAGCAATTAAATTACACCAAAGTACTTCAGTGATTCTTTGCTTTCAGTAGAGAGGGATACCAGATATTTTGGAATGTTATCTTTCAGATCATTCAGTTTGATTTATCCTTCTTTGATGATAGAGGTGTCTCCAGTTTATGTGTCCAGCATTAATAATCTACACTGAGACCTCATACAAGGAGTAATCACCGCTTTGAGGTGCACCTGGAATCACTCTTAAAGGGATAGTAATAGATTGTTTGCAACGCAGCTCAATTTGTTCAACAGAAGGAAAAGTACTGCCGGCTGATCCTCTTATTCTCCACAACTGTACAGTTATGCTGTAATTTTATGCTGACGTTTACCCCTCTCTGATGCCACCTATCCTCAGATCTGAAGTCCGGCCGCTTGACCAGACAAATCACAACGAGGGACAATCTTCCTTCAGTTAGTCAAAGGAAAAACTTCCCTTGTTGTTGAAGGAGGGCAGGTTTTTCCTAATGCTAACTGAAGATTATCCCTCGCTGTGATCCACTGTCGAATCTCAGCCTAAAATGCTGATGTCAGGAAATGGGACTGGAGGGTTAAATTTCAGCATAAAATTATATCGTAACTGTACAGTTGTGGAGAATAAGAGCATCATCTGACAGTGCTATGCCTTATGTTGAACAGACTGAGCTGCATTGCAAATGATCTGTTATTATCCCTTTAACAAATTCTCTGGATCTGCCTTAAGACTCAGTTTTATAGAATTACTGGGTCTTTATGGACAGAAGCTGATTATCCAGTGGTTGTGAGTTTCCTCTGAACTCTGCCACTTCTTCTCCTCTTCACCATGTTCCTCCTACTTCCTGCCCACTTATCCTCCATCCCACCCTGTTCTTCCCACTACCCACCCACGTTATGACACAAGGAGGATAAGTCCGCACACCTGATTAAACTCCATCACCTTTATGAAGGGAATCTCATAATTTACATCCCCTGGTTCCGGCACATGAGCCCTCTCTGGAGGTTCAAGAGGATAAACTTCCCAGGTATGCTTATGGCTACTCACATAAGCCTGTGAAGTATAACAGATTAAATACATTTTTCTCTTTCAGGAATAGTCAGATATCAGTAAGCTTGCTCCTAACATGCTACCAATCAGTTGACAGATGTAAACAAAGGGAGCATGGTTGTCAGTTCCACTGTAACCCTTGGAGTTCTCTGGAGCACTGGAACACAGGATTGCTTTAGAGCCTACAACTCCTCTCATCAGATAATTAGAGACATGTTAGGAGCAGGCTTACTGATGTCTGACAGCTCCTGTAAGGGGAAAGTTGCTATATGTTGTGTATGTAAGTAGCTGCTTGGCTGTTTTGATTCTAGTCCATAAAAAAGTAGGCAATACACTAGTGGTTGTACCTTGTCTCTCCCTTTTGTACCTTTGTGAGTGTTGTCTAACGCATTTTTGTACAATTCATAGGACACTCTACTGGCACTCGAAGAGTTAAAGTGTCACTATACAATTTGCTAGTTAGAAAGCTATGGCAAGATCTCCAGATTACCAGCATGAGAGAGGCCAGTTTGCATAC
This sequence comes from Rhinophrynus dorsalis, assembly GCA_037306005.1. Lineage (NCBI taxonomy): Eukaryota > Metazoa > Chordata > Amphibia > Anura > Rhinophrynidae > Rhinophrynus > Rhinophrynus dorsalis. The sequence continues at coordinate 163,604,006 of CM074719.1, read as the reverse complement.
CTGGGAACTTTTTGTTGTGGACTCCCCGAAGAGAGGAGCCTTTGGTGCCGCTGGGGGAGAAAAATTATGCAATTTGTGTCAAAAAGGGGTGGGGCTTAACTGTGAGTGGGGGCGGAGCTTACAAAATGAAAAACAGTATACTGAATAAGCTGGAGAAGTAGGAGAAGAGGCTGGGGAGTGGGAGGAACACAATGGGAGGAGCGGATGTGGGCAGAGTGGCATTAGAAACTCCCCACATACGGAGAATCAGCTTCTGCCCCGGACAGCCGGTAATTCGAATCTAAAACCGGGGTCTCCTTGGCAAATCCAGAGAGTTTCCAGCTATGCCAGTTTGTTTCTGTGAGCTCTGACAGCATCACCAGCTACTGATACATAACCACAGGGATATGATAATAAAGACAGCCTAGTGTATACAACAAAATGGATTCAGTTCCAGTTCAGCACAATATTACCAATTCACCTCTTATTGAATCTTTATTTTCCCATAGCCTGTTAGGGGGCCATGAAGATAGGATTAGGAACCACTGCTGTGGAGACCTAGCATTCAAGGTTTTAAAAGCTCCATTTAAATCAATGTGAATTTTTAGATCTCTCCTCTTGTGCAATTGGTTTGCTCCAGAATTCCTTCACTTTTTTTTGAACATATGGCCCTTAGTCCTAACAGTAGAAGACACAGGGTTGGTAAGACAATACATGACCAAACGAGATGCACAGTCCTGCAGATTTCCTGTGAGAAGTAATGGGTTTCTTTTTTTGGAACCACTGCAAACGTCATTTCCTTTTGAAAAGATAGCTTGTACAAAATAAAACAAAAACAGGAATTCCCTTCTTACTCTAGCCTACAACCGAGAGATTTAGTACTCTTATCTGTAATTGTCCTGTCATATGAACTGCTGAAAACTGAGGTTATTAAAATACACATCTTCGGCACTGAGTAAAGCTTAACCTTTGAGTGGCAGAGAGATACAATGTCTTGGATAACTCTCTGACACTGACAAGAATTGAAAATAGATGACTACATATTTCAAATGGACTGGTGTGGTTTCAACTTGGGTTCCAAATAACTGGTTCAAAACTTTTTTTTTTTGAAAGGAGCAGTAAAGTTTCTTTATGGAAAAAAAAAAAATTGGTTTTCCTGCTGATTAAAACAAGGGCGATGCTGGGAGTTGCTGTGTTCAAAAGATATTACTTTTCAACTGTTGTTTTTCCTAACAGTGCCACCTGGTTTCCAGTGAGTTATTCTATTGCATTCCATGGGGGAGGTGAGCAACTGGCTGTGGTTCTCCATAGAATATGATACAAACAGCTCTACCTTTCATTAAAGGGATAGTAATGTTTCAAAATAAAAGCAGCTGCAATTAATCATCGTAGTATTTGGGCCATGGAGAGTGTTATTTCAGTACTGTCAGCGTTGTAGTTCAAGAGTAATTGAACGATAAAGTATCCCCCTCCCGTCAGTTTTACTGATGTAACACTGCTCAACTCAGAGCAGCAAGACTGTTTGAAGGAATAGGAGAGTAGTGACCATAAGGAAAAACCTGTCAAGGGGGGCAGGGTTTTCCTTATGCTCATAGTAAGAAGAATGTCCCTTGCTGTGATCTGTCTGGTCCCAGGACCAGATTCCACATCTGAGGGGAGGTGACTTACACTAGGTAAAAGGGGCGGGACAGGGATAATTTATCAATTAATTACACACAAATTACAACTCAGTACAGTATTGACAGTACTGAAATAACACTCTCTATGGCCCAAACACTATGAAGATTAATTGGAGCTGCTGTTTTTGTGAAACATAACTATCCCTTTAATAGGCATGAAAGAGGGAATAAACTTTTTCAGTGCCAAAGTGGTCATCAACTCATTGATAACGAATTCCACACTCAAAGTCATTGGCATATTGAGGATGATAGGAGTAATCCAATAGCAGGGTGCTATCTTCCCTCCCATCCCCAATGCAGGAGCCAGTTCTGTCACCTGCTGGCAGGCTCCTGTGTCTCAAACCCAGATGAATATCTTAGTCAGAGCTTCTGGATTTTCTCACTGAGCAGCTTCCTTGGGCCTTCTGTTAAAAAAGTATAGTTATTCTGATGCAAAAATAACTGCACCAGAGGAGACAAATACAAATTCCCCTTCAGGGCCAGATTTACAGGTGCCCATAGGCAAGGCAATCTAAGCTAATGGCTACACTGCCACTCCTCACATGACACCAACCATAGTTCCATCCACAGTTTCCTGGCACAGAAAATACCTTTGGTCTATAACAAGCAAGAACGAAGAAAGATTTAACTCCTTAATTGCTAAAGAGATCTCCAACAATGCACTGGATATCTCTCTAAAATCCAAAGGGTTAAATAATAGCTTATAAAGGCATATATAAATCTGGTGCAGAGATATTGAGTTTGCTATGGTCACACTCACAATTCTGAATGTGGGTGTGGGCAGCACTACTGAGGTGCCCTTCAAAATTCAGAGCTCTAGGGAGTTGCCTACTTTGCCTTTTGGGAAATTCAGCCCTGTCCCCATTGATTTAAATGGAGATTTTAACTCCTAACAGCAATTCATTAAGCAAAAGAGGTGTAATTCTAGAGAAAACCAACTGCATCACAGGGGACAAATGAACATTCCCCAAATTGGTTTAACCCCTTAAGGACCGGGAAAATCTGAGGTCGTTTTCCCTTAAGGACCGGAGCAATTCTGACCTTTTAACTATGTCTTTGTTCAACAGTGTTTTACCTCTTAGGCTTTTATTCTACCCCCATAAGTTATATACTGTTTTTCTACGCACAAATAGGGCTTTCTTTTGATACCCCACTTATATAGATAACCCACCATTTACTTTATGAAAATTAAAAAAAAAAAAGTAAAAAAACACCATTTTTGAGACTGCATAAAAAGTATGACCGGTCAGTCATACCTACAAAATGCGCAGTTTAAAGTGGCCACTGTCCCCCCTGGGTGAAAATCCCCATGTCCCTTTTTCCCACCCTATTTTGACACTTTTTTATACCTGGCATTTGGTGGTGTATATAAGTGTATTACATGGCTCCACAACAATCACACTTACAATATTGTTTAGTTATATATATTTTTTTTTAAATAAAAAAATTTTTTGTAAAAAAAAAAAAAAGTGTGTTGTGTTTTTTTTTTATTTAAAAAAAAAAGTGTATAATTGCAGGTCAAAAATTGACCTGCATTTAGCCAACCTCCTGCACCAGCAGTGAATGGGGTTAATACCCCCAGCTGCTGGTTTTTTTTTTTACCACTAGGTGTCTCCCGTCTACTTCTGTCTCCCTTACTTTGATAGCAAGGGAGACAGAGGCAGACGAGACAGGCACAGACAGCATGCTTTGCATGCTGCCTCTGTCTGTCACTATGCCGGTACATGTGATCGCTGCTACAGCGATCACATGAACTGGCACAAGCAGGAAGGGCTGAGACTGAACGCCCCAGTCTCGGAGCGCTCAGTCTCAGCCTGGAATTAATGATAGCAGCGTGCACGGAGGCACGCTGCTATCATTTAAGACATGACGGTCCTGGACCGTCATGGGTCGTTAAGGGTATAACAACCCACGACGGTGCAGGACAGTCATAGGTCCTTAAGGGGTTAACTGATCATTTTAATCCTGTGATTTCTAGAGATGTCTCCAATACAATACATTACACTGTGTTGGGAGACTTCTAGAATTCAATGGGTTAAAAGCCCCATTTAAAAAAAAATGAGGATTTTAATTTCTTCCATATGGTTTAGTTTGTTTGCACATGTATTGACCTCTGTAGTTTATTGAATTGCCCCCAATAGATTGTGGTGTGTGTGCAAAATAAGAAAAAGCTTTTTTTGAACATACCAGCTGCATCAGGGGGACTGGTGACCTTGGTGGTATTCAAGGGATAGTATTGGTTACTATTAACTAAGTTTATGATTCAGCACTTGTTGACCACAAGGAAAATGTTAAACTTGTGTATCTGGCATGAAGAGAAACAGAGCATTGCAGATAGGGGACATATACACTCCAGATAACAAATTCCAATTACACCTCGGAGGATCAGATGTTTACTGTACAGCACTGAGCAGTGCAGTGAGTCATGTGCAGAAATGTCACAGGCCTCTGCAGAGCTTTACCTGCAAACATAGGAGGGGCCAGGGTTGGCTTAGAAGACTAGTTACTTCTGTTGGTAGAATTAAGCATCTTACACAGTAAAGGAGAGAAGTACCCTAACACATGTTCAACTTCTCACCGCAACCCAATAACAATGTGTTATAGCAATATAATAATTTATATGTCCCTTCTACCCTGTCTCTATTTCTTCCTTCCCTCCCCCCTTCCTGCTTGTGTCTATTTGCTCTTTTATCCCCCATGCCCCTTTCTATCTCTCTTTTCTTTCTCCTCCCTATAGATATCTGTTTTGGTGGTGTAGAGGGGGCCCCATATTGGGAGGGGTAATGGGCCACATTCTGTTACATCTCTAGCATTCGAGTAGGGTGACCACATTTCAGTTCTGCTATTCAGGGACACTGCGGAGAGAATAGTGCACTACAGATTTCTAAACATTAGAGAAAGAACTGTACATTGACTGCTCTGATAGAAGGCTATGCCTGTGATGGACTACAAGCAAATGTACATCAAGCCCAAAGCCTTAGACTAGCCTTACACTACAACAGAATTGCACTGCAGCTCCCGATTGATGCCCATATCAAAGCTCAATTCTCTAGTGTTTTGAGCTCTGTCTGGAAGCCATTTTCTTGTAGCCCAGCAGAGACATCACTTCCTGTCACAGTGGACAATGGGCAGTTCCTCTTCTAGTATATAGATCTCTGTGCTCTGGAGTCTTCATTCAGGGACTTTCTATTGTCCCAGAAGAGAACTGCCCGGGATAAGGGACACACACTTAAAATCCGGGACTGTCCCGGGCAATCCGAGACATGTGGTCACCCTACATTCAAGGGGTTAAATCTGTGGGATTGCAGTTTTTGTTTGTGTTTTTTGCTTCAGAACTGCTCCACTTCATGTTTATGCTTATTAGACACATTTATATCTAAGAATACAGCTATATTCATATAATCACAGGGACAAAAGTGGAACCGTTCTGGGGAAACCAACTGCTCTACAGCAAACAAGTAAAATTTACCCTGATTTAAACTGGACTTTTAAACCTTTGAGTTCTATAGAAATGCATTGGCGACCTCCATAAAAATCAAGGAGGTAAAACCCCCATTTTGTGTACTTGTTTCCTATGGTGCTGTTGGTTTGCACCAGAATTGTTCCAATTTGTCATTTGTACATATGACCCTCTGTGTAGTATACATCCTATAACAAGGTGTTTATACTGTCTGATACTGCGTACAGTCTATTACACTGTAGGGGGATGATGGGAGTTGTAGTTTGGCAGCAGATGGAAAACCTCACATTACCCCCCACTGCAGTAGAGTACAGTACTTTGTGGCACTCCTCATGAAATTGGACATTAACCCTTTGAGTGCCAGAGGGGTACAGAATGCATTGGAAAGCAATGCGTTCCCTACCCCTCTGACACTCAAAGGGTTAACTGCCAGTTACATCAGAGCATGGGTCACATACTGTCATGTGACTCTGCCCACGCAACCACAGAAGAGCCGAGGGGAAGTACTCCATGTCGCTCATCTCACAATCTGTTGGCATTCAAGGGGTTAAAGGCCGCATTTATAGCCATGCAAATGATTATTTGAACCTCTACAATAACAGTTGTTTTGCTCCAATAGCTCTATTTTTCTTGTGAACATAGGGCCCTTTGTGTATAGTCTAAACACATACTTCTCCTTGACTGTCTAACATCAATAAATACTCCGCATTCCTGAACCGACTGGATCATGATAACCTTGGCTCAGTTGAGCCAGCAGGTCTGCACCTCTCCGCACATGCTTATTTTCATTGTGTCTTGCTCTCTGAGTTCTGGGGATTAAAGTGAGCCTTTCAAGGTCTCCCATACCCTCTCCATACCCAGGCTGCTAAGTGAAAAAAATTAGCTATGGCTGCATATTTGAAGTAAACTCTAATATTCCATGAAAAGATTCAATGTGGGAGATTTATAAAACTGGAATAATAAAGAAAGTGTTTTAAAACTGTCCCAAAGCCACATAAGGATATATATAAATGAACATGTTTTTTAAGTGCTAACTCCAGTCAGTTGACTTTTTTGAAAAGTGGAGTAGGAATGATTTTCCAAATGAGAATTGTGTCCCAATGTATATATAAAGAAATGGGCCAATTGCGCCAAAAATAAAGGCAGTTTTAGGGATTAATTCTTAACACCAGGTATAATTTGTTCTTAATGGAAGTATATAGTGATCGATATTTGTGCAAAAAAATATTCCCAGTTGCAAATTTTCTGAGAATTTTCTCAGATAGTCATATTTATAAACTTGACTTTACTACTTTATAAATGTAACCTGATGTTATGAACTTTAGTAACAGTTCTTAAATGTACACAAATGCCGGGATTCATCAAACTGTGCAGAGTATCAAATACGCTGCTCTTCACCGCAGTCATTTATGGATGCCTTCGGGTATTCATCAATTAATTTGCGTGTTTCCCTGCTTTAAGTATACGAAGCAGGGAAAATCATGTAAATTAGTCAGTCATGGGAAAAACGCATGTATACGAATAAGTGAAAATGTGTATGGGTGTGTTCGCCCCATATATTAAAATGGGATCCGCCAGCTTGAAGCTAGTGGATCACATTTGCGGATCTATCTGGCCATCACTTATTGAAGAACAAGCGATGGCCAGATACAATCCGAAAGTTGCTGAATGGGCGAATGGTTAATACACAGAGAAATCCTCTGATTTTCCTGCGGATTAATCCATTCCACCGTGATGAACCCTGGCCTAAGAAGGCTTTTTATATGTCTCTCCCACTGTGATTTATGTTGTAAGAAAAAAAATCAGATAAATTCTGGAATAAACCAACTTCACCATAATTGACAAATAAATTACCATGATTTCATTTGTACTTTAACCCATTTACGTCATTGCTTATTATTATTATTATTATTATTATTTCTCCACTGTGGGTACAGATTATTTGCCCTTGAATAGTTCTAGTTATTCTAAGTACATCAGCCTCTTGTATCCAGCTTTAGAACCAGTTCCAATGAGCTTTCTCCAATAATAGGTTGACTAATGTTCCTATCTATGGGCTAGTTTCCACTGCAGGTAATATGTCACCACTGGCTTTATGTCACAGATTCCTGTTGGTCTGTGGAGGAACTTGTATTTAGAACAAGTCATAAATTAGCACATCCAATGAAACCAGGCTTCTACTGGGAAAAGAAAATGTTTTCAAAAACTAAACGTCTTCTTTTTTTTTACTAACACTTTAAAGGGATAGTAAAGTCCCAAAAAACTATGTTCTAAATCACAGCTGCAATAAAAAAAAATTAATGTTCTTAATCCTTTCTCTCAAACCGTTATGGTTTGAGAGATGTAATAAAATAAAGACTTCCTCTCTCTCCCCCTTCTCATGTATCCGCTGTACAGCGGACATCATGAAATACTGCTTCCGGGACCAGACAGCGACTCTTCAGGAGAGCTGTCATCTAGCTATCTAAGTATAATTACTTCATCGGAATGGTCCACAACGTGTACTTTCAAGCCAGACACACGTTGTAGACCATACCGAAGAAGTGATTATAATTAGATATCTAGATGACGGCGCTCCTGAAGAGCCGCCTACAGTCGGGCGACCGGATTCTGCCCCTGACAGCTTTACAGCTCGTCAGGCAGAAAGGGGAGGTAACGGAGGACTTTATTTTCTTATTTCTCTCAAACCATAAAGGTTTGAGAGAAAGGATGAAGTGCATTAAGTGTTGTTTTAGTGCAGCTACCATTTAAAACATACTTTTTTTGGGACTTTACTATACCTTTAAGGATAATTCACAGTACAGATAAGGGAACATTAGCACAGTGTTTTGAATGATGTGGAAATTGCCTCAAAATGAAAATGCTTGCCTTCAATGGTATCATTCACATCAGTGATCTTCTCCTTGTTTAATGCTGCTTAACCAAGATGCTGCAACTTGGAATGCATTCTGCCATGAGCAAATTCCAGTTGTGGCATGTATAATCTGTACAGTGGCCTATGGGCTGCCATACTAATTATTCACGTAAACATTTTTGAAGATTGTGATACTCATTACAAAATCCAGTAACTGGCTGACCCTTGTGGGTGTCAGCCATTCTTATAAGCTTCCCATGATGGGATGGCCAGGGGAATGCAGCACATTGAAAGTAAGCAAGTACTGGCAGCTTGTCCTTGACATTAAAAATATGAGTAAACACAAAACAATGACTATGTTGGTATACAGAAGGACACAGCATATAAATGGTCTGTGAGGCAGATCATACTAAGAAAGTGGCACGATTCATGGGTAAACCAACTTCATCACATGGAGCAAATGTAAATATATCTTTTGTCCTTTGTAGAACACAGTAACCATGGGAGGTAAAGAAGCTTCCTCTAGGAGAAAGATCACTTACATAACAGAGTTCTCTAGAGCAGAAACTCCCTCCACTTAACCCTAGCCTAGCAGCCTCAGTTTCAAAATGGTATTCATATCAGACACAACCTGAAGACTGAAAAGGAGTTGGGAATACAGCTTGCACAGGTCCTGTGAATATTTCCTAAATGGTTGTCTTTCTGCCAACCACAGTCTGAGGTCTGTGGTTCTTCTGACCTTTTCTTGCACTCAAGCCCTTTTTCTCTCTCTCTCTCTCTCTCTCTCTGTGTATATATATATATATATATATATATATATATTTCTCTGTTGTCCAATACAGGTTGCTGGTAACTTTGGGTAGGCGATCCGCCCCTTTAGCTAGGCAGGAACAATTCTAGAAGTGAATGCAGGGGGTGGAGCCTTCCTTCCCTCCTTGGCTGCAGCTAGCCAATCAGCTCCATTAAGATTTGTTCCATGATGAAGACACAGGCACTGCTATAGTTTTAGATATTTTTTTTATTTTTCTGTTAGATATGAAATACCACCATTAGTGGCAATGCCCTTAGATGTGGCTAGCTCAGTATCCAGGTGATTTTTGTGGACCTTAAGCCTTGGGGGGAAAATATTGGGTTCAAGTTCTTTCCTCAGGAGTTGCCCACTGAGGCTTCTTCTTAATACATGGTAATCTGAAGATAGAAGATCTGCAGGAAAGATGAGCAACCCTTTGAGTGCTGCAGGTCCACATGTCCCACAGTGCCCCTCCTCACAGAGGTTTTTCCTTTGGAGTTCCTATTGCACACTCCTGCACTCATTGGGTTTATCTGTATGTCTGTTGGGTGTTTTGGAGCAAGTTTCTGTGGTAACTTAACACTTTAGCTGCTGGTTTTGCATCTTTTGGGGGTTTATCGGCCCTTTCCCTACTGTGTTCAGTGTTTTTTTGGGTCTGATAACATGTTTGGGTGAGGATTGCTGACTGCCACTGCGTTATGTTAGTCTTACAGGAGGGAATTTTTTCCCATGAGTCCTGGCTTTTCCTATGCTTCAGGGAAATCAAGGGAAGTAGCCATTGCTTTTTCTCCTCCTTTTCAGAAAGTGACTCACCCAGGAGGCACCTGAAAGAGAAGGCTTTTCTCTGGTGGTTAACCTTCCATCCTGACATCCACTCTTGCCTCCCCACTAACAGATAAGTATTTTATTATTGTTCCATTTTCTTTCTTCTCACCATGGTGGAGTCCCGTTGCTATGACTGAGCACAAGGGAGATATGGAGAAGACTAAGACCACCAAATCTACTGGAATTTCTGTAGTGGCTGTCTGGTCCGTCTGTTCTGTTGATCAGGCTATTCTCCCCAGGCATCATTCTGGTACATTATGCCTCTCTTGTTCTGTAGCTCTTCAGAACCAACTCCAGGACCCTTTTCTTCTGGACAGGAGCCTGCATGGGTTTAAGCTCTTATTTCCACTATGGCTAATATTCTTGCATCTATCAAGAGGATGGATTCTTGGAACCAGGACTACCCTGTTCCCCCAAAAGAAGATTCTCCCCTTTTTGGGAGGGTGATTGTATCCCAGTTGAGAAGGGGAGTTGAGGAGTTGAGGGGGACTAAGGAGGAAGTCAATGATAATTCCTCCCTTACTGCTAGGGATTCCTTCAAGGAAGGCCCTGGGTTTTATTCAGCAGTGTTAGGATTAGGATTGAAAGCCCCATTTAAATCAAAGGGAACTTTTTCAATATTTTATTTATCCAGATAGTGCATTTTATATGGCTAAGAATTGTACCACTTCTCTTAGTTCATCAGCCTCAGTGTCAAATTCTGTGAAAGACCTTTGAAAGTAAATTTTTAAAGGGACAGTTAATCCTATGTCTATAATGTGACTACCCCTAGTTTGGTAGCTATGGGGATAATACTACTGAGTTGCTCTCCCGATCCTGTACCGATTCCTGCAGGGTTCGGGGAATGCTTCCTGACTTCTCAAAAAACATATTATTTCTGCTGTTGCACAGATGGGGGATTTTGGTTGTGCACATAATGGATAAATAAATATTCTCCCAATTTATATTCCCTGTTTTAAATGGTCAGTGTCTCTTTTATGAAAAAAAATGTTTTTCTTAATAAATTGGGACTATTATCTCTGACATCCCTAAGCGGTCCTTCAAACATAAAAATTATAGTTTTTGATATTTTCATTATCATCTAAATTCCTATGGGGCCTCATTCATCTGGTTTCCTCTTCCTTCAGCCTTTTTGTTTAATTTATTTTAACCCTTCACTGATGATCGTGAAGGCACTGCATGAGCTGATAGGACTGGATGGCATTTGAGCAGCTGACATTACCAGATTAGAAAAACATATGATCTGAAAGAACCCGGTTCCTTTACGGGTCACAGCGCACCCCACCACTCGGTGGGCGCTTCTTGAACCTACAAAAAACAGGTTTCTGCTGAACAGCTGTGCAAGGCAGAAACGTGGTTGTTCCTGCACACATTCACCGAACCTACTGTGTCAATGTCCTGGCCTCAGCTGAGGTCAGCTTTGGCTGGAAGGTCCTCCAGGCTCTTGCACCTGTTTAAAGGCCTTATTTTTTCTAGCATATTCAGAGTTTTTGTACCCTTTTATTTCTTGTTTGGTTCCATATAGGACTTAAAAGAGAACACAGTTTTAGTGACAATTACAGCACAGACTTCTTTGCTTACAGTGTCTGCGTGCCTACACCGTCACTGACTGTCTCCTCTAGGAGGCGTTGCATGGTACCTTAAGGTACCACCTCAAAGGCCCTTCATTTAAAGGGATAGTAATACTTAAAATGTAAAAAAAATATATGTTGTAGGATTTATCCTCCTGCGTAAAACAAGAGTACTCCCACTGCTGAGAGAGATTTTATTAAAAAACGATAACAGAGCAAACTTGATTTTTTTTAGGTGCAGTATCACAGTGGCCTGAAAATTTACAGTGGCGCTGTGGGAGTACCCTTGTTTTATTCGGGGACATAAACCCTGCAACATATATTTTTTTACATCTTAAAGGGATAGTAATACTTCGTTTTAACTTTATTTTACTTTGTAGGCATTAAAAAAACATGAAGAATGATATAAGTCTTATCTCTCAAACCTTTATGGTTTAAGAGATATTCACAAACAAAGTATCCCCCCCCTGTTCAACCAGATCAGAAGGGAGGTGCCCAGGTAGACCGCAGAGAGGGACAATCTTCAATTAAGATAAGGGAAAAAGCTGAAAAACTTGTCAAGGGGGGAAGGGCTTTCATTGTTTTCATACAAAGAAAATTGTCCCCTTCTGTTATCTGTCTGGTCTTACAACCAGATTCACATCAGAGAAGAGATGGCTTACACTAGGTAAAAGGGGAGGGAGGGGGAAACTTTGCTTGTGAATATCTCATAAACCATAAAGGTTTCAGAGATAAGACTTATATCATTCTTCGTGTTTTTTTAATGCCTACAAAATAAAAGAAAGTTAAAACGAAGTGTTACTATCCCTTTAAGTATTACTATCCCTTTCAATACCCTGCCCGCTGGAGAAGGTGAGCTTTACCTCCATGGTTCCTATGCTCTATATGGACTAAAAGAAAAGAGTTTAAGGTAAGGTCACTAAAATCTTATTTGTGCGATAGGAAACAATATGTTGGATACATCTCTGAAACTCAAAGGGTTTTTAAGGGTCCAATGCTCAAAAGAAAACTGGAGCAATTCTCTGGAAAACCAGCTACACTACTGGGTACCAATACAATGTCCCAAAACCCCCACTGATTTACATTGGGCTTTTTAACCCCTTGAATGACAGATTTCTCCAATGCACATTCAACAAGTTAAACCTTTGACTGCCAGAGGAGTATGCAATGCATTGTGATGCAATGTGTTGTGTACCCCTCTGGTTAAAAGCATAGTTTAAGTTAATGCAGTTGGTTTACCCCATAATTACTCCACTTTTGAACCCTTTATCCCCATGGAAGCTAGAGGCATCTTGTCTCTCTTTCAACTCTGGGATTAAGCCAACTTGAACCATGTATGAATTGTGTAACATAGTAGCAATTATGTCATTAAAAAAAGCGGAAATACATACATTATTTGATACATGTAGATCTCTAGTTTTTCAGTTGTGCAAGTAAAGCGCCACCTTGTGGTAGAATATATGTAATACTGACAATGAACACAGTGCTGTGAATGACATTTTTAGGCACAGTGACATATTTTCTTAGCTGATATTTTCATTTAAGTAGATACTTTCATCTAATATTATGTTAGTTGTAGATGTGATAAGCACAACAGAACCGTCATGGGTCCTTAAGGTGTTAAATTATTTTAAACTTAAGTATATGTGTTTATAAATAAGTTTTTGTAAATAAAATTATTTGGTCTTGCTTTAAATAATTTATTCAGTTACAAAATGAGGCATCAATTACCTAAAAAATGTTGGTAATGCAACACCCACCAGCCACACCCCCTAAAACAAGTGTCCCTCTTTGGCCATTTGAAATGTTGGGAGATATGGCTTAACTATGTTGCTTGATTTAGGACAATGAAACAAGCAGGGTATAGAAGCTGTGGTCCAGATACTCAGACAACAGTCAATAAGGACATGGGAGGAAAGACAGTGGAAGAGAGATTTCTAACGCACCTTTCTCATCAATAGGATACCGCCAGCCATGTCCGGTCAAATAAACCAATGTACAAAGGCATACTGCTACTCTGTATTTCTGTCCTGTGTTCAGTCTCTGTCTGAAATGTATGGGACTTGTAGCCACTCAGACCATGCCAGCGGTGCAGTGCCAGGAAGTCAGAGAACGGAGGAGGCTGTTGCCTTTTGGTTTCTGATTGGCTTCAGTTAACAGGGTGCAATGTTGATCTGTCCTGTGTTCACTTCCTGGCATTGCACCGCTGGCATGGTCTGAGCGTCTACAAGTCCAATCAATGTCAGCTGCCCAGCGATGGTGGGTGCTAAGTTAAGGGAAGGAAAGAAGGTACGTAGTAAGAGCTAAGAGAGCAGTCCAGGCAGGCTGAGAGATATACTAGTTAAATTACACAGGATAAAGGTACATAAACTACCAGCACAGACAGAGACTGAACACAGTACAGCTATAGAATAAAGCTATGCCTTTGTACATGACCGTACATGGCTGGTATCCTATTGATGAGAAAAGCACATTAAAAATGTCTCTGTCTTTCCTCCCATGTCCCATTGTCTGTCTTTTGAGTGGGTGGACAGTAGCTTCTATACCTTGCTCGTTTCGGTATGATAAATCAAGAGACATAGTTAAGCTTGAGATATATCAGAATGTCGCCCTTTTGAGGGCAACATTCTAATACCGCAATTTTCAGTACAGAACCATTTTTAATGCTCCTTTCTCATACTTGCCAAATACATGGCAACATTTCAATAAGATGCCGTGTATGTGTTTATACTTATGATATAGACTCTGCAATGAATAAAGCAATGCTCTTCCATGGTGTGTAGACATTACTGTACAAAGAGCTGGTCACTTTTCCATGTGCTCCTACAATGAAAACAAATTTCTGCCCAGTGTACAATTGAGGAACACGTGTTGGCTCTTTGTATTGTAACCTCCAAGCAGTGTGGAGGAGCCTAGATAATTAAGCGATTTGAGTCTTTGAGTGACAGAGTGGCAGTGTGGCATCCTCCTGGCATTCAAAAAGTTAAAAAGTGCATTGGGAGCCATACTTCAGTCCTCTCCTCCCTAGTGCTTCTCCTCTTGGGTATCCTTTTGAATGGTTGCACGAAGAAGACCGTGCGACCATTCAAGTGTTTCGCAGGTCGCCTGGCTAAAAAAAGCGCAAAGTGACAATCTCACAGTGCATGACAGCGCAAGATTGTCACATTGTGCTGTCAATGGGTGCATTAAGCATACGGAGGCAGCTGAAGAGCCTCCGTGTGCTGCGAGGAGAGAGAGAGGCGCTAGTAGCCAGATGAGTAGTGTTCAGGTACCAGTCTTAACTATTTGATATCAAAGTTATATGAGGATTGCTAGATATACACAGTTATATGTGGATTGCTGCTCAGTTGTCACACTGGCCAGCTGCCAGCTGTACCCCACTGGTGTATGATTGCTGCCCAGGTGCCGTACTCACTATTTCGGCCAGCAGGACGACTCCGGGCACACTTCTGATGAATCCTCTGTCATAGGACAGGCTGCCAGAGGTGTAGAAGGCATCACTGTGAGAGCTGGATGTGGTTGTGACAGTCGGGGATCAGGGTCGCTCCCCCTCCATCTTTCCCCAGAGAAATCCCAGGCAAAAGTCCCAGGTGGTTGTGCCCTGTAGCTTCAGCCTGATCTCACCTATGTAAGCCAGTTGTGATGCTGGATGCCTTCATCACATCGGAAAACAGTGCTTTCTCCCGTTGTGATTTCTACTTTTGCTCCAATACATATTCACGAGCTTCTGCAGTGAGCATGTATGTAGCATGAGAGAGACGGCTCGTGAATATGTAGTGGAGCAAAAGTATAATTGCAGAGGGAGAAAGCACTGTTTTCCGATGTGATGAAGGTATCCAGCATCCAAGGGAGTTCAGTACTGCCCGATCGTGCTCTTTAAAGAAGCGGCATGACAATCTTGCGCTGATATGCAATGCGAGATTGTCATGCCACCCTTTTGAACATTGCGACCTACTGAATGCGGAAAACAGCTGTGCGATATAAAAAATGCGCCATTTCAAAAGTAAACCCTCCTCTTGCATTCCAATCTTCTTCCTTTAATCTACCACTCTCCCCATGTCTCTCTCTCCCACAATGCTCTCCCTCCACTTCTCTCACCCTTGTACTCTCTGTCTCACTCCCCTGTGATTCCACAGACCTAACAACTGAAACAGAGCTACATGAATGATACCACAGATCGGCAGTCACAGAATTGCAGTTTCTGTGGAATCATGTGTATATCTAATTCAATTGCTAGCTCTGTGGTATCACTAGTGTAGTCCCATTTCACTTTCTAGCTCTGTGGTATCACTAGTGTAGCCCCATTTCACTTTCTAGCTCTGTGGTATCACTAGTGTAGCCCCATTTCACTTGCTAGCTCTGTGGTATCACTAGTGTAGCCCCATTTCAATTGTAAGCTATGTGGTATCACTAATGTATCCAGTTTCAATTGTAAGCTCTGTGGTGTCAGTAGTTTAGCACCATTTCAACTGTAAGCTATGTGGTGTCAGTATTTAAGCCCCATTTCAAGTCTAAGCTCTGTGGTGTCACTAATGTTATGTAGTTCATTTCAATTTCTAGCTCTGTGTTGTCACAAATGTAGACCCATTTCATTTTTTTTATATGTTTAAGCCCTTGAATGCCAGATAAGTACCTGATGCAATGCATTGCTTTGCAATGCCATGGTGACCTCTCTGGGTTACAAGGGGTTGAAGCATCCTTTTTGTCTTTAATTATGTTGGTACTAGTAGAAATGTTTGCTGCAAGTGGGAGGGGGAAAACTGGCGGGGGGGGGGCCCAATTTGGGATCCTGCCTAGGGCCCTATGGAGTCTTAATCCGGCTCTGCAAGCCGCAAGGCCGCTTTATTTACTTGGATGCAGGTAGAGATCTACAAGTAGCAAAGTGACGGAAAGTCCCCAATCTTTAGCTGTCTCACATGACCAGCCGCTTGCTTCACAGTCTCGCCTAACAGAGGCAAACAGACTGGCACTAAATAGAAAGGACGGATCTCATGAACGCGCTCCGTCTGTGCTTGAAAAATGTTTCCGGGGGGGTGGGGGGCAAAGCCATAATATGACCTCCAGGCTAGCCCATCCAGCCCCTTATTTTATATGGAGAGGGGTAATTGCCCCCCCTCCGGACGCCCATGCCTGGATACCATTTTGCTAGAGAGTGTGCCAGGTCATATACAGGAATCCTCTGTCATTGGAGGAGAAGGAGAGGAGGCATGATGTGGGGAGGGGAACTGAGCAAGGTTGACAAGAAACTGACATCACAATCTGAACTTTAACAGCTAATATCTCTGCAATTACTGAATTAAAATTAAAATAAAAAACGGACTACAGCTTCAACAACATTGAGCTGTAATAGGGAGTCAAGTTTAACTAAGGCAAGAGTTCCCCTTTAACCCTTTAAGGGGGCAACACATTGCTTTGTGATGCGTTTCTTTCACCTCTGGTCATTAAAGGGTCTAAGGAACACTAACACCTCATATTAACAACTGTTCCTTATGTTAATCAGGACAGAACATCCTATTGGCCACTGAATTCTGAGTGGATTTCTTCCCCACACTGAATGTTTAACCCTTTGAGTGCCAGATGGGTACACAATGCATGGTGTACTCATCTGGCACTCAAAGGGTTAATCAGTACTGAATATCATGCCCCGTTGAGCAGACATGATTCTTTTTACAAGACTCAAGGACCCTAAAATCCTCCCAACCGAAAGGCTTTTTATGAAGCCTTCAGTGAGAATTATTTGGGGTCCTGCAAGTGGAACTATATCTGGCATAATATCCATTGTTAATTAAGTGATAACTTTGGAGACATAATCCACAAAATAATTGATTCTTAGTGGCTGTTAGGCTTTTCCTCCCTGATTAAGGTAAATTGGGTTATTAGTAGTGCTTACATAGAGCTTTTAACTCTTTGCATGTTTGCAAGGAGTCCAGCATGTTGTTTCTCAATGCACTGGAGTCCTATCTAGCATCCAGGTGGTTAAAAACTCCATTTAAGTAAGTAGGATTTTTTGATTTGTACCCTGTTGTGCAGTTACTTTACCCTGAATTGCTCCAGTGAAACTTTGTCAGTATGGCCCCTTGAAAATGCCCATTTTACACAGGCGACAACAACCTAACAATACTGCATTGTTTGTCACCCATATTGAAAGAGACAATGCAGGGCTATGGTGGAATGCAGTAAAGATGCAGGAAGGAACGTCTGCATGGTGGCCTATGGGGTACCAGCAGACCTTTCACACATTATTCGGGGGTTGCAGAACTCATCACAAGCCCCAGTGTATGATTAACCCATATGGCCTACACTGATTGGCTGTCATATACCTCTCCTGTATCTCTAGCATTCAAGGAAGTATAATGCAAATTCAAGTCAAAGAGAATTTTTAGTTGTCCCCTATAGTGCAGTTGGTTTTCCCCAGAATTCCTCCACTTTGCTTTTGAACATATGTCCCAATGTGTGAGATAATGTTTCCTGGAGCTGAGGACACACAAGCCTTCTTTTCGTCAAAGAAACAAACCAGCAGGAAATAAAGCATTGTTCAAATCTGGACAATTCACAGATGCTTTGTTCACTTATAGAATGGTATGTACTGTAGAGTACAACAGGAGGTCTTGCAGGTCTTATGCACAAAGGTAAGGAGACAGTGTACAACAGAGGACAAATAAACATGCCCATTGATTTAAAGGGACATTATCACCTAAAAATGAATACGATCAGAACCATTTAATTATCAGGTACTTGCCAGCATTCGAAAAAAAAACATTTCTTAGGTGCATAAAGCCCCAAATATATTATAAACCTGCTTTTCCTATTGATCTAGAGGCAGCTGTGCATGACCGTTGATTCCTGTTTATTTATACCAGTGATAAGAGCAATGTGTGGCATGACTGAGGTAAACAAATCAATAAGAGGAAATGAACTGGGTGTGTTCTTATCTCAAATCAATTATTATTGTTTATGGGTTTATAACTCTTTTAACCCTTTGAGCGCCATAGAGTTATCCAAAGCATTGCATTGCTATGCGTTGGATACCTCTATGGCACTCAGAAGGTTGAGACCTGATAAAACGTGGCCAGAGGTAGGCACTTTACCTTTATTTTCAGCCCCTGGTGTGTTAGAGAGGTATCCAATGCATTGGATACCTCTCTGGCAGTGAAAGGGTTAAGGAATTTTTTTTTTTTCTCAGCACAGAAAAATTAAGAAATAAGGAATGTTGTCTAAGAATATGTTATATTGTAATGGATCTAAGTGCTTTTCAATTTTTGGTGGCAGTGTTCCTTTAATCCCTTGAGTGCCATAGTGGTGCACAGCAAATCAAGGCGTTCGGCACCCTTGTGGCACTCAAAGGGATAAATGCAATGTTCTTAAGCCCTCTCTAGTATTCAACAAGTTAAAAGGGAAATCTAAATCAGAGAGCATTGGGGAATTATTTTTCTGTTCCCTGTAGTGCAGTTGGTTTGCCTCAGAACTGTTCCTTGTTGCCTCTGTGCATAAGGCTCCTCTGTGTGTTATTATTACAATCAGTAGGCAAACACTGCCTGAAAGGGAGTAAAACTTCCCATTTAACCCTGTAAGGACCAGATATGTGCAGAGTATTTCATAATGCATTGCACATCCCTCTGGTCCTTAACCCTCTGAGTGCAAGAGGGGTATCCAACACATTGTAAAACAAGGGTTAAAGTACAGCTATTATGCAGACAGTGCCCTGTCAGCAGGACTGCACTTTAAGACAGGAGGACCAATGGGGAAGTACAACAGACATCTGAAAAGAGACCCCTGGGGCTTCCCTTTTTGGACCTGTGAGAAGAGACAAAAGTACAAGGATGAATTCTCTCAGCTGAGTATCGTTGGGCTGTACACACACAGCCCTGTATTCTCTGGTAAAGGTGCTCCACATCTGACAGTTGAGAGTCACAGTATATGGTCCGTGTGTGTGCAACTCATGAAGTTTGATACCAGCCAAGTGGGTGAGTTTTGTAATACCCCCTTCCCCCACCGGAGCAGATTTAGTAAAACATGATGATTTCCCTTTAAATATAGTTCTTCTATGTGACTATCACAGAGGATACAGGAGGAGATATATAAAAAGTGTTCTTGTTCAATCTGAGAACAGGACCTTATTCCTTATTATGAGTGTTGGTATTTATCAATTATTCTAGTTACATTGGTGACCATGAAGAATAAGAACAGGTCAGACATGGCCTTAACCCTTTGGGTTCCAGACAGTGGCGTAACTATAGGGGTCGCAACCGCGACCGGGCCCGTCACTCCAGGGGCCCGGCTGCCCCCTGCAACCCCTTCCTCCTGGCGCTGCAAGCTCCCTCCCGCGCTCTAGTAATGACATCATCTCCCAGTGCTCTGCATTACAGAAGAGGACAGTGCGGGAGCACGTCGCACCAGCCCGCCTCTCCTGCCACCCCACTGGGCCACCAGGGATTGGGAGGTAGGAAATGGAGGCATTGTGGAGGGCCCAGGGGCCAATGTGTTGGAGGGTTGGGGGGGGGGACATGGCACTTCTTGCACCAGGGCCTGGACCGCTCTAGTTACGCCTCTGGTTCCAGTAGGGTATGAGCAATGCGTTGCATACCCATCTGGCACTCAAAGGGTTAAATATTTGGGCAAAATTCTGTAGCTAAACTTTCACAAATAACAATATTTCTTTATAAATACTCTGCTCCACTTTTTTACAAACTTCCTTACTCTATTTTTTTAACCCTTTGAATGACAGTGGGGTACGCAACGCATTGCAAAGCAATGCACTGCGTACCCCCCTGGCACTCAAAGGGTTAAAAAAGTACTACATGGTGTTATGTCCTCCTCAATTGTCCTTAATATATTTATAATTACCAGCGACAATCATACAGCTATTTTAACACTTCTTGTCAATTCATGGGGAGATGGCTCAGTTGGTTAAGACACCAGCTATAGAATCAGTTCAAGCTGGGAGGTTGCAGGTTCTAGTCCTGGCAAGGTGAGCAGATAAAATGAGTCCAGAACATACTTAAAAACAAGAGACAATCTCAATGTATTCTTCCTGGTAAAATACTTAAACAAAAAAATCCACTTTTATAAATCTCCCCCAGTGTTTTACTCATCACTTGAAATAACATTCTTGTGATCATGCCACCCACTCACATCACTGAGATATAATGGGAAACTGTAAAGTTACTTTCCAAGAAAAAGCTTAGTATTGTAATTCCAGGGAGTACCAAGACTGGCTGAAGGAAGGACTCCACTTTGATCAGATTTATAAAGTTGTAAAATCAACCAGGTGCAGGGTAAAAATTGCAATTAAAAAATAATGAGTAATTCCATTTATGAGTATTTATGAGTTTAACAGAGAACTTGAACAAAGGGGTTAAAATTAGCATTTAAATGAATGTAAAATTGTACTTCTCCTCTGGTGTGCAGTTGGTTTGCTCTAGAACTGCTATTCATTTCCTTTGGGAATAAGTCCCTTAAAGTGACAGACAGACGTGCTTTGCACACCTTTCCAGCAGAGTTAACTGTACGAAAGGACAATTGGTAAATGCTATCTATTATTTTGAAGTGCATTTATTATGTTGTACTCAGGGCCAGATTTCCCAATAGGCAGACTAGGCACCTGCCTAGAGCTCCAAATTTTGAGGGGTGCCTCAGCTGTGCTGGCCACACCCACATTCTACATTGTGGGTGGGGCCAGAGCAGTCTCTGTATCCATGCAGTAGCTTAAACACCCTTTTGCAGGCTATTATTTAACACCTTGGATGCTAGTGAGATCTCCAGCGCATTGCAGAGCAATGCACTGGAGAGCTCTCTAGCTACTAAGGGGTTACATGTCTTATGTCCTTGCTTGTTGTAGGCCAAAGATATATTTTGTGCCAGGAACCAGTGGATGAGACTGGTGGTGTGGTAATGTAAGGAGTGGGGTGTGGCCATGGGCAGAGCTAAGGGTACCCAGACTGCCTTGACTAGGGGAGCCTGGAATGTAAATCCAGCCCTGGTTGTACTAAGCTTGCTCATATGGTAGCAGACTTAGTGAAAAAAAAAAAAAAAAAAAAAGCACAGTACAGTCCCAAAACAGCTTCTGTCATACCCCAGAATTACTCCTTTTTGTATGTATAAAAGTTCCTTTTGTGCATATTGTCCAGAGTATTTTTTTGCTTTTATATATGTTTTATATTTCCGCATCTGTCTTGCATTCCTTGCATTTATTTTAAACCCTTTCTCCGCCAGGGGCCTGCTTTGAATGTAATCTTTGCCAGGGGGCTGATCTGCATGCAGTGACATAGAGCCATTACCCCCCCTTCCCCCACCCCCTGTGCAGTAAAAATATTAACCCTTTGAGTGACAGGGTGTGTAAAATGTTGCTTTGCAATGCTTAGCATGCCCTTTTGGTACCCAAAAGGTTAAAAACCATGCATATTTTACCCAAGGATTTTAATTGAGTGATGCATGTCAATGAATTGGTGTGTAGCTTTTCCTTGCCTCTCAGGTACATGGTTAGGCCTCTTTGTGAAGCTAATTATATCCACTAAGCTTACACAATGGCACAGATTAACATGGGGGAGGAGGATACTGAGAGTTCAGCAGCCAGTGGGGGATTTTGTTTTGTCATGCTAGTCTTTATTTGGACAAACAATGACATTTTACTTTTTGGAAGAAACAGTTGTGACACTGTCTGAACAGTTGCACTACATTGTCATTCAGTTTAGCTGCTTCATTAGCCTTGAAACTCATTGTTATCTAGCAAAATTCTCAGCTCCCCATCCCAGTGTTTCCCCTCTGGAGCTGGAGTTTGGATTGTTCCATGACTAAGGTATGACCAGCACCACTCTCTGACAAGCACTGATGTTCCTGCTGGATAGGGGTCATATGTTTGTGCTGTGAGTATGATCTAACTGGACTGCCTGGCTTGAAATGAAATAGGGTATGTTATTGGTATATGTTCAGTTATAAAGGAATGTTTCTGTTAAGTCTGTATATTTCACTTATAAAAAGTATAGGTTTTATGTTAGCTATAAGATGACACTTGTTGACCTATTGCAAATGATGCCTGCTCTCTTTAATATGTTGCATACAAATAGTTACATGTGGGTCTATAATACAGTATCTACTCATGTACATGTGTTTATTATATATAAATATACTTTTTTATGTGTGGTTGTTCAAGGCTTAGTGGTTTACCACTGAGGTTCATAGCTAGTTAATAACACACCCGCCGCTCCACACCACACAGTCAACTACAGTAATTGTCTGCTATCCCTCCATTCCACACAATTGCTAATAGCTTGGGGAACATGATAAACAATAAACTTAAAAAAAAAGGTATATTTGAATGTAAAACAAAAACCATGTCACTCTTCTGATCCTGCTACAACCCTGTTATTGGGCATGTGCAGAGGAAAAAGGAGTAGCCATCACCCAAGAAAATGCAGTAGGAGCTGGTGAGCGATGGGGTAAGTAATGAGTTTTTTTACTTTAAACCATGGTTGATATGCTCAGGGCAACCTGCCCTATAGGATAAAAGGGGCTTTTTGAGCTGGTTACTATACCTTTAAATGCATATAACCCTGTTTCATTTTTAGGTATTAGTATTCCTTTAATTTTTCTAAACAAAAAGTTATATTTCCAACAAGACTATAAAAGGCATTCCTGCTGTAAGGAATATAATAAATATTTTTTTTTATAAAGGTCCTGATTTAAACACCCAGCTATAAATGCTGTTTTATGGTTTACACATCTTGGGGATTTGCCAGTTTGTGAGTAGCATTGCTCTCATTGTTTTCCTCTCCATTCTCATATATGGTCCAGATACTCTCCTGGAAATGTGTTTCACCTCTTTAGTCATTGGGGAGATGCACTAAGGTGTGATCAGTAATATCACTTTTCCAATTCCTATGCTATTATTCTATGGAGCCAATGCACTAAGATTCCTCCAGCTTTGGGGATCAAAGTGCAGATGTTGTATAGAATAACATAGGAACTGCAGAAGTGATATCACTGGAGAAGTCATCTCTTTATCACGTTTTGGTGCATAACCCTCTTGTGTCTATACATCTGGTTCTTGATTGTGGATCACACATCATAACTTCACTAAGACCTGCTACGCAGGGATGATATAGGGTGGTATCATTTCACTAGTTAATGTTAGTCCTAAGTGGGGGCCGAAGTTTGATGGACTGTATTGTCTTCTACTGCTATGGATCATGTCTCCTTTATAAAAAATGTTACATTATATATAAAATTGATTATAGAGATTCAACCTTGAGTCTGTAAACGCATTATCCAATACCTGCCACCCAATCTTCTGGAGAAAAACAGGGGTCATGATTACCTCTATCATTCCAAAAATTTGACCTCATCTCATCAGCTGATGTTTTAAATGCAAACCAGAGGATCCTAACCTGTAATCTGAATGGCACGTCAGTGTCCCAAGTATCTTAGGCATGGAATCTGAGATCCTGGTCAGTGTAGAAGGATATGTAGACTGGTCATATTTTTTGTAAGTATAGTAAAAAGAAGTAGTGTCATTTTTAGTGCCCTCATTGGGATGTCAGATGAATTTCTGTGTGCTTTGTAGTGTCTTAGCCCCCAACCCTCCCAAAAAAAAAAACAAAAACAAAAAAAAAACTATTTTACTGTTAAAAAATATCTTTGGATGTTCTGGCTGTCAAAGACATTGTAATTCACTATGGAATTCTAAGCAGTCAGTTCATCCCAGAATAGCTCTACTGCAAATCAGCCTAAGTAACTTCTTAGTTATTGGACCCTCATTCTATTACAGTGGTTCACAACACTGTCTGCAGAGGTGCCTAACTGGCCATGTATTACTGGTTTCCCTGTTTGTGAGCAGTATGGTTAATTAAATGACTGAACCTCTGAATTACTCACTTGTGCAGGGAAATCCTAGCGATGTGGCCTGTTAGGCATCTAAAGATAGGTTGGGAACCAGTTTTCTAACATGATGACAGGGGTCATCTCTGTCACATGTCCTCTATTCCTGACAAGAACACTAAAAAATTACAATAACATGCATTGGATTTCAGTAAAATGTCACAATTCACTTGCATATATACATTTTATTGGTAACAGGAGACAGCCTTTTGCTTCATTGTTTGCTTCTGTATTCTACATGCAGGTTTTCTTTTGCATTGTGGGTAAAACAGGTTGTACCTTCATTATTCCTTTGAATTTCCTGAATGCAGAAAATTAACATACAGTATTTGCATACAAATGAATCAGAGCACCTTTAGGTTGTGAGATTTTATTTTCTCCTGTAGGCCAAAACATCCATTGTCTTGTTTTGAAAACGTTGAAGTGTTGACTTCACTTTCACACAGACCACCCCTCCCTCTACTAACCACATATTGTCACTGTTTTGTTATGTTTTGTTTTCTTCAATTGACTGATTGACAAGACAGCAAAACTAGAACTAAAAGTGCAACAGAAAGTACAGGCGTGGTAGGAAGGAAGTACAAGAGGCTTTTATCAGTGAAAGGTATACAACACCGTGCAGGTAAACTTACTAGGACATATGTATAGGAAAAAGTGGAGCAATTTGTAGACAAACAAACTGCACCATAGGATACAAATAAAACCACTTATTGATTTGAATGGGGCTTTGAATCTCTAGAATGCCAATGGCCTCTAAACCATGGAGCCATATGTATAATGGCCAAAGTGGAACAATTAGGAGCTTTTAACCCATTGAATGCATGAAGTCTAAAATACATTGAAGTTTCTCTAGCATTCAAGGGGTTACAAGCATTGTTTAAAGCAATGAGAAATGTCATTTGTACTCCATAGGACAGTTGGTTTACTCCCAAATTGCACATATTTATCTTCCTAAATACAGCATTAACCCATTAAGTACCAGGGTCAATGGTCCTCAAGCGGTATATAGATTCTTCTTAGTATATAGTGTCACTTTAACCCCTTGGGAACCAGGCACATCCCCAGTGCATTGCTTTCCAATGTATGTAAGAGACCTCTATGTAAGAAGTCTCCACTGAATATCCCACACTGCAAGAAAGAAACCGGACAATGTCTTCTCCTTCACAGCTCTAAAAGCCTGACATAACTTACCTGAAAATATCAGATCTTCTCCCAATCTAACATTCCTAAACATAACTGCTTCTTTGTGTTTAAAAACAATCAACTGTATAAAATATTTTTAGTAATTATTTGTGTGTATGTATTTTGTTTCTCTGTTTGTGTGAATGTGGAACTTTTGTACTGTACAAGCTTTCCTGGACATACCTGAAAACAAGAAAAACCTCAATGGGAGAGATGCACTAATGTGTGATAAAGATGTGATAAAGTGGAGATAACTTCTCCAGTGATATCACTTCTCCAGTTCCTAAGTCATTCCATGGAGCCAATGCACTAAGATTTTTTCCGGCTTTGGAGATCTTAGTGCATAGTTTCTATAAATTAACATAGGAACTGAATAAATTATATCCCTGGATAAGTCATTTCCACTTTATCACCTCTTTATCACTCCTTAGTTCATAAGCCCCATTGTGTTCTTCCTAGTAAAACACTTTGCAGGTAAATAAATGATCTCTTATTGCCTCAGGCATTGCATGCAAAATGGGAGACTGGACTAGTGTGTATAATGCATCTGTTTTATTTTAACAGTATTTGAAGCTATACTGGTCTGAAACTTTTGAGGTCATTAAGTCCATGAGAACCAGAGTGTTCTGCAACTTGTTTCTCTGCAGTATGTTGCACACTTTTCTGGTCTTCAAGGTGTTAATACATGCCTACCAAGTGTCCCTCTTTAGGAGGGACAGTCCCTCTTTTAGACCCAAATCCCTCTGTCCCTCTTTCCCACCCTGATGTCCCTCTTTTAAAGAGATCAGACTGTGTGATGTGTATATGTGTGTCACATTGCTCCACAGCAATAAAACCCACATTATTGCTTGTTTAAATGTCAGTATATGTGTGTATAAATTAATCTGTGTAAATAAAATACATTGGTCTTGTTATAAGTCATTTATTAGGTTACACAAGGAGGTGTCAGTAGGTCGAGAAATAGCCTAAAAATTATTGGTAATGCCCGCCCACCGGCCATGCCCCCCAGAAACACCCCCTAAAACACAAGTGTCCCTCTTTGACAATTTGAAATGTTGGGAAGTATGTTAATATAAAGTATTAATATTCTATACACGCTGTGCTCTCACATTTGATCATTGCTGACATAGAATCAAAAATTCTATGGAAGATAAGAACCAACAGACCAACCTATTGTGATTATTTTTATGTAGAAAAAAAAAGCACAGACTTATTTAGTCATTAAAATAAATACATATCTATCCAGGGGGTTCTTACATTAATTTACTGTTTTAGCCATTCAACCCAAGTGTCCATGTTTTGTAAAGACAGTTCCTCTTTAAGACCCAAATCCCTTTGTCCCTCTTTCCCACCCTGGGGTCCCTCTTTTTAGGAGATCAGACTGTGTGGTATGTATATAAGTGAATCACATTGCTCCACAGCAGTAAAACTCACATTAATGTTTATATAAACTTCAGCACAAGTATATAATTTAGTGTATGTAAATAAGATACTTTGTTCTTTCTCTAAATCATTTATTCAGTTACACAAAGAGGTGTCAACAGGTCATGAAATAACCTAAAAATCTCTGTAATGCCCCACCTACCACCACAACCCCCAGAAACACCCACTAAAACAAAAGTGTCCATCTTTTGGCCATTTGAAATGTTGAGAGGTATGGTTTTAGCTGCTACCACTTAGACTGGGAGACTATTCTGTGTATCTGCCACTCTTTCTATAAAGTATTTTTTTTCTCCTCATATTTGCATGTTACTATGAAATATTAACCCTCTGAATGCCAGAGGGGTAGGCAACGCATTGCAATGCAATGCAGAGGGTTAAACCATTCTCCTGAGAGGATTACACACCACGTGGGATATCTCATATTTATATTCTTCTCAGAAAACACAGTATAACTGTAAATGCTTTCAGAGTATTGTCCTCTTACAGACTTGTATTGTAGTTGTGGAATGCCTTGTTAATTAAAGAGGAAATAACACCCCCTAATCATAACCCCTCGCTTACCTTACTGTGGCCAGAAAATCCTAATGGCCCATCTGAATTGTTTCTTTACTCCATGATTCAAGAAATAACATTGCCAATCAGTCCTGAATCTCATATTCATGGAGGCAGACATGACAGATGCTGAAAGGATGGCAAACCCCACCCACTGTACATTTTAATTTTAACCCTCTAAGGATGGGAGGGGAGCACAATGGACTTGCTTCAGTTTGAAAAAACTTACAGTAACTGTTATGTCCATCTCCATGGACATGATATTGAACACTGATTGAAGATGTTATCTCTTGAACCAGAGAACAAAAGTAAAATTCATAGAGGCCATTAGGATTTTCTGGCCATAGTAAAGTACATGTGATGTTTTTATTCAGTGGTTTTGCTTCTCCTTTAACAATAGCTTCATCGTTTTGCAATATGTTAGATACATATGACAACACTTTAAACTGAAGGCTAAGCGAGCAAAACCAGGTTAACCTGTAATTCCAGTATACTAGTTGAGAGTTGTTGTACTAGGTGATGCATACAGATACAGAGATAGTAACCTTATATTGTATCATTAGATATTGTGCAAATGTACAATAAAGTCATATTGCCTATACTCTGTGTGTGTGTGTATATATATATATATATATATATATATATATATTCAGTTCACCTTCACTGACTAGTTCTCACTAGTTCTCTCAGACAGAGCTCTCCCTGGATCATTATGTCCTAGAGAGCTTTTTTTGTCACTGACAGTGAAAATAGATATGGTGATACAGAGTAACACTATTCCTGCTGCACTGAGCATTCTATATGCTCTGTTTAATAGACAGGAGGAAGTGTTTTCTACATTGTATCGGTATCTTTTTTTTTTTTTTTTTTTTTTTTCTATGTAGATTTTTGTTAGGTTGATCCAATACAATAAGCAATACAAAGATAGAAGTGTCAATACAACAACATATCCATGAGAAAGACTTTGGTTATAACATGGTCATCACAAACATATCATCTACAATCCAGATAGTAAAAGAGTTGAGCCGTGTAAACTCGAATTGTCTTAGGACCAACTTATATTACAAGAGAGAATGGAAGAAAGAGAGAGAAAATGGGGAGGGTAGAGAGGAGGAGGATGGGGAGAAATAGAAAGGGAGGTATGTAGGGAGGAGGCTATGAGTCTAGGACACAGAGCAGCCTTTAGTTTCAGTTTAGAGCTGGCATGTGCCTTCCTTTGTAGATTGGGGTCGCATAGATCATACCAACAGTCTAACAACAGGGTCAACTCAGAAGATCTTTTCCTCTGTCACTCGCAGAAAGAGAACCTGTTCCTGCACACTTTAGTCATCCAAGCCTGGAGGGAAGGAGAATCAGGAGAATTCCAATTTAAGGGAATTAATGCCTTAGCTGCATTCAACATGGTATATAAAAACAACTTCTTGGTAGGTGGAGTGATGGTAGGTTTGTATAGAGAAGAATTTGCCAAGGATCCTGGGCTAACATAAGTTTCAGTACCTTCTCAATAATCAACAAACTGGTGGCCAAAAGTGTGTGATTTGGGTCTATTGTATCATCAGTAAAGAGGGCTAGTAGAAGCTGCTATTGCATGCAATTTTACAGGGGTGTAATACCATTGGAATATCAATTTATAATTCACTTCCACTGCTTAGGTGGAGATGGATGACTTGAAAGTAGATTTCCAGATTTGGATCCATTTCAGTGGTGACACAATGGAATTCAATTATGCCTACCATGCTGCAGAACATACAGGTTTTGATGTAGTACCCCTTAGGGATAGGATTTTGTATATGGCATTCAGAAGCTTCCCCTTTTCACCTCTCTGTGGGGGGGGGGTTAAGAGTTATTAGAAATCTGAAAGCGGGTGATTAAAGCATTGGTGAAAATGCGGTGTATCTAAATAATGTTTGATTCAGAGGTAGCGCCATATCTCTTGGGGAGATCATTATCTTTTATTGTGTAAAAGGGACTGATAACATGAAGTATAAAAATAATGTCTTGGCAATGTTAGTTATACAAAACTAGTTGAAGAGCCCGTTACACGGGCCACAGTGCCACTGGCAGCCGGTCGCGGTGCAGTCATGCTCAGTAGAGACTGCCCGCGCCGCTACTGATACAGAGCGGGACGCTCCTTTGGAATGCCCCTCTCTGTATCAGCCGCAGTGCAGCAGTCTCTACTGCGCATGACTGCAGCACGCGCAGCAGTGTTTACTGTGCAGGACGCGGCGTTACACACGATTTAGCGAATTATTATATAGGATTAGACATGTCTTGGCTTAGTGCTAGTCAGTGATATATTTTGATCAAGTCAGTGAGAATACTGGAATTTAAGAGACTGAACTATTCTCCAGAACAGTAGCTGTCACTGGTTGTGATGAACAATTGTTTAGACCCAACTTATCCATTAGTTCATGTGTGCTAGCTAATTATGTCAAATAAAACTCCAGTGGGCCAAACCTCTGGCTCAGACAGGCTTCATTTGGCCTGTGGGTTGCATATTGTATACCCATAATCTAATCTATCTATGCTAATCAAATCTATCTAAAATTGTGTTTAAATAATGTGGTAACAGAAAAGAATCCAGAACATATAAATCTCCAATCTGTTTTGGTCAAATTTGTGTTATATATTTATTCATATATTTCTATTTTATATATATATATATATATATATATATATATATATATATATATATATATATATATATCTGGAGTAAAAAAGGAAGGGGGAAGCAAAAAAAGTATAATAATCTTGTAGTTAGCCTGCATAAGAATGTAATGATAGACCATAACATTCTAGTATCATCTAGTTTACAGGCAATATATTTGTAAAATCCATTGACCTTAAGTATAGAAGGAATGTGGTTCAGTTCTGGTGCAAACCAGGTGTTTTTTTTGTTTTTTGTTTTGTTTTTGGATGCAGTAATTTCATGAGTTGAAATATTATGGTGGCTTTCTTGTACCCGCAGTCTGTGACAGCTACAGTCAGTGACAGTAACCATCTAGACACCACTGAGTTTCAGGCCTTCAAGGTACTACACCCAAAAATGCCAGTTAGCAGTAGTAGTATTTCATTAAAACATAGCGGGAGTACTGAAGTACCCATATTTTACTTATAAACCCTGAAACATGTTTTTTCATATTATGTCATACTTTCCATTAACCCCTTGAATGCTAGTATAGTCTCCAAGGCATTGCAGACCAACGCACTGGAAACCTCTCTTTCATTCAGGTGGTTGAAGAGCTTGATTTAACCCCTCAAGAACCAGAGGGTTGTACAACGCATTGTAAAGCAATGTGTTGTGTACCACTCTGGTCCCCAAGGGGTTAAATCAGTAGGAATGCTAGAAATTTTATTTTGTCTCGTTTCAGTTGATTTCCTGCCAAATCGCTCTACTTTTGCTTTTTACATAAGCCTACATGGCACTGATTGTATGGTGCTTTCTCTCTCATACCTCCTAAGTTTCACTCTTTAGGACAGTCTTGTATGTGTATATAAGTGGATCTCGCTAATCAACAGTAATAAAACACATTAACCATTTGTGTGTCAGAGGGGTGCCCAATTCATTGCAAAGCAATGCATCGGGCACCCCTCTTGCAATCAAGGGGTTAATGTTTGTTTATACTATACATATGTGTTTATACTATACATTTGTAAGTAAAATAGTTTAGTTCTAAATAATTTATTCATTGACATAAAGAACTATCCAGGAAGGTCAGGAAGTAACCTAAAAAGTCTTGGTAATGACGTGATCACCAGTCACGCCCTTATCAACACCACCTAAAACAAGAAGTGTCCCTCTTTGGCCATTTAAAATATTGGGAGTTATGTTTGCTGTTATGTAAAATTGTTGCTTTATGATACTGGAAGTACCGTTTCTAGTCCAGGAGAGGGCAGAATTTCACTAGTAAAAACTGCACTGCCTACCATCAGAAACTAAAGCCAGACTTTTGTCGGCAGCCAACTCAACTATATATATATATATATATATATATATATATCTTTTTTTTTTTTTTTTTTTTCATTGGTGCATGTTGGGAAAATAAGGAAAATAGGGTGGGTCTCTAAGGTGAAGGTTTCATTTGCTATTTATTTTTTGTCATAAGTACAATAGTTCTTTTGTCTTCTATCTGCTTAACTGATTGAACAGCATAAAACATTTCTGTGTACAGAAAGGAACTGTCAGCCCTGTCTGTCTCTTTATGTAAGTGTACGTTCTTTTTAATTCCTTCAGTGCTAGGATGTCTCTTGCTTTGCCATGTGTTAGAAACATCTCTTGCAAGTGGAACTGCCACCTGCCCTAAACACCACCCCCAATATTTTTAAATATCTTTCAGTGCAAAAAACTGTAGTATTAAATATAAATGTTTTTGTCCATGTCAAAGAGCATCCATGAGGGAAAGCACAGTCATCTTGCTGATGTTAAAGATTTGCAGCTCTCTCTCTCCTAATCACTTTCAATTCTACCATGTAAGCATACCTGGGAACTTGCCAGTTTTCACCCGAAGACTCTGGATTCAGGGCACTGTCTCCGGGTCTCCTGGTGAAACATTAAGTTCTCTGGGTAAAACATGCATTAGCTGCTCCTGCACAGCTTTTAAGTTATTGTAAAGAGAAAAAAGAAGCCCAGTGGCTCCCGTTCTGTTGTGTGAGGCTCACACATTGATGGTTCCTGCACTAGCGTGCATCCTCAGGCAGGTGGCCTCAGCGAGCCAATGTAATGTGCTGATAGGATATATACAGTGGGACCAGTTAGTAGGAAAAGCGATGACAGCAGTGTCATTACGTCTTCATCACATGAGGATCGGAAGTAGTGGAGCAAAGAACCTGCGCACCTCTCTAGTCCAGCCAGTGTTGGCTGGTAAGTGTATTCTGCTTTTTTCATTTAGCACTTTGCGTGTCAGAGGGGTAGGCAACAAATTGAAAAGCAATGCATTGTGTACCCTTCTGGCAGTAAAATGGTTAATACATTCGACTTGTTTCTGATGTTTAAGGGTTAATAACACAAAGATCTCCGGATGACCCTATTGTAAAAGTTCCCAGCTATGCATATAAGCCTGTCTGCCCCTTTTCTCAAGGGCAGATATATCATTCACACTGGGCTGCCAATGCATATACAGTAAGAACTCGTTCTTCAATGCTTCATAACTTTTGTTCTACAAAGAAGAAAGCCCTTAGACATAGCACAATCTGTTCCTTTTAACATACAGAAGACTCCTGCAACAAATTTTCAGTAGACATTACTATTACTTTAACCTGGGCAATGATTCCTTATGACCACTATAAATGTCACCCATGCTCCTTGGTTTAAGATTAAAGCGTTAGTAATGTCCCAGAACAAATAGGTATCATTTTGTAGTGCTTAAAAACTTGAGCTGCATGCAAAAAACCTTATCTCTCAAACCGCTATGGTTTGAGAGATATTCCCTGTCAAAGTTTGACGTTTCCAGCTGACAGCAGGAGATCTGTGTCGGCTGACACGAGGAGGCTCTGCAGCAGAGCCGCAATCGCGTTATTTAAAACAAATTACTTCATTGGAACGGTCTATAAAGTGTGCTTGCAAACTGCATAGCCGTCAGTTGGTCCCTGGACAGGATTCCCCTGCACTCAGGACAGTGTTGACGGAGGGGGGCACTTTGAATAGGAATATCTCTCAAACCATAGCGGTTTGAGAGAGAGGGTTTTTTGCATTTAGCTTAAGTTTTTAAGCACTACAAGGGCCGTATGTCCAAAACAAAAATATGGAGGAGTTCTAGAACAAGCCATTTACACTTTGGGGAGAACTAAACATTTAAACAATTCCCATTGATTTAAAGGGAGACTTTAACCCCTTCAATGATAGAGAGGTGGGAATTTTTAGTTCTCTCTTACATTGCAGATGGTTTGCCCCAGAACTTCTCCACTTTTCTTTGGAACATATGGTCCTTAAAGGGATAGTAATACTTTGTTTTAACTTTATTTTATTTTGTAGGCATTAAAAAAACACGAAGAATTATATAATTCTTATCTCTCTAACCTTTATGGTTTAAGAGATATTCACAAGCAAAGTGTCCCCCTCCCGCCCCTTTTACTGATGTAACACTTTTCAGCCAGGGCAGAAGGGAGGTGCCCAGGTAGACTGCAGAGAGGGACAATCTTCAATTAAGATAAGGGAAAAAGCTGAAAAGCTTGTCAAGGGGGGCAGGGATTTCATTGTTTTCATAGGAATAAGAGTGTCCCCTTCTGTTATCTGTCCAGTCTATGGACTGCATTCCACATCTGAGAAGAGATTGTTTACACTAGGTAAAAGGGGCTGGAGGGGGAAACTTTGCTTGTGAATATCTCATAAACCATAAAGGTTTGAGAGATAAGACTTATATAATTCTTCATGTTTTTTTAATGCCTACAAAATAAAATAAAGTTAAAACGAAGTATTACTATCCCTTTAATGTTTTGAATTGGTGCCTGATGTAGTGTAAGGCTAACACGGTAACAGCTGTCATCTGATGTAATGTACAGAGAGGTAGACATGACTTTTGCTAGAAGGATTACTGGACCTCAGCCCTGTGGGTTCGTGCACTCTGCCTACTTCAGTTAGCCAATAAAGATATCACTTTTACTCAAACACAGGGCTGTCCACGTTCAGTCCTCAAAGGCCACCAACAAGCCAGGATGTAAGGATTTTGCTGATCAAGCACAGGTGAATCAGTCAAAATGAATGAGCCACTGATTAACTTGCCTGTGATTAATCAGGGAAATCCTTATATCCTGGCCTGTTCGTGGTCTTTGAGGACTGAACTTGGACAGCCCTGCTCTAACAAAGCACAGCAATGCTTTGCATACCCCTTGGGCACTCAGAGGGTTAAAAGATAAAAAAAAAAAAAGTGGAAGATCAAAGTAGGAGGAGCTAGAGGTCTGGTAAATTTACCAGAAAGAGTCATATCCACCTCTGTTAACACTGCATTTAGTTGTGATTGAAGATGTTATTGCTTGTTCAGGGCTGAATATTTCCACTAGTCTGTGACTAGCATACCTGGGAACTCTCCGGATTTGCCCCGGAGACTCCGGTTCTGACAGAGCTTTACCGGGTCTCCGGGGCAGAGGCAGATACCTCCGGATGTGGAGAGTTTCTATTGAAACTCTGCCACATCTCCTTTTTCTCCCGTTGTGCCTCTGTCCCCAGCCTTCTGTGTGACACATTTAACCCTCTGAGTACCAGAGTGGTACGGAATGCATTGCTTTGCAATGCATTCCGTACCACTCTGGCACTCAAAGGGTTAAGTCCCCCCCAACACTCGAGTTAAGCCCCGCCCCTTTTTGACGCGATTAGCGTCATTTTTGTTACCCCCTGGTGAACAGAGGACTACCCTCCGGGTAGCCCTCAACTGAAAGTTCCCAGGTATGGTGACTAGT
Source organism: Rhinophrynus dorsalis (assembly GCA_037306005.1). Taxonomy (NCBI): domain Eukaryota; kingdom Metazoa; phylum Chordata; class Amphibia; order Anura; family Rhinophrynidae; genus Rhinophrynus; species Rhinophrynus dorsalis. The sequence continues at coordinate 163,569,406 of CM074719.1, read as the reverse complement.
AAAAAAAAAAAAAAAAAAAAAATCAAATAAGTAAGAAGTTATGCTTTCCTCTTTTTTTCTTCTATGTATAAACTTTTAAGAACAAGAAGGGTGTGCGGTGAATTGCAATAAGTTGCGCACCCGAGTCTTAAAATTGTTAACATTTGGTGAACTAATGACCTTTCATCTTCAAACGGGTAACTTTTATCTCAGCCTTGTGAATATCATTGCTGTCTTTCCACCCCTCCTCTTGACCTGAGGTGTAAGGGCAAAATTCATAGGGGATAATTGGATTTTCTGAACATTATTGGTAGATGTTGGTGTACCTTTAAAAACAGAACAACTGAACTATTCATACTGTAGGTTTCCTCTTCTTAGCACTACAGAATAAACTGCCTTCCTAATAACTTTACTGATTTTGTATGCACATTATATCATTTTGTGCATTGGCTCAATCCCTGGAGTTGACCCTTTGTTCTGCATATTCATATGAACGGAATAATGCTTTTATGTAAACTGTCCATTAAAACATCAGAAAGGCCTACCGCTGACAATGAAACATTTTTCCAATCACCAAAAGTTTGCTGCACAGATTTAGTTGTGTGTGTTTGTTTTAATGTCACGAATTTGCCAACAAAATTGCTGGATTCCACAGAATTATGGGATTTATTTTCTTAGCTACAACAAAAAAAAAGAAATAAATGTGTGCAAGACTATTAACGTTGTTTTAGTATCTAAATTTTGAATTTCTAGAGGGGGTAGGGCTGGATTTACATCTGACACTCCGAGACAAAGGCACTTAAGGCATTCATAGTGCCACATGTGGTCAAGCCCTCACACTTCTCATGACTACAGCCTCGTCCACAATTGCTTAGCATAGAAAATACATATTCTAAGATGACAACTGGCACTCTGTAAAGTTGTTTGTGTCTAGATCACAGGTAAAAGTCAGCTGAGATAAAAAAAAAGCAAAAAAAAACTTGCATTCGTTAGAAACTTCACAAATAGGTTGCAGATGAGCCACCCAAACACAAAATAAAAAACATATAGATCTGCAGGAACAGAGCAGTCTAACTTGTTTTGTCATAAATCATAATTACAGACTAACGCATTATCTAGATCTACTGGTGTTATATAAAACATGGAGTGGATGCATCATTGATAATAAAGTGCTGTTTTCAAAGCCTAGCAATATGAATATTTTTTATTAATATACAAATGTGTGTATGTACAATTCTGGAGCAAGTCTGTTGCACCATGGATTTGCAAAAGAAAATTTCTGTTGCTTTATAAGCGGGGGGGGGGGGGGTTATTCCCTACAATGCTAAATTAATATCTAACCATACATGGGAATCTATATGGTTTACAACAATTTGTTACTTATTCAGTGTCTACATTAGTAACATTTTTACCACAAATTCGGAGGTAGAAGTCCTGTTTGTCTTGTGAGTGTTTGAAGGGATAGTAATGTTTCAAATTAAAAGCCGCTCCAGTTAATATTCATAGTATTTGGGCCATGGAGAGTGTTATTTCAGTACTGTCAGAGTTGTAGTTTAAAGGGATTGTAATACTTCGTTTTAACTTTATTTTATTTTGTAGGCATTAAAAAACATGAAGAACGATAAAAGTCTTATCTCTCAAACCTTTATGGTTTAAGAGATATTCACAAGCAAAGTTTCCCTTCCCTGCCCCTTTTACCTAGTGTAAGTCATCTCTTCTCAGATGTGAATCTGGTTGTAAGACCAGACAGATAACAGCAGGGGACAATCTTCTTTATATGAAAACAATGAAAGCCCTGCTCCCCTTGACAAGTTTTTCAGGTTTTTCCCTTATCTTAACTGAAGATTGTCCCTCTGTGCAATCTACCTGGGCACCTCCCTTCTGCTTTGGCTGAGCAGTGTTACATCAGTAAAAGGGGCGGGAGGGGGACACTTTGTCATTGAATTACTCCTGAACTACAGCTCTGACAGAACTGAAATAATACTCTCCAAAGTCCAAATACTATGATGATTAATTAGAGTTGTTTTTATTATGAAACATTACTATCCCTTTAAGAGTAATTGAATGATAAAATATCCCCCTCCCACCCCTTTTACCTAGTGTAAGTAACCTTCCCTTAGATGAAGCTGCTTTTATTGCAAAACATTACTGTCCCTTTAAATAGTGATATCTCTGAATTGTATCATGTCATTGTATCAAGTTATGGGTTCCTTGAGGACTGACTAGATCATCTCTGGGTTTGAACAAACATTGACAAAGCTCATGGAATCTAAATTCTTGGGAGAATTAATGGTTAATATTTCAAAGCTCATGTGAGCTAATTTCAGAAGCCCCCAGGTATGTTTCTAACTCATTGTAGGAGATCCACTAAGGCATGATAAAGAGATGATAAAGCAGAGATTACTTCTCTGGTGATGTCACTTCTCTAGTTCCCATGTTATTCTAGGGAGCTCATGCCCTAGGATTTCTCAAATGGGAAATATCTGAGTGCATTGGCTCCATAGAATAACATGGGAACTGGAGAAGTGACGTCACCTCTTTATCACACCTTAGTGCATAACCCCCATTGTATCACAATGCACTGGAAACCTCTTTTCATTCAAGGGGCCAAAAGCTCCATTTAAATCGGTGGGGATTTTTATTTTGTCTTGTGCAGTTGGTTTGCACCACAATCGCTGTTCTTTTGTTTTGTGCATATGGCCCTAGGAATATAGGCAGTACGGCTCTAACTCTCTTTGAAAGAATAATTCCCTATTGTCTGTAGCATTTATAACACAGGCAAAAAAGAATCCATTTGAACCTTTTAAGGACCAGAGGGTATGTAACACAATGCTTCAAAATGTGTTGCAGACCCTCTCCTTTAACCCAGAGTTGTAACTAGGGTTGATATTTTGGATGGGCCTGGAATTCAGTTGGGTGGGCTCAGTAGCATTAACAAAGGACCAGAGAGGTGACCAATGTATTTTGAAGCAAAGCTTTGGGCCATATGTTCAAAGATGTAGTGTAATAGCTTTTGTTGTTCGTAAAGACATTTCAAAGTTCAGTGCCATTGGACTCATTAATATTTTCAGAGAGTGTCTGTTGTGATAGTAAATAAGTTGTTTTGTCATTCAAATATGATTCCTGACTGAAATTGTCGTATGTAACAACAAAAATGTCTTAAGTAACTCAAAAATGTCTTAACTAAGGACAAAAGTGTCGGTATAAAGGTATGGTAATTGAGCTTTTGTTGTGTTTCCTTCAATTATTATAGGTTTCTTTCATTCAGAACGTCACATTCCCTCCATTTTTTTCTTAACACACAAATTTTGTCTTTTGCAAGACATTTTCTTGTCATTGTATACAACAAATTTTCTTTTCCTCTATACAACACTGGAGAATAGTTTAGCCCCGCCCCTGCCCCGCCCCTTTGCCCAGCAATTCTGGAGTTGTCTCATATACAACGGACATTACTAGTTTTTTGTTGTATACTCTATTGAAAATATGTCGTTCATGCATACAGTTACTTATTTTTGTTGTTCATACATTTTTTGTCTTTATCCCTTTGAACATACAGCCATTTGTGTACCCTTCTGGCCTTAAAGGGTTTACATGTCAAAATGTACATTCACTAAAATAATGAGATGGACATCTGGTTGGGGCAGGTCACAGCCCACCCAGAGTTATGCCACTGCTTTTCTATTCAGTACATCTTTAGTCCTTGAGTGCCCCTCTGGTACGCAAGTGGTTAATACTTTATAAAAATAGGCTAAATGCACAGTTCATAGTAATTTTTCTGATTGTTTTTGTTTATAAAGAGAGTTTGAAAATCTCTTTTGATTAGCTTCATTTACTATTTTTTAATGATAGCGCTTGTATTTCTTGTTGTTACAATACATGCATAAATACATGTGTAGCCCGCTACTATGACCACCATAATGGTAGGGGTCAATTTTGAATTGTCGCACCCTAATTCGACATTATGAACCATTGCAACAGTTGTAGTGCGCCATTTTCAATGCACCCTTTTGAACAATGAGACATTTTTTAGTTTTTGTTTGATGCCCCATAGTATGCAACAACTGAAAAGGAAACCAGTGGTAGAATGCTGAAGGTTTCTCATTCTGTGTAACTTGCATTGCAACTCTCACAAAGGAATGAAATCACTTTATGTAACAGTTAAAAAAAGGACCATCACATGATTCTCTATACCGGGGATTTCTTCTGATTCTGCAGTACACATTAAAGTGTGACAAAAGACAGCAGGGGTTATATCTTTATAGATCGAGGGTCTTGTTCATCAGCTTACAGAGCAATCCAAATGTAACACAGAGAGTAATAAAAAATTCCCATTGATTTAACCCCTTAAGGACCTTTGACGTGCCAGAACCGCCAAGACGGTCCGGCACTTAAGGACCAGTGACGGTCTTGGCACGGCATGGAGTTCAGGGCCCTGAACCGGAACTTAAAAAAAAAAGCCCTGTGGTCCTCAAGTGCCGGCCACGCATGCACGTGCCGCTCCTTAAGGGGTTAAATTGAGGTTTTTTAAGACATTGAATTATAGGTTTCAAACACATTACAGAGATCTCTTTATAATTGAAGGGGTTAAATATCACATTTAAATCAATATAAATGTATGTAAATTTAGTCTCCTCATAGTGCAGTAAGTTTGCTATACAAATACACATGGTTTAAGGATTAAAGTGCTAAATATCATAAACACACTAAACTATAATGTCATGGATATTGTTGCTAATACACTATTTTGAAGCTTTTCAATGATTTTTAGAACAAATATAACTTGGTTCATATTTTTTTATTTTTGTATGGCTATATATGCATCAAATTATTTATTTTCTTATGTGGAGTTTATTGTGATTGGAACTCAAGACTGGTTTGTTCCTCTTATTGCTTGGCTGCTCAGGAAGATGAAAGTGGTTGTGGTGGATATTCTAACAAAGAAAATGTCTTCAAATAATGATGTTCTTGTGGCCAGGAGTTTTCTCATGAAGATCTTGAGAAGTTCCATGAGGTACAGTACTGGTTTCTAACAAAATGCCCCCTGTTCTGTCACGTTCAAGTGTTTTCGTGGCTGTTTGAAGCATTGTAGAACTTCCCCCTTGCCATCTGCATCTTTGTTGTAGTGCTTGTGTTGTAATTACACTGTAGTGATTCATTGTGCTGTACCTCATGTAAGTGGGACATGATAGATGCCCTGGATAGATGCTTTAGAACAAGGGTCTCCAACCTTTTCTTTAATGGGAGCTACTTTTAATCAATGATATGTGTACTGAGCTACATATATTACAATAAATTAATTGAGAACTTTAAGTATTAAACAATCACCAAATCTGCTCTTACCTGCTCTTTGTTCCTTCCCATGCTTCCAATAACAAAGTGCTGCACAGAAAACAAATGATTCCCATGATAGTCCAAGGTGATAAAATTCTGCTCTGAGATGTATAATTTTTAGCAGGCAAACTCCATATTCACTATAAAATACAAAACCTGTGGCTCTCCAGTAAACCACAGATTTCTGATTGAAAATGCTTTCCCAACCTTTCACAATAATATTTCATATCACTATGCATGTTTAAAGACATTAGTGTGATTTATTAAAACATGTATTGAATCTAGCAGAAAGCTGGTAACTTTTGTTACAATGGGTGAGTGAATATGGAGTCACAATGGGGCTCTTACCCACTTTGACACCAATTATATCCTAAAACACTTACTATATAAGTAGTTTTTACAAAGCATGCCAAGTAGTCTGTAAGCACCTATCATGACTGTGGGCCAGGAAAGTCATAAAATTCTGTGAGGCACTCTATATGCATTACTATCAACTGTCTGATTGCCGACTGCTGGATACTGCAGATGAAATCTGTGCCCATATTTCCTGCAGCCAATCAAAGAGAAGACTTCAACCACCGGACCTGTCTCTGACAGGCCAAATAGCGCAATAACTGATAGGAGTGGAGAGAGCTACTCACTGGTAACTGAAGCTACCTGTTGGAGACCCCTGCTTTAGAAAAATAATGTTGTTTTCCCATTTTCTGTGTTGTTTCTGCTCCTGCAGGTAAAGAGTAAAGTAAAGAGATAACGTGTTGAGCCACCATTCCGAAAATTAATCAAAGTACAAACAATCTGAATGCTTGGCTACAAATAGTTATTGACCAGATTTGCCAAATCTGTATCTCTTGCATTATCACCCAGACAATACATACTGTACTTTCAAGTATGTAGTTCAATTATCTTGTATTTAAAAACTAGTTATATGAACCGCTTAAGGACTGGCTGCGAGTACACGTGGCCAGCACGTAAGGACCACGGACCATTTTTTTTTTTTTAATCTTATTCAGGACTTCACGAACAGCGTGCAGCCATTCGCGGAGCTCTGAATTCCATGACGGTCCTGGCACATCATGGGTCCTTATTGCTCTCCAACCCATGACATGCCAGGATCATCAAGAGTCCTTAAGGGGTTAAATATTTTATCATACCATGGTTTAGAGATTTAACATCATATTCAAATTGCAGTTCATTATGTTTCTGGATTTTATATATTATTGTGAAATTATTTTACCACATTTTATTTAACAGAGTCATATTCTATTGCAGTTCTGCTTTATAGCTCTTTTTAGATCCAGACAATGGAAGAAAGAAGTAAATAATATGTTTGGTATCATTTGACTGTAAAATGTGATTTACACAGGACATGCACATATTTTCCAGTCTAAAATCCCAATATTAAACATTCAGTGTGTTCATAATGTTAATCGGGGTGGAAATAGCCTGCGAGCCTGGGCTGCTAAAATGTTACTTCTGGCTTCTACCTCTGTATACATGCACCATTTGCATTGATGCCTAACACATGTACCTGGCTCTATCTGTTTACTAAGTGTGTTATACTTTTGTCAATCTCTAATGTAAAGTCTAAAATAAAGTTAGATAAATTATACTGTACATTTGTTGTTTCAGCGAATCTTTAGCACATCTTGCAATTCTCAAAAAAGCAAAACACTGGTAAAATGTATTTGAACTTCAGTTATAAAAATGCAAAAGAAAACACAGATATTTAGGAAGAAATCTTCTTATTCAGCAGCCACTGATGTGGTTTTCTTTCCAAGATTAACCTCAAAGTTATGAGTCACAAAACCCTAAGTGTAGTTTTCAGGGAAATTTACAACAGATTTTAAGCCAGACCATATTATATATATATATCATGGCTATAGTTTACATTCCAATGACCATTTTAACACCGATGTTTCTTCTGTGTTTTATCAAGTTGATGCTCTTTTTGTAAAGTAATAGTAAAATATAGTTCCTTATTGGGCAGGATGATCTAAGCCCTGATACCAAGGAATAAGTGAAGCAGGGGTTGGCAAAAGTATAAAGAACTTAGGGGCTGGATAACATTTTTAGGAGTCAGCTGGGAGTTGTAGGTTTCAGTGAAGGGGTGTTTGTATACATGTGTAAATAAAATACTTCCAAAATTTCAGAGCTAGCAGTATTGTTCCCACTAAGATAGACAACCTAATATGGGAAGTGATAAAGAGGGCTGTTTATGGGGGATATATTGGACTAACAGGTGCATAATACAATCATGCCCACTAGTAATTACTGTTTTAATAATTTCAGCTCAGAGTTGGTTCTGTGCAACTGTGCAGTAGTAACATTTTTGGTGCCCTGGTTCCCAGACTACTGGGATTTTTCACACCTTGAAGTAAAGCTCAAATTTAAACATCAAAGCTAAAATATTTTCATCATCATGTACTCAAAAACAAATTAACATATTCCATAGAGATATACAGTTGGGGAACAATAATAACTAAGAAACAAACTTATGAGAGATGCTGATCAAGAAGAAACAAAGCATATGTGACTGGTTCTTTGGTTAGTCATCACTCAGGAACAATTAATCTACTGTAAGATCTTGGATATAATACATACTTTTTTTTACCCCATTTTACTTTATGGGAAGTGGGGGATGTGTATTATAAACGAGTTTAAAAAAAAAGTGAAAAAAAACCTCACTAGAAATCCAAATCTTTGCCTCCCCTTAATCCCTCTTCCCTTTCCTTTCCTCCCCACCTCAAAAATGTGTATTTATCCTCTCCTGCACCTCTCCTCCTTTCCTCTACCCACCTTCATGCTGGAGAGAGACTGAGCCCCTGGAGGAGGCAGCCTGAGGATCCGTCCAGAAGGGGCACTCATGCGTTTGCCACCCACTTCCTCCACTGCTTCTCTCCCCTCCAGTATCGTCAGCCAATTGGAAATTGCCTGAGTGCCCAGTCAGGACCTTCACATGGCATTGTCATCTGTTGGAATCTTGGCTAATATGAAACATAGGAAGTTTTGAATGAAGTTTTCAAATATGCAAAAACCAAAAACAAAACAAGGTGATAGGTCCACTTTAAGAAAATGAATGCGGTCCTGGTAAAGGAAGTGAAAACTATATGGGTGTTACTTTGGTTTTGTAATATAGAAGTGTCAACAGAACTAAACACTGTTGGTTGTTTAATTAAAGGGAACCAAATAACACAGCGGTAATTGCACTGTAATAATTGAAGTATTTCATCACTGTAGCCTCCAGGACTTCACAGTGGCTATATAACTCATCCATATGTTAGGAGGAGTTATTTGTTTCCATAAAAAAACAATTATTGCAATCAAGCAAGTGAATCTATATAAAAGATAGGAAGATGGCTGTCAGTGGTAGAAACATTAGTATGTTTATGATTATACAAAGAACACGGAGCCTAGCGCTGACCTCTTTTAGTGCAGATATCTTTCCATAGTGATTTTGGCTAGCAACGCCTCCTAGAGCCGGCTGGGACTGACAGCGCAGGCGCTCAGACGTCACTATGGAAAGATGTCTGTGTGGTTTCCTGACTGTCAGTCCGGGAAGAGCGTACAATTCTCAATAACCAGGTAATAATTCTGGCGACTAGCGCTAATGAGCAGCTAGTTACCACATTGGTATTTATTTGGGCCAAATTTGAACAGGGGTGTTAGTTCCACTTTAATATAAAATATAAAGTATCCTTATTGATATATTCGAACCTCTCTCATGGAGCAAGAAACAGTCAAATATGTGAGTTCAATCTGTAAAATACATCACATACAGCTGAGAGACCAGCCTACTTAGGATTTCATAGGAGTGGAGTTTTTGTTTGGACTTCATACAGCACTAAGAAGGGACTAATCCTCTCCTAGCCTAACGTAGAGACATGTGAGTTCATCCACTGTCTGTGGTATATGTTTATGATTATATTCTGTGCACAGTATAAAAATGCATTCTCTATTCATTCAACATGTTAAAGCAAAACTACCACCATAGGTAAAGTCACCCTACAATAATTAGGCAGGTGACAACTAGCTTAATAATAGTTATATTACCTCTCGCAACAACAAGATTCTATAGAAATCCTTAATCTTCCGAGACTGACGGACAGCTTAGTGCAGTCTGCTCTCCTGAGCCATCAGTCACTTCTGGTGCCTTTCGGGACAGTGCAATGCTTCTGAAGGGAGACCAGGACTGACAGCACAGGCCCACAGACAAGATTTTTGAGCTGATACCTGGCTTTCGGTCTCAGAAGATTAAGGATTTCTATAGAATCGTGTCATTGTGAGAGGTAATATAACTATTATTAAGCTACCTGCCTAATTATTGCAGGGCGACTTTACTTCTGGTGGTAGTTCCGCTTTAAAAAATCCATCTAAATGAAGGTCATTTGATGAATGTTTATTTCTCCCCTGTGATGCAGTTGGGTTGCTCCAGGATTGTACATTTTTTGCTTTGTGTGTTAGGACTCTGGTTCCTACATTTTTTAACCCTTTCAGTGCCATTTGGCACTGAAAGGGTTAATCAAAAGTGAGTTCTGACCAATTTTAAATCATACAAACTTGCCAGATGGTCTAGAAATTGCCTAGATTTAATTGGGCTGCATTCGGCTTGGAAGCATCATGATGTCTCCTAGTTGTGAATCTGCTTCTCACAGATTTAGCCCTTTCTACTATAGGGGTTTCCAGAAGTGCATGTGGCAAAGAGTAGTGGTTTCTAATAACATTTGTATTGGAAATAAAATATAGTGTTTGTAATGGAAATCAATAGAAATAGTAATACATTAATCGGTGGTTTTAGTTCTCTTTAGGATCAAGTAAAGGTGCCATTTACTTTAACCCCTTAAGGACCGGAGGTTATGGGACATTTCCGTCCCATAACGACCGCATAGGGGCACGTTGACGCGCCGGTACACGTGACCTGTCACGTGTATCGGCGCGTCACTATGGGGCTTGAAAGAGATCGCTCCGATCTTGGAGCGGTCTATTTCATGCCCTATTTTTACTTACAGCGCTCCCGGTAGAGCACTGTAAGTAAAAAGTACGTGACGTACCATGACCGTCATCGGTCCTTAAGTAGTTCAAGGACCGTGACGGTCCTGGTACGTCAAGGGTCCCTAAGGGGTTAAAGAAATAGTAAACCGCCATTTTAACTTTACATGTTATGTGCACTTGGAGAGTTTGTAAAGTCCAGTTGCCTGTACTTTTTTATTATTTTCACCCTATTTTTACACATTTAGATCCAGGGGAGGGCTGGCCTGGGGGGCAGGGGGGCAATTGCCCCCTGGGGTGGTCATATGTCTGGGCTGGTAGGCCATTGCACCTCACTAAATCTCCCGATTGCTGCCTGTAAATAGAGCTACACTAGTGATACCACAGAGCTTACAATTGAAATGGTGCTACATAAATGATACCACAGAGGTACAATCCAAATGGAGCTAAACTAGTAACATAAACCATTTCCCTTGTAAGCTCTATAGTATCACTAGGCAAGCTTTACTTGAATTGTAAGATTTGTAGTAGCGTACTAGTGTAGCCCCAGTTCAACTGTAAGCTATGAGATATCACTTGACTTACATTACAACATTAATGCCAATTTTAAAATTAACAAAAGGGTGTGGGTTGGAACAGTGGGCTCGAACGATAATAGAAATGGGCCACAAGTTGCCAGTCTTCCCCTGTTTAGATCAGTGTTCAGGAGGACTCACTCTCGATGTTTGTATAGCTGTGCTTAGAACGGATCTGGTCAGAGAAGCAGGGATAGTGGAACAACATACAACTTTATAAGGAAAAGATTACAGGCAGACAACAGAGTTTGCTTCCTCCTGTGCAGTGGTGCTCTTAGGGTTAAACTCATGCAGACACATTATTTTATTAAGTATTTATTAAGTATATAATCCTTTTGATGCCAGAGAGATGAGCAATGCATTAAAAAAAATCATGTTGTATACCTACCTTGGTTTCAAAGGGTTAAATCCCTTCCTACCTTAAACCCAGTTAAAACATGTATGTAATGGGCTTAGCCCCAATTCGTTGCTCACCTCTGGCACACAAAGGGTAAAACTTGTGGGTTTCCTCCTCTGCTGTATGCCCAAGTAAATATGTGCCTCTCCAGTCTGTGTAGGGGAACTCACAGGTCCCCCTGCAAGAGTAAATAAATTATTACATGTCCCTGGTAGAGGTGCAGTACTCCCACATACATATAAACATAACTGTGGAAGATATGCACTAAGGTGTGATAAAGATGTGATAAAGTGATGATAACTTCCCCAGTGAAATCACTTCTCCAGTCCCTGTGTTAGTCTCTGGAATCAATGCACTGAGATCTCTCCAGCTTGAGGGAGGTTATACACTAAGGTGTGATAAAGAGGTGATAACGCAAAGATAACTTTTCCAGTGAGATCACTTCTCCAGTTCCTATGTAATTCTATAGAGCCTATGCACTAAGATCTCCAAACTTGGAAAAAACTTAGTGTATTGGCTCCATAGAAGAAAATATGAAGTGGGTAAGTGATATCACTGGAGAAGTCATCTCCACTTTATCACCTCTTTATCATTCCTTAGTGTATAACCCCTAGAAGTCTTAGTGCATAAGCTCCATAAAATAACATAGGAACTGGAGAATTGATATAACCGGAAAAGTTATCTCTTTATCACCTCTTTATCACACCTTAAAGGGGAACTTTCACCTCCGCATTATCATTGTTGCATCCCTTCCTTTGTGTCCCCTCTGTACATTGCAGTGTTTTTTTTGCCTAAAAATCTGTTTAAATGAAGCAAAAAGGTACTTGAATTTTGTACCTGATGACGTTAGCAGCCGCACAGCCACGCACCGTATGGTGCAGAAGACACTCCCACAGCCTCAGCTCCTTTCACTTGCCCCAGCATCCTCCGATGACGGAGGCGTTCTGTTAGTAAGCTGGAGAGAGATCTCATTGGCAGAGATCGATATCTAGCCAATGAGATCTCTCTCCAGCTTACTAACAGAACGCCTCCGTCATCGGAGGATGCTGGGGTAAGTGAAAGGAGCTGAGGCTGTGGGAGTGTCTTCTGCACCATACGGTGCGAGGCTGTGCGGCTGCTAACGTCATCAGGTACAAAATTCAAGTACCTTTTGCTTCATTTAAACAGATTTTTAGGCAAAAAGAACACCGCAATGTACAGAGGGGACACAAAGGAAGGGATACAACGATAATGCGGAGGTGAAAGTTCCCCTTTAATGCATCTCTCCCCGGGTGCACTATGATGTTGTCATGCTTAGGCACCTGGTTTGTCAGATTGAAAAAAAGTGTATGATTGGGTTTTCTGTGAATACCTATGGATTTCTCTAGCAATGATAGTGGTATGTGCCATTATCCCTGCTTTTCTGCCCAGATATTGCTGGAGCAGAGCTGCTCCTTCTATAGTCATCTAGAGGGAGTAGCCCTGAACACTGAAAAAGTGAGAAGATGAGAAGGAACAATAATTTATAATATAGACAATTTGATTTTACATATTTTATCAATTCTTATGATTGTTCTTTAAGATCTAGCAAAGTGAAACTGCCATTGTGCCCAGGGGACTATCCATTCCTGTGATTATCTGGTGAAAGAAATAAAAACTACATAGAAATTACTTTGGTTTTGTTATATGGAAGTGTCAACAGAGCTTAATACTAGCGGTTGATTAATTAAAGAGAACCAATGAACACAGTGGTGACAGCATTGTAAAAATGAATGTTTCATCACTGTAGCCTCCAGGCCTTCACATTGATGACATAACTCATCCATATATTAGAATAAATTAATTGTTTCCAAATACAAACAATTATTTTAGTCAACCAAGTAAATCTATATGAGATGTATACAAAGATAGCTACCAGAATGCTAGATCTAAACTTTAATATGCTTGTGATTATATTCTGTCCACAGTACTTATTGAAAATATATACAGTTATCAAAAAAATGCATGCTCTCTAGCATTAAAGACGTTAAAATAGCCATTTAAATGTATGGTAATTTGGAGACTTTTTGTCTTCTGTGGTGCAGCTGGGTTGCATCAGGATTGCCAATGTATTGCTTTCTGCATAAGGCCACCAGTTACTAAATGTTGTCATCAGAAGTGAGTTCTGATAAATGTTAAATGATGCAAACTTGCCAGGTGTTCCAGAAGTTGGCTAGATTTAATTGTGCTCTCAGTCTTTAAATTTGGTGAACCTTTAAGATAAAATTTTAAAATACCTGTAATTTAGGGCTATGTACTGTATTGTCCCCTGCTGGGCCACACAGTCGCATCTCAACAGAGACACATTTGGATATTTCCAATATAAATTTCCATATGTTCTGTTCTAAAAGTGATGATTTTATTATATACACTTTCATGAAATAGGCACAAATACAAATTTTGACATTTTTCCTCACAATTTTAACCCAGAATTAATCTTCTATTTAAGCACTAGCAGTGTCAGTGGCTTGGGCCATTTCTTAGACCCTGTAGGCCAGACACATTTTCAGTATCTTTGCTATCCATCTGCTTAGGCTTGATTGCCGTTACATATCTAAAAACCATATATCAGTTTATCAGAATGAATTGAGCTTTTGCATGGTGCCTCATAAGAAGTATATTTTGCAACTTGTGACAAGCTATGATGTCGTAATTAGAAAAAAGTAAAAAAAAATCCTTATTTTGCTAAAATCACACACTATCAAAACACATTTGTGTTAATAGTCAAAGTTTAAATTACTTGAAAAAACCCTGCATTTCCCAAGAACAAGAATACCAGATATGTATAGTTTTACCCACATACATGGCCTGCTCAGACCCCTAATTACTGGGAGTGCAACATGGTATTTTCAACTTTACAAACTAGAAAGCACATTCCAGTGGTTACATGGTAAAACTATCCTAAAACAGCGGAAGAACTATATAAAACAATATATTTCCTGAAAGTAGATGTCCTACTGCATCAAATGAGGGGTCACTTTTGACCACTGTGATAAAGAGTTGATATAGCAGAGATAACCTACATTGGTACCACTTCTTCAGTTCCTATGTTATTCTATGGAGCCAATGCACTAAGAACTCTAAAGTTGGAGAACTCTTTGTGCTCTGGTTCCATACAATAGTATAGGACTTGGAGACTTTAGAACACTGGAGAAGTCATCTCCACTTTATCCCCTGGTTTCACTTAGGAGACAGATAACTATTTGAGGATCTCAAATACTCAGAGGTCTATTTGGTATTTTTCAGGTAGAATATTTGGTTTGCAGATTTCTTACTAGGTAGAGTGGGTAACTTTTTATGGTTGCAAATTTTGAGCAGAGCCTCTTCTATGCTGGTCCCACCCAAACTGATGAATTTTGGTTTGGCCAGTACAATCCCATTCCCTTCCCCCCCAGAGCAAACAACAGGGGGTGATGCTCTAACGAGTGATAAAGCAGAGATACTCTCAAATTCCTATGTTATTCTATGGAGCCTATGCACTAAGATCCCTAAAGTCTTTGATCTTGGTGCATAAGCTCCATAGAAAACACAGGAACAGAAATTACTATATCACTGGAGACGTTATCTCTACTTTATCACTGCTTAATCACACCTTATTGGGTCTCCCCCTTATTCTTAGGGTCTTGTTTATTTTTCCAGTTTATATACTGCTGTAATGCCTATTGTTTATACTAATTTGGCCATGTTATTTTACACTTTACATATCCCTGTACTGTCCATATTAGTTATGTATTTTGCTTAAATGTGTGTTCTATGTTAAGGGGATTTTCTGAGCCAAAGAACTGTGGATGGGGGGTACAATGAGTAGAGCTAGGGACACCAAGGATATCTTGCCTAGGGTTGCCTGAAATGTAAACGCAGCCCTGCTGATTTCAGAACTCTGGAACTTTTGTACTGCCAAATATACCTACATGGGAAATATTAGATTGTATTCAGTATTTTGAAATAATGTTTTTAGCAGCTGATTTAATTTTCCTGTTTCCAATGGAAAAACAATCTTGCATGAAAGAAAAGCGTACTGTATTTTGTTATATCATTCTAAAACTTTGTATGATAAATTATTAATATTTGTATGTTGTCTGTTTCAGGAGAAATGATGTTGGTTATCGGCCTCATTCATGGCATTCAACGAAATACATTGAAAATCCTATGGAGTCTGTGGCAGCACAACATTTTTCACATGTAAATGTCAATTCTTCTTGGGATTCCAAATACCACTCCAGGTACTAATTAATACATGTCAGAATGGTGTGTTTGTTTCTCCTTTGCTCGTCTAATTATTGTTGTATCACTACTTTTCCATCTAAAAGTATTTAAGAATATCCAGTTGTTGAAATCATCTTCTATACAAAGAGTCACTTGTTGGATGTTTATTGCAGCGAAATTTAGACAGTGTTTATCATTACTTTAAAAATTAAACAAACAGTAAACCCTAGGTTTTTTTCTAACTGAAATGTTTGGCCATGTGTCCCTGACTACAGCTGAGCTAATCCGAAGGCTCATGGGTTAATATTTACCTAGTCATTCATCTACTTCTCCTCCATTTCTTGTTTGATCAATTACTGGCTCATTTGGGGTCTGGGAAGGATGAACTTTCTGACCTCTCATACGGCATATTACTACTGCCATTGCACAGGGTGCAAATTTTGGCTCTGCACAATTGCAGTAGTAATACTGAGTCTGAGAGATCAGGATGTTTGTCCTTCTCAGACTTCATATGAGCCAGTCGCTAATCTAGCAGAAAAGGGAAGCACCATTCACCGACTCTGGAGTAAGGAGCTACAATATTAACTCCCGAGCTTTTGGATAAGTTAGAGTTACACACGTGGCTAAACTGTTTAACTAGAATCAAATTAGAGTTTACTGTTCCTTTCAGCATTGAAAGCTATTTGTTTAAAGAGGAACTACCACTGCATAACAAATTTATCTTAAATAACTCCCCATCTGGCGACTAGGTGCTTAGTAGCACTAGTCACCAGAATTATTACCTTATTAAATAGATATCTCCTTTCTTCCCTGGCTGACAGGCAGGACGGAGCACAGACATCTTGCCATAGTGACGTCCACGAGCCTGCTCTGTCAGTCCCTTCCGGAGCCGCATGGCTCCTAGCAACGCCTCCTAGAGCCAGCTGGGACTGACAGAGCAAGCACGCAGTCGTCACTATGGCAAGATGTCCGCACTCTGTCCTGCCTGTCAGCCGGGGAAGAAAGGAGAAATCTATTTAATAAGGTAATCATTCTGGCAACTAGCGCTACCAAGCAGCTAGTCGCCAGATGGGGAGTTATTTAAGATAAACTTGTTATGCGGTGGTAGTTCAGCTTTAAAGGACATTTATCATGCTTTACGAAGTCTGCTTTTATGTGAGCAGAGTTAGTAAATGACAGGAAACTAGTAGAGTAAAAATGACAGCTTTATTGTCCAACTCAGTGGCTCTAGGATGTAAGCTTTCAAGACACATAGTTCTGTTCTTCAAGCATTCTTATTATTCCTGAAAAAGACCTAGTTGTCTTGAAAGCTTGCATCCTAGAGCCACTCAGCCAATAAATGTATAATTCTTTACTCCTAGTCTCCTTCATTTTCTGTGGCTATTACTGTACCATGCTTTTTACCCTTAAAGGTTTTGCTTGTCAGTCCTTTGTGATTGGGTGTCAGATTATTGATTCCCTCATCTGGCAGGGAGGCATTGGGCTGAACAAGGAAGTCTGTAGTTTATGTTGCAGTCATCACTTGTTGAGGCAGACTCCAATAAACTGCAAGTATCAAGGTTGAAAATCTGACATTTGCATGCTATGGGGATTGCGAACAGAGACCCAGGGGACTGAATTGTGAGACTTCAAAAACTCTCAGTTCAGTTTCACTCATGAGATCAACATGAGAGCTGTGAGAGACTCTTTTTCGACCCTCAGTACATGTCCAGCTGATATGCCTGTGGTAATAATGCAGAAGCAGACCTGCAACAGTTGATGGTTACCTTTTTAATACGTATTGATCTTTCAGTGCAAGAGATTGTATGAGAATAATAAGACAGATAAAGCATCCCTAGACTTTTGTTATAATGGTTATCCATTCAAAACAATGGATTTATCATATATTTACAAACGTTTAGTTAAAAAGATAATCTCATTGTAAAATCATAATACTTTAAAAATTTGGTTAACGAAGTTGGGGGCTTAAATTTCCATTTAAAACAATGTGAAGACTGAAACAATTTTCTCATATGTTCAATGTGAAACATAGGAAACATGAGATAAAGTTCCCCTCCCCCAGACGTCATCGTAACTCAAAAGGCAGGTCCTCTTAGGCGGCGCCTCCCCCCTTCCATTCAGCTTTACCACCCTCCACCTCAGTTTCAAGGGACCTGGCCACACGAAATGACGAATTGAACACTGCTGTCATAGTCAGACTACCTTTTGGTTTTATTCTTAGAATGTGAGGTTGTATAGTCCCCGATTAGCCGGGCTCCCATTAACTGGCTTCCTTGGAGATGGATTGACCAATTCACAGGTGCATTTTTGGACTTTTCCCTGTGGTAGTTGACATTTTCATAAGTCTATGCCTTAAGTTCTTTAATTTAAATGTGAGTGTGAAGACTGAAAACTGGTAGGTTAACCCGTTGAGTGCTACGGTCCTATCTTTTATGTTCCTGCTAAAGTCTGGCACCAACTGGTATGTGGTGTTCTTGCCTGTTATGCACTTTCATGTCTACCTCCTGCATTGAATGTTTCTGAGGTTTTTTAACCTTTTCTGTACTTGGGCGTTTTTACATTATTGTAACTGGACTTTCTTCTCTTTTTTAGAGCAGATGTCCTTATTCCGTTCTCCTTTTCTATAATATGCTGTGTGTTTATGCAATTTTTAGCCTTTCTATTTCCTTAATAGTACTTCATTTTAGTTGATGCAACTCCTTTAAGATTTGGGTGCACATGCAGTGGCCATCTTAGTTGCATGCAATACTTCACACTGACATATCTATACAACCTTTTGTACAACTTTGGGGGATATTCACTGAACGTGTCATATCCCAAGGGACACATGGGGAAATCCAAAGCTAAGGATTCTGGGGTCCCTTTTACCTCTTCAGTACATTTTTCCTCATACCAGACTTGGCTTCCATGAGAATAGTCATGTACCCTATGTCCCTCTTGCACTGTGGAAAGACAGTGGGAGACTTCAATGAAGAACTAATGGGTTTTGAGAGTTGTTTTGGAAGGCTACAACATAGATGTCAAGTTTTTCACCTTACCATTTCTTTTTATTCAGAGTTGTTTGGGCCAGCTTGGGGATGTTTATTTATAGATGCAGTATTCTCCTAACTGTAAAAACAGGTGCTGATTCCCATTCCAGCCCAGGAAAGCTTCCCTTTATTTTAATGCAACTTTTTTTTTAGTTCCCAAGAAGGATGGTGGCTGCCATGCTATTCTGGACTGGACTTGAAGTGTCTCAACCATTATGTTCTAACTCTGCAATTCAAAAATGGAGTCTCTGTCATCACAGCCATGTGTCTGGGTGAATTTCTTGTCTTACTGCAACTTCAAGATTCTTACCTTTATGTCCTAATTGATCTGGACCCTCACTGTTTCCTACACTTTGCCTTCGCTTTGGGCTATCATCTGCAATTATCTGCTTTGGCAGCTCACATCTACACTTAAAGGGATAGTAATACTTCATTTTAACTTTATTTTATTTTGTAGGCATTAAAAAAACATGAAGAATGATATAAGTCTTATCTCTGAAACCTTTATGGTTTAAGAGATATTCACAAACAAAGTATCCCCCCCCTGTTCAACCAGATCAGAAGGGAGATGCCCAGGTAGACTGCAGAGAGGGACAATCTTCAATTAAGATAATGGAAAAAGCTGAAAAACTTGTCAAGGGGGGAAGGGCTTTCATTGTTTTCATACAAAGAAAATTGTCCCCTTCTGTTATCTTTACTGTCATACAACCAGACTCACATCTGAGAAGAGCTTGCTTACACTAGGAAAAAGGGGCGGGGAGGGGAACTTTGCTTGTGAATATCTCATAAACCATAAAGGTTTGAGAGATAAGACTTATATCATTCTTCATGTTTTTTTAATGCCTACAAAATAAAATAAAGTTAAAACGAAGTATTACTATCCCTTTAAGGAATATCCTTGACGCCTTACCTAGAAGACCTTTTACTCAATGCTCCTTTAGAGGCTGCTCTACATTCACAGATTCAAGACTTTGTCTGCATCCTGGAGCAACATGGTTGGGTATTCAATCTCAAGAAGTCCTCTCTGGTGCCTTCCCAGGTCCTTTGCTTTTTAGGCATGAGACCCAATATTATCCAAGGGAAGGTGTTTCTGTCAGAGGACAAGATCCAGTCTCGGTGCCCACAGGTGACTCAAGCAATATCTAGCCACTGGTGATGATAAGGGTATATGTGAGAGAAGTAGGCCTTCTGATGTTGTCTTTAGAAGCTGTCCTCTCTGCTTTTCACATGGCAGATTTGCAATTGGATATTCTCAGGAGCTGGTAAAGACAACTATTCCTTGATGGCTTAGGGTCTCTGGACTGGGGAGGATTCTTCTGAAAATATGCACCATTATTTTAGCACTTTGCATCTGGTGCAGTGTCCTGATGGGAACACCAGTGTGGGTCCAATTAGACAATGTGATAGCAGTCTTATACATCAATCACCAATGAGGAACCAGAAGAGTTCATGTGCCTGCCATCTCTGTGGTTCACATCCCAGACACGGAAAACGTGGTCGCAGAGTTTCTAAGTAGTCAGCATCTGTATCCTAGGAATTTGGAACTCAGAGTGTGTTTGGCCAGATTGTCCACCGCTGAGGTCATTTGACCTGTTGGCTTCCTACAAAAACCGTAACATCCCTCAGTTCTGCTCCAAGCTAATGGATCTAGCATTCTCAATGGATGCAATGTACATTCCATGGAATGTTCAACTGGCGCTTTGTTTTTCCTTCGATTCCACTGATTACAGAGTATACAGAAAAATCATGATAGAGAGTGCTCAAATCATCTTGATTGCGCCCTTTTGTCCCTGTGGTCCTGGTTCTCAGATCTTCTCAATATGTCCATTGCAGAAGCATTATGGCTTCTCCTGAGAATGCATCTCCTGACCCAGAGCCCTGTTTGCCACCCTAAAGTGGAAACGTTGGCTTTGATGGTGTGGCTCTTGAAGCCAACATCTTGAAAAATAAGAAGTGCGTTTCAGATGCTGTTATCCCTACTATGCTCCTAGCTAGGAGGCTGGTCTTGTCTAAGGCTTATCATAAGATTTTGTCCCTTTACTAGTGGTGGTGCACTTGACCTTTCCGTCTTATTATGGTTCTGGCCATTCTTCAAGATGGTGTCATCAAGGGTCTCAGCCTGAGTTCTATCAAGGTTCAGATATCAGTACTCTCAGTTCTTTTTCCGAAGAGTATTGTTTTCCCTGAAATCAAGACCTTTATTCAGGATGTGGCCCATGCCTACACTGCATTCAGAGATCCCACTCCTCCATGTGATTTCAGTTTTGTGTTAGGAGTTCTCCTTTTCAACCTCTTTCAGCTGCTTCTTTGAGTCTTTTTATGCTCAAGATGGCCTTCCTTCTGTCCATTATATTTATTCACAGAGTTGCAGAATTACAGGGTTGTATTGTAAACCTCCTTTCCTGTTTTTGAAAGGACAAAGCAGTTCTTTGTACTCCCAGCAGCGTTCTGTCTAAGGTCATCTCAGTTTTTCATATCAACAAAGAAATTGTTCGTCCTTCTTTCTGCCCTGATCCTTCTAACAACTAGGATCAGAAACTTCATCTTTTGCATATGGTATGTTGTTTATGTTCTTCACACTCAGTCTTTTAGGAAATGTGACTCCCTTTTTGTCATTCCTGAGGGCCCCCGCGCTGGCCAGGCTGTGTCCAAGGTTACCATCACTTTCTGGATCAAGGATCTTTTGTAGCATGTTGAAGATCTTTTAGCACATAGGCCTCAATTCAATTGTCTCTGGGTTAAGGTTGAACTTGATGGACTTGTGTCTTTTTTTTACCTAATCCTATATAATAATTCGCTAAAACGTGTGTAACACCGCATAATGTGCAGTAGACACTGCTGCGCGTGCTTCTGTCATGCGCAGTACAGACTGCCTTCGGAGCGTCCAGCTCTGTATTAGCCGTGGTGTGGGCAGTCTCTACTGTGCGTGATTGCCCCGCGACCAGGTGGCAGTGGCACTGTGGCCCGTGTAACGGGCTCTTCAACTAGTTTACTATATTAAATTACTTTAGATTGTAAGCATTCATTCATGTCTGACCTAAAACAGACGATATGGCAAAAATGGATACTGGCCGACCCCAAAAAAAGTCTAACTCGGTATTCAATTGCCCTACCAGCTAAAAGCACAACGCATATTAGGCCACAGAAAAGGTCTTGTGGCCAAACATCCGTTTTGTGCGTTGATTTCCTAAAACACACTAAATAGCGACAATAATGGGAACATCAAAGCAAAAAAGGTAATGATCAGTGCTTGACACCAATCGTTAACTTATCTGTGTTACACTAACCTGTCATCCACTGTCTGTCTCCTTCTATACTCCGTCTTTCCCTTATCTTCCTTCTTCTTTTTTCTCCTCTCTTCTGTCTTCTTGTCATGTAGCTGTAAAAAAAAAAAAAATAGCCATAAATGTTCACTGAAAATAACCAGTACATCGATTCATAGTTTAACCCCTTGAATGCCAGAGTGGTACACAACGCATTGCACTGGGAACTTAGGTGATTTTTACACTTTTTTTTTTAAATTTCAATTTCTGCATTGGCTGTTTTAAGATCCGATAAGGGACTTTAATCACAAAAAACTCGGTCTTAAAGCGTAACTTTCATGTTAATTACATTGCCTCAGAATACATTACTAACCTAGCGATATGCAAAGTTATACTATCCTTAAGCTGAATAAGTCAGTGGTGTTTCACTAACAACTCATCTTCTGTAGGCATCAGGCTGCACAGAGCTTACAAGAAAAGCTCTGTACGTCTGCGCGGTCAGTTCCTTCCGGTGCCTTAAGGCAGGAAGGTACGTCACCACTAATGCTGTCAGTGGACAGACAGTGCAGACTCAGAGGTACATTTCCTCCAAGATGTCTGCTCTGTCTGTCCTCTGGTTCCTGCCAAAGATTAGTTGTTACTGAAATACCACGGACTTATTCAGCTTAAGGATAGTATAACTTTGCATATCACTAGGTTAGTAAAATATTCTGGGCCAATGTAATTAACATGAAAGTCCCACTTTAAATTTCGTGCAGTGAAGTGAGTCTTTTATCGGATCTTAAGGGCTAATGCATCTTGCAGTGTTTTCATTATTTGCTCTGGGCGAAAACGCATCTTACTTTATCGCCCAGCAGGTTTGTTATTTTGCTGGAATTTTTTCACAGCACTGGTAATCGAATAGCTTACCATGCTTGAAAAAATGCTGTCGGCAGAAAAAACAGCCATCGAACCTAATTGCAATGAGTCTATAATGAGGTAAAGGGAACTGACATTGAAGAATGCAGGTGAACTTAAATACTCATGTACTCCTTGCCAACATCTATTAAAGTTACATCTTGGGTGCTAGAGCAACAAATATATTTCTTTAATTTGCTCTTTTCAATGAATGTGTAGACAATCATATTCCTATGCTACAGAGCCTCTGCTTGCTTTTTTAAATTTAAGCTTTTAATGAGAGCAGTATCTAAAACAAGTGATTAATGAACATTAGTACCCTTTCTGTTCAGAAAAACTTATTACTTGTCTGTCAATGTGTGACCACGTTACAGTATAATTTCAGCTACATAGATTGCATTTCTGCCCAAACACTGCAATATGTAAATTGGCATAGGGCAAGTTTAAAAAACAGATTTAAGGCATCTGCCTCAAAACACTTTTAACTATTAGAATCTTATAGTAATGTTTCAAAATTAAAGCGGCTCCAATTAATCTTCATAGTATTTGGGCCATGGAGAGTGTTATTTCAATACTGTCAGAGTATACCCGTTCCGCCCCTTTTACTGATGTAACACTACTCACCTCAGAGTAGCAAGACTGTCCGGATGGCTCTCAGAAAGGGACAATCTTCAGTGAACATAAGGAGAAACCTGAAAACACCTGTCATGGGGGGCAGGGTTTTCTTTATTTATTGGTTCACAGTAAGAAGATTGTCCATTGCTGCGAGCTGTCCAATCAAGCGACCAGATTCCACATCTGAGGGGAGGTGGCTTACACTAGGTAAAAGGGGTGGGAGGGGGATACTTTATCATTCAATTACTCTTGAATTACAACTCTGACAGTATTGAAATAACACTCTCCATGGCCCAAATACTATGAAGATTAAATGGAGCTGCTTTTATTTTGAAACATTACTATCCCTTTAATTGTTCTACCTAATAAACTAATTCTTTGATATAATGCTGATATAAATACTTAAAATGTTATTGATTTTGTTGCTTTGTTTTTTATTTAGCATTCTGTGTATTAGGAATATTTTCTTTTCTTTTATGTCTGCTAACCCAAAAAGAAGAAAATGTAAATGCATCTGAGCTGATCCTCCCATTTAAAAAAAAAATCAACTGATTTGTGTCTGAAATGTTAATTGTCAAATGTTTTTTTCATTACTTTTATATCCAAGTTAAATTGTTCTTAATCTTTGTTTTGTCGTAGCTCTTCATCTCATGACCTGTCAAACCCTTGGGACCAAACGATTTTGCATCGAAATTCTGGACATTTTAGCTCTATGGGAAGCATGGACAGTATTGATCAAACATGTCAGTTTGGAAGGCTTACTTCTGCCAAGTCTAATAACAGCATAGATCATTTAGGAAACCAAAATAAAAGAGACTCAGCTTATGGCTCTTTTTCTACAAGTTTCATCACCCCTGATCACTCCTTATGTAAAGCTGGTTCTTCTTCAACAGAAAATATTCTATATAAGATTAATGAATGGGACAATAAAAATCTAGCCTATGGTAAAACAAGCCCATCTTTGAATGAGACCAGACGATATGAAGATAGACAGGGATACCAATCTTCTGCTGTCTTTTGCGAGGCTAACAAAACACAGAGGCCAGAAGATTTTGCGGACTCTAGAAATTCTGGACGATCAAACTTTGCTCCTGTTTGGTATATCCCTGATAAGAAAAAAACATCTTCACCTCCTCCACCACCACCACCTCTGCGCAGCGATAGCTATGCAGCTACTAAAAGCCATGAAAAACCTTCTGGCCCTACACACTCAGAAATTACAAGCACACAGCACTTTAATGTTGTAAATAGGTCTCATCCAAGACCTGACTGGAACACAGATATTTCTGACTATCAACAAAGACTTGTTAGAGTAACTGACAGGAACTTAGCTGATATGAAGAGAACTAGTAGTTCCTCCTATCAAGCTGACTTAAATTTTGATCAGGGGTTGTCCCCTTATAATGACAGATATAATAACTCACCAAAAGCCAATAGATTGCAGTCTTCTTTATCCACCAATGATGTTCGATTTGCACAATCGTCTTACAATTCTCATCACCAGCGACAGTACAGTGATGAAAGCACTCTTTTTCAAAACACAAGACCTTCAACATCCAGTAAACCCAATCAACTGTCAATGGCCTCTTACTCTGGTATCCGCGAGTTGCCTGCTGATTCAACTTATGTTTACCATCCCCATCAAGTCAGAGCAATGACCAGTCCTTCTACAAGCAATAGTGGTGGAAAACAAAATGTGGATAATAATGGACAGAATAGTTTTTACGTTTTGAGTGCAAAACAGCCTCCCGGAACCACAGCACATCTGCTTAGGGAGGAATACTGTAAAGCAGAAGCAAGATCAAGTAAAACCCCTACCCTACATGAAAATCATGCCACAAATGCTCAAATATCCAGTTATTCTATACCTCAGGAAACCAGTGTGTCTTCACCAGAAAACTGTGAAAAAAATTACTTAACTATAACTGAAAAAAATGATAATCTTTTGAGTAATAAGGAAAGATTTGTTCATAAGAAAAACATTGGAAATTTAGAAGAACAATATACCAACTATAGTTTTGCACAGCCAGATGACGATATTGAAAATAATTCATACAGATCACAAAAGCATGATTACTACTGGGGCAAAGAAGGAAATAAGATAACTCCTCAAGTAACACCAATGCTGCATTCTTTAGCTCAAGAAGGAAGAAATCGCTCTGAGAGTTTTCCAGTTGCTGGGAATGAGAAACAACCTTTCTCAGACAAACAGTCCCGGAGAAGTGACCGTTTTGCAACAACTCTGAGAAATGAAATTCAGCAGAGGAGAGCTCGTTTGCAAAAGAGCAAAAGCACAGCAACCTTGACTGAGTCTAATGAGGCAGAGAATTCAGACAACTGGAATCAGGACTCAGTGGAAAGCATGAGTCCTTCTGATTGTTCTTTTTCAAGCACATACAAAAACCATCTTCAGGAAGCTCAGGCCCGAGTTCTAAGGGCTACTTCTTTCAAAAGACGGGACCTAGAGCCTGGGTTAAATGATCAACCTTCACTGTCTCAAGGTCATAGATTACATGGCTCTAACTTGTCTATGTCTGTTTTTTCTCCAGACATTTCTTCACTTGCTATAGATCCTGCTCATCCAAAGCAAAATACAGTTAACACCAACCAAAACATATTTCGTATTGGTGGCAGAAAAAGGTTTACTGCACAGCAAAAACTTAGGTCTTATTCAGAACCTGAGAAGATTAATGAAATTGGCATTGGTGAAGATCAGTACCATTTTCATGGTCCTAAAACACCCCAGGAAACTGTGGGCTCTTTTGCAGATAGATGGAAGTTTTTCGAAGAGACTAGCAAATGTACAAAACCAAAGCACTCACCCAAACTTACTCCCACTAGCCAAGCAGAAGAAAAGCATGAGTCACACATTAATAAGGATTATGCAAATGAGCACAGAGAATCCGTGCATGCTAATAGGGCTCGGGCTGTATCTCTAGGACCTGGAAATCTAACAAACAGGAACCAGAGTGAAAAAAATAGTTATCAAGATATTGACCATCAAACTGCTGACAATAATGTTGAGCAGCCTCAGAGGTTGGGGACTTTTGCTGAATATGAGGCATCCTGGAAAGAACAGAAAAAAACGTTAGAGAGGAAAAATTCTGGCAGATGTCATTCAGCTGATAACATTCTTGATGCTGGCCTTGAACAAAGTCAGAAAACACAATACATTCATGAGCGATCCAGATCGTCACCTACAACAGATTTCTATGCACAGGTATGCTTGATGCTTATTTACTACAAGTAAATCCTGACAATTCTAATTTGTTAAACACCTCAGTACAATACTATGATTTATCATAGTGTATATAAGAATAAACTAGAGGCAGGTGTTAACTTAACCCTTTGATATCCGGAGAGGTACCATTGCAATGCGTTGAATACTTATCTGGCACCCAAAGGGTTAAATATTTGTAAGTATATTTTGCTTGCATTATTACTTAAGTGGACCTGCACATCAGAGCAGCCACTCTGAACTACCAACATGGTATGTGGTCAGATTACATTTCTCCAATTTACCATGCTTGTTGAACACTTCTTAGATTATTGTCCCAAATACACACCAAACCAAGTGCTAAGAAGAGCTTAAAGGAGCAGTATATTTTTTTTATGGGGTGAGGGATACTTACACTACAGGAATATTTTCCCATATTCAGAAGTTATTTTTATCAGTCCTTTAGCAACAGTGCCACTTAATGTCCATAATGCAATATTTTTTGTAATACACTCTATAAGAGTTTGAGTCATTGACTACAGTTGTCCATATTAAGTGAAAAGAACAGCACCACCTGATGGCCATAAGAGAAAATTGCAGTTTAATTTAAAAAAGGTTGATCTGTAATAGCTTTTGAATTAAAAATCTCCCATCAGTAAGAGTACCCTTGTTTTGTTCAGCAAGAATAAAATTACAATATATATGTGTTTTAATAATAATAACAATAATAAAAAAATACTACTTCTTTAAAAAGTGAAGTATGATCCTTCTTCACGTTCTGGATTAGTGGGGAGATAATAGCTCCTTCCTATTGATTGCCGACATTGAAGATGGGGTGGGAACGAGGACAAATTTACTCATTGTTCAAACCCTATAGTTCTACTAGGCATGCATAAATGACTCATTTTTCCATTGTGCATACCTAGTCTTAAAGGGATAGTAATATAGCTTTTAAATAAAATGTAATATTGTAGATATTACAAAAATGAACTAACTGATCCAAGTCCTGTCTGTCAAACCTTTATAGTTTGAGAGATATACGATGTTAAAGTTCCCCCTGACTCCTCTTTCACAGACATCATCTGTAAAGCTGACAGAAGGAGAATCGAGTTGTGTTACTCGACGGCGACTCATCATCAGAGCCAAAATAGAAATGTCTAAAAACAAATACTTCATTGGAACGGTCTACAAAGTGTACCTGGTTTGCAAGCACACTTTGTAAACCGTTCCAATGAAGTATTTATTTTTAGATAGCGGTATTTCGGCACTGCTGAAGAGCCTCCGACCGGTTCTGTGGCCAGGATCTCATGATGTTATCTAGAGGTTGACGTCAGTGAAAGGGGAGGGAGGGGGGAACTTTAGCATCATATATCTCTTAAACTATAAAGGTTTGAGAGATGGGATTTGTATCAGTTAGTTTATTTTTGTAATATCTACAATACTACATTATATTTAAAAGAGAAATTACTAACCCTTTAATGCAGGACTTGGTAGGGATAAAATTTGTTGCTACTCAGACAACATATTCAGTAGTGAATGATCAAGTACAAGTATTAACTGCCATTAACCTACCCTCCCAGGGACAGGGATAGTACTTAGGGCCGTATTCTGGGAGCATAAGTAGAGCAGTTCTGGAGCAAACCTTCTGCATAATAGGGAATAAATAAACATTACCATTGGTTTACATTTGAACCTCTTAAATGCTAGAGAGGTCTATATAACATTGCTTTGATTTATTTAAATTAATGGGAATTGTGTTTGTCCCATATTTTGCAGTTGGTTTGATTTCTGAATAGAGCCCTATGGTACAGCATGTTCTAGTAGCCATTTGTTTCTCATACAAATTGTTTCCAAGTAATGAACCTTTTTTTGTGGCACAGTCTGTCACTTAATGTTAATTTGTTTCTGTGCTGAGCCAGTATTGCTACACGTGGTGCTACAAATGAATCTAGGCAGAGCTGTCACGCTTAGGACATTTCAATAGCACAGCAAGTCATACGTTTGTACTGGAACAGAACTAATTAGCATACTATGCAGGGAATTTGCATAATGTTCCATCCTCTGCCATCAAAACATAAATGTTAATTTCTCAAAAAAATTTTCTTATGAATGCTTGTGATCTTCAAAGCTGGGAACTTGCCGGGTTTCACCTGGAGACCCTGGATTTTGGGCGGTGTCTCTGGATGAAGCACTAAATTCTAAGTTCCGGAGAACATTTTGCGCTCCTGCACAGTTTCTTCTTAAAAAGGAAAAAAAAAATACTTAAAGCCGGTTGGTTGTGTCTCAGCGTGAGACTGTCCAATGAAACACCAGCACTGGTGCTCATGGGCCTAGGTGCACTAAAGGTCGAAGTGGGCTATGAATGTCGATGTTCTGTCTGAGTAGTGTCGCAGGCACATCCGCAATATTCACAAAGTGTCTACAACATCACTTCACCAGAACTCCGACAAAAAAATACCTACATCTACATCAATCCGACCTGCCTTCACCTTGTCTATGAATTTGTATTCTTTGAATCGACAAATGTCATTTCCATATGGAAATAAAGCATAATCAGATACATTCGTATGCAGGGGGGGGGTGTTGATATTATATTGTGACACTTCGACTCATTCACTAAACTCCGATAGCAGCCTCTGCTGTCGGAGTTCACTGTCTCCACTTCACCTGCCTCAGGCTGTCATAGCTGGGATCTCCCCTGTACTCTCCTATGGAGTAATAGCAGGGAGA
Organism: Rhinophrynus dorsalis; assembly: GCA_037306005.1. NCBI lineage: Eukaryota > Metazoa > Chordata > Amphibia > Anura > Rhinophrynidae > Rhinophrynus > Rhinophrynus dorsalis. Next base: position 163,540,163 of record CM074719.1, on the reverse strand, counting down.
ACTATGACAGTCTGAACAGCATTTTCTGTGCCTCCCTACCCAGCCAGTAGGGGAATACAGAGAAGGCTTTCAGCACCATGGACAGCATTGAACGTCATAGGGATGTGCATTGCTCACCCCTGTGGCATTCAAAGCACAGAGAATGCTGTACAGGATTGTTGTAGTGTTGGTGATGTGTGAGGGGAGGAGATCCCTTCCACACTGACAGCACTTTGAAAATCCTGTATGCTAATAGGGACCTCCTCCAACCCTTCCCTTTACATCCGACAATTCTTGTGAATATGTCTATATGTGTGCAGATCGAATTGTCGGAGTGATTCAAACACATCGACAATATCATACCGACCCCATATCGACATTTAGTGCATCTAGGCCATGGTGTTTCACTTGACAAGTCAATAATGTGACTGGGTCACACAAATAGCGTGGAAATAGAAGAAAGAGCAAAATTGCTGTGACTTTGCTCTGTCACACTAACAAGGTCGCAGGAGCAGAGGAGGCAGACTGGACAACATGAACATAAACACGGTAGCAACATTTATTTATTTATTTATTTTTGGTAATCTCCGGGTGAACTGTGTATGAAAGTTCGCCGGTATGGTTATCTTTTCACTCTGGAGAACTGCTGACCTGCAGTGTGTAGATTTCATTAGCTTCCCGCATTAAAATGGTGATCTGGGCACAAGTTAAACTTCTCTTAGGACCTTATGTGCAAAAAGAATGTGGAGAACTTGTGGGGCAAACCATTAGCATTCTAGGGGAAAACTAAAAACTCACATTGATTTAAATGGGCATTTTTACTCTTTGAATACTAGATAAGTCTTCAGTGCATTGCTTTGCAATACGTTGGAGACCCATATGGCATTCAAAGGGTTAAAATCCCTATTTAAATTAGTGGACATGTTTAGTTGTACTCTGTTGTGTGAATGGTTTGCCCCAGAATGCATCCATTTTTGAACATACGGCCCTTAGGCTGGTAAGCTCTCTTTAAACAGAGCTAGATGCGGGATAGCACTCTCTTTTGGGTGTAAACTTTTAGTAATAAGGTTATCTGTTCCTTTACTCCCTACTCAAAATATCTCTTACAGACACGAAATTGTGAATATAGTGGGGATTACAATGCATTGATTGGGAGAAAGTTATGATTAACCTTTTGAGGACTAAATGATATGCAGAGGGCTGTGTCACTGGGTAGATGACAGAAATGGACAATGCTGTCTTTAACTGCTAGTGTTCACTATCATCATTCCCATAAAACATGAATTCAAAAAATAAAATCTTAACATCATATCAACAACAAAAACATTTATGAACCCTGTAAACTAATGTAAAACTGCTTGCAAGCCAAACTGCATAGTTACATAGTAAATTAGGTTGAAAAAAGACACCAGTCCATCAAGTTCAACCCTTGCTGCATAACCCAGAGACATGATAATTATATAGCTTTACTGCTGCCAAATAATTTAGTCTATCAGAACTTCCTGTTTTGCCTACTAATACACAGTATAGCCCTGTATGTAATCTTCTCTTAAATGTATCCATTGTATCTGCCATAACCACATCCCTGGGCAAGAAATACCATAATTTAACAGACCCTTTCCTCTGCTGAAGTTGAAACCTCCTTTCCAATTATCTCAAGGGGTGGCTCCTGGTTATTTCCTCAGGCCTTGGAATGAATAGCTCACCAGAGAGATCCTTGTATTGACCTCTTATATACTTGCACATTGTGATAAGATCTCTTCTTATTTGCCTTTTATCTAGAGTAAATAAACCAAGTTTGTCTAGACATTCCTCATACATTAAGTCCACCATTCTTTAATTAATTTTGTTTCTCTACTCTGTACTCTCTCACGTTCTAGAATATCCTTTTTCAGAACTGGTGCATCCAAGGGTATTAAAATATTTTTTTAAAAACTGATAGTTAATAGAAAATGGAATTATATTTTCTCTTACATTCTATGTGGAACACCGGAACTATGGGGGTTAAGCTTCCATCCTCTAGAGGGCAGAGCACTTAAAAAGTAGACAGGTTATTCGAAGACGAGACTCCTTCCTCTTCCTCCAGCTTAACCTTTTCCGGTATTCAAGCCGGCACTGCTCTTAGATTTTAGGCCTACTTTTTTCGCCTTAAATATGGGGTTGCATAATCCCCCATTAGGCAGGATCCCACTCACTGTCGTCCATGATGTTGGATTGCCCAGTTTGCAGGTGTATTTCTGGACCATTTTCCTATGGAGGTTGACTTTGTAACAGACCTGTTCCTCATGGCTGAACTTCTTTGACGTTCTGCAATTTACAAGTTCCTGAAGAAAGAAGACTGGTATGTTAACCAATTGAGTGCCTATGGTCCTTTCTTCCTATGTCTCACTACCTTTGACACCCAGTTTTCAGCAGAATCCTTGCATAAATTGCACTCAATCCTTTATCATTATGTTCTCCTATTTTATCCTTTGTTTTAGTGGAGACTGCTGCTGTTTCTTGCATGTTTTAACCCGGGGGTAGCCAACCCTTGTCCTAAAGAGATACCAGCAGTTCATGTTTTTAGAAAATCCCAGCTGGAGCGCAATTAGACTAATTAAAGTCACTGAGCCACTAATAAGTCTACCTGCTCTTCAGCTGCGATATCTGACAAACGAGCTTTGTTGGTAGCTCTTGAGGACCAGGTTTGGCTACCTCTTCTTTAACCCTTTCAGGGTTAGTTTTCCATTATGAAGGCTTACTTGTGCCTTAATCTTGCATTTGGGCCACTAATGATTATTGCAGACACATTTCTAGGCTTTGGCAATGTGTTTTTACTATTTTTGTGACATTTTACTTTTCTTTAGTCTTATTTTGATCTTAGGTAATTGGTCATCTTTGTTTCATTGAGATACATGGGAGAACTTGTGTGTGACATATCTCTGTACTCGCTTGTGTCACAAGTGGTAGATTGGGCTCAGTCTTCACTGCTGACCATGCTCTATCTTATGTTCAGAATGGATCACATGCATAGAACTTGATTTTTAAAATGTCTGAACCATCACATGGAAGCCACATGATTCAGGATGGAAATTATTGACTAGTGAGCTTGACTTCCATAGTAGGTAAACTATTAGAAAGGTTTCTAACAGACAGTATTCAGAATTATGTGAACATAAACAATATTATTAGTAGGAGTCAGCATGGTTTTATGAAGAATAGATCATGTCAGACTAAGTTACGTGCATTTTACAAAAGGGTAGGTAGTAATTTGGACATTTGAATTGCTGTTGATGTAGTATACTTGGATTTTGCAAAAGCTTTTGATACAGTGCCTCACAACAGGTTACTGATAAATTAAAAGGCTTTGGTTTCCGGGGTAATGTCTGTACATGGATTGAGAACTGCCTAAAGGATAGATGGCAGAGAGTTGTTGTAAATGGAACCTTTTCAAGCTGGTCTAAAGTTGGAAATGGGATGCTACAGGGTTTAGTCCTGGGCCCAATGCTTTTTAAATTGTTTATTGATGATCTAGAAGTGGGAATTGAAAGTAATGTCTCAATCTGAGGTTGCAGTCTGAAAAAGCAACGGTGGTCACATTGTCACGGACTCAAGAACGAAAACTGGACCAGTACTGAAGCTAACACAATCTTTATTAAGGTACAGAATGTACAGAAGAATGTTAACAGCAAGAACACCTGGCAATGTAGATGACGTCAGGAAGGATAGTGCTGCTGTAGTGGTACTGACTGAGTCCCAGAAGGCAAGAGGAGAGAAACCGTCTCAGGTCCGCACCTAAGGATCACTACAGGTCCGCACATGAACAGACAAGATCCTGAGTAGGTTACTGCGCTACAGGTCCGCACCTGTATGGACAACATACCAGGGCAGGCAATTGTGCTACAGGTCCGCACCTGTATAGACAACGTTCCCAAGGAGGCCAACTGTGCTACAGGTCCGCAGATGAGAACAGAAATGAGAGGAGGTCCGCCAGAGCCACCAAGGGCACCCACTAAGTTATTCACTGGAGCATTGGTATGCTGGGTGCGCAGTGGACAACCCCAGGCAATGCCAAGGTGGGTAGTTTGACAAGCCAGCATGGGCCAGAACGAAACGTAAACCAGAGCCCCAGGTTTGCACCAGATAGGATGTCAGACAAGCCAAGGATCATACACAGAGCGGATAGTCAGTCAGAGCCACAGGTCAACACCAGAACAGATAGACAAAACCGGTTAATACACAGGGCAACAGACGCACATCTGCACTGGAACACCACAAAAGGGCAACTGAAGTGGTGTCCAGGCAGTTTATATACAAATTGCTCCACCCCAAAACATGGAGCAATAATTGTGATGTCCCTTTAAGAACTGGGTCATCAGGGAATCCCTGGGACTCTCGCCCGAGTTCCGATGCAGCTGGAGCCGCGAGGGGGAGCAACAAGGAGACCGGTCACCTGGAAGAACACCAGAGCGCACCAGCACTCCTGACAAGCGTGGCAAGCCGCGAGGACACAGAAGCCGGCTGCCTACATGGTCTGGCGGTCGGCTGCGAGGTAGGCAACCGCTTACACACATACATCAACTGTCAAGGAGAGACTTGATACGAATCAGCCTGGACAGAGGTTTGGGAACTCTTTCAATGAGTAGAAGCTCAAGTACCGATCATTTCAGCAGTCCACATACTAGAAGTGGAAACATGGTTACAAACTTCCTAAGCTGTCAAGGTCTGGATCCAGAAACAAGGAGGTGTTCGAATGGATAATTCACTGCTTAGGCCCTCCCATCTTTGGACCTGATGGCATCCCATGAAAACAGGAAGGTTCCATTGTTATGCACCAAGGCAAAAGATACCTTGGCTTTTGCAGTGTATGCAATGTCCATCCCTTTCATCTGGCCTTTGTGTTTCCTCCATTGCCACTGATTCCCAGGGTACTTAGGAAGGTCATCTTCACCATGATCCACGCAAGGAAACCCTTTTCTTCCAAAGCATATATTAGGATCTGGTCAATTTATTGCCAGTGGTACACTGATAGGGAGGTGTTTCCTCAGTCCTTTTACCTTCCTGTGACTTTGACTTCAAGATGGTTTGAATTGAGGTCTCAATCTGAGCTCTATAAAGGCCAGCTGTTTCAGTTCTCTTTCAGAAACATGTTGCTCTTTTACCAGATGTTAAGACCTTTGTGCAAGGGGTGGCGCATGCCCTTCCCCTCTTTTAGAGCTCCCACGCCTCCATAGGACCTTAACCTGGTGTTTGGTGCTCTTCAGAGACCTCCCTTTGAACCTCTTTCATTTGTTTCCTTGCTTTTTTGATGGGTAAAATGGCCTTTCTTTTGGCCATTTTCTCTGTAGGTAGAGTTGAGGAGCTACAAGCCTTGTCTTCTAATCCTTCTTTCCTGGTTTTTCAACAGGAAAAGGCAGTTTTACTTTCCTCTACAGGTTTCTTACCCAAAGTCGTTTCCATCTTTCACATCAACCAGGAAATTGTCCTTCCTTCCTTCTTTTTGTTCTGATCCTTTCACCAAATAGAAACAAGATCTTCCCCTCTTGGATGTGGTTCAGTGCCTTAAGTATTATATGCATCACACTCAGACTTTTAGAAAGGAAGATCCCCTCTTTGTCATTTCTGAAGGCCCTAGAGTGGGTAAGGCTTCGAGGATCAAGGCTATCGTACAACAAGTGTATGCACTCCTTTCAGAGTCACAGCACAGTCAACCAGATCTGTGGGAGCCTTCTGAACCTACAAAACTCGAACCTCTATCAAACAAATGTGCAAGCAGCAACATGATCATATGAGGCCAGCTTTGGCCGGAAGGTCCTTCAGACAATCATGCCTATTTAAGGACTCTTTTTATTATATTTATATCCTGTTCAGTAGATCTGAGCCCTGTTGCCTCTTCTTTGGTTGTTTAATGTGTCCGTTCGGTGTCTGTTGACATGTGATGTGTGATACTGTTGGCTCTTGTTTGGTTTTTAATGTGTCCATTCGGCATTTGTTGACACCTGATGTTGTGTGATACCAGTTTAGTCTTTTGTAATACTACTCCTCTGTGAGGAGAGTTTTGTTATCATTTCTTCCCAGGAATCTTTATGGGTGCTTCAGTATCTTCCCATGGTTTTGGTCTTCCATATAGAATGTTAGAGAAAATAGGATTTTAGTGAACTTACCATTAAGTCCTTTTCTCTTTGTCCATATAGAACACAGAACTCCCTCCTGGAGAAAACACCTTGTGGTTCTTTCCCTGGACAGAGGAGTCCTCTTGGGAGCTTTCTTCTTTCCTTCCCGTTTTTGGTATCTTTTTTTTTTTTGTTCCACTTTGCTATACTTAAATATGGAAAGGTGGGTGGTTAAGCTGGAAGATGAGGAATGAGTCTCCGCCTCAAGGACCCTTTCTTTTATTAAGTGTCCTGCACTCTGGAGCAGGGGAGCTTAACCCCCATGGTTCCTGCGTTCCATATGGACTTAGAGGAAATTATTTAACAGTAAATGCAATAAAGACATTTCCCAAATGTACATGTATAAGAATTCTCATATACCTCTCAACATTTGACCTTGCTGAAAAAGAATACATAGTTTACATCTGAAGGAACATATTTTGTTAACCTTCTCTAAACACTATGATTTTATTAATATTTTAGTCATATTTATTGCAGACAGATCCCCAGTCAGAAAGGAAACTGAATCTTCAGAGCTTGTATAAGATAACTGGCCCACAGAGTTTACTGTAAAAAAAAAAAAAATGAAGCCTGTAGTCCATATTGAAACTGAACTTACCCTCTATAGAACTGACAGAGTTTACTTTGCTAGTGCGGACTGAATCACAAAGCTTGCAATAAATAGGTGAATTGAACCATCAGAGTTCCCAATCTCTAGGATAGTTGACATATACTTTATATTATAAATCAGGGGTGTCCAAGTTCAGTTCTCAAGGGCCACCAACAGTAAAAGATTTAGGGATTCTCTGATTAAGCACAGGTGAGTCAGTGAAAATGAATGAGTCAATGATTAACTCCCCTGTGCTTAATCCTTACATCCTGTCCTGTTGGTGGCCCTGGAGGACTGAACTTGGACACCCTTCATATCCATAACTACTGAATTGCACAGCTTGCCATCAGTGCTTGCAGTTTATAGAACTAAGCTACATAATTTTCATTTTTATCATGCCTGGAGATCTAAGGACCCAGTGTCACAGCCTATATTCCCTTACTTCACCCTATGAGTTTCAAACAGATGGAGGATTAAAGTAAACCACTCTTGCTCTAGCAAGCACATTGTATATACCCGAATTTCCAATTTTGTGTCCTTACATAGTCACTAACAATGACTGGGCAATACCCATTATCAGCACAGGTACTGGAGAGGTTTTCCTGGTGCTTACTATTACCAGTCCTAATCTCAGATGCATTCTAGAGCTACAGGTAAATCTGGATTGGCAGATCACATATAGAAAGTACCGGAAAGGCCAGTTTAGTATACGTGGTGATCTCATATACCCCCAGCTGTGACATCACTAGTGATGTTTGGGGCGGGGGACAGACAAAGTTTTGATGTTTTTTTATATAAACTCTGCATTTACTAGAAAATGCACAGTAATTGCACTTTAGAATAACATAATCCCCCCTGGTAGGTTATAGGTAAGAGCAGTTACATTGGCACATCCCCAGATTGTTGCGTGACATCCATTATTTACAGGGGAAACACCTTACAATGTCATTGAAGTGTATATAGAGTAATAAAGTAATAACCCACGTTTTAAGTTTCATCTTCTAACTACTGGTAAGCTGATTTTTTTTTCCACTCGTCACAGACAGATTATAAACAGGTGTATAGTATTAATGAAAATCACAATTTATAACTGTGTCTGGACTGACACATTCAGGGGCAGCAATGGCCAAAGTAAAAGAGACATTGCTCTATTTATTACAGCTGTGCTAAGACCTAACAATTACACATTGATGAGGACTTCTGAAAACTTGTCTCTTTGACCAACTCTTATGTATTCTCACATCTCCCAGACTGTTAGTGAAACACATGCAACTCTGACTGCACAAGCTAAAACAGGAGCTGGCAACATGTGGCTTTCCAGCTACTAATGAACTTCAACTCCCAGTATACTCAGAGAGAGAGAGAAGATAGACAAATAGCAAAAACAAAAGAGAAGGAGCAGCAGTAAGAATGGCAGACAGGAAAAGATAGAAGGAAAGTGAAAGAGAGCAAGAGAACAAGAAAGCAGAAGAGCAAAAGAGCAAGAAAACGAATGCAAGACAGTAGTAGCAGTATAGTGTAAGAAAGAACAAACTAGAGAATGACATGGAAAGAGGTAGCTCTCAAAAGAGAAAGTGAGAGACACAAATACTGTAAGAGAGAGAATGAGAAAGTGAGGGACTGCAAGAGACTGATACAATGGGATAATGAAGACTGATTGTTTGGGGGAGATTCACTAAGCGGTGATAAAGAGGTGATAAAGTGGAGATAACTTCTCCAGTTTATCTCTTCTCAAATTCCTATATTATTCTATAAAGACCATGCACTAAGATTTCTTCAGCTTTGGAGATCTTAGTGAATAGGCTCTATAGAATAACATAGGAATTAGAGAAGTGATATCATTGGAGAAGTCATCTCCACTTTATCACCTCTTTATCCCCGCTTAGTGAATCTTCCCCATTGTGTTTTTATATATATCAGTGTGCATGTTACATACTCAGAGCAACACAGGGACATTTATACTAGTACTAGTTGAAGAGCCCGTTACAGGGGCCACAGTGCCACTGGCAGCCGGTCGTGGTACAGTCATGTGCAGTGGAGACTGCCCGCGCCAATGCTGATACAGAGCGGGACACTCCTGCTGCGGCAGTGGCAGTCTCTACTGCACATGACTGCGGCATTACGCACATTTTAGCAAATTATTATATAGGATTTATATATACATACACATCAGGGAGATATTCCCTAGAGCTATATCATGTTTTTAGTGTATGTTGAATAACCTTTTAAAATGCAAGGTCCTGGAGTCATTTGAAATGTTCTTGGCTCTGTAGCTTGTGCTGTTTACATTTCATTTTCTTTCACGATAAGATGACAATGAATAATAGCTAAAGTACAGTAAATCTGGTAGTTCACCGAGTCATATGGAATGGTTACACTTTGAGCCAAGACAGCATGACAAGACAGAGCTCTATTGGCTTCATGTACTCTCGTGCAGACCAAACCCACAAATGAAGGCTTCCATAATAACAGATTTTCTCCATCCTGAAACTTGATGACTGGGTGTCTGACTGTGCTTTGAATTCATTTCTGCAGGGAGCAATTGTGGATTCAAAGAAGCAAGCACAGAGAGCAAGGAAAGACTCAGAAAACACTGGCTTGACACACTGCAGCAATAGCAGAGGGAGCTCTTCTGTAAGGTAAGGACGTGTTTCTGCCCTTGTTGCCAAGGCTTATTTCACTGATAACCCTTTTGAAATGTTGGTTTGATTTATAGAGATAATGTAAATGTTAATATATTATCAGCTGCGGATATTTCATTCTGCATTTGAAGCATTTCTCCTTTTATACAAATAGCTAAAATATGCTGATTTACAGGATGGTATGATTTCACCCTTTGTGTGCATTACACACCCATCTAGCATTTATTGGTTTAAGAAAGGAAATACAATTAAGACTGATCTCCAGTTTTGTAAAGATCTCTATTTTTATGCGGCATTATTCTTTTAAGTATATATGTATGCACACACACACATAGATAGATATATATATAACAGTATATATCTATATATGTATGTGTATGTGTGTGTGTGTGTGTGTTATATATATATATATGTGGGTGGACTATTCTATATGTATATATGGGTTTATGTGCATATATGTACATGTAGCTATGCATGCATGTATGTATGTGTTTATGTATGTATACGTATATGTATATGTACTAGTACATATATACAGGTACTTGTTTATAGATACATGTTTTAGTATGCATTCCTACACATTGCATGTATGCATTTAAGTATATGCATTGATGTATATGTATGTATCCATATAAATGTGTTTATATGTATATGTGTATATGCTATATACATGTATATTTATGTGTGTATATAGATATATTGTATAGGTATATGTATGCATGTATATGTGTATGTTTATATGTATGCATGTGTGTATGTATGTATGTATGTATGTGTGTGTGTATATGTATATGTGTATGTTTATATGTATGCATGTGTATGTGCATGCATGTACACATGTATATGCATATATGTGTATGTGTGTATGTATGTGTGTATATCTTATCAGCAGTCCCTTAACCCCAGCAAACACATCTTTGAATTCAATGTATTAACAGTATTAACTGTTTTAACTGTGAATTCTGTGTCCTTGTGCTCAGAAATGCTTTAGACTTGAGAAAGGGAGTTTATCCCGAAAGCTTGTCAATCCATAATTCTGTTAGTCCAATGAAAAAGGTATTACAAGATCCTTATTTTGTTTGTTATTTTACATATATATATATATATATATATATATATATATATATATATATATATATATATAAACCATTTTAGCATGTTATTTTTTGGCATCAACCCTTAAAGCACCGAGGGTTGTAGAATACTGCATTAGTCCTTTATGGGTTAATAGCACTGTATTAACCCTTTGTGTTGCATACCCCTCTGGCACTCAAAGGGTTAACTATGTAACTAGTAAATGATTGGGATAGTTTTGTATTTTATTTTTTTATTTTTAATCTTAATTAATGATCTCTTCTCTTCCCCCATCAGTCATATTGCTGGGAAATTACTGTATTATTTTAATATTTGGATTAGCAGGGGAGCCCAGACCTGTCCTCAAGCCCCCCTCAGTAGTGCTTGTTGTCATTATCTCCTCAATCAAATACAAGTGAATGTCATTTACTTTGGCGGATCCTTCAGAATGATTGAACCACTAATTGATTTGCCGGTATTTATATGAAGAGACCCTGAAAACCTGCATTGCTGAAGGGGGCAGATAACAGTTTTGATTACCCATTATTTAATAAATCTCTAAAAAAAATCTGTGACTCTCCAGCTGCTGTTGGACAGAGATTCCCAACTTAGCTGTATGGCTGAGGATGATAGAAATTCTAGTTCAACAACAGCTGGAGAGACACAGTTTGACTACCTCTGTGTTCATCAAAACAATTCCATCTGAATTTACACATTGTAAAATAGTGGACTGTATTTCTAGTTTTCTCTTTTATTTACAATGGTGTCTTAGCACTGTTTTAGTTTTTTCTTTTCCAAGTAATGATTTACAGCAATTCAGTGATTAAACTAGGATTCTGATTCCTGAGTAGGAGACAGATCTCTGTGACAGGCAACATGAAGACTACTGTACAGCTGAAGCCTCAATTGTATAGCCTCCTACGGATGAAATGTAGCTATAGTAGGATCCTTTTTCTCAGACTATAACACAGAACTGTAAACTGCATGATTTTAACTGTGAGAACAATTTGTGGAATGCAGTATTATACAAGAATGTGTCTCTCTAGTCTTACACTTGATAGTATGTATCAGAGCAAATCTGGACTGCCTTGTATACAATGGCACAGTGGGAAATTAATTTGTTGTTAGATCTGCATGTACAAATGTATTTATTTATATTAAACTAGTTGAACAGCCCGTTACACGGGCCACAGTGCCACTGCCACCCAGTCGCGGTGCAGTCACGCGCAGTAGAGATTGCCCGCGCCATGGCTGATACAGAGCTGAACGCTCCTTTGGAGCGCCCAGCTCTTTATCAGCCGCGTCGCGAGCAGTCTCTATTGAGCATGACTGCAGCACGCACAGCAGTGTCTACTGCGCATGTCGCGGCGTTACACACGTTTTAGCAAATTATTATATAGGATGGGTAATAACACCTAATTATAAACCCCACTTTTATTAATTTGTCTAGAAAATTCTAATGGTCACTATGGCTCAGTTATATCTGGATAGGTTCTCCAAAATTAATCATTAATTGTTTTAATGAATCATTGAAAGAATATGCTTATATAGCGTCACAAGTGTATGGAATTCTTACACTGCTTAGGAAGCCTTCAGTGGGAGGAGTTTCGGGTCCTTGAATCTTACATAAAGGTAACATTTCTGCCTTCACGGACATTATATTGATTACTAATCACTTTGTTGCTTGTGAAAACTCTCCCAGTGTTGCATGTTTTACCATAGTAACATAGTTGATGAGGCTGAACATAGACTTGCATTCATCATGTCAACCCATGCAATATCTTCCCTGTTGATCCAGAGGAAGGCCAAAAAAAACCCATTTTCCAATTAAGCCCCAAGTGGGTAAAAATAATCCTTCCTGACCCTAAATAGCAGTCCATTATTTCCCTGGATCAGCAGCCTATTGGCTTTGAAACAAACGGTCATTATTCTCAATATTGTTCTGTGCTAGGAATGTATCCATTACTTTTTTAAAAGCAACTACAGTATGTGCAAGCACAGCATCTCAAGGCAAATAATTCCATATCTTTACTGCCCTTACTGAAAAAAATACCTGCCTTTGTTTTAGTTAAATGCGCTTTTCCTTTAGTTTTAATGGATGACCTCGTTTGTTTGCTCAGCTCTGAGGAAACAGTTCCGCAGAGAGTTATTTGTATTGACTTTGACTATATTGCTAAATAGTTATTATATCACCCCTTAGATGTCTCTTCTCTAATCTAAACAAGCCCAGTGTGGCTAGTCTCTCCAATTCATTTATAAGTTTTGTTGCATGTCTTTGCACTCTTTCCATTTCAAAAATGTATTTTTTAAGAACTGGTGCCCAAACTGTACTCCATATTCTAGATGAGGCCTTACCAAAGATTTATATAGCGGTAGTATGTATTCCAATCATGTGAATCTATACCCCTTCTTATACATTATAATATCCTTTTGACTCTTGTAACGGCTGCGTGATACTGTGTGAAATCTATTGTCTATTAGTACTCTTAAATATTTCTCTAATGAGGATTTCTCAAGTGGTTTCCCATTTAGTGTGTATATTTAGATATGATGACTCAAACAAAACAAAAATATAATTTATGCAGTTACCTGTTATGAGACACAGTAGCTACCAAAGGCCTTTGCAAATTCCAAGTATACTACTAGTACTGTACCAATACCCTTGTCCAAATTACTACTTACCCTTTCATAAAATACAAGTAAATGAGTTTGACAAGACCTTTTTCATAAAACCATACTTGCTCCTTCTCATAATGTTGTTAATCAACACATTGTCCTCAATACTATTGGGTAGTAACCCTTCTTATATCTTACCCACAATGGAAGTCATGCTCATGCTTGTTATTTCTCTGAAAATAAGCCACATTGGTCTTAATTTGCTCCTTTTGGCTTAATTCACTAATGGTTGCTGCTAACAGTCAAAACATCAATTTAAATGATGTTTTTGTGTAAAAGCCAGACATATTATGCATCATTTTTTCAGGAGAACCTGCACTTTTAGAAGATGCCAATGGTTTGTTACTACTACTTACCATGGTACAGAAAAGATACCCAGAATTCCAGAAAAGTTTTTTTTAAATTTATATTATTTTTAATTTTAACAAAGTGAATGTCAAACAACTGTATGGAAGTAAAATGTTTCTACAGTCTGCTGTCAAATGCAAGTGGCTCTGTCTTTATATAAAAATCAGCAGCTGAAAAATAGAAGGCAGTTTTCTTTACATTTTTACACCATTCTGCATGTATGGGCACAAAATAAATGCAATGAAACAAGAAACCATATAGTGTTATATATTTCTGAAAAGTATACAAAATGCCAGTTACAGCAAAGGACCATTTGTGCTTCTATCTCAAAAATGAACTGTGATGAAATCTTCTGAAGGTGGCACTCTACATGAAAGAGGAACTTCTGTGTAAAAATGATACCCAATTGGTATTGGCTGACATTTCAAAGGGGGTGGCAGGATTACAAAATTGCACATTTTAACATTATTTGAAATAGGACATGCCTATGCTAAAATTATTATGAAGCACAAAATATGAGGAAAAGAAGGACAAATCATTCATTTTTGCATCAGAATCAGACATATCTATTGAGTGCTGACATTTCTTTCTAACCTTAGACTGGGGTATACTGAATATGGTGCTTTTGTGTTTTATTTTAATTTCCCCAGCTTCAAAGATCACTGATATCTTTGAAAATTAAGGAATATCTTGCTGTATTCAGTAGCTATTTTCATTCCCAGAAAAAGAGTACCCCATTGACACATACTGATACACTGTAGTGAGTGCCAAGAGCACTAAACTGCAGCTGCATTTTGGGCTCTGGTGCCCATGGGGCCTTTTTGGATGCCCACTATACTTATACCCCTGATCAGGAAGCAGGACCTAACCAAACAATGCCCATGCGCTGCCAATTGGATAACATTCAACACACACACACAAACGGGCAAACAGAGAGGGGGTTTCCAGTTAGTCAGAACCCCCACCCTGCATTCTCCCCCCCATCAGATGAGAAAAAATGTTAGCAACCCAATAATGTAAAATATTTGCTCCTTTGATGCTGACTATGCCATGGGTAGGCAGACTGCATACCTCCAGCTTTTGTTTGGACTGCAATTTGAATCCGCTTTAGCCAGCCAACCACAGCAGTACAACAACAGCTAGATAGGATGCATTGGTGAATGCATAGATTTACAGTTGCACAAAGCAGACTTGAGGGTCCCATATTCAGAAAGCTAAAGAGGTGTAATTCTGGGGCAAATAAAAATTTTGCATGTTCCCCTTGATTTAATGTGACATTTTAACCCCCAGATGCTAAAGAGGTCTCCAACACATTTTAAAGGGTCTTGAAGGAATCTGTAATTATAGGACCATCTGAGACAGAAGAACATTATTATTATATTTACTACTAGTTGAACAGCCCGTTACACGGGCCACAGTGCCTCAGGCAGCCGGTCGCGGGGCAGTCACACGCAGTGGAGACTGCCCGCGCCTCGGCTGATACAGAGCTGGACGCTCCTTCAGAGCGCCCAGCTCTGTATCAGCCGCGGGGCGGGCAGTCTCCACTGCTTGTGAGTGCCGCACGCGCAGCAGTGTCTACTGCGCATGTCGGGCGTTACACACAACTTGGCGAATTATTATATAGGATAAGCACAGAAGAAACAATAATCCACTGTACTAAATGTCAGAGGAGTAAAAACAAGAACGCACGTGTATTCTGGACTTGCCAAACCTGTCCAAGTCTTTCATGGTACATTGTTTTAACTTACAGATATATGAATTCTGTGTGTTTGTTATAAAACTGGGCCTATCACATCTTCCTTATTTTGTTATGCCTGTTCATGGATAAAACCCAGTTCTGTATGCCAGTGATTTTCAAGTAACCCTACCTTGCCAGGCTTCAAAGATGCAGCCACTTTATCACTAATTACCCCAAGTGATCTCGAAAACCTTAAAAGGACAGTATTGAGTAAATAAAACCTATGACCAGTGTTCTCAGAGCTATGGAAACAGTTCCCATAGTTCATAATTCACCTATTGTCTCACAGTTTGCTGCTCAGATCATTGATATCTGCACAGCACACTGACAGTTGGGTGAGGTCAGCTCCTTCTCTGCACAGAAGGGAGCTTCTTCCTGTGTCAGTAAAAGCCCCATGTCAGGAATATGTCTTCAGTGAAGTTCTATGAAAACAGAAAGAAGCTCCCATGAGTGCTGAGTAAGGCTCTGATGTCACCCAGCTATGCAGATGTCTGTGATCTGTACAGCAAATCAGCAGGTGAGTTTTGAAGTATGGGAACTCCGTTTCCATAACTCTGAGGACATTGGCAGTGATTTAAAAAGTTTTTGTATTGACCTTGTACGCCCATTGAAAACGTTAGTTATCCTTTTATATTTTCAGCCCTCTGTGATTTTTTAGGGTCCAGTATATTCAGTGTGTCCCATCCTCCTGCCCATATCTACCCTGAATCCACCCACTGTTCATAAATTAATCGAGCTGAAGGAAGTTTGAAGGAACAGAACAAGATGAGAGTTGTGAGTCAGAGTTCATGGGCTTTAACATCACCTGAGTCAGAAAGTTTGAGAAATAAATCGATAAAGCTGCAGTTGTATAGAGCAAGATGGCTCATTAATAAAAATATACTGCTTTTTTTCTTCAAGATTAAAATCAGTCCATCAGATACAGATTTACAAGTAGCATCAAGTCAGCCATACAAGCCTTACATGGTTAGGCAGTTCTGATATGAAATGATTACGGTCTGTCTGGTTATTGTGTTCTACATTTTTATTTACAAACCATCTTGTTCTTACACTTTGAGTGCAGCTTCACTGATTTACTGCTTGCATACACTGTTTATCAGATTTATATAGTGAGTTCCTTGTCACATTATTGGACAAATTTGTGTTCTTTCCTGCAGCTTTAAGATATTAAGCGAGATAGGGATGCATCTGAAGCAGACATATTTGTTTTTGTAGGAAAGATGGAGAGCAAGGACTCTCCCTTTTTTGTGATATCGACATAGCATCCTTTCTAAAAGGTTAAAACATGTATATGTTTTATATTCTGCCTTCAAAGGGCAATTTATAATGTTTTACTAATTAGGGCAGCACACTTAGTTAAAAAAAAAAGCCTGGGTCTGCATTGTCATGACCCAAAACAGCTCCTGTCCGGAGGGAGTGGGGGTGTTTAAAAAAAAAAAAAATGACCCCCGTAGGCTGGAAAGGTTGATATATGAAACTGGGACGTTTGGAGCTCATAGTCACAAACTTTATGCATTGCAGGCAATGTACCATCTAGTGTTAGGGCCAGGATAGAAATCTTGTACCTATTAAGCTATGGAGACTGTCTGGTCATGCCCCAAGTGATTGACCTGTAAGACTTTGCCTTTCAGAGTCTGTCAGTAGGACACAGGGACCCCCATTCCACTCTCCAACTGATCTGCAGGGGCTCACAATGCTTCCTTGGCATGTCTGCTCACAGAGCAAATTGCCTGGTGAGGGGAACTATTAATGTGAAAGTTGACCTTTAATATGCTATTATCCTAGGAGACAGTGCACCTTTCAGTCTCTGCTAAGGTGTATTAGTCCAAATGCCTGAGCCACTGATCAGTCTGCCAGTGTTCAGTCACGTCTCCTTACAGCCAAGTGTTTTATCAGACATATTGCACATTTACCCTTTGACGAACAGAGTGGTGTGCAATTCATTGTACGCCCCTCTCATCTCCAAGGGGTTAAGTTAATGGATGCTAGCGTTGACAGCTCAATGTTTCCCAATGCTCCAGACACATTTCATCCGTTCAAGGTTTTAAATCCTGGGTGAACTAATTAAAGTATGTGTTACTAAAATAATTGTAATGCCTTTCCCCACCCTAGTCATCAAAATGTGTTTGCTGGATAGGAAAAACTTTAGAATGTGTTGTAATAATAAGATTCCAAAAATATATGCCGTTTTTTAGTGTAATTAAGAGATTTCTTGGAACTTGAAATACCGCAGGCATCCCGATCTATCGAGACATTACCAGACTGGTTTTACATTCTACATAACCTTGAATGACCTTCACATTATGATACCTGGATTTTCCACATGAATTTAAAGTTAATGCTTAATCATGTAGTGCATGAGCGTTATCCAATGGTCTATATCTCTTTGACACTCAAAGGGTTAACACATTACAGGTTGATAGTAGAGACAGGTGATTTTTCCTATAGTGTAAATTATAATTTGACCTTGTATTCATTACGTGTGAACTTAAAGGGATAGTAATGTTTCATAATAAAAGCAGCTCAAATTAATCATCATAGTATTTGGACCTTGGAGAGTGTTATTTCAATTCTGTCAGAGTTGTAGATCAAGAGTAATTCAATGACAAAGTGTCCCCCTTCCGCCCCTTTTACTGATGTAACACTTTTCAGCCAGATCAGAAGGGAGGTGTCCAGGTAGATTACAGAGAGGGACAATTTTCAATTAAGATAAGGGAAAAACCTGAAAAGCTTGTCAAGGGGGACAGGGTTTTCATTGTTTTCATTGTAACAAGATTGTCCCCTGCTGTTATCTGTCTGGTCTTACAACTAGATTCCCCATCTGAGAAGAGATGGCTAGGGGAAACTTTGCTTGTGAATATCTCTTAAACCATAAAGGTTTCAGAGATAAGACTTATATCATTCTTCATATTTTTTTAATGCCTACAAAATAAAATAATGTTAAAACGAAGTATTACTATCCCTTTAAGGCTGTATGCAGAAAGATAAGGTAAGCAATTCTGAACTGTAGCAACTACATTATCCGGAACAGATAAACATTCCCCAAATTCTCATGTATTTAAATGTACCCTTTAAAGTGATAGGAATGTTTCACAAAAACAGCAGCTCCAATTAATCTTCATAGTATTTGAGCCATATAGAGTGTTATTTCATTACTTTGAGCATTGTAGTTCAAGAGTAATTGAATGATATGCCCGTGCAGATCAATCCTTTGAGTGCCAAGGCATTGCTTCACAATGGATTAGATAACCTTCTGTCATTGAAAGGTTTTAACCCTCTCCACAATGTGTGGCACTCAGTGGGTTAAAAGGGTAGCAACAGTTAATATATATTAACATTTATCTTTTAAGATTTATCCTCCTGAGTTCAACTAAGGTACTCCCACTGCTGAGAGGTGTTTTAATAAAAAGTTATAGCTAAAAGTTGATTTGTTTAGGTACAGTATCACAATGGCCTGAAATTGTACAGTGGCGCTGTTGCTACATCATCCTATGGAAGCTTCTGGTCAATTGACCAGAAGTTTCCATAGAATGATGTAACAACAGCACCAGTATAATATTTCAGGCCATTGTGATACTGCACCTAAAAAATAAACTTTTAGCTGCTATAACTTTTAAATAAAACACCTCTCAGCAGTGGGAGTACCTTAGTTGTACTCAGGAGAATGAACCTTACAATATAAATGTTACTATATATTAAGTGTTACTATCCCTTTAAGTAAGATACACAGACACATTCTCACACACTCTTTCACACCTGAAGAGATAGCTGCCTTCTATTACTTGCTGTGGTGATGACTCACATGGTGTGTGAGGCACAGTGGCAAGATACAAGTTGAATATGAATAGATGTATTGCATTGCATTATGTGATAACTTGCACATTTCAACACACATAAGTAAATAAATATATTTTACTTATATCAAGTTCGGTGGCACCTGTTGTGATATATATAGTGTAAATATTAAGTAAGAAGTATTTTTTTTTGTTTTTGTACACCTATAATAGGATGTTTAAAGGAATTGTGTATGAGGAGTGGGTTAAAGAAATAATAGTTGGAGTGATGTGGTAGTCCCTTGCATTGCAATGGCATATAATGGTCCGGAATTATGCAAACAGTGGAGTGCAGGAGCGTGTCAATGGGAGTGTCAGAGAATTAAGGCGTCAAGGGGGGTGGGGACATTTATTGACAAATAAAGGCACAATGCAACACACATCCCACCTATGAACAGGTGGGACACTGTGGAGAGGAGGGTGAAGAAGAAAAAGTGTGTTGGTTGCAAAGTACTGCAACTCACAAGAATTTTTATGCACTCCTTGTAGACCTGAAAGAGGTGTCAATGTGTGCACGGTGCTGCTCATTTATAGTGAACCAAGAAATATTGTAATTATATATAGCATTACTTATCAACACCTTTTTCTCTCCCACTCTCCCCACTGCCATATCTTCACACCTTTTTCCCCTCCCACCCTGCCCACTGCCATGTTTCCACACCATTTTACCTACCACCCTCACAACCGCCATGTCCCCACACCATTTTCCCTCCCATCTGCCACACTGCTATATCCCCACACCATTTTCCCTCCCTCACCCCACCACCATATCCCCACACCATTTTCCCTCCCTCACCCCACCACCATATCCCCACACCATTTTCCCAGCCCCCCGCCCCAACACCATGTCCCCACACCATTGTCCCTCCCCACCGATATGTCCCCACACCATTTTCCCACCCACTCTTTTTCCCACTTATCCGCCCCACTGCCTTGTCCCTACTCCTTTTTCCTACACACCCACCCCACCGCCATGTCCCCACTCCTGCTATCTGCTGGTTAGAAACTACAGGGTTTTCATGTTCCTTGGCAACCTTAGAGTTTAAAAACATAAATTTTATTATTATTTACTAAACATTACCATAATCCTTACAGCTACATGATGAACTAGCAAGAGAGTAACGATTATTACAAGAAGTGTATATATGAGCACACATGGAATTTAACTGAGTTGAAGGAGGAGGAATATTACCAGAACAATCAATTTAGAGGACATGTTCAGACTAATACATTTGCAATGTACTATTTTATTTTTGAGGGATGCATGCAGAGTAAGACACAGTGTCCAAGATCAGCATGGACCTAGTTAGCTATTCCTGTGCTGAGAACTCTCATGGCGTGTCTGTGTCAAGCAGTACTGTGTACCATGGCTCTGGCTCCTTGGCCTAACCAGACCTTTGCTGTTGTGCAGGCATCCATGGAGACCTCTCATGTAATTCTGGACTAAGTAAGCTAAGTCAGGGCTGTCCAACTTCAGTCCTCAATGGCCAACAACATCCCAAGATTTAAGGATTTCCCTGTTTAATCACAGTTGAGTCAGTAAAAATGAATGAACCACTGATTAACCCACCTGCCTTTAATCAGAGAAATACTTAAATCCTGGCCTGTTGGTGGCCCTTAAGGACTGAATCTGGATAACTCTGAGTTAAGTGAACCACAATGCACAAATTAAAATTCCCCAAATCCCCACTGATTTAAATGGGGCTTTTAATCCCTTGCATGAGAGAGAGGTCTCCAACATATTGTAACCAAAAATGGTATGTTCTCTAGCCAACTCTTCTTGAAGTGTAAGACCGGGGGCTAGGCAATGTGAGGCCCTTGGTTAGTGGGCGATGATGGAAGTTTGTCTTACAGTAGCTGCAGGGCCTCAGGTTGCCTACCCCTGTTTTGGACAAACAACATCTGGTTGTATGACATTATTTGCAAGCTCAATAAATACCTAGACGTGAACACCCTTTTAAGTTTAGTGACTCAGAGTTGGCTTTTTTGTTGGTTAAAGAGGAATAATGCAGAACATATGTAATTTATGCTGACAGTGTCCATTGCTAGAAGGTTTTGAGAAAGTGATGGAAAAATGTATGAAATATAAGTTTTTTTTCTATTTGAGGATGTTATATTTATTTATTTTATTTTTGCACAAAGAATATTTAAAACAAATCCTGGGTCTTTATTTGCACTGATATGTTGATCATTTAATATACATTTCTCTGTCGTCCAATACAGGTTATTGATAACTTTGGGTAGGCGATCAGCCCCTTTAAGTAGACAGGAACAATTCTGAGAAGTGACTGCTGGGTGGAGCCTACCTCCTCTCCTTAGCTTGCAGCTAGCCAATCCCCATCTAGTAAGATTTGTTCCTTGGTCAAGACACAAGGCATGAGAACAGTTCTGCTATGGTTTTAACTTTTTTATTATTTTTCTATTCGATATGGGATACCACCATTAGGCGGATTATCATCACTGACAATTCCCATCACCCAAATGTGGATAGCTCAGTTTACCAGGTGCTTTTGTGGACCTAAGCCCTGGGGGGAAAATCTTGGCTGCAAGTTCTTTCCCCAGGAGTTACCCACTGAGGCTTCTTCTTGATATATGGTAATCTGAAGACAGAAGATCTACTGAAAAAGGTGAGCACCCTTTGAGTGCTGAGGTCCACATGTCCCATGCTTCCCCTCTACTTCCCCTTCACCTTGTTAACTTTGTGTTCCACGCCTTTAAGGCGCATATTTTCCACATAGACGCCATTACTCAATTCACTTCTATGGGACTTTACAGTTTGGGACATATCTCTGCGACCGTTCCACGTAGCGAGGTCAGAGATGACTCATTTGTTTGGTCTGCCCTTGCTCTGTTATCCAGTCAATGTTCTGGGCATGTTGGGGAGCTCAGGGGGCTTTGGGCACTGTTGGGGTACTTTTTCAGTGAAACTACAATTCCCATGAGCGCTTGCTACGTGTGCTCGTTTCTGATTGACTCCCGCTATGGCAGCCATTTTGTGCATTCGCAGATCGAGTATCCTACGCAGGGCTTGGACTCGCCTTCTCTCCTCAGCAGTTTAACCCTTCACCCACCAGATAAGTCTAATTTAGTGTTTCTGGGGTGATTTTATTTATCATACACACTATTTTGTGGGTGTTTCTGATACTTTGACCTTTTGACTCTGTGAGAATGTCTACTGCATTAGACCTTGGGGCTAGGCCTAAGTCTAAGGATACTGGGGTGTCTGTGTACCCCATTTTGCATTGCTCTTCATGTCACTCAGGGTTACCTAGAGCAGGGCTCAAAATTTCCACTTTCCACTAGCCAATGATGAGTGAAAACTTAGCCCTGGCGAGTAGAAATTCAGCCCTGGTGGGTATGTTATGGCTTGCAGTGGCGAGAAACTTTTCATGTCTGGCTAGTAGCAAAGGACTTCAAGTTTTAAGCCCTGACCTAGAGAATACTCAGGTCATATTTGCCCAGCATGCTCTGCTGCCCCTGAATCCCCTTCAGGGGCCTCCAGCCATGCACTAGAGCCAGTTTGGATGCAAGAGTTTAAGGCTACTACCAGGGACCTCCGGTCCACCTTACAACTCCTTCCATCCACCTTGCAGGGGGTCTTCCACTCGTGGCAGGCCCCTACCCCTATCAGATCTTCCCTGCCTAAACCTCCGGGTGTACCTGATGTGCCTGATTCCTCTGAGGAGGAATTATTGGTGGATTCTGATGATGAAAACTGTTCTGCTGTCCCTTCCTCTCAGTTTTTTGGGGATCCCTTTGAGGCTGATCCTGTCCCATCAGCTGAGGGCCTGATCAGGGCTGTGTTGAGCACCCTGAACATTCCCTTGGTGCAGGAGGTTTCTTCTGACCCCTCCAATGTGTTCCAGGAGCCTGTTAGGCCCCATACCTGTTTTCCACCTAACCCCACTCTTGACTGCCTGGTGTCTGAGGAATGGAAGTTTCCAACTTCATATATAGTAAGCGGCTCCAATGTTTCAACGGAACTTCAATAATAAATCAAATGTTCAAATAATAAACTGCAGCACCTCACAATTGTAACCATGAGAGTGTACTCACAATGTGCCGGTCAAGGGCTCTCTTAACCCTTACATAAGTATCCAAGTTGAAGTGTTACCGCACCAAAAGAAAACACAACTCATGGAATTAATAAAAACATCAACAATAAAGGTACGAATTGATGTTTTTATTAATTCCATGAGTTGTGTTTTCTTTTGGTTCAGAGTGGAAGTTTCCAGACAGGAAACCGTCTGTTTCTAGGAAATTTGCTAAGCTTTATCCGTTCTCTGAAGCGGCCCTAGCTCAGTGGGTTTATCCTCCCAAAGTAGATGCCCCTGTCTCCAAGCTTTCTAAGTCCACTGCCTTGCCTGTGGCTGATGCATCTGCTCTGAAAGACTGGACTGACAAGAAGCTTGAGACTGCTCTCAATGCTATTTTTGTGATGGCTGGTTCTGCCCTTCGCCCCGCTTTTGCTGTGGCGCTGGTGAATAGAGCTGTGGCTGTTTGGACTGAACAGCTCACTTCAGCTGTCCGTTAGGGGACTCCTTGCCAACATTTCTGAGGCTCAGCATTATGTTTCTGCTGACCTGTTTGAGTGCGCATGGTAGCCAGGGCATCGTCTGTAGTAGCCAGATGTGCTCTTTGGCTCAAGATATGGTCTGCTGACATAGCCTCCAAGAGGGCTCTCCTGTCCTTGCCCTTTCAGGGCACCTCACTATTTATTTGTGCCTTATCAGTGAAGCCATTGGAGGGAAGAGTACTCACCTGCCAGTGGTCCAGAGGAAGAAGGTGACTGTCAAAAGGAATCTGCTTTTTCATCCTTTTCAAGCTGACTCATATCAGGTGACCCAGGCGGTGCCTCAGGCTCCGCACTCCTCATCCAAGCCTAAGCAGCAATGGATGTCCAAGTCCTCTGCTAAACCCAAGACTTCCAAACCTTCTTCTGCATGACTCTTCGAATCTGGGTCACCACCCGCAGCTGGGGAGGCCTCAGCTTGGGAGGCCTCTGTGGCGGACCCATGGGGCTTGCAGGTGGTGGCTATGGGATACAGGATCCCCTTTACCTCCCTTCCTCCTCGGACCTTCTCTTCTCGCTCTCCTCTGGGAGCAGAAAAGCACCGCCTTTTCGGGGGAGCCATTCAGACCCTTCTGGACAAGGCGGTCTTGGAACCTGTTCCTCCTCAGGAATGGGGGTTGGGGTTCTACTCCAGGAAGGATGGCGGCTGCTGTCTCATTTTGGATTTGAAGGATCTAAACTCCTTTGTGGTCAGGTCCCAATTCCGCCAGGAGTTACTCCTCACAATGATAGCTGCCATGTTCTCTGTGGAATTTCTGGATTCTCTGGATCTTTAGGATGCTTATTTGCTCATCACCATTCATCCAGAGAGTCGGCAATATCTTCGTTTTGCCTGCGACCAATGGCATTTCCAGTTTTCAGCCCTCCCCTTTGGCCTGACAAAGGCTCCTCAAGTCTTCAACAGAGTCCTGGGAGCATTGATTTCCGTCCTCCACTGGGATGGCATCAGAGTTACCCCGTATATGGATGACCTCCTTCTGAAGGCATCATCTACCGTGCTCCTTCATCAGTAGTGCAGGATTGCATTCGTGCTCTGTCCCATCAATGGTGGATCATCAATCTGGGCAAGTCGGACCTTGTTCCTTCACAGATGAAGGTGTTTCTGGGCCTCCTTTTCGACACCCAGAGAGGAATGGTGTTTCTCACAGATGAGGTGGCTCATCAGATAGCACTGAAGGTCCAAGCTGTCCTGTCTCAAGATCCAGTTCCAGTCAAGAATTTGTCATCTCTCCCTCTTCAAGTCGAGATGAGACTTTCATGGTGGCTCAACCTGAAAGGCAGGCCCTTCTGCTGCTATTCTGGACAACAGTGACATCACATACCAGCCTCTCCGGATGGGGAATGGTCCTGGGGCACTTAAATGCTCAGAGCCGGTGGCCCCAGGAGGAATCTTTCCTTTCCATCAATGTCCTGGAGCTTCGGGCGATATTTCATGCCCTGCAACACTGGACACGACAGCTGGAGGATTGCCTAGTCAGGGTACAGTTGGACAACGCCACAGCGGTAGCCTACATCAACAAGCAAGGCGGCAGGTCAAAGCTATTTTGTCCTGGGCAGAGGAGCATGTCCCTGACATTTCTGCAGTTCATATTCCTGGCGTAGACAATGTTCTGGCAGTCTTCCTCAGTGGACACACAGTGGGCAGCGGAGAGTGGGAACTGCATCAAGAGGTGTTCGACCTCATTGTCCAGTTGTGGGGTCTTCCGTGCATCGACCTGATGGCAACGAGACACAACAGGAAGGTTCCAACGTTCTGCTTTCGCTGGGAGGATCCCCTGGCTCTAGCAGTGGATGCCTGGTTAATCCTGTGGAATTTCCCTCTGGCATACCTCTTTCCTCCCATGCCCCTGTTTCACAGGGTGCTACGGAAACTGCGATTGGAGCGCTGCCCAGTCATTCTTATTGCTCTGTACTGGCCTCGGAAGGCTTGGTTTCAGTCTGAGTTCTCTTAAGGTTCAGACTTCTGCTCTCTCTGTTTTCTTTCAGTGACGCCTTGCTATTCTTCCTGATGTCAAGGTTTTCTTCCAAGGAGTTGCTCATACCCATCCTGTGTTTAAGACTCCCGCTCCTCAGTGGGACCTTAACTTGGTATTGAGCGTCCTTCAACACCCTCCCCTTGAGTCTTTGGTCTCTATTCCTCTCCGTCTGCTGACATGGAAGATGGTTTTTCTACTAACGACCGTGTCTGTTCGCCGTGTTGTGGAGCTGCATGCCCTGTCCTGTAGGCCACCCTTTTTGGTGTTTCACAAGGACAAGGCGGTACGTCGCACTTCACAGGAGTTTCTCCCGAAAGTGGTATCTGAGTTCCACATTAATCAGTAGATTGTGGTTCCTTCTTTCTGCCCTAACCCTACTTCTGACAAGGAGAAGGATCTTCACCTGTTGAATGTTGTGCTTTGTCTCAAGTTCTATGTGCATCACACTGAGCCATTGAGGCAGTCTGACACTCTTTTTGTCATTCCTGAGGGTGCTAGTGCAGGGAAGGCTGCTTTCAAGGTAACCATTGCTTCTTGGATCAAGTCCACTATTCATAAGGCTTACGAACTTAGGAAGAAGCCTGTTCCCTTTCTGGGTCACGGCTCATTCTACAAGGTCTATTGGGGCATCTTGGGCCTACAAGAATCAGGCCTCAGCTGATCAGTTGTGCAAGGAGGCCACTTGGTCATCTGTGCATACCTTCTTGAAACACTACTGTGTGGATGTGCTGGCATCGGCTGATGCCGGTTTCGGGAGGAAGATCCTGGAGGCAGCCTTACCTGTCTAGGATCTCATTAGTCTCTCAGTACTCTTTCACTTTTGAGCCCTGTTGGCTCTAGTTCATTGTGCTGTGTAACAGTTTCTGGGGTCTGTTTTTACCCCTGTTCGGTCTCCACTTTGTGGTTATTGTTGAGCTATTCATGATCTGTTGGTTCATTGGTGCTCTGGTGACTTTCTTCCCGTTGGTTCATTGGTACTCTGGTGACTTTCTTTCTGCACCTTGTCCTTTCTTCCCGCCCTGGGGAACTTAATGGTTAACATCCCAAAGTTACCAGTAACCTGTATTGGACGACAGAGAAAAGAGGATTTTAGTCTTACCTTTTAGATCCTTTTCTCTTAGTCCATACAGGTTACTGGTCTCCCACCCAGTCAAGGGACCATGCTTGGTTCTCCTGTGGCAGAACATGGGGGTCCTTTCGGGTTCATGCTCACAGGAGTCTTCCTTTACCCTCTTACTACCTAGTCAATAGTTAGTTTTCAAATCTTACTGGATGGGGATTGGCTAGCTGCAAGCTAAGGAGAGGAGGAAGGCTCCACCCAGCAGTCACTTCTCAGAACTGTTCCTGTCTACTTAAAGGGGCTGATCGCCTACCCAAAGTTACCAGTAACATTATGGACTAAGAGAAAAGGATTTAACAGGTACGACTAAAATCCTCTTTTATTTAACTTTTTCCCTCATCTCCTTACAAAAAGTAAAATATAATTTGGTTTCCGTAAAAAAAAAAAAAAAAAAAAAAAAAAAAAAAAATTGGCAATGCGTTTCCTACCCCTCTGCCACACAAAGGGTTAAAATGGATAAGTAAGGACTGCGGACATGTTATAGGAAGAACATAAGGGACAATTAAGAACAGAAATTCCTAATTAGGCTCCAGATTATATTTATAATTGCTTCCAAATGTTAGTTTATACTTGCGTGGAATTTAAAAAGTAATCAATCACAAAATGCTAGTCTATTCAGCATGGTCAATAAGAGCTTTTCCAGTGTCTGTATTTCTAACTAAAGTACTTGCTCCATTTATTTATTTTTTTAGCTTTGTGAAAAAAAATAGTTATATGGATGGAGATGTATTAAGCACTTAATTTAATTTGTGTGACAGTATGTTTTAGATTATATGTGTTAAAACTAGACCCTTGTAATAAGTGGCTATTAATTTGACACAGACTTGTCTCATAGGGTGACCACAAGTCCCAGATTAACCAGCACAGACCCAGTTTTTAATTGCATGTCCTGGGACCCAAGCAGTCTCCTTCTTGGACGATACAGAGTCCTGGAATGAAGACTTCAGACTACTGAGAATGTGTTGCCTCTGCCTCTGTTGGGCTATAGGAAAATGTCCTCCACACAGCATTCCAAACACTAAATGCTGAACCAAGGTCTGCTTTCTGACATCAAACAGGAGTTGCATTACCATTTTCTTGTAGCATAAACCTATTCTAAGGCTTTTGGCCTGATATACACTTTCTTGTAGCCCATCACAGGTAACGCTTTTCATCACAGAAGTCAATGGTCAGTTCTCCTTATTACATTTTGACAATTAAAATTATTATTATCCTTTATTTGCATAGTACCAACTTATTCCACAGTGCAGTGATGTCACTGAGTAGAAGTACTCTGCCACTCTTATCTTAATTGTGTCCATGAATGTCAGAAAGAAAATGTGATCACCCTGGTGGTTTTCCTTAATATAGCAGTCATATCTATTTGTTTTTTTACATTAGAGCTTCATTGTAGTCTGCTGCTAGCTGGTTCAGTTTGCAATCTGAAGGAGAAGTGCACATTATGAGTCTTTCAGGTCTATTAACAGCCATTGTTTGCTGTGATATGCTGTGACCTAGAGGCAGACATTAACATATATACAGGAAATTGCAGCTGTAATGCAAAAATATAAAGGTACATAAATATATATGGTGTCAAGTAAGTCAATTTGTCTCAAATTCAAAGGAACTTATTGAGGGCTTTGTTTTAAACTTTTTCTAATGTAGTTTTTAGCAAACTGTAACCTAGCCTTTCTGTTACTTGTGGTAAACAAAATGTGGGTTTGCTGGTGTCTCAAAAAGAAAAAAGAAGAAAACACTGTGCACCTAATACAAATAATCTTAGTAAATCACTAAAAAACAATGTATCACAGGTTTGATATTAAAGTTCAATTGAATACTCTCCGGTCTGCAGCTCTTAATCCGAGTGTCCTCAGTCGCACCCATTATGAATCTACACGAAAACAAAGAGAAGAGAAAAGAGCGCAAAGCTCCCTGAGAGTAGCATCTGTGAAAATATGTGTGCAACAAAATGCTCAAATCTACTTGGGGGGGCAAGAAGGAAGAACTTATGTGTATGATACAGCAGCTGAACCTTAATACCATGGGTTTAAAATTCACCACTGAAATACAACAGATCACAATTAATTTTCTGGATTTAAGTCTAACTGGGATCCCTAATAACCATGTTAAGAGCTCCATTTATAAGAAGGAAGTTAGCCGCAATCAGTATATAGGGGCTGACAGTTGTCACCATCCTAGGTGGATATCGAATATCCCCTTTGGGCAATTCCATCGCCTAAGAAGAAACTGCAGCGATTTGGGGGATTTTGAATCGAAAAGTGATGAACTCAAGAAAGAACTTCTAGAAAGAGGACATAAGATCTCAGTAATAGAAGCGGCTAAAAAAGAGTGCTCTTGATCTTGATAGAAATAAGATCCTTGCTAAAAAAAACCACAAAATCTAGCAAAATAAGACCCCCGGCTCTGATCACACAGTATAATGGAGCATCCAGTAAGATTCAGAAAATAGTACAAAAACATTGGGGAATTCTAAAACAGGACCCTCTGTTGAAAGGCATCATCACAGAAAAGGCCTCCATAATATATAAGAAAGCGAGAAATCTGAGAGAATACATAGCAGCCAGTAAACCAAAGTGTCTACAGAGGGATGCAGAATCCAAAGGTATATTCGGAGCAGATAAACCCATTGGTAATTATCGCTGCTTGAAAAGTAGGTGCACCAACTGCAAGTTTATTACGAATAGAGCCAATTCCATCCAGAGTCATTCCAACCAAAATATATACAAAGTTAAAAGTCTGATCACCTGCGACACGACGCATGTGGTCTATGTGATCACATGTGGATGTGGAATCCAATATGTGGGCAGAACCACAAGAAGCTTCAGAGATAGGGCCCGCGAACACAGGTATTTGATCAGCAAAAATTCTAATGACCATTCAGTACCCTTACATTTTAATAGTTGTCTGCAAGGTGGGATCAAGAATTTTAAGATTATGGGCATAGAACATATTCCAGCTACCAATTCTAATAGATTCTCTACTTTGTGCCGAAAAGAGGCCTTTTGGATATATACTTTAGAGACTCTCTCTCCCAAAGGTCTTAATGAGGAAATGGAGGTGATGCTCCTCCCTAGTTCCCTTTTGATTACCCTTATGTGGACTCTCATTTTGTTTGTGATCAGTTGAAAATGAAGCAGATTTTTATTATTATTACATACAAGTTGTTTGTCCTATATTATAAAGAAGTCTGTCTATATATTTTTATTTTTGGACAACCTTTCTCCTTCTTATTATGGGGTCTAGGTGGATATTATTTATTTATCATTCAGGTACCTTTATCATCCATACATTTTTAATACACATTGCATGTTTTTTATTATCATAAGATTTTTCAATATAAACTCAATAAGATATAACTCTCCATTTGCGCATATGGATTGGACATGGAGGCATCCCCCTTTTTTGTTACTGGATTTAATAGCGAACTCGCTATACATTACCACTTTTTGGTCAGCAGGGGATGCAGCCACGGTGTAATCTTTTGCGCGATATCAAAAGTGACCCGGAAGTGAGATAGATTATCAGAATGAGGCGTGGATGTCTCTGCGTTTGCCATTCACAGCCTGGACATGGCGTGCATCAGTCAGAAGATTTTACAATATCGGTATGTAATCTGTTATGTCTATATATACTCCACATGTATGTACTATTTGTTTAATTCATTCCTGAAGAAGTGAGCGGGTCTCACGAAACGCGTTGAGATATTGGCACTAAGCGACATTTTTACTGGTATTGGCATTTTATTTTATGTAATTAATAAATTATCCTTTGAGAAACCACACCACTATTGGAGTGATCTTTAGTCCAAACGCAGCCAGGTCGGGCTTATTCACAGCAGAAATCATTGGAAGCATCTGGTGAGTGACTTTCATTGTGGGGGCGATATTTTTTGTATATTAGAATACAGGTTGCTCTTAGAGTATTCTTGTACTTTGTAGCTCTCCACGGGGTAATCTTGTGACCACCGCAATATCTGCTGCCAACATCTGAAAGGAGGAAATCCTCATTGGAAATATACCTAAAGGGAGACGTTTGGAGATTCCACTGTTTGTCCGTCTGTCACAGTTCTTGTACAAGGCTATACTTACAAGAAGTTGTCTTGTAAGTAGATCTGAGCATTTTGTTGCACACATATTTTCACAGATGCTACTCTCAGGGAGCTTTGCGCTCTTTTCTCTTCTCTTTGCTGGTGTCTCTTCATGGTACTTTTTTGACATTTCTATACCTACATCCTATTGGATGTTCCTGATCTGTTCAACAGTTAAAAATGGATTGTTCTACATAATTGCATTCTTCAGTCATCTACTATAGTGCTCTTCTGTGGTATACCAGGTGATGTGCTATTGCAGAGCTCACTTGTGCATTCTTGCTTCTTAACAATGTACCACACAATTGATTTTGACACACCTAATGCTTTGCAATTTATATTGAGTTTTACTGGCATTGACATTTCTTTGTTCCTACTGTTGCGAGACAACAGCAACAGACTCCAATTGCAAATTGCAAAGACCTGCGGTCTATCATGGACTTGTGCCT
Organism: Rhinophrynus dorsalis; assembly: GCA_037306005.1. Classification (NCBI taxonomy): domain Eukaryota; kingdom Metazoa; phylum Chordata; class Amphibia; order Anura; family Rhinophrynidae; genus Rhinophrynus; species Rhinophrynus dorsalis. Next base: position 163,508,927 of record CM074719.1, on the reverse strand, counting down.
AGGTATCACCCAGTATTTTGTATAGTTTCACCTGTATACATGTATTATCACAGTTTTATGTGTATTGCACCACCAGATGTGTGTGTGTATATATATATATATATATATATATATATAACAATATTTCACTGTACCACAATCTCACATGCCCTCCGTTGTCTCCAGAATCCCCATTCCTCCAAATCTCCTGGCCTCCAGTTTAAAAATGTTGGCAGCCCTCTGATGTGCTGCCTTGTTTGTTCGACAAGAAGGCGGCTCAAATATTGCCGCTTGTCTTTCCTTGTCTCTGTACTGCCTGGATTTGTTCGACAAGTAAGTGGCCCGCTGATTGGTCTCTGCTTATCGACTCTTGCCTCTCTGATTCCCATTGGCTGGAGATCAGCACGGCAAGATTAAACCATTCTTAATGTTCCCTCCAACCCTTCTGCTCCACAGGTTCCATGTATAAGTGGCCTTCTGATTGGATGCCGCTTGTACATCCCTTAACACTCTGATCCCCTTGGCTGGGGATAGGCGTGGCAAGCTTAAACTGTAGTTTTGTTTATGTTAGGATTTCCAGCTATATATATGCTCCCTGTGTTCCCAAATAAAGTTGTTTGATCCCTGTTTACCCTGTCTGGTGTGTGCTATTCCAGGAATGGTCTAAAGAGTCCCTTTTAACTCCCATTCACTGGATTCAGCTACTCAGGACTGGCCTGGCTACCCTGCATTAGCCACATAGCATAGAGAAGCCTGGCCATGACGTCCAGGGACTGGCAGCATTGCTTGGTTCCTGTGACATTGGTAATTGTGGTGGGATCTCTCTTTCTCACTATCTGAAGGTCCAAATGACCACCGGGGACTTTGCAAACGGCAATATGTCTGAAGCCTACCGTCACCTCACTGGTGACTGGTCTCCAGGAACTGCTGACCCAGAGGGGGCATGATGGCAGTGAACTGAGGAAGCCTGAGTTACTGGCCCTCATGGAGGAGACTGAGGAAAAGATGGCAGGGCTGGACAAGTCCACCAGCCTACCCCAGGATCCCAAACCTTTGTCTGGGAGATCATCTGGAACATCTGGAGGCATCGTCCCTGAATCTGGGCATCCAGCCACTAAATCCTCAAACCCTGTGTCGCAGGAAGTCCAGAGATGGCTATCCTTCCCGGGACCCAACCCACCCACCGTAGTGGTGGTCCAGATTATGGCCACAGCCGAGCAGAAGTACCTGGCAGAAATGTCACACCATTAGGGGCCATTTTCCTACCCCCTGAGTGATGCCACTTTGACTGCATTGAGACCATCATCAGGGTGACTCACCAGTCATTCAAAACCTTCAATGACTTGACAGGCGACATTGATGGGTTCTGCAGGTCTTTGAATGGCAGTTTCCCCTGCATCGCTTGGACATGCAGGAATGGGTCGCTGTCCTGATAGGTAAACTGACGGGCCAAGCCGCTGATGCCTACCTAGCTTTTCCTGATGAATGGAGTACAAATTATTTAGAGCTGAGCTAAAAATGAGGTCATCCATTAAGCCCAGAGGAAAGATGCTTTCCACTAAAACAAAGGTAGGGATTTTTTACAGTAAGGGTGGTAAAGCTATGAAATTCTTTGCGTCAGGATGTTGTGCTTGCAGATACTGTAACTGCTTTCAAAAAAGTAATAGATACCTATCTTGCACAGAACAATATTGAGAATTATGACAGATGGTTTCAATGTAGATAGGTTGTTGATCCAGGAAACTATCTGACTGCCATTTGGAGTCAGGAAGGAAATTTTACCCACTTGGGGCTTAATTGGAAATGGCTTCAATTGGATTTTTTTTTTGCCTTCCTCTGGATCAACAGGGGTGTTTTGGCATGAGCTGGAATTGGTGGACGCATGTCTTTTTTTTCACTCTCATCAACTATGTTAAGAGGCAGCTGCTGGCCTGATATGCCATCACCCAAGATACCTATTGCGCAGATCAGAGAGACCCATTGGCAATCCTATGACACACATACCAAGTGGGCACACGTCCTGGACCATGCTTGACAGAACTGGTTAAAATGGTGTGAAGCTACCACCTTTTAGAGCTGCTGCCAGTAAAATCCTTCTAGAGCAATTCTCCACACAATATCACAATATTGCTCCAGAGGTTCAGGACCGGGTGAGGGATAAGGAACCCTGCACCCACACAGAGGCAGCCCAGTTGGTGGACAAATACGAGGAGACCCAGCGGCCGGGTCTTCGGGCAGTTATGGTTCACAGCCCCTACAGCCACTCGCCAGGTACCCTAGTCATGCGACCTCCCACTACAGCGACACCCTTGCCCCAGATTGCACCCCCTTTGTGAACCAGGTCCGTTCTGGCCCCACACCGGCCCCAGCCTTCCACGCCAGAATGCTACAGCTGCTGGCAGAAGGGACACTTCAAGAGCCAGTGCCCCTACAGATGGTCGGGGGCCTGCCGCTCACCTTGCACAACCATGTCCTGGAACCTTGATTCCCCTGAACAGGATCTTTCAATGACAAGCCCACTGTGGGTCATGCCCTAACCTGTGCCGCCGACTCCAGTGGAAGTTTCCACTGCAAAAGGCCAGGACCATGACTGGGGATACTACCATGAAGTGTATCTGGTACAGCTGACCAACCATGATAACCAACAGCATCATTACTAGCCAGTGCAGATCAATGGCATCAAAAAGAAGGGCTAAGGGACACTGGTGCTACCTTTACCCTGGTCCAGCCTTGCAGTTTGTACCCCCCAGCCCCCTTCTCCTAACTGGAAAGCAAGTGGAGCTCCTATTAATCTTCATAGTATTTGGGCCATGGAGAGTGTTATTTCAATACTGTCAGAGTTGTATTTCAGGAGTAATTGAATGAAAGTATTAGGGCTGCAACAACTAATCGATTAAATTGATAAAAATCGATAATGAGAATGGTTGCCAACGATTCTCATTATCTATTAGTTGTGGTCGGATCTATACAGCGTAGTGATGATACTAGACAGACCAGGGATGATATGTGCCTAAAACCCCAGCCTGAATAGTCATGAGTGGCGAGGAAGTAGTAAACCTGAATAGAGGGTCTACTTGGTTAATTGAGATTGAACAGGGGGGGGAATTCTGGGAGGGGACTGACCCGTGACGTAAGAGGAGCGAGGGAGGAAGCTGGGGGATTAAATAGACCTCCAGCTCCTCCCACAACTACAGGCACAGCCTTATCATTTGTGGTCGGATCTATACAGCGTAGTGATGATACTAGACAGACCAGGGATGATATGTGCCTAAAACCCCAGCCTGAATAGTCATGAGTGGCGAGGAAGTAGTAAACCTGAATAGAGGCAAAAGTTCCAAAAGAATATTATTTTATTAGACATTGACTGAAAGGAGTACATGTTTATTTTAGCATAGCTTGTTGTGCTCGTTTGATTTCTAATACAGGATTGTGAACATAGCGGGAGAAACAGTTTGATTTCCAACGACCTAATCTTTGAATAATGTGAGGAGGTACTTGCTGGCGAGAGGCTGTAGTGGCTGCCCCTATGCGGAAAGAATGGCCTGAGTATGCGGAAGCATTTAATCCTAATAGAGACAGGAGAAAACGTACGTGATGAATAAATGTGGAGGTGGATAATGGGTTCCCGTTAATTGGTAAAAGCGGGAAACTAGAGGGTTTGTCATGCAATAGAGAGATTAGAGATTTGATAGCAGAGACTGGACACCAAGCGTCATTAGTAGCGTGATAATTGATATGAGTGCCTAATGCTAATTGATCTGTTTTGGAACGTGGAATTTTTATGTAGTGAAAGGTGACCCAATTTGGGAAATGTTGAATGTGAATTTGAGATAGTAAACTCGCTAGGACGCAGAAAGCCAAAGAAAGCCAAATGGATGGCGGCTAGCATGACATGATTGGTCATAAAATCAATGGTTGAGAAAGTAAAAGAATGACCATGCTCCTAAAGAGTTTACCGTCTATTGGTAAGCGGTGAGAGAGTGGTGAAGATTGTGTTTTCATCAGACCTTTGAGAAACAGTTTGGTTTTATAGGAAGAAAAGATAGATATCTGGTTAGGAGTGTTGAGGTTGATGTAATGTTGAATTCCTGCCAAATAGTTTTTGATCGTAAGTGGTGAGAGACGTAGGTCGGAGGCACAATGGGCAGCAAAGGCCAAAATACTGGTTATATTATAAGGTTCTGGAGGTTTGAAGTTGGAGATGAATTTGTTGAAATATAGCCAAGCTCTGTTATAATTTCTTAGTGTGTTTGGGGCGAGTGCCCGACCGATGATTTCTTCTGATTTGTGGACATAGTTGTTGAAATCAGAATGAGTTCTTTGAAAGGTGGAGGTGATAGTCGCTGAAGTGCGGTTTGTTGATGTGCCCGGAAAAACTGTTGGAATTTGAAACGGGAGAGAAGGTCAGCTGCTTTGTTAGAATGACCCGGTAAAAATGAACATGTGAAGTGGAAGTTGTATGTGAGTGCCAACAAGACTAACTTCCTAAGAAACTGCATTATATGGATATTTTTTGATCTGCCTTTCTTGATGGTGTTTGATAATGCTTGATTGTCCGTGTGAAAGATTATATGTTGGCCTGGCCATGTGTGACCCCATAGAGCTGCTGCTGCCACAATTGGGTAGATTTCAAACAGAGTTGATGTAGTGAAGAAATTTGGAATGTGTGATACCTCGTCTGGCCAGGATTCAGCAAACCACTGGGACTCAGTAATGGCCGCGAAACCCTTCCCAGCCGAAGCATCTGAGTAAATTAGTATTGCGTCTGAGAATTTTTGGGTTAAAAATAACGAACGCCCATTCCAACTCTTGAGGAATTCCTCCCACATGGCAATGTCTGATCTGGCCTCACTGTCCAGCATCACTTGCGGAGAGCTGCTAGACAATAATTTGATCAGGTGGGAGGTAAAGGACCTACCTTGGGGCATAATTTTAGAAGCATAATTTAAGTGACCTAGGAGAGATTGTAGTTCTGAGATGTGACATGTTTCTTTGAGTGTGAATTCATGTAATAAGGTTCTAATCCTAATTAGTTTGTCTGAAGGCAGTCTTGCTTCCATGAGTATAGTGTCTAACGTGATCCCTAGAAATTCAATAATGTGAGATGGGCCAAATGTTTTGTGAGCTGCGGTAGGGATATCCAATTCATTAAATAATTCCAGAGTTTTGGACAAACTGGTAGGTTCCATACCTGGTGGATCAATTAAGAGGAAGTCGTCCAGATAATGTATTACCACTGGACATTTGGAAATGTTGAGTATTAACCAAGCCAGGGTGTCTGCAAAAAATTCGAATATTTTTGGGCTACTCTTAGACCCGAACACTAATCTTGTGGCAAAATAATACTTCTGATCCCATCGAATTCCATGGAGATGCCATAAAGAGTGGTCAATTGGTAATAATTTAAAAGCGTCAGAAATGTCTGTTTTTGATAACCAGCAATATTGACCACATTGTAGAATATGTGTAATAGCGTCATCTAATTTAACGTATTCCATGGACATATCTTCCGAAGGTATCAGGGAGTTAATGCTAGGCTGAGTAGAACCATGTGGAGCTGAAAGGTCAATGATTAGCCTCTTTTTATTAGGTTGGAATTTTTTAGTGGCTATCCCTAATGGGTTAATTCTCCAGATGGGGAATGGAGGAGACGAAAAAGGGCCTATAATAAACCCTTTATCTAACTCACTCTGAATGAGTTTAAGGACGGTATCTGGTTCGGAAGAGGCTGAAAGTAAATTGGGGCATTCGATAGAGGTATCGGGACAACGGTTGATACCTGTATGGAAACCTGTACTGAAACCAGATATAATGTAGTTAGAAAGAGTGGTGTTTGGGTGTTGAAGAAGAAGAGATTGCAACTTGGACTGGTTAATGGATCTTGATCCTTTATTAATGGAGAAATTTTTTGGGCAAATGATTTTGGAGTGGGAGTTGTGGCAGAGAGAACATTGATGTAGTAGCCTACATGCATTGTAAAAGCACCCTTTGCTGTTGAAATTGTTACATATGGGAGAGTTACCTATGTAATGAATGGTCCTACCCAATTTGTCTTTGGTAGGGCGAGAAGTTTGTTCAGATGAGGCATTCAGTTCCTGAGGTCTACTTGTGGATGGAAGTTCTAACTGGTTGGAGGAGATGGAGGATGGACATAGTTGAGTAGAATGGGTATTGGCTTGGCAGATTTGGCAAGTGGGTAATTTAAGGCCTGCAAAATGTCTGCAGAATAGCTCGTTGTCCAGAAAGCTCCAGTCTGTGTGGTAGTTGAATTGGGTCAAAGCCGCGGCGGCCTTAGCGGCAAACGATTTGTGGTAATCGTAATAAGCAAAACCACTGTATCTGTGACCCAAGTCAACTAGAGTATACATATAAGTATCTAATTCCTGGCGTCTATGAGGAGAGGTAGAGCATATTATATCTCTATATATGCTAAACGCTAAAACAAATTCCGGAATAGATAATTTACGAGCCAGTCTGGGGTCTTTGGTTTTAAGAGTGACTGACACTTCGCCACAATTTACGGTTTTGTTTTCCATGAGGTCCTGAGATGCCAACAGAATGGCAGCTAGGTTGACTTCTTTACCTTCCAGAATATCCTTACGTAAATTTTGTGGAATCATGTGAGCAGGTGTAATGCGTGGGGGCATGTTGGAATTACCTGATGGTTCCAACGTATTGGAAGGTACTATGGTTGGATTGGTGTGAGGGTTGGTAGATTCGAGGTTGGATAACCTGGACTGTATGTTGGCTACAGTGGAAGTAAGATCAGTAAGCATTTGTATGATTTTTTGGGACTGATCTGTTTGCGGCAAGGAAACGCTAGGAGAATGAGGCAAGGATAGGGTGGGTGAACCGCCCTGAATAGTAGCTGGAGAAGTAGGGATGGGTGATGTAATAGTGTTATCACACAGTAATCTATAAAGTTCATTCTTCCTAGCGGACGCAGAGTAATGAATTCCTCTTCTGTTGAGCTCTGCCGTCAGTTTGGCAATAGTCCATGATCTGTAGGATGAACCAGCAGTAGAAGATGAACGTTTGCGTGGTATATTTTGTATGGCTCTTGGAGGCTCAGAACCTGAGGTCCCTGGGGTATTAGAGTCTTCCATGACCTGTGTTACTAGACAAAATATGAGAGAATTAGGGAAAGGCAATGGAAATTACCTTGGATTAAAGACCTATTATAGATCTGGAAGACGTGAAGGAAGTTCTTCTAGGCCTCTTGAAGGCGGAATTGGAGAAGGGGATATACCTCGTTGTGATTTGGGTTAAAAGTTTTTTTTTTTTTTTTTTGTAGAAAGTAGTACTAACCAGGAACTTAAGACGAATGTATTATAGTTTACGGTATCCGGGAGGTTGAGATGTTATAAGAGAGTTTATCAAAAACCCGAAAACGGAACCTAACACACCAGTCTCCCTTCCTGGTTGACGTGATCTACTTGTCCTGAAATAAGTATATGCCTTGACTGATGCTAGAAGCAAGAAACCCTCATAACGTAAGCTTGTATATATATGGATTACGCAGTGTGTACGACTTTTAGAGGATAACGTTGTTGAGCATGAAGTAAGACATAACTAAAGAAAGCCATATTGTTGCACAACGAGGTAAGTGAGAAATTCTACGAAAATTTGAGGTGAAAGTGACTTGTTTGAAAGGAGGTAAGGTAATAGTGACCCCCGGCTTCCCGGAGTATAAGGAACCGTGAACCTCAGTCCCTTAGTTAAGTTAAGGTGGTGGAGACCTAAGCCACCCAAAAGAGAAAATGATAGTGAATCTATTTGGAATTGGAGGCAAAATGATGATTGACCTTTTGCCTCCTGAGAGGTAAGGGACCGTGACCCTCGGCCTCTGTGAGAGGTAAGGAGACGGTGACCTTCGGCCTTGTGAGAATGTACGGAAACTGTGACCTTCGGCCTCTGGAAGAGGTAAGGAACCGTGACCCTCAAACTCTTTGTAGGGGTGAGGAGACGGTGACCTTCGGCCTCTGTGAAGAGGTAAGGAGACGGTGACCTTCGTATGTGAAGAGGTAAGGAGACGGTGACCTTCGGCCTCTGAGAAGAGGTAAGGAAACGGTGACCTTCGGCCTTTGTGAAGAGGTAAGGAGACGGTGACCTTCGGACTTGAGAGAAAGAGGTAAGGTGACAATGACCTTCGACCCCTGAAAGAGGTAAGGAGAATGTGACCTTCGGCCTCCGAAAAGAGGTAAGGAGGAAGTGACCTTCGACCTCAATTATGAGGTAAGGTGACCTTGACCTTCGACCTCTAGTGAAAGATAAGTGAGATTGACCTATTGAATTCGAAGGAGAGACAGTAGACTGTATAGATTGATTGCTACCTACTGAGGATGATTGACAACCTCCAGATAAGTTTAACTGAAAACTGTAATGAGAAAGAGAGAGATAGAGACAAAGATACAGATGAGTAAGTACACATTCTCCTTAGAGACTGTCGTTATAGATACATACACAGGAGTAAATTTCTGGACCACATGACTTATAAATGGAAAATGCAATGGTCATAGATTATTTCGTTAAATATAAGTATGATGTTATAATTACATATACATATACATGCACACATGTCTTTACTTGAGTATTGGAGGTGAACTCCTCTCCTGAAGAATAATTTAGACCTTATAACAGTTACTTCTGCCTCCCATCGGCAGGACATGAGATTAATGCATTTAAAACATTTTTGACCAGCTTATGGAGAGATTTAAGAACACACTTTTTTTTTTTTTTTTTTTTTTTATAAGTAACTTATAATTCTAATGGTATAGGATAGTGTAAGTGGAAGCTTGTAAAACCGATCTGTGAACATTTAATTACTTGAAAGTAATGCACTTGCTGACTATACTTATTAGAGAAATGCCCGTTTAGACAAGAGTGATGGACCTGTAACTGAGTATGGCGTACCTGCCTGGTTAATGACGAGGACGAGGCAAACGCTACAGAGTGTAGAAGTTGGACGTGTCTCAAGGAAGTGATGACACTTCCTGGAATAGTATCCGAATCTATGGGAGATGCGATGTTTCGTCGGTTAGTGTATGGGTGAAAACGAGCATGAGATTGAACGGCTGGTAATTGAATAAGGTACTAACCTTTGGATGGCAATGAACGCTAAGTGAAACTCACGTGACTGCGACGGCGGCGCGATGCTACTCGACTGACCCGTGACGTAAGAGGAGCGAGGGAGGAAGCTGGGGGATTAAATAGACCTCCAGCTCCTCCCACAACTACAGGCACAGCCTTATCATTTGTGCATTTTACTTAGATCATGCATCATCATGTCTGTTGGACCGGGGGAGTGTGAATGCTGCACCTGGGTGCTGGCCGGATTTGATGTGACTGACTCTGTGACACACAGAACTTGAAGGAAGAGCTGGAGTCAGTGTCACGGAGGTGCACAGCGTTACTCGTCCTCACTTCACCATCACTTGTTGTGACTTGCCGGAAGTTCGGAACTGCCCTCCACCTCCTCCCAGATGCTCAGTGCAGCGAGCCCATGAAGATGAACGTTACATGATGCGACGCAGTCAACATACAGCCGCCAGCCCACCACAGAGGAGCTGCTCAGCTGCTGCCGGCTCTGCCTGTACAGAGTACAAGTACAGACTCTACTTCCGTCTCCTGTCTGCTGCTACTGCACCGACTGAAGCCTGCAGCACAAGCACGGTCTGGACGGTTTATTTAACCCCTTACCCCTGGCCTTGAGGTAAGCCTGTGCCGCTGCGCAGTAAGAGACACCCCGAGCTACATTTGTGTTGCTGACTCGCTCTGATCACTTGGAAGGAGGGAGAAAGCAGACAGACTTAAACACAAATAACTGAACAGAAACCGGGGACGTCTGGTCACCCTAACCTTCCCGGGACTAGAACCTGCAACCTCACAGTCTGAGCAGATTCTACAGCTGGTGCATTAACCAACTGAACCATCTCTCAGCCGTACCCAGTGCTTTGCTTTGCAATGCATTGGAGACTACTCAAGCAATCAAAATGGTAAAACCCCATTTATCTCATTGGGAATGAGGGGTAATTTTTTCAGTCACATTTGATGCAGTTGGATTTTCCTAGATTACTCCTCATTATCTTCCTGTACATGTTCCCATTTGATGTTAGAGACACCGCTAATGCAGTGCAAAGCAATATCTTGGAGACCTCTATAGAATGCAAGTGGTTAAGGAATTAAAAAGGATACAGCATTTAGATATGTGGCTCTAAATTATCTGTGGCACCCAACAGAACATTCAACTTAGGATGCAAAACATGACTGCCTTTAACTTTCTCTCTAAAGCTGAAACCTTATTTTGTATAAAGGCAATGGCCTCTTAGCACATGTTTTGTAGCTGAAAGGAAAACCAAGCACACATAGAAGACCGTTTCAGTAAAGGATTTCTGTTTCTATAACAGAGCCGCCGCTTGTTCAGGGACCGCATTCCCCTGCAGTCAGCTAGAACGCTGACATCAGGGGAGGGGAACTTTGAAAGGGGCTATCTCTCAAACCATACAGGTTTGAGAGATGCCGCTGGGCTCATTTAATTTGTATTTTTAAGGGCTACAATATGAACTAAAGTTGTTTTATGTATTACTATCCCTTTAAACAATTTGATCAAGGAAGTGTCCTGTAATGGTGGTGGAAACTGACCTCAGGCCTTTAGAACAGATGATGTGTAAGCCACTAGCCTCAATGCCTACATGCTTACAAAAGGTTGGTAATGAAGCTACAGCTATGTGATCTCACTGTAAAATACAAGCCAGCAAAGGATTCCCAATGGCAGACTCACTATCCAGAATGTTTCCAGCATGAAAGCAACTTGAAATGGAGAAATAAGTGCATATTATGATTATGAATATTCCAGTGGCAGACATGAGACTGGAAAAAGATATGATGAAATAAAACAAGACAACTAACTGGAAAAAGTAAGTCGAATCATGTGCAATCTCTGGCCTGAAAAAAAAAAAAAAACGTAAGAAGCTTCATCCACAGTTACAAGTATTCTGTCCCATGCAGAATGATCTGTCACTTGTATACTCATTTATACTCAAATATGGGTTAATGAACAAATTCACCAAGGACATCTAGGCATTTCCCTGTGCAAATGCCAGGCAAGAGAAGCAGTATACTGGCTTAAACTAGACTCTGACATTGAATATTTTGTGAAGGATTGTGAAACCAGCAGATCATTTAAAATTAAAATAAATAACCTTTTATTCCATTGACTGTTCTTCCTTGTGCATGGCAGAGGCTAGCCAGTGATATTTTTTTTATATATACCAAATCGCGGTGGACCATTATAGCAAGTACTTTGAGTTAGTCTGCCTTTGGGATATCAGATCACCCACTATCTCAGGGGTCTTCAAATCAATACTTTCAAAGCATGGTGTGTAAAAAGAACTTGTGTCAGACAGTAGTCTATGCACATGCAGAATTTCATTACTCCTTACATGAATGGAGGATCATACATAAACCAGTGAGCCCGTTTCTTCTATAGGCAAATGGACTAGCTGAAAAGTACTTTGTAATAGCCAGATACACGGATGTTGGTATGTTACATTTTAATACAAGAAAATGAGTGTTAGTATAGTTGTGTTTCTCCCATCCATATTAACATGCATTTCTGAGAAATATATATATATATTTTTTTTTTCTCTCTGATCTGTCTGTAAGAAAAATTATAGAAACAAAAATGTTTATCCTCATTTTCAAATGAAAAAAACACACATATTGGGAAATGTGTCTGTAGGAATTGGTGGATCTTAAGGTATCTAAAATTATAGGAATAAGTGGATCATAAGGGGAATTATAACTAAAAGTATAAGTGGATCTTGAAGTGGAACTGTCGTCTGTCCACACTCTTACCTCAGTGGGGGCATTCATCTTGTCAGCTGATTATCAAGGTTGTAAGTTGGTCATCTTATGCAAATGATCTAGTACTGGCTAGCAGGGAGTGGTAGGTGAGAGGGAGAGCAGAGAGGAATGTTGATAGTGTCTAATTTGCATAAACTGTTAAATAAAGCTAAATATCTGTAGTTGAATATAAAATGGCTACAATAAATTTAGGTGATTTTGAAAACTCTTTCAAAATAACATTTGTTAACAGTTCGAATTTAAGAGTAATTATAGTTATAGGAATAAGTGGCTCTTATTTGGAAGTATAATTTTAAGAATAAGTGGGTTTTAAGGAATACAGGAATTTGAATTATTTATGCATAGGAATAAGTGAATCTTAGTTTGGTTATCAAACGTATTCCACAGGTTTAGGTACATCCTAATCCTCTTTCAGTTTTTAAAGAATCACTGGTTAGACTTTTCTCTAGGATTGCTCATTCAGACTGCTGAAACCTGTTGTCAGTTGCGGAAAGATGTGAATTAAAGGCAGGTTTGAAATATGTTTAGTAAATAATATAGTTCATGGTAGATTCTATGTTAAAATAATATTAATAGATAAACTGACTTCTTTATGAAGAACTCTCACCGAAGTATGTCCTTTTACCAATCAAATTAACTGCTTGTATGATGTTTCCAGAGCAATACATTTGTCTTATCCCTAGCATCTAAGGGTTTAAGAGACACTTAACACTATCTGATATGTTAGCCCAGAGAAGTTGATTTTCCACTATCAGGGATTTTTTGTTTTCTGAGGTAAAATATAATTAGTTTTGCCAACTGTGCAAAAATACCTGTCTAGGGAACCTTATATGTCCTCAAGGTCAGCCTTACTCTGCCAGCCAAAAGAGGAAGTTGCAGCATTGCCTAGGAATTATATAGCACAAGGGCATCCAAGTATTTTCATTCATGGACCACTTGATGAGAAATCGGTATGTGTGAGGGTCACTTTCATTTTTTTAATTAATAATGATAAATCATAATTGTAATTTAAATGCCAGTGGGGCACACTGAGAAACAATGTGTTGTACGTCCCTCTGGTACTCAAAGGGTTAATCGGTTTATCCTTACCAAAGTGCAGTTACCAGCCTAATGCTAGCCATGGATCAATTGTGATTACATCATTGAGAATACTGATATTTAACAATGTAAACTATTCTAGATAACTGCAGGGTGACAGTCACACAGTGGTGGCTTCAAGCAGGTGGATAGTCCCTATTGGCCTATTAGTGCATGGGTGCTAGCTACTCAGGTACAAAAATGTTTTTGTTGAAAATCTCAGGGGTGCATGTTGAACACCCATAATATAGTATTTACCTGTCTCTATCACTCGGTGAAGCTGATGTACTGGAACAACTCCGTGGCAAACCAACTACACACTATATTAGACAAAACATTTCTATAGCTTTAAATTGGGCTTTTTAAACCTTTGAATGCTAGAGACATCTCCACATTGCTTCTCAATGCATTTGAGACATCTGTAGTGCTCTGGGGAAATGTCCCACTTAAATCAAGGGGATTTTGGAGAATTTTTGTTAATCCCACATGGTACCGATAAATTGCCCAAGAATTGCTCCAGTTCATAATACATCAGCTTCAATGCCTCCAGAAAGTATTTGAGGTAAATATAAAATGTATAGGTTTTCACCAGTAAGAGTATTTATGATTTCAAATAGTAAGTGGATATTTGCAGTAGTTCATAAATTTGTATGTCAGCAGAAAGTTTATTGTGAAACATAAAATTTGACTTTACTTCAAGACAAAAGGACACGTTTGCCCATTTAGTTTTTTTTTTCCTTAGGTGCATCTAGTGAGAGAAATGCTAAGAGCACTGTCAGATGTGGTAAATATCTTACTGCGTTGGTGATATATGAGGAAGCATAGAGTGAGAGATTTCCTTGCTGCCATTCAGGAAGATAACTGAGATTAGAATATCACTAGATGTTGCTGTGCACCCTGTACTTTCTCCAGAATACCTCAGAGCTCAAAAAACTAGAGAGAAGAGCCCATTACTCATGTGACAGAAAGTGATGCCTCTGCTGGGCTACAAGGAAATGTACATTAGACCTAAGCCTTAGTGTAGCCTTACTGTATGAGAAAATGGTGCTGCTGCTTTTGTTTGATGTCAGGAAGTAGGTTCTTTTTATTGCTCCTCAAAGGCAACACTTTAGCTCAGTAGTCAGTGCTCTTGAGTGTTCATTCCAGGACTTTGTATTGTTCCGGGAGGGGGCTGCCATTGACTGAGGACACATATTTAAAATCCACAACTATCTTGGTCAATCCCAGACATGTGGTCAGCCTAGTGGAACACCAATAGATCAAAACAAAGGTTGTGTCTTTCACTATCTGACAGCCATATTTGTGTGCCAAACATTGCAGAATTATATTTGGTGACTGGGGATATGTTTAAACATGTACAACAGCCTAGATGTAAAACATAACAATATGTACTTTTCTAGATGCACATCATATCTTACACATACCATCACCAAATTTAAAGAAAATTGTGAAAAGCTCCCTGTCAAAACCTACAAAAAATGGCACATCTTGTGGAGTAAAAAGATGAGATTTGTCTACATAGCCTATGCACAGAAAAGCTACAGATACCAAATAGATAGAAATACTATGAAATGAACCATTCCTTAACCTGCACCTAATCAGATTCTGTATGTCTTATAATGTGTACACAATGTCCCAAAGAAAGATTCTACAATGGGAAAGTGGACAGACACACACTGGCAAAAAAATATGAAAATCACCATACTGAGTGGAAAGGAAAATCTCACAATTTAAACAAATTTTTATGTTTGACACTTTAAAAACAGGCCTGTACCTGGGGAAGAGTTGTATGTCCCAATATGATAGGGCATTCTGGGATATTTTACTTTACATATTTAATTATAAAGAGAGTCTCTTCAACTCATGTTCCTCCTGTGAGTTCTTCATTACAAAAGTACTTTGATTCCAGTCTATAAAAAAAAAACAAGAAAACCTGCATAGAGCTTACTTCACACAGTTGCCTTGAAAAGCAGTTCACTGCAGAGCTACTCAGTGGTCTGTTTCACTTACCTGCACTGTTGTTTCCTACCCCTGGTGATTCATTAGTATGGAGTGTGGCAGAGGTGTGACTAATGACCAACAAAAGTAGGAGTCAGCCAAATAAGACTGTCTGGTGCCGACATGGGTTGGCCGCTGATCGAATCATTGAGGTGAGCAACTCAAGAATCTGGTCATCTGTGTGAATGATCTGCATGACAGCCACATAGGCCTCCTTGCATATAAGTTCTGCTGAATCTTTTTCATGTTCTGGGTTGAGCACAGGAAAGTTTTATCAAGTTGCATTTGGGTTGCGTGTTGTGTGGAAAAATTGTCTGGTATCTATCTCTCTCTCTCTCTCTCTCTCTCTCTCTCTCTCTCTCTATATATATATATATATATATATATATATATATATATATATATATACAGGGGCGGATTGTAAGGGAATACCGGCCCGGGCTCCCCCCCCCCCCCCCCGGTGCGCACTGAAAGAATTGCAAATAAATTACAAGTGCTGTATAGCACCGGACATCTCTCTCCTCCACTAACTTCCTTTAGTGCCCTCATTCTGCACTCAAGACAAAGTGGAGCAGAGGGGTAGAGAGATGGCCAGCGCTGTACAGCACTTGTATTTTAATTGCAGTTCTTTCAGCGTGCACCGGAGGGGGAGAGAGTCTGCACAAAGTGGATCGCGACTTTTTAAAAGTGAGCCGATATAGCGGCCCACCGGGGGATACCCGATCCCCCGATAGGACAATCCGCCCATGCATATATATACAGGGCTCAGAACTTCCACTAGCCAATGGCGAGTAAAAATTTAGCCCTGGCGAGTAGAAAATCAGCCCTGGTTGGTATGTTTTGGCTTGCAGTGGCGAGTAACTTTTCAAGACTGGCTAGTAGCAAAGGACTTCAACTTTTAAGCCCTGAATATATATATATGTATATATATATATATATATATATATATATATATATATATATATATACACGTGATACCTTTTTGGGAGATCAGCAGAGCATAAGAAAACTCACAAAAAAACCTCCTTCCCAGAAGATGAACCCACTTAATGAATTCAGGGAGGAACAACCACAAAATCTACATCAGGGTATTACGCTTTATCGCTTAACCTGATGCACCAATATTTACTTTATCGTCCTGAATACATTTCTTCCACCAATTTTCTGCTTTGCAACACTCTTTGAAGGTAAGACAATACATAATTTTAGACTAATAAGGTAAGAGCCAGAGAGGTCTCCAATTAGGGTGACCACATGTCCCAGATTGCCAAGGACAGTCACAGATTTTAAATGTGTGTCCCTTGTCCCAGATATCCCTCTTCTGTGACAATCCAAAGTCCCAGAATGAAGACTCCAGTTTACAGTTTTAAACAACAGAAGGAGAACTGCCCATTGCCTACTGTGACAGAAAGTGATGCCTCTTCTGGGCTTCAAGAAATGGCCACCAGACAGAGCTCTTAACACTAGAGAGAGGGAACTGAGCCTCAATCCTGACATCAAATAGGAGTTGCATTGCAGTATAATGCAAGTGTAATGCTAGTCTAAGACTTTGGGTGTGACATACATTTTTGTAGTCCATCACAGGCACTGCTTTCTGTGGCTCTCCCTATAGCATTTAGAACTCTGTGGGGTGCCGGAAAAAGAGCAGGTAGCGCACTGATGTCCAGTGATGTATAGTGACCCTCCTGTATATCTGCACTAGAGCCAAGGACAGGTAGTCTGCTGCTCTCATCTCCACAGTGTCCCTGAATGTCAGAATGGAAATGTGGTCAGCCTGCATTGGGGGGGGGGGGGGGGGGAGGGAGCTGTTGCATTTTCATACCTCCCAAGTGTCCCTCTTTAGGAGGGACAGTCCTTCTTTTAGACCCAAATCCCTCTGTCCTTCTTTTGCACCCTGATGTCCCTCTTTTTAGGAGATCAGACTGTGTGGTGTGTATATAAGTGTATCATATTACTCTACAGCAATAAAACTCACATTATTGTTTAAATGTCAGTATATGTGTTTATAAATTAGTCTGTGTAAATAAAGTACTTTGGTCTTGTTATAAGTCATTTATTACATTACACAAGGAGGTGTCAATAGGTTATGAAATAGCCTGAAAATTATTGCTAATGCCCCGCCCACCAGCCAAGCCCCCAGCAACACCCCCCTAAAACACAAGTGTCCCTCTTTGGCAATTTGAAATGTTGGGAGGTATGCATTTTCCATTAAAATGTCTGTGTGCTAGAGCGGTAAGCAACATATTGCAAAGCATTTTCTTTTTGTTCTTTAACCCCTTGAGTGCCAGAAGGTTAAAAGTGGCAGACAAATGGTTAAAATCCCTAGAACTGCAAGCATCAAGTGAAGAAAAAATTACACAGGATTTTTTTTTAATTAAAATACGAATGTCTCTTTGAAGTTTGCTGTCTGACCTCAGTGCTACAGCTTGCTGATAATGTAACATTCTATACAAGCTAAGCCTTCTGTCATTGAGGTTAAAGTTGACAAAGCTTGCATGGACTGTCAGCCAGGAAGCAACAGGCAAAGAGAGGGAAAAAAAACAAAAAACAATGACAGCTGTTGTGGAGGGCATGTGTTTAATATCCCCCGTATTCCTGTGAATGAGATGCAGAGGCGACAGCTCATTCTGTGTCTCTCTGCATATCTCTGGATGCTTTAGCAAGGCTGCTGTGCACATCGGCACAATGCTGGTAAGGATATCTTTCTTGAATAATGTACCTTTAAAATTGTGACTAAACCACACCAAACTTTGTGCCAAGGGCTTGACTTTAAGTTATTTTATAGTGCCAAGGAGGAGGATGTTGTAATCCTTTGCAGTGCCTTTTGTTGCAACAAATCTTGTTTAAACAAAAACCCAGCTTGCCCTGCCCTGTGCAAGAGACAACAGTAGCAGCTCTTAAATAACAAGACGTGGAACGATTTGTAAGTATAAATCAATGTATTTTCTTTCCAAAGACCACTGCAGAGGGGAGTAATGGAGGCTTTGTGACACACTGCTTGGTGTAGGTTGTGTTCCGGAAGGTCAGTGAGGCTGATATATATACAAAGAGAAATGGATCAAACCAACTGCACCCAAGGGAAGTCATAAAAATTGTATTTGATTTTTATGAGGGTTTTAACCCCTTCAGTGCTAGAGAGATATCCATTGTATTGCAAATCACTGCATTCTACACCTCTCTAGCATTCAAGGGGTTAAAATCCATGTTTAAATTGCAGGGAATTTTTCTGACTCCCCTGTGGTGCGATTGGCTTGCTCCTTTTCTTAGTATCACAGCCAGCTATGTCATAAGGGACAAATAAAACTTCTCATTAATTTTAATGGAGCTTTTAACCCCTTCATTGCTAGAGAGGTCACCAACACATGCCTTGCAGACTTATTTAACATTCAAGGGGTTAAAAGTTCCCTTTAAATTCATAGAAGTTTTTTGGATAACTAAATCTCCACTGTGGTGCAGTCGGTTTGCTCTGGATTGACTCCTCATTTTTTTGTGACTGAAGTCCTAAAGCTTTATTGACAGTGTCGTTTCTGCACCGGTATGCACTAAAGCTTTCTTATGCACGCTTACATAACATGTTGTGCAGCTGCTCTGGCTGTTTCATATATTCCCCCCCATGCTGTATTTCAGAAATTGCTTTAGAGTTCTGCTTGGTAAATCAGAGGCAATTTACAGCCATTTAGAAGTGTTTGCTTTCTGGGATGTTTTGAATTGTTGTATTGCTATTGTTAAATGGAACTACTGTCATTTATACTGTTGTTAAATGGAGCTTCTGAGATTTGTTTGATCTAGTAACAAAGTCCAAAAATTAGAAATGCGTCAGGGATCTGAGTGTTAGACCTTTATAAGATGATTTATTTACAATAGATCAGTCCTTGATTGTGTACTTTCGCTCATATGAAAAATAAGGCAAAACAGGAACAATTCTGAAGCAAACCAACTGCACCATGAAAAACCTATATAAATCAATGGCATCTGGGGGAATCTGCATTTATCCGCTATGGTGCAGTTGGTTTGCTCTGGAATTGTTCTTGTTCTTCATATATAGGACTGAAATGTATAAAATCAAAGTGCCGTCATTGTGGGGCAAATCCATTGGAACCGAAGGTACAATGAAAAATTGCAATTTATTTAAATGCATATTTTAGAGATTGCAATGCATCATAGACCTCTCTAGTATTCAAGGAGTTAAAAAGTTCCATTTAAAGGGATAGTAATGTTTCATAATAAAAGCAGCTCTAATTAATCATCATAGTATTTGGACTTTGGAGAGTGTTATTTCAATTCTGTCAGAGTTGTAGTTCAAGAGTAATTCAATGACAAAGTGTCCCCCTTCCGCCCCTTTTTCTGATGTAACACTGTTCAGCCAGATCAGAAGGGAGGTGCCCAGGTAGACTGCAGAGAGGGATAATCTTCAATTAAGATAAAGGAAAAACCTGAAAAGCTTGTCAAGGGGGGCAGGGTTTTCATTGTTCTCATAGGAAGAAGATTGTCCCCTTCTGTTATCTGTCGGTCTTACAGCCAGATTCACATCTGAGAAGAGATGACTTACACTAGGTAAAAGGGGTGGGAGGGGGAAACTTTGCTTGTGAATATCTCTCAAACCATAAAGGTTTGAGAGATAAGACATATCGTTCTTCATGTTTTTTTAATGCCTACAAAATAAAATGAAGTATTACTATCCCTCTAAATCTGTGGAAATTTTGGAATGTTTTATTTGTCTGCTGTGATGCAGTAGGTTGGCTGCAGAATTTCTCCGCTATGACACTATGTTCTGTATAGTGTAACTATTTTAACCCTTTGAGTGCTAGAATCAACGCTTTGCGAAGTAATGCGTGGGATACATCTTTTATACATCTTTGGCACTTAATGGGTTAAGGGGTTAAGACCCCCTCTGGTTCTTAAAGGGTTAAGTATTTGTAATGCATGTATCTTTATATAAATAGAGAATAGGTATACAACAGCTGTTGGGTACTACAATTCCCATTTTCCCCCAAAAGCCACTGTCTGGAGTCTTAGTCCCCAACAGCTGGAGAGCTAAAGGTTGCCAACACAAGTCTAAACTGTAACATTTTCTGAAGTTAAAGGGATAGTAATGTTTCCTAATAAAAGCAGCTCTAATTAATCATCATAGTATTTGGGCCTTGGAGAGTGTTATTTAAATTCTGTCAGAGCTGTAGCTCAAGAGTAATTGAATGATAAAGTATCCCCCTCCCACCCTTTTTACTGATGTAACACTGCTCAGCTCAGAGCAGCAGGGAAGTGCCCAGGTAGATTGCAGAGATGGACAATCTTCAATTAAGATAAGGGAAAAACCTGAAAAACTTATCAAGGGGGCAGGGTTTTCATTGTTCTCACAGTAAGAAGATTGTCTCATGCTGTTATCTGTCTGGTCAAGCAACCAGATTCTACATCTGAGGTGAGCAGTGTTACACTAGGTAAAAGAGGTGGGAGGGAGATAATTTAGCATGCAATTACTCTTGAACTACAACTCTGACAGTATTGAAATAACACTCTCCATGGCCCAAATACTATGAAGATTAATTGGAGCTGCTGTTTTTGTGAAACATTACTATCCCTTTAAGATATCCCAACTTGATATGTATATTCTAATGACTTGCATGGATTTTTGGATAAAATAGAAGTGAATATAAACAACCATATCATATGTTCACACTATGCTTGATGCACATTATTTTTCAACAGAATTTTTGAAACTAGCGCAGGCCAAATATCCTTTCTTGTTATCGAACAATAATGGAGGCTAAATATGGTTATGGGTAGGGTGACCATGTGTTCCTGATTGCCCAGAGCAGCCCCAGATTTTAAAATTGTGTCCCCAGAATGAAGACTGTAGAGCACAATGCTCTAAATATTAGAGAGAAAACTGAGCCTTAATCCTGACGTGAAACAGGAGCTGCATTGCAGCACTGTTGCAGTGTAATGCTGGTCTAAGGCTTTGGGTGTGACGTACATTTTCTTGTAGTCCAGAAGAGGCATCACTTTCTGTCACAACAGTCAATGGGCAATTCTCCCACTAGTGTTTAGAACTTTGTGCTGTTCTTTTGTTTCCACAGTGTCCATGAATGACAAAATTGAAATCTGGTCACCCAGGTATAATTATCAGAAATCTTAACTGATTTAAAGGGAAACTATACCTATAGGAAAAAGTGTCTCTTACAATTCATAGCAGATAGATCTACATATGGAGGTGTCTATCATGCAGCAAAGTCTAAATGTGTTTTCATTAAGGGATTTTTTCCCATCTCTCTTATGTTTTAACCGTTTGAGTGCCAGAGGGTTACACAACAACAAAGGGGGGTGTCCCAAGTATTCAGCTTTGCTAACCAAATTTAAAGTGGAACTGGCACCTACCTTAACCCCACCCTCCGATTAATTACAGATATATTAAAGGGATAGTTTTACTTAATATGTAAAAATCTATATATTGTAGAGTTTATCCCCCTGAGTAAAACAAGAGTACTCCCACTGCTGAAAGGTGTTTTAGTCGAAAGTTATTACAGCTGAAAATTGATTTTTTTTAGGTACAGTATCACAGTGGCCTGAAATTGTACAGTGACGCTGTTGCTACACCATCCTATGGAGATTTATGGTCCGTAGACCAGAGCTGTCCATAGGATGGTGTAACAACAGTGTCACTGTACAATTTCAGGCCACTGTGATATTGCACCTAAAAAAATTCTACTTTGAGCTGTAATAACTTTTGAATGAAACACCTTTCAGCAATAGGAGTACTCTTGTTTTACTCAGGGGGATAAACGCTACAATATATAGATTTTTACATATTAAGTATTACTAGCCCTTTAAGTAATACAAAACGGCCCATTTTAATTTAGTTTAAGATGATTGGCAGTGCTCTCCCCATCATCTGCCTTCCCCTTTTACTCCTTACGTGTGTCTAAACAGCTGCCTGCAGGCGTCAATGAATATACAATCAAATGTAACTTCCTCCACTTATTAGTGCAAGACATTTCTTTTTTGCTGTGTATGCTTTGCCCGGCTTGCTC
Source organism: Rhinophrynus dorsalis (assembly GCA_037306005.1). NCBI lineage: Eukaryota > Metazoa > Chordata > Amphibia > Anura > Rhinophrynidae > Rhinophrynus > Rhinophrynus dorsalis. Next base: position 163,486,983 of record CM074719.1, on the reverse strand, counting down.
CTTCGTGTTACTGCTGCCTGTAGGCAGCTGTTTAGACACACTCCATTCACAATATGGGAAGGTGGTGGGCCACAGGGGGATTGGCAGCATTACAGTACAGTACAGTACAGGCAAGCTGTACGGTGATGTCACATTTGCATTTGGTAGATTTATTTTCTCAAAACCTGAGCAATTTTAAAACAAATTACATGACTTCTCAATGTATTGTTTGCTCCCATTTTCAAATGGGAGCAAGAAGTAAACAGGTGATAGTTCCCCTTTAATTACGAACAGCAATAATTTTTGCAACAATTGTAAAATATGAGTGATCTAAGAGTGGCTATCTTTCCAGCATTTAGATGATAACTGATATCTCCACAGCAAGCTACTGTGAGAGTTAAAAACCCAATAACAGTTGAAGAGCTACTGATCCTGTTGTAAATGCCTTTATTTAATCAAATTTTTATTCCTATAGTGTTTTAGATAGAATTTCTATATCACGTTGTCGCCTAGCAACACAGAAATACTGTGGTTGCACCTCTCTGAACATCACTTTGGGAAATACATATTTGATTGTTACTAGGCAACCTCATCAGTACTGTAAGATATGACTTAGAATTAAGATAACTATTATTTTTACACATTTATTTGATCTGTTGAAGGCCTTTTGGTTTGCATTAAACTGGCACCAAATGATTTTGTTGCCTTATATATATTTATTAAGAAATGCTCATGCTGTTCATGATAAGCATTAGATCCCCATCCTTTTTTTAGCGGTGAGCCACTTCAAATGGGAGCAATATTGTCAGATTTGAGTCATCCATCTTGTGGTATGTACTATGATAACGTATCCCTCTGATTATGGCTCAAATACTTCTAAATCTTTCGAAATCTTTGTTTCTTCTCCACATTTTGATGCTTCAGTGTCTCTTTCACTAGTGGCTTTTTCTTCAAATTGCATATAGCGAGCAGACTTAGCATTTAAAGGGGGCAGGGTGTATAGAGCCCAGAGTGAGGAGACAGGCTGTTGCTCACATAAATTAAAGGGACAGTAATGTCCCATAAAAACTTTTTATAGTTTTATAGAGCCTTAGAAAATAAGCAGAATGGTGCAAACCCTATCTCTCAAACCTCTATGGTTTGAAAAATATAGGGATTAAAAGTCCCCCACTCCCTCCCATTCTCTTGATGTCAGCTGTAAAGAGACAAGAGCTGATTAATTGAACATTTAATCTGAAAAAAGGCTTCACAGTGCTGGTTACAAAATTACAGAAGTAAAGCACATACAGAAATAAAGATTACACATAAGCAAAACTGTCCATAAAATAAAATGGGAGAAACACAAGAAATCCTTAAATACAATTACCGATATTTTAAGAGTCCTTGCGGGAACTTAAATGGTATATCCCCCTTCAGTTGTTACAAAGAAATTCACTGCTTTTATCCAAAAACCCATATTAAATAGGAGTCTACAGTTGCTTCGAAGAGGCCACACCCCCTTGGTGTTACCTGGGAGGGTCAGGGGTCTGGCCTGACCGTTTACAGCCCACTCAATCAAACCTGTCAGGGATGCTACTGCAGAGTTCTACCTGAAAAATCATAAGGCTTCCCAAAACATGCAACCCACAGCACACCTCTATAATGTTATAATAATCATATTCCTCATATCTGTGTGAATATCTGGACACCAAACATGCTGGGTCTAACTGGTTGCAAAGTGGCTATTCTTGTAACTCATAGCAGGAACACCTCCCCTGGTATGTTTGGTACCCACCACAAGGGTAAAACCTGGACAATCTGAATATGTATTTGTTCTGAACCATTTTACACTATATATACATGTTCTCCCCATTTCATAATATTTGACTGTCCCCTGGATGAACCCCATCAGAGCAGAGGGTCCAATATGGTTTATGACACACTGTTCGGCTCCGGTGATCTACTCATTCATTTTCTGGTGATGTTAATCTACTCAGCTAATTTTGTGGTCTAGGACTGGTGCACTTTGAATAACATACAGGTCAGCAAACAAACAAATTATACAACCCAGAGGGCCAACTCATGCGTTGGCATGACAGCATGCAATCAGTCAGTCCAGAATATTTTCAATATATATTTATATATTAGCTAAATAAAAATGTGATGTATGTATGTATAGATAGAGAGAGAGAGATATGATACCAAAAGAAAGCATATTACATCCTGTAAAAATACAATATATAGTTTGCATGGCTACACTAATTAATAAACTCGTGAAATGTAATTTAACAATAAATAGTATGCAAGGTGAAATTGGAAGTGGGCCTTAACCCTCTAGTGAATTGTGCTGCACTTCATGACATTTTGGGATGGCAATGTGGCTGAACTTTACTCAGCCATTCCAGAATTCACTCAATAAAAAAAAAAAATGCACCATGGTCCGTAATGGCCTCCCCCTTCCAGATTCGGTGGTCATTAAAGGGTTAACCCATTGAGCACCAGAGGGATGTGCAGCACATTGCCTCGAACACCCCTCTAGCACTCAAAGCGTTAAGGCACAAAATAGCATAGTTCCTTAAGGGAACTCACAGACCCTTATGTATAAAGAAACCTGAGCATTTTTGTGCAAACCAACTGAATCATAGGGGACAAATACAAGTTCTCATTTATTGAAATGGGGATTTTACACCTTGAATGCTATTGAGGTATTCAGTGCATTGTGAAGCAATGTGATAGAGACCTCTCTAGCAATTAGGGTTAAAGCCCTATTTATGATGAACTTTTATTTTTATACATCAGGTCATCAGTTTGGTGGGTTGTAAAAGCTGGCTGAGTGGCAAGTGACAGGGTTGAGGGCTGTAGGAAGGAGAGAGAGAAAGTGTGGGTGTGTGAGGCCTGATCATCTCATAGACTGATCACAAACACTATTTCAATAGCTGATTCTACTTGCTTAAGCAGAAGCAGCCATTGGAACAGAAAAACTGGTAGGACATGTGCTCCTTATGTATGTGTCTCGTCTGGGTGCACTGGGTAAGTGACAACAAACACACCAATAACTTGGCTGGCTGTTTAGGGTAAGTTCAAAGACATAAATCCCTCTGTTATGTTAAATTAAAGAAAATCAGTAAGCAACACCTCTCACTCACATCTGACATTTTTAGTCTGCCCTACGATGTTGCTTTGTTAATAGAGGCACATTGACCGCTTTGCCTTGCTGTCTGCTGGGCTTTTCTGCTGCTGCTCTCTCACTCAGACTGCATCACCATCAGGTGTCTGAGTAAATGAATGAAAAGTTAATGACAAGGGGGTCTGACATTAATGAAATAAATTGTCTCAGTGCCAACACACAGTTGAGCAAGTAAGAGTAATGGAATTATGAAGGTGACGAGGCAGCAGCCCCCCTGAAATGCCAGTACTTCCTGTACTTCCTGTAGTTAATGTAGTTACTCCACTGTTTCACAGTTCTACATATTTCAAAGCTAGTAAGATTCCACAGTTTACATATTTCAAAGCTAGCTATTTCACAGTTCTACATATTTCAAAGCTCTCCACAGAGGTGTATTTCATATTTCTCAGTATACCTGTCTAAAGTGAAACTTCACACAAGACTGAATGGGTGAATTTTAACTTTACACTGCTGTGGAGAACTTTGACATACACTGCAATTGAGTAGTTTGACATTAGACTGGTTATTTACCTTTTGAATGACAGAGAGATATTCAACGAGTTGCATTGGAATGTGTTGGATACCTCAGACTGAAGACCATTACCACACAGCTGCAAACTTTACACCAACATCATATGCTTATGACCAATGTATCTCCCCTCCTGTTACATATCTAATTCTTAGCACATATGGCAAAATTAATTTACATAGACATATAAATTACCACCCTATTCAGAAGCTAGTAGGAAGATTCCATGTGGGAAATGCACTAAGGATTGACATAATTGTGGATTTTTATGGCAATATGATGACAGCACTTTGTTTTGGAGATTGCCCAAGGCAAAGTATTGTCATCATGTTGCCATAAAAATCCACCATTATCTCAAACCTTAATGCATGTCTGACTTGGAATCTTCCTACTGGCTTCTCAGTATGGTGGTAATTTATATGTCTATGCACATGTATGCACATGTATTCCTTCCCTGGCTTCTAGTCATATGGAATGAGTATTAAAACCGTTCCCCTGTATGCCATACATACTTTGGAATGGTAGTCACGGTTCCCATCCCTACTAAATTTGTTTTTGCACAAACTGAAAAGGTTATGGTGGGGAGAAAAGTGAATGAAAACCCCTTCCACCTGAATTTGGTGGGTGATAGGTACAATGTTAAACAAAAATTTGACACACCAGTCAAGCCATTAGACTTGCTTTTCCCACAGAAATCTCACATTTGCAAGTTTGTTACTACTGCAAGGGAGTCTGGGAAGGCATATGCAAATAAGTTTAACAAGGAATCACCTTTTTGCCTCAGATTCCACTTTATACATGCATTGCTTAGAGTATTTGTGTGCTGAGCAACAGCTTTAAGACACAACTCAGGAATAGATGCAAAGCCAGTGAACCACTCATGGACAGACGTTTTGTTGTTAATGCAACTCATCAGCATGAGGTTGGTTTTACTGGCTTGCTATTGAGGTTTGGTGTACTTGTGGAGCACAAACTAAAAAGGTTATGATGGGGAAAAAAGTGAACGAAAACCCCTTCCACCTGAATGTCAATGAGTAGTTTACTGGCTTTGCATCTTGTGTCTTAAAGCTGTTGCTCAGCATACACATACTTTAAGGAATCCATGTATAAAGTGGAATCTGAGGCAAAAAGGTGATTCCTTTTTAAACGTATATGCATATGCCTACCCAGAATCCCTTGCAGTAGTAACAATACTGCAAATGTGAGATTTCTGTGGGAAAAGCAAGTCTTATGGCTTGACTGGTGTGTCAAATTTTTGTTTAACATTGTGTCTACCACCCACCAAATTTGTTTTGAAAAGATATCCAATCTAGTTGGGAGGGTGATTAGTTCTCTACTGATATCATTGTGCAATCAGTAGTGATGACTGTGCAGGGAAGCCTCCATGCAACCTGAACTTTCAGGTTGAGTTGGCGGGATCAGGAGACCTATGACGTGGGAGACTTTTCCTGATACCTCCCACTCAACCCGGAAGTTTGAGTTGTGTGGAAACAGGGAAGTCCCCCTTCATGGTTTCCACTACTGATCTCCCAGACCGGTCTGAGTGATTAGTTACTAAAAGATTAGTCACTAAATGTGCATCAGAAAGTTACTGATGCCCTCCCACACACATACACTGAGTTCAAAACTAGAAAAATTACAGTGTGCTAGAAGGGTGCCCAATGTATTGCAAAGCATTCCTTCAAGTACACTGACTTTATTGTAAGGTATACTTCAAACATTAAGGGAGCTCATTTCAGAGAACAAATAATGATCTGAATGTAGAGCAGTGGTAATCAAGTGTTGTATCACTTTGGTGGGCCTTGGACAACAGTTTAGGGTGCTACTTTCTTTCTAGAAGCACAATGACAAAATTATTAATGTCCAGTTTCAAATTGTTCTGCACAATATGTTTATTCTTGTCATTCTGTGTAACCCAATAATTATTTATTTATTTATTTATTTATTTGTAACCTTCATTAAACTCTTGGCATATGGCATAAAATGTTAGGGGTGCCCTGAGAATTCTAGACTATGTATTACAAGTGCCTTGAGCAATTAATGATTGAAAACCTCTGATCTAGAGACTAGTATCAAGTAATATGCAGGTTGATACTCTGAGTCCCTGAGGAAGCCAGTTGTACTGGCAATTATGCGTAGGATGGGCACTAATTAGAGGAAATGTGGTGGACTTATATACTGAACACTGAGCAGAGCTTTTTGCAAATGAGCAGGGCTTTTTGCACATTTGTTAAACAAGAAATCTTTACTGAAACTCATATGAAATTAGTAATTGTTTCAACTAGTTAGGGTTATTATATGGTACCCTAGCAGATCTGTGAGACAGAAGAGCTCCTGTATGGGCTATAGCATTTGGATTTATTTTTAGGGCAAACCTTTAAGTTTAGGGGATCAATAAAGTGAAGAAAAAAAATATAGGGTAATTGATCCCTTATCTCCTAATCATAAATAACTTGATAATAGTACATTATACTCAGCCTTGATGCATGAAGTATACCCCATAATAATTTCATCTTTTGCTTTTAATGCAATCAGCAGTCTAACAGACAGTGAAAGCACTGGTTTTCATTTAAGAGACCTACATTAGGGAATGAACATTTGGTACATATTAACACTGATGAAATAAAAAATAATGTTATATCATATGTGAGAACAAAAAACACTGTATCACCAATATGAACATTTTCAGCTTGCCTCTGTTCTTTGGGGTTTTGACAGTATGTAAGTGAAACTAATCTGAAAAGCCTAAAGTTTCATAACCCAGTTTTTCTTGCCTGTCTTTTGTTTACTGTCATTTTTGATAATTTAACCCTTTGAGTGCCATAGGGGTATGGAACGCATTGCAAAGTTACTTTCACTTAAGGACCGCTTTGATCCTTTTCGACATGACCTCTTATGTGTTCCGGCATATGGAGTGGGGGATTTGAGAGAGATTGCTCTAGACTAGTCTAAAAAGTATGAGACGTGCCAGGACTGTCACCGGTCCTTAAGGGTATAAAAAACCATGACAGTCACCAGTCCTTAAGGGGTTAAAGATGAGCCATAACTTGGATAATGCTCTATTGTCAGACCTACCTTGTGAGCAGACCTGCTGATGAAGCCGGGGCTGCTTTGTGATTCCCTGGGGACCATACCTCCCAATATTTCAAATTGACAAAGAGGGATAATTGTGTTTTAGGGGGTGTTGCTGGGGGCGTTGCCTGTGGGTGGAGCATTGGTGAGAATTTTTATGCTATTTCACAACCTATTGATACCTCCATGTGTAACCTAATACATGATTTAGATCAATAAAGTGTTTTATTTACACAGACTAATGTATAAATACACATATACTGATGTTTAAACAAACAAGAATGTGAGTTTTATTGCTGTAGAACAATGTGATACACTTATATATACACCACACAGTCTGATCTCCTAAAAATTGGGACATCAGGGTGGGAAAGAGGGACAGAGGGATTTGGGTCTAAAAGAGGGACTGCCCCTCCTAAAGAGAGACACTTGGGAGGTATGGAGAACTAGCAGGGAAGCAGAACTGGGCTCTGAAAAGAGACCCACAGGTTTGCCTTGTGAGAGAGGAAACTGAACAACAGTACTGTAGTCTTAAGGTTCTGCTTCCTGTCCTGCATGATACAGGTTCATATAAACCCTTTGTATCTATTTTAAAAAGCCGAACACATAAAGTGTATGTAGGTGCACAAAGAGCCCACAGAATTTGAGGCTGGGAGCTTTATACTTCTGGGTTGCTTCTGGCTCAGGGGGTCAGTTTTCTGCACAGCGGTGCAGTTGAGTTGCTTCAGAATTACCCCTCTTTCTTTGTGCCTAACATGTTGATACATGTTTATGGGGTTTACTAAGGAGAGCAAGATGATCCTTATCCTGCAACAGAGTGAGCCACTTATTTCACCCTTGCTGCAATTAATAACATTCTTTTCACTGCGAATGGAGAAGCTTTCAATGGATAGTAATACTTCATTTTATCTTTATTTTGTTTTGTAGGCATTAAAAAAACATGAAGAACGATGTAAGTCTAATCTCTCAAACCTTTATGGTTTAAGAGATATTCACAAGCAAAGTATCCCCCCCCCTGTTCAGTCAGATCAGAAGGGAGGTGCCCAGGTAGATTGCAGAGAGGGACAATCTTCAATTAAGATAAGGGAAAAAGCTGAAAAACTTGTCAAGGGGGGCAGGGCTTTCATTGTTTTCATACAAAGAAGACTGTCCCCTGCTGTTATCTGTCTGGTCTTACAACTAGATTCACATCTGAGAAGAGATGGCTTACACTAGGTAAAAGGGGCAGGAGGGGGAAACTTTGCTTGTGAATATCTCTTAAACCATAAAGGTTTGAGAGATAAGACTTATATCGTTCTTCATGTTTTTTTAATGCCTACAAAATAAAATAAAGATAAAACGAAGTATTACTATCCCTTTCAGTAACACCAGTGGCTCCCTTCCCTTATGGAAGCTATTTTAATCAGTTGCAGCAAGACTCCCACTGACCAGCATGTAAAACACAGAGAGTGCCTCCCTGTACCAAGCACCCCATTCACAAATTGCAGCCCCATTAATTGTTCCCTGATTTAATTTGTAGTAACCAAGATATTTCTCTGATGCTGTTTAGCTGAGATACCAAACAGCAGTAAGACTATCCCATTGGCTTTTGTCCCCGTATGCAGCCTACATAAGTGGTATATGTGAAGGACCCAATAGTTTATACTTTTGCCAAAGCTCCAGTGTGATAAAGTTAGAATGGCTTACTTGGTGTGAACACATATATAAATTATTATACACTGAGTAGAAATGCCAGCTATTTCTTAGCTTTCCCAGAAAATGAATGATTAGAATCAGGTTTCTGGGAGTACTTTGGAAAAAATGTTTACCATGGAAAGTTTAAAAAGACTTTTTAATAGGATATCAATTTTACATTTTTGTTTTTAAGTGTTTGGATTGATCCTCTGACAAAAAAAAATGTTTAGTGGTCACTGTGAGTTTATACAGTACACTTTTTCCACTTACATACCCAACATCAGTATTTAATCGGAGCAGAATTTCCAGTATGTGTTTCACTCGAGTAAAGAATGAAAAACAAACGATAAAATCATGATTCATTATTTTAAACCTCATTGGGACTTACTGTTCCTCTATTGTGAAAGTGGGAACATTCTACAAGCGCTGCTGGGTTTTTATAGGACATCATGATTTATCATTTCAAATCTTGCTTGTGGTATTCATTAACATTTATAAAACATAGCAGTACATTCCTAAGACTTCAACATTATTTAAATACATTCAGTTCTACTTCAGTGTCATTAGCCGTGACGATTGAATCAGTGAAAGAGAACTGTACCAAAATATTTGATCAATATTTTAAGAATTTAATGATTCAATGAATTGCCAAGAGAAAAAGGCATGACTGACTGAGTCATATGCACCACGCAAAAAGGGAAACATTTTGGGGCAAATCAACTTCATGATAGGAAAAAAAAAAATTCAAAAACTGACAGATTTCCCCAGAATTACTTCTCTTTGGGCATTAGACCCTGGGGGCCGTATTTTCAAAAGAAAAGTGGAGGAATTCTGGAGCAAACCATCTGCACTATAGGGGAGAACTAAACATCCCCATTTATTTAAATGAGGATTTTAACCCCTTGAATGCTAAAGAGGACTCTAGCTTCATTAGATTGGATACATTGGATACCTCGCTTGCATTCAAGGGGTTAAACCCCCATTTCAATCAATGGGAATTTTGGCATTTTTTGTTCTCCCCTATAGTGTAAATGGTTTGTCCCAGAACTCCTTCGCCTTTCTTTTGAACATATGCCCGTTAGTGTATAAGAAACTAGCCAGACATTCTTCCTTTCCTTTCTTTGGAGGTTTCTGCAGGAATGAGGTGAAATCTATCATATTACATGGGAGTAATGTTAAGCACATTGATTTGAACGTATACAATATTCCAGTTAACCCTTTTAGCACCATTCAAAGGATTAAGAACATGCCTGCCCACACATTTACACTTACATGCATATAAGTATGTAAACATGCCAGTATTCCCTCTAAGGCAGAGCTTTCCAAACTGTGTGTCGCGACACTTTAGTGTGTCATCTGCAGTTTGTAGGTGTGTCACAGGAAAAGGTGCCGTTTACACAGAGCGAGATTGTTATTCAACCCAAGCACGAGCTACACTGCACTGGGAGCGGAGATAAACCACTACTACTTAATGGTCGCATTTGCACACGGAGGTACTCCAGCTGTTACAAATCTTTTGGCGCTTCAGCTGTTAAAATCTTTTGAGATGCCACCTTCTCTATACCTCTGCCGTCTCATTGGGCTGCCAGACTGGAGTGTCCCCATGGCTGCTGCTTCTGCCTGTGGTGCCGATGAGACAGGAAAGACGGACAGTACTTCTAAAATCAGTTATGCGCTATTTAATAATGCAACATGAGAATCTTACACTTATATGCAGCTCAACATTCTAATGTCGCCATTTTAAAAACTACACGACACGCTTAATGCCTTCCGCAGTATGAATGAAAGGTTTTCATGAGATATGTTGTGTCCCCATACATCTTCTTATTACAATTTATGTATGTGTCCGTATCTCTTATAAGGGATTTTTAGTTTAACCTTCGGTTTGCTAGCAAAACTGAATTACTGTGTCACGAAATGATGAATGTCTAAAAAGGGTGTCACCAACATGAAAAGTTTGGAAAGCTCTGCTCTAAGGTAAGCAACACAGAACTGAAAATGTGAAAGTACAATTTAAAGTGATAGTAATGTTTCATAAAAAACAGCAGCTCCAATTAATCTTCATAGTATTTGAGCCATAAAGAGTCTTATTTCAATACTGTGTGGGTTGTAGTTCAAGAGTAACCGAATGATAAATTTTCCCCCTCCCACCCCTTTTACCTAGTGTAAGCCTCCTCCCCTCAGATGTAGAATCTGGTCCTGAGACCAGACAACTCACAGCAAGGGACAATCTTCTTACTGTGAGAACAATGAATGCCCTGCCCCCATTGACAGGTTTTTCAGGTTTTTCCCTTATCTTAATTGATGGTTGTCCATCTCTGCAATACACTTGGACACCACCCTGCTGCTCTGATGTGAACAGTGTTACATCAGTAAAAGGGGATGGGAGGGGGGATACTTTATCATTCAATTACTCTTGAACTACAACTCTGACAGTATTGAAATAACACTCTACATGGCCCAAATTCTATGAAGATTAATTGGAGCTGCTTTTATTATGAAACATTATTATCCCTTTAAACTGGGCAGGGCTGAATGTGCATCTATTATTCTGATGCAGCCCTTGCATAAACAGTCCTATTCAACGCTTTCAGCACTGAACTACACACTTTAGTGGGATCATTGGCGCACACATACCCCATCCCAAAGTCACCAAGACCCTATCAAGTCAGCTTAGTGGATCTTTGGCACAGGAGTGTCTTGTTTCATGTCCAGCTCTGCATGTTCAGACAAGCACCAAGAGATGCACCTCTAACATTTGGTTATGGAAGTGGCTTGGCCAGAGTGTGAAGCATCAATAATAATTATATTAAATGAGAACTAATACCTCATAATAATTACACCCACTTACCTTACTATGGACAGAAAAATCCTAATGCCCCCTATGTTTATTGGCCTTGTGCCTTTCTTAAAGAGATGACATCTTCAGCCAGTCCTGGGTGTCATGTCCGTGGAGGCAGACATGACAAACTGCTGGTAGTTTTTTCTGAAGCAAGCAGCACACATGAGCCTACTTAACCCTTTAAGAACCAGTAGGCATCACAAGAGTTTCCCTTAAGGACTGGTGACGGTCATAGCACGTCATGTACATTTTACTTACATCGCTTCTCCGTGAGAGCTGTAGGTAAAAATGGGGACTGAAACTGACTGCTCCAAGACTATGGCCATAAAATCCCAATGGTCCCCTATAAATTTCCCGGTACGTGTCACAGGTCACATGTACCAGTGCACCATAAAGGCCAAAATGGTCCTTAAGGGAAGGTTACTTCCCAGGACCCTGGTCATTAAGGGGTTAAAGTATTAAGATTACCATGTACTGTGAGAAATGTGTTGAGTCCTATGTTTTTTATAAGTGTCCTGGATTTAAAGGGGATGTTTACCCCCCCCTTAACTTTGGCTAAATCGTTTCAGTATCAATCATAACTAATGGAAAGTGTGCTCTTTTTTTTAAAAAAAAAAATCTGCCCATTTGAAGAAATTCTAAGTTTAAATGTACCTCTGTTACTACTTCCAGCAGATAGTGCTGACCGGATCTGTACCATAGCCTCAGCTTCTATCCAGCCTCCTCCGATGATGGAGGCTGTCTGTCTCTAAGCTGGAGGACTTTCATTGTCAGAGATCGATTTCTGGCCATTGAATGCCCTCCAACTTAGAGACAGACAGCCTCTGTCACTGGAGGAGGCTGGATAGAAGCTGAGAGTATGGTACAGATCCGGTCAGCACTGTCTTCCGGAAGTAGGAACAGAGGTACATTTAAACCTAGAATTTCTTCAAACGGGCAGTTTTTTTAAAAAAAGAACACACTTTCCATTAGTTATTATTGGTACTGAAACAATTTAGCCAAAGTTGTGAAGGGGTTAAACATCCCCTTTAAACCTTTGCATGGCAGAGGGGTATGCAATGCATTGTGAAGCAATGCGTTGCATACCCCTCTAAGGGTTAAAGGGCTATGTGGAGATGCAGGATTGTTTATGTTATGGGAACATTTATAGGGGACCACTGGGATTTTATGGCCATAGTAAGTTAAAGCGGAACTTTCTCCCACTATAAAGTTGCCCTGCAATAATTAAGCAGGTAGCGACTAGCTTTATAATAGATATGTTACCTCTGCAATGTAGCCCATTATAAAGAAATTCTTTACTACAGGAGACTGGAAGCCAGACATCAGCGCAGACGTCTTGTCTGCACACCTGCGCTGTCAGACCCAGTGTCCATTGAGAAGCATTGCAGTGTGCCACATGGTAACCGGAAGGGACTGGCGGCGCAGGCGCGCAGACTGCACTAACCTGCCTGTCAGTTTCCTACAAGAAAGGATTTCTTTATAATCAGATACATTTCAGAGGTAACATATATATTATAAAGCTAGTTGCTACCTGCTTAATTATTGTAGGGAGACTTTATAGCAGGTGAAAATTCCTCTTTAAGTGGAGGTGTTCTCTTTTAAGTATTTATATCATTCATTTTATTCCATTATCTTCAGTTTTCCTACTGTACTATGTGCAGTATGTTATAAATTCCTTTGGTGCCAAGTGAAAACTAATTTCTATGACCTTCAACTAGAGCAGCATAGTTTCCTTTCTGCTTCATGCACTTTCAAATCTCTACAGGTTTCCTGTTCATATGATGATAGTCTGCATTTTACTGTTGCTTTTCTTATAATGTAAATCATTTACAGTTCTGTATCCTACAATCCTTACTGATTATCAACATCTAGAACTGAGCTTTAAACAAAATTTCACATTATACTAAGTTTGTTAGAGCAGAGTTAGCGACTTAGGTACAATGAAAAAGAATAGCCATCCTGGTGGAAATCAACTGCACTGTAGTGTTGTTTTACCCCAGAACTGTCCAGCATTGCTCTGTACATAGTATATGGACTTGGACACTGAGTCTGAAACATGGAAGCTTGATCAATTCCCATTGTCAGCTCCTACTGACCATGTCAGGTTACCTTTTTTCCTTGTGCTCAGGCACAAAAGATTATAAGCTGTATGGGACAGGGTCTCAATATACCTGAACATTGTGTATACATTGCTACTTAAGGGGATAGTAATGTTTCATAATAAAAGCAGCTCTAATTCATCATCATAGTATTTGGACTTTGGAGAGTGTTATTTCAATGCTGTCAGAGTTGTAGTACAAGAGTAATTCAATGACAAAGTATCCCCCTCCCACCCCTTCTACTGATGTAACACTGTTCAGTCAGATCAGAAGGGAGGTGCCCAGGTAGATTGCAAAGAGGGACAATCTTCAATTAAGATAAGGGAAAAACTTGTCAAGGGGGGCAGGTCCTTCATTGTTCTCATAGAAAGAAGATTGCCCCCTTCTGTTATCTATCTGATCTTACAACCAGATTCCACATCTGAGAAGAGATGCCTTACACTAGGTAAAAGGGGCGGGAGGGGAAACTTTGCTTGTGAATATCTCTAAAACCATAAAGGTTTGGGAGATAAGACTTATATCATTCTTCATGTTTTTTAATGCCTACAAAATAAAATAAAGATAAAACGAAGTGTTACTATCCCTTTAAATCACCTCTAGCTGTGCTATTACTAATGACCCCAGTGTGTGGACTCTGCCTAGACTAAGTAATTGCACACGGAGTGGTAATATTTGACCAGCACAAAAACGAATTAACATTATGCGCCAGTCTGTGACACCAAGAAATAAAAGATAATTTCTCAAATACTATTAATATCACAAACAATTAGCTAGCGTGATACATAGGCATTTCTTAGATCTGTTTAACATTAACCAAACATGTCTTAGGATGACAGGTATGGTAGTATAAAAGAAAATGTGGTAACAGGTTAATTTTATTTTTTTATATGTTCATACGTCATCTTTGACTATTTGTGTTTAACAGATTTTTGTAATTCAGAAAAATACAAAACTGGCTACTTGATTTATAATGCAGACATTAAGAAAAGCCAAAAAAAGAGTTATAAGGTATGACGTATGAAGTGTATTTTTTTTGCATTTTTAGTGGCAAATATTCACTCATCAATGACATTTGCGATTATTTAACTATAACAGTTAATGTTAGGCTACAGACCAAATCATAGATGTCAACAAACATACAGAGAGTTTTAGGGCATTTGGTAAATCTGTTTGTGGTCACATTAAGCAAAATGTGTAGAAAATGGGAAAGCAGCCATTTTGATTTTCTGGATGATGATTTATCTACTCTGTCACCTGGTGGCTTGCAGAGGTCAAAATAGTGTTCCACTTGGACACTCTCCGTTTCAGTGTTAAATAATTATTTGCCTTTATGTGGACCTGAGACCCTAAGGTACATTTAGTTAATTTAAATACAATCATAAATTGTGCACGTGTTGTGTTAAAGAGGAACTTTCAACTGATTAATATAGAGCCCAAACCATGATTACATTAGTGATATGCATAGACGTTGTTTTATTTTCAAGAATAATTGCTGCATTAAAGAAAAATAGAACATTTTAGGCAGACAGGCAGCAGGGAACAGCGCAGACATCTTGCGTAGACGGCATCCCTGAGTCTGTGCTGTCCGTCCCCTTCAACTCCACGATTGGTGAGTTGAATGCCTTTGTGCATTAAGGCACCGGAAGGGACTGACAGCGCAGGTGCAGAGAGATCCTACAGCAAGATCCCAGCTGGTGCCTGTCTGCATAAAAGGTTCTATTTTTCTTTAATGCAGCAATTATTCTTAAAAATAAAACTACGCCGATGCATATTAATTACATAGTAGCAGGGTTGTGGAATTTATATTGCCCGAAGCCCGGGACATGTAGTTCGGGGTGCCGGGCAGGTACATTTTTCTCACATGTAGCCCTGCTTCGGGCAAGCAGAGCTGGGCCGACAGCCCCCAGTAGCGTCACCAGGTGCCCCCCTCCCAGACTTGCTACTGCTACGTTACTGCCCTGCGATGTGATCCAAATCCCATCGGCGACTACAACTGAGCTCATTCCCTTCACTGAGTTAATAGACGGGAAGCTATGTGTGAACTGTGCATATGTACTCGCAGTTGCCCAGTGATGATGACTTTCATCTGATCAAGGCAACAAACAAGCAGCCAACTCACCATCGTGCTGAGCACCATGGAGGTTCGGTGCCAATGGGGGAGAAGGCGGAGGGAGTCCGGTGTCATCCATGTTCTGACCTGAGGAGTAGACAAACACTTGCCTGAAATGGTTCCAGTGGCCCTGCCTGAAAAGGATACCACATCCCAGGTAGGCAGTGAGGGCCTTCAGGAGGACCTCATCATATCCCTCCCTCCTCACAGAAAGAGGCAAAAGGTGGGAAGAAAGGCCAAGGTTGGGGTATCAAGAAGCCAAATGGGGGCAAGAAAGACCAAAGGTGGGGTATCAAGAGGCCAAACGGGGGAAGAAAGGACAAAGGTCGGGTATCAAGAAGCCAAAGGGGGGGGTATCAAGAAGCCAAAGGGGGGGAAGAAAGGCCAAAGGTGGGGTATCAAGAAGCCAAAGGGGGGGGTATCAAGAGGCCAAAAGAGGGGAAGAAAGGCCGTGGGGGGGATCAAGAGGACAAAGGGGGGAAGAAAGGCCTTTTGTCTGAGTTTAGCATGGTATGACTATATGGTGATGACAAGAGTTCTCCACCTTATGCCACACAAGCAATAGCAGGCATTGATTGGCTGCAAAAGTCAGCTGTGGCTCTCAGTTTATCACTGCCCGCTACCCCTGGTGTAGAATAAGGTGGAGTGTAACTCTTGTCATCGACACACAGTCATGAGGATGTTACTGCTGGTTCCCTGGAACCCTGAATCACTGCTAAACCATACAAAAACAGGGAATCCAAGTACCATAATAACTCAAAGGAACAATATAGTGTTAGCATACAAATGCGAATTCCTTACGCTATAGTCACCTGGTGGCTGTTTAGGTGACCAGCCCCCAACTGGTCACCTAAACGTGTGTATCAGGACAAGTAGATTGTCATGAGGGACAAGTAGATTGGGCTCCCGTTTTAGTCCCTTGGACAAGTAGTTTTTTGGGGGGGTTTTAAATTTCCACACACCTGAGTAGTTTAGGTTTCTTTGGTGGACCAATATTTCCACATGCTTGAGGAATTTTTAATAGCACGATGAGCACTTATGAGAATACTGTGTGGGAAATTAGCATAAAATGCCGCAATGTGCATCCAAAATAATTTTTTTTTTTAGGTTTTTATTTTACGGAAAATTGTTAGTACAATATATAGGCACATTTAATGGGATAGTAATGCTTCGTAATAAAAGCAGCTCTAATTAATCATCATAGTACTTGGACTTTGGAGAGTGTTATTTCAATTCTGTCAGAGTTGTAGTTCAAGAGTAATTCAATGAAAAAATGTCCCCCTCCCGCCCCTTTTACTGATGTAACACTGCTCAGCCAGATCAGAAGGGAGGTGCCCAGGAAGACTGCAGAGAGGGACAATCTTCAATTAAGATAAGGGAAAAACCTGAAAAGCTTGTCAAGGGGGGCAGGGCTTTCATTGTTTTCACAGGAAGAAGAATGTCTCCTTCTGTTATCTGTCTGGTCTTACAACCAGGTTCCACATCTGAGAAGAGATGGCTTACACTAGGTAAAAGGGGCGGGAGGGGAAACTTTTGCTTGTGAATATCTCTTAAACCATAAAGGTTTGAGAGATACGACTTATATCATTCTTCATGTTTTTTTAATGCCTACAAAATAAAATAAAGTTAAAACAAAGTATTACTATCCCTTTAATACCCTATAAAATAATCTAAACTTGTTTTAGGGTGGGCAAGTCTACTTTAACCATTTGAGTGTCAGATAGATATGCACGCATTTCCTTCCAATGCATTGGAAACCCCTTCTGCATGTAGAAAGGGGGACAAGAGACCAGAGGGATGCACAACGCATTGGTAAGAATTGTGCTACATAGACCTTTGGTCCTTAACCCCTTAAGGACCCTTGACGTACCAGGACCGTCACGGTCCTTGAAATACTCAAGGACCGATGATGGTCATAGTACGTCACATACTTTTTACTTACAGCGCTCTACCGGGAGCGCTGTAAGTAAAAATAGGGCCTGAAATTGACCGCTCCAAGATCGGAGCGATCTCTATCAGGCCCCATAATGACGCGCCGATACACGCGACAGGTCACGTGTACCGGCGCGTCCAAGTGCACCTATACGGTCATTATGGGGCGGAAATGTCCCATGACCGCCAGTCCTTAAGGGGTTAAAGGGAAATGGTAATGGAAAAATAAAGTTTGCACCTTGAAGAAGAGTAGCACACTACTGGAAAAAATGTTTTTTTTTGTTTTGTTTTTTTCCATTCTTGCTAGATGATCAAGTGGTGTGTTTCTCCTTACCTCAGGAAAAAAAAAAAAACTTATGCAAGTAAATATTAACCATTTGATAAAAGGCTTTTATATTCTAGTTAAACAACAATACTGCACTCATTTCCATAAATTTTATAAAATAGCTACAGCTGACTCTGCAGGCCACAGCTCATCTCACAGTCAAGAGACTTCAGAAGTTTACCAGATGACTTAAGTTGTTGATATTGGACGTCCTCCTTGAGATGCTTTTTGAATTCCGTCTTGGCAAATATTTATCTGTATGGTTTAGGTACTGTCTTGGGTTTTTCTTTGTAAACATTCAAGATCTTTTGAATACTAAAATACTTCTGATTTAAATACCATTTTAATAAATGAGTGCCTTCATTTGTAATTGACTTCTGTCTCTTTATAAATTGTAAACACGTTCACCCAAATAGTTAATTAAATGTCAGCTATCATGTGGTTAATGCTTTGTTGGTTGATCTGCTTCTCTGGGAACAGACGCGCCCGTAGAACTGGGCTGCATTATGAGCCTCAGGGGACCAAGAGGGGAGTAGGTAGGGGTGGTCTGAGAATATACTCCTTGTACTCCTTCTGTGCTCCTTCAAGATTAGAGTGAACTGCAAGACTGAAGTCCCTCAGTTCAGTCTTGTTGGTCTGCACAGTGCAATGCTCATAGACCCTCTCTCTGGCTTGAAGGCCTGACATTTGTCTATGGACAATGCTCACTCACACAATTTAGTTTGTATATGAGAGCTTCTTACTTGCTTGTGTTCTAGTTTAGGAGGTTATTTCTGGGGCTGCACAGTGGAGACTGGGGCTTTTAGCAAGTATGCTGTCATAGGAACAGACTTAGTAAAACATGGTAATTTCTCATTAGAATTTCCTTGTTACTGAAATTTGTATTCATGTTTTCTACCATCTTGTTTTAACCCCTTAAGGACCAGTGACGGTCCTGGCATGTCATGGAATTCTGGGATAGCAACGCTGCTGCATACTGCTCTGTCATCCCAGAATTCAATGCGATGAGAAGTGCCGTGGTCTTTAATGGCTGCCGTCTGCCAGATTGGGTGGCTGCTAAGGGGTTAATGGGCCTTATGCAGTAAAGAAATGGACAATTCTGAACCAAACCCTCAAAACTCAGTAGTAAACCAAAAAAAAAATTATTGAAAGCACCATTGAACTCAGTAGTAAGGTAGGCAATTTGTTATTTTTCCTATGGTGCAATCGATTTGATACAAATTTGATCCCCATTTCTTTTGTGCATAAGGCCAATATAATCGTAAATATTAATAACACTTATGAGCAATGAAATTATGAATTCTTTTTAAAAAACATACATAATTATGTGAGGATATCATAACCGTTTAAACATTGAATGCTACAGAAGTCTCCATTGAATTGCTTATAAGCCACAACTCCTCATAGCAACTGAAATAATAGTAGTAGACAAACTGAAAACATAAGCAGTAAATAAAATAACTGACTGCTCATGTAAGTCATTTTAATAAATAAATTGAATCCCTTATTATTGATGAAAAACTGATAGTAGGTGGTGCAGTGTTAGCCATAGACAAGTCAGGAGACTGGTAGAGTAAAAGTGTTACATTTATTGGATAACTGAGTAGCTTTAGAATGCAAGCTTTCAAGACAACTTCATCAGGCACGCTAGAAAACTGATGACTACAAAATACATGACATAATTTATACATTCATGTTAAATCCTGGTTAATTTAAATTCCAGTGGAGGTGATTTCTGCTTAACTTTGCTGGTTCTAAAGATAGCCATAACTACGTGTGATACAATAAGCTACAAGATTTGGGTATCTATTTAAAAGGTCACGCACAAAAGAGCATGCGACCACATGACACAGTAACCATAATAAAAAAATGGTAACATGAGAATCTTGCACTGCATGACAGAGCGAGATTCTCATGTCACGTACTGAAAGGTTGCATCCCATTTGCGTTCTGATAGGTCCATGCTATGGAGCTTATGATCAATCTCAAGCTGTGGTCTGCCGTTGGTATATCATGAAATATCCCACAGTGAAATGCGGTATTAAAGTCTTCAAAGCTAACACCCAATCTGCCCAGCAGATGGCATTTTATACAAGATAGAGCACAAATCTTAAGGAAAAACCCAGAAGTCAGACATGATTTTTTAAGTCAGTGCACTGTCATCCTCCCTTGCTCTAAACCGTTCAGCATATTTCCCGCTATGAGTGGGTGGGGCTCCACGAGTCTTTAAGATTCCTTAAGACTTGTGCTCTATCTTGTATAAAATGTCATCTGCTGGCCAAATCAGGTGCTAGCTGTGAAGACTTTAATACTGCATTTCACTGTGGGATATTTCATGATATACCAATGCCAGATCACAGCTTGAGATGGATCATTAGCTCCACAGCATGGACCTTTCAGTACACAACTGGGATGCGACCTTTCAGTACTCGACATGAGAATCTCGCTCTGTTATGTCTCCATTTTTATTATGGCAACATAGTTACTGTGTCATGTGGTCGCACTCTATTTTGCGTGCGACCTTTTAAAAGTAAACCTAAGATTTGGAAGTCTCACAGCTCAGGTATCAGTGACTGCGCATGTAGCCAACATATTTGGACAGGAGAATTGCTAGATTTCCAAGAGACCTGGGGCTAGGGTTTCCATAAAGCATTACTAATGATCCATCGTGCAGCCCATTTGCATCTTTATTAGTCTACTTCCATAAACTTCCCATGCCCTAATATCTTCTCTCTCTACACTGTCACGTTTGAGACCTGATTTTAACGTGACACTGCCAGCGAACACAACCCCTGAGATGGGGTAACCAGAGCAACACAGGACAATGAAGGTAAGAGACATGGGTGACTGGAATGCAGAGGCAGCAATGTGACCTTGAATGCCCTCAGATAGGTGTGTAGTGAAATAAAAAATGAACATGTCCCATAAATTGTTATGCTGTAATTTGAGGAGCATTTGCTACTTTTATAGCATTATAATTAGTTCTGCATAATATTTTCTTTCTATATATAGCTTACAGAATATGATGTATGTAAGTTTAACCCTTTGAGCACTAGAAAGGTATCTAATTTGGATTCTAATCTGGCACTCAAAAGGGTTAATGGTTAATTTTTTTTTGTTTGTTTGTTTGTTAGGGATTCTGTTTTATTTTATATTTTCCTGTAACCTTTGTTAACAAACATAATTAAACAATGAATGTGCTATATTATATATAAAATTAATTTAGTTCAGAATAGTCTGGTGGCTTATGTTTTCCTTTTTAATAACACACTCATCTTCTACACTAGTTTACTAAAAAGGAGGTTTGAGTGAAACATTTTTTAAAGCCAAAAGTGTTTGTAACTGGCTGATTCAATATGCAATGTATGCAGTCATTGTTACTCTGAAGTCTCTTGAAGGAGTTCAAATAGATTGTATAACTGTGTTACTTAAGCTTTCCCAGTGATCTTATAAAGACCAAAATCTGTCCTTAAAGGGATAGTAATACTTCATTTTATCTTTATTTTATTTTGTAGGCATTAAAAAAAACCATGAAAAACGATATAAGTCTTATGTCTCAAACCTTTATGGTTTGAGAGATATTCACAAGCAAAGTTTCCATTCCCGCCCCTTTTACCTAGTGTAAGCCATCTCTTCTCAGATGTGAGTCTGGTTGTAAGACCAGACAGATAACAGCAGGGGACAATCTTCTTTCTATGAAAACAGTGAAAACTCTGCCCCCCTTGACAAGTTTTTCAGGTTTTTCCCTTATCTTAATTGAAGATTGTCCCTCTCTGCAGTCTGCCTGGGCACCTCCCTTCTGATCTGGCTGAGCAGTGTTACATCAGTAAAATGGGCGGGAGGGGGAGACTTTGTCATTGAATTACTCTTGAACTACAACTCTGACAGAATTGAAATAACACTCTCCAAAGTCCAAATACTATGATGATTAATTAGAGCTGCTTTTATTATGAAACATTACTATCCCTTTAAGTCCACCAAGGAATACATTTTCCAGATGAACTTCAACTCTCTTAGGGAATCCTCATTAGAGAAAGATTTAGAAGTAATGATAGATGATAGACTTCACAGCAGTGTCCAGTGTCACTCAGTTGCTGCAAGAGCAAATAAGGTACTATCCTGCATCAAAAGGGATATAGATATTATGGGATGAGAATATAATTCTTCCTCTATAGAAATCCTTGATAAGGCCTCATCTAGTGTGTGGAGTACAGTTTTGGATAGCAGGCCTTGAAAAATACATTATTTAACTAGAAAAAAATAAAACTGATAAAGGGATTGGAGGACCTGAGTTATAAAGAGAGACTAGCCAAATTGGGTTTGTTTACATAATAAAAGAGATGTCTAAGGGGTCATATGATTACCATTTGCAAATGTATTCAGGACCAACACAAAAACGCTACAAGGAACGATTTATTCAAAGAGTTGAGCAAAGAACAAGAGGAAGGAGCTTTCACCTAAGACAAAGGCAGGGATTTTTTTTACAGTAAGCACAGGTAAATGTATGGAATTCTTTGTTTCTGGATGCTGTGCTTTCTGATACTGTAACTGCTTCCTAAAAAGTAACAGATACCTATCTATCAAAGAACAATATTGGGAATTATGACAGTTGGCTTCAAAGCGGAACTGCCACCCAATAAAAATATTGCCCCACATAATTGCACATCTGGCGACTAGCTGCTCAGTAGAGCTAGTCGCCAGAATTATTACCAGATTAAAGAGAAATCGCTATTCTTCCCGGACTGACAGCAGGACAGAGTGCAGACATCTTGCCACAGTGACGTCTGCACGCCTGCAGTGATGTCCACGCTCTGTCCTGCTGTCAGTCCGGGAAGAATAGCGATTTCTCTATAATCTGGTAATAATTCTGGAGACTAGCGCTACTGAGCAGCTAGTCTCCAGATGGGCAGTTACGTGGGGCAATATTTTTATTGGGTGGTAGTTCCTCCTTCAAAGCAGATTGGAGTCAGGAAGTGGGCATTACTTGGAAATGGATTCAATGGGTTTTCTTTTTGCCTTCCTCTGGATCAACAGGGGTGAAATGGCATGGGCTGAACTTGATGGAAACGTCTCTTTTTCAGCCTCTTCAACTGTGACGTTTGTCATGAGATTGCAGGTATGGTTTCCTTCTGATGACTCGTCCATGCAGATCATGTTTGAGAAAGCAATGCTTCACAGTGGAGTGGTGAACTGCTACTCTCATGCCTGCTAAACTTTCCTGCAGGTTCTTTGTAGTGAAATGGGGTTTGCTTTACATTCCTGCCCTGTTCTACTTGAGATTTTTCGTGGTATTCCAGATTGTGTCTTGACTTCAACATTTCCCCTTAACTTCTATTTCTTAATGACATTTCAGACAGTGGAAAATACAAGCAGGAAAAGTTTTGATATCTTTTTTTATAGCCTTTGTAAGAATCAACTATCTCTATTTTCTGATCCTCAGTCGGCTGCTTAGAGGATCCCATGGTTGTTGAGTGTGTGCACAACACACTGTCATCACCTAACCATCACCATCACTGTCATCACCTAACTTAGGTTAACCCTTTGAGTGTTGGACACCCCTCTGGCACCAGAAGAGTCAATGAAGTTCTGAGACCTTATTAAAAAGATAACACTTGTGGATGAACTGATAGGGTACCGAAATGTTTACACATGCTACATTTTCTGTTGTAGTCAAATAAAAAATAACAGCATTACAATTTGCAGATCTATGTCAAGTTTAAGTTTGTTCACTGCATAGTTTGCGTTAACTTCTTTTCACTTAGAAAATCAACGTAATTTGGTCAGGTTGGCAGAAACATTTGCATAGAACTTTAGAAGAAAATTTTGCAGAGCATCAGATATCTTCACCCACAGATCTTGTTATGTACATACACTGTGTCTCAGTAGAACAGGCACATGGATTCTTACATATGCTTCTTGCCTCCTCTCTCTTTCTTACTTAGAAAACTAGTTTTGAGTTATTAGGTATATAGATAATGCTAGGCACTTCCTATCTTATCCCTACATTACCAAACACTAATTGATGTTAGCCCATTCAGTGCTAGGGAAGGTGTGCAGTACATTGCTATTTAGTGTCAGTTAGTGGGGGAAGTAATGTAGGGCTAAAAAAGGTAGTTCCTGCATGGCATTCCTTAATTAACATAATTTATATTTATAAATAATGCAGAAATGAGTTTTCTAAATAAAACTTGGCTAATGACCAACTTGTTTTTAGAAGAATGTCCTTTAACCTCCTCTTACTGTAGTCTCTCATGGAGCATAAGATATAAAAATATACTCACAAGCCATATCCCTATCTTATGCTCCATGAGGGAATATTGGAGGAGAGGCGTAAATATATAGTCATACATTGGAGCATTTAAGAGTAAGGAAGAAGAATAACTGGTCATCTCTATGTGTCGATTCTTTTTGGGATGCCGTGTAAGGAAGGTGTGTGAGTGAAGGTGTCAGTAGCTCGGTATAATTTTCTTCTATAATTTTTCACGTGTGTATGTGTGGGGATAGGTGTCACTTATAAGAAGAGAAAAATGGAGGAGCAAGAGGTGTGGAGTTACATACAGTGATTCCCAGCTGGACATTCAAGTATCCACCTGGGTGTTGAGCACGATGGTGGATAAACCCCTGTACTATATTCGTTTTTGTTTTGTGTTTTTTATATGGAAGTCTCTTTGGGGAAAGATTAGTAAGGCGGGATTACATTTGGGGTCCTTCAAGATATATACTTTGGTCTGTGTTGTATTATTTTTTGCAGTCTGTACAGCTTCTTTTTCATTTTATTTGACTGATTTAATACAGATAGTCATGAAGCCAAAAATAATATGCAATTAGCTTACACAAATACAGCAGTAAAAACAAGTGAAGAAAAATACAAACAATAGATCGGCAAGATCCAAAATGTTAATTATTGAAGTTGGAGAACAAATGCCTGGCAAACTATTAGGTCCTTCTCTACACCTCCAGGGTAAAGCCCACCCGTTATGGAGTTGCAAGTGCATGCAAAGGTGTCCCTCAAATAGGACTATCTATAAGTACATCTTTTACTATTTTTTACATTTTTACATGATGCAACTTTTTTTTTCTTCAGTGTTTCTACAGCTTTTTCTACAGCTTTTGTGTTTATAAGTAGGGCAGTGCCTTTTACTCCATAATGATCCCCCCAAAAAAATAAATAAATAATACATCTCTTAATAAAATAAGTATTTGTAAACGTATACCTGACACACCCAATATCCCCACAAACCTTAGAAATGTACAGTTAATTTTTAATAAAATAGCAATAAAATGCTTGCCAGATTGTTTTTTTCCTTTATATATTTTCCTAAGTGTGTGGCTTGTGTCTGTTTCTGGGGCTTGTGTGTGTGTTTGGGACTTGTGTGTGTCTGTGGTGTAGGAATGAGTGGCGGCCATTTTTTTTTCCAGTTGTATAGTGGTGGGCGGCCTGGATAGTGGGGGCGGGCCAACTCCCTGCATGATTGGCCACTGCAACTGGTATAAAAATCACGCCCCTATTGAATCGCACAATGGGAGCAGTAAATCCTCCTTACTGCCGCCCCTGGGTGTGTTTTGCCAGGCACAAAGTCTTCTTTTATATATAGATATATTTTTTACAAGAATAAGTGACATGACCTGTTTTATTTGCTTCCATTATATGAAGCTACAGTTATTTTAGATCAGTAACTTTTCTTGTACAGGCTTTCATGAATAGGAGACTACTACTCTGATTTATTGTTCAATTGCTTCTTTTCTGGTTTTGCAGCACATAAAATTCCAATCATAAGTTATAGATGGGAAGACATTAAAGTACATAGGATAAATTAGTGAAGTCAGGAAGAAGAGAGAGTAATAGTAAAATGGGAGCTTAAAGGGATAGTAACACTTGGTATACAGTAACATTTATAAGTTTTATCCTCCTGAGTACAACAAGCATACTCCCACTGCAGAGAGGTGTTTCATTAAAAAGTTATTGCAGCTCAGACGTGAATTTCTTAGGTACAGTATCTCAATGGCCTGAAATGTTACAGCAGCGCTGTTGCTACACCATCCTATGGACGATGTAGCAACAGCACCACTGTACATTTTCAGACCACTGTGATACTGCACCTAAAAAATTCAAGTTTGAGATATTATAACTTTTTTATAAAACACTTCTCAGCAGTGGGAGTACCCTTGTTGTACTCAGGAGACTAAACCAGACAATATAAATTGTACTAAATATTAAGTATTACTATTCCTTTAAGGCCAATTTACTGTAACTCTTTTTTGCCTCAAATTTTTTTTTTTAACTTGCAGGTAGTAGGAGCGAGTCCTATGTATACAAAATGGGTTTAATGCTTTGAGAGCTGAAACTTTGTTGGGGCCCTTTTGCAACGATTTGCGCGTTTTACGTCCTAGACTTTTTTGACACTGGAAATTTATAGCTGTAGATGTTCACTGTTAGATTGCTATACTAGATGATAAAATAATTTAGATCTGTGATTTTATTTTTGTCCTCACATGTCTCATTCAATAAAATATAAAAAAATCAATTTAACAAGTGTCTTGTGTTGCCATGAAAAGGGGATTTTCAATTAATTTATTTTGCTCTGGTGATTTCAGCTTCTCAAATCCCACTGAGCCCTTTAGGCTCTGCTGTTCAGTCAGATTTCCTTCAGTGTGCTTATCAGGTGTACCTATACACCTGGACCAACTCATTTCACAATCCAATCCCTTTCTTACATGGTTCTTCTCATTGTCTGTATAATCATTAAGAGTATATTTATGTCTATGGTCTGTTGTGAAGAAGCATGAATTTATTACAGATTTGAAATAGAATTCTGTAAAAACATTCAGCTTCTGACTTGAAAGCAAAATGAAAGCTGCCTTTGTAGGACAATCACTCTAAGCAGATGAAGAGAAACTCATTCCTACAGGTGTAATTACCTTTTAATCCTGATTAATACTAACAAGTTAAAAAAAAAAAAAAAACAGTTTCAATAAAATAAGTAACATAAGCTGAAGATAAGTCATGTAAAAACTGGTTTTGGAAGCTGAAAAACTTGTTTGGAATCTTTGCTTCGAGCAACCAAGTCTGTTAGCATATTAAGGTACTTGGTTCAAACATAGGTTTACTATAGTGTAGTCGGCCATATTTTAAACCAGCTCTTTTTCAAATAGTATCAGTGGGATAAAGGAAGCTCATACATAGAGCATATGTCCATAGAGCATATGTGGTTCTTTTCCTGCATCTCTGATAACACATGTGGTGGAGAAGCAAGGCATTCAGTGCAGGACATTTGGACGCACTGTGATGAACACACCTTCCTTTCAATCTGCTTGGTCCAAACTGCTCTGTAAGTAATGTAGTGGGAAGCTGGAAAAGATTATCAAAATGGTAGTTTGGAAATAGAATTATTGTAAGCTGCTTGAATTTGTGACTTAAAGAGTAACTATACTTAGGTTTGTATTGAATTTTCACATCCACGTAATAAACAATAGACTTTATAAGTCTGAATGATATTAACCAAAGCCAGACTGCCTATCCCATGATTTTAATGGGATATGAAAGTAGTAATATGTCCCTGTTCAATTATAGATTACAGCAGAGTTCAAATAAAGAAAACTGTAAATAGATATACTTGACTACTGTATGAAGGACAAATTCCTAAGCAAGTCCTCTTATTAAACAAATCAAGTCACTTAAAGAGATAATAATGTTTCATAATAAAAGCAGCTCCAATTAATCGTCATAGTATTTGGGCCATGAAGAGTGTTAGTTCAGTACTGTCAGAGTTGTAGTTCAAGAGTAATTGAATGATAAAGTATCCCCCCCACCCCTTTTACTAATGTAATACTGCTCAGCTCAGAGCAGCAGGGTGGTGTCCAAGTGGATTGCAGCGAGGGACAATCTTCAATTAACATAAGGGAAAACCCTGTCACAGTAAGAAGATTGTCCCTTGCTGTTACCTGTCTGGTCTCAGGACTGGATCCCGCATCTGAGGGGAGACAGCTTACACCAGATAAAAGGGGCGGGAGGGGCAAACTTTATCATTCAATTACTCTTGAACTACAACTCTGACAGTATTGAAATTACACACACTATGGCTCAAATACTATGAAGATTAATTGGAGCTGCTGTTTTTGTGAAACATTACTATCCCTTTAAAATGTTTCCCTTTATCCATTATACAGAAGTAGCAAGTGTTGTCCCACCTTTTTGTTGCCCCAAAGTGGGTGCAAATGTACAGCATTGGACAGTATGGATTCTGTGTTTATAACGCACCAAAGACACACTGAGCCTGTTAATTTAAATAAAATTGGCGCAATTCTGGGTCAAACAAAGTTCACCATAAGGGAGAAATAAAAATTCCTATTAATTTATATGAGGATTTTAACCTCTTGAGTGCTAAAAAGAATTGCAATGTTTCAGATACCTCTCTAACATTTAAGGGGTTGAAAGCCCCTTTTGAATCATTGCGAACATTGGAAATGTTTGTTTTTCTACTATGGCACAGTTGGTTTGCTCTAGAATTACTCAATTTCTTCTGGAGCCTCTTTTTACACCCAAATGCATGTATAATAGACACCTTGTACAAGCACAGAGTACAGTGGACAAATTATTAGGCACACAATGTGAACCTAAATGAGAGCAATTGCTTGCCTCAGTATGAACATATACTGTAACTGATACCTGAATCGATGCCCGTGTGTGAGTATGGAACACAGTTCCCACCCCATGATATGCGCAACACTAATGATGAGTGCAATAAAATGCACGTTTTAGATGCTACAAAATGGTGTCTGTTCTTGATCGAGATAGGCTGTAGACTTTGGTCCTGCAACTTATATGTGTTTTCATGTCAATATATAACAGAGGATGGCCAACCAGTGCCTCCCCAGTTGTTTATGCACTATATCTCCTGTCAGGTTGATAGGCATTGAAGTCCAACAGCAACTTCAAGGACACATTTTTAACAATTTTTAATATTGGCTTTTGCATCCTCTGTATCTCCATCATAATTGTTACAATTGTTAGGCCTTGTTCACATGGATGATTATGTTGTAGCAAAACCTTTACCAACAGTGAGCAGCTGGCCAGAAATAAAGTTTATTACATCCTATGGCCTTGTTCACGTCGTGCCAACACAGAGCTAATGCAATGGCTAAGAACAGCCTTACAGTCTGCTGCAGTTCTCTTGACAAGCACTGGCTTTTTATGGAGTTACTAGTTCATGTACACTGGCCAACACTGGCGGTGGTGCAGTCATGCGCAGTACTGACTGCCCGCGGCGCGGCTGATACGGAGCGGGGCTCTCCAAATTCAGACCAGATTCCTCTCTGTGCACATTCCTGGGATCAAGCGGTCACAGGAAGGGGCGCAGAGAGGACTCTGGGCTGAATTCGGTGCACCCTGTTCCGTATCAGCCGTGGCGCGGTCAGTCTGTACTGCGGATGACTGCAGCTCACACAGCCACCTCTACTGCGCATGATGGCTTCTGACAAACATCCTTAGAGAATTATAAAATAGGATAGCAGTGAAGGTCTGCAAAGTGGCCTATGAGGCAACATGCAGGCTGTTCATATCGATGATTAAATTGTTGCAATGCTCAGCAATTCAGTTGCAGGCTAGCCTACATGGACACCAGCCAATTAGATAATGCTGACGTTATCCAGCCAACACAATTCAAGTGCATGCCTCTCCCTGCATTTGGCACAGGGAGCACAGGGCATAGGTGATATCAGTGTGGCTCTGGTATTGCCCACGTGAACAAGGTATTACTGTCGTTTGTTACTTCATTCTGTAGCTGAATGTTGACACTCAAATAAACATTATAGTAAAACATTAGAATAATGTGTGACATCCTCTTTTTATCTTCTCTCTCTTCCTCATTGTTTTATACTTTGTTTATGCTCTTTTTATCCTTTGTTCCTCATTGTTTCACTCTTACCCTCCCTCACTCCCATTCTCTTCTTCCCTCTCTCAGGTGTTTACAGCATCTATTGGGAACAGAATGGGAAGTGATTACATGTGATTAGGTCAATATATAATTCTTGGGTATTAAATCGCATGCATGGTCTGTTTAATTCCAGTTTCTGAAATATCTGCTCAATATTTGAAGGTGCAGTAAAGAAATATTGGAGTACATTGAAAGTTTTCATCAAAATGCTCACTTGCTCATTCAGTGTACATTGAATATTTGTTATATGTACTTTCCAGTATTTAAACAAATTGGCTCACTTTTGTTATTAAATAAGAGGGAAGGGAACTACTCTTATTAGTACTAATATAAATGATTAAATTGGTCCATTGGCATTAACTAAGATGTTTACCAGTCATTCTACCCATTGGTTTTCTACAATTTTTTACTTTGTAAATATTAGAATCCTTTGCAGTCCCTTTGGAGGGCTTGTATAAACTTGACTTAACCTTGCTGATATCAGGTTTATGTATCTTTTTGTCTAAACGAAAATTGATATAGCCAGTGTTTTCATTTTTTCTGTCAAGTCAGAGCTGTTAAGTTGGAGTCTGTTATCCTCCTGATGAGCTGATAATGGTGGGCCTCCTATGTATTTGGGTCCATTTCCGCAGAATATTCTTTAACTCCTTGATTCCCAAAGGGGTGTCATGTTTGTTACTTTGCTTTTGTCACCCTCCGACACTCAAAGGGTTAAAATAAATAACAACTTATCACATATTTGGGTAGTTAAGCTACTGTTCTCCTGAGAGAAAATGAATTGCAGCACTCTAATTCTGTAGTTCAGTGTTTCTTAAAGGGATAATAGATGAGAGTTGGTACCGTGTTAGCCGTAGAAATACAGGATGCAAAATTTTTTTGTAAAGTTGATACCTTTTAGTTAGCCAATAAAGGTATCAACTTTACAAAAAAATCTTAAAGGGATAGTAATACTTAAAATGTAAAAAAAATATGTTGTAGAGTTTATCCCCCTGAGTAAAACAAGGGCACTCCCACTGCTGAAAGGTGTTTCATTCAAAAGTTATTAATTTTCAAAGCTGAATTTTTTAGGTGCAATATCACAGTGGCCTGAAATTGTACAGTGGCGCTGTTGCTACACCATCCTATGGAGATTTATGGTCAACTGACCAGAGCTGTCCATAGGATTGTGTAGCAACAGCGCCACTGTACAATTTCAGGCCACTGTGATATTGCACCTAAAAAATTCAACTTTGAAAATTAATAACTTTTGAATGAAACACCTTTCAGCAGTGGGAGTACTCTTGTTTTACTCAGGGGGATAAACTCGACAACATATTTTTTTTTACATTTTAAGTATTACTATCCCTTTAACTGGGTTACATAGCACACTGTGGTTCCCTGAAGAAGTGCAAGGGGCTTCCTGTATGGGGGACAGGGGAACAAGGCCGTTTGGTAGATATTGTATGCATGCATCTGTTACTACCATCAGAAATGTGAAAGATTGAAACAATTCATTATGTGCAGTGTTGTTTTCTGTTAGATTGTTCTTATATAAACGTTAGAACATAATTCCCTGTAGGAAAACAATATTATCAGTTAAAATTATGTGTTATCTCTTAACCCATACATTTCAGGATAATAGTTTAGACTTAACTATGAGTGACTGAGAGTTACCCAAATCAATGCTTTGGATACATCTGAGGCATTCAGTTGTATTAGGACATAGCAACTTAACCATTTAATCTGATATAATCTTAACAGCTTGGAGACATAGCTAACATCCAAGGGGTTAAAAGGGATGTGTCACCTCAATATAACATAGCATATATAGTTACACTATATAGCGGATATTACTAAAACTGTCTTCATTTTTTTTAACTTTATTTGTTGTAAATTTAAGTTATAAAGTTGGTCCTGCGGCTACATCCTCATAGACTGCGGTTACCTGCTCTGTAACCACAGTCCGTCACTCTGCCTCTGCTCTCCTCCCTCTATCCAGCCTCCTCCGATGACGGAGGCTTCTGTCTGTAAGCTGGAGCGGTCTCATTGGCAGAGATCGATAACTAGCCAATAAGACTGCTCCAGCTTACAGACAGAAGCCTCCGTCATCGGAGGAGGCTGGATAGAGGGAGGGGAGCAGAGGCAGAGTGATGAACTGCAGTCTATGTGCAAGTGGCTGCAGGATTGACTTTATAACTTAAATTTACAACAAATAAAGCTAAAAAAAAAACAAATTAAGACAGTTCTAGTAATATTTGCTATACAGCCTAACTATTTATGCTATGTTATATTGAGGTGACACATCCAATTTAAAGTGTGTGATTGCTAGGGTTCTGCTGTGACTTCATTTAAAACAAAATACCACTGCTCTAGGTGTACGCAGTTGTCTACTGTAAAGTATAGACTTCTATCATAAAGTCACGTTTTCACATGAAACTTCTAATATTTAAAATTATGCATAGGAAATTCAAGATACTAAGCCTAAAATTATAGATTTAGAAGACCAAAATCTTTATATGTATCAATTTATCTTCTCTCTATTACCAATTTAAGCTAAAAGGGAACTTGATATTGCCCCAATAAGTGAAAAATGTTGGGTATACAAAATGAATGCCTCAACCTGGATTCCCATAACCATAGGTGTTCCTTAACCTTTTTCGGACCAGAGTTGGATTTGCAGCACTTTGCTTCACAATGCATTGCACAGCACTCTGTTCCTTACATGGTTAATGCTGTTTAACATAGTACACTGGCCTATACTAACAGTTATTCTGGAGTAAACAAACTGCACCACATGGGACAAATAAGACTCCAATGCATTGATTTGCAATGCATTAAAACCCTCTCTAGCATTCAAGGAGTTAAAAAGCTCCATTAAATTTCACAGGAATTTAGGAATTTTTATGTCCCATATGATGCAGTTGGATTAATCTGGAATAAGGAAAAACGAGAGGGCACAAAGGAGCACCCCAAGTGCAGTAAATCTTTGACAGGTTGCACCACCATAAAATAGTCCACTCATGGGTACTCACGAACAGAATGACTGTCAGTCAAATATATGATAGGCAGAAAACACACAGGTATGGGTATTATATCGGACCCAAAGCAGTACACTGGGCATCCTATATTTGTATGTAATAGGCTGCACCTCCTCCTCACGTGCAACTCACGCCTAGTGAATATGTACTGTACCTGACTACACTACCTGCTGTGGAAATGTCTCAAATTTTTTGAACAAGAAATATACATTCCTTCTAAGGCAAGTTACTTATAATAAATCTCACTCAAATCACTGGTCTGTTTGTTAGGGAATGTAGATGAGATAGCAACACCCACTAGAATAACTGCCCTACATGGCCTTAGTTTATAGTCAGAACATCCTTTTATTTTGCTTATAAGTTTATTCTCTGTAAATGCATCTAATTTACTACACGTCTGATCTGCACAGTGTTCTTTGGGACCATCATACAGATCATTCATACGGTGTTATTGAAGGTTGCAGTGCCCTTCACATTGAATGGCAGACCCATGTGGGAGTCAGCCATAAATATATGGTTGACTCCAGCATGTGCCAGTCACCGGAATTCATGACCTCCCTACCCATAAGAATGGCTCACTGTGGGGAAAAAGGAGATTGAAGGTGAGCAGGGGTGTAATTTGCATGCGTGACCATACCCTTATGTTTGTTTTGTTTCTTTCTTATGAATGTCAGTGCAAATTACTTAAAGCAGAGCTGCCAATTTATATCAAAAAGGTGATTTGGGATAAGATCTGAAATATATCTATATTTATATTAGCTGTTTTTTTATATAGAGCAAGTGTTTGAGATATTTTGATTTATTTGTCAGGTTATCTGAATTAGACTACTGACTGACATGTCAAAATATATTACAATTACTTTACAAAGCACCAATATATTTAGTATTGCACATAAATTGAAAAAAATATATATAAGTTGTTACAACAGTTAATGACTGCTACTCCCACCTTGAGGACTAGCAGCATTTTATCTTACTGCTCTCCTTGTATTGGTCCACCATAAGCCACTTGTCTCACCTCCTGGAAAAACTGAAGCTGCCAGTGGCAGCCTCGTTCCTATTGGCTCTGCAGGTGTGACATCTCAGCAGGCGATAGGAATCTTTAATATATGAACAGAATTATATGAGGGCCTTACACACAAGAGCAGTGGTTCTAAATCTCTTTTATGCTGAAGACACCTCTAATCTTGAATTTTCAGGACATAAAACATTCCATAAATATCTATATGAAACTCAACATCCACATTTTTGTGAACGTTTCCATAGAAAACATATGTCACCCTGATTGAGAATCAATGCTCTAGAGCTTACTATTAGGTTACTGATATTGCCAGTTACTACACTAGTTTTTGCAACTTTTTGTTGCAGGATTAAAATAAATCTTGCTGGAAGTTAATTATTTTATGGTCTTTACAAAATCTTACTCCCAATGATTTGTTTTGTTCATAACTAGCTGTTTAACTGTGCACATACACATAGCTAGTCACAATACGCCATGGAAGAATATTGTAATGGAAAGTCTTCAGTAATTCCTGGTGACATAAAGTACAGTAAGGAGAGCTATCCGTAATATCTGTAAGTAATGTAAGTGTTTTAAATTGAGACTAATGTAGTGGTGGGGCTGCTTGTGCCCCTCTCCACTATCAAACAAGCCCTACTTTCCCCAAATAAAACAAAGTCACCTGTTTCTTTGCCTCACAGCAGATTGCCCTTCTTGTACAATGATCCCTTTAAACCCACTGGGTGCTAGATAGGTCTTTAATGAATTGCAACCCCTAGTTAAACATTTTAAACCATAATATGAGGGCTTTTGTGAGACAAGAGTAACACTCATGCTACCGTTATGGTGAACTGGTTTATTGTCACTGGACAAATGAGTTAAATTGCATTTTTGGGCATTGATCCCCCTTACAGGCCATATTCTATGAAAGTTTTTCTTATGTACAAGTGTATACAGACTAGTGAAAATAATATCAAATTTGTATGTGCTGTGTAATTTGCAGGTTTGCGTGGAGCAAATTTTGATCTTCCTTTCTTTTCCTCCTTTATGAAAAGTAAGATTGAACCTCTCACTGGTGATTAGCATGTTTCGCATGAAAAATGTCATAACATATATATATGTTGCATCTAATAACCTTATTATGTGAGATTGGGGTACTTTTTCTATTTGTTCAACAAAGTATTTCCAGAACTGTC
Source organism: Rhinophrynus dorsalis (assembly GCA_037306005.1). Lineage (NCBI taxonomy): Eukaryota > Metazoa > Chordata > Amphibia > Anura > Rhinophrynidae > Rhinophrynus > Rhinophrynus dorsalis. Next base: position 163,452,130 of record CM074719.1, on the reverse strand, counting down.
TTTGCTGTATTTTGTTTGTGCTCACATAAGTACTAAATTCAGTGGGGTGGATGCATAAAGTTAGAAGAGGAGTCATTTTTGGGTGAGAATTCCACCAAAGTGAACAAATAAAAACTTTACTGATTTAACTGGAACTTGTAACCCATTCAACACTTGAGAGGTCTCCAAAGCATTGCTCCACTATGAGCTGGAGACCTCTCTAGGATTCAGTTAAACTAATGTGAATATTTATTTGTTCCTTGTAGTACAATTGATTTGCCCTACAATTTCTCCACCTTATCCTTCATGCATTTGTCCTCTTGTTCCTGTAGGAATGTCTGCCTTTAATGTTAAACACAAAGGGGTATTTACATCATGTGAGTAATATTATCTTTCCCACATGATGCTTTGTTTTTCTATGGGGCAGATGTCCATGTTTTCCGACTGCTTGATGAATTCACCCCTTACAATTATATAGCATGATAAAATCTCACCTGTTTCATAAATGTATCCCATTCCTTCCAATTCATCAACATATATACCTTGTTAATGAAGAAGCAGATTAAGCATGAGAATGTCTTCTGCTGCCACCAGCATGTTTCCATAGAAGAAATATCATAACTAAATAACCAGACCTTATTAAAAGCAATGTGCTGTATTATACTTTGTTGTTGATATGTGCTGATGTCCTCTTCAACATCCACATTAATCAGTTCAGTTTCTGACATACTTTCCAATCAAGAACAGAAACTCTCTACACCATGATCTGAAGGAAATCAGCTACACCACGAGGTACAGATACAAAGTCCCCAAATTTCCATTGCAATGTGTTTGAGTTCTCTTTCATGAACTGCAGTACACAGGTCTATGTGGGTTAAGGTCACTCTCCTTTGAGGCAGAACACTTTAAGAAAAAAATAACCTATGGAATATGTAGACTCACGCTCAGCCCTACTTATACCCCACCCTTTAGCTCTGCCTACCTTCAGGCTACTATGTGGATGTCTCTTCTCTCCATTTTTGCTTCTCTCTATTGACTCTATGTTCTTTTCTCTGTGGAAGAAAGGATTGGAAGGAGGAGACTGAAAGTTGTGTTAGCCAACTGAGTAGATGTTCTCACTGATGTAAGATCTGATGGTTGTTACCAAGCCTCTGTATGTCTGTGTTTTGTTACTGTGTCTGACACACGAAGCTCCTGTTTCTATGTTTGCTTTTCTAGTTCTTTGACTTTGCTGTGGCCATGCACATTTTCCTTCTTCTCTGGTGGTTTTCGGGATAGCATTAGAATGTCTCCAAGGCCCCATGTTTCTCCCACTGGATAAATGAAAAATTGTTTGTCATATCTCTGGCATGGGTGCCCTGCCATTCATTGCCTACTTTAGAATGCTGACTGTGTCTCTGTCCTATTCCTTTTGTTGTCGGTCGTGGCCTTATTCTGGCTTTGCTATATGTAAACTGAAGGTAGGAGGAGCTGCGCACGGGTTAAGTATGACTGAGAGTGGAGTCTACTTAGAGAGGCGTTTCTTAAATTGACCTGACTTGTACAGGAAATACCTTAACCCCCATGCACCCTGGACTAAGAGAAAACTATTTATCGTTTGAGTAGCACAAATATCCTCTTTATAGTGTTGGTTTATGCCAGAATTGGTCTTCTAGTTTATTAAAGATGTTCCCAAACTATTACCATAGATTTGTGGTGCTTTGCTTTGGAGACATCTACCACCCAAAGACTTAAGCAATACATCCTGTATAAATAAACAGAATGTCTCTGCAGTATAGTGACATGACTGTCTATGCACTGATTTAAATTAATATTACAATTTAAATCGGGGCTATGTCTATACCAATAAGGGGCTCTTCATTTGTTTAATTGAACAGCTTACTTGGATAGGAGTTCTTGTTACACAGTGCAGCAGAGCTATTTACTTTTTTTCATTGTATGCATACCTCCCAAGTGTCCCTCTTTAGGAGGGACAGTCCCTCTTTGAGACCCAAATCCCTCTGTCCCTCTTTCCCATCCTGATGTCCCTCATTTCAGGAGATCAGACTGTGTGGTGTGTATTACATTGCTCCACAGCAATAAAACTCACATCAATGTCTGGTTAAACTACAGTATATGTGTCTATAGATTAGTCTATACTTTGCTCTTGCTCTAAATCATGTATTCAGTTACAGAAAGAGGTGTTAATAGTTCATGAAATGACCAAAAAATTTGCAGTAATGCTCTGCCCAAAAGCCACGCCCCCAGCAACACCAGCTAAAACACAAGTGTCCCACTTTGGCCATTTGAAATGTTGGGAGGTAAGTTGTATGTGCAGTTTCCTGTATTTTCTGAGTTGACACTAGGGCCCCAATATACTCCCATCAAAGGCTTCCTAATAAGATTTCAGTTGGAGGAGTCTGAGATCCTGCAGAAAAGAATCAAGTACACTTTCATGGATATAATATCCAGTAATAATCAACAAGTACATTTGGTAAAGAGATCCTTGTATAGTTGATTCATATTAGCCATTACAATTTACTGCCCATGTTAAAGTAAGAAGAGGTTTGTTATTAGGGGTCAATGTTCCTTTACTCAGGCTAAACAAGACATCCTATAGACAATATCCCTAACCAAAGTTCTATTAAGTATTTTCAGATTATGAAATGACTTTGTCCAGCTATAGACTGCAGCAGAGCTCCATTCCAAGAAGAGTAAGTCCAACAGTTATCCCCTTCAAAGACCACAAGAATGTGCAATGCATTACAAAGCGTTACCCACTCCACTGGTCCTTAAAGGGTTAAACAAAATGCCTGCACCATAGAAACACCTTCTACAGGTACCAAGGCCACATTATTGCAAAAATACAATACCATATTCATTGCAGGTGCTAGTTCCCCTTTACACCTTGCTAAAGTTGTGCTAGTGAAAACGTCTCCAACACATTTCTTTGCAATGCATTGGAAGCCTCTTTAACATTCAAGGGGTTAAACTCCCTATTTAAATCAATGGGCATTATTACAGTTTTCTTTTAAGCACAGGGCCCTTGGAGAAGAAATGGAAATTCCAGACAAATCTGAATCTGAAATCTTGGCTGAAAAATGCCACTTTGGCAGTATTGGCACAACTATTAGTTTTCATTTAAAATCAGTCTGAGTGTGTAATAAAATGTGCCCTCACTAATTACTTGTCTCTCAGCACTTGGGGAACAGCCTTTCATTTTGTTTTTCTATTTGGCAATATTCCACCATTCAGTTAGTAATATTAATCCCTACGATGCTATAGAGGTGTCTAGTATACTTCTTTGCTGCCATTGCTATTCAAAGAACTAAACGAACATGAACAACTCCTTAAAAAAATAAATAAGTAAATAACTGGTTGATGTTTCATTTACATTTAATAATTTTCAATTAATTATCAGGCTACATGAGTGGCCTGTATTCTCTCCTTATCCGCTCCCTGGACTAGCATTAGCAGCATGAGTACATTCTGATGGCTATTGTATTTATTTAAATATAAGTAAAATGCCAAATTTCAAAGACAAACAATCAGAAAAAAATTTTCACTGTATCTTCTGGCCTGTAATTGAAAATTAATTGATTTTCTGGGTTTGCACATAACAACTGTTACTTTAATGGGAAACAGTACCTTTAGGATTTAGAGGCTCTGCATGTGCTTAAGTTTATAGAGACATATGCACAAAGTCAAAAGTGGAGAAATTATGGGGAAACCAAGTGCACCATATGGCTCAAATGAAAATTCACATTGGCTTTAATAGTTGGTTAAACCTCCATTGGCCATCAGAGCAACCTCCAGTTGTCAGGAAATATACTTTGCTAGGGGCCATCAACTAAGTCCCGGTGAAATTCATCCCCATCTCCAGCAGCCTCTCACATCAACATGCTACCTATGCACATACGACTGATGTTGACTGGATATTTGCTTGTTATTGGACCATTTCTGGCCAGCAAATGTCAACAACTGTAGTGTCTCAGACTGTTCAAGACTCTGTTGTCTGTGACTACACCACAACATCAGCTATGTCTTTGATACTTGCTCAGACACTTTGCCTTTGTCATACCACACTCAAAGTCACATAAGTCCTGCTGTTGGCCAGTTCTCTTGATGATATCATTCATACTGATGCTGCTGTACAAAGGAAAAGTGGTGTAGTTCTGGGGCAAAACAATTATGCATTAGTGAACAAATAAAAATGTTCAGTTTTCCTTAGAATATCAGCCCCAATATCCTTTGGTGTCAATATCTTTATATAGCCTGATACAGGCACATGACACAATATTTGATGGAATGGTCATTTACTTGGATTGTGGGGGATATACATAATTAACTGGCCACTCTGTATACTACTGTATTATATACATTTATTATTTTCTATTTATATATATATTGTCTCCAGTTCCTTATTTTTCTTAATTAAGAGTGCGTTTTTAATTGGATGAAGATTCTTTTTATTTTACAAATATGAAAGTAATTTGCAATTTTGCTTTTTCTTACAGCTCTTTTTCTAAGCTTTCTGCATCTATCCAGCTTTCCATTACAGAGCAAACCTGCCTCCCCTTTGGGTCTCTGAGGTATTCTTTCTTTTCTTTTTCCTTTCCTTTTCTTCTTTTTCTTTTCTTTTCTTTCCCTCCCTCCCTCACTGGGCTGTATTCATCAAGCTAAAAAGTTGCATTTCTGGATCAAACTAGCTGCAACTTATGGGGGGAACTGAAAGTTACCATTGGTTTAAATGGGACATTGTGGCTTTCTAGCATTTAAAAGTTTAAAAGTCCATTTATTCAAAGGGTTAAATCAGTGGCAATTTGTGGAACTTTAATGCCAACTCTATGGTGCACTTGGTTATCTCCAGAATTTCTCATTGACTTGATATATAAGGCCCTGTGTTATGTCCACCTCCTTTCATTCTCTCTTTTCTTTCTCCCTTAATCCATTCCTTCCTTTTACTCATAATCACTGCCATTCCTTCATATTTCTATTCCTTCCTCCTATAATTCTCTCCTTCCCTTTTTTCTTCCCTTTTTGCACAGCTTCTACTGTTCTTAGACGTTTTCCCCACCCCCATATTCCTTACTTCATTCCTTCCTTAGCATGCTTTCTTTCTGCATAATTGTCAGTGGTTTTGAGAAAGTAAAAACATGTCAATATATTTGATGAACTAAATGTAATTGGATGCCACCTAATGAATAGGCATTGTTACTGCTGACAGGAAGGCAAAGTATTGCATGCAGTTTCAGCTGTATAGCTGTTAAGTCCTGAGTCCCTAGAGCAAGACTTCTGTAGACAGCTGCATTTTTGTAAGTTGTGGTTAATTATTGGATGAAGATCAAATATGAAGGAACATTTTCAAAAAATTGTCAGCTACATTTTCAATTGTCTATCTATCTATCTATCTATCTATCTAATGAGAGTGCAAACAATTTCCTGGAGACAGTATGTTGTGAAATTTATAAAAAGCAAATATAAATTACACTCATAAACATCCAAAATCCTTAACTCACTCAGGGGCAATGTATCTTACAGAGGTTTGATCAGCATGTACCACAATACAGGGCTATTTTTACCTGAGTGGCCTGTTAAGCCATAGAGGAGGACTGCTTGAGGTGAATGGTTCCATCTACATTTTGAAGTAGTTATGAAGCAGGGGGCTACTTCATGAGAAATGACAGACCACCAGTTGTATAAGTGCTGGGGAAAAATACTACAAATGACTGGCTACTCAGACACCTCATAAAAACAATCAATGATCATACATTAAAACATTATTCCAGTTCATGGTTGATTGTGTACATGCAGACCCCGGTTTCTGATATCAAGTACACCATTTCATGCTATAGATTCCAATGATTTTATAGAGGGGAATGTGGTGGCATGTGATTCCCATGATCTCCCATACAGCCAAAAGGATCCATTTTATGACCCCTGAAATGACTAATAGAATTTAAAATGGTGTTTGCCAATGCAGCATATGTCTAGCTTTGTGAATACAGAATATTCTTGAATATAAAGAGTTAGTGTTCCAAGGCAAATCAACTGCTCCACAGGGGACAAATACATCTCCCCACAATTCCCATTGATTTAAATGTGGATCTTAACTCTGCAACCTCTTGCATTTAAAAAAAAAAAAAAGAAGCCCCACTTAAATTAGTGGGAATTGTATTTGTCCCATATGGTTGAACTTGATGGACTTGTGTCTCTTTGCAGCCTAATTTACTGTTACAGTATGAGGCTGTTGGTTGCTTCAGAATTGTACCACTTTAGCTTAGTGAATAAGGCCCAAAGTATACTTTCAGAAGAGGAAACTTGGCGGTCTATCTATTAAAGTTCAAATAGGAGACATGCCTAAGAAGTGGCAATTTTCTGTTTAGTTTTCCATTCAGTGAATTGCCATATTCTTGGACTCACTGAGTTTTCAATGAGTGAGTTCAAGATTACAGCCTTTTCCTCATCTGAACAAGAAAGACAATGGTATTCAATGGAGAAAACATACACATGTGCAAATTGCATATGAGCATTACTACAAGTAATGTCCTATTAACGAGTATGTCTTATTTTATTAATAAGCACTGGAGAGAAGGATGTATTGTACAATGCTTAACCCTTTAATGTCAGTGGATTACACAGCGTATGCAATGTGTTGTGTACCCTTCTGGACTCAAAAGGTTAATAAAGACAACGCTTAGTGATTACGAGCAAAACTGTAATAGTTGCATTTATAGGCTTTTTATCTGGGAATCATAGATCTCAGAGGGATATTAGGAGGCACTTATTTAACCCCTTAAGGACCATCGGTCCCAGGGTGTATGGTCCTTTAAGGACCAGATAGAAAACTTTGAATGTGCCGGCTCACGTGACTGATCACATGTGCCGGCACGCTGAACGGGCGAAGAGAGACGAGAGATCGTTCCGGTCTTGGAGCAGTCAACTTCAGTCCCCGATATTACTCACATCGCTCCTACAGGAGCGAAGAGAGTAAAAAGTATGTGACGTGCCAAGACTGTCACTGGTCCTTAACGGAAAAATAGCAGTGACAGTCCTGGCATGTCACTGGACTTTAGGGGGATAAAAATGTTTTTATACTATACAAATTCATTAAATAATAAATAAACAATGGTTTATATCTATGCTTGGTTTTATGAAAGATAGATTTACCTGCATTCATTGACAGGATAAGTGTTAACGGGGCATGATGTTTTTTTTTCTGCAGAAAGATTTGGCTAAATAATGAATGGGTGGAAAAGTGGCAGATGTGGGTTTCTGGTTGCAGAAAGAAGCATGCTACTTATACAGCAAGTAGGAAACTACTCGCAGAATCCTTGTTAGAGAAAGATTTGGAAGTATTGTTAGAGAACAAACTAAATAACAGTATGCAGCGGCATTCAGGTGCTTTAAGAGCCAGTAGGGTACTGTAATGCATAAAAAGGGGCATACATGCACAGGACTGGAAATAATTCTACCTTTCTATAATTGTACCTTTTTTTGAATCCTTTATAAGACCTCATCTAGAATATGGAGTACATCTTATAAGATACGATATTGAACTAGAACAAGGATGTGTAATAAAAACGATAAAGAGACTGGGCTATTTTAGATACAGAGACTAGCCAAACATTAGAGAAAAGGCATCTAAGGGGTAATATAATTATTATTTATTAAGACTAGGAAAAGGCACTTTCTACTTACACAAAGGCAGGGATTCCTTGGCACGGAATCTGTGTTAAAAAAATTATTGTATAGAGAATTTTTATAGTTGGTTTCAAAGCAGATAGGATGTTGATCAAGGGAGAGACATACATTCTTTTTGGAATCAGGAAATCACTTTTATACTTGCCTCTGGATCAATAAATATAAAGGAGATATGACAAAGGTTGAACCAACACACAAAAAAATGGGACAGAGAATAGGGGGGGCAACTGTGATAACCACAGAAAAAACCCCCTCTTCTCTTAGCGCTTGGGTTCAATGTACAATATAAGATAATATATCAAAATCAAAAGATTATATATATATATAAATAAAAACAAAATAAAACAAAGGCTGCATATATTGCAACCTAAAGAACCTTCAATCAAATGGGCTTGTCAGTCCAAAGAACAAATAATAAACGACTTGTACCAGTCCAAATCGAGAAAAAGTTCTAGTGAAGATAAGAGAAAGGGAACTTCTCTATTGGTGGAAGATTGTTCTCTTAAAGCATCATATTTGGCAACATTCTTTGGGTTCACAAAACTTCACAGCTATCTCTTCTTAGTTCGCTGCCCTTTATGCACTAGTGGATCGTGCAGAATTCAAGAAACTGTAAAATAAAAGAGAAGAAAAAGGGCGCAGAACCCTCTAAGAGCACCAGCTGTAACAGAAGTATAATAGTGACCCCCAATAATCCAAAATGCTTACCAGATAAAAGCATATATTAACTCCATAGTCCACCTCTCATCAACCACGATTCTTAAATTCTCAAATCCGCCAGAATTTCCAAGATAATTTATTATAAGAGTGAAGTACAATTTAAAAATTCAATATAAAAGCAATAGTTCATTGTAATAAATCCCCAACGCGTTTCGTGTTGAATCAACACTTTTTCAAGGGTACAAACATTAAATACAATCAAATTTGAACTTAAAGTTGCCAAGGTATATATAAACTTGGCAACTTTAAGTTCAAATTTGATTGTATTTAATGTTTGTACCCTTGAAAAAGTGTTGATTCAACACGAAACGCGTTGGGGATTTATTACAATGAACTATTGCTTTTATATTGAATTTTTAAATTGTACTTCACTCTTATAATAAATTATCTTGGAAATTCTGGCGGATTTGAGAATTTAAGAATCGTGGTTGATGAGAGGTGGACTATGGAGTTAATATATGCTTTTATCTGGTAAGCATTTTGGATTATTGGGGGTCACTATTATACTTTTATATGACAAAGGTTGACCTGGATAGTTTACTATTACAAGGTCTTAGTTGCAAAGAATGGTTTATTAATTTATATATAAAATACATTTATGGTTTACATTTTATAAATTAAAGCAGAAGAAAAAGTTGATCTTTTTATTTATTTTTTCGTTGCAGGATTGTTGAAATAGGGGAGAAGGAAGAGCCTTCCACTGAAAAAGAAAACACAATCTATAATAATAAATGGAAACCACCTGGTAAGTCATCTCAAATTATAGAAACAGTAAATGCACCCCAAGAAAGCAGAGCGAGATCCGGGACACTGCCAAATGATTACCGATTTGTGCATGAAACTGTGAAGCAAGATAACCGTGATATAAGTTATTTTGCTGTACCAATTTCTGAGACCAGCTCTGAAACTAGAAGTTACTCCAAAGCAGGAGAAGACAGTCAATGGCAAGATCAAACATCAGTGAATAAGAAGCGAGGGCCTGCTCCACAAAGACCACCCCCTCCCAAATTAGACAGCAAATACAGGCGGCATAACGGCTCTACATCTTCTCTTGGTACATCTTCAGAATCTTTACTGACAATCCAAGGCAAAGGTGGACAATCATATTCCCCTAGCAACCTGGATGAAGTTATTTCTCACCCAGCTCAGACACAGAGCCCAACCGTGACTCCTGATAAAAATCATACAGTTCAAGTGCCTGACCTCAAATTTCCTGGAACTTCAGAGAATGAGATCCAACACCTAGACAAGAAGCATTTTGATTCTGAAGTGTCCAAAAGATCACACTACCTGCAAAAACCTGGAATGGAACCATCTCGATCTCCTTCTCCTCAGTTTGCTCCTCAAAAGCTTACAGACAAACCACCACTTCTGGTACCAGATGAGAACATATCCAGGTAGGAAACCAAAGCAAGTAGGTTAGACAGAAGGCCACTTATTATTATATAAACATGTTACTCTTCAAATACTGTACACCCCTTGGAAGGAAAAATCAAGACATTCCTTTACTGTATAGGGGTCTTTAGAACAGGTTTCTCCAACTGCAGTCCTAGTGGGCCAAGACAGTGTCTGTTTGAGGGATAGCCCTTCTTTTGAAGGGGTGGCTCATTTAAAATCACTGCGCTTATGACTGTCACCCATGAAAAATAATGGACATCCATAATCATTCATGGCCTCAGCCCACTAGGAATGCTCTTTGAGGCTCATATACTTTAGAACAATTGTGGACAACTGGTAGGCCTGGGGTCACATGCAGCCTTCAGAGGCTTATCTTGCATTCTTCAGTGTAGTTGCACACTATATATATTATATGGAAATTAAAAGAAGGCTTTAACCTTTAAGTGACAGAAGGGTATGCATTGTGGACCCCTTCTTGCTCTCAAAGAGTTAAAGAGAAGCTATTAAAATTCCCTGTTTTAACAGCATATAACTAGAAACATAGAATTTAATGGCAGATAAGAACCATTCAGCCCATCTAGCCTACTTATCAAAACATCTTTTACCACATTCACCTCATTGCAAGCACAATCATTTGTCCCTAAATGGACTGATATCCAACTCTCCATCCTTCCTTAAAGGGATAGTAATGTTTCATAATAAAAGCAGCTCTTATTAATCATCATAGTATTTGGACTTTGGAGAGTGTTATTTCAGTTCTGTCAGAGCTGTAGTTCAAGAGTAATTCAATGACAAAATGTCCCCCTCCCGCCCCTTTTACTGATGTAACACTGCTCAGCCAGAGCAGAAGGGAAGTGCCCAGGTAGATTGCAGAGAAGGACCATCTTCAATTAAGATAAGGGAAAAACCTGAAAAGCCTGTCAAGGGGGGCAGTACTTTCATTGTTTTCACTGTAAGTAGATTGTCCCCTGCTGTTATCTGTCTGGTCTTACAACTAGATTCCACATCTGAGAAGAGATGGCTTACACTAGGTAAAAGTGGTGGGAGGGGGAAACTTTGCTTGTGAATATCTCTTAAACCATAAAGGTTTGAGAGATAAGACGTATATCATTCTTCATGTTTTTTTAATGCCTACAAAATAAAATAAAGTTAAAACGAAGTATTACTATCCCTTTAAGAATTTTTAAAATGTGTCTTTCTCTGTGAGCTGTAGCTCCAAGAAGACATGTGACTTCTTTGCATTCATTATGACTATCCTCCAAAGTCACATCTCTTAACCCTTTGAGTGCCAGAGGGGTGTGCAACACAACACTTCTTACCTTAGTGGTTAGTGGTTGCAGTCTGATGTACCTGTGGTCCTCCACTGTGGTTATCCAGCAGAGTAATTCTGCAGCAAACAAACCATAATGCAAAAACACAAATTGCCATTGATTTCAATGGGGCTTCTAATAGTTTAAGTGTGGGACTGGTCCCACAATGCATTGTTTTACATTGAGTTGGAGACCTCTCTAGCCATCATCTGGTTAAAAACCCAATTTAAATTGATGGAGCTTTAAGGCAGTGTAATTTGTCCCCTATGTTGAAGCTGGTTTACTTCAGGATTACTCCCATTTGTCCTTTGTATGTCAGTTTCCGAAGCAACATAGTGAGACTGTTTTTCTGCACACACTGATGCTGATTTACTAAGAAGAATTGGATCAGTTCTGGAGCAAACCAACTACACTGCAGAGCACAAATAAAAATGCCAATTGAGTTATGTGGGGCTTTTAACCACTTGAATACAGGCCTGCAGTACATTAAGAAGGAATGTGTTAAAGCATTTACATGGTTAAAACCTCCAATTTAAATCAGTGGGAATTTTTATTTGTCTTCTATGATGCCCATGGTTTACTCCAGAATTACACAAATTTTTACCTTATAATATTTTAACACAATGCATTGTATACCTCTCTGGGCCTCAGTGGGTTAATCACAGGAAAGTTATTCCACACCAGCATTCCTTTTTTGTTTTCAGTGCATGCTTCTGCTTGTAATCCAAATGTGTCATTAACTGTAAGAAGTCACTTTTACACTCTGGCAAGAACATATGATCATATACTCACCCAGATGTTCTGAATTTTGCAATGAAATATGAAGCATTCTGTTTTGAACTCTGCAGGAGAAATGAGTCATAAAATTAGTTTAACATGTGAAGACTTAAAATAATCATTCCAGTTTATTTATTCACTTATTTTTGACTGATATTAAAAATCCTCTTTTAGTCCCGTCTTTCCATTCAGAAAGGGTTTAGCCTGTTGAGTGTCCTATAACAAATCTTTAATTCAATGGTGGGTAATAATCTCTGTGGGTCGCATCTCTGTCCGGAATACCTTTGGGGCGCTGTAGTTATTAAACATCTGCAAACAGAACAAATGCATTGCTTGTATGCATTGCTCCTGACTAATACTTTTTCCCCATTCGTAATCCCTCTTCCTGAGTGAAATCAGAGTGAAAATGACAGAGAGAGAAATGTATGCTGATGACTGCCTGTGCGTCTGTTCGTAACAGCTGAGCTGTTAGTCCCTCAGTTCTCTCTTCTGTACTACTATAATGATACATTGTATCAGGCTTAACTTTGTGATAAAATGTACCATTCTTCCTCTGCAAAGAAAGCCAAAAGTGGTATTCATGAGAAACCCAATAGCAAGGGTTTAACCAAAACATTCAATTTTAAAAAGGCTAATTTTACAAAGTTAAAAGAAGTATTAAAGGATATCCAGTGGGATGCAATTTTCTCTGTCGACCAATACAGGTTACTGGTATCTCTGGGAGGCGATCCGCCCCTTAGTAGGCAGGACCAATTCTCAAAGTGTATGCAGGGGGCGGAGCCTCCCTTCCCTCCTTGGCTGCAGCTAGCCAATCAGCTCCAAAAAGATTGTTCCTTGATGAAGACAACACCAGATTGAGAACAGTTCTGCTTTAGTTTTTAGAATCTTTTTTTTTTTGTTCTGTTAGATATGGAATACTACCATTAGGTTAGTTTACTTGGGTATCCTCACATGTTTTATTGATGTTTTACACATTTTAATGTTTTACTTTAAACTTTGTAAAAATTGTGTACTGTGCCTTTAAGGTGCACTTTACTGCATAGATGCCTTTTCTCCATTCACTCCTATGGGACTGTACTGTACCTCTGCAACCGTTTAACCTAGCGACTTCAGAGATGGCTTATTTTACTTGTCTGTCCTTGCTCTATCATCCGGTTCATGTTTCTAGTGTGTTGGGGGGCTCAGGGGGCTTCGGGCACTTTTTGAGAAAAACTACATTTCCCATGAGCACTTGCTTCGCGCCCTTGTTTTTGATTGGCTCCTGCCGTTGCAGCCATTTTGTGAGCGTTTCTGGGCGAGTATCCTACGCAGGGCTTGGACTCGCCTGCTCTCCTCTGCAGATTAACCCTTCGCCTGACAGATAAGTTTATTTTAGCAATTTCTGGGGTGAATCTTTAATCCTACACACTGTAATTGGGTGATTTATTGTACAGTAGGTTATTTGACACTGTGAGAATGTCTATACCACTGGAGCTTGGGGCTAGACCTAAGACTACGGAGGCTGTGGTCTCTGTATCCCCCATTGTGCATTGCTCTTCCTGTCATTCAGGGCTACCTAGAGAATTCTCTGGTCACTTATACCCAGCATGTTCTGATGTCCCTGACAGCATTCCAGGGACCTCCAGCCATGCCATAGAGCCAGCTTGGGTGCAAGAGTTCAAGGCTGCGACTAGGGACCTTAGGTCCACATTGCAACTCTCTCCATCCCAGTTACAGGTGGGCCTTTCAGTCTTGGCAGGCCCCCTCCTCAGTCAGGTCTTCCCTGCCCAAACCTCAGGGAGTACCTGACTTGTCAGATTCCTCTGAGGAGGAACAGCTGCTGGATTCGGATGTTGAGGAGTGTTGTGTTGGGGTCCTCTCAGTTTTTTGGGGACCCTTTTGAGGCTGATCCTGAACCCCCCGCTGAGGGCCTGATCAGGGCCATCATAACTACTCTTAACATTCCTCTAGTTCAGGAGGTCCCTTCTGATCCTTCTGATGTATTCCAGGAGCCTGCTAGTCCCCTTACTTACTTTCCACCTAACCCCACTCTTGACCGCCTTATGTCTGAGGTGTGGAAATCCCCAGACAAGAAAGCTTCTGTGTCCAAGAAATTTGCCAAGCTTTACCCCTATTCTGAGGCTGCGCTTGCTCAGTAGGTTCTTCCCCCCAAAGTGGATGCCCCTGTATCCAGACTATCTAAATCTACTACCTTGCCAGTCTCTGATGCCTCTGCTCTGAAGGACTGGACTGACAAGAAACTTTAGGTTTCCTTCAAGTCCTTTTTGGCCACTGCTGGTTCTGCTATGTTTCCATCATTTGCCACTGAGAGAGTGAACCGGGCCATTGCGGTCTGGGCTGAACAGCTCACCAAGGCTGTCCGTCAGGATGCACCTACTTCTTATAAGTTGCGCATTCTTGCCAACATATCTGAGGCACAGCAGTATGTTTCTGCTGCCTTATTTGATGCCATCCGTTTGGTGGCTAGGGTTTCCACCATATCTGTGGTGGCCAGACGGGCTCTTTGGCTCAAGATCTGGTCTGCTGGCACTGCTTCTAAGAAAGCCTTACTTTCCCTAATCTTTTCAGGGTACCTCCTTGTTTGGGCCAGATCTTAAGGATCTGATTAGTGAGACCACAGAGGGTAAGAGTACTCTTCTACCCTTGGTTCCCAGGAAGAAATTGCCGCTTAAGCGTAACCGGTATTTTCGTTCCTTTCTGGCTCTATTCTTCCTCTTCTTTGATTTCAGCGTCACCTCTTGTTGCCTTTAGGGAGAGTCAGAGGGTGCAGCAACAGCAGTGCCCAATTTCTTTGGTGAGGTTTGGCTTTAACATGTTTCACATAAATGTCATGGAGTCTGTGTTTTACATACTTATCACAAATTATGGACAGTGTCATCTCTGAAGACTGCGCTGTGCCCACCCCAAGAGAAAAATAGTCCCACACTCAGGACTTCGGCGTGGGGGAGGGAAAAGGTGGAGAAGAATGGCCTCTTTCTTCTTCTCCTCCACATTCCCCTTCACTGGCTGGGGTAAAGCATGATGTTACTGCTGTTGCATCAGAATCAGCACTACAGCTAGGACCAGGAGTATTGCTGCTGGTAAGTGAAACCTAGTCCCACATCTAGACTGCTGGGCCCCATTCCCACTGTGTCCACAGTGGTCTCTGGCACACTAGCCTGATCCTCATCATCCTGCTGTCCTTGCAACTCAGCAGCAGTTATTACAGCAGCAGTAAATTCCGCAAATTCTACAATCTCACTGTTGGTGTTGGTGGTGGTGACACCCATCCCCATTTCCATATCTGTCTCCCATTCCTTCTCAATTTGGACTAAAAAGGCCATTAATTTATCTTCTACCCCAGCTGCTCCACATCATCCTCATCGTTATCACCACCATCAGTCCCTCTTTGCTGCTGCTGGTGTTCTGTTACAGTCTTACCAGTTAGAGGTGATGACAAATGTGACTGAGGGTCCTCTGCTGTCACACCTGCCATCACTTGAGCTGAAGAAGATAGACTGGCAGCATTAGCAGCAGGCACAGGCAGCTGATCTATGCTCTTGGTGGCATTATTGCTGCTGTTCTGGTCTCCCATGACCGCTAGTCTGGCCGCTCCTCATCACTTCCCCTTGTACCTCAGCATCAACAGGAGAATATTCTGTGGTCACGCTAATCCCACCAGCTGCTTCACTATCTCTAACAGCAACCACGTCAATTTCAGTCTCTGAGTCTTCCTCACTAGTATCACCCTCTTCCTCACTCCTAACCCTCTGAGTCTGTAACTGCTGGATCTTAGTAGTAGTAGTAGTAGTGGGGCTGCTTGGGAGGATGGCAAGTGTGACTTAGGGTCCCCTGCTGTCACACTAGGCATCATCTCCCCCTCCCCCGAGAATCATAATGCACACTGACAGCACTAGCAGCAGGCATAGGTAGCTGACCTGTCCTGCTCACACTGCTACCCTCTTCTTCCTGTGCCCACTATTATCCCCAAGATCCCCAGGGGTGATATAGGCAGATTGACCATCATTGTGTATGGGGAATCAGGGAATCCAGACTATTTCATGCTGATAGTGGTCACTTCCTCATCCTCAGACTCACTGGATGCATAACGTTTCTTCCATCTCCTCCTTTTATTTGTATTCCAGGTGCTCATAGTGATAGCAGTACTATGATCCTCTCCTGCCTCAATTTTGCTAATAAAATCACAGAACAGCTTAGCACCCTCTCTTTTCTCTATAGCTGATTGTATTGTGTTTCACTTCCTGGAAACTTCAAGTTTTTATAGCAAAAACACAAAGAACATGTAAATAAAGGGGCAAAAAATTGTAGCCATTGAAAAAATAGCGAAACATTTTTGGCAAATGTCCAAAACAACAAAGATTATAAGGGTTTTATTTAAAGCAAATTTTGCCATGAAAATGCGGGCGACCATGTGGTTTTTGCCGAAAATATTTTAAGTATTTTTCCAAGAAATTATCCATTTGTTCTTCACTTCGATATTGCTGGTTATTAGATGCAATTAAAGGTGTAAAAGGTCTGACATAATATGTCTTGATTTCAGCCTTTACATCACTAAAAGCTGAAGTTTCAGTAAGACTTTTGATATCCACGGTATGAACTGGATTTCATAGACTATTTATTATAGATTATGTTACTATATGCCTTTACTATCCCATTAAGTAAAAGTGTGTTTGTTCACATGTATGATTCATGCATTTGACCAATGTTAGCTTGCATGAGAACATTTTTGGAAAGAAGCAAAAGAAGCCAATAAGGAATATGTTGTTTGGATTTGTTGAAGCCTGACATCTAATTTTAAAAATCCCACTAAATCACTGTATATAATTTGATATAATTACCAAACTATAGTTCCGTGTGGTTTTTATATTTCTGTTAAGTCCAAAATTAAATGATAGACAGTGCTACACAACATTATAGTTTCTCACTGACCAACCCTGTGGAGATGTAACTAATGTATGACTGATTTTATTCCTTCTGGCCACGTTGATAGAATAGATTCTTGTATTCACATACTTATTTTCAAATTAATGCAAATAGAAGAAGCACAGTTTTTTCTTCTATTTGCTTTGTTTTTAATTTGGGGGACTTGCGGAGAGTCTCCTCATATTAATCATAAACGTTAGACAATACAATAGATCTTTGCACTATTATGTGAGGCCAGCAGAGAATTACACAATTAAAGGAGAACAGGAGAACCATTAGATCAACGGAGCTTTATATCAGTACATAAAAAAGAGTATTGAACTATTATGTAAGACCTGCAGGATTTTGTAGCATTACAAGAAATAAATAACTGTTACTAATGGCAGTGGAACAAGGCAGGGTTGCCAGACTGTGCATTAATGTGGTTTTGTAATTGCCAGTGGAAACTGGAACAAGGCTGCAATGTCCGACAGTGTATGTTTGTTTCCCTGACTACCACTGAAGAGTGAGACAGTGATTGGGAGAAAGATAATGTTTTTGTGGTTTTGTTACAGTGGACAGTGGAACACCCACAGTTGGTCATGTTGTATAAAATACAAGCTGCATGGTGCCATAAGGGTCACCCAGATTACATCACAATGCTTAAAATCTACAATGTATGACTCACATCACTCTAGAATTTACAGACTAGAGGTTATACTATAAGAGAAATTGCCCTCTGTTTGTCAGTTAATTGAAGTGCAAGCTCTGTGGTGCCAGTGGTCACCTGCATGCCTCCACTGAGCTTACAGTCTAAAATATATCACCATGTGACACCACAAAACGTTAAATCTACAGTATATGACCCCAGAGAGCTTACATTTTAAAAGGAATTACCCACTGTTGGGGATCCTGTGAACTGCATGTTCTGTGGTATCATGTGGGTGAGTCATGGTACTGCTTAGAACACATGTTCATCTGGAGAATGCAACAACAAAACACCAACACAAGAAACCAGTAGTATCACAGAAGACCAGCAATTTTATATAAGACCAGCAAAACAATAATCATTAAACATGAGACCAGCAGGGCAGTACGGGATTATGTGAAGACGGGGTGAGAGAAATCTCCCAAATTCCTATATTACTCTATGTAGCTTTTTCACTAAAGCATTTTCTCTCTTGAAAAAGGGTCTTCCTAGAATAATAAAATAATTGGAGAGATTTACCTCATTGGGGAGATTTCTCTCACCTTGTTATGTCTTTCCCCATAGTGCCCTGTACCAATGCAATATCATCACTTTAGACCAGTATATGATTACTTCAGTAAATAATGTCTGTATAAGTTCTGCACTTACTATAACCCCCTATACTGTAACATAAACTGTAAAGTGAGCTTATATGGACCCTGTTATTTCACACATCAAACCTAACCCCTCAAGTCTCCCACTCACTCCCTAACCAATAAAAATCACTGATAACACTCATCATCCCCAAACCCAATGGTGTCAGAGAGCATCACCCAAAAAAGTAATAATTACAGACAGTGCCTCACCTCAAAAAAACTTGAAACGTGTCAGTCAGCCCTCCCCAAAGCCGAGGACACTATTTACACCTCAATTAAAGTTGTGAAAGGTATGACATATATCCCAACTGCAATTGTTAGTTAGCAATTAGGTATGACATATATCCCAACTGCAATAGTGAGTCATTCTTTCCTGGCAGGCAGGAGGAAGAATCAAACTGCTGTTTGTGCATAGGATGTGTATAATATATTGTGTGTGTTTTGGCTTTATTTCTATTCATATTTTATTTTTACATTTTTTATGCGGCCTCTTTAAGAATGGGAGCCATTTGCATTCAGATAAGTACCTTTTTGGATATTTCTGTGAGTTTTTTCTCATACTTTAGTAATTCTCTGGACTACTTGTTCTACTTTTTAAAGGTTTTTCTCTGAAAATGTCTGGTTCAAAGTGACGTGGAAATCAAAGCCTAAGAATTCTGGGGTCCCAATAATTCCTTCAGCTCACTGTTTCTCATGCCAAACACTATTTACACCCCAATTAAAGTTGTGAAAGGTGTGACGTATCTCCCAGCTGCAATGCTGAGTCATTCTTACCCATTTAAAATTGTAGCCTGGCAGGCAGGAGGAAGAACCAGACTGGTGTTTGCCCATAGAAACAGTTATATATTTGTCTGATCTCAAGGAACATGTGGAAATCAAAACCTAAGAATTATAGGGTCCCATTAACTCTCACCTCAGTGCTCATCATGCCAAACTGGGCTTCCATGGGAATATTCAGGCACCCTATGCCCCTATTGTACTGAGGCCCTGCACTGTAGAATAATAGCCAGTTTAGGTTAAAACTCTATCTTCAGTCGCCTTTGGCCCTTCATCTATTCAAGGGGTTCTCCACTCTTGCCTTCCCATTCTCCCTATCAGATACACTGACTCTGTCTTCAGGGGCCAATCTCAGTTGTTCTGAGATTCCTCTGCACAGGAGGTCAACACTATAAGGACATGGATTCTTCCTTGTCTTTTGGCAATGCCAAAGCAGAACACCCTTGCCTCTTGGTAGAGGAACTTAATAGAGCTGTTTTAGAGACATTGCAGGTATTCCTCATTGGACTTTTTCCAAAGTTGTGGAAGGAAATCAACCATATTTCTTTCCATCATTCTTTGGATCATGGAAGACACATGAGAAGAGATTCTTCCTTAATAAACACAATTACAACATTTATCTTTTCTCAGTTGAGGCCTTGTCCATATGGGCAACCCAACATGCTGTTGATCCTCCCCTTCTCTCTCTCCTTGCTAAAAACACTGTGCTGCCTTTGGCAGATGCCATGGCCCTTAAGGATCAGGATCAAAAGTGCTTAGATTCCTTCTTAAAGGTGAAATGTACGCCAATGCTGTCACCTTGTGACCCATTTTCACTACAGCATGGATCACTAGAAACTTGGGTATCTGGGTTGAACAACTGGCATTAGTGGGAGTGTTCCTAAAGAGGAATTGCTAGTTATGCTAGCCAATATTATAGAGATCTATGAGATCTATGGATATCTCATTGATGCGGCTTTCAGTGCCTCTAGACTTTCTGGAAAGGGCTTAGCTCTGTCAGTAGCCACATGGCACACTTTGTGGCTTAAGACTTGTTCTGCCAACCAGCGTTCCAAAAAGTCCTTGGTGTCTCTCCCTTTTTTGGGTTGATAATTTTAGGGCCTGACCTAGGTAAGGTCATTAGTGTCACTACTAGAGGGAAGAGCACACTCTTGCCTCAATTTGTACCTTAACATTCCTATCCTCCTTTAGTTATCCCCAAAAGTTTGGGGCTTCTACTGTTCAGACCCATCAAGCCTTTCAGGCCTGCCCCACCCCAAAGCCGAAACACGCTTGGCAGAAGAAAGCTGCTCAGAAACCTAATGCTGACAAGCCCACCTCCACATGACTCGCAGAGTCCTGGTCGATCTTTACCCATAGGTGGCTGATTCCATTTTATTCAATATGTATGGGAGTCAACTGTGATGGATCAGTAGGTTTTTCAGATTATTTCAGAAGTATACTACATAGATCTCAAATCACTTCTGTTGCTTTTTGTCCAGAGTTCCTCGAGATCTGGTATAGGCTTCACAGAATTTTACTCCAATCTTTTTGTGGTCCCCAAAAAGTATGGTCACTGCCATCTTATTCTGGACTTGAAGTGTATCAGCCAGTATGTGCTAGCTCCGCTCATGAAGATGCTGATATCGCTTCCATGTGTCCAGGACAATTCCATGCCTCCTTGGATATCCAGGATACCTATCTTCACATCCTAATTCATTCAGCCCATCCGTAATTTCTACACTTCACCATCGAGAGCAGGTATTACCAGTTCACCACTCTCCCCTTCAGACTATCATCTGCTCCAAGGATCCTACCAAGGTCATGGCTACTTTGACAGCCCAAATCCATGCTCAAGGGATATTCTTGACTCCTTACTTAGATGACCTTCTACTCAAGATTCCTTCTGAAGCTGTGCTCAGATCTCAAATTCAAGTCATCATCATCCTGGAGCAAAATGATTGGGTGCACAATCTTTAGAAATCCTCTCTGGTACCTTCTCAAGTTCTATACCTTATGGGTATCAAAAAGCAAGGGTATATCTACTAGGAGACAAGATCCAAGCTCTGTCTCTTCATATTACTTAAGCAATCTCTTTTTTGTCATTATGAAGGCCCTTGATTAGGCCAGGCTGCATCCAAAGTATCCATTGCTTTTTGGATTAAGGCCACTATTTGACAGTCACAGCACACTGCACTAATTCTGTGAGCTCCTCTCGGGCCTACAAGAATTATGCCTCTGTTGAGAAGCTGTGTAAGGCAGCAACCTGGTCATCTTTGCATACCTTCATCAAACATTACCACATCAATGTCCTGTCCTTGGCTGAGAGACCAGCTTTGACTAGAATGTCCTTCAGGTAGAAGTGCCTGTTTAAGGACTTCTTTCCTCAATTTATTTCTACAGAGTTCTGAACACCATTGGTTCTTGTCCTTGTTCATTTGTGGGGTGTGCATGTTTGGTGTCCGTTTACACCTGAGGTTTATATGTGTCAGTTAGTCTTTTAGAATACAGGTCTATAGTGGAGGATTTTTCCTCTCCCAGGAATTATGGTGGATGCTTTTATATATCCCCATAATTCATGTGTTCCACTTTGAACTTAAAAGAAAAGAGGATTTTACTGAACTTAGCATTAAACCCTTTTCTTTAGAACACACGACTCCAACCCAGAGAAAATGTAATTTAAGTCCCAGGGCTGAGGGGTCTTCTTGGGGTCTTTGTTCAAATGATTTCCTTATTTCCGCTCAATTTTGTTTCTTTTTGCTACTTTGCTGTTTTGAAACTGAGAGGCGGGGTAAAGGTGGAAAGGAAGAAGGGAGTCTACACCTCAAAGCCTGTACTTTTTTGAAGTGCTCTGCCCTCTGGAGGAGAGTTTACCTCATGGTTCCTGTGTTCCACATGGATAAGAGAAATGGATTTAATGTTACCTTTGCTAAATTCTCTATTTACCACTTGAATTCTAGGGAAGTGTTTGAGCATTTCAAAGTGATGCATTGGAGACTTCTCTAGCATTCAAGCAGTTAAAAGCCCCATCTAAATAATTATGGATATTTCTTTGTCCCTTATAGAGTCACTCCATTTTAGTTTGTACATATGGACCTTCGTGTTTAAAATTTTAAAAATTTGATTTTTTTTTTTTTTAGCCATGTTGTCTATACTGAGCGTGGCAAGTTAATTACATAATTTATTTCTTTATAGTGCTTGAATGTTGGGAAGTATGCAGTTAGGTGAACGTTTCTTGTCATGTTTCTATTACTCATTCCACTCCACTTTGACATAACCATAGAGGCAGTAGTGTGTTGAAACCAGGCCTAAACATCATGAACATGGACATGGAACATGGAAACTCGAATTTGTGTTCCTCCATTCCTGTGTAGTTATAATGTGATCAAATGGACTTTTGACTGGTGCAGAGGGCACTGATTTCGGGGAGAATATTTCTTATCCCACTGTACAAACCTTGGTATCAATGAAGAATTGAGACTTTCCCCTTTACAAAGGTACCGCTCTTGCTCAGGTTTGTGCAGAAAAGCTGAGATATCCACTCTAAAAATGGGACCCACTGCACCTATCAAATACTAGTGAGGCTGCACTCTGCCAGCTTCTCTAGAAATAGTCCTGACAACTGCACTTCTACCAAATCTTAGACATTAGGCACACCTAAATAGTTCACAAATGCATATAAATAAGCATTATTAAAATGTGGAGACACTTCTAACTTTTTGACAAATATAATAAGGGAGTTGAAAACTTTAAAATCAGAGACAAAAAAATTGGGACAGCAACATCCAGGGGCATGAAATCAAAATCAGTCACTGATCCTGGATATCAGGGACAGTGTCAGGAATGCAAGAAACTGGATCCCGATGGTGGGACAAAGGGCTGATAAGAAGATTAAAGATCACAATCTCTGCAGTGGAAACTAAGGAGTTTCAGTTCAAGGCTGGGGAGAAAAGTCAGAAACCAGTGTACAATTGCTGAGGTCGAAACCGTATTGGCGGTGCTGGCCGCAAAGCCAGATATCCCTCCCAGGTTAAGCCAGGGACCAAACCAGGATAGGTACACTGGTAGTCCAGGGAAAGCAGAGGTCCTGGAGGAGGAACTAAGAAGTAGTTGAGGCAAACCAATAAGTCAAGACAGGTAGAGGTCAAGCAAAGTCAGGGTGCAGTCTAAGGCCAAGACAGGCTAAGTTCCAGCAAAAGTCAAGGTACAAGGTATGGTCAAGACAGGCTGAGTTCAAACAAGTCAAGCTACAAGCCAAGGTCAAACAGAAAATCAAAGACATGAAACAGAGTCTTTACTACCAGGGTAACAACTGAGCACTTGGAGCTCAGACAGTCTGGCTGATTTAAATAGTAAATAAACAAGGTACAGCTGGAGGACATTAACCAATAGGTACCAGGAAGAGTAAAAGGAAATGCTTCTACAGAGCACTCTGTAGATGTAAAGTCCTCTAGTGGCAGCAATGGAAATTGCAAGAAGCATAACATGAAGGTTGCTACTTCCAGCTCAGGGAGAAGCAAGTCCAGAGGGACCCAGTTTGACAGACAGTTAGCAGGTGTGACATTATGATATCTTAACAGCTGCAAGTTTATTTTTCCCTTTTTCATTTGATGCACTCCAATAGTAAGATGACGTTAATACATTATATACATTTCTCTTGTGTCCAGTGGGGAATACATGGCCCAGGAGTGTAAAGTTCTTCACAGTGCCGGTGTCCCCTAATGTAGTAAGAGAAAAGGATTTATTAGTAAGTACAAACAAAGCCTTAACTTACAATAGGGTAGCTAAGAAGATCACATTTAGCCAACAGAACACATAGCATATTTTTGAAAGAGAAGCAATCATTCTTTTGTGAAACCCCATATGCTGTGCTGTAGCAACTTTCCTGCAGATTAAAACAAGTATAATCCTGCCTGTCAGTTGTTTTATTCAAATGTGATAAAAGTTCAAATTGTTAGGAAGTGAGTGACTCCTGAAAGTTCAAAACTGGCATATGGCCCTAAAAGTTTACTATGAAGCAACTTACATGTGAATCTTAGTGTCAGTAACCTTAACCCTATTAGTGCCAGAGGGGTACGCAAAGCATTGCAATGCGTTTCTTACCCCTGTGACACTCACATGGTTAATTATTGGGAAAAAATAATTTGTAGTGTTGTTTCATGCAAGCTCAACAAGGGTACTCCCACTGTGTTGAGATGCATTATTCATTTCAAACTGTCATGAAATGGTGGAGCTTTTACTTTAACCCCTTAGTGACAGACGACTTACCTGGTAAGTCCAGGAAGTCATTCGCTATAATGGAAAAAAAAACAAAAACCTGTCATTACGGGGTTTGCCTTTCCTATACAATGCATTAAAATAACTGTTTAGACACTAGGTAACACTAGTATGTACAGTTTAAAGGGATAGTAATACTTAAAATGTAAAAAAAAATATGTTGTAGGGTTTATCCCCTTTTTTAAAACAAGAGTACTCCCACTGCTGAAAGGTGTTTTATTCAAAAGTTATTAATTTTCAAAGTTGAATTTTTTTAGGTGCAATATCACAGTGGCCTGAAATTGTAGAGTGGCGCTGTTGCTACACGATCCTATGGACAGCTCTGGTCCCGGGACCATAAATCTCCATAGGATGTTGTAGCAACAGCGCCACTGTACACCTTTCAGCAGTAGGGATAAACCCTACAACATATTTTTTTTACATTTTAAGTATTACTATCCCTTTAACATAAAAACTAATTTTGGAATTAACCATCCAGCAGCATATGTAGCCCTTCAATAAGTGTTTTTCAGTTCGTAATAAATATTATTCTTGCAACCATTACTTACAATATTGATTAATTAATATGTTTGTATGCAAGTGTGCTTAAAAGGATGGAAGTATATTTCAAAGGAGTAAAATGTTAGGACAAGAGGCCATAGTCTAAAACTAGAGGGACACAGGTTTAGACGTAATGTAAGAAAGTTTTACTTCACTGAGAGGGTAGTAGATAAGTGGAATAGCCTACCAGCAGAAGTGGTAGAAGTTAATACAGTGACAAAATTTAAGCATGCATGGGATAGGCATAAGGCGGTCCTTAACGTAAGAAATGACCAAGGACCAAAAAAGGTTTGTGGCTTTTTGTTTTTTTCTACAGTAGGAAAATGGGCAGACTAGATGGGCCAAATGGTTCTTATCTGCCGTCAAATTCTAAAAGAACATTTTGCCCTGGTATTTTGGTCAAGAGATAAATCAGTTCAATTCTTGATGTTTCTAACAGTGTTTAAACACTGCCTCCTACAGGCAGGGACGTGCACAGACATTTTGGGGGGCAAGGGCTCAAATGAAAAAAAGGGCACTTCTCATAATTATTTTTTTTTTTTGTTAAAAGGGCACAAGGGCACTTTGGACAAAAAGGGCAGGTGTTCAGGCCTCCCTTGGTGTCTATGTGTGCACGTGCCTGCCTACAGGTACATACTGTCTGCCTGTTTCAGTTTAAGGAGATAAAAAGACAAATTCATTTAAGCAAAGTTTGAGGTTCAGTGGTCTTGCTATCAACTGTAATGACCCCCTCCATGGACAGATAAACAGGATGGTGAAAGATGCTATCTCTTGAAGAAAGACAGAAGAACATTATCAGTGGCCATTGGAATTTTCGTGAGGAAGGCTATTATTAGAAATTGTTATTGTTTCTTTAATGCGTCATACCTAGTTATAGCATAGTCAGAAATAATTCAATTACACAATATTACTGAAAATTTTGTTTACTGTATGATGAACAAATAGCAGTTTTTACCTAAATCAAATGATGTATTTCTTCTCTAGAATTGAGAGGGTGATAGACAACACTACAGTGAAAATGGTCCCCATTAAGATTGTTCATTCCGAGAGTCATGCAGAGAAGGAAAGCAGGCACAATTTGCTTAGTGCCATTGAGCCACCAGCCTTACCGACTGGACTTGCAAGGGACCATCTGAAGACCCTGAGCACCTCTGAACAATCCTATTCCCGCTTCTGTGCTTATTCAAGACAAGATGCAGATAATGAGGACCAATCCAGAGTGTCTGACAGACAGTTGACTCAAGAGCATATTGAGAATATGAAAGGAAATGATGCCTCCTCTCCAGCATCTAACTTGAAGAACAAAGATTCAGTCTATGCTGATTTAAAGTCAGAGGAGCTGGTGAGAGAAATTATAGGTAAAGACAAGTCTCTTGCAGAAATTTTAGATCCTAATGCCAAAATGAGGACCACTATGGACCTAATGGAAGGGATCTTTCCAAAAGATGAACATCTTTTAGAAGAAGCTCAACAGCGCAGAAAATTCCTTCCAAAAGTCCCATCACCAAGACCAGCAGATGAAAAGTATGTATACAATGTTTTGTTATTGATCTTTATTACAAAAATTCAATTTGTAGGTCTGTCTCCCTAAGATACTTTGGTTAATTTTAAAGAGAACTAAAAACTGCCGGTATGCTGTGCTAATTATTTTTTGTAACATACTATAATTAGTTTTTTGAGAAATAAATATTTGTTGGTGGCACAGTGTGACACATGCAAATTAGTATATGTTCTGGGACAATATGGCTGGATAGCCCAGCATTAAAAAGACATTAACAAGTTACATAATCTAGAGACCAAAATTACTGGATTCAAAATATGATGATATATAAAATAGTATGGTATATAGTAATCTGTATCTGAACAGACAGGCTCAGGCATGTGGACTAAAAATAATTCACATTAGCTGAGAATTTGCTAAGCTCAGATCTTTATACACAACCATAAGTTGACATATCAATAATACATAGGTACTCACTCAATGTGTATAAAATATAGAACAAATGAGATGATTTTAAAATATAGCTAGATGAAGCACATCTAAAGCCATGCACTAAAACAAATGGAAGGATCAATTTATACACAAAATTAAACTTACATTAAGCTGAGCAGTGCAAGTTCCTGTATTGTACTCTCAATCTCACAGCTGGGACAAGGAAATATCCAGTAATGCATTTCACACCTAACTGGCACTTTGTCAAGCTTGGGATATCACTAAAGAGTATGGTACTTTGAGTATTTAAATAAACGTTACTCTATCATTTAGCTCAATTAGCCAGTATTGTATCAAACAATCTACGGAATCTCCATTAGGACAAAAATGTTAAGCAAGTGATGTTTGGCTTCAGTCAGAGCTATTTAGCATACTATTCAGGAAAATGGCAACAGCCAGGTATCTATGAAGAAGAGGTGTATGATAGAGCATTCCCAATATGATGGTTACCCAATACAATTTTTAAGCAATTCTGAATGCAATTACACAGTAAAGTCCCAAAAAATGTAGGTTTTAAATGGTAGCTGCACTAAAAAAACATTTAATGCGCTTAATCCTTTCTCTCAAACCGTTTGAGAGAAATAAGAAAATAAAGTCCTCCGTTCCCTCCCCTTTCTGCCTGATGAGCTGTAAAGCTGTCAGAGGCAGAATCCGGTCGCCCGACTGTAGGCGGCTCTTCAGGAGATCTCTCATCTAGATATCCAAGTATAATTACTTCATCGGTATGGTCTACTACAACGTGTGCCTGGCTTGCAAGCACACGTTGCGGACCATCCCGATTAAGTAATTATACTTAGATATCTAGATGACAGCGCTCCTGAAGAGCCGCACCTGGTCCTGGAAGCAGGATTTCATGGCGTCCGCTATACAGCGGATGCTTGAGAAGGAGGAGGGAGCGGAGGTCTTTATTTTATTACATCTCTCAAACCAAAACTGTTTGAGAGAAAGGATTAAACACATTAAATGTTCTTTTAGTGCAGCTACGATTTATAACATACATTTTTTGGGACTTTATTATCCCTTTAAACGCCGATAAAATTATACTTAGTCAAAAGGTAAGATACTGACACCCATCTCTGAAGAGAAATCCAGTCTATTTACTTGATACAGTCAGAGAAGAAACTGCCAATCAGCAAAGTATAGGACAGTCATATAGGATAGACCTCAATTATTTCTCTGTTCATAATGGACAGATGAGACAAGGCACTTACAGCATACAAGTAACCAGATGTTGAAATCATCATTATACCTGCAAAATTATCTCCAAATATAATTGTGTCATCAAAGAGAAGGGAAACCAAAAATGGAAACAGGAAGGGAGCAACACAATAGTGAAGTACATTCAATGAGATTGCTACAATAAGAATAAAAGTATATAGCACTCACATGTTTTGATGGTCAGGACTCTGGTGCCAAAGTCTATTGACAATAAGGCATACAGAAAACATAACCTGTCTACGGTCAGGTAACTCCCATAATCCAGGAGATATTTTCCGGTCTACACAAAGACAGTTCAGGTGGAGGCTGAACAAAATAAAATATTTTCCCAAATATAATGGCCATCTTAAAGTTAGAGTAGCCCATGTGCAAAATAACATAGCTATAGTTATACAAGGATTAATCCCAAATAACCCATCATTATGTTAAATTAATTTACCAGGAGAACACTTCATGAATAAATAAATGCAAAGAGCCTCCTGGTTAATCCATCCCAAAACAGATATGAATTATTAATGAAAGCTTTGTGAAATATGTTTTGGCTTAAAGTTTTTATTTAATTTAAAACAGTTTGGAAGCACATCCAAAAAGTATATTGCTTTAAGTTTGCATGATTTATTTTAATTTACCACTTTGTTATAATGAGGTGTTAAATTTGCAAATGCATTGTATCAAGGAGGAACTAGAATCCAGGTTTGTTAAATTTGCATTAAACTTTTATAATGAAGAAATCATATACTTTACAACCTTTTCCGCTGGCTAGAACAAGGCAGACCTGAGTGGTTGGAGCTGCTCCTTTCAGATATTATCCTGATTGTTTTTCTATATTGAACTATTAGCAATAGTGCCACCTGGTGTCCACACAGATCATCGTGTGTCCAGACAATTGTTCTATTGAAGTGGTGCCAACCTGTGCCTACAGGGCTCACTAACAAGCTGTGACTTGAGGATTTCCTGACTGAGCTTGTGATTAACCCTTTGAGCCACAGAGGGGTGTGCAGCTCTGAGGCTCCATTTCAATCTTAAAGAGGAACTATCACCAGAAATCAAAGTTTTACCGTGGGTTTTAATGTGTAACCCAACATAAGAGCTGTGTGTATTTTGTTTTGATATTGCCTAGAAGTGGAGATATTAGCCCTTCAAAATCAGTCACTTCCACGTTGTACGGGACCCTGTACCGTCTCAGGACTTCCCAGCTGCCCCAGGGAGCGCGTTCACTCTCCCCTTCGTAACTGGATTTCTGTGGTGTATCGTTACAGCAAACTCTGTTTACAATGCTTCAGAGGTTGCAACCACAGAAATCCAGCTTCGAAGGGGGAGCGTGAATGCACTCCCTGGGGCAGCTGGGAAGTCCTGAGATGGTACAGGGTCCCGTAGAATGCGGAAGAGCCCGATTTTGTAGGGCTAATATCTCCACTTCTAGGCAATTTCAAAGCAAAATACACACAGCTCTTATGTTGGGTTAAACATTAAAACCCACAGTAAAACTTTGATTTCTAGTGATAGTTCCACTTTAAAGACCTTTTATTAAGGCCTTATGTTTCTGAATTGCTCTCTTTTTGAATAGAATTGTGTTGGACACTCCATTGGCACTGAAAGAATTAAACCCGGGTCACCTATCCCAGAGTTCTCCTAACCCAGCCATAGTCAACTGTTAGACCTCCAGCTAATGAGGAGTACAACTCCCATCATCCTCAACTGCCAACAGCTGCTTAAGGTTGATGGGAATTGTAGTCCCCAACAACTGGGTATGCATCAATTGACTACTCTGGACCTAAACCCCTTCAGAAGCAAGAGAGGTCTCCAGTGTATTGTACTGCATTGTGTTGGAGCCTCTCTAGGACCCAATGTGTTATAGAGTGTCCTATTTCAGTTAAGGAAAGTGAGACTATCATTAGTGAGGTGCAGGCTGAGGTGGAGTGAGTAGAGTTGTCTTTGAAAGCTGGATAGCCATGGGTTCTTTCCCTTGGCTTAACCCTATGAATGCCAGAGGGGTGCCTAACTCATTTGAAAGTAATATGTTGCAAACCACACTGGCACTCAAAAAGTTAATGTATTGAAGTGCCTTCAATAAAGATTGTTAACTTACTGCCCTAGTAACCAAACCTGAGTGACTGGACAGGAATAATTAAGACTGTGGCTTACAGTATTATTGTTCAACAGGAAAGACGAGCAGAACATGCCATCAGCGATCTCGCTAACAACCAGCTCTACATACTACAGCACATCAGCAGCAAAAGCCGAGCTCCTCATTAAGATGAAAGACATGCAAGAGCAACAGCACACAGCGGAGAGTTCAGAAGAGGAGCTAGACCATGATCTGTCAGAGAAAAAGGTAACCGTTCACAGAATGTAATGAGCTTATTACTGGGGGGCGGGTGAGACCCTACTGCATTGTTTCTCATTCTTAGTCCTTGGGATCAGCAGGTAAAGCTTTCAGGATTCCACTGCTTGATCACAGGTGAGTAGTCAGTGGCCCAGCCATTGTTAATGATCTGTCTCTGCTTAATCGGGAATGTCCTTAAACCTGGCCTGTTGGTTTATCCTAAGGATGGGAATTCGGAATTATATTTTATTAATGAAAAGATTGAGTCTGCACTGTCTTATTATTTTATATAAGAGAGAGAAACCATCATGCTTGCTTTCCTTAGATCTGGCAAACATGTAACTCTATGAACACATCTTTTTTCAGTCTCATAACTGTTACTGTGTTATGCTACCAGCAATGTGCTAGCTGTACATTTATAGCTATATTTTTTTATAATGTAATTACAAAGCTCTATTGAATCCACATACCAGCCACAGAAAAATGTATTTTTATTTATTTATTTTCTATTTGGAAATTGTTTTAACAGGAACAAAACACTGAAATTTCTTTTATTTTCAAGTATGTCCTGGAGAGCATTCACAATACAAAGTTGCACATTTACTCAATTCCCCACCAGCCACTCCTGTCAAAATCTCTGCATTTGTGTCAACGGCCAAGTTATTCACCCTCCCTCCTGTTTGTCATTCACATTCACCCTTCCTCCCATTTTGCTTCTCATATCCACCTCCCTCCCTTTTGCCTCTCACATACACCCTACCTTCCATTTTGCTTTTTACACCAACCTCCCTCCCCTTTGCCTCTCACATACACCCTCCCTCCCTTTTGCCTCTCACATACACCCTCCCTCCCATTCAACACTCACATCCACACGCCTGCTCCTTCATCTCTTTTGCATGTTTTCTTACCCGTACACTTCTACTGACAAACGGGGCCCCAACTTTTCTCCCCAATACACAACTGCCTCCTTCAGCTTTTAATCCCTTTCCTTTGCTACTCATCCACCCTCTGTCCATCCCAACCACCCTTTCACAATTCCCTCTTTCCATCCCACCCATGCTTTCATCATTCCGTCTTTCCATCCCTCCCAACCACCCTTTCACCATTCCCTCTTTCCATCCACCCACCCTTTCACCATTCCCTCTTTCCATCCCTCCCAACCACCCTTTCACCATTACCTCTTTCCATCCACTCACCCTTTCACCATTACCTCTTTCCATCCACTCACCCTTTCACCATTCCCTCTTTCCATCCCTCCCAACCACCCTTTCATTATTACCTCTTTCCATCCACCCATCCTTTCACCATTCCCTTCTTTCATCATTACTTGGTGACTGTTCAGTGATTTGAAGAAAAGCCAAACTGAAGCTGGGTGAAATAAGCTGGACAGTTAATAACATTTGTTCAGTACATTTCATCTTTAGTTAGTGCTGGATGTCATGTTCATGGAGGCAGAGATGACAGTTGATAGCAGTACCAAAGGACCTCAAATTCTGATCAGATGCATGGTAATATTAACCCTTGAATGGCCATAGATATGCTCAATGCATTACTTCAGATTGCATTGCACTTTTCTTGCAGTCTTCCTGGTTCCAGGGATGTCCTCAGAAAATATTCCAGGGGGCGGCAAAGCCATAATATGACTCTCTGGCCCGCCCACCAGCCTAGCCTTTGTGTGTGTGTGTGGGATGGGGGGGATAAGTGCCATCCCCTTGCCCCCCCCCCCCTCTTCCGGACGCCCTTGCCTGCTTCATTATGAAAAATTACCAGCTTTCATGCCTTCCTCCATAGTCATGACATCAAGGACTGATTGAAGATGGTTTCTCTTCAAGAAGGGGAAAATCCATATGGGTCATTAGGATTTTCTGGCCATAGAAAGAGAAGTGGGAAATTATTAATAGGAATTGTTAGTCAGGACAATAACACCTTTAGTACCTTAATGTACATTAACTCAATGAGGACCAGATGGGGGACAACACATTGCCAAGTACTATACGGAGTATTAAACACTCTGGGCTATATGCATAATGGCAAAGTGGAGCAATTCTGGAGAAAAGCTTATTTCACTGTCGTCCAATACAGGTCACTGGTACCATGGGATGTGTAGTCCCCTTTAATAGGCAGGAACAATTATGCAAATAATTTGCAAGGGGCGGAGCCTCCCCTCTTACTTAAGCCACCTTCTGGCCAGAGCCACCCATATTGATTTGTTCCTGGTGTGCTTGCACACCAGGCAGAGAACAGCTATGCTTCTTAGAGTTTTATTATTTTTTATTCAAATATGGAATACCACCATTAGGAGGGTGACCATGGCTGTGAATTGCCCTCTTCAAAGTGGCTGGTGCAGCTTCCAGGGATTTCTGTGGACCTATACCTGAAGAGGGGACAGCTTGTGTTAAGCAGCTCCCCTGTTGGGGAAATTACCTCTGGTTCTTTCCCTCCCTATCATGGTCACCTGAAGACAGAAGTCTGCGAGAAAGGTGAGTCACCCATTGAGTGCTGAAGGTCCACTTGTCCCCACAGTGTCCCTTTGATGGGCTTGTATTTGGGAGTTTTAATACACTCCAGCACTCATAGGGTGTTTTTATTGCATTATCACTATTTATGCAATTTCTGTGTTATTCTCTGAGTTTTGGAGCATTGGGTATTCATTTATTTATGTTTCTCATGTATTTCATGCTTGTTTGGGCACTTTTTAATGTTTTACTAAACTTTATTAAAAATGGTGTTCCGCGCCTTTAAGCGCGGCTTTTTCCCGCTCAGCAGCAGAGCTCCTTTACTCTCTATGGGAATTCACAGTTTGGGACATATCTCTGAAACCGCTTGTCACAGCAACTTCAGAGTGGGCTCATTTTAATGCTAGGCTCCTGCTCTATCATCCGGTTGGTGTTTTATTAATGTAGGGGGTTCAGGGGGGCTTCGGGCACTGTTTGGGGTACTTGCATAGGGAAAACTACATTTCCCATGAGCGCTTAGCTCGCGCTTGTTTCTGATTGGCTGTCATGACGGCCGCCATTTTGTGGTACTTTTCCAAGGCGAGTACACTACGCAGGGACCGAGCCTTCTCTCTCCTCACCAGATTAACCCTTCGCTGGCCAGATAAGTCCGTTTTTAGACCTTTTCTGGGGTGAAACTTTAATCTTTAACACTTTTCTGGGTGATAGTGTTTTTTGTGGGGTATATTGACGCTGTGAGCATGTCTACTTCACTGGAGCTAGGGGCTAGACCCAAGACTAAGGAGGCTGGGGGGTCTTCTACCCCCATGGCGTTTTGCTCCTCTTGCCACATTGGGCTGGATTGCGATAATGTGGGGGATCTATGCCCTAATTGTACTGATAAAGATAGCAACCCTGGGCTTCCCAGCCACGCTATTGAGCCATCTTGGGTGAGGGAGTTTAAAGCTGCCACTAGGGATCTCAGATCCACGCTTCAACTCTTTCCCTCTCAGGTACAGGGGGCTCTCCAGGTCTGGCAGACCCCCTCTACTATCAGGACCTCCCTGCCTAAGCCACAGGGAGCTCCTGATATCACCGATTCTTCTGAAGAAGAACTTTTACAGGATTCTGATGCTGAGGAACGTACTGTTATTGAATCTAACAGGTCCATTGGGGACCCCTATGAGTGTGACCCTGAAGTTTCGGCTGAGGGTCTGATCAGAGCGGTTCTGAATACGCTCAACCTTCCTCTGACTCAGGAATCCACTTATGATCCTACTGATGTTTTTCAGAAAAAGCCATCTAAACCTGTTGTTTGTTTTCCAACTAACCCTACTCTTGCCCGTCTGGTTTCTGAGGCATGGAAGAATCCTGATAGATCTTCCTCTGTCTCCAAAAAGTTTGCCAAACTTTACCTTTTTCCCGAAGCGGAGCTGGCAAAATGGGTTCATCCTCCCAAGGTGGATGCTCCTGTGTCTAGACTATCCAAATCTACTGCTTTGGCTGTCTCAGATGCCTCTGCCTTGCAGGACTGGACGGATAAGAAATTAGAGCTCTCTCTTAAATCTATTTTTGCCTCTATTGGCACTGCCATGCGCCCCACCTTTGCTGTGGCATGGGTTAATAGGGCTATTGCAGCCTGGACTGAACGACTGACTGAAGCGGTTCGCCAGGATGCGCCTGTATCTGAACAGTTGCAGCTTCTTGCTAATATCACTGAAGCTCAGAACTATGTTGCTGATGCTGCTTTTGATGCTGTGCGCATGATGGCGAGGGCCTCCACTTCTTCTGTGGTGGCTAGACGCGCTCTTTGGCTGAAAATTTGGTCTGCTGATACAGCCTCTAAGAAAGCCTTGCTTTCCTTGCCCTTTCAGGGGAATTTGCTCTTTGGCTCTGAGCTCAAAGAAATGATCAGTGAGGCTACTGGCGGTAAAAGTACTCTTCTACCCTCAGTCTTTAAGAAAAAGTTTCCAGCCAAACGCAATCGGTCCTTTCGTTCCTTTCAGACTGAGACACGCTCCTCGGCCCAAACGGGTCCTCCCACTACGCGCTCCTCCTCCAAGCCCAAACAGTCCTGGAGGCCCAAAGTTGCCTCCAAGGCCAAGACCTCCAAGACTGCTTCGGCATGACTCGCCGAACCCGGGTCCGCATCCGGCTGTAGGCGGTCGTCTCCGCATCTTTCGCCGGACTTGGGAGGAGTCAGTGGCGGACCCATGGGTTCTTCAGGTGGTGTCAGAGGGATACAGGATCCCTTTCTCTTCCCTTCCTCCTTTTCGGTTCCATTTTACTCGTCCTTCTCAGGAACCCTCAAAAAGGCGTCTGTTCGACGACGCTATTCAGGATCTCTTGGACAAAGAGGTCCTGGAGGCGGTTCCGCAGGGGGACACAGGTTCAGGATTTTATTCCAACCTGTTTGTGGTAGCCAAAAAGGACGGAGGAGCCCGTCCCATCTTGGATCTCAAAGATCTCAATGCCTATGTGGTGACTTCCCACTTCCGCCAGGAGTCCCTGCGCTCTGTGATTGCAGCAATGTCTCCAGGGGAGTTTCTTGCCTCCCTGGACCTTCAGGATGCTTATCTTCACATCCCTATTCATCCAGAGAGCAGGAAGTATCTCAGGATTGCCTGCCACAGGGGACACTTTCAATTTACAGCGCTCCCCTTTGGACTGACTACAGCTCCTCAAGTCTTCCAGCGGGTGCTGGGCTCCTTGATAGCGGTGCTCCATCAGGATGGGATCAGAGTGACACCCTACATGGATGATCTCCTACTGAAGGCCTCCTCAGCGGAGCTTCTCCACCAGCAGTTGCAGAGGTGCATGCACACCCTGAACCGTCACGGCTGGATCCTGAATCTGGACAAGTCGGACTTGATTCCTTCTCAGAGGCTTCTGTTCCTGGGTCTCCTGTTCGACACTCGCCAATGCATGGTGTTTCTTCCAGAGGACGTGGCTCACCAGATAGCCGTCAGAGTGGCTGGGATTCTGGACATGGACGAAATTCCAGTTCCGAAGTTGTCGTCCTTAGTGGGGAAGTTCATTTCCACGATCGAAGCAGTACCATTTGCCATGGCCCACTCCAGGGATCTTCAGAGATTTGTGATCCAGACGTGCAGGAATCATCCAGATCATCAACATCTGTCTGTTTCTCTTCCTCCTCATGTCGAGTCGAGTCTGCACTGGTGGTTAGATCTCTCTCATCTCTTGAAAGGGAAATCCTTTCTAGTTCCTCATTGGACCACAGTCACAACGGATGCCAGCCTTCGGGGCTGGGGTGCAGTCTGGGGTCGCTTCAGTGCTCAGGGGAAATGGGGTCTGGAGGAATCCATGCTCTCCATCAATGTTCTGGAACTTCGAGCTGTCCGGCTGGCCCTGAGGCACTGGGAGTCTCAATTGACCGGTCTTCCAGTCAGAGTAGAGTCCGACAACGCCACGGCGGTGGCTTACATCAACAGACAAGGCGGCACAAGAAGCGGTTCCGCCTGGTGGGAGGTCAAGGATATTTTGTCTTGGGCAGAAGATCACGTGCCTGTCATCTCTGCAGTTCATATTCCAGGCGTGGACAACGTCATGGCAGACTTCCTCAGTCGTCACACCGTCGACAGCGGAGAATGGGCTCTTCACCCAGAGGTGTTTCACATGCTCACTCAACGGTGGGGGATGCCTGTGGTGGATCTGATGGCTACCAGACACAACAGGAAGGTTCCGGTGTTTTGCTCCCGTCTGAGGGACTCCCTTGCTCTAGCGGTGGATGCCTTGTCGATCCCTTGGGACTTCTCCCTGGCTTACATCTTCCCCCCTCTTCCTCTATTGATCAGAGTTATTCAGAAGTTGAAGAGAGAACGTTGTCCTGTCATCCTGATTGCTCCAAACTGGCCTCGCCAGTCCTGGTTTCCGGAATTGATGGCCATGTCAGTGAAGGATCCAATCCCACTTCCAGCCCGTCCGGACCTGCTTCTTCAGGGGTATCTGTGGAAAGAGGATGTTCACTCTCTCCGTTTGATGGCATGGCGGTTGAATCCTCGATTCTAGCTAAGAAAGGCTTTTCTACTTCTGTGGTGTCGACGATGCTCAGTGCTCGTAAGCCTGTGTCTTCCAAGATCTATCATCGCATTTGGTCAACTTTCGTGGCATGGTGCTCTGTCAAGCAGTTGTCTCTTGACTTCCATCTTCCCACTGTCCTGGCCTTCTTGCAGGACGGTGTGGACAAGGGGCTCAGTCTGAGTTCCCTCAAAGTTCAGACCTCTGCCTTGTCTGTGTTTTTCCAGGAACGGATTGCCATCCTTCCTGATGTGAAAGTCTTCTTCCAAGGTGTGACTCATGTTTGACCTGCCTTCAAGAGTCCTGCTCCCCAGTGGGATCTCAATTTGGTGCTGGGAGTTCTTCAGCGACCACCGTTTGAATCCTTGGCTTCCATTCCATTACGTCTTGTGACTTGGAAGATGGCCTTCCTTTTGGCTATTGTGTCAGTACGCCGGGTGGCAGAGTTACCGGCCTTGTCTTGTAAACCTCCTTACCTGGTGTTCCACAAGGATAAGGCTGTGCTTCGCACTACCAAGGAATTCTTACCCAAGGTTGTGTCTGAGTTTCACATCAATCAGGAGATTGTGGTTCCCTCTTTCTGCCCTAATCCTTCATCTGACAAGGAAAGAGATCTCCATTTGTTGGATGTGGTGCGTTGCCTCAAGTTTTATGTTCACCGCACCGAATCTATCAGGAAGTCTGACGCTCTATTCGTCATTCCTGAGGGGCCTAGGGCAGGAAGACCGGCTTCCAAAGTTACCATTGCCTCTTGGATTAAGGCTACCATCCGTGAAGCCTATAAGTTGAGGAATAAGCATGTTCCCTTCAGGGTGACTGCCCATTCCACCAGATCTATTGGGGCCTCCTGGGCCTACAAGAATCAAGCTTCTGCTGATCAACTG
Source organism: Rhinophrynus dorsalis (assembly GCA_037306005.1). Lineage (NCBI taxonomy): Eukaryota > Metazoa > Chordata > Amphibia > Anura > Rhinophrynidae > Rhinophrynus > Rhinophrynus dorsalis. Next base: position 163,414,550 of record CM074719.1, on the reverse strand, counting down.
TGCAGAGCGGCCACTTGGTCCTCTGTGCACACTTTTTCAAAGCACTACCGAGTTGATGTACTGGCATCGGCTGATGCCAGCTTTGGAAGGAAGGTCCTGGAGGCAGTCTTGCCTGTGTAGGTCTTCCGCTCTGTGATCCTTAGTGCTTCCTTACTGTTGAGCCCGGTTGGCTCGTGTTCCGTGTGCTGTGTTAAGTTCAGGGATTGTTCCCTTGGTTGGTGTCCGTTGACACTTCCAGTTTGGGCTATGTTATCAACTGGTTAACAGTTCTAGTGACTTGGGCCTTGCGCCTGGTCCTTGCCTTACTTCCCGCCTCTGGATCAGCTCAATGTTTGTACATCCCATGGTACCAGTGACCTGTATTGGACGACAGTGAAAATAGGATTTTAGTCTTACCTGTTAAATCCTTTTCACTTAGTCCATACAGGTCACTGGTCTCCCACCCTGTCAAGGGACCAGTCTTGGCTCTCCTGTGGCATTCAGTGGGAGACCGTTCGGGCATGCTCACAGGAGTCTTTCTTTTTGCTTACCTGGGGTCAGTTTAGGGTCTCAAATCAATATGGGTGGCTCTGGCCAGAAGGTGGCTTAAGTAAGAGGGGAGGCTCCGCCCCTTGCAAATTATTTGCATAATTGTTCCTGCCTATTAAAGGGGACTACACATCCCATGGTACCAGTGACCTGTATGGACTAAGTGAAAAGGATTTAACAGGTAAGACTAAAATCCTATTATATTACTATAGATTTCTTGTTATATATGTGAGCCACAAGGGTACAAGATAAAATATGTAGAAATAAGTAGTGTAAGAGTTGACAAAAATATAATAAACATAGTAGTCATAGAGAATTTTAGGAGTGACATGTATTTAGATGTATACATAATACCACAAATACAATTTTGGGGATGTAGACACCCAGGCTTCTGGGATTTGTCACCCCTAGTGTAGTCATATAATGAAGTTTAAATTGGGTAGATATTCATTAAAGAAGATGCCTTTTGACCTAGAAATTTCAGATATAAGATGGAATTGTCTCTGAGATGCTTATGGTAGTTAATCAGGAGTAAATCAGTGGCCGCATGGTTATCAAAGGAAGTTCTCAGTGGGATCAGCAAAAGGGCTATTTCTTTGATGTTCCACTACAAATGTATTATTTATTTTTATCTTACTAAATGAGTAGCATTGAGGATTTTTTTCTAGTGGTAAAATTGTATTTTAGTGAGACATTTAAGTACTGTTCTTTAAAGCACAACTACCACCTCTAAGCAACTTTGTTTCTAATAATTCCCTGTATGGCCACTAGCTGCTTAGTAGTGCTAGTCGCCAGAATTAGTACCTGGTTATGGAGAAATATGCATTCATCCTCGGCTGACAGGCAAAACGGAGTGCGGACATCTTGCCCTAGTGACATCCGCGCATCTGTGCTGTCAGTCCCAGCCGGCTATAGGAGGCGTTGCTAGGAACCATTCGACTCCGGAAGGGACTGACAGGGCAGGCGCGCGGACGTCACTAGGGCAAGATGTCTGTGCTCCGTCCTGCCTGTCAGCTGAGGATGAATGCTTATTTCTTCATAACCAGGTAATAATTCTGGAGAGTAGCGTTATGAAGCAGCTAGTCGCCATATAGGGAATTATTAGAAACAAAGTTGCTTAGCGGTGGTAGTTCCGCTTTAAATTTCTAATAAACAGTTACAACAGGAATTATTTCATTAGCTGTAACTATTTATCACTCCTTCAATAAACCCCCATTTACAATTCACTTCAGATGAACAGTGTTGCATTTTAACAACACTTAAAGTAACAGTAATACCCCATAATAAAATGTTTCTTGTTTGTAGAGTTTAAAAAATAAATTATGTGGCACAAATCTTAGCTCTCAAACCTTTATGGTTTGAGAGATATTTGCATCTAAAGTTTCCCTTTTCCTGATGTCAGTTGTAAAGCTGACAGCAGGAGATTAGAGTCGTCTGACTCCAGGAGGCTCTTCAGCAGAGCCGAAATCGCATTATTTAAAAAGAACTACTTCATTTTAACTGTCTACAAAGTGTGCTTCCAAACCAGGCACACTTTGTAGACCGTTCCAATGAAGTAATTATTTTTAAATAATGTGATTTCAGCTCTGCTGAAGAGCTGACGGCTGGTCCCAGGACTGAGATCTCCTGCTGTCAGCAGAGTGCTGATGTCAGGAAAAGGGCATGGAGGGGGGGAACTTTACAAGCGAATATCTCTCAGACCGTAAAGGTTTGAGAGAGAGGATATGTGCCACATAAATTATTTTTTTAAAACGCTACAAAACATGAAACATTTTTTATGGTACATTAGTGTCCCTTTAAGATGTCTGTTTCACCTTCCTGCACTTTCCCTGCATTTTCCCTGCTACCTTATTGCTGGGAGATGTGGCAGAGACTAATAGCCATCCCACATGGGTATCAGCCAAACAGGATTGGCTGACATCCATTTGGACTGTCATTGATTGGGCTGTTGCAAAGCACAAGAGGTTATCATTCTGAATAAAGTCCCCCATTGTATATATTAGTCCCTAGTACTTTTACAATGGCAGCTTTGTTTTGAGAAGATCCTTGTGATACTTTACAATATCTTGACCTGAATTCACATAGCATATTTCCTGCAAACATTATATTGAAGTGTATAACTGGATGCCCTGGATTCCTGTGTGGCAGAATCACATGCATATTGGATTAAACTTGCAAATACTTGTGGGGAAACCAGTGTTCATTTAATATGAGCTATCAGTTTACTAATTTTTTTTATCCTAATTTGTGGTATGGAAAAATATATTGTCAGTATGCTTTCTTTAGTCTTTAAAATTCCTAGTTCAATTTCTTTTTTCCCAGTGCATATAAAACATTTTAACTCATCTATTTGAATTCTGGTATTCATCAACAACAAATGTATTTTAATTATGTGATCATATAGCACTGGTTATGTGCTTGACTGTACCATTAACAATTACAAGTTATTTTCAAAATCAAGTTCTCTTAAAAGGAATAGTAATGTTTCGTAATAAAAGCAGCTCTAATTAATCACCATAGTATTTGGACTTTGGAGAGTGTTATTTCAGTTCTGTCAGAGTTGTAGTTCTAGAGTAATTCAATGACAAAGTATCCCCCTCCTTCCCCTTTTACTGATGTAACACTGCTCAGCCAGAGCAGAAGGGAGGTGCCCAGGTAGACTGCAGAGAGGGACAATCTTCAATTAAGATAAGGGAAAAACCTGAAAAACTTGTCAAGGGGGGCAGGGCTTTCATTGTTCTCATAGGAAGAAGATTGTCCCCTGCTGTTATCTGTCTGGTCTATGGACTGCATTCCACATCTGAGAAGAGATGGCTTACACTAGGTAAAAGGGGCGGGAGGGGGAAACTGCTTGTGAATATCTCTCAAACCATAAAGTTTTGAGCGATAAGGCTTATATCGTTCTTCATGTTTTTTTAATGCCTACAAAATAAAAAAAAGATAAAGGAAGTATTACTATCCCTTTAAGGGGACAAGTCCTTTTTGATTAGAAGCAAAATGTACTTTTTTACTTATTTTAATACCACAGTTAAAGGGATAGTAATACTTCGTTTTACCTTTATTTTATTTTGTAGGCATTAAAAAAACATGAAGAACAATATAAGTCTAATCTCTCAAACCTTTATGGTTTAAGAGATATTCACAAGCAAAGTTTCCCCCTCCCGCCCCTTTTTCCTAGTGTAAGCCATCTCTTCTCAGATGTGAATCTGGTTGTAAGACCAGACAGATAACAGCAGGGGACAATCTTCTTTGTATGAAAACAATGAAAGCCCTGCCCCCTTTGACAAGCTTTTCAGCTTTTTCCCTTATCTTAACTGAAGATTGTCCCTCTCTGCAGTCTACCTGGGCACCTCCCTTCTGATCTGGCTGAACGGGGGGGGGGGGGGATACTTTGCTTGTGAATATCTCTTAAACCATAAAGGTTTGAGAGATAAGACTTATATCGTTCTTCATGTTTTTTTAATGCCTACAAAATAAAATAGAGATAAAACGAAGTATTACTATCCCTTTAAGAATTAATACATTGGCTAACACATATATTGGTCTTGCTAGTCTGTCATTTGTGAATTTATGTAGTTACATTTACATATTTGTGTGATTTGTATACAGACACGCAACACTGAGTAGTTATACATTTTGTACACAATTTAGTTGTTTACAGGGGGGGAAAAGACCTTACATTAACCCTTTGAGTGCCAGAGGGGTATACAACACATTGCAAAGCGTACCCCTCTGGCACTCAGAGAGTTAACTACTAACTTATTGTAAGGTGGCACTGAGCATGGATTAAAAATAAAAAGACTGGAGACAGCTGGTCTAGAAAGGAAATTATGGCACACTTTGGCACTGTAATTATGGTTGGAGATTATACTTTTCAGTTTAAAATTCCATTCAAGAGTTATGTAAGCCTTGTCACGACTAAGATAAAATATTTCAATGATTCTAGTTAGCATTCTTAATACCAAAATGTACAAAAGGAACCATATAATGCAATTCTTATAATTCCTTAGAGGCTGGAGACTGAGACCTCTTTGAGTTTCAAGGAGATAATATTTTTGCCCGCTGTATTGTTGGTATAAAATCTTTTTGGTGCTGCCTGCTGGTAAACAGGTCACTGTAAATTTATTGGAGCAACAGACTAACTATGGACCCTCATGAGCAGGGTGTGGCCTACAGGCCCATAATAGGGAACATTGCACTTTTATCTGTATACTGTTATCAAGTAAAGTAGGTGTTCTCACATGGGCTGCTAGTTTCCATCTGTGTTGTCAACTTCCATGCCAAGCATGCAGCTGATTGTGCTCTGTGAAGATACAGTGTTAGGCATTACATGCTATGTGGGTGCACGCTCAGTAAATCTCTATGCAATTTGCAGCCCCTGAGAAAAGAGCAATCTGTTCTCAATAGACTTTTACTGTGTAAAAAAAAAAAATTTCCCTATAATCCAGTGGTTCTCAAACTTTTGGCAGTGGTCTCACACAAAATCTCTGTGAAACCATAACAACCAGACCCATTAAACTTGTTGCATGCCAGAAGGGTGCACAATGCATTGTGTACCCATCTGACATTCAAAGGGTTAAGCTTATACATGCTAAAGAGATCTCCGGTGCATTGTGAAAACCACTTTAGCATCCAAGGGGTTAACGTTGTATCCATGTAAAATTGATCAGAATGCAAGTTTGTGCCTGTAACTAAATTATTAACCACTTAACTACCTTCCGATCCGAAACGTTAAGGACCATGGAGCTTTTTTTAGAGATTTGAATTCCGGGATGGCAGAGAGGCTTGCAGCCACTCCTCCATCCCAGAATGCTGTGACGTGGCAGGTGGGACCGTAGTGAGGGTCCTGGCATGTCAAGGGTCCTTAAGGGTTAATCTATATGTACAGCTAAACATTAACCCCTTATTATAAATTAAGAGAGCCACCTTTTCCTAGGGTCAAGTTTTCCTTTTATGTGTGCAACTAAAGTTATTCTTAAATGCAGTTTATGATTTGGGCTGTTGTTAAACAGGCAATCAGCCTATTTGAGATGATGTATTCTGCACAATATGTAAAGTCATATTTCCTATACTTTTTTGATTTCATCTATACCTATTAATTTACACTTTAATTTAGCCATGACACTTAGCTCCCTTTCAGTTAGGGACTGTGATAGCAGATATATTAGTACAATGTTGCAATCTCTCTGCAGGCTCTGAGGGAGCTGTGATGCTGTGGTACTTTCTTGTTCCAGGCACACCTAACACTCAGTGTGGAATTTTCAGGGCACCCCTAGCATTTTATAGATCAGTTGTCACGGAGTAATGAAGGGGACAAATACTTAAATGGATAGTAACACTTCGTTTTATCTTTATTTTATTTTGTAGGCATTAAAAAAACATGAAGAACGATATAAGTCTTATCTCTCAAACCTTTATGGTTTAAGAGATATTCACAAGCAAAGTATCCCCCCCCCCCCCCCCCGTTCAGCCAGATCAGAAGGGAGGTGCCCAGGTAGACTGCAGAGAGGGACAATCTTCAATTAAGATAAGGGAAAAAAGCTGAAAAACTTGTCAAGGGGGGAAGGGCTTTCATTGTTTTCATACAAAGAAGATTGTCCCCTGCTGTTATCGTCTGGTCTTATAACCAGATTCACATCTGAGAAGAGATGGCTTACACTAGGTAAAAGGGGCGTGAGGGGGAAACTTTGCTTGTGAATATCTCTTAAACCATAAAGGTTTGAGAGATAAGACTTAAATCGTTCTTCATGTTTTTTTAATGCCTACAAAATAAAATAAAGATAAAACGAAGTATTACTATCCCTTTAAATATGGAATTACTAGTTGAAGAGCCCGTGTACATGGGTCACAGTGCCAGCCGGTCTCGGGGCAGTCATGCACAGTAGAGACTGCCAGCGCCATGGCTGATACTTCGGAGTGCCCTGCTCCATATCAGCCGCGTCACGGGCAGTCTCTACTGCGCATTACTGCATTGTTACAAACTTTTTAGTGAATTATTATATAGGATGTTTGAGTCTCTCAATCACAATATCAAAACCAAACATATTCTGCTTACCGATGTCTGTAAATACACAATTGAATCTCAGCATTCACAATTTTCTCCAAGTCTTTATACAGAAGAAGGGGCATTCTACGTTGATGTACATGACACACTAAAGTGTTAGGGCACCCTGTTTGATACTCATTGTTGTAGAGACAAGCTTTTCTACAACAGTTCTCTGTCTGTTTTATATTGTATCTTTTTTACATTGTTGCACTCTGTCCTTTCACAGTTCCAGAAAGAAAGCTTTCATAAATCAAGATTCCATAGTTTCTTGCCTGTTTAAATGAAATTGCAAACGTTTGGGCAGTACGTTCACCCCAGCCCCACTCAGAAAATATCTTACTACATAAATCCATATGTTATCCTCAACACACTGTCAGCAGTATCCCCAGGGGAGCGCTTCACTGACTGGTCTTTAACTGTTCTTCAGATGCCTATTTTCAAATGGCAGCAAAGAAATTGTTTGAGAAATTTTTGACAGAGTGGATATCACGAGGATGTTTTTGACAGTGGTTTGAGACATGCCAATCTTCCTCACAAAAACAGTTGATTGAGGCTAAAGTTTCACGGAGATTTTGTGATAAATCTGTGTAGGAAGATGTGAAGTTTGTGACCAGCTGTAATGGTCAGTACTATCAAATAACCAATATCCTATATAATAATTCGCTATGATGTTTGTCAGAAGGCGTCATGCGCAGTAAAGACTGGTCCCAGGAAGATGCACAGAGAGGATTATGGTCCCCGCTTGGTCCCAGGAAGATGCGTAGAGAGGACTACGGTCCCCGCTTGGTCCCAGGAAGGTGTGCAGAGAGCACTACGGTCTGAATTCAGATCGTCTTGCTCCGTATTGGCTGCAGCGCATTCGGGCAGTCAGTACTGCGATTGACTGCAGCGCAGGCAGTGAGCAGAGAGGCTCTGGGCCCCAGCCGAGGCTGCTGGGTGGCACTGTGGTCCGTGTACATGGGATTTTAAACTAGTCATCCATAAATTCTTTGTCTACGTACCCTGTTTTATCACAGCTGTTGGAGCAGGGGATTAAATGTATAGGTAGGCAACCATGTACAGAGAACAATATGGTCTCAACATCTTTTACCAGCAATAGAAAAAGAGATGGTAATTGGAGAGCTTCTAGCTCCCTCCCTCCCTCTCCCAGTGTGATCTGGTGACAAAGTAAAACTTACTTCTTGAGGCTGCACTACAATATTGTTATGGTGTATCTGAAAAATATCCCTCTCTCCCATCTTCCCTGCAGGCAGCATGCTGGCATCTGCTGCCCGCTTCCTTCAATTGGCTTTCAGGACCTTGAGATCCTCACAGGGCAATACCATAGGAGGAAGGTCCTGAAAACTGATTAAAGGAAGCGGGCGGCAGATGCATGCGTGCCATCCGCAGGGAAGATGGGAGAGAGGGATCTTTTTCAGATACACCATAACAATATTGAATTCAGCCTCAAGAAGAAAGTTTTACTTTGTCACCGGATCGAACTGAGAGAGGGAGGGAGGGAGCTGGAAGCGCTAACTTTTTTTTTTAGTAAGGGGAAAACAAGGGTGTGTATTATACATAAAATTTAACTTTTAATAAATATATTAAAAAGGAATCTGTCTACAGTCTTACCAACAGCACACTCCCGCCAAGCAGTTTAAATAGAAAGACATGATTAGGCTTGCGTTTCAAGCTGGAATGCAGAGGCCTTCCGCAGGAGCTAGCATGTTTCTATAAATAAGAGATACATACTTTGCTCTATTCCTTCATTCTGAGTGTTGCCACTGCTTGGTTGCCATTGCCTGTTCTGCTGAGGGAAATCTTTGGCATTTTAACTCTCCATGGCTGATCCTGCGGTTCAGCGCTTCGGGTAGGATTGGTGGCATTCTCACCCCCCAGTCCCGGACAGCTTGTGGTGGCCCCGCAAGGTAAAATTTGATTTAATGATATGTGTATGCGGGATTGCTCTGTCCCGCTTTGCCTCCTCGCCAGCTGGCGTAAAAAAGACTATTGAGCAGGGAGGAAGTCCCTTCTTAAACATTTCACGCCAGCTAGTGGGGAGGACAGACCCATACATTTCTATTGGCCGTGAAAGGGGACACGGAAGAAAAACACTTTTATAACTGTTTGTAATATTCTATGACTTTGAAGTGACCAAGATTTCATTTCAAATTAAATAAAGATCTGAGTGCTGACTTGACCTTGAGTTTGGTTTTTCATCAGTATATAAGGAAATCTAGGATTAAGTGGTACTGAATTTGTTTAAAAGGAATGTCATTCAGGTATATCTGTATACTTTTTACATTTTACTTTGCTGTGTTCTGCTAATTAATATGTTTATAGTCTGATAAAGATAGAAACCCATTGGGGAATATTGTAAACAGAAGGGGCTGTGTTATGCAGACCCCAAACAGCTCTAGCTAGCAGGGAGTTGTAATGCAATGCAAAAGTCAGCTGCTCACATTCACAAACTTTATGACCCCACATAGAAACCTAGGGGCAAATTCACTAAGCAGTGATAAAGAGGTGATAAAGTGGAGATGACTTCTCCAGTGATATCACTTCTCAAAGTCCTATGTTATTCTATGGAGCCTATGCACTAAGATCTCCAAAATGTGAGAAATCTTAGTGCATAGGTTCCATAGAATACCATAGGAATTGGAGAAGTGAGACCACTGGAGTAATAATCCTCACTTTATCACACTTTAGTGAATGACACCCCCCCCCCCAGTCTTTGGCTTGACAAACTGTCACTAATGTCTCTTTGGGCTGCACACCCAGCCTAAAACAACTGAACTGTGAGAATTCAGATCTCTTGGTTCATTCTGTCTCACTGGACCAACAAAGTAGCACTAGGTAAGACCCACCTTCAGCCTCCCTGTTGATCTGGCTCAGCTCATAATGGACCTCTGGCTTCATTGGCAACCCCGTGCAACAGATCTGCTGATAGGGCACAATCCATATGATAGCTGACCTTTAAAGGAGAACAGTAACCCACACTTGCTTTTTTATCTCCAAAAAAACCTTATGGCCCTATGAATTTTACCAACATTCAATAGATAACATATTCAGTCAGTCCTGGATGTCATGTGTATGGAGGCAGACATAACAGTTCCTGGCTGTTTTGTCAAACTGAAGCAGGCAGAGTGCATGAGCCTACTTAACACTTTATGGGTCACAGGGTGTCCATTATATTGCTAAGGGATCTGTTGGTCCCCAATCTGATCCTTACAGAGATAATATTACCATCTACAGTAAGCAGAATCCGTGTTCTGTGGTCATGATAGCAGCTGTCATGTCCGCTTCCACAGATAAGACATCCAGGACTGACTGATGATAATACCTCTTGGACCAATGAACCAGGGCAAAAAAATCATAGGAGCCGTTAGGATTTTCTGGCCATAATATAGTATGTTGATAGTAATTATTAGGAATTGTTCTCTTTCAAAAGCAAATTGTTTTAACCCTTTGAGTGCGAGAGGGGTACGCAACGCATTGCAGAGCAATGCAATGTGTGTCTCTCTGGCACTCAAAGGGTCAATTATTTTTTGTGAAGCAGCAAGTGTAACCTTTTGGCTATGTAGTCAAAGTTCCTAGCATGCAAGGCAGTTATTAAAAAAAGATTCTTGTATCAGGGTTTTATACATTTGCTAATGTGCCAGTAGATAAGACAATTCCAAGTTTAACACGGTTATGGAGAGGTTATGTACCAGTAAAGGGAACACCTGTTCAACTATTTACTTTTCTTTACTGTGACTGTGTTGGAGACTTTCCAAGCGCGAGATGTTCAAAAAGTCGTCATAATGAAAAGTTTGTCGGATCACGAGTTGGTGGTAAAAGAAGGACCATATTTTCAGATGTAAATCTGTCACGTTTGAAAATTCATCTAATGAATTAAAAATGACGGTAAGAAGATCTCATTGAACATTGCCGTTAAAAATTCTGATCTTAAAAATTGTCTTTGATTTTGTCTTTGAAACAAAAGTTTTCAAAGAAACAAAGACTTTTTTTGTCTTTAAAACTAAACTTTTCAAAGAAACAAAGACTTTTCTTTGTCTTTGAAACGAAAAATTGCTTCTCAGTACTTTCATTTTTCTTCTCCAAGTTTAGACCTTTTTCATTATGTCGGGAAAAAATTACATTAATCGGAAAAAAAAAATGTCGGTCAAACGAATATTTTTTTCTGAAAATACCTTACATTATGACGGAGGATTAAACCACACCCACTTTTAAGATGGCTTTTTCCCTTTGACGGAGATGGTGGAATTGGATACAAAAAATTACGGAAACATGTCTGAGAAATGACAGATCGTGGTGTAAGAAAACTTTTTTATTCTGATTACAGACAATTTCGGTTACCTCCACTTTCTGAACATCTCACCCCAAGAGTTCAAACAGTTAAACTTGAATCATTGGGAATTTTCATTTATCCCCTAGGTGCGATTGGTATTCAACAGACTTTCTCCATTTTGGAGGGGTATGCGACACACTGTGATACTCCTCTGGCACTCAAAGGGTTATAATGAATACAACCCATAATTGCTATTCATAAAGATGGTGATCTTAACCCCCTGGGTGCTAGAGAGGTCTTTGCATTTTTTTAATGTATTGAAGACTTCTCTACCTTCCAATGGGTTAATGTTACTAATTTTGTGGTTTATTTTAGCCCAGAATTTTGTGATCTTGCTTTTTAATTTACGTGGTTTTTATAAATGAAACTAGTCTATCGCTTCATATATTAGACTATTAAAGGAAAACTATCAAATAACAAGAAAAATACATGTTTTCAAGGCTTCTCCTGGTAAAAAAAACAACAGTATCTGCTAGGAGGTGCCTTATATAAAGGTTATTACAGAGCACATCCTTATTTTTTTGTGTGTGTGCAGTGCATAGCTGGGAAGTCTCCGGATTTGCCCCAGAGACACCGATTTTTGGTGGTAATCACCGTGTCTCCGGGGCACAGGCTAATTCTCCAGATGTGGGGAGTTTCTAATGAAACTCTGCCCACTTCTGCTCCTTCCCCAGCCTATTCCTCAAAGTTTTTTTATGTTTTCTAAGTCCCACCCCCACTCACAATTAAGCCCCACCCCTTTTGAAGCAAATTGTGTCATTTATCTCCCCCAGCTCGACCACAGGACTCCCCTCTCCGGGGAGTTCACCAGAAAAAGTTCCCAGGTATGGTGCAGTGTTTTTGGCCTGTCCTTTTTATACTGTTGCTGGCTGTGGATATCTTTTGTCACCGACAGTATCTCGCCATAGACATCAGTTGCACCACCATAAAATGAACAGCCTCTTTCCCCCAAAAACACACACATACGCACAGTGGAAAAAGGGCACTTAACAAAGGACAAAGTGCCTGGGTGCTACTGTAAGGCTGAAGACTGTATGTATGTGATAGAACAAAAGCACTCACACTGCTTAAAATTTAAAAAAATATTATAAATTTCTTGTCAAAATTTCTGTCAGATTTACTGAGGAAGGTCAATAAATCTAACTGAAGCAGTGAAATTAAAGCCATAATATATATATATATTTTTCTATTTTAAGCTTTGTGAACATCCCACTTAGTGTATACCAGTGGTTCTCAACTAGAATGGTGCCGGCATCCACTTAGGGTGCCACTTCTTTTTATAATGACTTTGACAAAAATAGGAATGGTGAGTTTCAGTTGTGTATTTACTGAAATGTTTATGCACAACATGTTTGTTTTTGTTATTCTGATTGAGAAACCTAAAAATAATTATATATTTATGTACTTGTACCATTCTTTACTCATTGCCAATTGATCTATAATATGTTAGGAGTATGTTATAATATCTATAATATGTTAGGAGTGCCTCAAAAATTCTAGACTGATTGGTAGGGGTGCCTGGAGCAAACTATGGTTGAGAACCACTGGTGTATAAATGTACAGGCTGATTACATATATATATATATATATATATATATATATATATATATATATATATATACCTGACTTATAATTTGAAGTCCTTTGCTACTAACCAGATCTGAAAAGTTACTCGCCCCAGCAAGCCAGAACATACCCACCAGGGCAGAATTTCTACTCGCCAGGGCTGAATATGTGGATTGTTAATTCCAACTTGTAATTTTTCTTTTGCTTACCACAGAGCAATTCATACATTTGTGTTATTCTCCACTCAAAGGGTTATGTGAGGAGCCTAAAAAGTTCATTTTGCTTGAAGCTTTTGATACTGTTATTTTCTTTAAAGATATTTTATGCATGCCTGAGCTGACTTACTGAGGTTTGGCTGAACCTTGTAAATAAGGATCTCTTTTTATATTTCAACCATCATGTTAAATAACATGTGGCAATAATAAATATACTGCAGTCTTCTCTATATCTTCAATAAAATTAAAGGAGGAGGACTCAGTATTATTTGTTTTGGCAATGTTTGTACATAGCAAAGTTCAGATTACTGTTAAGTGTGCTTGCCAGAGTTCTTCTAATGTTTTATACCCTGTTTTCTGGCAATTTACAATATATATTATCTAGTAAAACACTGTGATTTCTGTAGCAGATCCTGTACTTTTCAGATTAGCTCCTTAATAAGGACCAGAGGAGTGTGCTTTACAAGGCATTAAATCCCTGTGAAATCCTACTAAACATCTTGTAACGGTCTGGATGCCCAAGATGTCTCGATCAAACTGTTTTACCCATTAGATGCCTCTAAACCATTACTTCACTATATGGTGAAGACCTCTGTAGCATCTCAAATGTATTGGAATGCTAATTCGTACTGATGACTAAATTATTAGACTAACATTTAAATGGATAGTAATGTAAAAAAAAAATCTATATAGGTTTGTTCAGTTGCATTTTTTATAATATACTAGCTGAAGAGCCCGTTACACGGGCCACAGTGCCACTGCCAGCCGGTCACGGGGCATTCATGCGCAGTAGAGACTGCTGCGCCATGGCTGATACAGAGCAGGATGCTCCTTCCGAGCGTCCAGCTCTGTATCAGCCACAGGCAGCCTCTACCAAGCATGACTGCAGCACGCGCATCAGTCTCTACTGCACATGACTGAGGCGTTACACACGTTTTAGCAAATTATTATATAGGATAGCATATTTTTAAATTGCTTTACCTTTATATTCTTCTTGAAAATAGAGTTAGGTTTACCTGTCCTGCCCCTTTACCTTGTGTCATGCAGAGTTCCCTATGATCTGAAAGCCTGTCCGGACAGATCGCAACGAGGGACAATATTGTTTTAGTATAAAAAACCCTGCCTCCTAAATCAAGGGGTCAGAGTGTTCCTTGTACTGACACACACAATATTGTCCCTCGTTGTGATCCATTCGGTCAATCGAGCAGCTTTCAGATCTGAGGGAACTCTTTATAACGTGATGGAAAGGGGGGGGGCTTTTAACTTGATTTTCAAGAAGAATATGAAAGTAAAAAGATTTAAAGCGGAACTTTCATCCACTATAAAGTCATCCTGCTATAATTAAGCAGGTAGTGACTAGTTTTAGAATATATCTATTACCTCTGAAATGTAGGCCATTCTAAAGAAATCAATCATTGTATGAAACCAGAACCCAGTTATAGTGCAGACATCTTGTCTGCACGCCTGCCCTGTCAGTCCCGGTCTCCTGTACGAAGCATTGCAGCGCACCACATGGTAACTGGAAGGACTGATGGCGCATAGACTGCGCTAACCCAACCGTCAGTCTCCTACAATGATGGATTTCTTTATAAAGGCTTATATTTCAGAGGTAATAGATATATTCTAAAGCTAGTTTCTTCTACCTGCTTAATTATAGCAGGGCGACTTTATAGTGGATGAAAGTTCCGCTTTAAAAAGATGTTATACATTATAAAAAATAAAACCAAATAATCCTATATATACATACATACACACATATATATATATATATATATATATATATATATATATATACATACACACACACATATACATACACATACATATACACGCACATATACATACACATACACATGCATACATACATACATACACACACGTGTTTGTATATGTGCATGTGTATATATGTGTGTGTGTGTATGTATGTATGTATATATGTATATATATATATATATATATATATATATGTATGTATGTATATATGTATGTATAGGGGTGTATGTTTGTATGTGTGTGTGTGTATGTATGTACACATATGGGCGCATGTTGTATATAGGCCTTCATGCACATGCTGGATTGTTGGATGGCAATTCTAGCACTCCTAACATGTGCAAACTTTTTTTAATTCTCCCCAATCCATTATCTGCTGTTATGTTTTCTTAAACCTACACACAGCCAAACCTTGAATTTTATGTATCACTGTGAATTCTGTGTCCTTTTAGTCAGAAATGCTTTAGACTTGAGAAAGGGAGGTTCTCCCGAAAGCTTGTCAATCCAAAATTCTGTTAGTCCAATAAAAAAGGTATTACAAGATACTTATTTTGTTTGTTATCTTATATATATATATATATATATTTTTTTTTTTTTTTTTTTTTCTTAACATCACTTTAACAGGTAATTTCTAGGTAATTTCATATGATTATTATTTAGTTTTTCTTTGGTGGTGTTATAATTATATAATTATAATAAGACAGATGTAACAAATAACAATTTGTGATGTTTGTTACCTTGTTCACGATTACTTAAAGTGGGCCTATCACCTTAAGACAAGTGTAGTTTGTTTAAAAATCTGCCTTTATTTTGTACTAGCCATTTTTGAAAAATCAGACTTTACATTTTGATAGCAAATGTGGCACTTTATGCTATTCCCTGTGAAAATGCAAATTAGTTATTTCCAAGGCCAAATTATCACTTGCTGTCCTATTTGAACCAAACACGGTGTGTGGGCTCTGCCATGATTCATTCAAACTAGAGTGTAGGAGAATATTGGCAATGTACAGAAACAAGCATGGAGTAGCAGGCAACGCCACAAACAAATAAAGGTTTATTTTGGAAAAAAGATTTATTTTGCAAACATCTTTCAAGGTGACAGGTCCACTTTAAGACTAAATTTGGCTAAGTAACAATCATTCTATAATTGTATCTGATTACTTTTTTATTACAGTAATGGAAATTATGTTGCTTATCTAACAAACACAGATGCAATGTTTCTCACCCTTCCCTCCACCACTAATTGTGCCCTCTGGAGATTTTTGTAGTATTTCAGGGAACCCAGGGGAACCACAGAACTACTGGAGTAGAGCATGTAAATATAATCAGAATTTAGTAAAATGTTTCCATATTTTTGTCTTCCAGCAAGAGCTGATAGACAGCATCAGCAAGAAGCTGCAGGTCCTACGGGAAGCTAAGGAAACCCTCTTAGAAGACATCCAGTGTAACAATGCTTTGGGTGAAGAAGTCGAAGTCATTGTGAAAGAGGTCTGCAAACCAAATGAATTTGACAAGTTCAGAATGTTCATTGGTGACCTTGAGAAAATAGTCAACCTTCTGTTGTCACTTTCTGGTCGACTTGCTCGAGTGGAAAACGCTCTTAATAACTTGGATGAAACCGTTTCTCCTGAAGAAAGGGTAAGAGAAAATATTTAGTTGCATTGGCTCAGCTAAAAATGTATATGCTGGGAGTCTTTTTATACCATTATTTTCTGTAAAATATTTTATGCTTGTCTGAACTGACTTATTGAGGTTTGGCTGAACCTTGTAAATACGGAGCCCCTTTATATGTTTCAAGCATCATGTTAAGTAACATGTGGCACTAATAAATACAGAGTAGTCTTCTCTATATCTACAATACATTTAAAAAGAGGAGGATTCAGTATTATTGTACATTGTCACCTTCTTTTTAAGGAATGAGCCAGGAATGTGTGGCAATATACTGAATATAGAGTGATCTGCCTCATCTATTTTGACCTTTTGCTGTCATCCCCGTAATGCAGATTGTCAGCCAATTATTCTTCTTGGATGAATTTTGTGAACAGCAGAAAATAATGAAAAAAATGCATCTTGGCACTTAGCCATAGTATAGTTTTATGCAGTTATCACGAATGAGCCCTGAAGTAAAGTGTCTTTATGATCTAAAATGAAGTCCATAAGCATAAATATCATGTGTTCCTAACCACTATTTGTGAACATTATTTTGTACATGCATAATGCATGCTTTTCCTATAGATATGTAGGCAACTGTTCATGCCCATTTGACCCATTTTCTATGCATGTTCCTAGTTAGTGATGAGTGCAGTATATGGCATAGTTAAGATGATTGAGGCTAACTAATAAATAGAAGATAAGTATCTGTGAACTTAAAATTGAAGGGGTTCTAATGTCAAAACAATTACATGTGGCTTTCTATAGGAACCAACCTATATCCTAGGACCAAGCTCAGCAATCTCAGAACCTAGTTTCCAGTATGGCATATCCAAATTGTATAATTGTCTGCAATCCTGTTATTCAGTAAAGAAAAATACTTTGCTCTCTGCATTTTTTGTTTGAATTTGTATACTGACTTTTAAATTCTATATGTTGTCCCCAAACTCAGCAGGGCTAGATTTATCAAAGATCCACTCATAGGCACATGCTGTGCCACTTCAAAAACCTTACCTAGGTGCAAATATGTGATGTCCTTAACTTGCAAGTGCTTCTTGGTACAAGGCTAATGGAAAATCCAGCCCTGGAACCCCATCCCAATACTATGATTTTACTGTTCCTATTAGTTAAAGGGGATGATTCATCTAAAAAAAAATTGCCCATAGGTTTGGTTACTAAAGTTTTATTAGGGAAGCTGTTTTTTTTTTTTTGTTTTTTTGTTTTTTTTAATGTAACTAGTTTTGCAGATATTTACTGTGCGGTGCATTTCCGCATAATGTGCACAGCACAGCTTGTCTTCTCCTCCCTCCCATCTGCCCCAGGGAGCACATTCATGGGAATTCAAAGGGAAGTGTGAACGCGCTTCCTGGGGTAGCTGGGAGGGAGGTGGGAGGAGAATTAGGCGGTCAGATAGAGCTGTGTTGGTCAGCATAATGCAGTACGCTGATTCTTCAGCACAGCTCTATCTGACCTAAAAGTAGAATATCTGCAAAACTAGTTACATAAAAAAAAAAAAAAAAAACAGCTTCCCTATTAATACTTTAGTGACCAAACCTATGGGCAATTTTTTTTAGGTGATACATCCCCTTTAAACCATTTATCCATGTTATATCAGTAAGGTTTCTGATTTCATACCCTAGCAGTTAGTACAAATCTATAATGTCTTTTACACTTTTATTTATTTGACACTGAGGCCCCATGAGGGGTCTCCTCCAACACAACTATTAACTAGTCTTTAACCAGCCAATGCATCTTGAGAGCCACATGTTGCCTACTCCTTGGTGGTTATATACTATACTATAATACATTGAGAGAGAGGTGATGTACACAAAGAGAAATCCGCTCAGTTCTTATGTTATTCTGTGGAAAGATCTTAGTGTATAGGCACCATAAAATAACAGAGATTGGAAACATTTCTCTAAATGGAGAGATTCTCATGTTAGTCTCACATTGGGGCAGCTCTGTCTGGTGTAAAGACCGCATTCATGACTGAAACAATTTTCAGCTGCTCCAACCAGACTTAGAGCAAAAATAGTGGTAGCAAGTCATCTTCCACCAGACAATTCTCTTACAATGGCAACCGTTCACTCCAAAAAGAAGTCTACAATTTAATTGTTTGGGTGCCATATACAACTTAGAATTCCCATTAGCTCAACAATATACAAATGCACAATAAAAGAAATAAACTCGATAATAAAACAATGGAGACTAGTAGAGTTAAAATTATACATTTATTGGCTGAGTCAGGCATTTTTACTCTACTAGTCTTCTGCATTTTCAGTGGCTAACACGGTACTATTCTTTACCCATTTTAAAAACAATACATCCTTTATTATTTCACAATATAATAGCGATGGTGGCATTCACTGCATATTTGTACCCACTTGCTTGAATCTCTCCTGATTAATTGTTCAAGTTACACATCAAGGTACTTTTAACTTTTTATATTATGATATAATAAAGGATGCATTGTTTTTAAAGAGTCTGCATTATTATCTGGAATTTATCATGCCGTTACACTTTCTTTTATTGTACATTTGTTAAGTTAAGATTCATCATCTCAAAATATTTACAGTTTTGGTAAAATGTTCCACTACTGTTTTGTGTCTGTTAATGAAATAACAAGCTTAACAATGACTGAAGGTTCATCATTGAGATAGAAGAGCAGTGTATTTAAAATTAACTCCAAAATTCAAATGCAGTCATTCATGGATAGCCTTTCACATTCATGAATGATCAATAGTATTTCCATGTAAAGTGAGGGAACTATACTAATAGTAATCCATTAGTATAAACTGATTCTCAACTACAGTCCTTGGGGCACACCAGCAGGTGAAATTTTCAAGATATTCTTAGTTAAGCATAGGCAACTCAGTCAGAATAACTGAGCCACTGATTAGTGATTTTTAATTAAAGGGAAACTATCAAGCTATCTAAAGTCCACCCTGCCTAATTAGGCATCTAGCGATAAGCTTCACAATCAAACTGTTATGCAGAATGAAGATGGTGTTAGAAATCCTTCCTCAGCCAACAATGAAGGCCAGGCATCTGCTTTCCTGTGCCGTAAGTCCCTTTCCTGTACCTTAAGGTACCATGCAACTCATCCTAGAGTAGACCGGGACTGATGGCACAGGAGCGCAGATGTCTGTAAGCAAAGATGTTTG
This sequence comes from Rhinophrynus dorsalis, assembly GCA_037306005.1. Taxonomy (NCBI): domain Eukaryota; kingdom Metazoa; phylum Chordata; class Amphibia; order Anura; family Rhinophrynidae; genus Rhinophrynus; species Rhinophrynus dorsalis. The sequence goes on along the minus strand of CM074719.1, from coordinate 163,395,281 downwards.
TGCTGTTTCCTGGCTGTCCGTGTCAGCAGCAGTAGGATTTTTGACTAATGCAGCCTTTGTTCTACCTAACAGTTTGATTGTTTGACTGGTATACAGTGAGGGAGTCCAAACCTGACTTCATGTATTGTATTCTGGTCAGAATTTAAAAATATTCCTTGTAGAGCCTACACGTCTTAGTCAAAATAAAGGAGCCTCTAGTTAACTCACCTGTGCCTAATCATAGAGAACTTTAACTGCAGTCCTGTATACTGCCTTTGAAAACAAGTTTGAACAACCCTGATATACAATTAATTTGTTGCTGACCACAGTGGTAGCCCATATATGTACAATTACATTACCTAAATTAGTGTATCCTTATCAGCATTGATATGAGCTGTATTTGTTATCTATGTCATTTTTATTTAAATTTGTTATTAAAGTAGTTGAGCTGTGTTTCTGTTTTTTCCAGCGGACGTTGGTGGAGAAAAGGAAGCTTCTCACAAGACAGCATGAAGATGCAAAAGAATTAAAAGAGAACTTAGACCGCCGAGAACGCACAGTTTATGACATTTTGGCAAGTTACCTTAATGAGGAGAACCTAGCAGACTATGAGCACTTTGTGAAGATGAAGTCAGCACTCATTCTTGAGCAACGGGAGCTTGAAGACAAAATTAAACTTGGGGAGGAGCAACTCAAATGCTTGACTGACAGCCTTCCACTTGATCACATTAAGTAGTACACGGCATAGCCAATCGTGGACTTCTTACCCTGCCTTTCATTGTATGATTCCATTTTACACATGCAAATGAGTAGCATTATTCATGTTTGTGAACATCACAGGAAATGAGAAAACTAATCTCTTGCAGCACATTTTGGTTTGATTGGATGACATATTTAATTTTTTTTTTAAAAAAATGTTTTATTGTACAGTTTTTTTCATTGTTTTAGCTTCTTAGACTCTGCTGATAGAAATTGAAATTTAAATGTAAACTTGAATCCTTTGGATGCAGGAGACATCTCCAGTGCGTTGCTTTGCAAAGCATTGGAGGTGTCGCTAGCAGCTGAGGGGTTGAATTCCTTTGTATTGTGAGCTCTGTTACAATACTGCATGTAGTAAGGATCTTTCTGATGCTCCTGATCCTTTTACCTACCTAATAGAACATGTTAAGAAACCAGTAAGAAGCAAATAAGACAACAGTACTTGTGATCTCATTGAGATGTGGTATATGCAACATTTAAATACAGAATAGTTATCATGAGGTTATTTTACTCAAGTATAATTTTCCTTCTCTAATAACATCCCACTGCCGTTATGTATGGGGATTTTATTTATCAGTCTGAAAATCTGCTGTTTCCTCAACTTCACGTGTCGTAAAGTAATAAACAATGCAAACTGTTCAGTGTTTTGAAACGGTTTCATTTTATTTCCTAACTTGAAGTGTTTTAACTATTTAACCTTGGTTTTAGGAAACAGCCTGTTAAGGGGCAATGCTTTCTACATTGGCTAGATTCATACAGGTGTTTTGGCTTTGTTGCATTGCAGTGTGATTTAAGCCCCTGTTTCAAATGTCTGTACATAATATCTGCTTTCCCCTTTTGATGCTGTCACTGGGGAGTATTCAGATGGTGGAGCTGATAGCGGCCCACAAGATTGTGTCACGATTCCCCAGAGATATTCAGGAGTCAGTATGGTATAGTAAAATGCAATTTATTAAAATATAAGTAAGGTAGTACACAATAGTAATATAACAAGAACAAGCAGAGGGTACTAAGCCAGCAAGCACTGCTATCAGAAATATTAGGCTGCCCAGATTGGCCTCAGCCACTGGTAGTCTCTGCTGGAACCAGGAGCAGGAACTGGAAACACAGGATCTTGATCCAATGTAGTGTGGAGCTACCTGACTCATGCCTGCAGTCAATAATGTAGTAGAGGATACCTGACTCACCTGCAGTCAGTATGGAGAAAGCGGAAGCTTGACCCACGCCTGCAGTCAATAAGTAGCTAGTCTACTAGAGCCCCAGGTCCGCACCAGATTGGGTGTCTGCTAGCTACAGGGGAATAACAAGAGGATAGTCAGACAGAGCCACAGGAGAGCACCAGAGAGGGTAGTCAGACAAGACAGGTCATACACAGTTCAGGTAGTCAGCCAGAACCACAGGTCTGCGCCAGATTGGGTGTCCACTATAAGGATAAGGCAGGAGACTACTCAGACAGAGCCACAGGTCAGCACCAGATTGGATGGTCAGACATGCCATTTCATACACAGATCCCAAGGACACAGAACTGCTTTGTACAACAACACAAGGGCAACTGACTCAGGACTCAGACTGCCCTTTAAACCCATCCTCAGGAAGTAGGTAGGAAGAGCAGGCTTAGAGGAAGGAAGTAGGTAGGAGGAGACTACAGAAAGCATGGCATAAAACAGAGGCCTGCTAAACTCTGAAGCCTCGCGCCTGCAGATGACGGCTCTGATGCGTCCAACCGCTGCCATCTTCCTGCGTCATTTGTGCGGCATGAACGGCCGCTGAAACTAAGGTAAGCTGTGACAGATTGTCATACAAATCATATTGGATGACACCCATGTGGACCAACCATTGATTGCATCGATGAATTCAGTAACATATCAGTCCAGTCATCCATGTGAATGCTGCACTCTATCAACAAAAAATCAGTGGGCAGTACTTGTGAGTTCATTAAGATATGGGATATTCAAGATTTTAATACAGAAGAGTTAAGATCTTTAATTTCTTCATCGGAATGGTCCACAACGTGTGCTTGCAAGCCAGGCACACATTGTAGACCATACCGATGAAGTAATTATACCTAGATATCTAGATGACAGCGCTCCTGAAGGGCCGCCGTCAGTCGGGCGACCGGATTCTGCCTCTGACAGCTTTACAGTTCGTCAGGCAGAAAGGGGAGGGAATGGAGGACTTTATTTTCTTATTTCTCTCAAACCATAACAGTTTGAGAGAAAGGATTAAGCACATTGAATGTTTTTTTACTGCAGCTACGATTTAGGATATACTTTTTATGGGACTATACTATCCCTTTAAAGGGATAGTAATGGTTAATGTTAAGTTGATTTAATATTGTAGACATTAAAAAAAGGTTAACATCGATGTAAATCTTATCTCAAACCTTTATGGTTTGAGAGATATAAAGTTACCTTTTGCTGGCTGTTTCACTCAAGTCTGCCATCTAGATGACGGCTGCAGATTCCGATCATTTGACCAGACACAGGCTCTTCAGCAGAGCTAAAATCATGCTATTTAGAAATAAATACTTCATTGGAATGGTCAACAAAGTGTGCTTGCAAACCAGGCACACTTTGTAGACCTTTCTAAATGAAGTTTTTGTTTTTTTATATCGTTTTATCTGTGCTGCTGAAGAGTCACATCTGGTCAAACGACCAGAATCTACTTCTGAGAGCTTTACAGCTCGTCAAGCAGAAATGGGAGGGACCAGAGAACTTTATTTTCCTATATCTCTCAAACCATATCGGCTTGAGAGATACGAATAAGTGCAAGTACTCTCTTTTAATTGTATCTACCATATAGGTAATGCTTTTTTCTGACATTACTATCCCTTTAAACTTTATTTAGTATTGTAGGCATTAAAAAATATTAAGAACTCGGTAAGTCTTATCTCTCTAAACTCTATGGTTTGAGAGATATTCGCAACTAAAGTTCCCTCTTCCTGGCTGTTTCAGTCAAGTCTGCCATCTAGCTGACAGACTTGGATTCTGTTCCGGAGACTGGCCGACGTCTCTTCAGTAGAGCTGAGATCGCAATCTATAAAAATGTATTTTTTAAGAGGTAGACTCTTCAGTTCCTATGTTATTCAATCAAATCTATGACTAAGAATTCTCTGACTGTCCCTTTAATCACAGATGGGTAATCAGTGGCTTAGTTACTTTGATTTCTTGTTCTTAATTAGACAGATACAGAAAATCTGAACTGTTGGTGTTCTCAGAGGACTTGAAATGAGAATCACTTAGGGCGAAATGTTCAGAAAGTGGTTGTAACTGAAATTGTCTGTAATCAGAATTAAAAAGTTCTTATGCCATGGTCCATCAGTTCTCAGACATGTTTCCGTCATTTTTTGCATCCAATTTCCCTATCTCCGTCAAAGGGAAAAAGTTGTCCTAAAAGTGGGTGTGGTTTAATCTACAGTCATATTGTAAAGTGTTTTCATTAAAAAAATTTGCTTCAACCTCACTTTTTTTCTGATTAACATCATTTTTCTCTACTAAAATAAAAATGGTCTAAACTTGGAAAAGACAAATTAAAGTCCTGTTAGCAGAAGGGAGAAGTAATTTGTCCTTTCAAAGACAAAAAATGTCTGTTTCTTTTCAAAGACAAAATCAAAGACCTTTTTAACATCAGAATTTTTGAGGGCAATGTTCATCACACTCTTCTTACCGTCATTTTTAAGTCTTTAGACAAATTTTCAAACGTGACCTAGTTACTTCCGAAAATGTTGCCCTACTTTTACCACCAATGTATGATCTGACAATTTTTTCATTATGACAGCTTTTTGAACATCTCGCCCTTAGTGTATAGTCACCAAAGTATGAAAAATAGAAATTGTAGAGTTTATCTCATTCGGGAATTTATCTCACTTTTTCGCTCAACCGCACAAGAATATTTCAGTAGTGAATCAACTGCACAAAAGAGATAAACATATGAAAATTCCCAATCTTTCCACTTAGTTTAACAGGACTTTTATCCCCTTGTATGCTAGTGGTCCCCAAGGCATTGCAACAAGACCTTTTTAACATTCAAAGGGTTAATGGCCTCATTAAAATCAATGGGAGTTTGGATTTGTCCCAATTGGTGTAGTTGTCTCAATTATTCCAGTTATTTTTAGTACATCAGCATCACTACGTTTCATAATCACCGTTGTAAATACTACATGTGCTAGCATACAAGTTCAAAATACAAAATGTGTAACAAGCTGACATTCCAGGGGAAATTTTTTTACAACCCTGTATAATGAAATATGATGTCAAAACCTTGCCTTTGTTGTATGTTATGTTGGCTAATTATTTACTTCTGAACTAACCCAGGGGTAGACAACTTGGCTTTCCAGATATTTTGAGACTACAACTTACATTATCCCCATCCAGCCAACAATTAATGTAGCCCCCAACAGCTAGAGAATAAATGGTTGCTTATCCATGTACTAACCAGTCATACAATGTGACACACAGATTTCACATTACAGCACATGATTTACATATTCCATTGTTATCTAATCTATACACTTAGGCCTAGTTAACACTGGTGTGAGTCATGAACTGTCAAAGATCAACGTAGTAAAAAGACACAGAGTTCAAGGCAGTGTCAACTGTGTATTACACTGGCTTTTTTAGACAGGAGGTGCAGTTATACAGTTATACTCCACTTGGGTATGCAATGCTGTCTAAAAAAGGGCGTAACTATCTCTGTACAAGGAGGTAGGGGTGTATTGGGAGCATGAAGATGTAAAGATTGAGTAAATGAGAAGCGTGAGCACTTTTGGATTGGTTGGAGTAATTGATGGGTTCGGGGAAGGTAGGGTTACCACCCAGCCGGTATTTTAGCAGCAGGCCGGTAAAAAATTGGCTTCTGTCCAATGTTAAGTCTATGGACGGAATGATATGGCCGGTATTTTTTGGAAGAAAAGGTGGCAACCCTAGGGGAAGGGTGGAGTTATAAGGTGGGCTACAAATAGGATTTTAAATGGAAAATGATATGAACAATAATTGAAACGCAGAAACAAGCTCACATAGCAAAAAATGAATCCAGTCAAGTACTGGCTCGTGATTATCAAAACAAGGGTCCCAAGGCATGGTGCCAATTAATAGGCAGAATAAGCACGACTGGGAGAACATGCCCCAACAAGTTACATACTCTTTAACCTCAGCATAGCTAATTTCTATGATCTGCATGAGACAATCTACATAATTAATTCATTACTGGTCCTGATATTGCCTCCGTCATCCACTCTCCTAATCCTGAAGTTGCCAGAACATAGTTTCCACCTAGCATGTGGAATAAATGAATGGGGAGGAATAATCTTGTTATTCCTGTCAAGATGGATGCTCTCACTGAGGTAGGAACTTGGAAAGATGACAGTTCTATTCGATGTCCCTAGACTTCTTATCCACATAATTCAAGGGTTTTTTTTCATTTGATATATGTTGGTGTTTTTCATTTGTTTATTTACATTTTTATAGCTATTGTTCATAAGTTTTCCTTCATTTTAAGGCCACGATCCTAAGACAGCTGTATCGTAGAGGACAAATACAAATGCCCACTGGTTTAAGTGGGGATTTTACGCCTTTGAATGAAAATGTATATTTTTCTTGTACTATGTAGTTTACTTTCTCCAGCATTTCCACTTTTCGTAGGGGTCCGTACATGAAAAATAAAAGGACAATGTTTCCTGGCTCACGTCATGTTCCCGACTACATTTTGTTGCAAATTGTTTAAAGACTTTCTGTCATGAAAAGTTTTAACCCTTTGAGTGCCAAGAGGGTATCCAATGTGTTGTGTACCCCTCTGGCACTCAAAGGTTTAACCGTAACCTATTTACTAGTTCCAGCTGACGATGTTGGGAATTGAAGTCCTACACCAGCTTGAAACTGCTTGATTAAAATCAATGGACATTTTTATTTCCAGCTATGGCGCAGATGTATTGTTACAAAATGACTCATTTTTAGCTCCCTCAGTAAGTCCCTCAGTGCATACTCTCTATAGAACTATATAGGGATTGGAGAGTTCCAATCGCAATTTAGAGAATTTGTGCAACTGGTTTGCTCCAGTTACTAACACTTTGCGCCGCAATGCATTGGCTACCTTTCTGGCACTCAAAGGGTTAAACCCATCTCTACTGGGGGTTTTTTAATAAACCAGTAGCCTATGAGTTACGTGCTTTTTTGGTCATGTGCTTCATGTTATAATAGTATAATGCAGTGAATCTCAAACTGGGACCCTGAAGAAGGGTTACCTAGAGCACAGGTAGCCAGTCCTGGTCCTTGAGAGCTGCCAACAGTACATGTTTTAAGGATATCCCAGCTGGAGCACAGCTGGACACTTTAAAGTGACTGTGCCACCATTTAACCCACCTGTGCACCAGCTGGGATATCCTGAAAACATACACTGAGATCCAGGGTTCACTACCACTGACCTACAGTAAATATCCATAATAGCAGAGGAGGGAAGTGCCAGACAGTGGATGTGTGGTTCTGCGAAACCTTTCAGACTATAAAATGATGTTTTCTGTTCTATTTCTTCCATAATATGCACTGTAACCTTGTCCCCCACCCCCTCAAGAGAAATCATTACTAACTACTAACAGTTACCTCATACATTTCAGTCTATTATTTAATATTGCTGTCTAGCTTATATTTACTCCTTGGATGTTAGGGAGATCTCCAACATACTGTGAATCAATTCATTAGAGACCTTTCTAACAACCAATGAATTATGGGGATCATTTAAACTAGCAACAAAACTGTAGCAGCCTCCTGTTACAGTTCTTTTACCTTCTGTTGCCCGTGTTCTGAATTCAGCTTTCTCCTGTGTTTCCCTGCCAATCTCCTTGCATTAGGGCATGGCTGACAGCAGGTCCATGTTAGAGACAGACAAATATGATTGGGCTAAAGTCCACATGGGATAGTTATTTACTGGAGGTTAAGCAGAGCATTTTAACCTGCTAGCATCCATAGACCATAGATTCAGCCATGGAACACATGATCAGAACGCCATATGTGTGAGGACTACATTCTTTTTTTATTGATAAAAATGAAAATATAGCCTGTCAGCTGTTCAAATATATGGATGTATGTATTGAAAAATGACGATACTGATATTTTCAGTACAGAATGTCAGGCCTTACTGGAGTACTAGTTCATGTGTGCTAGTTAATTAGGTTTGTGTTAAAAATCTCAGGAGGGCCACATGGGCCACATGTTGTTTGCCCATGCTATAGACCTTCGCATATCTGCTCTGATGCAACTTCTCTGATTTCCTGAACCTTGGCATATTCATGTGCGATGATAGCTCTGTGAAAGGCACGATAGCCCAGCTTAATACGATTCTGTAGCGCTGTCATTACTAATGCATCATTGCTATGTTGGTGTCACACATATGAAAGGAGTCTTCGTGGGATAGTATCCCTTATTATGGAAAAATATATCTATTTCAGGGTTTATCCTGATGAGTAAAAGAAAGGTACACCCTCTGCAGAGAGATGTGTTATTCAAATGTTTTTTCACCTCATTTTTGGGTACAGTAATTCCATGGCCTGAATGTTATGGGGGGCATTTTTGCTACAGTAGTCTAAGGATAGATATTGTGTGTGACAATAACCATCCATATGCTGTTATAGCAACATCATCAGTGTAAAACTTTGGGTTATTGAGGTACTGAACCCAAAAAGGACAAGTTTGAGCTGTGATAATATATGACTAAAACATATCAGCAGTTGGAATGCCATTGTTTTTATTAGCTGGACAAATACTGCACTATATATTTTTCCATATTACATAATGCTAACCCTTGTAGGTTCTGATTATTTGGGTTTGCAAGGACTTAATTTCAAACTAAAGGGTTCCAGCACAACACAACATTTGAGAACCACTAGTATATTTTTCTTATTTCAGCTCCCCATTGTTAATGGAAGAATTAATCATGCTTACGTCAGGTAATGTATGTTTCTATTGCACCAGATTCATCAATAGTTTCACAGGCTTAGAACAGCTGAACTTTACCTGCATCAGCCACATGGGTGTTGGCCTGATATCCGTGTTTGAGTATACAGGATGGTCAATAATAGAAAGTGATAAAGTGTTTTTCTTTTAGTGTAATAAAATAAAGTACACAAGTGAACAGGAACAGTAGATAAAAAGTCACATAGGTAATATGAAGTGAATGTTGAAAAAGTAATAGTTTTTTCTTCTGCATGGAAAATAAGACGTACTTTCCTGTTTGACTCAATCACATAGTTTTTCTGTCTACACCACGTAACTGTGGATGACTAGGTGTAACTTTTTTATAGAAGAAACAAACAGGGCTTTTTTCCTTTTGAATATAACAGTGGTACTCCGACTTTTGGGAGAGTTTCCATTCCAGATTATTGGAGGCAGTAAACAGCCTCTTTACATATTCCTAAGTGCTTAAAGGGATAGTAATACTTTATTTTAACTTTATTTTATTTTGTAGGCATTAAAAAAAGCATGAAGAATGATATAAGTCTTATGTCTCAAACCTTTATGGTTTAAGAGATATTCACAAGCAAAGTTTGTCCCTCCCGCCCCTTTTTCCTAGTGTAAGCCATCTCTTCTCAGATGTGAATCTGGTTGTAAGACCAGACAGATAACAGCCGGGGACAATCTTCTTTGTATGAAAACAATGAAAGCCCTTCCCCCCTTGACAAGTTTTTCAGGTTTTTCCCTTATCTTAATTGAAGATTGTCCCTCTCTGTAGTCTACCTGGGCACCTCACTTCTGATCTAGCTGTACGGGGGGGGAATCTTTGCTTGTGAATATCTCTTAAACCATAAAGGTTTGAGAGATAAGACTTATATCGTTCTTCGTGTTTTTTTAATGCCTACAAGATATAATAAAGATAAAATGAAGTATTACTATCCCTTTAATATATAAAGTAACATTGGCTATACTTATTTATTATGCAGCACTGTGAATTGTATACTGTTCAGCAGGGTTAGGCAACGGTGAAGCCCTCCAACAGCCTCCAGACTAAAACCCCCATCATTCCCCACCAGGCAGCGGCTGGTGGATGAATGATGGGAGTTGAAGTCTAGCAGCAGTTAGAGGGCTTCACATTGCCCACCAGTGCTGTAGAGGGAGGCTAGTCAGCATTGTTTCCCTGCCTTATTTACATTGTATAATTTTTACATTGTTCCACTCTCGCTGCTTTCAAAGTCCACCACATAAGTCTCTATGAAAACATTCATAAAGCTTCCTGTCAGGAACATAAAAATGGTGAAAATAAAGATAAGATCCTCTTAGTCATCTTTCTCTAGAGTAAATAATTATTTTATCACAATGTACAAGTATATGAGAGATCAACACAAGGATCTCTCTGGTGAGCTATTCATTCCAAGGTCTGATCAAATAACCAGAGGCCACCCCTTGAGATTATACGAAAAGAGGTTTTGACTTCAGCAGCAAAAGGGTTTTTTTACAGTAAGGTCTGTTAAATTATGGAATTCCTTGCCCAAGGATGTGGTTATGTCAGATACAATGGAAACATTTAAGTTAAGATTAGATACATTTCTTTCAAAAGGAAACATTCAGGCTTATACTGTGTATTAGTAGGCAAAACAGGAAGGTCTGATAAAGACTAACTTATTTGGCAGCACGAAAGCTATATAATTCTCATTTCTCTGGGTTATGAGGCAAAGGTTAGACTTGTGTCTTTTTTCAACCTAATTTACTATGTTACTATTATACAGATTACAGGAAATTTTGCTTTATATATTGTGCACTTGAAGAATATGTACAGTCAAAAAAGAAGGTTGACAGTCAAGTTAAAGTTATTACAGCCCACACATATTATTTTGCAGTCCAACTATTAGCAACAGTGGCATCCAGTATCCAAAACGTATTCTTTTAAATGTAATATACTCTGTATTAGAGTTTGAGTCAATGGATTTGGCTAATTGTAATAGAAAATTGCAGATAAATAAAACAAACAAACAAAAAAACACAATTGACCTGTATTAACATTTTAGTTCAACATCCGCCAGCAGTAGAAGCATCCTTGTTTTCCACAAAAATGATACGTTTCATTTTAAAAAACGTTTATTTTTATTTTTTAAATACCTCAGCAGCCACGTTCCAACTACACAGTACATGTAATATTGTTAATTTCAAGGCCGGTCCCACGACTCCAATAATAACAATAGATAAGTTAATGAAATTCCATCATCAAGCATTAAGTAACAGTGCTGGCCACATGAAATTCACCCCAATCAGAACAAGCAAGTCTTTGAAAAGTTTGCACTCTGGGAAATAAAAGCATAAATTGGTGATCCACATGCAATACCGTAAAATAAAAGCTTTAATTGTAACAAAAGAAAAAAACAGGACATGATAAGCTAATAAGATAACACTGTTGATGCATGCATTAGACATGTTTCTCCCTTCAAGAGTACATAGTCAACATTAGCTTCTGATATCCTGTTTATAAACACTTTCCAGGGGTAGAGAAAAAGCAGGGTACTGGGCCGGAGGCAAGGAGAGAGACATTACTAATTAGTGTAGGGGGAATGGAAGTGAGAGAGACGTTCCCTACAATGCTGAGACAAATGGAACATTCTGTGAATGATGAACCCTTTTACATTTTGATATATAAAAAAAGTCTGAAATAGCTATTCACAAGATGTTTATGGCCTTGCAAAACTAATGTATTCATTTTGCTCACTGAAATTTCAGGCCAGTAGCAGCAGAAGAGACATGGCCTGCCTAGCCATCATTCATGATAAAATGGGTTGGAAAACATTATAAAACTATCATTTGGGTTATTCCCTATCAGCAGATCTGCTCCCCTGGGAGACGACCTGCCGATGAAACCAGGTGCATTTTGAGCACTACAAACAAAGATTGTGCAGATTGGTAGGCTAATGGGGAAGCAGAACTAGAGTCAGAACGGAGACCCCATGTGCATCCTCCTTGGTCCTGTTAAAACATACTAATGTACAAGACTGAATGCTCATTATTCACTTTTTGTTCTGAGCAATGCAATTCCCACAGACCTTCTGCTTCGGGCTTGAAAGGTCAATGCACAAGGTCTATGGATGTTGAGCGTGCAACCAGGGAAGATTGTGTCTGAGAGCCACATAGCTCTGGGTTACAACTGTCAGAATGGCTGATAGGAGCAGTTTTGGAGATGCAGAAAGCAACCCCAACCTTTTTATTGTCTTCTCCAACAGGAGCAGACTTGGAAAACTTTGATAATTGACCTTTAAATACATTTTCTTAGTTTTATGTAAAAATATTCCTTTTGGATGTTACAATCTCCAAGCATTGCCAAATAATACAATGGAGGAGTCTGCAGCAGCCAGGAATTTAAGGAGCATATGTATCAAGGCAAATCAGAGGGGAAGAAAGGAACAATATTTAGCAAAAAAAAAAGAAAAATCCGATTGAATATTTTTTTGGTAAATCTAGAGCAGTTTTTTATCCTAGACTTGCTTCCTTTTTTTGTAGATATGTCCCTACATCTTTTTAAACTGTTTATTAGAAAGGTATTCAGTATATATAGTAGTCCATCTTTGGAATCCCAGCACTTGGAGGCTTTAACTCTTTGAATGCCATGGTTTAACTCCAGTCATCCTCAGCCAGTGGTTGGCTGGTTACTTCCAGTTCTTGGAGACTTTAATTCCAGTCATCCCCAGCCAGGGATTGGCTGGTTGAGGATGATGGGCATTGTGGTCTCCAATAGGTAGAGGACCAGAGATTGAATACCACTGACTCAACCCCTTGGATTCAAGAGAGAGCTTCAATGCAATGTTTCACAATACATTTAAGTCCAGTCTAGCATTTAACCCTTTGCATGCAAGAAGGTGTGCAATGCATTGAAAAGCAACGCATTGCGTATCCCTTCAACACACAAAGGGTTAACAGGTCAATACACACATTTACAGCTTTGACATTGGGAAAAAAAAACAAGTGGATTTTTCCATTTATTTCAGCACTTTACAGTAATTATATTTGTGTGCTGACACACATATACCATACTAGCAATAATGGCATGGCTTTGCCCATGCATTCTGATTACCAAGGGGTTAAATGTGAATCTCACCGCATGGACATTTTATAAAAAAATATTGAAACTATAGTACATACGCAAAATGTACACCATAGCTATGAATAACATTTTCTGGGATTTATACATAACAGACAATTTCACATTGTACCAATCATAGCACATATCAATTTTTTCAACAGTAATGCACCTTACTGCCAGTTTTATAAAGTATCCAAGAAAAAATTGTGTTAACAATTGAGGCTCGCAGTTTCATTTACTCCTCTTTGCATTTCATTAATCTATTACTAGCTCTACTACACAAGTCATTGTAGATGAATAAAGAATGCACCGAATTTTGCTTCATTCCACTTTACCATGAATTCCTTAGTGCAATTTAGAGAAAATGTTCACTTTAAAATTAAAAATCTTTTGTTAAAGGGTCAGTGCGTCCTAGGACAAATATGACTCCAGAAGAAACAAAAGAAGAGGTGCCTAGTAGTGTAACACTGTCATAGGAATGTGGATCAATACAAATGTATAAATTTATACTCATAAATAGAGTGGTTAGGCTGCTGATATCATTCAGACAAATAATCATACGGAGAGCATATACCCGTCTCCGTTCGGGATTACCTTCTGTGTCTGGTGTGTTACCAGGTGCAAAAATACAGCATTCACAGGCAGAGGCTCTTTAAATTAGAACTCATCTACAGATTTATTAAAATGTATAAAATACAAAAGTCTTGAACGCTTACACGTTTCACTGTTTACCATCTCTTTCTCAAATCTTAGTAAGCCAAAATTGCTAAAAGTTACAAAGATCTATAAAATTGATGCACGCTGGGGTGCCCCTTTGTTGTCCCATCTCTTTTCCTCTGTAGGACAAATATGAGATTAGTACAGTAAGCATGTTACACATATGTGTTTTCATTTTTGTCTTCAAGTCTCTTATTTACAAATACTGTTTAGCAACCTTCTTGTATTGCAAAGGCAACATGGGAGAGTATTTGCTTTTAATCCCTTGGCTGGTGATATCATTGCTTAAATCTTTTCCAACCCTCTCAGACCGTACTACAACTTTAAAGTTCCTGCAGTCAGTCTGTCTTTGATAAAGGAAAAGGAGCAGGAGACTAGCTGAATTTACTGGACCCGCAGAAATTCAAAGAAGGATGGAAAAAGGTTTTTGAATTGTGGTTGTAAATAGGTTGCCAAATCAAACAAATGACTGCAGTTCTGCAAAAAAAAAACAAAAAAAAACACAAAAGACCCCAACCCAAACCCCTTCCACAAAAAAACCCCAAAAAACAGTGCTCTAACTTTGATATTCTGCTTTCTTTAATTGCCTTATTTTAGATAATTATGACTGGAACGCATGAAACGTTCGCAACCGCTATTTACTAGAATTGTGCATGGCAAAAATTTTCGGTAAAATTTGATTTTGGATACATTTTTTGGGGGGGTCGTTTGGGGGACCTGCATTTCGGACCAGACCTGTTCGACTCGGACGAAATTCCGACAGTATGAATTATTCGGCCATATTTAAAGGGATAGTAGTGGTTAATTTTAAATTGATTTAATATTGTAGACATTAAAAAAAGATTAACATCAATGTAAGTCTTATCTCTCAAACCTTTATGGTTTGAGAGATATAACTTGCTAAAGTTACCTTTTCCTGGCTGTTTTACTAAAGTCTGTCATCTACCTGACAGCTGCAGATTCCAGTCATTTGACCACACAGAGGCTCTTCAGCAGAGCTGAAATCACGCCATTTAGAAATAAATACTTCATTGAAACGGTCTGCAAAGTGTGCTTGCAAGCCAGACACACTTTGTAGACTGTTCCAGATTAAGTATTTCTTTTTAGATATCGTTATATCGGCGCTGCTGAAGAGCCGCATCTGGTCAAGTGACCAGAATCTGCTTCTGACAGCTTTACAGCACGGTCAAGCAGAAAGGGGAGGGACAAGAGAACTTTATTTTCCTATATCTCTCAAACCATAGTGGTTTGAGAGATACGAATAAGTGCAAGTACTCTCTTTTAATTGTATATCCCGTATAGTTAATACTGTTTTTCTGACATTACTATCTCTTTAACACTAGGTACTAGGTCTGCCTGCCTACACAACTGTGAGACTGGCTTTGTCACTCTGAAAACTATTAAAACAAATTCCTAATATTTTTAATATTTTGCACAGGAACAAAGATGACTCTCCCTTGCAGTGGCAATAAGGTACTAATGCTGGCTGCCTGCCTATGCTACCTGCCTGCCTACATAACAAATGGACACTCTCTATCTCCTTCTGCTCTCTCTGAGCTCCAACAAAAGACTAACAGAAAATGCAGGCTGTCTGGGTGTCTAACTTGTAATTAGTCCAACCCCCACCATGAAACAAAGAAGCTAATTGGACTAGAGAGGGAAGGAAAATATGGAGGGAAAGTATCGAGCACTGGTAGCCCTTGTCCTAATTTCTGAAATTTACTTCGAAGATTCTGAACAGGGCTGTTCGGATTCGGTTTTTAAAAAACAAATGACATTTACCCTTATTCATCCGTATTCCCAAATCGGCCAAACCGATTCACACAGGTCTACTATTTACAGTGTACTTATGATTACAAAATGATTAGCACCAAAATGTTACTGAATTGTGCATGTTTTTTATGAATTAGTGAAAGTTTGCACATATTTTTGCAAATGTGTTTCAAAAAGTGAGTGTGGATAAAATGTCTGCCTTTCTGAGAGAGAATCAGCGATTACACCTAATTCAACAAAGCAATTAGCACACATTTTCATACATTTGGCCAACTTAGCTGTTAATTTAGGGACATTTGCTAACTTTTCCATTAATTTAAGCGCATATGCTAGCTGTGCCGTTAATTTAGGAGCATGTATTATTCTGCATCAAGGTGTTAGTATGTTTATTGCATCAAAACATGAGCAATCACAAATAGCACCTACATTTATTGTTTTCAAAGAGTCTCCAGGGAGATCCAAAGAGTACCAAGGTATGCATATAACCAAAGTAAATAAGTGTTATGCACAGAAGCAATAGGCAAACAGTGGCAGGGCTACAATATATTCAAATAATGAGGCTGCTTAGGGCGTCCCATCTAGCCTTCAAATCACTGAAATACATGCAGTCAACAATTGGGCCCCCTGACTTCAGGCACAAATATTGTTTATTTTATTTTAGTAAAAGTGTTGTCTAAGACAAATTTAACACTCTGCCTCAAGTGAAAGATTTTTGACCAATGTGTCCTACCAGTTCTTACATTTGGCTTCAAAACATGGACACTGAATGCCAAAACTATACAAAAACTTAAGGGTACACAGAGAAGTATGGATGGTCAAATTTGAAACACTACAAAAAGAGAACGAAAAATATGCTCATGGATTGGTCAACAAAGAAAGGTCTATGACATCAGTGAAAGAGTAAATATAGAAACAAAGAATTTGATGTCAGATAAACACCATTCGGCCCATCTAGTCTGCCCATTTTTCAACGGTAAAAACCTCAAACCTAATTTGGTCCTTGGTCTTGTCTTATGTTCAGGACGGCCTTATGCCTATCCCATGAGTGCTTACATTCTGTAAAGTGCCTGTCACGGGAATCACTGGGCCCTTGGCTCCTGGAGGGGCCCGGGGGCCAGCCCCCTCCCTACAGACCATGGATTCTATTCATGCGGAGGATCCTTTACCAGCTCCCCAGTCCCTTCTTGGGGCTAAGTCATCCTGTGCTTATTGGGGGCGCAGGGCGACTAGTAAACCCAGTGAACACTTTTCTTAGCCTTGTCAGGCCAGGGGATACCAGACCTGTTATCATCTACCTATTGTCCCATCACACTGTATGTTTACACTCCATTGACCCTTTGTAAAGATGTGTATTCCCATTGCACCATTGTGCCTCTTTGTATCATGTGCCCCTCCACCACCAGCCCCATTGTCTCCCCATATGTGATTTGCAGTACCTGTGTCAGATTGGATCCTTACATGGGTGGATAACTCGTTATGTGTGTATATAAACCCTGTGTGTTGTACAATAAATCAGTTCTGGTTGTTCCTACACTAGTGTTGTATTGTGATTGGGACACTTTGTGATATACCTACGGAGGTTTTTGTTGTTCCAGAGAGAAGGAAGCAGCGACTGACTGACTGGCTCCGTCACAGTGCCTAAAATGTAAATTGAAAAGAAGGAGGAAAAAAATTATATATATATAATAAATAAAATTCTAAGTGTTTCTGGTTTGCTGTCAGGAGTAGGGATGGGCGAAAATTTTCACCTGAAACTGAAATCGTCGAAAAATGGCACTTTCCGCTTGGCGAATAACTTCCTACGAAAAGTGCCAATTTTCCACTTTTTCCCGCTTTGTTTGCCTAGCTCATTCCATTGAAATCAATGGGCACATTGAAGTTACACACAACACATAGCAAATATTATTTTATTTCCCAAAGGCATAGTATGAAAGGGGCATGAGGGTGCCTGTGTTGGTGGGGTGCGGAGAAAAAATAAGATGAACAGGGAATGTTTTTTGGTGGGTTTTTTTTACTGGGATAGGGGGGGCAGTTAATACAAAATAAATCCTAAATACAATTAAAAAAACCCATAAGACATGGTATAAAAGGAGTCTGAGGAGGGTGCCTGTGTTGGTGAATGAATGAATCAGTTGAACAGGGAATTTGTTTTGGGGGGTTCTTGACTGGAATTGGGGGGACAGTTAATAAAAATAAATAAAATAAAATAATATATTTGTATATAAAGTGATAGAGACAGGAACCCCCTGACATAAGCTGCCACTGGGGTGGACTGATACTTGACTTGATAGAGTATTTTGTAAAGGATGATTTGTTAGACTGGTTGTTAGAGGCCCAAGCCCTGAGAAAACATTGATTTGTAGGACTTAGGCTTGTTAGAAACAACCCCCAAAAATGTGTTTATTTCTTTTGTAGGACTATGGTTTTATTATTATTTTTTTTCCAAAGCACAAGCCCTGAGGAAAAAAAAATGCCCCATTAGCCTAGTGCCAACAAGTCATGTTGCCAGTGGCCACTGGCAATTGTCAAATGTCCTCCTCCTGAGTCCATAATTGCGGAATTTGCAATTGATGTTCTTGCTGTTGCTGAGATGTTTAAGCAGTAGGGTGATTAGGCAGCTGAAAGGGAATGGGATCAACAATAGCAGTACAACAATAGCAGTAACATGGGTGATGGATGATGAAGGTTCCATTTGCCACGACTATCACCAGTGATGTGCCTGAGGCAGTAGCAACACAATAAGTAGCCCCCAGTCTATGTGGAGAAAAGAAGAAGTTGGCAAAAAATTATTCTCCACCTGCCCCTCCTCCAAAATCATTGGTGTGTTGTTATTAGAATAGAAATTTGTCTCTTGAGAGCAGGAACTGTGCCTCTCATCAGCAACTGCAATGTACACAGTGTGTGTGGTAAATAACATCTGGAGCACAACTGTATTCAAACACCGTGACACCAGAACCCAAATACTGCCATTGTCACTATACCTGTTGTCCAGACCCCACTAAGGACACATGACAACTTGCTGACAGTTTAATAGTAATGATAGACTCTTCCAGACAGCATCTTAGCATATTCTGTGGGATGGAATCTCCACAGATGCTGCTTGATGCATTGCTTGCAATTTTCTTCCACCACAATGGCATGTGTGGTCAGTGCACCACACAATATACAATGGGTAGAGATGAACTGCCACATCCTAACATCAACAGAGTGGCTATCATTTGGCGGCGGAGGTAACGTTGAATGAGGTGGATTG
The DNA here is from genome assembly GCA_037306005.1 of Rhinophrynus dorsalis. Taxonomy (NCBI): domain Eukaryota; kingdom Metazoa; phylum Chordata; class Amphibia; order Anura; family Rhinophrynidae; genus Rhinophrynus; species Rhinophrynus dorsalis. Next base: position 163,376,755 of record CM074719.1, on the reverse strand, counting down.
GCAGAAGATGAAGTTACCCTAGAAGGTGATGACGAGCTAGTTGTTTCACTCATCATGGTACTTCCAGTCTCTGCCTGGGATGCTCTATTCTTCCTCCTCTTTTATCTCCACCTCACCTCTTGTTGCCTTTCTGGAGAGTCAGGGGGTACAGCAACATCGGTGCTTGATTTCTGTGGTGGGTGTTTGGCTTTAACATGTTTGACATAAATGTCATGGTGTCTGTGTTTTATGTGTGATAGGGCGCTTGTGCCAAGGTCTGTTCCCTCCTTTCCTCTTCTCACTGACTTGTCACAAATTGCGCACAGTACAGTTGGTGATGACTGCACTGTGCCTGCCCCAAGATAAAAATAGTCCCACACCCATGACTTCAGGGTAGAGGGAACAGATGGAGAAGAATGGCCTCTTTCTTCTTCTCCTCCACATTCCCCTTCACTGTCTGTGGCAGCAGATAATGTTGCTGCTACTGCTTCAGATTCAGCACTGCAGCTAGGACCAGAAGTATTGCTGGCGCTGGCAAGTGGAACCTGTCCTAGTCCTGTATCACTTGTTGACCCCATTCCCACTGTGTCCACAGTGGTCTGTGGCACACTAGCCTGCCCCTCAGCATCCTGCTCATTTGCATTTCAGCAGAAGCAGGAATTAGAGCAGCTGCAAATTCCTCAAATTCCAAAATGTCACTGCTAGTGGTGGTGGTGATGCCCATCCCATCCCTGCCTCCCATTACTTCTCAGTTTCTGCCAAAAAGGCCATCAATGTCTCTTCCACCCTGCTTCATTACCATCATCATCACCACCACCACCACTAGTCCCTACATGTTGCTGCTCTATTACAGACATCTTACTGCTGCTTGGAGGAGGCGACGATGATGAGGGGCAGCATTGGTGGTGGCAGGTACAGCAATGGTGGCTGCAGGTACAGCAATGGTGGCACTGGCAGCAGGGGCAGCACGTCTTGTATCAGGCACAGGCAGCTGACCTGTCCTGCTCTCACTATTACTACCTCTAGTACTCTTCCTCCCTTCCCACTAATTTCCCCAAGATCCGTAGGGGTGATTTAGGGGGACTGGACAGCATTGCTTCAATACTGCTCACTTCCTTCTCCTCCTCAGAATCAGTGGACAAACAATAAGGGTTCTTCCAGCTCCTCCTTTTACTGCTCATAGTGATAGCAGTCACTATGAGCCCCTCCTGCCTCAATTTAACAAACAATTCACAGCAGAAGCCTCGCTCTGTAGCTGATTCTATTGTGTTTCACTTCCTGGAATACGTCACGTTTTTATAGCGAAAAAGCAAAAACAACGTAAGTCAATTGGCAAAAACTTTCTAGTCACTGAAAAATTGGCTGTGAACTTTGGCCAATGGGCAAAAACGTGGAAATTTTAATTGCTGTTTTAAAAGAGGATTTTTCCATGAAAAAGTGGACAGTAACGTGGTTTTCTCAGGAACACAGTGACAGCTTTCGTCCATCCCTAGTCAGGAGCATGGCTAGAAAAATCTGATATGCAGAAGAGGAGGCAGGGGGCCGCATAGGTTGGTGTAGGAGCTCAACCAACCACTTAGCCCCCTACCTCCACAATGTTCACTATCCTTCCTCTTTGCCTACCTTAACCATGGTGAAAGGGAGAGGCCACCCTGTTCACACTGGTGAAGGGGAGGGGCCAGGTCTAAAAATTTCCACTCGCCACTAGGCAATGGCGAGTGAAAATTTAGCCCTGACGAGTAGAAATAGCCAATGGCAAGTGAAAATTTAGCCCTGGTGAGTAGAAATTCAGCCCTGGTGGGTATGTTTTGGCTTGCAGTGGCAAGTAACTTTTCAGGTCTGCTAGTAGCAGAGGACTTAAAATTATAAGCCCTGAGAAGGGCTATCCTGTTTGCACTAGTGAAGGAGAGGGGCCACTGATGGACATTCTCTTCGTTATGGTGAAGGGGACATGGTGGCCCTCCCATTTGCTATGGAGAAAAGGGTGGCCTCTCCTTTCCATTCACCACTTTGCCTCCCCCTCCCTTCCGTTTGCCATTTCATCCCCCCTCCCTTCCATTCTCAACTTTACCTCCCCCTCCCTTCCATTCATCACTTTCCCTCCCCCTACCTTTCATTCACCACTTCATGTCCCCCTCCTTTCCATTCACTGTTCTGGCTCCCCGTCCCTTCCATTCCACTCTTCATCTCCCCATCCCTTCCATTCACCTCTTCACCACGGTGAAGAGGATAGCCCACCCCCTTTTCCATGGCGAAGGCAGGCTATAAGGTAATGAAAAAACAACAACTATCAGACCTCATGGTGGGGCATCAGGACCCCTCCTGATCCCCCCAGCTACTGGTCGTCCAGTCATTTTAAGTCTTAGCTGTGACAGGTCTCTCCAGTGAGAGCAATCTTTACATTTCCAATGTTATTCTATGTCTGTTCATGAAGATATATCCAACTGGAAATAGCAAGAGACTGGTCGAATAAATGTGAACCCTGCCATATGATCCGGAGAATATGTTGTATGTACATTAAGTTGGCTTTAATACACACTGAGCATGATGGGAATTGTAGCAACAAGTGAGTGTGTATTTGGTAGTAAGAGCAGCATTTTTCTTTTAGTAATATAACATGATACCTTGGTTAACTAACTTGCTCCAGGATGCAAACTCTCAAGTCACTTTGGGCTGGATTCAATTTCCCCCACTGGAACTTTCTTCAAGCATGGTAAGCAATTCAATTACCTGAGCTATGAAGAAATACTGGCTAATAAAACCCTACCTCGGGCAATAACACTGAACTATGCCACTCAATTCCATGCGTTAGCACTAGGATGCGTTATGGGACTCACTTTAATGTGTGAAAAGCTGCACGCAGTTGTTTTGATCACAGAGTCCCTTAACACATCTCAATAGTGCCTACACAGGAATTGAACATGAAACAAAAAACATTAAAAAAATGTAAGTCACCAGTGGATGTATTGATATGGGGCCCTAAGCCCATATCAGTATATCCAAAGCAATCCCTAAATGTGTGAAATGTTAGTAGAATTAAGCCTATTAGTGCCAGTGGGGTATGCTTACTCCACTGCCTCTCATAGGGTTAATCCGATTAAGTTAAAAAACAGCCCCTGACAAGAAACACTTACCATTAATCCTAATGTCCAGTGGAGTCTTCAGCACCCTAGTCAGTTACTGTCTGTCTTCTTCTTCACTCTTCTGTCTTTCCTCTGTAATCTTCCATCTTCTTTCTTCTAATTTTCTTTCAAGTCTGTCCTGTAAAAAAAAAAACTTTGTTTTTTAAAAAATGTTCAAGATATATCTGAGTTAACCCTTTGAATGCCGGAGGGGTACCCTTCCGGCGCTCAAAGGAGTAAATGCAGTTTTCCATATCTCTTGAAACAATATGCTGCTATTCCCTTTAAAAAAAACAAAACAGAAGACGTTATTCCTTTGTGTAATAAAGAAAAGGCCTTTCAATGGTTAAATATTTCTCCACTGCCTTTGCCGATACCGCCACCTCTGGCAGGAATGCATAGTGAAACAGACCCCCTCCATACCTTTTGGACTGTTGCCCAAATGAGGGAATTTTGAATAGACACTGGCTTTTTATATGGCAAGTCTCTGTTCAAAATGTATTCTAGCCTACAAATGGCTGGGATGTTTGTTTACAAACCTCCCAGTCAATCAGCTTCTAGCAGGTTTTGTCTTCCTCCCACCTAGAAGCTGATTGTCTGGGAGGTGCATAAGCAATTGTAGGCTGGAATCCATTTTGAACAGAGGCTGGTCATATAAAAAGCCAGTCTCTGTTCACAATTTCCTCATTCGGACTCAGTTAATGGCCCGAAAGGTATGGGGGGGGGTTCACTATGCATTCATGCCGCCGCTGGAAGAGACATATATATAACCATTGGAAGGCCTTTTATTTATTAGACAAAGGAATAACTTATTTTTTAAACCAGAATGGTAACACTTTGTTTTAAGAAATATGCCAGACTGCATACAACCCTTTGAGTGCCAGAGTGGTATCCCTCCTGAAAGATTACAGAAAAAAGAACACAGAAGATTGAAGAAGAAGATGGACAGTGGATGACAGGTATCTGTTACACAGATCTGGGTTTTAGACTAGAGTTAGAGGTAGTATTGTCGCACTTTACTGTTAGGGTTAGTGTAGGGTTGGTGTTTGGGAGGCTGACTGTGTTTGAGCTAATGATCGGAGCTTGACAGTGTGTCAGGCACCGATCGTTAGCACTATCCCTTTGATGTTCCCATTATTCACACTATTTAGTATACATTTTGTGAACTTAAAGCACAAAACGGACATTTGGCCACAACTCCATTTCTGTGGCCTAACATCTGAGGTGGTTTCAGCTGGTAGGACAATTGAATTGCTCCACTAGCACTTTTTGCTAACGGGCCCTTAGCTAATATTCACTACTGGCTGTTTTGCTGGCCTCAACTGAATCAAGGACTTTAGGTCTCTTTTTCAGGCATATTTATAATGAAGGAGCCATTCACACATTAAAAAGGTAGATTAATATTTATAACACTTAGCCAGCTACAAAGATATGTATCTGCTGTAACCGAAGAAATAAATTATACTGACAAGGGAGATATGATTTCAACTTTCATTGATATTTAAATGTAAAAACAATTTGAATAAATGTATAATCTGCGTTTTATTCTGTATTCAGCCTACATGCTTATATGCCTGAAGAAGATAACTAGTTGTCTTGAAAGCTTGCATCTTAGAGCTACTCACTTAGCAAATAAGGGTATCAATTTTATTCTACCAGTCTCCTGCTTCTCTATGGCTAACATGGTACATCTTTATGTAGATTACAACTGGAAATAGATGTTCCCTAAAATAACGTATGTATTGACAAGATGTTTCACTCTGGAGTAACTTCTTTCCCTGTAGTGCATTGCTCCCTTTTGCTTTCTAACAGTAGCTCTTACAAGCTAGGGCAGAGTAGACACAAATAACACATTACAGCACTCAAACTATTAGTTTTCCAACCAGCTTTGCCCTTTTTAATATGTTTGCTTAATAGGCAGAACTGATCAAGGTCCATTTTACACGGTATTTAGGTATTGTGTTACTTTGATTTTTTATTAAAAGCAGGAGAGTATAGATTATTTTATTTGGTTATGGATAATATTGCATAATGGCTTATGTGATACACTCCCCACTGATTTAACAGTATTTAGATACAAAAATAAACTTTATACAATGCATAGCACAGCGCTGCGGAATTAGTTGGCGCTATATAAATAAAGAATAATAATAATTTTGAGCAATCCTGAGCCTCGGATTAGGATCGAGAGAATGAGGTAATGATCATTTCATTGGCTTCTCCAGTGAAAGTGTTGTGGACTTAGAAAGCCTCCCTCAATAGCCACTGTCATGCCAAGGCATGAGTTGGCCCTCTGGGTTGTATAGTTTGTTTGTTTGTTATTCAAAGTGCACCACTCCTAGGCCATAAAATTAGCTAAGTAGATAACATCACCAGAAACTGAATGATCATCGCCAGAGCAGAACAGAGTGTCATAAACTATATTGGACCCTTTGCTCTGATGGAAGTTCACCCAAAGGACAGTCAAATATTATGAAATAGGGGGAACATGTATACAGTATAAAATGGTTCAATACAAATATATATTCAGAATGCCCAGGTTCTACCCTTTTGGTAGGTACCAGACATGTCAGGGGGAGGTGTTCCTGCTATGAGTTACAAGAATAGCCACTTTGCAACCAGTTAGACCCAGCATGTTTGGTATCCAGATATGTTTTGGGAAGCCTTATGACTTTTCAGGTACAAGTCTCCAGTAAGATCTGACAGGTTTGATTGAGAGGGCTGTAAAAGGTCAAACCAAACCCCTAACCCTCCCAGGTAACAACTGAAGGGGGTTGGCCTCTTAGAAGTAACTGTGGAAACTATTTAATATGTGTTTTTTGGATAAAACAGGGAATTTCTTTGTAACAACTGAAGGGGGATATACCATCTGAAGTTCCCAAGGACTCTTAAAATACCAGTAATTGTATTTAAGGATTTCTTGTGTTTCTCCCATTTTATTTTATGTACTGTTTTGTTTATGTGTAATCATTATTTGTGTATGTCCTTTATTTCTGTATTTTTATAACCAGCACTGTGAAGACTTTTTTCAGATTAAATGTTCAATTAATCAACTCTTGTCTCTGTTCTCTAATATGAACTCACTACTCTGAAGGAAGCTCAGTTAGAACACGCTACTAAAGGGTTAAGTCTAAATGTTTGATTATTAAGGTGATTTTATACTGTAATTCTGTTGTGTTTGGGGTAACCTAAGACGCCCAGATATAAAGTCTTGGTGGTGGCAGCGAATTGTAGTAACCAAATTCTCTGAAATTCTGTTTTTAAGATTTGTGTAATGATCTTGGTTTCCTGGCTTCAATTCCTGCTTTGTTTTCCTAAAAGTGTTATGGGCTGGCTGTAAAAGAGATACTAAGAAACAATTATTGGACTGGTAACTATATGTTTCCTTATTTTAATTCTGCAAAATTCAGAATCTAATATATATTTCTTCTATATTTGAAGAAACATAATTTTTCTTATAATTCGTCTTAATCGGACTGGCCACCCAATTGTGACCAATTATAATAAGCCATATTGGCTGTAGTAATTCTGAATTAAGCAGAATTCATTAATTAATTAATTGGTAAATTATTATATATTGCCAGATAGAGGTAAATAGTTGATAGCAGTGAGACCTATATAGATCAAATTAGTAAATATAATCGTTGATATTTCTAGAATATATTGTGTTCCTAGAAAGGTTGTTATAGCTAATATTTGATCTGGGTGGATTCCTTGAATTTGTTTATTAACCCTTCAACTGCTATTTGTCTATTTATTTGAGTTGTTTCTTTGGATTTCTTTGTGTATGTTTTTGGGTTTAAACTTTTGTACAGTGAGACGTTTATTTAAACCTCTCACTAGACTAAAGAAGTTGCCATCTTGGGTGTGGCCTCCTATCTTAATAAGTGGATTAACCTTTGGAGTACCCTATAGGTTTTACATAGGATTGCTATAGTCATGTTTATGATATATGTTGCATGAAGTTTGGTATACTGTCTAGACATATATTTTTGGATTTGATTCTAAGTATATTCTTGGTATAATCTATTATTGACTATATTAAATGCAATTTATATGTTTTATTCAGAAGGTATGCAATTTTTGAAATCAGTGGATAATTAAATTATGGTAATTTAAATCTGGGATTTTATTCCAGTTAGTTTCTCTAAATTTGGTTATTATATATGGTACAAGGAAATTGTCAGAGGACCTGGTTTAGTATTAAAGCTGACTCACCTGACAATATACCTTAAACCTCAATTAGCATAGTTTATACAGTTTCTGGGGCAGAGGTATTCATGCTGCTGCCAACTGTATTTTAATTAATTGTAAGGATCAATTATCCTTTTCTATGCTGCTGAGTTCAAGTATTGTTATCTAATACCTCTGAATATACCTATGTGTGGTTAACACTTCAATTGCTGGTAATCCTAATGGTGATAATTGTGGTTTGAGTTACTGTGTATCTATTGTCATTGCTGGTCACTCATTTATATCATTACACTTTATATATATAATATATTGTATTTAATAAATTATATATATATTTTTGCACAAATATGTGGGATTGATTATTTTAATCAATTCTTTACTGTGAAGTAGCCTGTCAATACCTAGTATAGTGTGAAGTTCTCCAATTTAATTTCATCTATTTATGTGAAGATATCCAACCTAATTGTTTCCCCAAGGTTAATCTTGGATACCTTTGACAGAAGGATGCCAGGACAGCTGGCCATTCAATCGGTAATCAGGAGAATTAACTGATGTCAGGAAAGGGAAGAGAAGCGAGATTTTAAAAGTTAAATAACTCTGAAACTAGTGCGTATTAAAGAATATGACTGACATAATAAACAAGATGACTCAGTTGGTTAAGGCACCAGCTGTAGAATCTGCTCAGACTGTGAGGTTGCAGGTTCTCGTCCCGGCAAGGTCAGCTCAGCCTTTCACCTCTCTGAGGTAGATAAAATGAGTCCAGGACATACCTGGTAATGAGATATAATCTCAATGTATTACTCCTGGTAAAATACTTTCACAAAAAAAATAAATAAATAACCATTACTACCTCTTTTAAAAAACATCAGTTATTCAGATAAGATCATTAAATTAAGCCAGGGGAAAATGAAGGATTTCCTAAGACAGTCCATAAAAAAATAAAATAAAGCACGAAACAACATTTAGGAATAATTTTAAATAATTTTGCATTCAAGTGCCATTGTAGCTACCTGATCAATGGGCAGGGTTGGGCAACCTGTAGCCCTCTTCCATCTGTTGTTGGCCTACAATTACCACCATAAGGTTGTCATTGACTAGCTGAGAAGTATAAGAGTTGTAGAGCAACAACAAATGGTTGGTCCCCAGGTTACCCAACAATGGCAAAAGATGTACACACAACTGTGGTAAAAATGTCTAATTTTTGCGGCACTAAGGCTGGCTCTCTTTTTGATCTGATAGGACTGAAAGAATGCGAAGGGTTTTTGTGCAAATGAAAATACCTCCATTAGAACTTGAAAATTATAATGAAAAACAAAAAAAAGAGGTTTTCTTTACTCATCCCTGTAAATGCACAGGGTTGGCAAAGTGGGCCAAGCCTGAGAAATATAAGGGACTAGCTGTATAAGCTTTTACCTGCACCTTCTTTGCAGGGAGAAGCTAAAAACTGTCCCTATATGTAGGAAAGGATATTTCTTACATTGCAAGGTCAGTGTTTAATTTTAAAGTGGTAAACAATTGCTCCAGTGCCTATCAAAGAAAACTTGTGGCTCTAGGTAAGTTAAATTGTGGACTCTTACAACTGTTGTAGCAGGTTTTCTGCTGACTTCATATGCATGGCATCATAGACAACTAGTGTGCTCTGTAATGTGACTGCCCAGGTTAGTATGTGTCTCAGTATGCACTAACACAATCACATGTTCTACAGAATGTTCTTGCCCTGTTGCTTATTTTTCACTAACAGCTGTCAAAGAAGTAAGTGCATGTAGATAGATTATTGTCCCTGGGATGTCTACATACAGGAAATGTATTATTTGTGCTTTTTTGTTGTTGTTGTTGTTTTGTTTTTGCTGCTATGGGGCAATTAGAGCTTCAAAACCATGTTTAGTTTATTTTACCTATTGCCATGAAAACAGCTGTGAATACTGTTGTTTGTCAAGGCCAATCTGGGACCCATGGAAGTAACATAGGTGTGTGCACCTGTAAATACTGATTATCAGTGTGCTCATGAGATATGTGGCATTGATATTTTTGTTTAGTACACTAATCTTGTATGAGATTCTATGTTATATGTTGTGAATTTAGTGTAAAATTCTGAAATATTTTAAAAAAAATCCTGTCTTAACAAAACTTCCTTGATTTTGTGCAGGAAGACACTTCCGCTATTTGTGAGTAATTTTGCCTGTCTACTTTCAGGAAATATATACTTTATATGGTTATTGTGCTGTTATAGGGTCAGTTTACTGTGTAACCAATAGAATGTACATTTTCAGTTGCTAAACTTGAAAATATAGTTTTGGGTTCTGGGTCTGTACAGGCCATTCATGTAGGTAAAACAATACATATTTGGTGTATGTATTCTGGGGATACAGGGCTTTTAATACTAATTGCAACTGTACAAACGTAAGGCCTGGATTCAATTACTCACAGTGGGGAGTTCGGCCAGTAAGAGAGTCAGAAAAAGGCTTTTTTTAAGCCGTTTTCTGACTCTGGGCATTCCATTATGGGCAGTATGTATCCTGAATTCACCAATTCTGGATACATACAAAATGGACAAAACAATCACTGGGAAGAGCCATTCTTCTATTACACTGTAACAGGATTACCTTTGCGAAGCTTCTTTTTGAGGCTGTACGGGCCTTCCCAGGCTCGGCAGCTTAGGGCTTCTGCGCCTGGGAAAAAGGTCACAGCCACATCAATGCCTCATATGTACCCAGCTACCTTCCACACACTCACCCCAATCACCCTTAATTTGTCAGACGCAAGGAAGCTTGTAACACATTGTTGTGTGATTCATTGTAAACTGTTTGGAATCAGAGGGGTTTACTATCTAAAAAACAAAGGTACACTACCCCGCCAACCCTCGCTAGCCTAACTGGGCCCATCATTAACCCCTCCACTGTCAGGCTGGTGGGGAATGCATTGCAATCAATGCTTTCCAGCTGTCTCAACAATGGACAAGTTAAACCTGGTAAAAATAAAATAATTTGTTAAACATAAGTCCAAAATGGCTTTACAGATATGTGTGTGTGTTTGTGTGTGTATGTGTGTGGAGAGAGGTTAACCATTTGTGTGGATGGGGTGGTTTGGAATGGAATGTATCTTTCTAATTTCCACTGGGACAAGTATATGGGTTCAGTCACTTATCTCCAACGATTTTCGTGCTGATTGACAGCGCTTCCTCAGGGAAATAATTTATGACCTCACTGAAAGGATCTGATCTATACTGGAGATAGAGGAGGTGCCTTACAGCAGAGAATAAAGGTAGCAACAGATACAGCAGACCTGCCCGTGGCGTACAGGAGGAAGAGAGAGAAAAAGGTCCAACAATATAAAAGTAAAGAACTAACAGAGCTAACGGATACAGCTGGCCTGCCCGTGATAGACGGGAGGAAGGTGAGAGAAACATACACCTTACATTATAAGCACCCTTATTTGAGCCTCTGCCCTCATAACAAACAAAAGAGGGACACAAAGAAGGGAGGAAAGAAAATTATACAGTACTGCCCACGAAGTGCCTGAGAGGACGGGAGAGGTCACATATATAAGATCTTCATTACCAAGGGTTAAAATATAAGAAACAAAAAAATGCTGAAACGGCACCTATTTCGACAAAGGAAACTAACTATATAATATATACACAAAGGAAATACAGCATTGAACCAAAACTGGGACATTGTTTATTAAAACAATAATATTACATTTATACGGAGGAGTTCAGCACCTTAAAGAGCCATATTTTATACTTTACATATTGTTGCAGATTTTATAAGAGGAAAATAAGATTGTTGCACATTGAGTAACATATGTGAGAAATTATGTTTTAATTCTATGGATACTCATTTTTGGTTTTAATTGTATTTTGACAGAATAAATAGCTAACATTATTCATACATTCATCAGTGCCGCTCTCTTCTTCTGTCGTATACATTTGTTCTTTGGGTTGTCACTAATCACACAGTGACACACAAATAGCAGCAGCCTGATGACTATTTGTTTATGAGGTGTTTTGACTCACGGTGAGAGGTGGGTTTAGGGTGCTATATGTGGGTGAGAGGGGTACCTAACTTGAAATAGGTGGGACACCCTCTGGCACACACATATATCTATTAATTTATTTTTATATTTCGTTAATATATTTTTATATTTTTTTTATATCCTTTTATTTTTTTCTTTTTAGTTTTACATATATATATATATATATATATATATATATATATATCCTTTTATTTTTTTCTTTTTAGTTTTACATATATATATATACATATATATATATATATTATTCTCTATTTGTGTAATGTTGTACTGTAAAAGCCCCCTAGGACATACTTGAAAACAAAATAAATTTCAATGAATTGTTCCATCCATCCTCCTCCGCTCACGCCATCTCTCACAACCCCAAATGATCCCATCTACTGAGGCAAAGGAGAGGATAAGCATCATGTTAAAACAAATAAAAACCGAAAAGTCTCCCAAACAACATCCCCAGCGCTTCACCGTAAAACTGGATTAACTTCTTCATTGCCATCACAGCTAAAAGTAGACACAATGGCAATAGAGAGGTTAAACAATGTGTAAAAAAATCATAATTATAAAAATGGCTAAATTGTACCTTGAAAAGAAATGGGGAAGGGGGGTATAATACTTTCCCCCAACTGCCCATCCTGATCAAATCAGGATAGAGTGTGCAAAAATATGGGGTTTAGTCACCCCATATTATTTTTAAAGTGCAAGAATATGACTTAAAATTATTACTATGGAGACCCTCCGGTATTGTATGTGTGTGTGTTGGTAGAGAATGGTAAAATAATAGACTACAGAGAGTTGTAAATGGAACTTCTTCAAGTTGGTCTAAAGAGTTGATGAGGCTGAAAAAAGACAAGCATCCATCAATTTCAGCCCATGCCATATCACCCTTGTTGATCCAAAAGAAGGCAAAAAAACATTGAAGCCATTTCCAATTAAGCCCCAAGTGGGTAAAATGACATCCTCATAACTCAGGCATACCATACGGGTATCCTTAATAAACAAGAATACGCTTTCTTATCAGTCCAATATCCCATAATACCGATCTTTTATCATATACCTAAAATCCATAAAAGCATCAAGAATCCTCCAGGCCGGCCAATTATATCTGGAATTCATTCACTTACAAGTAATCTGTCAGAATATATAGATCATTTATTAGAGCCGTATGTACAAAAGACACCATCATATATTAAGGATACCACCCATATTCTCAACAAATTACAGCAAGTACAATGGATGGAAGGCTTTTTATTAGTCACTTGTGACATAACCTCATTATATACCATCATAGAACATAAAGCAGGAATCAGAGCGGTGGAAAAAGTATTAAGAAAAGATAATGACTTACCACAGGAACAGATTGACTTCTTATTGGATGGTATCACGTTCATATTACACCACAACCATTTCATGTTTGAAGGCAAACATTTCCGCCAAATTAGAGGGACAGCGATGGGAACACGTTTCGCACCCAGTTTCACGAATCTGTTCCTAAGCGTATGGGAGGAAGACCTTATATGGAATAATTACATCAAGAATATGGCACTATATGGTCGTTATATCGATTATATAATCCTGATCTGGAAAGATGGGGTAGATTCATTAAATAAATTTATTGCTTCCATCAATGACAACCAACTTGGACTACATTTTACACATACTAGTAGTCCTTCTTCGGCTATTTTCCTGGATCTACAGATTAACATAGAATCGGGAGGAGTTATCTGTACAAACACATACTATAAACCAGTGGATGTCAATGGCTCTATAGAGGCCTCAAGCAATCACCATCAAAAATGGCTACAAGGTGTTCCATACAGTCAGTTTCTTAGATTGAGACGAAACTGTTCGAAAAAAGAAGTATTCAATAAAGAAGCAGATATGCTGAAAAAGAGATTTCTGGAGAAGAGGTACAATGAAACTAACATCCAACAGGCCCTCCAAAAAGCTGGAAGTAAACCAAGGGAACTACTATTGCAAGATAAGATAGAAAGATCCAAGAACACTGGCAATAACCCCCAGCATAACATAACAGAAATACCTTTCATTACCAGATTTACATCATCCACGAAAAACGTGGAACATATAATCAGGAAACACTGGAATATACTGGAAGGGGACAAAATCTTAGAAACAGTACTGCCCAAAAGACCATCTTTTGTATATAGGAAATCTCTAGATTTGAAGTCCAAATTGGCTCCATCAATGATTAATCAAAAAGGGGGGGTTCAACAAGTGAATGCCTTGGGAACACCCATTATAGGATCCTTTAGGTGTGGACACAATAGGTGTATTACCTGCAACCATATCCGAAATGCATGTAAGTCCTTTACTTCTAATCATACAGGAGAAACTTTTCACTGCAAACATTTTATTAATTGTACTTCAGAATTTGTAGTATACCTCCTAGAATGTCCCTGTGGGTCTCAATATGTTGGAAGGACTACTAGACCCCTTAAAAGAAGATTCCTAGAACATAGGAATAACATCCTAAAATGCAACAAACAGCATTCACTATTGAAGCATTGTATGAGTTGTCCCTCTTTCAAGAATATTTCAGATCTCAAACTAATTGGAATAGAACATATCCCTCGAACATCAAGGGGCGGTAATAGAATCCGGAAACTGTCCAAACAAGAAAGTTTCTGGATTTTTAAACTTCAAACACTGGCTCCACTTGGTCTAAATGAAGAACTAGACCTGTGGTGCCTCTAAGCAGCTGTCATCTACATGTATATTTCCTATTTGGGATATTCCCCAATATTGACATATTGGAACTGGTCATTCTATATCATTGGTTCTATTGCTATTAGGGCAATAGATCTCCCTTTAGCTAGATACTATGACCCTCCGGTCCACCCTTTATGTACCAAGATAAATTTTAATACCTTTCTTCCTAGCATTTACATTATAGAATGACATTAAAGGGGATCCTTTTATATGAACATTTGGTATATATATACATTGGTAAAACACCTTATTTGTAAGTTGTTATCAATCTAAAAACTATTTAAGGGAAACGATAACCTTTTACCCGGCAGGATATGACTAATGGAGTTTCCATATCTTTTCAAAAACACTGTAACAGACAATTTGGTTATAGGTAGCGTTTTAATACCAATATACATTATAGGTTATGTAACTACACATTAAGTTACAGTTACAAATAGACATCCAATTAGATGAAAAGGGAATGTCCTAATAGATAGGATGTGTATTATTATATAACATCATTTTATATCATTTTTAATAGTCTTTTTTATATATCCACATCAGTCAATTAATTGTTGGAATTTTAGGTGTGTATTAGTTTTATAAGTAGAATTGGAGCTGTCAATAGGATACTATAATGACAGATGTATATTTGCTATTATGCACCATCATACTGCAGTCCGGGGTTACTTTGTAACATTTGAACCCAAGGGAGCAAGATGATTGGTTGGCTGTTACATTATAAGCTCGCGGGCTTTTTAAAGATGCTTTTTATCTTGAGAAAGGGGACATTGATTCCCGAAACGCGTTGATATTACAGCATTAAAGTTTTTAATTTATGTATGTTGTGCACCGATTTGTGGACCATAACTTCTATTGAACGAAAAAAATCTCAGTGACAGCACTATTCCGGAGACGGGGAGCTTGGAGAACAGAGCGAACTGAATCAACAACCAGGCGGCAGTATTATTCCGGAGACGGGGAGCTTGGAGAACAGAGCGAACTGAATCAACAACCAGGCGGCAGTATTATTCCGGAGACGGGAAGCTTGGAGGACAGAGTGAAAGACGGAGACATGCGCCTAGCCACCGAGGTGTTTATACTACGGGCCCGCTATTCAAGAAAACATCCGGTGAGCGCATAGCATGAATGTTGCTATTATGACTATTATGCATGTCTCCATTATGATCTAGTGATTATTGGCTATTTTCTTAGTCCATATACCAGCTTTAACATCCCGTCCGATACTGCTGCTAATAGTTGTTAGATCCGGTACTGTTTCCCTATTAACGTTCTATGAGACTCCTGAGCAGATTATGACGTTATTGGCCACATCAGCAATTTTTATGTATAAATAAACTTATTATTTGCATGATTTATTTGCATATAATTTGTCTGATTTACCAAACTACTACACTTAGAGGTCTTGTTGTGCGCTGTCTTTTTTGCTTTTTGTTTTACCAAGTGGGTAAAAAAATCCTTCCTGTCTCCACTGGCAGTCTGGTATTTCCCTGGATCAACATTTTATCTGTTTTGAAGCCAACTGTCAAAATTCTCAATATTGTTCTGTGTAAGATAGGTATCAATTACCTTTTTGGAAGCAGTTTCAGTATCTGCAATCATAGCATCCTTAGGCAAATAATTCTATAACTTTACTGCCCTAACTGTAAAAAAATCATGCAGGCGTTTTAGTCAAAAGCACCTTTCATCTAGTCTTAATGGATGGTCACTTGTTCTTTGCTCAGCCCTTTGAGTAAATAGTAACTTGGAAAGTTATTTTTATTAACCTCGAATATATTTGTAAATGGTAATCTAATCACCTCTTAGATGTCTCTTCTCTAATGTAAACAAACCCAGCTTGGCTAGTCTGTCTTTATAACTCATATCCTCCAATCCCTTTATTAGTTACTAGTTGAACAGCCCGTTACACGGGCCACAGTGCCACTGCCACCCGGTCGCGGGGCAGTCAATGCGCAGTAGAGACTGCCCGTGCCACAGCTGATACAGAACTGGATGCTCCTTCGGATCGCCCAGCTCTGTATCAGCCGCGGAGTGGGCAGTCTCTACTGCACATGACTGCAGCACGCGCAGCGTTACACACGATTTAGCGAATTATTATATAGGATATTGCAGGTCTCTGCAATTTTTCTAGTGCAATAATTTATTTTTTAAGAACTGGTGCCTACAACTTTACGCCATATTCTAGATGAGGCCTTACCAAGGATTTATATAGAGGTAGAATTATATTTGCATCCCATGCAACTATACTCCTTTTTATGCAGGATAGTACCCTATTTGCTCTTGCAGCAGCTGAGTGACATTGCACACTGCTGTGAATTCTATCATCTATCAGCACTCCTAAATCTTTCTCTAATGAGGATTCCTCAAGTAATTTCCCATTTAGTGTATATGTAACATGTTTGTCTCTACAGCCCAAATGCATAACCATGCATTTATCAACATTAAACCTCATCTGCCACTTTTCTGCCCATTCTCTCAGTTTATCTAAATCTTTCTGCAGAGAAAAAAAACCCATCCTGCTCTTTATGTATTTATTTACACAGCTTAGTGTCATCAACAAGATTGAGAAATTACTTTCAATTCACACTTCTAGATCATTAATAAACAATTTAAAAGTATTGGGCCCAGGACTGAACCCTGTGGAACCCCACCCACAACTTTAGACCAACTTGAAAACGTTCCATTTAAAACAACTCTCTGCCGTCTATCATTTAAACAGTTCTCTGTCCATGCACAGATATCCCTCCCATATCGAAATCTTTTAATTTATGCTGTAACCTGTTGTGATGTAGAGAATCAAAGGCTTTTGCAATATCTAAGTACTACATCAACAACATTTCCCTTATCCAAATTACTACTTATCCTTTCATAAAATGCAAGTAAGTTAGTTTGACATGATCTATTCTTTATAAAATCATGCTGGTTACTACTACTAATATTGTTGGTCTTCACATAGTTCTGTATACTGTCAGTTAGTAACCCTTCTAATACCTTACCCACTACGGACATCAAGCTCGCAGGTCTATAATTTCCAGGTTTGGATTCTGCCCCTTTTTTGAACAATGGTATGAGATAAGCTTTCCTCCATTACATAGCACTATGCCTGATGAAACAGAATCAATAAATATATTAGGTATAATGGCCTTGTTGTTACTGAACTATGTCCTGTAAGTACCATTAGGTATATGCCATTAAGTGCATTTATTCACCATAACATTTTCCTGTCTCTTTTTGAATTTGTCCTTAGTAAGCCATTTTCATAATGGAGAAAATTCTGTGATTTTGTCTGTTTGCTCATAGCCTGCCATTATTGCTTCTTTGTATATACAGCCTTATCCTCACTTATTAATTCACCCTTAAGAGGGGCCAATATCCACTTTAATCTTTTGTTATTTATATATTTGTTTATATATATTTATATACATATATACGTTCAATACACAGAGATCTATGCATTGGTTCTACAGTAGGGTCCTGCGAAGGCCAAATGGCACTACCATTATATCGAATTAACACAGGTCCTCACAGGCCAGTGCGAGAAACAGGCAGCAAATACAAACATGCTGCCCGCTGCACAGATGTACCAAGGTGAGTTGCAGGAGGGGAAGCTGGTAGCATATTGAGGTGGAGGGAGGGAGGGGGGAAGTAGACAGAAATCTGCATAGCCTCCAGAAGAGATGCTAGAGGGAGGGGAATGTGGGAAGCATATTGAAGCGGGTACAGGGATGGAAGCAGAGAAAATATATATTTTTTTGGTGGGTAGTGAAAACAAGGGTATGAATTATACATAGACACTTTTGTTTTCCCTCTATAATCTTGGGAATAACTTACCCATGTTCATATTATACCAAACATTTTAGTCTGCATTTCCTGACCGAGAAGCCTTTTCCATTTGCCATAACAATTGGGCTTCTTCATTCTCCCTAATATTAGGTGGCTTGTAGCAAATATCAATGAACATCTTTTTACTTATGTACCCCCAGTGTGTATTTCAACCCACAGGACCTCTACATTCTCACTGGAGATTCTCATTGGACCATAAGATTCTGTCGTAGGACCAATGTTTTTTTTTAATTTGTTTATTAATGAACTTGAAGTGGGTAATGGATGTAGACTCTTACTCTTTGCTGATGCCACGAAAAAGTTTAAGGAAACACATACTGAGCAGGATGATTTTTCTCTTCTGAAAGAATTGGATAAACTGAGTGAATGGGCAAAAAGTGGCAGACTAGGTTTAATACAGATAAAAGTAAAGTTATCTACATAGAAACCTAATGGGAAACTTTAGGAAAGAATTAGGGGTACTAAAAAACAATAGACTTCACAGCAATGTGCAGTTTCAGTCAGCCACTGCAAGAGCCAATAGGGAAATCTTAAGTATTAAAAAGGGTATAGATGCACGGGATAGGAATATGATTCTAGCTTTATACAAATCCTTATCTAAAATTAGGAGTGGTTTTGGGCATCCTTTCTTAAAATACATTATTAAATTGAAAAATTGCAGAAATGTGCAGCAAAATGGATAGAGTTTGGATAATCTAAGTTATAAAGAGACTATAAGTACTGTTTACATTTGAAAAGAGATATCTAAGGCGTGACATATTACCATTTACAAATATATTCAATCTCAACAAAGAACTCTTTGTGGAACTATTTGCTTAAAGAGCTGAGCAAACATGAGGCCATACATTAAAACTTGCATAAAGATGATTTCGGCTAAAACAAAGGCAGGGATTTTTTAAGCGACGGTAG
The DNA here is from genome assembly GCA_037306005.1 of Rhinophrynus dorsalis. Taxonomy (NCBI): domain Eukaryota; kingdom Metazoa; phylum Chordata; class Amphibia; order Anura; family Rhinophrynidae; genus Rhinophrynus; species Rhinophrynus dorsalis. The sequence continues at coordinate 163,357,949 of CM074719.1, read as the reverse complement.
TAAGGTTGTTGAATTGCCTCGAGAAGCTGCCTTTGAATATACTGTCAATACTTTTAAATAAGTATTGGATTCCTTGGATAGAAGCTGAGAAGAGTATAGAGTATTATGTCAGTTTCAACTGTCTTTTGGAGTCAGGAAGGATTTTTTTACCCACCTGGGGCTTAATTGGAAATGGCTTTAATGGGTTTTTCCTTCCTCTGGATCAAGGATGATATGGCAAGGGCTAAACTTGATGTAAGCATTTGATTTTTCAGCCTCTTCAACTATGTTATTATATTACTATGTAAGGTTAAATCCTTCATTGCTGGGCCAGTTGGAATGCATTTATTGCAATGTGTTCCTAGCAAATCTAACAATGGAGGTGTTCTTGGTTAGGCTAGAGGGGGTGGCAAGGTAGTATATATTTACTACTCCAATTCCAGAAAATGTGTAATTTGTTGCAAACTAGCAGGCATTGGAGAGGTTAAGGGAGACATGGCTGTACAATGTAGGGGCTGTTATGGTGACTGCCTGTTACAGCCAATCAACTATTTTCCCAGGCTTGGCAGCCCTGAGCTGCTGAGTCTTGTATCGCCTATTCAGATGCAAAAGGGAGCATTGCAAAGGCCATCCTTATACAATGGAATAGCATACTAGTAATTTGCAATACTTTTTTGGCCCGTTTTTGTATGTATAAAGAATAGCTAAATTCAGATCACATATAGGCAGTAATGGAGTGTCAAAAATGACTTTTCTGGTGCTTTACTGCCCAAACTTCAATCAATACAGCTGTAATGGAATCGAGGCCACTGTTTAATATTGGCATTGTGATGTGCACTTCTGTAGCACAATATTCATGCAAATATCCCATACAAATGACAGCTATAGCTAATATACTGGCTTTCAGTGGACTTTGCACTATGCAAAGGCAGCTACTGCTGATACGTTTCTATAGCAAATGCTTGCAGGGTAAACACATCGCATGTGACATATGTGACTATATTTAAATTATTAACAGGACAATAACGCCTGAACATGATCTCGGGTTATACACTCTCCAGTACTTTGTACTCCACGCAAAACCCTATAAAAATTATAAGTTTGTTTTCTAAGGCTTAAAATCTAGTCTTATATATTCTCCCTGGGGGCTCTCTCATTATAATAGCAATCTTGACCGGTGTCTCAGAAGTGATAGTGTTTAACTCTTTGAGTGCCAGAGGGATATTCAATGCATTGCAAAGCACTCTGGTACTCAAAGGGTTAATGCTGTTTTATTGAATAAAGCAGTGGGTCATAATCCCAATATATTAACTGCATTAGCTCTGCATAAACAATTAACAACATTGTGTCTAAATAGGATAGTCTATAAATGCATTAAAATGCAAGTTTAGGATTATAATTTAGAGATCAGAGAAAATAACTAAATTATACAGATACTAACCTGGAAGTACATGATATTTCAAATAACAGAGCCCAATTTAAAGGGATAGTAATACTTAAGTATTACTAATCCCTATAGTAAAGTCCTTTTAAAAATACATGTATTGCCCCCGGTTTCATCTCTCAAACCTTTATGGTTTGAGAGATGATTGCTCCTAAAGTTGCCCTCTCCCTCCCCCTTCTCCGAAGTCAGCATTGTAGCTGACTGAAGGGAAATCCAGTCTTAGATCATCAGGCGGCTCTGCAGCAGAGCCGCGAGCACGTTAATTAAAAAAAATCTTTCACTAAAATGGTCTTGTACGTGTGCTTGCAAACCAAGCACACGTAGAAGACCATTTCAGTGAAAGTTTTCTTTTTTATTAAAGCGATCGCGGCTGTGCTGGAGAGCCGCCTGAATGTCGTACGACTTGCTTCCCTGCAGTCAGCTAGAATGCTGACTACGGGGAAGGGGGAGGGAGAGGGCAACTTTAGGAGCAATCATCTCTCAAACCATAAAGGTTTGAGAGATGAAACTGGGGGCAATACATGCACTTTTAAAAGGACTTTACTAAAGGGATTAGTAATACTAAGTATTGCTATCCCTTTAAAGTGATAGTAATGTTTTACAAAAACAGAAGCTCCAATTACTCTTCATAGTATTTGAGCCATAGAGAGTGTCATTTCATTACTGTGAGCATTGTAGTTCAAGAGTAATTGAATGATAAAGTTTCCCCTTCATGCCCCTTTTACCTAGTGTAAGCTCCCACTCCTCAGATGTGTAATCCAGTCCATAAACCAGACAGCTCACATCAAGGGTCAATATTTTTACTGTGAGAACAATGAAAACCCTGCCCCCTTGACAGGTTTTTCAGCTTTTTTCCTTATCTTAGTTGAAGATTGTCCCTCTCTGCAATCTACCTGGACACTCCCTGCTGCTCTAAGCTGAGCAGTGTTACATCAGTAGAAGGGGCGGGAGGGGGATACTTTGTCATTAAATTACTCTTGAACTACAACTCTGACAGAATTGAAATAACACTCTCCAAGGCCCAAATAATATGATGATTACGTAGAGCTGCTTTTATTATGAAACTTTACTATCCCTTCAAGTTTTTACTGTTAGTGTTTGTTGAGCAAATATGCCCTAGGTCAATAAAAAGATGTCTCATAATAACTTTTCAGCACATAGCCTTATCAATAATCTAGAGGGCACCCCTTAAAGTGGGGCTGTCTATTTGTAATAAATAGGTGATTTATTTAAAATATTAGTTTATTAAATATATAACTTATTTGTGAGTTAGTACAGATCTGTCAGGTGTACCTGTTAGATACTAACACTTTGCACTAGTCTACATTACCAACTAGTTCTTCTTATTGGCCAGTACTAGTTGATTTGCTTAAAATGGAACTGTCACTGTGTAAAAGCTGTGTTTCAAAAGCAAACTATATTTATGTTAGGCATTTTTCTATTAAAAACAGTAGTTCATGAGATAGCTTTATTTATTTGCCAGTGCAAGTCATCCAGAAATGCCTTGAGGACTGAAACATTCTACATTGCTCTGCATTACCAACTGCCCCTTCCTACCAGGAAGTACTCCACATTAGTCTACATTGCCAACTGGCTCTTCTTATTGGCCAGAACTAGTTCATTTGATTAAAGTGGAATGGTCACTGTGTAAAAGCTAAGTGTTTTTAAAAGAGCTTTCAAAAGCAAACTATATTTATGTTAACCCTTTGAGTATCAGACGGGTACGCAATGCATTGACAAGTAATGTGTTGTGTACCTCACTGGCACTCAAAGGGTTACACATTTTTATATTCAAAACAGGAGTTTATGAGATAGCTTTATTTCTCAGTGCAAGTCATCCAGGAATGCCTTGAGGACTAAAACATTCCACATTGCTCTGCATTACCAACTGCCCCTTCCTACCAGGAAGTACCAGATCCCCTGCATAAACTGAAAAATGAAGCAAGCTAAATTCTCAGAGATAATTTTTTTGTATTTAAAATTACATAAATGACATAAATCTGGGTTATTTTGGACACTCTTTTCAAAAACACCTATTTGTTGTAAAGTGACAGTTCAACTTCAAACTGGCAGTTGAATAAAGTTAAATATCTCAGAAACTATTGTTTTAAATAAAAATGGCTAACAGAAATGTAAATTTAAGAATGACTTTTTTTTAACAAAACAACAGTTCCACTTTAAGGTCAGTGCAGAGAAGGTTTCAGATTTAGCAGAGGAAGGGATCCTTTTACAGTAAAGGTTGTTATGTTGAGGAATTCGCTACTTAGGGATGTGGTGATTGCACATTACATAAATACATTTATGAGAGGATTAGATGTGTTTCATGAAGTAAAGGGCAAATAAGGCAACATCATTTCTAACTATATCATAGAGAAGGTAGACCTGGAAAGAGTCAAACATCCACCATTCAGTCAGGAAGGACTGTTTAGTTATTTTATATATACATTTTTAATGTTTGCTTTTCTGGTATATACTGTGGCAAAGTTTTAACTTGTTTAATCCCTTGAGTGTAAAAGGAGTAAGCAATACATTCCTCTGCTCTGAGTTCCATTACACTCTAGCGCTCAATGAGTTAAACTACTTATACCTCATGCTTTTTGTTTTCTAAAGAGAGGCCTTTGACTTCGTGGTTGGAGAATCTAATCTTAGCAGAGATCTGATTTGGTCAGATAAAGCTGTATAATTACTTGCTCACATGTCCAGAGAATCACCTCTCTCCCCACTTTCTTATGCTGCTATACTCAGTTTTTACCAGAGAAATTGAATAAAATAAAAGGGAGGAATTATCGTGCAAATGCTTTCATCATGAATGTGTCCACTGAGGGGATAACTTGGAAAGGAGATAGTTTCTTTTTAACAGGGTGATCCAGCAGCAGGAGGCCATTGTCTCACATATTCCTATTGTCTACTGGAATTTTTTTGATAAAACTATTATTATTCTTTATTTATATAGTGTCAACTAATTCAGCAGTGCTGTATAATAGGAACTAAAGATTAAGTTATGACCTGCAATGTAAACCAGCACTATAAGGAATACATTTAGAAGTCACTGGATATATGCAATTACACTCCTCTAGTCTGGATTTTGAGCATTTGATCTAGATATTTAGTGACATGCAGAGCTGAATTGCTTCATAGGACTTGCTGTCAGCATTGTAAAACTGCAAATACCAGTCTGCTGACCAATCACATTCCATCAGGCCAGTTTGGGTTGCCTCACAGATAGCCACATAAACTAAGCCTCTCACATACTAAAAGAAATATATCATAGAAATGAAAAAGTAGCCACAACTGATTCCGAGATAAAAATTACAATTTATTAAAATATATATATATATATTATATATATACATATATATATATATATATATAGTGGCAGATACAATGTTAAACAAAAATTTGACACACCAGTCAAGCCATAAGACTTGCTTTCCCCTCAGAAATCTCACATTTGCAGTGTTGTTACTACTGCAAGGGATTCTGTGTAGGCATATGCAAATAAGTTTAACAAGGAATCACCTTTTTGCCTCAGGTGGGTGGTAGAAACAATGTTAAACAAAAATTTGACACACCAGTCAAAACATAAGACTTGCTTTTCCCACAGTGGAATCTGAGGCAAAAAGGTGATTCCTTGTTAAACTTATTTGCATATGCCTACCCAGAATCCCTTGCCGTAGTAACAACATGGGAAATTCACCACCATAACCTTATCAATATAGATTTATTTATTTTAGTAACCTCCTAGTTGGGATTAGCATATCACTTGGGTGCTTTTAGGCCTTTTGGCTAAGATCAAGAAGATCAAGTGTAGTATCTGTTCTTTGCATCCTGGGAACAGAGAGGCACTTGATCTGACGCCATGGCCGGGGAGAGGAAAGCCTGTGGTGTGACCCGCCTATGTTTGGACACTGGACACGGAGCACTCTTGAGTTTATTTTTTCCACTTTTTCTGCCCGAGCCTTTTGGCAAGGCAGCGAAGAATTTTTATAATGCCGTCCGGAAGGCTAGGGCCTTAATTGGCACTTTATTTATTTATTTATTATTTATCACTGCGCACATTTGCAGAGTGGATTTGATGGACTTTATTTATGCACCCATTTATTTTTCACGGCACTTACCCAAGGACTAAGCACTTAAACACTAAAAATTGCCGTCGTGGGGCCAGGTCTACGACTTGCGCTTTGGTGGGGGAGCTGGCGGGCCACCTCCCCTTAAAGAATCGGAAGCTCCTCTCTCCAGAGGGAGCATAAGATCTGATGCCCTGGGGTAGGGATGCTACAATGCAGAAGACCCCAGAGTGAAGGCCCTCCTCTCCTTCCGGGGAAGAGGAGAAGTCCAAAGGGCCCCCCTAGCTTGTACGGAGAAGGGGGCTGAAGGCTGACCTGGCCCCACAAAGAGCACTGACGTGCACGAGAGACCACAGTGCACAGACGGGATCAAGGGAAGCACAGGGATTGTACAGTACGAAGACTGCACAGCACCTTGGGCTTTTAATAACATCACTTGGGTGCTATGCTGTATTCTTTCTCATGGTTTGATAAATGGGGTGAAACGGCACTACTTTTTTGTTAAGGATTTTAAGATTTGCATTTATGCTTTTTCCTTTTGAAATTGTAGCTGTCAGGAACTTTGTTTATATATGCATAATCATAGTCTGTATATACGCATAGTCTGTACATATAATACTGTAAAATCTCAGTTATAATACACACCTGTGTATAATACGCAGGTGCACATTATACCCAAGATTTTAGGGGGAAACAAGAATGCCTATGTATAATATGCACCCTTGTTTTCCCCCTGTAACACTAAAAATAGTTATCTTGCTGCTCTGATACCCTCCCTCCCTGCTTACCCTGATCCTTCTCTCCTGCTCTGTAGTCCAATCCGGCAGACTAACAGGGTCACAGTGGGTGGCATGCTTGCATTTACAGCCTGCTTCCAGCATTTCCCTGTCAGGACCTCTTTTTTTAAGCCATGGTAATGTCTTGCGGTCCTAGCAGGGCAATACCATAGATCCAATGTGTATAGCAATGCGCATTGAATCTATGGTATTTCCCTGTGAGGACCTTGCCATCCTTGCAAGATATTACCATTGGCTTAAAAGAAGAGGTCCTGACAGCGCAATGCTGGATGCAGGGGACAAATGCAAGCATGCAGCCCGCTGTGACCCTGTCATGCTGCTGGATTGGACTACAGAGGGGGAGAGAAGGATTGGGGTAAGCGGCTGGGGAGGGGATCAGAGTGGCAATAAAAAAATGTATATTTTTCCCCCCTCGTGTATAATTATATATATATAGAAAGAGAGAGAGAGCTCAAAATTTTGAAAGGTACCTCAGCTGAGCTGGCTGCCACACCCATATTCTGAATTGTGGGTGTGGCCAGAACAGTCTCAATTTCCCGGCACCAACTGTATACAGGATATTATTTAACTCCTTGAATGCACTGGAAATATTTCAAGCAAGCCAAGGGTTAAAGCTTTTGTGACTGTGTTTATTATAGGCAAGGGGATTTTCTGTGCCAGAAAATAATGGTTGGAACTGGAGGTAGGGTCATGTCAACAATGGGACTGTGACCATTGGTGGAGCAAAGGTCACCTAGAGTACCTTGCCTGGAGGTACCTGGCATGTAAACCCAGCCCTGTATTTAGACCCGTTTTTAATCTAACATAGTGTAATCATGTATATTCCATATGGTGCTTTTTATGTACTACTGTAATAAACATATGGTATAAACACATGTTTATAGCACAACTAATTGTCTCATAGTGTTGACTAATGGAAGAGGGTGTCAGACTGTACATACTACAATTTGATGCCTGATGTGTTTCAAAGTGATGGGACTGACATTATAGTGATGCATTATGAATAAGATAACATTGTCATTAAATTACGTTTCGGGTATCTATTTTGACTTATTTTCTGTTTACTTTTTCCTAATGCACTGTCTGCTGCTCTCCTAATGGCACAGTGTTTAGCTGGTGTCGCATGAAATGCTCTAAACCCTTGCTGGTCTCATTATTGTTATTATTATTATCCAGCTGGATTAACATAATGGAATCTTGCATTACAGGTCTCATATGATCTCGAATTGCAATATTGTCCTGTAATGGGGTATTGTTTTGAAGGACGCATTTGAGCTCATCACCCTAATGGTTTTATGTATAGAATTCCTGTTTTGTTCCCACAGGAATTGTCTCAGAAAAAGCACCAGAGCCGGATTAACAATCCACAAGGCCCTAGGCAAGGTACCAATTTGGGGCCCCCCTCCTCCCATATAGTAGCACCGCCCCTCCATTCCCTAACCTTGGCTACCTTGTCAGAGACATTGTCATGACCGGAAGGAGATGGTAATTTTTTTTTTAAGACAAATTCTCTGAAATTCTGTTTTAAAATGTGTTTAAATTACCTCATGTAACAGAGACAATGAGCCTCTTTTCCTCAATGGAGGGGGGAAATATCTGGGTGACTTTAATGGTAAATTATGGCCGAATTGCTATGGGGGAAGATAAAATGTCTGGGATTTAGGTTCATAACTTGTATGAAATTCTGGGCTCTTGATTTACTGTTATGTTTCGTGAAGTGTACCTGGCTGGCTGTTAAAGAGATACTAAGAAACATTTATTGGACTGGTAACTATATTTTTCCTTATTCAGAATCAAATATATATTTCTTCTATACTTGAAGAAAGATAATTTTCTTATAATTTGTCTTAATCGGACTGGCCACCCAATTGGGACCAATTATAATAAGCTATATTGGCTGTAGTAATTCTGAATTAAGCAGAATTTATTAATTAATTGGTAAATTGTCATATTTTGCCAGATAAATGTAAATTAGTTGATAGCAGTGAGATTTATATATCCTTGTTTTATAAATTAGTTAATATAATCGTTGGTATTTCTAGAACATATTGTGTTCCTAGAAAGGTTATTATAGCTAATATTTGATCTGGGGGGGAATTCTTTGAAATTGTTTATTAACCCTTCAACTGCTATTCTTCTATTTATTTTGAGGTGTTTCTTTGGATTTCTTTGTGTATGTTTTGGGGTTTAAACTTTTGTACAGTGTGAAGTTTATTTAAACCTCTCACTAGACAAAAGAAGACATCATCTTGGGTATGGCATCCTATCTTAATAAGTGGGTTAACCCTTGGAGTCCCCTATAGGTTTTAAATAGGATTGCTATGGTCATGTTTATGATATATGTTGCATGAAGCTGATATACTGTCTAGACATATATTATTGGATTGATTCTAAGTATATTCTTGGTATTATCTATTATTGACTATATTAATTGCAATTTATATGTTTTATTCAGAAGGTATGCAATATCTGAAATCGGTAGATAATTAAATTATAGTGTTCTAAATCTGGGATTTTATTCCAGTTCGTTTCTCTAAATTTTGCTATTGCATATGGTACAAGGAGAATTGTCAGAGGACCGGGCTTAATATTAAAGCTTACTCACCTGACAACCTACCTTAAACCTCAATTAGCATAGTTTATACAGTTTCTGGGGCAGAGGTATTTATATGTTGCTGCCAACTGTATTTTAATTAATTGTAAGGATCAATTATCCTTTTCTATGCTGCTGGGTTCAATTATTGTTATTTAATACCTCTGAACATGCCTATGTGTGGTTAACCCTTTAATTGCTGGTAATGCTAATTGTAATAATTGTGGTTTGAGTTACTGTGTATCTATTGTAATTGCTGGTCACTCATTTATATCATTGTTGTTTACACTTTATATATAGTATATTGTACTTAAATTATATATATTTTTGCACAAACATGCGGGATTGATTATTTTAATCAATTTGTTACTGTGAAGTAAAGTTTCAATACCTAATATAGTGTAAAGTTCTCAAATTTCATTTTATCTATTTATGTGAAGATATCCAACCTAGTAGGTTCTCCTATTAACCCTTTCATATCTGAATATCTTCGACAACCTATACAGTGTTTAGTTTACACTACAGTTTTGTGGACCCAGGCACTCAGAGTGTTATCCAATGATTGGATTCCTAATGTAAAAACCTCAAAACTTATTTGGTCCCATGCATGCTTAAATTCTGTCACTGTATTACCTTCTACCACTTTTGCTGGTAAGCTATTACACTTGTCTATTACCCTCTCAGTGAAGTAAAACTTTCTTACATTATGTCTAAACCTGTGTCCTCAGGGCACACCAACAGTGCAGGTTTTCAGGTTGATCCTGCTTAATCACATGTGAATAATTAGTGGCTCAGTTGTTGTGATTGATTCACCTGTGATTAATTAGGAATATGTTGAAAACATGACCTGGTGGTGTGCCCCGAGGACTGGAGCTGAGAATCACTGCTCTAGTCTTAGTCTATGGCCTCTTGTCCTAACATTTATACTCCTTTGAAATGTACTTCTCTCCTGCTCTTTGTTGAATTCTTTCATATATTTCTCTAGGGTATCTATATTCTTCTGGAGACGGGGTCTCCAGTACTGTAGACAATGCTCTAGGTGAGGTCTAACAAGAGATCTATAGAGTGGCATGATCACTTTTCTTTTTCTGCTACTAATGCCCCTAGCCATACAACCCAGCACCCTGCTTGCATTGTCCTCGGCTTTGTTACATTGCCTGCCTACCTTTACATCATTAGAAATAATTATTCCCAAATCCCTTTCCTGTTGTCTCTGACAGCAGAGTACCCTGAATACTATATTTTCCCTTTGGATTTTTATGTCCCAAGTGCATTATTTTTCATTTGTCAACATTAAACTGCAGCTGCCACACTCCTGTCCATTCTTCTAATTTACCTAAATCATTTGTCATTTAACTGTTTTTATATCCAGACCCAAACACTACAATTTATAATGAGTCTTCTATGAGGAAAAGTGTAATTATAGAGCAGCTACTATCAAAAGTGATCAGTGTCAAACAGCAGTAGCAAAAGCAAAGTACTGTCTTGCTTAAAGGGATAGTAATACTTCTTTTTATCTTTATTTTATTTTGTAGGCATTAAAAACACATGAAGAACGATATAAGTCTTATCTCTCAAACCTTTATGGTTTGAGAGATATTCACAAGCAAAGTTTCCCCCTCCCACCCCTTTTACCTAGTGTAAGCCATCTCTTCTCAGATGTGGAATGCAGTCCATAGACCAGACAGATAACAGCAGGGGACAATCTTCTTCCCATGAAAGCAATGAAAGCCCTGCCCCCCTTGACAATTTTTTCAGGTTTTTCCCTTATCTTAATTGAAGATTGTCCCTCTCTGCAGTCTACCTGGACACTCCCTTCTTCTCTGGCTGAGCAGTGTTACATCAGTAAAAGGGTGGGAGGGGGATAATTTGTGATTGAATTACTCTTGAACTACAACTCTGACAGAATTGAAATAACACTCTCTAAAGTCCAAATACTATGATGATGATTAATTAGAGCTGCTTTTATTATGAAACATTACTATCCCTTTAAAAAGGAATATTGAAGCAAGATTGCATAACATCATTTTGCCACTGTACAAATTGAATGAATGCATATGTTTATTTACATAGCCCCTGAAGTTTACTCAGCACTTTACAATTTAAGGTTTTGGACAACACAGGATGACAAGTGCTTAGGAAAATGAAACACTGGGAAAAAAACCTCAAAAGCTTACAATCTATAGTGGTAAAGGGAGTTCTATAAAGAGAACATTAATGTGCAAATTGTTTGTAAAGCTTACCACAAACATACAGTGCAGTTTTGGGCACCAGTTCTAAAAAAGGATATTCTAGAACCGGAGAGAGTATAGAGAGAAGAGCAACAAAATGAATTAAAGGGATAGTAATACTTTAATATTACTAATCCCCATAGTGTAGCTCTTTAATAAATAATTCAGTTGCCCCCAGTGTCATCCCTCAAACCTTTATGGTTTGAGAGAAAACCATAAGAAAAGTTCCCCCTCCCTTCCCTGAAGTCAGTATTGTACTGACTGCAGGGATATCCGGTTTTATTTTTCATCAGGCGGCTCTGCAGCAGAGCCGCGATCGTGTTAGTGAAAAAGAATTATTTCACTGAAACGGTCTTCTACGTGTGCTTGGAAACCAAGCCCATGTAGAAGACCGTTTCAGTGAAATAATTCTTTTTCACTAACGTGATCATGGCTCAGCTGCAGAGCCGCAAGCCTGTCGTACGACAGACTTCCCCTGCAGTCAGTATATCGCAGATTTCAGGGAAGGGGGAGGGAGGGGGAACTTTTCTTACGGTTTTCTCTCAAACCATAAAGGTTTGAGAGATGAACCTGGGGGCAACTGAATTATTTTTTAAAGAGCTACACTATGGGGATTAGTAATATTAAAGTATTACTATCCCTTTAAGGGAATGTAAAATTTGAAGTATTATAAAAGTCTAGCTAAACTTGCTTTATTTGCTCTAAAGAGACTGGGAACTGAACTGCTGTCTGGAGACTAGAAGACAGCAGGAGTATGGAAGGTAGGTCTAGAAGTGAGAGAGTACACAAAATAGCAACTAGCCCTTCAGGAGAAGGACAGAGCAGGAACAGGACAAGTTGGCAGCAGTACAGGACAACAACAGGAAAGGAGCTGAAGAAGAGCTGGAAAGCACAACAAATGTGGCTAGAACTAGGCTGAAAGAATGCTCAGAGAGGACAGCAGTCTGAACTTACTGAGACCAAAAATGCTTTGATAGCACGTGGGATGCGGTGCAGCCTGAACTGATATAAGCACACACCACTGATGTTAGTAGAGGGAAGATGGACAAACCAACCAAGATCATCCACACAAAGAACAGCACCACAGTACAGAGGGAGATTGTGACACTTGCACAGGAAGGAATTTGTATCACTTGCTGTCTCTTCATATAAGATTTTGGGGTATCTTGGGAAAATCTCCTTTCTCTCTTCACACTCGCCCATCCCTACTCATGTAGTACTGCACTGCCTTAGTTCTGTGTTGTAATGGTGTTGGGCCTTTGTTATAATATATTGCCCAGCTCCGGTAAGCATTATACTGAGGTTGCAACCTCAGTAAATGTGAACTGGAGCTTGATATGATGATAGAAGACATTCACAGTACATCAAAAAGAAGTGTGAACTCGCTCCCTGGGGCAGCTAGGAGGGAGGTGGGAGGAGAAGACAAGCTGTGCTGTGCACATTATGCGGAAATGAACAGCACAGGACGTTAAATATCTGAAAAAATTGTTACATTACAAGAAAAAACAAACAGCTTCCCTAATAATACTTTAATAACAAAACCTATGAGGTGATACACTTTAAATAATTCTTTGAATGCCAGAAGGGTATGCATATGCAATGCATTACTTAGGCATTCAAACTGTTAATAATTATTGACAGCTATTGATTAAAATAGACAAAACTCCATCATGTATGGATAGAAATATCATGTATATTTAGGAGTGACTTAACTTCAGTAAATAGTTGATTTGTATTATACTTGGTAGCAAATAAAATGGATTTTCTCTTCTTCACATTGTTACAATTTGCAGCTATTTCATCCCTTAGTTTAACCATTTCTGCATGAGAAAGGTGTGCTATGCATTGCTTCTCAATTAGTCCTTAGGGCAATTATTATCTATTGGGAACAGGCAAGGAGCCATTTTGGAATGGCACAGTGCAGGCCCAGTCATTTTTTATATGACTCGGTTTTCAGAAAACTGTCCAATTAGCTGAAAAACCACTCAGAAGTCTGTAGCTCTCATCCAGACTCCTTGGCTGTGTGCTTTTCCCAGATAAGGGGGTCTAATGGACCTATATCACACATGGCAGAAAACTGAGTGATGCAGTTCAATAAGTCTTGGGGGGAACACTGATGGTCTCTTTTCAGAAATTCTATATGCTCCTCCATTGTTCTGCTAGGTCTCACATTGAAGCTCTGGCTTAATAGTCAGATCTGCTCCCTGTGGAGAAGATCTGCCTATGGGGAATCTATTACATAATATTTGCCTTCTGCATGTCCATGGAGGCTTAAATATACCCATTTGCATGGTGATTTGCTCACATAAAGCATTTTACTGATTGTGGGAGTTCTAAATTTAATCAATTACTGATAAACAGACCTTATTCACAAAAGAAATGAGGAACAGTTCTGGAGCAAGCAAACTGCACCATAGAGGAGAAATAAAAATTCCCATTAATTAAAGTAATTTGTTTTTAACCCTTTGGTTCTTAGATAGCCATCTGGTGCATTTCTTTCCAACGCATTGGAGACCTCTCTACCATTCAAGGAATTTAAAGCACCATTTAGAGAAAAGGAATGAATATGTTTATTTATATAGAGCCACAAGTGTACGCAGCGCTTTACAATGTAAGGTTATAGACAATACAGCGTTACAAGTGCTTTGCAAAGTGAAAAACTGGGTGAGAGGTCCCTGTCCGAAAGCTTACAATCGAAAGTGGTAATGGGAGACATACAGAGTACATAAGGGTCAAGTGCTGAATACAGTGCTAGAGTTCTGGTCAGTATAGGGAACACATAAATAAAGTAAATCATTTATAAGAGCTTTAGTTGTACAAATACAAAATAGGGAAATGTGGAGCAGATGGTTTGCTCCAGAATTACTTTTCTTTTGTGAAAATATTCCAGGTCTCTCACAAGACCAAGACAGTTGCCCTTTAAAGGGATAGTAATACTTCATTTTATCTTTATTTTATTTTGTAGGCATTAAAAAAACATGAAGAACACTATAAGTCTTATCTCTCAAACCTTTATGGTTTGAGAGATATTCACAAGCAAAGTTTCCCCTCCCGCCCCTTTTACCTAGTGTAAGCCATCTCTTCTCAGATGTGGAATGCAGTCCATAGACCAGACAGATAACAGCAGGGGACAATCTTCTTCCTGTGAGAACAATGAAAGCCCTTCCCCCTTGACAAGTTTTTCAGGTTTTTCACTTATCTTTATTGAAGATTGTCCCTCTCTGCAGTCTACCTGGGCACTCCCTTCTGCTCTGGCTGAACAGTGTGACATCAGTAAAAGGGGTGGGAGGGGGATACTTTGTCAGTGAATTACTCTTGAACTACAACTCTGACAGAATTGAAATAACACTCTCCAAAGTCCAAATACTATGATGATTAATTAGAGCTGCTTTTATTATGAAACATTACTATCCCTTTAAGTCTCCTTGGCCATAATCAGTCTCAGATTTAGGTGGTAGTTCCCCATTAATGTGAATGTGCTGTACCTAATTTCTGATAAGCAACTCAGCTGAGTTATTTGTGTTGCTATTGTAAGATGTTTTGATTGTGGGGCGTTGCATCTGATTGCCCTTTTGACAAACATTGTCAAATTATCAAAATAGAAAAGTACAGAAGGTTTTTATTTTGCACATTTGTATTACTTCTTCTTTTGTTATACACAATAATGGTAATTTTTGCTCTATTAGCTTTAACCCTTCGAGTGCCAGAGTGGTGCAGAATGCATTGCTTTGCAATGCATTCCGTACCCCTCTGGCACTCAAAGGATTAAAAAAAAAAAAAATCAGTGAACTCCACTGGAACATAAAGTTGTTTTTTTTATTTATTTTTGTTCCCACTATATAAATTCTTATAAAAATAAGACTACTATATTGCTATACACTCAGAGATTCCCACAGCACTCTTGAACTTGCTATTACAGAATATTAATTCCACTTTGGTACACTCAGTTCCACACAATATGCAACCCAGGAATGGGTCCCAGATGCCCACAAACAACCCTTGACCACTTCTCTTCCCCAACAGAGAAACAACGATTTGGCACTATGATAAACAGAAAGTTTTGTCTAAACATGCATCCCACTGCTCTCCTTTAGCTGTTGGTATTGAACTACGACAGCCATTGGCCCTCTGAAGATGATAGGAACAACTGGAAGAAGGAGAGAGGTTGCCTGCTCTTGGTTTAAACTCAGATAGCTACAATGGGTTTTCCATACAGAATCAAATACAGTAAATTCAGAGATCACAGGGCTGCTGGACCCTCTGCATACAGAGATAATGTGTGTTTTATCAGTCATACAAAATGGTCTGACCCCTAATTCCTCCACTTTTCTTTTTAACATAGGGCCCCAAGAGCAAGAATTGGATTGCTAAATTTATGTTTTTTTTAATTAAAGTTTCCTTTTGAATCATGTTGGAGTGCTGAAGAACCCTCCTGAAGTACCCCAAAGCCAGGTTCAAGTAACCCAAGGGAAGTTTCTAGATATCTGCTGCTTCCCTTAGTATTTTAAACTATATTACTAAAATGAATGTTTGTATTAATGTATGAATTTTTATTGCTTTAATCCCTGGGTGTGGACACTGTTTTATCTCCATTGTTGCCTATCCACTTCTTGCCTCTCTTACACCCCCCCTCTCTCTATCCCCTACCACCTATTTACTGTTTCTCTTTCTCCCCATGCCCTCTCTCCCTTATGCCCTTACTCCTCTATCAAAACCAGACCAAATCTGCACTCCTCCATATAAGCTATCTAAGTGTGAACCCTGTGTGAAGCATATTGTATACCACTTTAATAAATTTGGGGTCTCTGTTGAATAGTTTGGCCAAAGTATGTTTAAGCCCGCCTGCCACGTCAAGGCCCCCCAATATAAGGCGAGTACCTAACTTCACACAATCATCCTATCTAGATTAAAAACACCCCTGAAGAAGCATTTCTTATGAGCTGAGATTTCTTGTACATAACGCATTGGGCATATTTTAAAAACATTTACCACATTTAAAACCAACTTCATGTTAGGACCTACCTTCAGTGACCTGTAGAGAGTGAGCAGCAGGCCAAGAGGACTGGAGCTCCATCAGTCCCCTTTGTAACTCTCATCCACCCACTCCCACAAGTCACATGGGGTTTAGTTGCTGCCTTAAAGGCAATGATCCGGACAGCCCAAACATTAGGCTAACATCATGCCTTTAAACCCCTCTACAAGTGGCAACAACTCTGCAGATACATATTTAAGTGTTAAACATTTATTAATCTTACAATATAAAGTGAAGAGCAGCTTGAAGAAAGAGAAAAAGTGTGCAAAGACAGAAGTAACAATTAATGTGAATTGGTGCTGTGAATTTTGTTTGCACACTTTCTTTTTCTTCAAGCTGCTCTTAGGGTTGCCACCCAGCCGGTATTTTACCAGCAGGCCAGTAAAAAATTGTCTTCTTTCCAATGTTAAGTCTATGGAGGGAGTGCCATGGCCAGTATTTTTTTTAAGAAAAGGTGGCAACCCTAGCTGCTCTTCACTTTATATTGAGGAGCTCATTCACCTCCCAGGAGAACCTGGGAACAATGAAAACCAGGTGAATCGCTCTGAGATCCAGGATGTTGATAGACAATAGGCTCTCCTCCCTGTCCATCTTCCTTGGGCACCCAAGTGCCTCAGGACAATACCCCAGCCCCTCAGGCTGATGTCTGTCCGTACCATGGTCCACTCCGGAATGGCTAATGGTCTTCCTCTTACCAGGTGTGGCCAGTGGAGCCACCACTTAAGGTCCTCTTGCCTCCAGAGACAGAGTCATGTGATGAAAGTGATCCTCTGGGTTCCTGAACCATGATCTGAGGATGTCCCTCTGAAGTTCCCTCATGTGGAAACATGAGTAAGGAACTGCTTCCAGAGCGGACACCAACCGACCCAGGACACTCATGTAGCCCTTGATCGAGGCTAATTGCCACTCTACTGTCTGAGACACATCCTGGAACAGAATCTGAATCTTCTCATCCATGAGAATGAGTCTCACCCAGAAACACCTTCACCTGGGATGGTATTGGAAAATACTTCTTGAGACTGAGAATCCAGCTGTGATGCTACAGAATGCGGGCACAGTCTTGGATATGGTGAGCCAAGAGTTCTTCTGAAGGAGGATTGAGAAGCAAAATGAGAAATGCCCTGAGTATGGATGTGCGTGGCCAAGGCTGCCATGATCTGTGGGAAGATTGTGGGAGCCGAAGCCAGGCCAAATGGCAGAGCCATGAACTGGTAGTGATTAGAGCTTAAAGAAAAACCCAGGTAGAGTTGGCTGTCCGGATGGATCAGGGTATGTAGATATGTGTCCTGAAGATCCAGAGAAGCCAGGTACTTGCCTGGGCACATCACTGCAATAATAGAATGCAAACATTTCATCTTGAAGTGCATAGCAACCACATATTGGCTGAGATACATTAGATCTATAGCAGGACAGCAGCCTCTGTCTTTCTTGGGAACCACAAAAAGGTTGAAATAGAAACCTGAAAAGCACTCTTGGTCTGGAACTGGCACCAGCACCTTTTTTTTCTCCAGAAGAGAGACTATGTCTTTTGGATCAGCTTCATCCTTTCTTGGTTCCTTGGAACCTTTGAGGAGAAGAAGTGATATGGAGGAAGGGATCTGTAATCTATGTAGTACCCTTCTGATACCACCTAAAAACCCCACTGGACCATCACTGACGTTGCCCACACAGCTCAAAAAATGTGTAGATGGCCCCTACAGGCAACAACTGAGCAGGATTCTGCAAGACATTTGAATTGGTTTTTCAGACTTAGACTTTGCAGTTGATCGCTTGGACTGCCAGGTCTGCCTGGATTTAACAGCAGGGAGCTGCTGAGCTGACAGATGTGGACATTTTGCTCCCTTTGCATCTCGGTTTGATGGGGGATGAAATCCACATGTTTTCCTTGCAAGAAAGGAACACTTGGTGGGAAGCTGAGGCAACTAGGTGCTCTTACCACCATTTGCATCACTAATTATCTATTTCACATCAAGTGCAAAAATAGCTTTTCCCTGAAAAGGCAAGGACACCAGTGACTTCTTAGGAGATTGGTCCGCAGACCAAATCTTGAGCGACAAGGTGAGGCACGCAGAAACAGTAAAAGCTGAGTAGATGTGCCCTGCCCTCTAGCAGGATGGACTCAACTTCATTGTGCCTGTGTTCCATACTGGAAATAAGAGAAACATTTTTTAATGGATTGGCCTTTTATAAGCCAATACTTCTTCCAGAAACAGATTCCCCCCAAGCAACTGGAAAAGTGTGACAGCCTGCAGTTTGTGCAGTCACCGTCACATTTGTTTAATTGATCAAAGCAACCTGTGTAAAGGTCTGAAGTAGTATCCAGTGTGCTGCTTACGCTCTCTTCATGTCATCTCTACACCTGTATGGATGGCCTACATGTTTCTCCATACTGAGCACACTGATCAAATAATAAGAACTCTGGGGAGGAACATGTGGTCCATCTCTGCATGTGTAGAAATAGTAAGGGAAATTACGTAGTGCATTGGAATACAGGAATATTAGATTGTCGATGAGAGCCTGATATGAAGACTTCAGTGAAAGAGGTGAAAGGAGGGATGTTGACATGGTAAGGGCAAAGGAGAGGTTAATGTAAGGGTGTTAGGGTGGGTGAATGTGTTTGAGCTAGAATTCCTATCAACATCCAGCTGAGGATGATGGAAGTTGTTCAACAACAGCTTGAGGGCCACAGAATGTTCATCTCCTGTATATGTTTCACATGTGTGTGTGTATGTGTTGGGGGGGGGGTATGGTTAATTTTCCCACTGTCTTGACCCAAATTTCTAATCGCTCTATATTTTTTCTCTTTTCCTTACTCTACCACCCTCTACACCTCTCTTGATCCCCTCTCTTTCTTCCCCTCTCCTTCCATCCCCTCTATTTGCCTTATTTCCTTTCTATGCAACCCTTACCTCGCCCCCCTCTTCTTCCCCCTCTCTTCTTTATCTACTTTCTGGTCACTCCCCTTTCTTTATTCCCCCATCCTCTGTCTTCATCCCCTATCCCCTGTCTTAATCTACATCCTGTCCTCATACCCCATCCTATCTTCTTCCTTCCAACCCTCTATTTGTTCCCCATCCCCTCTCTCCCCTAGTCCCCATCCTCCCTTTTTCCCTCTCTTTGTCCACAGTCCCCATCTCTTTTTTGTCCCCCTGCCTTTGTCCACACTTTTGCATTCCCCCCTCTCAAATATCTATACCCCCACACAAAAATATCTATACCTATCCATCTGTAGTTGGGGCTAATAGTTTTACTTGCCTGAGACGTATAGTTTCTGTTTTTAGCCCTGAATGAAATTGTCAGAGGGAACAAGCAGTCTTAATACTGGGCAACATTGAATCTTTTGTCATATTGTAATCCTAGCCATCATTTTCCCCTCAAATTAAAAATGGCCCCAAGCTTGAGAAGATAGTTTAAAGTAATTTCAGCAGATAGGTGCGGTAAGTAGTAATATATAAGTAACTGGTAAAACAAACTGCCTTCATATCTGAAAATGTGTCAATTTAAAGTCAAAAATTGTGACTTATAACAGCCTGTCAGTGTTTAAGCCTCCTATATTACCAATTATGCTTAATATATTTGGACATTCCATTAAAGTTTTACAACTTGGAACCAGCTGTCTGTTCGTGTATTTGGAGTGGTGTGTTGGTGACTGCCAGCCCTCTGAGTGGAGACGGAAGCAATTTCTCCACAGGCGTTTATGTCAGATTGGCTGATATCAGCTTTCTGACCATCTTCACATGTGAGTGCATTCAATTGTTTTTACCATTCATCCATTTTATTGATTGTATTTCGCTATTGGGAGCTCTTGTTCTTCTTTTTTTATTTTACATCATTTTTGGGAACAGCTCATCAGATTCATCTTACTGCCTTTTTAAATTCTTTATGACATTTTCAAAAGTTATGGATTTACATTTGAACATACCATCTTCCTCAACAGCACACAATCCAACATTACATTATGATTTTTTGAACATTGTACCCAATAGGCTTACAATACTCGAGCAATAAAGGTCTTGACATTCTTTGATATAGAAACTGACAAGCCTATGTTTATTGCATAGAAAACATCATAAACCTTCCTACATCACTAGTCATAACACATGAGTAACACTTCAAACATGGAAATATATGACCTGCTCACTAAACATAGAAATATATTACCAGCTCACTAAATTCCTCTACTCCCATTCCCTGCTAGATCCCTTGCAATCTGGATTCCGCCCTCATCACTCCACTGAGACTACCCTCACAAAAGCGGCCAACGACTTGCTCTCCACAAAGCAAAAGGCCACTACTCCCTACTCATTCTTCTGGACCTGTCAGCTGCTCCTCCTCCAAGCCCTCCACTCCCTAGGTCTCTGTGACACCGCTCTCTCTTGGTTTTCATCATATCTCTGCAACCGCTCCTTCAGTGTTGCCTACTCTGGCTCCACTTCCCCACCTCTCCCACTGTCTGTTTGAGGGCCTCAAGGATCAGTCCTGGGTCCTTTGCTATTTTCAAGTTACACTGCGTCCCTAGGAATACTAATAAACTCCTTTGGGTTTCACCATCATCTCTGTGATGATGACCCTATCTTTCCTTCCCAGACCTCTCCCTTCCCTCCTGTCCCAGATATCTGACTGTCTGTCTGCTGTGTCTTCCTGGATGTCATCCCGTCAATTCAAACTCAACCTTGGCAAAACTGAACTAATTATTTTCCCTCCCTCTACAACTAGCCTTACCCCAGACATTACCTGCATTATTAACAACAATATCATCACACCAGCCCCTACAGCATGCTGCCTGGGGGTCACATTGGACTCTGCCCTATCCTTCATTCCTCACATCCAGTCAATCTCCAAATCATCCCTCCCCCACCTACGCAATATCTCTAGAATCTAACCCTTTCTCACCCAAGACACTACTAAAATTCTAATCCAAACACTCATCATGTCCCGTCTTGAACTCTGCTGCAAGACTAACCTACCTCACTCATCACTTCTCTAACACCACTCCCCTTTGCCAATCCCTACACTGGCTCCCAATAGCATACATAATTAAATTAAAAATTCTGGTGCTAACTTATAGAGCTTTCACTGCACCCCCCTTTATTTCATCTATCATTTACAAATACGCTCCCACTCGCCATCTTCGCTCTGCACATGACCTTCTGCTCGCCACAGCTCTTATTTCATCCTCCCACTCCTGCCTGCAGGACTTCTCCTGTGCTGCCCCTGAGCTCTTGAACTCCCTCCCCCTGCCTCATCAGACTCTCCCCAGCCTTCAGATCTTCAGACGCTCCCTGAAAACTCACCTCTTCAGGGAAGCCTATCAACTACCTCCATAAACATTATCACCAAGAGTCACCCCTTCCTTGGACCCCTGCACTCAATAGCATTCTCATTCCCACCCACTGATCAGAAGTTCATGTGGCAGGAGGCACTTACATCCAATAGCACATACTCCTTCTTAGTCCAACCTTCCTTCCTCTAGACTGTAAGCTTTCACGAGCAGGGACCTCTGATCCTTCTGTTCTCTACATTTGATTTGTACTGTTTAATATCTCTGTATGTCCATTCCTTATTGTACAGCCCTGTGGAATTAGTTGGTGCTATATACATAAAGAATAATAATAATAAAATATATATATATATATAGCATATTATAAACTTCATAGTTTACAAAGAATCTAACAAGCTAAAGAAATGCATATATTTCAGTTTCAGTGCTGTGTGCTTGACTTCAATCAGTGCCCAATATCTATATAGGCACTGGCTCTTATAAATTAATTTGTACAGTAGGATTAGGATCAGTTGAAACTATTAAAAACAAACGTTATATTATAGACTTCTGGTGGGCACCAGGCAGGACATGGAAGTTCTTTTGAATTTCACAGTGTTTCCTGTTGGGCAGCACATATATATAGGAACATTCCCTCTCCTATATCACTTTACTTTTCCCACAAAAAAAAAAACTATTCTCACCGCTAATGCAACACACTCCCTCCCTGCACCTAAACAATCATTTTTTTCAGTCAGATGGTCTAATAAAGGAGGTTAAAAGAAAAGTCCCTTATGGACTTTTACTTATGGAAGTAGCCATTAGAGGACTGATACACTTTGATCACTTGGGTATGCATCTGTTCACCAACAATGGTCAGGTACTCTTTGACATTCTGACATTACTTTTACTGGTGTAAGGGGACCTAAGAAGCACCACAAACATACCATCATGCCACCAACAACAGAAAGTGTTGACAGCTAACATGAGATGGATATATAGATTCCTGCTGCTGTAGCCATACCCTGACTCCACCCTCAGAGTAGACTAATTGAAACAGATTTTTCTGGGAGCTTTTCCAAATTCTTAAGTGTCCAATGTAAGTATTTCTGTAGCCAAAGCTGCTTGTTTTAGCTGACAGGAGTGGGGTTCTGTGACGGTGTCTGCTGCTAAACCCGATTTGAAATAGCATTCAACGTACTGTGCATTCTGATTTGCCCCATTGCATAAAACTGTTGAACTGTCATCTGACTGGATGTGACCTATCAGCATACCTGGGAACTTTTGAGGCAGAGTTACCCGGAGGGTAACCCTGTCAGTGCCCAACGGGGAGGAAAATGACGCGATTTGAGTCATAAAAGGGGCGGGGCCTAGTCACGGCGGGGGGGCCGGGACCAAAAAAAAAAAAAGAAACCCTGAAAAATTAAGGTAAGAGGGCGGGGAGTTGGAGGAACTGGGTGGGATGGAGCACAAGTGGGCAGAGTTTCTACTTAAACTCTGCCCACCCGGTGATTCGCACATTGCCCCGGAGACCCGGTAATTCAGTTTGAAATCCGGAGTCTCCGGGGCAAAACCAGAGAGTTCCCAGGTATGCCTATCAGTTAAACAGAACAGTTCTTGCAACCCTGACATTAGCAAATTGTCTCTTGCAACATGACTGCCATTAAATGGATTCTCTGTTGAACCATTTTTTTATATATTCTAGACAGAACTGGGAGGGTGGCAGTGCCCATGACACATGTATAGTCATGTCTGGTGCAGACAATGCCCAAAGTCCCTTTGGTCCCACTGATGGCTTCTTTCCTCCAAAATGCACACACACTGTTCCTCTGTAATTGGCTACCTGCCCTATACAATCTGGTACGGACATGTGACACTGTTCCTAACAGAACTGTTCTTTACTGTCAGAGGGGTGCAACTAATATACTGTCCACATCTAAATATAATACAAATATTTGATATAATTATAATACAAATATAATATGCACATGGGCAAATGGTATAATGCAATGAAAGAAGAAAACTATGAAAATTGCTTACCTGTCAAGAATATTATAATCTTTGAGGTTAAATTATATGGTCCTTTGCAAGAGAAAGCAATGCTCTGGGCAAAGTGTGGCATTGTGTTAGCCACAGAAAAAGCAGGAGACTAATATTGTAAAAATTATACCATTATTGGCTAACAGAAGTCAAGTCATGTATTGTGCATTTTGTCTGCATTTTTATTATGCCTGTAGAAGAGACCTAGTTGTCTTGAAAGCTTGCATCCAAAGCCTCTCAGTTAACCAATAAAGGTGTCATTTTTACTCTACAGCAATGCTATAGGAACATCTCTAGAATCATACAGGTTTAGGGTACGCACATTTACATTTGAAGAGCCCCTAGACAAAGGCACCTTCAGAACTGTCCATAACAGCACCACATTCCTTATATGACCCTCTCACAAACTCATCCACTCTATTCTGGTACAGACGATAATATTATGATATAAAAAGACAGAAAAGAAAGTTATTTACTCCTTTAATAAATAAACTGGTAAATTAACGGATTGTTACAAACCAGGAGCAGGTGCCAAGTTCAGGGGAACTGAAACTGCACTAGCAACACCCTCATCTCAGAATATGGGAGTGGCCAGTACACCTGTGGCACCCCTCAAAATGTAGCACTGTAGGTTGTTGCCATCTCAGCCTAATTGGAAATCTGGCTCTGAGGGCGCGTGTTATCTGTCCTACCATGAGGTATTTCGATCAAATCAATACTGTATATTTAAAAAATAATATGGTTAATAATACAATATCACTTCCTTACAGGCCTATTTAATAGATATTAATTATAACATTAATATTCTCTTCTTTTTAGCAAAATTAACCTCTGGGATATTAGAAATATTTCCAAAGCACAGGAGAAAGAAAAGGGGGTGTGACAGAGAATCTGCATCAGAATATGTTTGGATAAAAAAAATTGGCTTTGATGATGAACTTGTTATTGTTTTACACCTGGAAACCATTAAAGCCAGAAATATTTGGCAAATGACTTATTTAGGGGTTGCGGAGTTTTAAAGCCAAATAGTCATTTTTCCCAGGCACAGCAGGCCTGAGCAAAGGTCATCCTGCTATATTATGTAATACCAGTATGGCCATTTGTAAGGCTTTTTTGTTTTGTATGTATCTCAAACAGACAAATTCAGGATATATACCAACCATAGTGGTATGGCCAGAACCAGAAAAGGCTAAAAACAAAGAAGCCTTTTTTCTGAGTTGCTGGGCAAACATCAATCCAGCTGTAAAAATCTAGGAAAAAACACACAAAATGCATTGTACACAGCTATTCTGCTATTACATAGTAGCAGGATTTCCTACAGAGGGAGACATAATTATTTCCCCCCCATCAGAAATTGTGTTTTTTTTATTAGCAGTGTTTATTCAATTATTCCCCCAGGAGGCTGTATATACAAGTGATTGCCCTGGCCATTCACTAACTCAGGGACATTTTAGTTATTTTGCCTTCTCCTAGGCAGGGCCGGCGCTAGTATAAGGTGGCTTAGGCAGCCTCCTTAGGGCACCGCAGTGGAGAGGCACTGAAGCAGGGAGACTTTTTCTTTCCACATTATTTCTTTTTTTTACATCTGCCGCGAGGCTGATTTAAGCGGCGGCAGCGCTACCAAGCGCTCCCTCCCCTCGTGGTGTCTTCTGGACTGGCAACTTTCGTCCAGTCCAGTCTCATGTGAGTCATACAGCAGGAAACAGAGTCTACTCAGTGACTCAAACACCATGAGCCAGCATATACTCCAGTGACGGCAGACGTGCAAACGTCAGGGGGCACACGCATGCACCGCATATGCACACCGCCATCAGCCGCACCCAGAAGATAGAAGAGAGAGCAACGTGTAGGAGCAGAGATGGAGTGCTGCGGACAGTGACTTCACTGAATGAATGAGTGACACAACCACATGTTGGGATGGGTTGCTGTACAACAAGTTTCACTTTCAATTGCAAATGATGGGGATGAGGTTAAGGAATCCACCGCACAACAATCTTAGTTGTTTGGTTAACTTTTAAAACAGCGCATTTGTAAGAGCACGCTGCTTGGAGCCGCATTAAGTAGGTCATCCTGTTGAAAAGGGCGGCAAGACAATCTCGTCCTGCATATCAGTGTGAGATTTTCATGTCACTTCTACAGCACGATCTTCTGTGGGGTTGTTTTGAAAAAAAAAAGGATAATTGAGTGGGGCTCCTTTTATTTGTTATTATTGTGGGGGGAGGGAAGGGAAAGAAAGGGGGCTGGAGATCAAGGGATAGAGAAATGGAAGAAGAATGTGACCAGCAGCGTTTGAGTTTGTAGAAAGGCCTGCAGCAGTAGGAGCTGGTCCAAAACATGATTGACCTCAGCATCTCTAATCAGGAGGGTACTGGAGGTAGGAGATTACCTGGCACCGTGGCTGTGCATGCTACCTTGGGTTTGTGATCCTTTATTTCCAACCCATCCCCCATCTTTCTTGCTGGCAGTGGTTTTGTTTATATCCTCTGCTTGGTGTTCAGTACCATAAATTAATCAGCTGCAGTGAGCAATCTGTGTCTCTTTAGCTTTTGCTAGATTAACCCTTTGAATGCCAGAGGGATAAACAAAGCATTACTTCAGATGCATTGCATACCCCTCTGGCACTTAAAGGTTAAAGGTTAGTCCAATACCAGCTGGAGAGAGATCGACAACTTGTCCATCTCTGTCTTGGACTGTGTGACATATCATTTTAATTCATGTGATGCATTTTGAACCTTTCTGACATTCGAATACTTAGTACATGTTTGATTTTACTTTATTTTTCAAAACAACTCCGTAGGCGATCACGGTGTTAAAATAAGCAACATGAAAATCTTGTGCTGATATGCAGGACAAGATTGTCATGTCGCCCTTTTCAACACGGTGACCTACTTAATGCGGCTCCAAGCAGCGCGCTCTTAAAAATGCTCTATTTTAAAAAGATACTGTTTTTTCTAAGAACAGTTGCACACCTCACTGTTCCTTAACCCCTTAGGGACCCTTGACGTACCAGGACCGTCAAGGGTAAATTTGCTCGAAAGACCCTTGATGGTCCTGGTACGTCACGTACTTTTTACTTACAGCGCTCTACCGGGAGCGCTGTAAGTAAAAATAGGGCATGAAATAGACCGCTCCAAGATCGGAGCGATCTGTTTCAAGCCCCATAGTGACGCGCCGATACACGTGACAGGTCACGTGTACCGGCTCGTCAAAGTGCCCCTATGCGGACGTTATGGGACGGAAATGTCCCATAACGTCCGGTCCTTAAGGGGTTAAATAGTTTACCTCGTCAGTTACAAAGCACTCTGATGGTGAAAATATATCCAGATGTTGTGTCAAATGGGTTTTAACAAATCTATAACATTGTTATTAACCGTTTGGTTGCCAAAGAGTTCCTATACACATTACAAAACAAGGAACAAGCATTGTATGGGTTAAATGCAAATAAAGGCAACCCTCCCTGATTCTACAATTACATAATTTCACTAATTAATGGTTTCAATAGTAATCCTAAATAGTGCTGTGATCAGTTCCAAAAAACAGTGACTGTTAACTTCTTGGATACCAGCGGCATCTTCAACGCATTTCAAAACACTGCATTGGATATGCCTCTACCATCCAATTGGTTAACGAAAGTTCTGGTATGTTATGCCAAGCTTTTGGAGCTCTGTAGAATACACAGTAATTTGTAAGATGTAGAACAGAGGTTATAGGTAGTAAGGAGAGTTGGAGTGAGTAATTTGCTCACTTAGTCATTTAGCTCTCCAGTGAAGGCGTTATAAACTAGGCAAGTAAGGTGAAGGGTAAGTCTGAATTCCAGGTGTAGCTAAATAAGTTGTTTAAATATATCATAATAATGGGTAGTGTAATTACACTGGAAGACATACCTCCCAAGTGTCCCTCTTTAGGAGGGACAGCCCCTCTTTTAGACCTAAATCCCTGTCCCTCTTTCCCACCCTGATGTCCCTCTTTTTAGGAGATCACATTGTGTAGTGTGTATAAAAGTGTATCCCATTGCTTTACAGCCATAAAACTCACATCAATGTTTGTTTAAACATTAGTACATGTGTTTATAAATTAGTCTGTGTAAATAAAATCTGCTGAATAATGAACTTATTTATCAGAATATTAAGGTCTACTATATGAAAGGCCTTTGCAAAATGTGGGAAAACAGCTCCAGTAAGTTAACCATGTTCAATGTCACTCTTTATATGATTGCATACTTTTAGAAGAGCTGTGGCTGTTGAATGATCTGGACGAAAGCCAGATTAAAGCGAGTTGATAATCTTGGACAGTTGGTAATATTCTTATAGTTGCTTGTAGATATAATTTCAGGGCCTTGGATAACGTGGGGAGTTCTTATTGTTTCACCACATTTTCATAACCCAGCTTACAGTTTCATAGTTACATTGTCGATAAGGTTGAATTAAAAAAGCGCCTCAGGTTCAACAAATTCATAATGTCTGCTTTTTTATGTTTCTTCACCTGACTTTCTCCCAATGCATTTTGGAAATGTTTTTTCTCCTTCCTCCTTCCAGAGTGTGTGTGTGTATTTATATATATATCACATATATATACACACACACACACATTAGTATGGAAGCCCGTATACACGGGCTAAAGTGCACCCAGCCACCCTGGCTGCTGCCCTGGAGCTGGGAGCAGAGACATGACATGAGCTGTCCAGAGCAGGGCAGCGCGTTCGGCGAATCTCTACTGCGCATAACTGCAGTCATGTGCAGTAGAGATTCACCAAACGTGCTGATCCTTAGTGGGGAGCTCCAGACGGCTCACAGCGAAGCTCCCTGTGTGCGAAACCACACATGCACAGTAGAGACTCTCTACTGCGTATGTGCGGTTAAGGCTCACAGTGAGCAACGCATTCTACCGCTTTATGTTATAAGAAGATATAGATATGTGTGTATCATATGTATTATAAATACAGTCCTGTGGCAGTGGAGTACACAACGCATTGCAATACTTTGCGAACCCCTCTGCCACTAAGGATTGCTTGAAAAACAAACAGACGGTCAACACCGTCTCACACTGCTAGTGTACAATAAAAAAGAGAGATCTCTGTTGGTAGGTTTCCTACTGCTTAATTATGATGTTAGAGATCGGTAGATTAAAAGGTGGTCCTGTTAAATTGCCTGATAACCACTGGGAAGGTTCATAAGCACAAAACTGATATTTTGTAAAATGCTTCATTTTTATTATACTGCTAAAACTTTTATACGTACATTTGTCTTATGCAGTGCAGGGATTTATAAGTACAATCATTATGATTAGATGTGACGAGCATTTTTACAATTGTGCTTCAACACTGATCCCTAAGCCAATAAGCAGGGATAGGTTAGAGTTGGAGAGCAGCTCAATGTAACGCGATGCCTATAAAGTAGTGCAATTGCAGTGCCCGGCGCTGGATACAGTGTGAATCATTGTTTAGTTTCTCGCCTCAGGAGATAAGGTATCGAGTTGATATTTATATCCATGTACTTCCTCTGCCAAAATGGTCTGCCAGCTCCAACCATTTGCTATTGGGGACAAAAGGGAGCATTAAGTTGGTGGAGAAGCAAAGCAGATAGTCTTTCCCTTATAATGAAAACTAATTTGGTGTGAAATATAACATGTATCTTATTGTTTATATAGCTGAAAAAGTATGTTCAAAATGCCAAAACTATATAATGAGAAGAAATCTTCAAGAGCAGCTTTCAGAAAGAGACAAACAGAACAAGAAAAGGCTGGGAATCAGATGTCTGGAGATTTAAAGGAGTACTTGACCCCTTACAAAATCAGAAAGCAAGATACTCCTGCATCAGAACCAGTTTCCAGTGTGGAAGATGATCCAGTACACATGGATATTTGATGAGGAATCTTCAACATCAGCTGCATCATACAGACAGCCCATCACAGTTCAAAAGGATGCTTATCTGGATGATGCAAATGCAGAGGAAAGACAAGAACAAGGAGATGAGCAACCTTCAACATCAAATGTACACTCTCTTCACCTTGAAAAGACAGAAGGATCAGGTGATGAAGAAAGAAAAGAACTGGTGCAGGAGGAACAATCTTCTACTTTGGAGACTCTTGATTTGTCTGATCCAGCTGTTTAGCCAGCTGTTCTCACCACTACACTAAGGGATGCTATTATCAGGAAAGGTCCTGCAAAGCAAAAAACGAAACTTTGTTTTTACCAAAGATGCATCCAATAGACTCTTTACTAGAGCAAATTATAAGTGACGGCTGCCAAATGGAGAAGAAACCTACAGAAACTGTCTGGTGTATTCTGTTAAGCTGGACAAAGTGTTTTGTTTTTGTTGTAAGCTATTTGCAACTAAAATAACTACAAATTTGACACACGGAGGCTATAATGATTGGAAGAACTTATCTCAAAATCTTTGCATTCATGAAATGTCTGCTTCTTATCTTGTTGCTGTAAGAGACTGGAATGGACTTTCTTGAAGATCAGGAAAAATGTTTAACCGATTTCTTAATAATATTTCTCCTATGTCCTCTAAAACGATCCTTTAGGAACTGAACAGTTCGTCCCACATACTGTTTACCACATCAACAGCTCAAAAGATATATAACATAATTAGAGCAACAAGTAATTTTTCCTCCAATCTTATAAATCTCCTTACTCTTATTAGATACAAAATCATCTGTTTCTTTCAGAAATTCACAGATCAAGCATCTATTCTGCTTACATCGGAAACGACCCTTTCAACCACCTATCAAAGTCCCCTTTTATTAAGAAATCAGTTAAACATACTGTTTCTAGGCACTTCTTGGAATATCAGGATGGAGAAAGTAATAATTTACAAATTATTGGTATTGAGCAAATCTCAGTGAGTATTAGAGGAGGTGATTGTTTTAAAAAACGATGTCAAAGGGAATCCTACTGGATACATAAACTACAAACACTGAAACCAAATGGCATTAATGATGAAATTGATATGTATTGTTTTTAAGATTCATGTTTTTATATGTAATTGTTTGGATATGGATTTAGAATGTATATTCATATATTTTATTTATATTTTTTTATATATTTTTATATATTGTGAATCTTATTATTTATATATAAAAAAAAGTTTCAGATAATGGAGAAATTATTTCCTGTATGCCATTTGGGATCCAGGTTTATGGATATAAGATTTGTTTAAGAGGCAATATTTATTTATTTATTTTTGATTTGTTTATTTTGTATTGTATTATTATTATTATTTCATATTATATTTGTATTTATGGTAGGATGCATTTTATTTTATGATAGGTATACTTTTTGTACTATATAATAATGTACAGGTGATTTTGAAATGGTATAAATATGGTACTTTCAAGGTCACACACCATCCCTTGACAAAGTGGGTATAGCCCACGAAACGTACATTGAGAAGGTGTGACTAGGGATTCAAAGGAGATTGTGGACGAATTGGGCTTGAGCACAGGATTGAGGCTCGTAACGCAACGTAGAGGTCCGACCAGAAGTGACGTTACCCAAGGGAGACCGGCTGCTGGATAGCGCGAAGAACGCCTGAGACGGTGCTTTGGGCAGCATTCCTATGCTTGTGGATCCTCTAGATCTGATACGTGTTATTGCAGGAAGTTATCCTGTGAGTTGACACCCTGAAGGGTGGTTGGATTTTATACATATTTTTTATTGAATAAATTTGAACTACTACTCTTAGATCGATTTTCCCATTTTTGCTCTCCTGTGTCTCCTATTTTAGAAACACAGCATTGGCAAAATGTTGTTAAGCGGCTTGTAGGCATTGAAAAGTTTCTTGGTCGACAGTGCTTGGCTTTCAGAGGTTATAGCGATACATTATATACTGAAAATAATGGAAATTATCTACATCTTGTGGAAACAATGGTCACATTTGATATGGTTATGCAGGAACATTTGAAGAGAATCAAAAATAAGAACATTTTACATTATTTGGGGAAGGACATTCAAAATGAACTAATCAGCCTTATTGCCCAAGAAATAACAAGACGCATTCTGCAGTTTTTGAAAAATGCTAAGTATTATTCAATTATACTTGATTGCACCCCAGATATTTCTCACATTGAACAAATGACTATAATTGTTAGATTTGTGTCCAACAAGGAAGGGGAGTCTCCTACTGCTGAACCAGAGGTCTGTATAGAAGAAAGATTTCTAGGTTTTATCCAAATCCAAAGCTCAACTGGAGAAGGTCTGACTGAGGCAATTTTGACTGAACTTGAAAAACGTAAGATTCTCCTTGGTGATATGAGAGGACAAGGATATGATAATGGTTCAAATATGAAAGGTAAACACCAAGGGGTTCAGAAAAGGATCCTTGATTTAAACTCCCGTGCCTTTTATGTTCCCTGTAGCGCTCATACTTTAAAGGGATAGTAATAATTCGATTTATCTTTATTTTATTTTGTAGGCATTAAAAAAACATGAACTACGATATGTCTTATCGCTCAAACCATTATGGTTTGAGAGATATTCACAAGCAAAGTTTCCCCTCCCGCCCATTTTACCTAGTGTAAGCCATCTCTTCTCAGATGTGGAATCCAATCCATAGACCAGACAGATAACAGAAGGGGACAATCTTCTTCCTATGAGAACAATGAAAGCCCTGCCCCCCTTGACAAGTTTTTCAGGTTTTTCCCTTATCTTAATTGTCCCTCTCTGCAGTCTACCTGGGCACCTCCCTTCTGATCTGGCTGAACAGTGTTAAATCAGTAAAAAGGGAAGGACGGGGATACTTTGTCATTAAATTACTCTTGAACTACAACTCTGACAGAATTGAACTAACACTCTCCAAAGTCCAAATACTATGATGATTAATTAGAGCTGCTTTTATTATGAAACATTACTATCCCTTCAAATCTTGTGGTGAATGATGCAGCCATGTCATGCAGTGATGCAGCAACATTATTTTCTGTTGTGCAGAAAATATATGTTTTTTGTCAGGATCCCCACTTTGTTGGAATGTCTTGAAGAAGCACATTGGCAGACTAACAGTAAAACTTTTGTCTGACACAAGATGGTCTTCAAGAATAGATGCTGTTCATCCGTTTAGTTTCCAGGTTGGAGAAATTTATGATGCTCTGTCTGAAATTTCTAGAGCTGACTCATACAGCAATGGCACAATCTGAAGTGGAATCCCTTGCAAAATAATTAATTAATAACATTATGTTTTTGTGTTTCATTGTATTGTGGTATAACATACTAAATAGAATTAACTTTGTCAGCAAGCGTCTTCAAAGCAAAACAGTGTATCTTCCGGATGTGATTGATGTTTTGGAATCCACAACTACCTTTTTGAAGGATTACCGTTCAGATAAAGGATTTGAACAATTGATGGAAGAGGCTAAAGAACTAGCGATAGAAATGGAAATTGATCCTGTGTGTCCCCCTTTAGTGTGGCAAATAAAGAAAAAGAGGATGTTTTGTTCTGAAGCTCCAGATGATCCAATTGTTGATCCTGCACATAAATTTGAAGTTGGGTGCTTTTACAGCATTTTGGATGTATGCATTAATTCTCTTGAGAGATTTGAGCAGATTAAACATCACTGCAGGCACTTTCAATTTATTTATGACATTCAGAAACTTAAAATTGTACCACAGGAAACAATGATGAAGTACTGTCTAGATTTGCAGAATGTTTTGACTGATAAAAACTCAAATTCTGATCTGGATGGAGCACAACTGTGTGAAGAGCTCACAATATTGGCTCCTATCTTGAAACCTGCAATGACACCTCCTCAAATTCTGGCATACTCAGCTAAAATGGCTTTACTCCCAATGTCTCTATTGCACTGTGCATACTATTGACATTGCCGATATCTAAGCTTTTCAAAGCTGAAATTAATAAAGAATTATCTGCGTTCTTCAATGTCCCAGGAGAGATTGGTGGGACTTGCAATGATTTCTATTGAAAACCGTATTGCACAAGACATTGATTTTCATACTCTGCTTCATGATTTTGTGAGCGCAAAAGCAAGAAAGGTTAAGTTTTTATAGGGCTTACATTCTTACTTTGAATGTTTACAATATCTTTTAAAACACTTTAGGTAAATTTGCACTGATAGAAAACTTGCAGAGAAACATAAGTTATTATATTCTAGTTTTGGAATACGCTTGTAATGTAAAAATCAATGGATCAGTATGTTCATTTGAAACCTCATTGATCCTAGTTGCACTACTACTTCACTCTTTTTGAGTAATAGCTGATAATGTTTTGCCTTGACTCTGGCTGTTTTACTGTAGCACAGTTTGTCTGTAGTTTTTTCCTCTGTTTTAATATGAATATTTATCATTATAAGTTCTATTTTGTGTGTGTACAGGAATATTGTGGCTTCTTACCCTAAGGAATGAAACTCTAAGTCAGCCTGTTTGCACTGTTTACTGCACTTTCACTCATAGTTGAAAACTTTTTGTTTTGTGGTTTTATAACTTATTTTGTTGAACAACTGTTAATAAAATGCACTTTACAAAACCACATATTTGTGGGGGGGGGGTTTCGTTTTTTTTTCTGGATGGGGGCAGGGGATTGTGGCAAGGTGGGGGGGGGGCAAGGGATTGTGGCCTTGTTGTAGGGGGGTGGGGAGATTGGCGGGGGGGGGGCAACAAAATGCATCTTCGCCTGTGTTAACAAAAATCCTTGCACCAGCCCTGCTCCTAGGTTAACCTTGCCCACATACTGGGCACCTGATGCACTGAAACTTTGCAGTGCAGTATAGTACTTTTTTCTGCAGAGCAGCACTGAAGGAACATGCTTATTGTGAATCTTTGGCATCGGTTACCCTGAATCTGGTACAGATGCTGATTTGTTATATTTATTGTACTTACTTTTGCACCTCTCCTATATTTGCACAGTGCCTGGTATCTATTATACAGTATTTTTTAAGCCCCAGGGATTATCCATAACAGTGACATAGATTACAAGGGGCCTGGGCATTTTAATCGCTCTATTAAGTGGCACTGTTTTTAAGATATTTAATAAAAGTTATATTTTAACTATCTGAGTGCCACAGAGGTATCCAGCATATTGCATTGCCTACCTCTCTGAAACTCAAAGGGTTAACGAAACTCATAGATAAGTGGGATTGTGTGCACCAATCCTTTACACAAATGCAAGCTAAAGACAAGGGAATGCTTTTTAAAGGTCGCATGCAAAAGAGTGTGTGATCATATGAAACAGTTACTATGTCGCCATACTAAAAATGTCTGCATGAGAATCTCACCCTGCATGACAGCGCCAGATTCTCATGTCAGATAGTAAAAGGTTGCATGCTGCCCCAGCTGTATCACATCATGCTGCACAGGAGCTGTAATAAATAATGTTATGTCAAGTACCTATACGTACTAAGTGGACAAACTCCCCAAATCCCATTGATTTAAAATTTGTTGGAGACATAACTAGCATTCAATGGGTTAATCAATTAATTCAATCTATAGGAATATCTTCTGTCTCCTATCGTGCTGTGCATTTCACATAGAATTGCTCCTCATGTGCTTTGTACATAAGACCCAAAATATGACTAAGAGGAGTGTGGGCAAGTTAAAATTATGGTTGCTAGATGTAATAGGATTGGGGTATTAAGGGAAAGTGGTAGAATTTAACCTAATTATAAATTGGTCCTAGTTGGAATTAAAAGGGATGGGGGGCAGAATGAGGTCAGTCATATAGATGTTTCAGTTGAGATTGATTAACATAGTGGAGATGGATTTTTAGAGCTTGTTGAGGGTTGAAGGAGATTGTGACTTAGATGGGAAGAGAGAGAGAATAAAATCTTGTAATGGACAGGAGAGGAGCAAATAAGAAGCCAACATTAACTTTTAAGAAGTAATAAAAGTGGTGCATTATATAACCTCTATATAAAGTGATTAGAAAATCTAGAACAATTTCCACAGGAAATTGTGAATAAAATGTGTTTTTTCCCCCCGGGGAAAATACTTGCGTAAATATATAGCACAGGATATGTTCAAAAGAAATATCTGCAGGTCTGAAACACACTCAGCCACACTCAGAGGACTGTTTAAAGAAGAAAACTGAACTGCATTCACATAAAAAAATGGCCAACATTTCAGTCTGTTCCCAGACCTTCATCAGGGCCCTAATAAAGGTCTGAGCATAGACCTAAATAATAGCAGTTTTTGTTCTGTGGTGATGAGTGTAAAATTCACTTTAGTTTC
Organism: Rhinophrynus dorsalis; assembly: GCA_037306005.1. Taxonomy (NCBI): domain Eukaryota; kingdom Metazoa; phylum Chordata; class Amphibia; order Anura; family Rhinophrynidae; genus Rhinophrynus; species Rhinophrynus dorsalis. Next base: position 163,322,328 of record CM074719.1, on the reverse strand, counting down.
ATTCTTGAAAGTGATTTCTTTTTTATTGTACCAACAGTCCAATATTCAATATTTGCACCAAGGCATTTGGGCCCTTTATGAGGGTATCTGCACCAAGAAAATGCACTCATGCTGTTGTATACACACAAACATGCACACATACACTAGAAGTACAAATACACCCTTACGGATCATCAAAACTGCCAAGTCTTGTTTTGCTTTATGACCTAAAACAGAAAATACTATAGTGTAAGTAATTTAATGCACATTAGTTGCCTCAGAGTTATATTTGAAAACAAATGTAAAAAACATTACACCATTTCTGGATTTTGTTAATCATTAACTTAATATCATCTGTATTGACTTTGTGGGAGAGTGACAAGGAAAGGTGCATTTGCCTGGTATCTGCACTGTACTTCCTGTAGGTGCATTGCACAGAAGAATCTTAATCCATTGCATTACAATGTTCCAGTCATTTGCTCTGCTGGGATTTTTCATGACAACATGTGCTGCACCAGACAGTAAGTGCCTTTTGATAAGTGTTTGTTATAGATGTATGGGCTGTATTTTTTTAGCATATAGCTAGTTCTGTGTAGATACTTTATTATTGATTTCATATCTATATATTAGGTGTAATACTATAATGAGATACATGTATAAAAGTCACATGGCCTTGATAAGTGTTGTCATGGAGATAGCAGGTTTTATGAAGTTTTACCTAATATGAAGTTTTATAGGAAATTGGTGTCAGAAGTTTGAGGATTATTTTAAAACATAATAATGGCTACCTGTTACAAATGATCACAAATAAAGTTTATCTGACATGAGGAGAGAGGTGTTTTGAAAGCAATGCAAATGTGCTGTAGTCATCTGGTTTCCAAAGGATCAACACTTGTGAACATTATTAGCATCCATACGTACCTTTATTTGGAAGCAAGAATTCAGATTTAACCCTTTGAGTGCCCTTTGAGTGTTGCATCCTCCTCTGAAACTCAAAGGAGTAAATACTGTGTCAGTGTTAATTTTTCCATAGCCTTTTATGCATTCTATACATTGAATGTGTGTCAGTTGCAAGTGATAACCCTACCACTGGTTTCCTCTTCAGATTTCCTCTAAGATTACAATATAATTTTATAGATAAACTCCAGTGATTACATTTATAAACTGTGATTGACTCCTGACCATTCTTTACTGTGCCATCATTAAAGGAGAAGTAACACCTAATGACCCCCACTTATCTTGTTATGGGCAGAAACCCCTACGGGCCCCTTTGAAGTCTGACCATTTGCCTTCGTTCAAGAAACAATATTTCCAGTCAGTCCTGGGTGCCATATCGATGGAGGCAGACATGACAGTTGGTAGGACCACAGGACCTCAAATATTCCTCACTGCACTTGGTAACCTTAACCATTTAAGGGCCAGTGGGGGTGTGCCATGCATTGCTTAGCAGTGTGTTGCACACTTTTCCCACAATTAAAGGGTTAAGTAGGCTCATGCACTATAGTTGTCTGCCTCCATGTACATGACATCTGGGACTGATTGAAGATGATATCACTTTAATAATGTCACAGAGGCAATTAAGATTTTATGCCAATAGTAATGTGAGTGTGTTGGGGGGTATTAGGAGGTGTTCTCCTTTAATTTGATACTGACACTGAGCTATGTCGTGATTACTCCCAAACAACATTATTTCTGTAGAAGAAAACAATATATATGTATTTAAATTGTTTTCTTCTGTCTAAGGATTGTAAAAAAAGAGTACACAACATTAAATTGTATATTGACACAGCAAATACAAAAAATATGTCTTGCAAACTTTAACTCATTCCAAGTGTAAGCTTCTTGGGGCAGGGACCTCTTTCCGATTGTTTCTGATTGTGTGACTTAATGTGACCAATTTTATTGTAACCTCTAGTTTATTGTATATCTTCTTTCTGTAAGGTCATGTATACATTGTGGGGTGCCATAAAAATAAATTTGTCCATCAACTCTTTTTCTTTTCTTTTTTTTGCACACCTTACAATAGTTCATTAACAGAATGCCCTCAGAGACTGTATTGAGCTGGTAGGATGATATTTCCCTTAAACCTTTGAGTGCCAGAGGGGTAAGCAACGCATTGCTTTGCAATGATTTGCGTACCCCTCTGGCACTCAAAGGGTTAACTCCTTGAATGCTAGAGAGATATCCAACCCATTGATTCTCAACTCCAGTCCTTGGGGCACACCAACAGGTCATGCATTATGGATATCCCCAATTAAGCACATGTAGAACAATCACAATGAGTGTGTTACAGATTAACCTCCTGCAAGAATAATCTGAAAACCTGGAATGTTGGTAAGCACTGAGTACTAAAGTTGAGAAACACTGCCTTTAGTGATGGAGAGGTGGTAGTGGTGGCAGTGTGTATGTATGTGTACTTTAAGGACACTATGGTGATGGGGAGTCTGTAAATATTAGACAAGAGGGTTAAAGCAGGGGCAGTTGCTATGCAGGGGTGATTGCAATTGCTATGCATTTGCTAAAGACTCATGCTTAATGACCCACATCTTGTAAATGTGCAGGTGGCTAAACAGAGCACTAAAATGCGTTAAGATAGCCAAGCACTGGATCGTTTGGTAATCAACAACCCCTCTGGATTTAAGAATTTAACAGTTCTGGGAACCACTGACCTATTCCATGGGTGATGATGATGCATCATTGCCCTGGTTTAGGAATCACTATTAATATATCCTGCCTTTTCTTTAAGTGATCCATTTATCCCCAATTCTTACAGATATCACTTTTGCACATTGCATATAAATATGCCTCTCAGTATGCAAACTAGTTCTAATTATTTCTCCTGATCTTTGGTGCTCTCCCTTTCACAACAAAATCACTTCCACTCTTTATATCCAAATTAAAAATATTAAAATTAAAATATTAAATTAAAACTCAGCCCTGCAAGAAGCATGTTCAGAAGAGGTGTACACAGCTTATTTCAAATGAACTTGACCTCAAGAGCTTATACTTAAAACCCACTTTGTATGAGACTATTACAATTCTTCTGTATTTGAAATCCTTTGGCAGGGTTTTTCTTTATATTATGATAGTAAATAGATGTTTCATAGAGCATTACATCAATACTACAGCATAACCTGGAAAATGCTAACTACATAGATGACATTATATAAATAAAACTAAACAATTATATTATATACATTTAATTCCATCCATATATGTGGATAGCAACTCCATTCTTCCCAAAAAGCATAACAGCTTGAAACAGTAGAATTAAACTACAGTGGTCATGGATTTTTATAAAGAATACTCTCTAGGGGCTAGATTGTATTGCAGGTGCTAAATGTTAACACCCATTTTATCAAACATTTTCCTATTGAAGTCTATGGGGAAAACCGGAGATAAAAGCAGTGATAAAAAATTGCACCTGTAATAGAATCCAGCCCTAGATGTACAAAAGTAAATATGTTGTAAATGTATTTGTGTTTTTTAAAAGAGCAGTAAACTTTTTTTAATGAAAACCTATGTTTTAGAGCAGTGTTTCTCAACTTCCGTCCTCAGGATCCACTAACAGGCCAGGACTTAGGGATTTCTCTGCTAGAGCACAGGTGTGGTGATCAGAGGCTCATTCACATTGATTAACTCACCTGTGCTGTAACAAGGAAATCATCAAATCCTGGCCTGTTAGTGTGGCCTGAGGACAGGAGTTGAGAAACACTGTTTTAGAGCTTTCTCTGCTGAATAAAACAAGGGTACTCTCACTGCTGTCAGTTATTTTATTCAAATGTTATAACAGTTCAAATAATCAAGTGAATTTACTGTGGATTTACTTCCTGGAAGTTGTAACTGACAGGAAGTGACTTTGCAGTTTCTATCACATTCTGTGGAGAACTGTACATCACTCACTTTCCTCTCCATTAGAATGCAACAGAATAATTAACTGAAATTTGACTAGAGGACATGGCTAATGTAAAATAACACAGGTTTAAACAGTGATAACTCTGGAAATATGCATCTCTCAGCAGTGGGAGTATACTTATTTTACTTAACAGGAAACGCCTTACAATATATATTTTTTCATAAAAACGTTTCCTGTTCCTTTAACTATTAAAATACTATAACATCTTATTTATAAATGCAAAAGAGAGTTTGTAGTATACACTTTCAAAGTACCAAGTTATCTTGATTCAGATGAAGAAAAGGTTTTGCAAAAGGGCAATCACTTACTGTATTTGTTTTGGAGCTGCTAATTAGAAGCCATCTGTCTAGATACAAAACCATAATAATACCTGATAACTGCTATGTTTGCAAGGCCGGCATTTTTCTAAGACTATTATGTTTCTGTTTAGAATTTCAGTTGAGTAACTTTATTTATATGAATGAACAGAACATTGAAAACACATAAGGAAGTTGAAAAAAAAAAATCAAAGTTTCGTAGTATTGCAATACTAATATTTGTACTATAGAGTGGCCAGATGTCTCAGTGTTCAGGTGACAGTTCCCTCATTAAGACTTTTGTCCCTGGAATCATTTTTTGCCTGGAACTTTCCCCTGAAAATATGCTAAGTTTAGGGCCATATGTTAAAAAAGCGGAGGAATTTGGGGGCAAACCAATTTTTCTACAGGGGAGAACTAAAAATTCCAGAAACTCCTATTAATTAAAATGGAGATTTTAACCCCTTGAATGCTAGAGAAGTATTCCATGCATTGGTTTGCAGTAGAGGTCTTCCATTCATTGCTTTGAATGTGTGGGAGACCTCTTTAGCATTCAAGGGGTTAAATTCCCCATTTAAATCAAAGGGAGTTTTTGGTTCTCCCATATAGTGTAGTTGGTTTGCCTTAAAAGTCCTTCAGTTTTATTTTGAACATACAGCCCTTAGATTTGTCTGACCAAACTCAAAATTGTACAATTTATTCTTCCTATCAGAAAGTGTTAGTGCTGATGAAAATAAGTAAGTAATTTATTGCTGGTAAACTTAGGCCACAATTTAATTCCAAGCTATTTGCTCTTTTGGGAACTTCAGCAATTACATTACTGCCCAAATGCTCTATTTTCATTATTCTAGCTGAATCCTGGAGTAGGCAATAAATGTCATAGACCTTAAAACAAAATCCTAGTACTTTGATAAAAAAAATCAGTGTTGATATCATAACTTTATACCAGAAGACAGATTTCTGACTGAATTCTGTACCCAAATACCTTTTTTCTTTCAAGAGATAGTAATGTGAAAAGCTCTGTATATGATTGTTCATTTTAATTTGTTATAACGCATAGCATATTTTTAAATCTCGTTACATACTATCAGAGACAACAGAGAAAAAGTATTTGGGAGTAATTATCTCTAATGACTTAAAGGTAGGCAGGCAATATAATAAAGCGGTGGGGAATGCAAGCAGGGTACTGGGTTGTATAGCTGGAGGCATTAGTAGCAGAAAAAGGGAAGTGGTCTTGCCACTCTACAGATCTCTAGTTAGACCTCACCTAGAATATTGTGTACAGTACTGGAGACCCCATCTCCAGAAGGGTATAGATACTCTAGAGAAAATTCAAAGAAGGGCTACTAAAATGGTAACTGGTTCACAGGAAAAGAAATATCAGGATCGACTAAAGGATCTGAACATGTATAGTTTGGAGGAGAGAAGAGAGAGAGGGGATATGATTGTTGAATCCCTTCATGTATTTGAATGTTTCAAAGTGCAGAATAGAAGTATATTTCAAAGGAGTAAAAATGTTAGGACAAGAGGCCATAGTCTAAAAATAGAGGGACACAGGTTTAGATGTAATGTAAGAAAGTTTTACTTCACTGAGAGGGTAGTAGATAAGTGGAATAGCCGACCAGCAGAAGTGGTAGAAGTTAATACAGTGACAGAATTTAAGCATGCATGGGTTAGGTATAAGGCTCTCCTTAACTTAAAGACCAAGGACCAAAAAAGGTTTGAGATTTTTAGTGTAGGAAAATGGGCAGACTAGATGGGCCGAAATGGTTCTTATCTGCCGTCAAATTCTATGTTTCTATGTTTCTTCTTCAAAATTGATTTTAAAAAATCTACCCTCCTGCCCCTTTCCATTATGTCTGGCAGAGATCCCTCAGATCCGAAAGCCTGTGGATTGACCAGACGGATTGCAACGAGGGACAATATTGTGTTTGTCAGTATAAGGAAAGCCCTGTCCCCTTGACGAATCAAGGCAGGGTTTTCCTTTTGCTGACACAAAATTGTCCGTCATTACAATCTGTTCTGGACTGGCTTTGGGATCTGCCTGGCATAATGGAAAGCGGAAGGAGGGGGGATCTTTTAAATCAGATTTCAAGAAGAATATGAAGGTAATCAGATTTAAAAATCTGATTTATAAATCAGATTTATAATGCTATGCATTATAATAAATTGAAATGAATAATCCTATACAGAGTTTTTTTGTCACTACTTTCCCTTTCAGTTCCCGTGTGTTGAATCAGAAATTTTTAAGCAATTCGAATACAGAAAAAAACAATACATTTAAAAGAAAATCAACATTAACTCCATTTGAACACAAGTTCAGTTCAAACACCATTCATTTCAGTGGGGCTTTAAAATCTTCAATGCAAGGGAGCTCTATAATTGCTCTGTTGCAGACCTCTTCAGGATACATGAGAGATATCCAACAGAGATATCAAATGCATTGAAATGCAATGAGCCTAAAATCTCTTTGGCACTAAAAGGGGTAATACTTGGAAATTAAACACAAAAAAACGATAGTAAAGCAAATAAAATATAACTTTTATTGGTATATATAAACGTTTTGAAGCAGCTGGGGAAAAATATTTCGGTTTGCTTTATACACTAGTGAACTGTTGCCGAGAAATTGGAGTTATGCAATACTGAAGCTCTCTCAGTTGTTAAATGCTCTGAATGATCTACAAGGCAACCAGTACACTGAATAATCTGCATATGCCTGATTATCATTATCCTCAAGCATGATACAAGTTCTTACAAGGACATTGTGGCAAAACATACATTGTCCTATTTGTGCAGAAACAAACAGTATTCAGTCAGAATGACCACACATAGGGCTCGATTCAAATGTTGGCGTAGCCAGAAAAAAATGGAGACGCTGGTTTTAACGTCAATTGAGCAATGCAAATGTTCTACTAGAAACAAGCGACGCCAGTTCTGAAACAGACATCGCCCGTCGCCAGAACAGCAAGATCTCACCCATAGAGGATAATGTACAAACGACGCCAAAAGCTATTCAAATGTTGGAGTTAGGGCTAACTCGCGTTAAATTGCAACATTTCTCTCCAGAAATCTAACACCTATTTGTTTTGGAGTACAGCACACAAGTAAGAGTAGAAAACCAACGTCTCCAGTTCTGAACAGCATTCTCTGTGGTTTTCCCTACCCAGCCACTAGCGGAACACAGAGAAGGCTTTCAGCACCATGGACAGCTTTGAATGCCATAGGGATGTGCACTGCTCACCCCTGTGGCATTCAAAGGGTTAAAATCAATAAAACTAGTACACCAAGCACTACACAATGCCCCCTTCCACATCCCCCCCCTTAGTATGTCACATATATTGCATATATGTGACATACTAACCCCATCCACATCCACCTCATGGACTTCCATGTAGTGGACAAATCTGTCTTTTATTCCACAATTAACCCGTTGAGTACCAGAGAGGTAGGAAAGCATTGCTTAGCATGTTTCCTACCCCTCTGGTACCCAAAGGGTTAATAGGCAACGTATGGACTACATACCTTGCCTATATATAAAGGGATAGTAATGTTTCACAAAAAAGCAGCTCCAATTAATCTTCATAGTATTTGGGTCATGGAGAGTGTTATTTCGATACTATCTGAGTTGTAGTTCAAGAGTTATTGAATGATAAAGTATCCCCCTCCTGACCCTTTTACCTAGTGTAAGCCGCCTCCCCTCAGATATGGAATCTGGTCCTGGGACCAGACAAATCATAGCAAGGGACAATCTTCTTACTGTGAACATATGGAAAACCTTTCCCCCTTGACAGGTTTTTCAGGTTTTTTCCTTATATCACAGAAGATTGTCCCTCTCTGTGATCCATCCGGACAGTCTTGCTGCTCTGAGGTAAGCAGTGTTACATCAGTAAAAGGGGTGGGATACTTTATCATTCAATTACTCTTGAACTACAACTCTGACAGTATTAAAATAACACTCTCCATTGCCCAAATGCTATGAAGATTAATTGGAGCCGATTTTATTGTGAAACATTACTATCCCTTTAACTCCTATAAAGGTGCACATAAGGAAAAAGGATAGTAAAGTTAATAAAATATAACTTTTATTGGTATATATAAAATGTATTGAAGCAGCTGGTGCAAAACTATTTCAGTTTACACACTAATAAACTGTTGCTGAGAAATTGGCGTTATACAACACTGAAGAGTTTTCAGTTGTTAAATGCTCTGAATGATCTACAAGATAACCAGTGTTACTACTTTACTTCGTTACTCTAGTGATATAGATACTGTTCCGTATAGATGAAGAGAAAGAAGACCTTCATTGTAAGACACAATATGCTGTCAGTTAAATTTCATGTTTTTTTTACAAGCCCACTCTCATATGTATAATGCATAGTATGATTGGTTACATTAAAACGGAAACCTTCCTGTATTATCCCAAATGTTATCTGACATCTGTTATTTAGACAGCTGGCCAGAAGATAACACTGTCAAGCTGTTATGAAAACATCCCGATACACTGGTATGCTCCATTAGAGAGAGATACCAAGGAAAGAGGGGGCTGAGAGAGATGAGTGGATCTGAAATAAGTTGCCTATCTCTGATTGAGTAAAGCACAGGTCTTGAGAGTTGTCTCATAGTTGCTGTCATATTTTAATTTTTATTTCCATTTTCTTCTTTCTTCCATTGTGTTGTGCCATATGTTTTTTATTATTTGCAATTAATATTGCATATTTATGGATTTTCTTTAATTATACACCAGTGATATGTATTCTTTTTTAAAATAAATTTTATATTTCTGATAAACTTTTGTAGTATTGTAACATGTGTCTTAATTTCCAGGAGCCTGGAAATACTTTTTAACCATATGTAGTTTTGAGGGGAAAAAAACCCAACAAAAATCACCACCCACAACCCCCCATCCAATAACATAATTAAAAGAGAATTAAACTTTTTAGTTTGGCTGTTAAATGATGCCTCTCTATTAGTAATGATCATTTTGATATGAAATATATATACATATATATTTGGGCTTTTCCTGTTGAATAAAACAATGGAACTCCCATTGCTGAGATATGCATATTTTCAGCGCAATTATGGTTTAAACTCTTGTTTGTTTTTTTTCATTTGAACCCCTTAATGACCCTGGACATACATGCCGCTCAGGGAACCCGGAATCTATTGTCAAAAAAATGTCCCGTGGTCCTTAACTGCCAGCCACATGCAAAGGTAATACTTTGTTTATACAAGTCTTACTATTGTACTTATTAAATAAATAAAGAAAAGGATCTAATTCCTGTTGTTATAACTTGTATATATTTATTGTAATATCGTTGTAAAGTACCCCCCACCCCTTTTAGCCATGTCAGCGCTCTAGCTGACAAACTTGGATTCTGGTCCCAGGACCGGACGGCTCGTCTGGAGAGCCAAAATAGCATTGTATACAAAGACAATCTTCATGAGAACGGTCTACAAAGTGTGCTTGGTTTGAGACAGTAGATCGTTTTTTTAAACTATATTTTCCCTATAATTAATTTATTCCACATACACAAAGTATACATTTCTTTAGGCAAAGTCGGTCTTTCCTTTGATACCACATTGATATGTATAACACACAGTTTATTTTGTTAATAATAAAGATTAAAGGAGCAGTAAACCTTTTTTTATGAAAACACATATTTTATAGAGCATTTCCTGCTGAATAAAACAAGGTCACTCCCATTACTGTCAGATGTTTTATTCACAATTTATAGCCGTTTAAATAATCAGGAAGTGAATTTACTGTGTTTACTTCCTGATTGTTCTGACAGGAAGTGAATTTACTGTGTTTACTTCCTGATAGTTCTAACTGACAGGAAGTGAATTTACTGTGTTTTCTTCCTGATAGTTCTAACTGACAGGAAGTGACAGGCAGTTTCTACCACATTCTATGGAGAACTGTATGTCTCTGACTTTTCTGGCTTTCCTCTCTATTAGAATCTAACAGGAAATCTAATTAGAATTTGACCACTAGAGGGCACTGCTAATGTAAAAAAACATGGGTTTAAACTTTAATAACTCTGGAAATATAAATCTGTCGGCAGTGGGAGTACCCTTATTTTACTCAAAAGGAAAATCCCTACAATATATATTTTTTCATAAAGAAAGTTTACTGTTCCTTTAAAAAATATTAAAAAAAACACATTTTAAAGGTTCTCCTGTGATAATCTGTTGTAAGTTGGTTAATTTTAATAGGGACTGGATAAAATGTATAAACATGGTTTATACCTCCCAAAAGTCCAGTTTTAGGTGGGTACTGTCCCCCTGAGACAAAAATTCCCATGTCCCTATTTCTTCTCCTGGTGTCTCACTTTTTTTGTGGTGTGTGTATATAAGTATATTACATTGCTCCACAGCAATAAAACTCACATTACTGTTTTTTAAACTTCAATATCAGTGTTTTTATAATTTATTTGTGTATATAAAATATTTTGGTCTTTGGCCACAAAAAGATGTGTCAATAGGACATAAAGTGATCTACACCTAATAATGCCCCCAGCACCTCCAACTTAAATGTTACTGCTCCTATCTATGGCCATTTTCATTTAATATAAGTTTATTCTCTGTTTCTCTCTTCCTCACTATCACAGTGAAGAAGAGAGAGAGAGAACAGTGACAAAGGCAATGTACAGGATACATCGCCTTTGTCTTTGGCTCAGCTGGTTCATGTGATCTCTTTGGCAGTGATCACATGCAGGGGCGGACTGACAGAACACAGGGCCCCCGGGGAAATGGAGGTCATGAGTCCCCTTTACCCTGCCCCTTATTACACCCCACCCACATTTACATTCCGTCCCAAGGTATCGCTCCAGCATACCCCCTTTTGCCAATTTTATAACTTTTATCAATTTTCTGAGGTAAAGCAAGTGATACCACACAATTGAACTGAAGCTACACTAAAAATATAACAAGCTTACAGCTGAAATTGAACTACAGTTCTAGTGTAGCTCCATTTTGACTGTAAGCTCTGTGGTATCACTTGTGTAGCTCTATTTCAATTGTAATACCACATAGCTTACTACTGAAATGTAGCTATACTAATGAAACCACAGAGTTTACAACTGAAATTAAGCTACACAAGTTATACCATCAATTTTACAAATTAAATGGAGCAACACAAGTGATACCACAGCACTTACAGTTGACATGGAACTACAATTCCATTGTAGCTCCATTGCGATTGTAAGATATGCAGTATCACTTGTGTATCTCTATTTCAATTGTAATACCACACAGCTTACAATTGAAATATAGCTATACTAGCGATACCGCAAAGCTTACAGTTGAAATGCAATTACACTGGTGATACCACTGAGCTTACAATTTAAATGGAGCTACAAGTTCTGTGATATCAATTGTGTAGCTATATTTCAATTTTAATACCACATACAATTAGTAGCTACATTGGAGATACTACAGAGTTTACAATTGAAATATAGCTACACTTTTGATACCACAGAGCTTACAACTGAACTGAACTGCAATGGAGCAACACAAGTGATCCCAGAGAGCTTACAACTGAATTGGATGTACACTAGTAATACCACAGTGCTTACAAATAAAATGGAGCTACAATTCTACTGTAGCTCCATTTTAATTGTAAGCTCAGTCATATCACTTGTGTAGCTCTAATTCAATTGTAAGCTCTGTTGTATCACTTATGTAGCCTCATGTATGTATATGTAAGCTGTGGTAACATTTAGTTCCAATTCAGTTGTAAGATCCTTAAAACCAATACATCACGTGGTTGGCAGTTTCAAACATTGCCTCCTGCTAGATCCATAGGCTTTTCTGCCATCAGTACACGCATTCATAAAGCTACAGAGGTGCAATTATTGTACAAACAAACCACCATGACATTGAAATTCTGTAAATTTCCATTAATTTAAATAGAGTTCTTAACTCTTTGAATGCTAGAGATCTTCAACACAATGTAAAGCAATGTGGCAGAGACATCACTAGCATTCAACATGTTAAAACTGCATGTAATTAATAGAGAAGTTGGTTCGCTGCAGAATTGCAACTCTATAGCTCCATGAATAAGTCCCTTAAGATTTTGTGTATAAAGTAAAAGTAAAGCTATTATGGACAAAATCTACTGCCATTACAGGAGTAAATAACACCCAACCCCTTGATTTTAAATGGGGCTTTTAATCCTTTGAACGCTAGAGGGTCTCCAATGATTTGTAAAGCTAAGCATTGGAGACCTTGTTGGTATTCAACGGGTTAAAATGCCTAACTCAAGATGTAGGGTTTCTTTTAGGAGACCCCACTATCATTCAGGGGGTAAAACACACCATTTAATGGATATTTTGGGGATTTTTGTCCACTATATTGCAGTTAGTTTGGTCCTGAAATGCTGCATTTTGCATTAAATACATAGAGCTCCTTGGGCTTCACTGGCAGTCATATAACCATTCACATGCTACCCCCTCCCCCCCAAGCATTGTGCCTATGCAATGGTAGCCATAGAGCCACATGACCTCATAACATTGTACAAATGCACTGGTAGTCCTACACATACTGACCCCCAAGTATTTGTGGGGCCAGGAACAGAATAATTTATAGGCCTGTTTTTTTTTTGGGGGGAGGGTACCCAAACACAAATAAAATAATATCTTTATTTAATTAAACATTATATATATATATATATATATATATATACACACATATATACACACACACACAACACACAAACACTTATCCGTGTGAATATAGCATTAAGGTGGAGTATGTTGCTGGTACTCCCACAGTAATATTGATTAACTACTAAAGTACTGAGCACTAACACTTTTTTCATATTTGATGACCCTTTTAACACATAAACTGTTATATATGTCCCCAACCCACCCAGGCCTCCTACTCCTCCCTTTTGTCTACCTTTGAAGACTCAGGAGGAGGGCCTTTCCATGATCCCTGGTGGTCCAGCAGTGTTTCAAGCAAGCACAGACCAGCCCAGTCTGACTCCTGCTGTGTGTTCCGCTTGGCGTGCTAGGAGGTCATATGACGCCCAGTCCCCTGTGGAGGGCTGGTTCTGAGTCCCACCACTCTCCCACCCCCACATAATCAAGCGCCCCTGCAGGCCGTGATGACATAAATATGCATGCTGCGCAGACCAAATGGTCGCTTAGGCATGCGCAGAGAAGAGGAGGAGACACAAGGAGAGAAACGCTTGCTGCCAGCCGCTGCCAGACAGTAAAAAGCATAGAGTCTGGACAAGCATTGTGTGTGGATGAGGACAATCTTGCCCAGCAGCATAATTAAATGATGGATGGGATTCATGGGAAAGGATCTTTGGCAGTAAAGTATGAGAGGCTTCAGTGCCTCAGAGTCACAGAGCACAGTGCAGCGGCCGGAGGCTGCTTTAAATAGGAGGGCCCAAACACCATGCAGGCAAGTGGGCAGATGGTTGGCATTGGCACATTCTTATTAACATTGCTGGTAGCAGCAGCAGCGGGTCCCCCTCGGTCGCGGGCCCTCAGTCTGTGACCGAAAGCCTGAATGGTCAGTCTGCCCCTGATCACACGGATTGGCAAAACAGGAAAGGCTGAAACTGACTGCTCTGGGCCTAGAGCAGTCAGTTTCTGCCTTCTCTGCAAGATCACAGCACCCTCTGGGGTGCTATGTGATCATTTAACCCATGACATTCCAGAACTGTGATGGTCCTTAAAGGGATAGTAATACTTAAATATTACTATTCACCATCTTGTAGCCCTTCAAAAACTGAGTAAAATGAGCCCAGCAGCATATCTTAAATCTTTATAGTTTGAGAGATATCCGCTTTCAAAGTTCCCTCTCCCCTGACGTCAGCATTCTAGCAGGGGAATCCAGTCCCGGGACCGGCGGAGGTTCTGCAGCAGAGCCAAGATCGCGGTAATAAAAAAGAAATCCTTAACTCAAAAGGTCTTCTATGTGTGCTTGCAAACCAAGCACACGTAGAAGACCTTTTTAGTGAAGGATTTTTTTTTTTATTACCGCAATCTCGGCACTGTTGCAAAGCCACTGGCTGATCCCAGGAGAGGATTCCCCTGCTCTCAGCTAGAATGCTGATGTCAGGGGAAAGACAAAAAGAGGGAACTTTGAAAGCGGATATCTCTCAAACCATAAAAGTTTGAGAGATGCCGCTGGACTCATTTTACTCGGTTTTTGAAGGGCTACAAGATGGGGGATAGTAATATTTAATTATTACTATCCCTTTAAAGGACTGAAGCCTGTGATGGTCCTGACATGTTAACAGTATCATCCAGTGGTCAATTCCAATTAGTTATTCTGTTACATTCTATGGGTGAGGAAAGTTACTGACAAACAGTTCTCCATAGAATATGACAGAGTAAAGTTGTCATTTAAAACTTTCAGGAAGTCACTTTCTGTAATGTACTTCCTGATAATCTGTATTGTTATCACATTTGAATAAAACAACTGCCAGTATTGGGTGTAGCCTTATTTTGCATAGCAGCTGCATATAAAAACAAATGGACACACCATAAAAAAACAAATGGACACACCAACCTCCAGTCCTGCCTGGACAGACCATTGTGGGAAAAACAGGTATTGGCTTATAAATGGCCAAACCATGTTTAATCGTATTCCCACAATCACATGTGCTGGCAAATAATGTGCCCTAGATTAACCTCATCTCCAAGCCAATCACTGATGAGGAGGAGAGGTGCATATGCAATCTATGACCCCTTTGTCAAGCCAGAGGACAGAAGAAGGAGTCATGTATTTCACTGTGGCCCCTTCGCCTCATCAGTGATTGACTGGGATGTGAGGTTACTCCAGAGCATATTCTACCACCTATAGGTGGATTTACCAATTGAAAAAAATAGGTGTTTGCCTAGAATGCCACATTTTCAGGGGCTCATGGCAGTTTCCTACCATGCCCACCATCACGTCCAATGACCCTTCCCCATGTCAAAAAAACTGCTCTGTTGTGGCTGCACCTCAGAAAAATATGGAGAATGAAGAGAGCCTGAGCCACTTCAGTTTGGCTGAGACTGATGGTAAGAGAAATGTGAACTCATGCACAACCAATAGCCTGCAAAATTACCCTTGCTTGACTGAGATGCTCCTTACGCCTCTGTATGTAATGAGAGTAGTTCCTAGAAGTTTTCTCTCCTGTAACTCTCTGATAAAGAACCAGACTCCCCGATTCAAAGAACTAATAGAATTTGCTTCCCAATCATCCAGGCCTGTTATTGACATAAGAATTGCAGAACTAAGGGGAAGATGTATAAAATTGGAGTTGTGCCAAAAATAAAGGCAGTTTTAGTGATTAAATCTTAACACCATGTATAACCTGTTCTTAATGGATGTATATAGTGATAGTTAAGTGTGTAATCTCCCCCACAATCTTTAAATCTTACATACTTCTGAGACTACAGTGTATGGAGTGGATTTAAAGATGCAGTTCTTATGTCTTCGCTGACATTAAATATGATTTATAACAGCACTGTCATGCAGATGTTAACACATTAATTTTGAAACTGAGGTTTCAATAAACAACTACAGTACTGCTGCTCCACAAGTCTTTAATAGGGCTGGAGGATTGTAGATTAGTGTTGAGCGAGCGTGCTCGGCCGATGCTCGGATCGGCTCGAGCATCGCTCTGCTCTGCACATGGCGGTACTCGTACGAGTACCGCCATGTGCTCGCCCGACATGTTCGGGTGAAGAGGATCTGTGCCGGAAGAGGCACAGATCCGAAGACGCTCCGCTGGACCACCAGGGAATGGAGGTACGGGGGCATTGCGGAGATGAAGGGGGCATTGCGGAGATGAAGGGGGACATTATGGAAGAGGGGCATAGACTCTATGCCCCTCTTCCACAATGTCCCCCTTCATCTCCGCTATGCCCGTCTTCCACAATGTGCCCCTTCATCTCCGCTATGCCCCTCTTCCACAATGTCCCCCTTCATCTCCTATGCCATAGAGGAGATGAAGGGGGACATTGTGGAAGAGGGGCATAGCAGAGATGAAGGGGGACATTGTGGAAGAGGGGCATAGACTCTATGCCCCTCTTCCACAATGTCCCCCTTCATCTCCGCTATGCCCCTCTTCCACAATGTCCCCCTTCATCTCCGCTATGGCATAGGAGATGAAGGGGGACATTGTGGAAGAGGGGCATAGCGGAGATGAAGGGGGACATTGACCAGGCACCCTCCGCTCATCAGAGCAGGGGGTGCCTGGTTTAATGCTCGAGTGCTCCCATTCATTTGAATGGGGCTCGGGTGCTCGGCCGAGCACTCGAGCATCAGGGGGTGCTCGGTCAGAGCACCCGAGCACCCGAGCATCGGGGTGCTCGCTCATCTTTATTGTAGATGCAAATTATTTTAGTTCTGTGAACTGGTGAGCCTGATTAAATGACAGGGCTGTACCTACAACACCAATAACCTGTGAAGTATGGATAAGAGAGGAAGGGTTTGGACCAACAGAGTCTCTCCTTGCACCATTCTAATGCTCTCACCAATTTCTTCCTATTTCCTCTTTCCTTCTTGCTGTGAATCCCATACCTCTCTTCTTCCTTCTTTTTTTTGCCAGAATCCCATCCCATCCCCTCTCCTTTCCCATTTCCAGTGTAGATGTGGGATTATAGGTGTGGTCATGTGTGGGGCTAAGGAAACCCAGGTTTACATTGTCTAGGGGTTCCTGAGTTGTAAATCTGGATATGCACCTGTGTAATATCACCTCCTAGCCAATGGGAGTGTAAAAAACATTTTAAACAGATTGGGATTAGGGGGGAGGGTATCAAGTAATTTTTTAAGCATCAGTGAGTGTTGCTGTGGTATTTATTTATTTATTTAGCTTTCAGGTTACAGATGTTTAAGAAAGTATTTTTTTAACATGATGGAACAGAACATTTCCTTTATAGGATAGGATTATTATACCAAAAGAAGTGGTGGTTCTTCTTAATTTTTTTAACAGAAGGACCTATCTGGGCAGGCGTTCTTTTTCTCACTTATTCTCTGTTGTAGTTTACTGCTAGGGACAGGAAAAAATGTATTGGATTTTGGGAATCTGAGAATTTATCCACATGATAAATGAGTGTCTGCATGCATGGTTGCAGGTGTGTTTATGTGTATAATAATGACGTATGTGTGTCCATGCATAATGATGTATGTGTGCAGTTTTAACATAGTTATATAGTATATAAGGCTGAAAAAAAGATGTGTTAATCAAGTCTTGTTGATGTAGAGAAAGGAAAAAAAAAATACTTGAAGCTATTTCCAGTTAAGCCCTAAGTGAGTAAAATAGATCCTTCCTGACTCCAAATGGCAGTCAGACATTTCCCTGGATCAACATCCTATCTGCTTTGTAGCCAGCTGTCATAATTGTCAATATTGTTCTGTTCTGCATAGATATTCATTAATTTTTAAACCAATTCCAGTATCTGTAAACACAGCATCCTGAGGCAAAAAATTACCTAACCTTACTGCCTTTACTGTACAAAAATCCCTGCCTTTGTTTCAGTTTAAATCGTCTTTCCTCTAATCTTAATGGATGATCTCTTGGTCTTAGCGCAGTTCTTTCGCGTAAATAGTTCTTTGGAGAGTTCTTTGTATTGACCTCGAATATATTTGTAAATGGTAATCATATGACCCCTTAGACGTCTCTTTTCTTATGTAAGCAAACTGTTTGCCTAGTCTCTCTTTATAACTCATATCTTTCAATCCCTTTATCAATTTTGTTGCACTGTCTGTGCACTTTTTACAGGTCAATAACATTTTTTTTAAAGAACTGGTGCCTAAAACTGTACTGCATTTTCTAGATGAGGCCTTACCAAGGATTTATCTAGAGATAGAATTGTATCTGAATCCTCTGCATCTATACCCCTTTTTATGCAGGCTAGTACTATATTTGCTCTGCAGCAGCTGAGTGACTCTGCACACTGCTGAGAAGTTTATTGTCTATCAGTACTGCTAAATCTTTTTCCAACGAGGATTCCCCAAGTAGTTTCCCATTTAGTGTATATGTGGCATGTTTCTTTCTACAGCCCAAATGCATATTTATCTACAGTAAAATGTCATCTGCCACTTTTCTGCTCATTCACTCATTTTATCTAAATATTCTGCATAGAAAAAACATGCTGCTCTGTACATATTTTCTTACACTGCTTAGTGTCATCAGCAAATATTAAGACATCACTTTCAATTCCCACTTCTAGATCATTCATAAACAAATTAAGAAGCATTGGGCCCAGGACTGAACCCTGTGCACTTAAAACTGTAGACCAACTTGAAGATCTTAAATTTATAACAGCTCTCTGCCATCTATCATTTAACCAATTCTCTAATCATGCACAGAAATCACCTCCCAAACTAAAGCCTTTAAATTTATGCAGTAAGCTGTTGCGAGGCACTGTATCAAAGGCTTTTGCAAATCCAAGTATGCTATATCAGCAGCAGTAAATTAGTCTGACATGATCTATTCTTCATAAAACCATGCTGTCTCCTACTAATATTGTTGGTCTTCACCCTTCTAAAATCTTAACAACTACTGAAGTCAAGCTCAGAGATCTATAATTTCCTGGTTTGGATCTTGCCCCTTTTTGAACAATGGTATTAAATCAGCTTTCCTCTAATCAAAGGGAACGATGCCTGATGAAAGTGAATCAATAAATATTAAGTATAATAGTCTTACAATTACCGAACTAAATTCCTTAAGTACACTTCGGTGTATACCATGAAGTCCAGGTGCTTTATTTACCACACCTTTTCCAGCCTTTTTTTAGACTCATTATGATAGTCCTCAGTAGGCCATGTACATGATGGAGGAAATTCTGTGCTTTTACATAATTACATTGTTATAAATTAGTTTATGTTAAAAAAAAACTTGAGTCCATCAAGTTCAACCCTTTTCCTATTCCTGCTTACTGTCGTTGATCTAAAAGAAGGCAAAAAAAAACCTCAATACAGTAATTCCAAATTCTGCATTGAATGGGGGGGGGGATTCCTTCTTGATTCCAAATGGCAACCAGATTACTTTTTGGATCAACAAGCACTGAATAAATATTAATACCAATAATAACATACATAGCCCTCTATGTTCTGCTCTTTGAAATAAGTATCCAGGCCCTTTTTAAAGGCATCTAATGTATTCGATAGCACCACCTCCTCAGTAAATGAATTCCTTACAGTAAAGAATCCCTTCAGCTGTTGTAGACAATATCTCCTTTCCTCAAGTCTAAGTGGGTGACCTCTTGTCCTTTGTATTGTTCTGTTAATGAACAGGTCTTTGGAGAGCCCTTTGTATGGGCCATGAACATATTTATATAAGTTATAATATCCCCTCTAAGACGCTGTTTCTCTAGTGTGTGTACAAGTTTAACTTTTCAAGCCTTTCTTCATAACTAAAACTTTCCATTCCCCTTATTAGTTTTGTAGCCATCCTTTGCACTTTCTCTAGTTCCATAATGTCCTTTTTCAGAAAAGGTGCCCAGAATTGAACTGCATATTCAAGGTTGGGTCTTACCATGGACCTGTAGAGAGGCAGAATAATATCTTCCTCCATTGAGTCAATACCCCTTTTAATACATGCCAATATCTTATTGGCCTGTGTAGCCGCCAGCTGGCACTGTCTGTTGTCTACCATTAATCCCAAATCCTTTTTATTAGTAGATTTACCCAAAGACACATCATTTAAACTATATGTTACACTTTGATTATACCCAAAATACATAACTTCACACTTGTCTATTTTGAATCTCTTTTGCCATTTGCCTACCCAGTTACCCAATTTGTTCAAATCCTCTTGTAATGAAGACACATCCAGTTCAGACTTTATTACCCTATATAATTTTGTGTCATCGGCAAACACTGATACATGGCTCCCTATGCCCACTTGGAGATCATTAATAAACAAATTAAAAAGAAGAGGTCCCAGGACAGATCCGTGAGGTACTCCACTTGTCATGTTTGTCCAATTGGAGAACTTCCCATTTAACACCACTCTTTGCAGTCTATCTTTCAGCCAATTTCCAATCCAAGTACAAAAGTTTGCTCCAAGCCTATTTCATTCGAATTGTACAGTAACCTTTTGAGTGGAACCATATCCAATGCCTTGGCAAAGTCTAAATAGATCACATCAACTGCCGAACCCAAATCTATATTTTTACTCACTTTTTCTTAAAATGCAATCAAGTTAGTTTGACAAGACCTGTCTTTCACAAAGTCATGTTGGCCACTTAATGATATTCCTGTTCAAGATGAATTCTTGAACATACTCCCTTAGTAACTCTTCAAACAGTTTCCCCTCCATAAATGTCAAGCTTACAGGTCTGTAATTTCCTGGCTGGGATTTTGATCCCTTTTTAAATATGGGCACCACATCTGCTTTACGCCAATCCATGGGCACCATACCTGAAATAAAAGAATCCCTGAAAATCAAAAATAATGGTCTGGCTAGGGCCAAGCTTGGCTCTTTAAGTACCCATGGGTGTATACCATTTGGCCCTGGGGCTTTGTTTAATTGTTTTAACACTTTTTCTTGTGTCAGCCAATCCCATGCTTGCTGTGACTGCTCTATAAAAGTAGTTTGCAGGTTCTTGTCCATCAGGTCTTCCTTGGTAAAAACAGAAGAAAATAAATTATTTAAAATATCTGCTTTCTCTCTGTCCCCACTGACCATCTCACTGTTTCAGATGATAAAGACCCAACATTATCAGACTTTAATTTTTTGCCATTAATGAATTTAATTATTTTTTGGGATTGCTCCTTAGCAATTATGTTTTCATTCTCCAATTTAACTAATTTAATCACCTTTTTACAGGTTTTGTTGGCATCTTTGTATATTGCAAATGCCTCTGCTGATCCCTCAGCTTTATAATGTTTAAATGCCACTTTCTTCTTATTTAGTTAGTACTTTACTGGTTAGAGACTGCAGAAGCGACCGGCTAGTCCGATGCCAGCCGCAGGTAATGCACCCTGACAGACACAAAACCCTACTTGTTGAGGTATGTACTAGTTGAGACAAAAAATTGTCATTCAACAAGTTCAGAAACTTACTGCTTTTAGCACAATTAGTTGTTCCATTTTTCCAATCTATTTCTGGATAATTAAAATACCCCATAAATATAGTTCTCCCTATTTGCTGGTTTGACATACAGATGGACCCCACCACCTCTTTTGTTTGATCTTTTCTAAACAACATGTAGCCCTCCAAATTGACTGACCAATCATGTGTGTCATCCCACCATGTTTCTGTTATGCCAATAAAGTCACAGTTTTTTATTTCAGCCACCAGCTCCAATTCCCCTATTTTACCAGTTAAACTTCTGGCATTTGAAAGCATACAATTAATGCCACTGCCACGTTCCATTTGTGATTTAATTTTGATGTGGTTTATAGGCTTCTCCGATTATCTGTACTAACCCAGCCCTCAGATCCACACACCTGTGTACTAACTACATCGTCTTCCCTTTCTATACTGTCTAGCTCAGTATTTATTGGCCTCGCCCCCCCTTCATAGTTTGACATCTCCTCCAACTATCTAGCCATCTTTTCCCCAAGCACACCAGACCCTCTTGCATTCAGGTGTAATCCACCCCTACTATAGAGACTGAACCCCAAAGCAGAATTAGCCCAGTGCTCTAAAAACCCAAAGTTCTCCTTCTTACACCAATACTTCAGCCATGCATTAAGCTCCCTAATCTCCCTCTGTCTCTCTGGTTATGTCTTTTTGCCCATAGCCTGTCACTGTTGCTTCCTTGGTATATACAGGAGAAAAGATTGTGTTTAAGATGTCAGTCATATCCTTATCCCCACTAATCAATTCACCTGTTTCAGGTTTAAGGGGGCTAATATGAACCTTAATCATTTTGTTATTTATATATTTGTAGAATTATTTATGCTTTTTCTTGGTCTCTTTTGCAGTAATTCTCTCATTTTCAATTTTAGCTAGCCTAATTGCTTGTTTGCATATCTCATTACATTATTTATATTTTTAAATGATGCATCTGACCCTTCTGATTTAAACACTTTAAAAGCTTGCTTTTTAATTCTCATTTCCTTGAAAACCTCTTTATTAAGCCCTACTGGTCTTAATTTGCACCTTTTTTACTTATTCCCCAGTGGTATATATTGATGTATATATTTATCTAAGAGCATTTTAAACAAATTCCATGATTCTTGCGCATTTTTATCTTTATTACATCCCACTCAATATCCTTTAATGCTGCTTTTAGCTTTGTAAAGATAGCCTTTTTTTTCATAACACATTTCAAAGAATACCATATTGTGGTCGCTGCTGCCTAAATGTTGCTTTACGGATATAATGTTTATCATGTCAGAATTGTTTGAGAGCACTAGATCAAGCAAGGCTTCCTTTCTAGCGTGCTCCTCTACTAGTTGCGACCTGAAATTGTCATTAATCATACTTAAAAAATTATTTCCCTTTGTTGAGCTAGAAGTCATATTTCTCCAATTTCAGGAAATCTTCAATTATGATTACTTTTCCTGATAGAGAAGACTTTTCCGTTTCCATTTTACAGCTGGGCTTCCTCAAACTCCCCAATATCAGGTGGATTGTAGCAAATCCCCATTAACATCTTTTTATTATATATGCCCCAAGTATGTATTTCAACCCACAGGGCCACTACATTCTCACTGGACTCTTCATTAATATCTTCCATTATACTAGGTTTTAAGGTATGCTTTACATATAGGCATACCCCCTCCCCTTTTAACCCCATCACTGCAAAAAATGAATAACCCTCTAGACTGACTGCTTATACATTGCAATCCGTTCTAGATCCTCTATATTACTAGCCAGATTACAAGCATTTACATGTATACATTTTTTTTATTGCAAGGCTGAAAAATTGCATTCTTTGAAGTATGTATTTTCTTTTTACCAGGCTGTAACTTTGGCACCTCCCTATAAGAGGATCTAGCCCATTCCCCTTCTCCAACCTCATGTTCCTTCTCTAATCCTATTTCCTCACTTACACTGCCTTCCCTTTCCTAGTTTGAAGTCTCCTCCAACCATCTAACCACTATAACTTCTAGCACCATAGCCCTCTTTCTGCTAAGGTGCAATACATCTCTATTTTAAAGATTGCACCCAAGGGATAAGACAGCCCAGTACTCTAGGAACCCAAGTCCCTTCTGCTTACACCAAGTCTTTAGCCATGCACATAACTCCCTAATCTCCCATAGCATTTCTGATGCAGATCGTGGCATAGGTAGTATTTCAGAAAATACTACCTTAGAGGTCCTTTGCTTAAGCTTATAACCTAAAATCCTGAAATCCTTCTTAACGGACCTCCATTTTCCACTGACTTTGTCATTGGCACCAACATGTCATGCCAAGTCATGCCCAGCCCCTCCAAACAATCTACCAATCCAATCTGCCATATGATGAACCTGAGCATCTAGGAGACTGTTCTATTGTAGTGATCCTGGCGACAGATTGCCCTGTCTGTCTTCCTAATAATGCAATCCCCTACCACCATCATCTGTCTAGGTCTGCCTGAGTCCTGGATCCCATCCCAGCTGTTAGAGGGAACAGTCCTTTACAGCAACGGCATTTCTGTGTGATGACGTGTATGCTGGAACTTTTGGAATGCAGCATGAGAACACAAATCTGGAACACTTATCCCACTGATAATAAAATGCTTAAATTTCCATACATACGTTTCACCTGGTTTCCTCAAAATATTATTTTTTGTAGAAAGAGGAAACATTGCTCCCTTTCATGGGAATGCTTATTGGGAGGAAAATAAAATGTTCATACAAGTTCATTTCAATTTGCAATCGATTAAATACATAATAAAGACAACAATCCATCATTTATTATTGAAATATTTTGTTTGGTGTGAGAAGATAATATAAAAATATATACAGAGATTAACCTGAATGCTGTATTAAGGGCATTTATATTAATTTAAATATTCTGTACTTCATGCTAAACTCTTTAAAATTCTCTATTTATTTTCTGAGGCCTAAAATATAGTATTACATATAGTCTTACAATAGGGCAGCCATTACTTTTTCCCGATTCCCATAACCATTGCAGTCATGACAGGATGTCCCGGAAGTGATGGTGAAGGATTGTCTTTAAATGGCCCAAGACAAAGTGACACCCTTTAGTAACACACTGCATGATTCCAAGTGCAGTGGGTACTGATCTCCATAGGTTACCTGTATTAGCACTTATATCTTATTTAAAACAATAAAGAAAGTTAACCAACTGGTGTCTAAAGGGGAATGTCTATAAATATGTGTATTAAGAAATCCAAGTTTATTACTAGATTTTAGGGATCTAACAAAGTATTTAACTTTTATTCATGTTCATTATTATACAATCCAATATCAGTATAAATGGCCAAGATATCTTGAAATAAAGCTAAACTAAGCTTACATCTACAGCTTGGGTTAATTTTCACAATGTCTCCTTTATGAGACATAAGATAATAGGAGTGCCCCACCTATACAATTAGTAAAATGACACTAGCTTGAGGTTATGTTAATTGTGTGAGTTTTAAGAGAATTTAGTCTGGCAAATTATAGAGACAGCAGGAGATTTTACTAAAACACAATAAAATGTACTGATCTCTGCAACAATTTTAAAGAGGGAGTGACTCCTAGCTAAAAAATAAAAGTACTTATACATGCAGCATTGTGGAGCCTCTCCTTGCGAACCTTAAAATGTCCAGTTTAATATTTTCAATATTACCTTATTTTCTCTAGGGCCTCTCAATTCATTCTTTTTAACCTCCCACTATGATCAAAGACCAGCCCCAATATATACTGTAAATAGTTTGAAGGAGCAGCATGAGCTGAGTAGGCTGGTTGGGATTTGAGAAACTGACATCACCAGAGTAAAGGTAATTGAAAGTAGCATTTCAAAATCTTGTGAATAATCTATTTGATCCATTAATGTTACTGTACTTATCTCAGTTTTGTCCTAGCAGGCATTGTCCCTTTAAATATGTTATTTCATTCTCAGAAAGTCTAGTTACTTTATGACTGAATTGTAAGCAGGTATTGGCAGTATTTACTGCTTGTTAAAGGGATATTAAACTCAGGAAAAAAGTACAGGTGAAATGATAGGAACAATTAAAAATACTTACTGCCCTCATCCCCATCTCTCAAACCATTATGATTTGAGAGATATAAGAAAATAAAGTCCTCCACTCCTTCTTTCTGCTGGACGAGCTGTAAAGCTGTCAGAGGCAGAATCTGGTCACCCGACTTCAGGAGATTTTTCAGGAGCGCTGTCATCTAGATATCTAACTATAATTACTTCACTGGAATGGTCTACAACGTGTGCTTGCAAGCCAGGCACACGTTGTAGACCATACCGATGAAGTAATTATAGTTATATTTCTCGATGACAGTGCTCATGAAGAGCCGCCGCCTGGACCTGAAAGCAATAACTCATGACGTCCGCTATACAGCCAACGCATGAGAAGTGGGAGGGAGCGGAGGGCTTTATTTTCTTATATGTCTTAAACCATAACGGTTTGAGAGATGGGAATGAGGGCAGTAAGTATTTTCTAATTGTTCCTATCATTTCTCTATCATTTCTCTCCCCAGATGACACTGGGGACAATTCAATTCTTTTTAAAATGGCTACAATATGGGGATTAGTAGTATTTATGTATTACTATCCGTTTAAATGTTTCCTGCTTGCAATTTCCATTGTAAAAAAAATGTAATTAAGAGATGGAAGTTAAGGGGAACTACTGTCAAGACAAATTCTGTAAGACCAAGAAAAATCGCTGATAGATCTGCTCAAAGAGTGAATGCAAAGCAAAACTCCCATACCACTGCAAAGGGCCTGCAGGAAAGTTTAGCTGACATGGGAATACTAATGCACCATTCCATTGTGTAGCATAACTTGCACAAATTTTCTCTGCATGGAAGAGTTAAAAGAAGGAAATCTTACCTGTGACCTCAACATAGAATTCAACTCCTAAGTATGAAAAACAACACTTAGATAAGCCAGAGGCGTTTTGGGTCTGTGCTGTGGCATATGCTGTGGTCTGATTAAGTTAAAATTGAAGTCTTTGGATCAGTAACCAAAGGTAAGTTTGAAAAAAAAAAAAAAAAAAAAAAAAGGAGAATATTTGAAGAAAATAACATTTTGCCAACTGTTAAAGGGGATCTATCACCCCAGTACAAATGTTTGTTAAATGTTAGATTACCTATCCATTAGGTGGAATTATTTAATATTCTTGACGAAAATGAATGTTTAAAGACTGCACTTCCGTATAGACTGCGGGTACAGCTCTATACCCACAGTCTGTAACTCTACCTTCACTCCCCTCCTTCTACCCACCCTCCTCCGGCTTACAGACAGAAGCCTCTGTCATTGGAGGAGGCTGGCTAGAGGGAAGGGAGTGGATGTAGAGTTACAGACTGCAGGTATAGAGTTGTACCTGCAGTCTATACGGAAGTGCAGTCTTTAAACGCTAATTTTCGGCAACAGACAATAAAAAAAAAAATATTAAAGAATTCCACCTAATGGATAGGTAATCTAACATTTAAAGGAGAACATTCACTTAAAAAAAAAATTTGAGCAAGGGTTGTAAGGCAAAAAGTAATGTTAGCGGTGTTTTTGTTTTTATTTTTACAGCAAGCTCCATTTACCATGCTACGGAGGTTGCAAGCTCAGTAGTATGGTAAATGGAGATTGCTGTAACACTACACCACAGAAAGACAGCTACGAAGGGAAGCACGAATGCGCTCCCTAGGGCAGCTGGGAGGGAGGTTGGAAGTCCTGAGGAGGAGTGCCACACATAATGTGTGTTGCACATTGCGGAAGTGCCCGTTTAGAAAACTTGATATCTCCACTGTCGGGCAAGTAAAAATAAAAACAAAAATGGCACTAACATTACTTTTTGCTTTACAACCCTTGCACAACTTTTTTTTTAGTTGAATGTTCCCCTTTAACAAACATTTGTACTGGGGTGATAGATCCCTTTTAAGCATGGAGGTGGGTCTGTTATGCTTTTGGGGCTGTGTGGCAGCTAGTGGCAAAGGAGATATTGTACAGGAAAAAATATGATATGGTAATCAGTGCTCATAGGGAATAGCACAAAGAAGAAATAAAATTATTTAAGTGTAGTAAAATGTATTACATTAAAAGAATACACACAACAAAAATGCATTCACAATAAAACAACCTGGTTAGTATGCATGTGCAATTATAAAATATAAACTTTTATTACATATCTTAAAACTGATCAAACTACCAAAGAGGTTTAAACCAGTTCCTTACTATGTGGACTTTGTTATGCTCTCCCCACAAAGTGACACACATAAATGTTGCAGTTTCATTCACTAAACTAATAGTCAGAGTAAAAGTACCTAGAATTACATTATGACGTGACTTACAGGTGTAATAAAGTAACAAGCAGGATAGTAAGGCATGCAGCTTAAACAGTAGCTTTGCCAAAGTATCTAAATTAAAGTCCTCAAATACAGTCAAAGTGAAAGGATGTCACACATATTAATGCTGGCATCAAATACTTTTATTTCATTTTCTCTCCTATTTTAAGAATAGTGATGCTAGGGGCACAAGTCCTTTATCAGGTTTGCTCTGACACCATGTGTTGGCAGAACTTAGGGCACACATTTAACATAATAATATTGTGTAACAATGGCACCACATGATAGCAAAAGCCAATCCACTGCCACTGCCAATGTTAAAGGAACTCTAATACCTAAAAATTAACCATACACTTAAATACCCTATATTTCATGTTAACATCTGTAGAAATTATCTACTTGTTTTCTGAGGCCCGCAAACTAATGTTACACTTGTTCTGAGACAGCAGAAATTCCTGCCTTTTTCAGAGCTCCAGGATCCCCAATGATATCCAGAATTGTCTGTGAATGGACTGAGATAAGATATCAGCCTTTCTGAATACAAGAGCAGTGGGCATAAATCACAGTCTATCAGATTACCTCTTTTTTCCTCAGTACAAACAGCATTAAGAACATAAAGGCATGCTCTCTGAATAGGGTACTTTACAAATATATTGAAAATCAAAGTTTAGGTGATATAATATGTGAATAATTCATTTTTATATATGTTAACTGTAAGTGCGTGATATTTAAAGTTAAATCAACCAATTTAATTTTTGGTGTTAGTGTTCCTTTAAGAATTGTGGATATTATAGGCAGACACACATCAAAAGAAAATATTATATAATTGTTTTTTTCAGAGAACCAGAAGGTGAGAGAGTTGAACCTCCTAATCCAAGAAGCCTCTATTTTGTTGAGAAGCATGACTAGCCTTAACTTAAGAACTGAGTAAATTACTTGAAACTTGAGTTCAAAGGCATCTTGTCCTGGTTCCACTAAATGCATCAAAACTGGTGATGATTAAGTTTTACTATGATCATTATTCATTCATTATTCCAAACCCTATCTTTAACTGTATGAGTGTCACAGATACCAATGAACAGACAGGAGACAGTACTGATTTTGAAACACTACCTTTATTGCACAGTGTAAATATATACGGTAAGACACACTGATATAATCACAGAGAAGATAGGAGCAAAACAAGCTGTTCCTACCAGGAAAAGGAGGCTGCTTTGGGAGATAAACCAATGGCAACCCTGAAATAGCTCCACTGGCTGGGACCCAGGAAGGTAAGCGAATACTGGGACTAGGACCCAGAAGAGTGTACATACAGGTTGCCACAAGGAGAATACTGACTCAAACCTGCAGTCAGTATAGGTGGTATGCGGACAAGCCAAGGGTCAATACCAAAGCAGGTAGTCAGTCAGAGCCAATGGTCAATACCAAGTGGATAGTCAGACAAGCCAGAGGTCAATACCAGAGTGGGTAGTCAGCCAGAGCCGATGGTCAATACCAAGCGGATAGTCAGACAAGCCACAACATTGGACACCCGGAAGGTCAGGTAGCCAAGCCAAGCCAAGCCAAAGGTCATACATAAACCCTCTCCAAACAGAACTGCACTGGAATACCACAAAAGGGCAACTGATGTGTTTTCCAGGCAGTTTATATACTTTTCCTCCACCCCTGGTAGGTGGAGCACTAAATGATCTGTCCCTTTGAGAGCCAGGCACGACATCACTAGAGGGAATCCCAGTGACGCTCGCCTGACTCTGCCGGCTGGCAGATGGAGCCCAACAGATGTGGCAGGAGCCAGAAGGGAGAGACCGGGTCCTGAGAGACCATGGCATACGGCTCTCCCTACATGCAGGAAGACTATACAGAAGGGATCGGCCGCTGCACACTGGAGCAGTCGGCTCCCTAAACAGGTAAGCGCGATCGCTTACAATGAGTGGCTTCACCAGCGTAGAATTTATTTCTTGGGCACGTAAGCAAGCAAACGACATATTTGTTCTCACATGTAAAATAATCACCAATCTTATAGTTAGCACCCTGTATAGGATAAACAGAATAGTCAACCTTAATGCAGCTAGTAAACTCTGAACAAAAAAAAAAAACAGCCAAAGCCATCACTAACTTATTTGAAATATTACTACTCCTTTTATACGCTATATTAGGGGGTTGTTGTAAAACTGGGATTTATGAATGTCTAAAAGTGAGAG
Organism: Rhinophrynus dorsalis; assembly: GCA_037306005.1. Classification (NCBI taxonomy): domain Eukaryota; kingdom Metazoa; phylum Chordata; class Amphibia; order Anura; family Rhinophrynidae; genus Rhinophrynus; species Rhinophrynus dorsalis. Next base: position 163,292,584 of record CM074719.1, on the reverse strand, counting down.
TGCTACCTGATCAGAAATGGTAGAATATTTATTTATAAACCAGTTTCACAACTTTGAAATGTTTAGGAATCAAAAGAGATTCTCTTTTTTGGGAACCTGTCGGCTTAATTAATTCATGAAGAAGTTCAACAGGGTAGCCCATATCTATTCAATTCTCTTTCATTCCCAACAGACCCTCCTTGCACCTCCCTCTTTCTGAAGTGATGCATCCCACCCATTGAAAATTACAAATTTGGCAATGTATGAAGTTTATGATGAGGATTAATTAAATGGGGGTGACATTCCATGGTAAAGCAAATGTTTTCAGAAACAAAGTATAACTGTTAATGGAACAACCCCAAGGATTCAGATTAGCTCCTCACTGCAAGAATATCATCTATATATCTGTGCAGTGCACAAACATTCTGGTGAAACATATCGCTGATATACACATGAATGAATTCAAACATGTCCATGTAGATGTGTACGTGTGAAGGAGTAACTTTCTAACCCATTTATGTGCCCAGTCAACTGCTAAGAAAAAGAATCACTGAATCAACATTCAAACAGTTTACTCATTGTCTCAACACCTGTATCATGAAGGATCGAGATGTATATGATCTGTAAAGTAAATGTCACCAGAAAAACAGAGGGTCTCAGTTCTCCTGATGAAATAGAATAAACAAAGTCTTCATATAGACTTTGGGTCTGAAGAGTCTAAAAGCCTTGATAGAGGGGTAAAGATAGACGCCACAGCTGACACAATGGGGAATCCTGACAAATGTAGGTTGGTCCTTATGGATCCTAGGCAGATTGTATAACACAGGTTTAAGGATATGATTATATCAAAAACTGTGCTAACCTTTTATCAGCGTTCCCTCTCTAATGTAGTATGAAATTTAATGTTAACTGTCTCCAGTTTCATAAGAGTGAGAACCCTATCTAGCTCCTTATAAGTAGATATGTAATCCAATTCTGACTAAATTTCTTGTGTGTAAGAGATCCTGTCCAAGATCACAACTGTGCCACCGTGGTTTGACCACCAGACCCAACGCTCAAGTTCAACTGAGCATTACCAATTGTCTTGTCATTAATTTTCTTCAGAGGGTTCCTTTAACCAAGAGTTCAATATCTCTGTCTTGTCCATAAAAAGGCCTGAAGTCAAATCTGGTGAAAGAGTCCAGCTGATTCACAATCAAATTTGTAAAAGCCTAACTTCCAGCCTGTCCAGCCGGCCTGGTCCTGCACGGCTCCCAGCATACTCCTATCCTGGTTGCACCCCGGCTCAACTGGGGTGGAACAATCTCGTTTCGCGAACAGCACCTTTAACCCATCTTTGGCTGCAGCACAGGAGTACCTGGTACGCTGTCACCGGTCTCTAGCAACGCTCCCTAGCTTCTGTTCCAGTGCTGGCACCACTATGGTCCTTACCCCTCGAGTGGTGACACCAAGGAATTTGTGGCTGTGAGACTTATACTTCTGTATTGCAGTCCAACCTGATTATAGCAATGGAGGTGTAGTAGGAGCAGGCTTGGAAAATTATACAAACATGATAACTTCCCTTTAATTTTATCTTTCAAAAGTTGCTGCTCTCTGTGCTAAGGAGGCTTATATATTACACATCTTTGTAAATCCTGCTTATTAAACTCTTGACTGCATATATTATTTAAAAAAAAAGAAAGACACATAAAGTGTGTGCCTTAGGGTCCCTCAGTATCTTTTACATTCAACAGGGAAGGAGCATGTCACAGATCATTCAGACAAGGACCCTTGGAGTTGTTGTATACTGTGCCCAGTGTATAATGTTTTCTTCAGTGTTGCCACTAGGGGAACAAATTAACCAAACTAGCTTGCAAAGCTAAATTGCAAATTTAAAAACAAAATACAATTTAATTAAATGGAGACCGCTCTAGTATTGAAGGTGTTAAAAACACCATTTAAAATCAATTACATATGTGTTTGCATTTTCATTCTCCCTTATAGTGAATATGGGTCAGTCCAGAATTGCTCCCGTTATCTTTTGAACATAGCTCCTGAATAGTACAATAGCTTCTTAGGCTGGCAGCGAAGATAAAAAGTTATATTTACCTAGTATTGATTGTTTTAATACAACTGGAAAATTACAGTAGCTTAGTTAATCTTTTATGGATCAGATGCATCAAACCACCCTTTGGTCATTTAACAGTTAATTCATTGTAAAAAATACTAATTTGCTATATCGCGATTTAACTGTTTGAGTGCCAGAGAGGTAATCGCTCTCTGGCATTACCTCTCTGGCACTCAAAGGGTTAAGAAGGATAGCTTGAAATGTAATGTAAGGTTTTCAAATCCATACTAAAAAGATGCATCTGAAAAATATGGTTTGTAATTTTTATTGATCAATATCACTTAAGAACAATTATGCTCAACCCTGTGATACCTAATTCCTAAGTAATGGTGTTGTATAGCCTTTGTCTGCATATATCTGAAAACAATATGTAACTGTATATACATATTTTTTAGATACAGTATTTTTATATGTGTGTATATATATTAACATGATTGAGCTCTTCAACACTCTGTTATTGGAAGAGCTAACACACAGTGCAAGTTGTAATGTTACTTGTTGTTAAAGTTTTTTATTGTCAATACAGCATGAAATCAGACACGGCACATTTTCATTTCATTCACGATAATGCACATTTACGTTTTGCACGCCATTCACGGACTGACACTGGTATATATGTGGGTGATGGATGAGTACTATTTAAATCTTGATAAAGATCCTTACTGGATCGAAAAGTCAATTTAAATAAAGTACGCTTTTAACTGATTTTGTCCCGTGAGTGCTTACTCTGGATTGATATATGTTATTTTGTTCAGCACCCAGGCAAGTTTATAGGGATTAAGTGAGTACCAATCCCTGCTTCAAAAAAAAAAAAAAAAAAAAAAAAAAATATATATATATATATATATATATAAAAAATTATTTATTATCGACCATTATATTGCCTTTTACTTACTAAAGCATTATTTAGAAAAGTCCCACGAGTGCTGCCTCATCTTTTCCCAAATTGTACCTTGTAGGGATTGTGCACTTGGGCATTCATAGATTGGATTGTGACTGCTTACACTCACCAGTTCTCTCTGTGTGTATATGTATATGTATATATATATATATAGGACAATAACAGAGAACGGGGGATATTCACTAAGTGTGATAAAGAGGTGAGAAAGTGGAGATTTCTCCAACTTTGGAGATCTTAGTGCATAGGCTCCATAGAATTGAAGAAGTTATATCACTGGAGAAGTTATCTCCACTTTATCACTTCTTCATTACGCTTCAATGAATAACCCTCAATGACAGTGGTGCACAATTCTCATTCGATGTCTGTGGTACTCAGGGCTCTTTTTCTGGAAGAAGGGGTGCTGGTAATCTATAATGTATTTTGTTTACTTTTGTTTTATAAAAGTACACTATATGATAATGATTTTTCAATTAATTTTGGGAAAAAGTTACTGAGTACCACTCAACATTTTCGCAATAAAGCCATGGTGCTTGGGATTTACCAGATTGGCTGTTGGTCTCCTCCTGAGTGGTACAGTGTCTTGCATTTAATTAGGTACTTTATGAAACCTGGCCACATGTGTAAATTGTAGTGTACAAAGAGCATTTATTTAATTGTGCAGTTTGCATTGAGAGATAATGCCAAAAGTCAGTAATTTTTTGCGATTAGTTCTCACTGGTCTTGAATTTACAAAGGCTGTTATCTTAACTCTGCTCGTTAACAGATAATCCTGGGCAATCTATGGGAGTTCTAGTAATGGGTGACCTGGAGCCAAGAAAAAAACAGAAATGGTAGCCCCCAGGTAGTAATCAGCATGTAAGACAATAAATAAGGGTCAGAAAACAAACCCCTGCTTCCATAGTCCATGACAGAAAGCTCTCTGGAAACAGACATTCACATAAAAAGAAAGAATAGGTGAAGATGAAAAAAAAAAAGAAATAAAAAATTTGAGGCAATTTGAAATGACATATTATGCTCCTGCAGAATATATAAAGTCAAAAAGGAAGATGACTGTTCTTTTAACTCCTTGGATGCTTTGCAATGCATTGGAGATGTCTTTATCATCCAAGATGATACAATAAAAGCGTAACCACATCACACTCATTCCACACACTCATCTCATTGGGTGTGTAGCTTAGTAAACAGATATGAGAAAGGCATAAGGACTAAAAAATATTATCGATTTGAGCATATGATTCAGCATGGAATTGCCACCATACATTCACCCCAAAGACAAGGTTTTATTAGTGAACACCATGAGATACAATTTTAGAGAAAATGGTTTTATAAGTGGATGTGGTCAGACTTAATGTCAACAGATGCATTGCATCCTGTTATTCAAGGGGTTAGAACTCACATTAAGTCAATGTGCATATATATATTCATTCCCTGTGGTGCCCTTGGTTTGCTCCAGAATAGCACCTCTTTTCTTTTGTGCATAACTCTCTGTTTAGAAGAGAACTGTAGTCATTCTGGAGGGTTGGGCACTGCTTTGGCATTTGGATAGTTGCTTGTACATTGTACATAAGGAGTGTTCAACCTGTGGTTTACCAGCCAAGAGTTCAAATAGAAACTTTGACACAAGTCATCGCAATTATCCAACCTCACATGGCACATCTGTATAATTCTTTATAAACTAACTAGCTGAAGAGCCCATTACACGGGCCACAGTGCCACTGTCACTCGGTCGCGGGGCAGTCACGCGCAGTGGAGACTGCCCATGCCGCGGCAGCGGCGCGGGCAGTCTCTACTGCGCATGACTGCAGCACGCGCAGCAGTGTCTACTGCGCATGTCGTGCGTTACACACGAATTAGCAAATTATTATATAGGATAAGTGGTCCTAATGTGTTTAACCCATTAAGATGTGAATAGGCAGGTGTCCTTTAATTAGTCTGTTATATCTATATACTTATCTATTCTCATTTGATCCCTGTTGTCGTTTACTGCTGGTTAGTTTCACTTTACAGTCTAATAAAGATAATTGAAGTCTGCTGTTAGTTGATGAGGTGTGGACTAAAGGCAGATGTAAACAGACCACTATATACATGAATCTATGGATATAACTCAAAATATATGTTATAGCTGTACAGTGACACTTCTGTCTCTATAGTTTAAACAAGGGTTCTTTGTTAAATGCAGATTTTCAAACACTTATTTTTGAACCATTTGATGAATAAGATTGAAATTTGGGAGTTAAGGAGTCAGTAACAGTCTTCATAAACACTCTACCTATTGTCCAATTCTGTTAAAGGGATAGTAATGTTTCACAAAAACAGCAGCTCCAATTAATCTTCATAGTATATGAGGCATAGAGAGTGTTATTTCAATACTGTCAGAGTTGTAGTTCAAGAGTAATTGAAGGATAAAGTATCCCCCTCCCGCCCCTTTTACCTAGTGTAAGCCATCTCTTCTCAGATGTGGAATGCAGTCCATAGACCAGACAGATAACAGCAGGGGACAATCTTCTTCCCATGAAAGCAATGAAAGCCCTGCCCCCTTTGATAAGTTTTTCAGCCTTTCCCCTTATCTTAATTGAAAATTGTCCCTCTCTGCAATCTACCTGGGCACCTCCCTTCTGATCTGGCTGAACAGTGTTACATCAGTAAAAAGGGCGGGAGGGGGATACTTTGTCAAAGAATTACTCTAGAACTACAACTCTGACAGAACTGAAATAACACTCTCCAAGGTCCAAATACTATGATGATTAATTAGAGCTGCTTTTATTATAAAACATTACTATCCCTTTAAGTAGAAAATGCAAGGCTGTCTATAAATTGAATCTTTTTGCCATCCTTTCATAGCAAATCTACAGCATGTACTGTTTAGCCCCCAAATTTGGTAACAAGAAAGATTGTATGGGGAAAGTTGTTTTTACTTACCTTTTGTTGAGCTGTCGATTTCTTTTAGAAATATTAGGTTCTAAATTTACTAGTTTGCACAAGTATATTTTTAAAAACTGGGCAATGGTTTTAGTCCTCACGAGCAGCTGAATCTTTTGGATGAGCAAAGCAGGTTCTCATAAAATATTAGTTTGGTTGATGAAGTGCATGCAGTGAACACCATTAATCTAACAATTTTACATGTAAAGTGTGCACAATCAAACAAAACATTGAAAAAATGTTGATTAAGTTACCCAAAAAATACTGTTTGATGGTTTTTAATTATACTTTTTAATGGTTATAAATGTTGATTGTGCTTGCAGAACATGCTTGATTAAATATTGGATTGTCCAAAAAATATTTGCTTATCTGCACAGTGAGCTTGACTGAACAAAACATTAGTATAATTTTCTATAAACATTTGTGCATACCAGCATAGTGTATGAAAAGAGAAAAAAGTATTTGATAGAGGTGGTTATGTAGTTTCTAAAACGCTATGCCTAGTCTACTTTTTAATCAAGTCTATAGTTGTTCCATCCCTTTTAGTGAATCATATTTAACAAAATGTGAGAAATCAGATAAATTGTGGCAGGTGAAATTTAGTGTTCCTGGCACCCTTTACGGTATATCAGAATAAACGAGGTCCGATTTTACTTGGAAGGCATTTAGATAGCAAGCCAGATATGAAATGCCAAGGTTATCAAAGATGTATACATCTTTGAAGTCAGGAAAATGTAAAAAAAAAAATTATAAAATCACAATTTTAAGGAGACTTCATAGCAATCTAGTCATGTTGAAAATGTAAATCGTCAATTTGTGAAATTGCACGTTTGTGTCCTTTTCAAAAAAAGCTCTATGCTGTATGTGGTGAATTTATTTAAAACTACTAATGAGGCAGCTAGCGGGAAACCATGTATTATCTACTGTAGAACAAATAAAAAATCTAAAAACACCAAATTTCTCCTGCACCAATAAAATCATGGTCCTCAGATTTTTATATTCACATTTGTATGTTTGAAAACTTCATTAAAAAAAAAAACAAGCAAGTTAACGGGATAGTAATACTTTAATTTTACTAGCCTCCATCTCTAGTCCTTAAAAAATTAAATGAAACAAGCCCAGCGGCATATCTCAAACCTTTATGGTTTGAGAGATATCCGCTTTCCAAGTTCCCTCTCCCCTGACATCAGCGAATCCAGTCTCTGAGCAAGCGGAGGCTCTTCAGTAGAGCCGAGATTGCGTTATGGAAGAAGAAATCCTTGACTGAAATGGTCTTCTACGTGTGTCCTGTCTCGGTAGGGCATAAATGAACTCCTTCACTATAGTAATGCTTTGTTCTTGGAGTATCGGTTTATGGATAATAGAACATCTATGTTTCTCTACTAAGATGCTTGCTAAAGGTTGTTGTATGGAAAATGCTTCCATCTGTCATTTTTACTTTTAGATACAACTGCTTTCTAATTGCATTCATCTCAATTTGTATGGATTAACCACTCACTTCCATCTGCTTGAATTAAATGTTTATTGTTAGAAAGGATTAAAGGGGACTTATCACCATGAATTTTCTTTACATATTTGGAAACTTCATTAAAATCTACCTATATATCATGTTCACCAAAATTCCAGCAACTGTCTAGTTTAGGGGATACTCAGACTTTTATTTCTGGGAAAAGTGAAAGTGAAAATTTCCTGGTACAGAACAGAGCTTCATAGCATATGAAATGTCACTGGTACAGCATGGATACCACAATTAGCATACATTAACATATGGTAACACGTCTGAATATCTCCTTAACTGTACATTTGCTGGTCTTTTGGCTAATAAGACACACAGGCAGTTTTTAATGCAGTTTTCAAATATGCAAACTTGAATTAGGTGAAAGTTCTGCTTTCATTGCAGCAAAATACCATTTCACATTTGTTACAATCATTTGGATTTATTACATGGACAGTTAATAACTAATCATTTTGATTCATATAGAAATAAAATCGATTTTTCCTATTTCATTTCATCTGATAGTGCTCTATTTGGGACAATTTTTCCATTTTTCTTCACTATAACATGCTCTGAATTATCTTCTTATTTTATTGATAGCCGGATGTTTGGTACATGTTATGTGTTATATCCCTTCAATACTGGTGTGATTTTGCATATTTGGATTTTAGGTCTTATTTGACCTGAAGTTTTTACTTTACAAAATATTTAGTTTTGTGGGTTTATTTTATGTTTGTTTGAAAACCATTTAATTCAATGTCTTGTAAATTGGGCCAAATAATTACCATAATACATAAAGCAATTGGGAGAAGTGAATACATTTTTCCTTTGCTTTCTATAACTACTCTTTTTGTGTGGAAACAAATATGGGATGAATCATATCATATATTTAGAACTGTGTTCTGCACCAATTGCAGCAAAGAGCATTAGGTTTTGTCATGCTAGGAGATAATATTGTGTTTCAATAGCCTGATTGAGGACACACTGTTGTATCATCAGGTGATTATGGACTAGTTGAAAATGCTGCAATGATTTCACCTATGTCACAAGGATTAACACCTTTGTTTACATACACTACTGAAATCTGAAATAAGTATTTACTTTGAATTGTTTGCTGCACTGCTTGTTTTGTAACATTCCATATTATGTGAATTAAGGGTTTGAAATAAGTTTATAATCAGGAGCTATTTGCTCTTTTATCTGCTCTAACTGTAGGAAAACCAGTCTCTCCAGCAGCTTTAAGAGTGATATTTTAATGTAGGCAAACAGTGACAAAGCATTTTTATCTACAGAATAGGGAGTGGCAATCAGTGTACCCAGCATAATCAGTGGAAATCAGTGCACTGAAACCCCCAACAAATTATATATGTATATAAAATACACGTTACATACTTTCATGACCCCTTCATGTAAATTGTGCTTGGGTGAGAGGTGAGGTTACTCCAAGGTATATTCTGTGCCCTGTGTAACCCCATCTCCCAACCAATGGAAATGTTTAAAAAGATCAAACAGGGATCGGCCATATAAAAGCCAATCTCTGTTAATTTTTTCTGACAATGGCTCAGGTAACTGCTCAAGCAGTAGTCTAGACTAGAAGTTTTCCTTTTAACAATGGTGATGGTGGGAGCGGGTTATTTATTTTATTTTACGTCAACTGTGGAGGAGATAGTAGTGGAGAACCGAGGTGTAGCAGACATATCTGGACATATGAAATTAAGGTAAGTGCTCCACACGTGGGGAGAGGGGGCACACACGTGTATAATAGGAGGGAGAATGCCATGCATTTGAACAACTGAAAGGTAGGAGAGGGTACAAATTTGTACACTGCGAGGATGTAGGAAGAGGGGACACTCATTTATACAATGGGGTGGACAGAGAGCATGCATTTTTATCTTTACAGTGGAGGGAAGGATGATGAAGAGGCAAACAGATGGATGTCTATGGTGAGGAGGGGGCACTAAATGAGATATTCAATGTCTTTCATTGGGACAAGGCAGGGAAGGGGTCATGTTATGTGTTTTGGGGAATAACAGTGGGAAAATGCTTGGTTACCTGTGTGGTTGTCGAACAGGAACTAGCTCACTGCTGATATTTGACAAACCAGCACTGTTAAGTATTGAGTGTCAGCTATCTGCCTTTGATTTTCTTGCTTCTCTCTGTATTTTGAGTGGGTTATATTTCATGCTGGGGAACACAAAGCTGTGACAAGCTGTAGACTGCAATGTTGATTTGTGTGGCTTACCCTTGAAACTGAGTCTGCTGGTCTGGTAATAGAATAAATCTGGGAAAAAGGGTATATTTGCTGGTCTATATTAGTTTTAGCAATACCAGTGGTTTTACTGACCCTATTAGAACCGAGCCCATAAAAGCGTATTACATACAAGCACTTTCATTTATGATTCTTTATATAACATTTTATATTTGCATTTTTTTTTAACTTTGGGAGACCTCTGCTTGTCCCATAGAAGATGGGAATTTGTGGAAAGCCTTCAGCAGGCCATCTGTACTATGAATCAATGAGCACCTCCATATTTGTGTGACATCAAATGGTCTGCCATCTCATTCCACATGTTGCTGGTACTGGCATTCGCCAGGACATCAGAGTGATTATTGGGCTCTGTGAGTCTGATTTAGGTTAGAAGACAGAGGTTTTAAAAGTGTAGGCTTTGGGGAAGAGTCAGGGGTATTGGAGATCCGCGTGGTATAGTGAATAAGTACATGGTATTCTGAACAGTGGAGAGGTGACACAGTGAGGCATAAGTGAAAGGGTGCCGCTGGGTGGGAAAAGGTGATTGGTGTTTGAGTTAAAGGGATAGTAATACTTAAGATGTAAAAAAAATGTGTTGTAGGGTTTATGTCCCCGAATAAAACAAGGGTACTCCCATTGCTGAGAGATATTTTATTATAAAATTATAACAGTTCAAACTTGTATTTTTTAGGTGCAGTATCACAGTGGCCTGAAAATTTACAGTGGTGCTGTTGTTACACCATCCTATGGAGATTTATGGTCTATGGACCACAGCAGTCTATAGCAACAGCACCACTCTAAATTTTCAGGCCACTGTGATATTGCATCTAAAAAATTCAAGTTCGAGCTGTTATAATGTTTTAACCCTTTGAGTGCTTTGCAATGCGTTGTGTACCCCTCTGACACGCAAAGGGTTAATAAAATCTCTCTCAGCAGTGGGAGTACACTTGTTTTACTCAGGAGGATAAACCCTACAACATATATTTTTTTACATTTTAAGTATTACTATCCCTTTAAGGCTTATTTAGGGTCAGAATTTATATAGAGAGCTGTTCCTTTAGGGTTCATAGACTAGTGAGATAGGGGTATTGTGCTAAATAGGCAGTATAACTGCAAGGAAGGGTTAGAGAGAACACTAAGGATGCCAATTAATTCAGTTGTTTAAATTATTATATCTTGTTAGTCAGAAAGCTGTAGACAGGCTCTGCTTTGAGAAACAGCATAGTGTAGGTTCGTAATAGTGGGATAGCAGCAGGGATCAGTTCATGTGGGAGTCAGTACAGTTACAATGATTTATTGGGGTATGAACTTCAGTATCAGGGTGACTGATGAATCATCATCCTTAGGCATGAAATACTTCAGTGTATTTGTCCTCCCACATCACTAAGATGTTACCATCTAGTTTTGTTTGTGTACATTCAAACCACCAATATTCATCTTTGACTAAGTACTGTCTTGTGTCTTCCCTCATGATGAATAGTGTGTGGCTGTGAGTTAGCCTCAGTGGCTTCCTGAAGTCCAGGGTAGAAAAGAATCCCACCAGAGTGTGACCGTAAAGGGAATTTCTGGAACTGCCTGAACCAACAAAGTCATATCCAAAAGAACTGGTAGCAATAAGTGCTAGAACTACATGGGGAACTGAACATTTGGGTGGATAATAGGGACTGCCCTGTGGGGAGGGATTCCTGGGAATAAGACTTGAGGACTGTTGGAAACTATTTGGTTATTAACTGTTGTACTCATATTTTTGTTTATTTGTTTATGCTGTACATTGTTTATGTGTCATTGGAGCTAATAAAGGCCTTTAGCATTACTCATCTTAGGTGGCGGCACCAAAGACTTAGGCCCAGTTAATTACCAACACCATCACTGGTAACTAACAGTTTGAGCATCAGAGTAGAATAACATCCATACCTGGGCAAAAATACATAATGACATAGATAGGTATAGATAGACAGATAGAGAGAAAGCAGAAAAATCTGGATGCATAACTAGTAACTACTCTTTGGGCATTAATATTTGAAAAAAATGGCTATTCAGAAATGTAGATCTATATTCAAAGCCAATTTTAGTGTCAACTTTCTAGCTTTAGGAAATGTTAAGTTGTTATCCCTTTATACAAACATTTTTTTCCTTATGTACAAATGAAAATGTGTCATTTTTAACATATATTTTGTTTTGATACTGCCTGGCCACTCTTACATTTTAGACCATTTATTTAACTTAATAATTAAAAAATTGTTTTTCTTGGTTTTACAATTTGCCATTTTAAGATAAATTTCTGATGTTAATTATGTTGTATAAGACAAATTTTTCTTTTGGACATGGTTAGTCTGGATAAGGTAGAGATACTCCTATCAACTACTCGTGACTTTAATGATGTCATCACACAGGTGAATCTGTCAAAAGTAGTGAGCTGTCTGATTACTTGGCTGTGTTCATAGGAGAGTATAATTAAACCTGCACTGTTCTATGACATAAAACTCTGACACAAGTGCCACTACTATGGTAGCTTGTCAATATCGCTCTTCAGCAAAGTGACTCAGAAATTCTGGCTGATATATCTGTTCTTATTTAGTTCCGAAATTAATAGTACTAAAAGGTAATGAGACCAGATATCCCCTTAAATGCCGAACACTTTGCTGGGCTAGACTGATTGCTGTGCAGTCCTACAAAATAAGATTCTCATACGCATTCTGGATTTAAAGGGCTACCTGATCACCTTAGTCAGAGGCTCTATCCACAAAAGAAGAAGAGCAGTCCTGAAGCAAACCAACTACAACTAGGGTGACCAGACCTCACCTTTAACCAGGGACACATATGAAAAATACATGCTGAAGGGCTTAGTTGATTTCAGTGCAGTCCTAAAATATGCCTATTACCTATATGTCCCCGGTTAAAGGTGAGGTCTGGTCACCCTAACTACACCCAAGGAAAAATACAACTTCTCATTGATTAAATGGTATTAATAACCCCTTAAATGCTATAGAGCGTTTCTAACACATTGCTTCACAATACATAGAAGACCTCTATAGCATTCAAGACGTTAAAGGCCCAATTTAGAGCTGGACATTTGGGGAACTGTTATTTCTCTCTATAGTGCAGATGGTTTGCTATAGAATTGTTCCTCATTTCTTAAATGGATAGTAATGTTTCACAGAAAAGGCAACTACAATTAATCTTCTATTTCAGTATTGTCAGAGTTGTAGTTCAAGAGTAATTGAATCATAAAGGATCTCCTTGCCGCTCCTTTTACCTAGTGTAAGCCACCTCTCCTCAGATGTGGAATCTGGTCCTGGGACCAGACAGTTCACAGCAAGGGACAATCTTCTTACTGTGAACATAAGTAAAACCCTGCCACCTTGAAAGGTTTTTCCTTATACGAATTGAAGATTGTCCCTCTCTGCAATCCATCTGGACAGTCTTGCTGCTCTAAGGTAAGCAGTGTTACATCAGTAAACGGAGTGGGAGAGGGATACTTTATCATTCAATTACTCTTGAACTACAACTCTGACAGTATTGCAATAACACTCTCCATGGCCCAAATACTATGATGATTAATTGGAGTTGCTTTTATTGTGAAACATTACTATCCCTTTAAGGCTCAAAAAATGGTATCTGCCAAATGCCATCATAAGGCGTTAGTATGGACTCATTTACTGCCATTTGTTTATGTAAGATTGTGGCCACTTTTGGTAGCATATACTTTATTGTAGGTTACATCTAATGTGAAATTTAACATAGTTAAGCCCTATTTAACCATTTGAGTGCCAGAGGAGTATGCAAAGCAATGCACTGCATACCTCTCTGGCACTCAAAGGGTTAATTCTATGGATGCTAGAGAGTTCTCCAATTCATTGATTTGCACTGGAGATGTCTCTAGCATTCAAGGGGTTAATTGCTCTCACAAAAATATAAATTTTCTCTTAGTGCTCCATGGTGGTACTGGGGCATTGGATGGCTTAAATGTATCTCATCTCTCCATGTATGTCAACACTTTCTAAGACATAGGTAACATGTAAACACCTCCAAGGGAGGAATCCTATTGAAATGGCTCCTCCTACACGGTAAGCGCCATTATGGCTTGCTCAGAACCTTCCCAGCATCATAAAGGAGCTTCCATGATGCTGCCCTTCAGTATGTCACCAGATATGTATTTGGTAGGTTAGCACCTGTTAGCTTAGGCAGATAGGGTCAGTCTCTGTTAGGTTTGGAGGGTGTTACTGACTGTTAGGTTAGTATCTGTTATGTTAGAAATTATGGTCAGTGTGGCTTAGGTTAGGGTACTTAAGTTAGGTTGGGGGATACTTATTTTTGGGTACTTAGGTTGCAACATGTTTAGAATGACATTTTAAATGTGCCCAAATATGCTGGTGACATTTTGAAGTCACAGTTTTGACATTTCAATAGTAAGTCCCACAAGGGAATGGGTTCAGGAAAGAAAAATGAACAATTCTGGAGCAAATCAGCTGCACCATAGGGGAGACATAAATATTCCCAAATTAGACTTTTAACCCATTGCCTGTTAGAGATGTCTCCATAGCACTGCTAAGCAACAAGTTGTAGACCCCTCTAGTATTGGGGGGGGGGGGGGTTAACAATATCCAAATCAACGGGAGTGTTCATTGTTCCATATGGTGCAGTAGATTTGCTCCAAATTGCTCCTCTTTAACCCTTTGAGTGCATACAACTCTGACATCAAAAGGAGAATTTTGGGAGACCAGGACAAGGAGTCTACAGTGTGATCTAAAAAAATATGTTGCTAACTCCTTATCATTTGATATTACCAGTCCAAAGTACAGAGGCTTCTGAGTAAGTGAGTTGATTGACCCATCATGTGACTATTACACCTAGCCCCACAGCACATGGGGAATAGTCAGATATCTGATATGTACCCTCTACCCGAACCACAGGAGAATAACACTCTTCTATCAATATACAAGGGATGGGGAAAGGGAAATTAAAATAAAATATATTCATTTCAGACAGTAAAGCTAAGAGAATTGTGGAAAGTGTGGGTCATGAAAACATCACTCCAAAGCATACGGCCTAAACACTAATAAAGTGTTAGGCCCATTCACTGTTGCTGCATTTTCTCCATCCCCCCGCATTATATTTGTAATGTTTATTTATATATTTATTTTACTTATTTTAAGGTGGGTACCTACACTGCTTAATAGAACAGCAACATGTTCCACAATATGCTCCAAGCTAATCATGAGGCAAGTGAGTTACAAGAAGTTATGTTTAAGATCAATATGCCATTAGCTTGAGACTACTTTGAAGAAACATGTCAATGAACTGCCCACTCACGTTTCCCACACTACCCTTCTGTAAACGCCCAAAGAGAACAACAGGTATCTACATCACACATGCAATTAAACTTTGGTCTTAAAAGAGGAGCTATACCTTACTAAGAATAAGTGTTTCTTTGTTAATAAGAAGGATTTACCCAGGAAGGTGTTCTTCAAAGAGCTGTCAGTTGTTTCTAATTATTGTTTTTATTAGCATTTCATTTCACTTATAGTATACTGCCAGTTGTTTCAGTTTAAAAGCTGATAAAGATTAATGACCCTTAAAATAATTCAGGTCAATTGAATTAGTGAAGTAACTTGATGCAAGGAGTTGTGACCCAGAAGCACATTTCAACAGAGATGAAATTCTAGATATAATGCAAGATAGACAGAAATAGAAACATATAAATTAGAGAGACAGACAGGCAGATGGATAGAGACAGATAGCTAGACAGATAGACAGACAGATAGATAGATAAACAGACATTCATTAAAAATGGCAATTTCCACATCTGAAAGAGCCATAATTACACTTTAAGCACATATGTTATTAGTTATTATTGCTTAAATATATACACACTGCCAGTGGTGTCCCATTTTCTTTGCAAGTCCATAACTGTTCATATGGAAGCTGTAGAACAGTAATGGGCAACCCATAGCCCTCAGACAATCTATTACAATTCCCACAGGCAGCCAACTGGTTGGCTGGGGATTATGGGAATTATAGTCCATAACAGCTAGAGGGTTGCTGCTACCGATCACTGATGCAGAAACTTACCCAGCACCTGGTATTTAAACAATAAAGTGTGGGAATTCGGTAGGCTATATGCACAAAAAAGGAGACCTCTCTATCATTTATAGGGTTAAATGTCTCCATTCAAATGAATAGGGTTTTTCTGTCTGTCACCATGGTGCAGTTTTGTTCTGCTTTTTCTTGTGCATAGACTCCAGAGAGCAATGTCTCCACTCCCTGTGTTATTCTATGGATCTGCTTCTTTCAGGCTGAATTAAAATGAAAACATGGAGCAATTCTGGGGCAAGGCAGCTGCACCATAGGGTACAAATAAACATTCCCTAAATCACTGAGTTACATGGAGCTTTTAATCCCATGAATGCTAGACCTCTACCTAGCAACACCCTTGGGATTTTTTTTATTTTTTAGTAATCGACAAAGCACTATCAGCAATATTTACATTTTTCTTACAGAACTTTTCTGTTAACCCTTTGAGTGCCAGAAGGGTGTGAAAAGCATTGCTTTGCAATGTGTTGAAAACCCTTCTGGCATTTGAAAGGTTAAGCCCGTTGATGATAAAGATGTCTACAACAAATTCTGATATGTTTTTGAGAGGAAAAATCCCATTTAGTCTCCCATCCGGCCCTTTTTCGTGTTTCAGAATAAACATAATAAATTAGGATTTTTGTATTTATTTCTAATATATATTTAATATATACATTCGTTTTTCAGAGAATGCTAGTCATAACGTATCTGAAATTTCTAAAAAGAATAAAAAAAACTAAAAATCAGAAACTCATTAGAAAGCATTGCTGCAATGACAACTTGTTAAATCCTAATTATACACAATGAGCAGCATACAAATCTGTTGCCAGGTTAGACACAACACGTGTTATCTTTCTGTAGCACTTAGTTCTATAGGGTGGAACTCTGAATGTATGATCTGGGATTACTGCTAGTTTCCTGGCAACTGCAGGTGTCAAACTACATGGCAGTTTTGTGTCATTTGTGTTAAAGGGATTGTTCAGCAGTAATGGAAAGCAAAGGACAGTAGAAAGCAGACAGGAATATAAATATACATTTTTGCTTCACTGATTTCCATCATATCAAACAAATGTTTGCCTATAGATATTAATATTTGCTTTCTTTTTCAGTGGCCGTTTGTTAATGTAAGTGGATAAGTGACCTGGAAGAGGCCTTGTAAGAATTCCAGGTCATGCCATATCTGGCCCACACAGCTAACTTTCAGCTTGCCGGATTTGCTTTTGCTACTGTTGGCTGGGCTTTGGCTTTAATTGCAACCGGACATGTACAATGGAGAGTGTGGTATGTGTCTAACACCACAATAATTACATCAGGAGTTGCTTGGATAGGCATCTGGCGAACTTGTTTCTTCAGTGATGTTAAAGTATCTCCAGATCTGGAAACAATGTACTGTCAAGAACTCAAGGTTATGGACTCCTTTGTACCACGTGAAATCTTTGTGGCACAAGGCCTCATGCTGGTGGCAGCTATCCTTGCTGCGGCAGGAAAGGTGTTGTGTACATTTGGGCTAAAGAACATTTATCAAAGTTCATCTAATATAACACTGATTTATCAATATTTCACTGCCGGTGGACTTCTGGATTTGCTCTCTAGTGTGTGTATTATAATTCCTGTGGCATGGAACCTCCATTCAGTCGTAAACAACTACAGCATATCCTTTCCAAGTCCATACGATATGCCATCCAGCCCAGAAAGGCAAGAAGTTGGTGCTGCTATTGCCATTGGAATTGTGGCTGCAATTCTACTTTTCTTCAGTGGGATGTTTTTTCTATGTTACAAGTTACGTTCCATTCTTGAGTCAAAGTTGCATCCAGCATCTTCAGAAGATGCTCAAGATAGCATATTTGGTGATGATTTCAGTATAACTTCTAATTCCATAACCAACAGCAGAAGTTTTGCTTCTAGAAGGACTTCCACAAATCACACGCTTAACTCCAATGGGATTTGCAATGAAGCCTTTGTACAAGACGAAAAGCTCTGAGTTCATCTTTCTTTCTTTCTATCATAAAATATTAAATTATTCACGCTGTATAGTTGTAAAAAATGCAAAGTTAACCTCTTGGATGCAAAAGACATGACCAGTGCATTGATTTGCAATGCAATGGATTTGGCTTTAGCATTCAAGGGATTAATTCCAATTAAATAAAATTACTTAATGTGTTAAACATGAACTATATGTTTCACTCATACTATATTTCACTCAAATAAGTCTTGTTGAGGAGTAGGGATGGGGTTTGACAGGAGGGATACGATAGGAATGGGAGAAACTATGGGTGAGACCAAGACATTGGAGAAGACAGGGCTGAGATGGTAGGAGAACAAAGACACAGGAAATAGAGGGGGTTATGGAATTGAGAAGGATATTTTTATATATGTGTAGTGGAGGAGATGGGGTCAAGGGTCCACTTTCATCCTAGCCCAGATTATTGCTAATCTAGATATAAAAGAATGAAAGGAGACGTAGACACTCACTCAATGCTCCATGGAAAAGAGAGTAAGATACAATTCATCTGGCTGGTAAAAACACAACAATCTTTATTCATCTTCTCCAGTACAAACATTAGACACTGGTTATGCAGCTGGCAATATCTGGCCCAATGTTGAATGTGACCATTTAACAACCAAAGGGATGTGCAACAAACTGATTTGCAATGTGTTCACATCCCTCTCGTCCTTAAAGAGGAACTGCACAATAAAAATGAATGGCTCTTAACCCTTTGAATGCCAGGGGCTTGAGGAATTTTCTGTACCCAGCTTGCTGGACATATTTTCAGCATTTTTGCTTTCCATCTGTCTATAGGTATGATTATGTTGGTAAGATTCCCACAGGTAACTTTGTAGATTTATATGACAACTTAACATTGAATTCAGCTTTTTCATGGCCCTTCACAAAACACAAAATTTTGCATCGTATTATCAGCTATGATTTCATAACTACAAAACATTAAAATATTTCTTATTTTGCCATTATTATAAACTATATATTAAAAACATTTATGTTGGTAGTGAAAATTTCAATTATTTTTAAAAGCCTTGAAACCCCTGAGTATAAAAATACCAAATATGTATAATTTTACCTACAATTATGGCCTGCACAGATCTCAAATTAACAGGAATGTAAAATGGTATTTTAAGCTTTATGAACTAAAATGCACATTCCATTTCTTATATGGTAAAACTGCCCTAAACAGCTCAAAAACATATATATTCCTGAAATTAGATATCCCACTGCCTCAAATAAGGGATCACTTGCCTTTCTACACTTAGCCTGGTGTGCACGAATGTTTCCAGAATGTGGCACTAAAGGCACTACATTTCCACCACCTCAAATGAAATCTTTGAGAACTGTGGAAAGTGTGCATGCAGGGGTCTGCGACAATAGAGGCCAATGAAACCAGACTATGGGGTGGGTTAGACAGAGTATGTGGGGATCTATGACCACCAGTGGGCAGCAGAACCAGGCTTGGGGCTCTGACAGTGTATGTGGAAATCTGATGTGGGAACAGACTGGAGGGGTCAGATACTGGAGGTGAAGCTGCATGGACAGTGGATTAAAGGGCTGGGGTATTTATGAATTCCAAAGATGTAACAAACACATTGCAAAACAATTTGTTGGATACCCCTCTGGCATACTTTTTTATTATTATTTATTTATGCATTTTAACATTTTGAGTGCCACAGATGTACCAATGCATTGGATAGCTCTCTGGCACTCAAACAGTTATATTCAGACCTCATGGGGGCATCAGAACCCCTCTTGATGTCCCCCCCCCCGCTACTAATCTCCCAGCCGAACTGTCTGGGAGATCAACAGAGGAGACGCTGGGAGCAACATGGCTCCCCTGTCATAGGGTGGGGATTAAACCTGTCATGTCACTGGTGACGATATGGAAGGCTTTACCTCCCAATCCTATCTGGAAATTCAGGTAGGATGCAAACAGGGAGGTCACACTGCTCCACTGCGTCACCTTTATTGACTATTACAAGATAGCTTTGGTAATGGAAGTCTTGGAAAACACAAGAATGGAAGCCCCCACGGAGCATATGTAAGACTAGATTTTACGCCTCAGAAAACAGAGGATAGCATGAAATACAGGGTATTAATGTGTGCGTATAACCTCAGATCATTTTTAACACATTTGTTTAATAGATTAACTTACCTGGGTATCTGTCCTACAAACAAGTCAGTTAAATCCTTTTGTGTTATATTTGCAGTTTTCTGTATATAGTGAAGTCTCTCTAGGTCACGCCTCTTCACAACAAACAATATTGCTGAATGAAACAGTGAATCAGAAGGGACTGTGGGCATACACAGACATTTTTCCAGTGGGTGTGTGTGGGGGGCATAATCAGGGTAGACTGTAAAGTCTGTTATCAGTTATATGCTGGCCTTGGACAAGTTCAGAGGGGGGCTGCACCCCTCTTTGGACACACATGAGAGGGACACAATATGAGTTTTTTAAACAAACAATTGTCATTGGACTTCAAGACAGATCAAAAACAACTAAAAGATATAAATACAAAAGTTTGAAGGACACTTACACAGGTAAGTTTTGTTAAATTAAGAGCCATGTTCTCCTAAGGTAAAAGTTCCGTTAGTGGCTTAGTCATATTGATTGACCTATTTATGTTTAATTAAGCATATCCTTAAAACTTGACCTGTTGGCGAGTCCCCAGGACTGGAGCTGTGACTCAAGGGGGTAAGAACTGGGTACTGGTTGTGTCATTTTAATGCACGGTGCTAGCTCTGATACATCATCCCATTTCCTGATTGTCTGATTGCCTTAAAATTCTTATAGTTCATGATTTGAAAACTGAAAATATTTGAATATCCAAGGTGGTAATGAATAATCAACCCTGTGCAAACTGTGCATTATAAAAAGAGTATTTTAAGGACATTTTTACATATTTTAACATACTCATGGATTTATTTCTCACAATAGTTTGGACTGAGTCATGACTTCCATCCGGCCATGTAGTAGTCCTAGACAAAATGCTTGTCTTCATTTGCAGACAGGATTATGATATTTGACTTAATAACGAGTTTGACAATAATGTAGAGTTGCTTTGCAATACGGAAACCTGGTTTACAATCATACTTTGCTTTTTTATACATGATTTTTATGTGTAACATTGCTACATTGCCATATTGGTTTAGTGACACCTCCTGGTAGCTATTAGTACTACAAGCAATAGTACTATGAGTATTCTATGTACATGGTTGTCTTCACAATTTACTAGAAAAGTGGTGGGCAGTGGCCCACAAATTCTCTTGAAGCCTACAGTCTGTTTCCTGGAGGGAAGAAGAGATTATTTCTTTCCTGTACAAACACCACACACTCTCTCACACACACACTATTTCTACCTCAAAAAAGCACATCTGTTTCTATGCCCTTAGGTCATACCAAACTTTACATTTAAATGTCTGCAGTAACCCTCTGAGTGCTAAGAGGGCACTGTAGCAATCAATGGTTAATCACAGAAGTCTCATAATGCTTTTGAGACCTTTCTAACATCCAAGAGGTTAATCTACTTTTTCAACCCTATATAGAATTTCTAATCATTATGTGTGGCTCTTTTGTAGATGTGAGAGAACATATCTGGGGTGCATCTGGTTGACTGTCTATGCACTAGAGTGCAAAGTGCCCATTGACCCCAGTGTGGAGATGCACCAAGGCGTGATAAGGAGATGATACCGTAATAAAGAGAATATAAACAATCCAGCGTGATACATTCTTCAGTTCCTGTGTTATTCTGTGGAGCCCATGCTCTAACATTTCTAATTAGTCTATATAAAAAACACAGGACTTGGAGAGATTACCACAAAAGATACATTTTCTCCTCTTCATCACACCTTAATGCATCTCCACACTGTGGTTTGAACGTATCTTTAGCTTTGAAGCTTGGCTTGCAGTTAAAGATAAAATCAGATACATATCTAATACAGGTACAGATAAAATTATATTATGTGAAAATAAAACTAAATTAAAGAATAAACATTTTAATAAACAGTTTGCCTTGGGAGTGGGGAATTAGAAATTGTAGCTGCAAAGTACATCATCAGATGTATATATCAGGTAGTCCAGTTTTATGTGTACAGTGCCTTTAAAAAGTTTGGGGTCACTTAGAAATGTCCTTGTTTTCCATCAAATGAATTGCAAAATGAATAGGAAATATAGTCAAGATGTTGACAATGTTAGAAATGATTTTTTAATTTAAATAATAATTGAATCCTCCCATAACAGAAACAATGAAATTTGTAAGTGACCACAAACTTTTGAATGGTAGTGTATATATATAGTATATACAGTTGTATGAAAAAGTTGGGGCTCCCCTGGCCAAGTTAGTGTTTTATTGATTTTCTAAGTGACAAGACGTTAACACAACCTCCACAGATAGCAAACAAAATCTTTACATATTGCTGCAAATTGTAATACGCAGTTACTACTTATTTGCTGAATTTAACAGACTGAAAAAAAAGTGGCATATACAGAAGTTTGTTAACCCTTCCAATTGATAATAATAACTAGTATTTATATAGCGGCTTTCTCCCAAATTGGCAGCTGAAATAATAGATATTATTATCACTCAATCACATGGTACTCATTTATCGACCTCAGAAGGGCTGAGGTGACCCTGCTGGGATTTGAACCTGCAACCCTGAGGTTGAATAGGCTCCACAGTCAGGGAATTTACCACTGAGCTATCTCACCAGCTTTAGGGTAATTTTTTGGAAGGGCTCAGACCTTTTTTGACCCGTCAGGCTTTAATCCATGTTAGGTGATAATTCAAGAGTTTAAAGGGATAGTAATACTTAAGTATAGTAAATTCCAATTCAAAATAAATGTATTGCCCCCAGTGTCATCTCTCAAACATTTATGGTTTGAGAGATGATCGTTCCTAAAGTTGCCCTCTGCCTCCCCCTTCCCCGAAGTCAGCGTTCTAGGGGAAGGGGGAGGGGGAGGGCAACTTTAGGAGCGATCATCTCTCAAACCATAAAGGTTTGAGAGATGACACTGGGGGCAATACATTTATTTTTAATAGGACTTTAATATAGGGATTAGTAATACTTAAGTATTACTATACCTTTAATAAATTCTCTAAGACTTCAGACTTCTCAGCTTGTTGTTCTAACACTCAACAACCATGGGCGCCTCTAAGCAGTTGACTGAGGATCAGAAAATAAAGACAATTGACTCTCGCAAAGTAGAGGAAGGCTATAAAAATATATATAAGTGTTTCCTGCTTGCAATTTCCACTGTCCAAAATGCCATTAAAGGAATAGTAATGTTTCATAATGAAAGCAGCTCTAATTAATCATCATAGTATTTGGACTTTGGAGAGTGTTATTTCTGTTCTGTCAGAGTAATTGAATGACAAAGTATCCCCCTCCCGCCTCTTTTACTGATTTAACACTGTTCAGCCAGAGCAGAAGGGAGGTGCCCAGGTAGACTGCAGAGAGGGACAATCTTCAATTAAGATAAGGGAAAAACCTGAAAAACTTGTCAAGGGGGGCAGGGCTTTCATTGTTCTCATAGGAAGGATTGTCCCCTTCTGTTATCTGTCTGGTCTTACAACCAGATTCCACATCTGAGAAGAGATGGCTTACACTAGGTAAAAGGGGCGGGAAGGGAAACTTTGCTTGTGAATATCTCTCAAACAATAAAGGTTTGAGAGATAAGACTTGTTTTAATGCCTACAAAATAAAATAAAAATAAAACGAAGTATTACTATCCCTTTAAGAAACAGAAGTTAAAGGGATAGTAATGTTTCAGAATAAAAGCAGCTCCAATTAATCTTCATACTATTTGGGCCATGGAGAGTGTTATTTCAATACTGTCAGAGTTATAGTTCAAGAGTAATTGAATGATAAAGTATCCCCCTCCCACCCCTTTTATGATGTAATACTGATCACCTCAGAACATAAAGGTGGTGTCCATATGGCTTGCAGAGAGGCACAATCTTCAGTTATCATAAGCGAAAAACCTGTCAAGAGGGGCAGGGTTTTCATTATTTTCACAGTAAGAAGATTGTCTCTCGCTGTGAGCTGTCTGGTCTTAAGACCAGATTTCACATCTGAGGGGAAGTGGCTTACACTAGGTAAAAGGGGGAAAATTTATCATTCAATTACTCTTGAACTACAACTCTGACACTATTGAAATAACACTCTCTATGGCTCAAATACTATAAAGATTAAAGGGATAGTAATACTTCGTTTTAACTTTATTTTATTTTGTAGGCATTGAAAAAACATGAAGAATGATATAAGTCTTATCTCTCAAACCTTTATGGTTTAAGAGATATTAACAAACAAAGTATCCCCCCCCTGTTCAACCAGATCAGAAGGGAGGTGCCCAGGTAGACTGCAGAGAGGGACAATCTTCAATTAAGATAAGGGAAAAAGCTGAAAAACTTGTCAAGGGGGGAAGGGCTTTCATTGTTTTCATACAAAGAAAATTGTCCCCTTCTGTTATCTGTCTGGTCATACAACCAGATTCACATCTGAGAAGAGATGGCTTGTGAATATCTCATAAACCATAAAGGTTTGAGAAATAAGACTTATATCATTCTTCATGTTTTTTTAATACCTACAAAATAAAATAAAGTTAAAACGAAGTATTACTATCCCTTTAATTGTAGCTGATTTTATTTTGAAACATTACTATCCCTGTAAGAGGAATTGTTGAAGGCAGGACAAGATCTGAAAGACCAAGAAAATTCTCCCATAGTACTGCTTGTAGCCTGTTAAAGAATGCAAAACAAATCCCCCATATCACTGCAAAGGACCCGCAGGAAAATAATCTGGCATGGAAGTAGGGGCGCACAAGTCCACATTATAAGGAAACCTTACCTGCAATCTCATAGTAAAAGTCAATGGGGGAGACTCACTAAGCGGTGATAAAGAGGTGATAAAGTGCAGATGACTTCTCCAGCTTATAACTTTTCCAATTCCTATGTTATTTTATGAAACCTATACACTAAGATTTCTTCAACTTTCTATCGACTTTATAGAATAACATAGTGGAGATAACTTCTCCAGTTTCACTTCTCCAATTCCTATGTTATTCTATGGAGCCTGTGCGCTAAATTTTCTTCAACTTTATCAATTTTGTTGTATGTCTTTGCACTTTTTTTCCAGTTCAGTAATGTCTTTTTTAAGAACAGGTGCCCAAACTGTACTCCATATTCTAGATGAGGCCTTACCAAGGATTTATATAGAGGGTTTTTATGTGGGGTAGTACCCTATTTGCTCTTGCAGCAGCTGAGTGACTCTGCACACTGCTGTGAAGTCTATCATCTATCAGTACTCCTAAATCTTTCTCTAATGAGGATTCCACAAGCTGTTTCCCAATTATTGTATGTGTAGCATGTTTGTTTCTACAGCCTAAATGCATAACTTTATACTTATCTACATTAAATGTCATCTGCCACTTTTCTACCCATTCACTGTTTAACTAAATCCTTCTGTACAGAAAAAATGTCCAGCTCTGTGTGTATTTCCTTACAAAGCTTAGTGTCATCAGCAAAGATTGAGACACTACTTTCAATTCCCATTTCTAGATCAGTAACAAACATAAAGCTTTGGGCCCAGGATTGAACCCTGTGGAACCCCACTTACAACTGTGGACCAACTTGAAAAGATTCCATTTACAATAATTCTCTGTCATCTATCATTTACCAAGTTCTAAATCTATGTACAGATATCACCTCCCAAACTGAAGCCTTCTAATTTATACAGTTACCTGTTGTGAGGCACTGTATCAAAGTCTTTTGCAAAATTCAAGTATACTACATCAACGGCAATTCCCTTGTCCAAATTTCTACTTTCCCTTTCATAAAATGCAAGAAAATTAGTCTGACATGATCTATTCTTCATTAAACCATGCTGGCTCCTACTAATAATATTGTTTGTCTTCCACTGGATCAACAGGGGTGTTTTGGCATGGGCTGGACTTAATAGGCGCATGTTTTTTTTTGCCTCATCAACTATGTTACTATTGGCAGAATGCAGGAAACATGCTCAATCGCCATGTGAAAACCACTAGGGAATAGGTTTGCGCATGATTTTGTTGAATTGCGCATGAAAAATCAAGATTAGCGAACAGCTGTGCATATTTTTTGTGGGCGTGGCCAGGATTAACTAATCTGTGTGAGTGGAATAGCGAATGCGCCTAATGCAGGAAGTACTATTGCGAATTAATTGATACGTCTGTGCAGTGTTGTTGTAAAAAAAAAAATTTATGAGCAAAAATCTATCTGCGCACAAAAATGCCTTTAGCAGATGTGCACATTTCTTGCATCGCGCCATATGTTACATAGTCTGAATACTGTGAGTTTGTAACCCTTGTATTATCTTAACCACTATGGAAGTCAAGCTCACAGGTCTATAATTTCTGGTTCACTTTTAAAACATTGCATTTAAAACATTGTGCGGCTACACACCACATTCAGCATGTTGCCTTGATGAAAAGGACGACATGAGAATCTCACCCTACATAAAAGCGTGTGATTCTCATGTCGCCTCCTTATACGGAGCTTCAACCCAACCCGAAGCATTAAGATGATTCATATGTTATAACTTTGTGTTTTAAGAATTGGATTAAGAACTCTAAAATTGTCCATAATTTGTTTAGCAAATATGGTAGAGATTACAGTATAACATGAAGCTGGCAACTTTTGTTAACCCATTGAGTGCCAGATGAAAAGCAATGTGTTGCATACCCCTCTGACACTCAAAGAGTTAACAAAAGAAAGAAAAGAGGCTGTGAAGTACTGACTCTTTATTCAGGAAATAAAGAGTAACTGTGCATTACAATTTGCAGAAATATGTCAAATTTGATTGCTGCAGAAAATCACCAAAACTTGTCATTAAGCCAGTGGTGCACACATTTTTGCATACCACTGTACATACTCTACAAAGACGGGTTAAAGGTTTTTAATTAATTAATGAAAGAGGATTTCTTTTTTTTTCGATTCGAAAAGTAAACAGTTACTTCACGCATTGCACTCTTAATTTTTGAGAACCAGAAGGTTGTGCAATGCTCTGTAAGCATATATACACATATACATTTAGCAATTAGCTGTGATAAAGCAGTGTGTAAACCATTAAATGCCGATTCCACCATACAGAGGGAAGACAGTATAGATTCTCCCTGTAACCGAAACCCAAGACGCCGGGGTGTCCTGGGCCGTCATACCAGAATCTTCTCTCCTGAAGGCGGCTGAGCTATGTCGGATGCATCGGTCGAAGGTGGACAGAAGAGTCATAGCATGGAGAAGTAGTCATCAGGATGCATTCGACTGCAAGTCGAATTAGGTGAACAAAGGCGGGTCGACAGGGAGTCGAGGTGCGAAGTCGAATTGAAGTTGGGAACTCCAGGTCGTAGAGGGTGAATAGTTCTATTCCTGGTCAAAGGCGTCGAGATGCAAATCAGTTTTCGAGTCTCGATGTTCCAAGTCAGGTTGCAGTCGGGAACCTCTGGAAGTATAGAGTGAATAGCTCTTGCTGTCCCTCGGGGATGGGAGTCAAAGTGGACTCTTTAGAACATCCGGGCAAGAATGACACGGGGAGACTTCTTGCTCAAATGCACTTTATTGAACAACAACTGGGTCTTTTATACACATTGGTAACTTACACATACAGTGCAAGACAGGAAACACAATGGGCAGTAACATATGGTGTCAACCTCAGACAAAGGGGCAGACATGATTAATTTAGTTTACAAATGGAAGTGGGCTGGGCCCACAATAGGCAAAAGGCTCGAGGGGCTGGAATACACATTCTGGGGACAATGGCCAGGGGTTGAAACCATTCATTGACTAGTATGAATACTCCACTTCAAACCCGGCCAATCAGATGATGCAGTGGGTCCTCTGTTTCGACCAATCATGTGGCTGCCCACTGCCCCTGCCATGAAGTGTTCGACCTGGTGTCGATGATCCTAGCCCCATGCCGGGAACCTCTGACTGGTTGTTGGTGAGATAGAAGTCCCATAGTCCGAACAAGGGTTGTTGATAGTTCAGATCAAGGCAGTTCTGTCGACTTCGTTTTGTTGGCCAAGTGATCTGTTGGCGTAAAAGTTCCAAATAAAGTCTCAAGTTGTCTCAAAGTTTTACTCACAAGGGTCATAGGTTGTAGGTCCATAAATATTCCCCCAGTAACGGCCTATGGTCCGGTACACTCCCCATGCTTTTATAGTCA
Source organism: Rhinophrynus dorsalis (assembly GCA_037306005.1). Lineage (NCBI taxonomy): Eukaryota > Metazoa > Chordata > Amphibia > Anura > Rhinophrynidae > Rhinophrynus > Rhinophrynus dorsalis. The sequence continues at coordinate 163,264,661 of CM074719.1, read as the reverse complement.
GTATTTGGAATAATCTTCCACTGACCATCATATTATGTGAGTATATTTCTTTTTATTTATTTTTTATATCAGTGCAATATTACACTATTGTGGCACTCACCACCAAAGTGATGCTGTTCTGGTGCAAACCAAGAGCACCATGGGTAATAACTAAAAATTCCCCAAATCCCCTTTGAATTTAATGGGGATTTTAATCCCTTGAATGCTGGAGAGGTCTCCAATGCATTGCTAAGCACTCCAGCATTCAAGGAGTTTAAAGTCTCATTTAAATCAATGGGAGTTTTTATCTGTTCCCTATGGTGCAGATGGTTTATCCAGAATTGCAACACCTTTGTTAGTGCATCAACCTCAATAACATTCAAAGTCCATAAACAGCGCTTCTCACTGTGTCATTGCTGCTGTATTGTGCATAGAGATGGCACATGACTGAAATACAGTTGGTGGGTAATTATGACACCTCACATTGCATGCATTGTTGTTCTTTCATTATACATAGCTGTCCTGCCAACTTCATCCACGCAGGCAATTCCCGTAGCATTGACAGTACTAGCAGTGCCTTGTTATCATCTCAAATATGCTTGTTGTTTACATATTCTGTAATGCTAAATGTTAAGTTATAGAAGCCAAACATTTATAGTCATTTATTAATATTGTGACAATGTGAATTCATAGAACCGAGTAATCTAAAGTGCAACTGTCTCTTTGTAAAAAATAAATTTGAAACAACATTTAAAATCAATTATACGTTGTTTGTTTGTTAATTTATCATTTTATTTTTTTTATTTTTTATTTTGTATTTATGCTAACTTGGGTTAAAACTACTTTCACTAACCCCTTTTTAACCCTTTGAGTGCCAGAGGGGTACGCAACACATTGCTCTGCAATGCGTTGCGCACCCCTCTGGCACTCAAAGGGTTAACTCCCCTTCCATAGTCCTTTCCCTGCCACTGGTTAAATTCCAGAGCAAACTACCTGTACCATTTGGGTCAAATTCCCCAAAGTCCCACTGACTTTTTTTTAAATTCTTGTGAAGCAATGTGATGGAGACCTCTCTAGCAAACAAGGGGTTAAAAGGAAACTTTAATCAATGGGACTTTTTATTTATTCCTAAAATGCAGTTGGTTTACTCCAAATAACTACAGGTCTTTTTAGTCAATCAGGATCTACAAGACTCCTCTGTCCAGTGTATTAAATAATCCATTTGGTTTAATTTTAATTGTAATTGGGGGAGAGTGATCACCCCATCACATTATTACACTATTATTACCGTAAAATCTCGGGTATAATACACACAATTTTACCCCACTTCACCTTATGTGAAGAGGGGGTGCGTATTATACCCGAGTTTTTTTATTAAAAAAAAAAATTAAGCCTGCCCGATCCCTTCCCTCCCTCTTCCGGCGCTATCTGCTGCTAAAATACCATTTACTTAATTCAATGTTCAAATCCCCGCATTTTCCCGATTAGTAGGCAACATATAACAGATGTCAATATTACCTGCGGGCGGCATGCTTCCATTCACCGCCCGCTTCCTTCAGGACCTAACAGCTCCAGCCAATGGTAATTCCCTGTGAGGATATGAAGGTCCTCACAGGGCAATACCATAGCTGGAAGGAAGCAGGTGGCAAATGGAAGCATGCTGCCCGCAGGGAATACTGACATGGGTTATATGTTGCCTGCTTATGGGGAAAATGCGGGGACTTGAATTTTGACATAAGTAAATAGTATTTTAGCAGCGGATAGCTCCGGGGGAGGGAGGGAAGGGATCTGGAAGGCTTAATTTTTTTTTTCTTAAGAGGGGAAAACAAGGGTGCGTATTATTCATAGGCACTCTTGTTTTCCCCTAAAATCTTGGGCATAATATACACCTGCGTATTATACACAGGTGCTTATTATACCCGAGATTTTACGGTATACCTTTGTACACCATTTGAAGTCAATTAAAAACTTTTTTGAAATTAAAAATGGAGGCGAGAAGTAGAAAAATGGTGTTGGCATCTGACTGTCATTCCATTGATGGTTACAAAGCATATACATATATCACACACTAAAATGGTTATAAAGGTTAAAATAAAAAAGATATGCATCCATCAAGGTAATATACATATTCTCCATTACTTCTGGATAGTATCCGCTCATCACAAGTTTTGTTGTTTAGCATGTAAGGGAGTCTACGATATATAATTTGGTAGGTCTATCTGTGTGGGACACACAGCTTTTAATAACCAGCCTTTTCTTTTACAACTTTGCTCCATATTAGTTTTTTTTAGAAGTTGTCAAATATTTGCTATGAAGAAAATACTTAGGACTCCTCATTAATTTTGCCATTGTAACTTATTTCAAGAGATAACCTCTTTAATTAGTCTTGGATGGTATGTCCATGAAGGGTATCCTATTAAAATGTCGCCACTTTAAATGGCAAAAGGGCTACATCAGAATGTCACCTAAGTTGCCTTTTGACTCAGGTGACAAAAGACGTTCACACAACCTCTGCAGCAAACAAACAAACTACATATTTCTGCAAATTGTAATGCACAGCTACTCTTTATTTTCTGAATAAAGAGTCAGTACTTCAGAACACACCCTTTGGCAGAAATCACAGCCTCTTTTCTTGATTTAGGCATTTGTTCAGTTCAACATTGTTGCAGAGTGCGTCTAGTTCATTCGGCACCTGCCTGGGCTGCCTGAAGCCACACGCAGCACACACATAGGATGAAATTAGAAAGAGAAAATAATTCATGATGTGTGTGTCAATTGGGCAAATTAGGAGAATACTGCACCAGCATTGTAGCTCTCCACATATGCAGATTGTTACTAGTAAAGCACTGTGTACCCCAGGCAGGGTGACCTTTACATGGGCGACCATTTGATGCTGTCCTTTTGATTCTGACATTGCACTTTTTAATGGTCACCATGTAAATGGAGACATTCCAATAGTAAAACCTCCATGTAGGAAGACATAAAAGTTGCCGGCAGTTGCTTCAAACTAAAACATGTGCTTACTAAGCCCTTTAAGCACCAGAGTGGTGTGCAATGCATTTCAAAGCTCCACAACACCTATATTACCCACATTATAAAATGCCCAGAATGATTTGCTCTAGGACCCATAAACATTCAGTTTAATTGTATTTGACTAAAACACTAAAAACCAAAAATTCTGTTATAAACTGCATCCACATGTACCTCTGCACCTTCCAGTCCAGCTGTCTTCAGTCTGCTGTTCTCTTTTCTGTGCTCCTCCCTCCCTTACACACTGCTATCACATGACTGACTTTAGAACACTAGCCACTATCCATGCCAAATTTCAGGTCCAGTTAAACTCAGACAAAAGCCAAAAAAACAGACAGCAGGCAACACTAGCCTGAGATAAGGCATTTGGGGAACATGCTGAGCAGCAGAACATTTTAAAAGTTCCCATGATAGAGGGCCACAAGTTAGCAGACAGCAGCCTTGAGATACATGTTTGGCATGCCTGCCTTTTACACAGTTTATTATTACTGGCAGACATTGAGGCACTGCCTTTAGTACCCAGTCAAGTTCATTAATACATTTATAAGCATTGGACTAGGACTGAATCTTGAGGCAACTCACTTACTACTTTAGGTCATGTTGAAAAGGCTCCATCACTAGTTCTGATCCACACATATATATCACTTCCCAAGCAATAGATTTGTAATTGTTTATTAACTTGCTTTGAAGCAAAGCCAAGTATACCACATGAACAACAATACATTGTCCAAATTTCCACTTTTCTGCAAATAAATGTGACACGATTTATTCTTCATAAAACCAAACATGGGTGAATGTATTACATTGATCTGGCACTAAATTAGACGCTCAAATCTATTTTAGCCCCTATACCTGGCTATCTTCAATGTACTAAGCTGGGCCAGGATTCCCAATAGGCACATGAGGTAACTACCTAGAGCTCCAAATTTTGAGCCCACTGGTAGCCACAGATCCCCATGTACACTGCCTGGCCCCCAGACTTCTTCTGTTGCCCACTGGTAGCGACATATCCCCATTTGAACTATCTGACCCCTCCAGACTTGTTTCCTTGCCTACTGGCAATGCACATCCCTATGGCACTCAAAGGGTTAAGAGAGTGATGCTGTTCATGGTGCTAAAAGGATCCTCTCTCCACTCCCCTACTGACCAAGTGGGGGAAGCAGACAGACTGCTTTTTAACTTCAGAGTTGTCTGCTGCAGGTGATGTGTGAGGGAGGGCATCCCTTCCACATTCCCAGCAGTTAGATAATCCTGTATGCTAATGGGCAAATTCTGCCCCCCTCCCCTTGCATCTCTCAATTTTAGTTCATATGGTGATGTGTGTCTACGTCAAAAAGGCAAAGTGCTTTACAGACAGCAACAAAATCATATCGCCACAGTATCGACCTTTAGTGTATCTCGGCCCATGTGTGCTTTTGCTGATGTTTGAAGTGCAGAGCCACTAACACCTACTGCTAATATCAGTGCAACTTCTAGCACCTGTTTTAGTAGTAGTCAATCAGGAACCCCTCAATCAATTAAATATGCAGCATGGAGATACTTCGCTCACAATGTAAAAGCTAACCATGTTGAGATGTTATCTCTGTTAAAAACTCAATCAGGAGGAAAGCAGAATCACTTCTAGGTACAACCTCATTGAGATCACAACTGAAGCACAACCACATCAGCAGTACATCAGAGGTAAGATGGTTACCAGTAGTAGAAGCACTCCAAAAAGTGTACAGGGCTAAAGAGCACAAAATATTATTGTTGTAAAAGTCCCAGACAGTGGGAGAACACCCGTGTATCCTACTTCTGTCATTGTACTATTGCAAAGCACAAAGGACAATAACTCACATAGGGCGAGATGTTTAAAAAGCTGTGTTAATGGAAATTGTTTGAAATCAGAATTAAAATATTCTTACACCATGATCTGTCAGTTCTCAGACATATTACTATCATTTTTTTGTATCCAATTCCAGCATCTCTGTCAGAAAGGTAAAATCAGTTTTAAAGTAGTTTAATCATATCTACCCCATGGGTCTAAAGTGACCACATATCAGGGACACTTATAAAAATTGCACACTACAGAGTTCCAGTGATTCCCATGCAGTTCTGTAGAACAACAGTTTCACAACATCCCTGATTTAAAGGGATAGTAATACTTTGTTTTATCTTTATTTTATTTTGTAGGCATTAAAAAAACATGAAGAACGATATAAGTCTTATCTCTCAAACCTTTATGGTTTAAGAGATATTCACAAGCAAAGTTTCCCCCTCCCGCCCATTCTACCTAGTGTAAACAATCTCTTCTCAGATGTGGAATGCAGTCCATAGACCAGACAGATAACAGAAGGGGACAATCTTCTTATTGTGAGTACAATGAAATCCCTGCCCCCCTTGACAAGCTTTTCAGCTTTTTCCCTTATCTTAATTGAAGATTGTCCCTCTCTGCAGGCTACCTGGGCACCTCCCTTCTGCTCTGGCTGAGCAGTGTTACATCAGTAAAAGGGGCGGGAGGGGGATACTTTGTCATTGAATTACTCTTGAACTACAACTCTGACAGAATTGAAATAACACTCTCCAAAGTCCAAATACTATGATGATTAATTAGAGCTGCTTTTATTATGAAATGTTACTATCCCTTTAAAGGGATATGTGATCACCTTACATGGATATGATATTCATTGGTAAAAAAAAAAAAAAAAAGTAAAGTAATCCAAGCAAAATGTATACATCAGGGCTATTAGTACTTTCTGCCCATTTTAAGATAAAATTCATTATTAGGAGTTGTTTATGTTCGTTTAGTCCTCTGGATTATTTCCACTCCTTGAAGAATTTAACATTGAACTAGTCGGTGTAAACATTCTGTATAGATCCTCTGGGATTGCTAGATCATCCCTTTAAAAGGGGACACGTGAAAAATGCCTGCTGCGGGGCTCCAGTGGTTAATTATTATGATGCAGTGGTTCCCAGTGAAGCAGACATTTTTCACGTGCGTTCTTTTATAAGGGGGATCTGCAATCCTAGATGCTCTTATCCCATTTCTGCCCACCACATGCAGAAATTCCTTTAAATACAGGAAACTTATGGAAAATGCACAATGCAGAGTTGCACTGATTCTTGTGCAGTCCTGTTTCCATAAGCGACCATCATTTAAAGGGATAGTAATACTTCGTTTTAACTTTATTTTATTTTGTAGGCATTAAAAAAATATGAAGAATGATATAATTCTTATCTCTCAAACCTTTATGGTTTGAGAGATATTCACAAGCAAAGTTTCCCCTCCTGCCCCTTTTACCTAGTGTAAGCCATCTCTTCTCAGATGGGGACACTGGTTGTAAGACCAGACAGATAACAGAAGGGGACAGTCTTCTTACAATGAAAACAATGAAAGCCTTGTCCCCCTTGACAAGCTTTTCAGCTTTTTCCCTTATCTTAATTGAAGATTGTCCCTCTCTGCAGTCTTTTTTTTTGTGGAAATTGTTTTGCACAAAATCTTTGATTTTATTATTCTGATTGTGGGACACAATAATATCTATATATTTCTGCCCTTCATTACATGTTGGCAAATTACATCTAAAATTTTAGGGGTCCCCCGAAAATTGCATGTTAGGAGTGCCTGGAAGAAAAAAAAAAAAGATTGATTCAAATGAAGAAACTTATGGAAAATACACTATGCAGGGTTGCACTGATGCCTGCGCAGTTTGGCAGAATGCAGGTTTTATAAGCATCCTGCATTTAAAGTGATATCTGGTCAACTTTCACAAGCGAGTTGTTCAACATTAGTCCTTAGGACTTCACAATTTATTAAAGACCCATTTAAATCAATGGTATGTTTTATTTGTTGCATATGGTGCAACTGCTTTCTTCCAGACTTGCTCCACTGTTTAACTTTACACATGTTAGGGTTGCCATATCAGCCCTGTAAAAGAGGACACGAGAAACATGCCTGCTTCTGGGTTCAGTGGTCCAGTGGTTCCCATGTATCAACGCAGCAAGTATTTTTCATGTGTCCTATATTAACCCTTAGAAACTCCAGAGAGGTATTCAACGTATTGCAACACAATGAGTTGGATACCTCTCTGTCACTCAGAGGGTTAAAGGGATTTTCTGGCAACCCTAACATAAGTCCCTTTATATTTTTTACATTCTCCTACAAACTGAGTCATTTTTAGAAATTCTGGGTCCATTTTGAACATTATTTTCTAGTCTTTAATTGTCACATAAACAACAACAAAATACATACTATGTAATATTACCCAGGAGCAATCTGCTAGATTTGTAATAACAAAGTATCTATTGATTCTAAATTACCCATGAAAACAAACATCCCATTATATATTCATTTATGCCACTTACGTGGGTAGTCTTTGGCATGAATGTATATTAAACTGAATGTGGAATTGCTGTGTCTATGGCCTGTGCCTGCTCACAAGGTTTTTAATTTAAAAAGTATGGGAACCAACACAAAGCTGCATTGTTTTCATCTTATTCTTTATTGTAAAATCTACAAACACTAATGTGGAAAAGAAGCAATCCATTATTTGGGCTTTTTATGGCATACATGCTTCTACAACTAACACAGTAAAAACTGCTGTGATTTACAGTCTGCAATTTTATGAGGAAAAAAATGGAATAATAAAATAGCTATAAAACAGCTGAAGTAAAATGTTATACATATTCCGTGTATGATGATGCTTGATTTGTTTCTACTGGTTGTGGCCTTGTTAGCTCAGAAGCTTGACTGATATAAAATTGGGATATGATAATTACACTTCCTCCTACTAATAAAAGAAAACCACCAATCCAGCCAAAGAACATTGATTTTCCATACTCCCAACGAGGCACATCTTTGGGAATGTTCAGATCCCAAAATTTTCCCAGTGTGTCATAAGCAATGTAAGACACAATGGAGATAGTCAGTGCACCTGCAAGTAGAAAGAGGATTCCTCCAAAAATAATTAAAGTTCTTCTTATACAATATTCACTGTCATGAAGACATTTCACACAGGTTAGTGCAGGTGTGGAAACCATAAATCCTAGAGCCCCACTGGACACAGACAGGCACATAAGAACACGACCCATTTGGATCTGAGGTGGAAGGTCAAGGAGAGTCCGGTAATCTTGACATACACTTGAACCAACATCTTGATTGACACAGGTTTTCCATAATCCAAGCATATAGCTTTCATTTACAAGCATACCTGATGAGAAAGTCAACCAGTGAGGTATGAACAAAGCCACCACACAGCAGAAATGACCAGTAATTGAAAGAAGCAGGCCTCCAAGTTCAGTAAAACAGAGAACTGAATGCATTTTAATTGCTTAATTCACTCTTGTTTGCATCTATTTATACTTCAGAACATGGAGCTTTAAGCAAACGACCGACTTCTTACAAGAGGCAAGCTTTGAAATACCCGTCAGAAGGGAGCTCTGAATAAATCAGTCTTTTTTTACTTGAGAGCTTCCATTGTTCTCTCAAATCCATCTTAACTATAGTTGGGGGATATCAGAGTGTACAGAAAGTAACCAATGAAAATGTGTGTATTCTAGGGAAAAGATCATAGGACCAGATTAAATGAGCTTCCCACTTAGCAGTAAAGACAAAGAAGGGATTTTGGAATATTTTTGAAGAATAACCATCCATGTACTGAACTGCAATGTACGTGTAGTCCGGTTAGAAGCAGACCAGCATGAAACCTGTGATAAAAGGCAAGATTTGAAAGTCATCTAACAAAACAAGGGAGCATTATATTTACAAACATATTTTTATTGTACATGCTTGTAGAGGACATTCATTTTATATTACTGATTGTTTTCTCCACAGTTTCCTACACACTTTAGTGGGATTTATTCCTACAGAATGCAGTGATAACATGTTCCACTCCACAGACAACCATTTGAGTGCAAGAAAGGTATCCAACACATTGTGTTGCAATGCGTTAGATATACACCTCTGGCACTCAAAGGGTCAAGAGGGCTGGTGCACTAAGAACAATTAGAGCAAACAAGTTGTACCAGAGGGGACAAATTGAAATTGCCAAAATTTCAATCTATTTAATTTGTGCCTTTAACCCCTTGAATGCTGTGGTAGTCTCTAATGCATTGCAAAGCAATGATGTGGAGATTTTATTTTTATAGTTTCACCAGGAAGAATACATTGAGATGTCGCTTATTGGGTGAAAAGTCCCATATCAACCAATGGGATATGTTTATGTGTCTTCAATAATACCATTGGTTTACTCCACAATTTCTTCATTTCCTCATAGCACAACAGCCTTAGTTGACTAGAATAGGTCATACTGATAAGATACCAAAAGGGTAGAACACCATATAAATTAAGCCCAGGTCAAACCATTACTCTTTTGAAAAATGTATTTTGATGCAGGATAGTTACTAGGTTAAAAATAAACATTGGGGGTGTCACAAGTGAAGGCTATAGGCCCTGCTGAGACAGTGGGGAGAGTGTGGGAGTGAAAGGGTTAACAATACCAGATCCCTGGTTCCCTGTTACTATTCCTAGCAACCACCAAATTAACCCCTGAAATCCCTCCTGCACTATCATCCCAGTACTACAATTTGCTGCCACCACCAAGACTTTATATCTTGGCGTCTTAGGTTACCCCAAACACAACAGAATTGCAGTATAAAATCACATTAAAGGGATAGTAATAAATCTTCATAGTATTTGGGCCTTGGAGAGGGTTACTTCAAATCTGTCAGAGTTGTAGTTCAAGGTAATTTAATTATAAAGTATACCCCTCCCGCCCCTTCTACTGATGTAACACTGGTCAGCTTAGAGCAGCAGGGAGTGTCCAGGTAGATTGCAGAGAGGGACAATCTTCAATTAAGATAAGGGAAAAAGCTGAAAACCCTGTCAAGGGGGGCAGAGTTTTCATTGTTCTCACAGTGAGAAGATTGTCCCTTGCTGTTATCTGTCTGGTCTATGGACTGGATTCCACATCTTAGGAGTGGGGGCTTACACTAGTTAAAAGGGGCGGGAGGGGGAAACTTTATCATTCAATTATTCTTGAACTACAATACTCACAGTAATGAAATAACACTCTCCATGGCCCAAATACTATGAAGATTAATTGGAGCTGCTGTTTTTGTGAAACATTACTATCACTTTAATAATCAGACAGTTGCAATTAACCCTTTAGTAACGTGTGTTATCTGAGCTACTTCAGAGTAGTGAGTTCATTTTAGAGAACAGAGACAAGAGCTGATTAATTGAACATTTATTCTGCAAAAAGGTTTCATAGTGCTGGGTACAAAAATACAAAAATAAAGGACATACAGAAATATAGATTACACATAGGCAAAACAGTCCATAAAATAAAATGGGAAAAACACAAGAGATCTCTACATACGTTTACCTTTATATTAAGAGTTCTTGTGGGAACTTCAGATGTAAAAAGTTCTCCGTTTCAGTCGTTACAAAGAAATGCCCTGTTTTTTAATCCAAAACCCATATTAAATACATTCTACAGTTGCTTCTAAGAGGCCAAGGCCACTGGGTGTTACCTAGGAGGAGGTTTGGCCTGACATTTTACGATATACACATTTCCTGGATAACCCCCCATCAAAGCAGTGGGCCCAAGACCTTTTATGGCCCTGCGTCCTGCTCTGGTGATTGCTATCTGCTCATTTAGTTTTATGACATAGGACTGGTGCACTTTGAATAACATACAAATACAAAATAAACAAACAAATTATACAAACCAGAGGCCCTGCAAAGGCCAGCTCATGCCTTGGCATGACACCTCCCCCTTAAGATGGTGGACAGAGGGATCAAGCCACAGGCTGATCAATCTGTTTACCATTTAACCTCTATTCCCCCCTGATGAGACAGGCCCTCTGCATTGCCATGTGATCTGCCTTTCTCCCTCCCTGGGTCCCAGCATGACAATGGGAAAGGACTCCCGGTATTAAATATTATCCCAATATAACCGGTACCTATCCATGTAAGCCCCTGGCTGTTCAGTGCTGTGGCTTCGCCCTACAAAGGAGGGGACACTGCGCAGAGCGTCCAGGAAATTCATATTGCCCTCCCCCAACCTGGCTGCACCAGAGAGTACAGCTCCCTTTGGCTGAGCATTGAGAGGTGGGATGAGGTCTACCCCTTTCACTGCCTGCTGGTCAGACAGCCTGACCCTGTCATTACCATCCTCCTCACGTTCTACACCTGCAGCCCTGGCATACTGCTGACGTTACCCCTGCTACAATTGGTATACCACCCTGTCTCCCACTTTCCTTTTGGGAGCAGAACCTCTGCTCTCTGCATTCTCCATCCAGGGAACATGTTACAGAAGAAAAATCCAGTTCCGCCTCCCCCTTGCTCCCAGACATCACCGTCTCACAGGATTTAGACACAGGCAAATCAACCCTCACTCCTGCTCCCTCATCCTTAATTGTTACCTGGGGCACACCAAACCCTCTCCCTAGCCCTTCTCCACTAGGCTTTGGCATTTGGAATTCATTGTAATCACATTTTACAACAAACCCCACCTCATTTTTGGAAGGCATCACTGGTTCAGGTTTAGTTAGGCATTTATCCAACCCCTGCTCTCCCTCCCAGCAATCACATTTCACAATATCCCCCAAAGTTTCACACAGTACCTTAGATTGAGCAGGACTTTCAGTTAGCCCTTCCAGTTTGCAATCAGTGTCCTCTGTAGCATAGCATTCAGCCCAAATCATTACCCAGCAGAACATTAACAGGGATGTCCTCAGAAACCCCCACTTCCCGCAAACCTTTGCCCGCCCCCCAATCAAGGTACACACGTGTCATGAGCACAGCGGGGCGCACCCCCCCAATTCCTTTGATGGACATGGTTCTTCCAGTGATCATGTCCTCTGTATTCACCACTTCAGGGTGCACCAAGGTGAATGACGCTCCAGAATCTCTCAATGGTCACCCTGTCACGCACAGTTACACTCTGCAGGTTATCCTCTCTTTTCCCCACAGGCCCACCCAGAAGCAAAACTGATGGTGGCCCTCCAGTGGCACTCCCACCTCCATGAACAGGTGGCAGTGGATTCCTAGTTAGGCAAGTAACCCTCAGATGTCCAATCTGGTTGCACTGGAACCGACGGCGGGTATGGGGCCTGCCAGACATAGCCCCTGCGCTATTGGCAGCTAGTGGTGAGGTCCTCCCTGCAGATCTTGTAGATGGGGACTGAAATGTATCTCCTCTCCAGGTTGGAGTAGAAGCTGACATAACTCCACCCCTGGATGCTGGTGCATGGATGTCTGCATAGTCATCTGCCAGTCCTGTGGCATTGCTAGCGGTTTTTGGCTTTATTTCTAAAATCCACCCTCTTATATCAGGGCTCCGTGTATGTAAGAACTGTTCCAGGACCATTAAGTCATTAACTGCTTCATAGGTGGTAGCTTGTAACCCTGAAATCCATTGCTTGTATGCGGTTTCCAGTTGTCCAACATAATGAATGAAGCTGGAGGAGACACTCTGCTGCATGCTCCTAAACTTTTTCCTGTAAGTCTCAGGAGTAAGGTTAAACATTTTTAGCAAGGCAGATTTAATTGCCTCATAATCATTATCAGTCTCTGGGGGAAGGGGCACAAACACATCCAAAGCTTTCCTTTCAACTGTGGAGTTAAATATCTCCCCCACTGGTCTGAGGGTAGATGATGCTGCCTGCACACCTTTTCAAAACTTTTTAGGAATATATGCAAATCAGTCCCCTCTTCCAGGGAGGGAAAATCCTCCTTGTGGAGCCTAGATGTGCTGGGATCTGATGCAGTGTTGTTTGTTGAGGACAGAACTGTGAACTGCAGCTTGGCCATTTCCAGCTCAAATCTTCTTTGTGCCACTCTCTCTGCAGCTTCTCATTCTGCCAGCCTTTCTTGCCTCTCTGCCGCCTGCTGTTGAATCATCAATTGCATGGCCTCCTGAGGATTTGAAGCCATCAGTTGCCGGAAAAAATCTATAGAGCAAATGTCCATGACACTTTGAGGGGTACAAACACTAGGCATTCCAGTATGTAGTGGTCCTGTAGTAGTAGGGTGCTCAGTAACCCTTTCAGTGTCAGTCTCTGACTCAACAGTGTGTCAGCCTCCACAAGGTCTGCAATAAGTTGTTCCTTGCTTTTGCCAAAAGTTGGTAAATCCCTTGCTTGGCACATCAATTCCAGTGTCACTTTGGGCTGTTTGTGATAAGCCTCCATATTCAGAAATGTGATAGAGAAAGAAAAACAAGAATGTGGAGGGGAGAACTGTTTTGCGCAGTATGTATGTCTGTTACATCAACACTGAGCTCTGTCTTTGAAAATTACACAAAAATGTATGCAACTTCTTTTAGTGCAAAGATCCTCTTACAGGTAAAATCCAGCAAGCACAAAAATCTCTAAATATATCCCAACGCTGCCAACCAGCTTGTCACAAGCGAAGGCTATAGGCCCTGCCGAGACAGTGGGGAGAGTGTAGGAGTGAAAGGGTTAACAATACCAGACCCCTGGTTACCTGTTACTATTCCTAGCAACCACCACATTAACCCCTGAAATCCCTCCTGCACTATCTCCCCAGTACTACAATTTACTACAATATCTGGGCATCTTAGGTTACCCCAAATACAACTGAATTACAGTATAAAATCACCTTAATAATCAAACATTTTATTAACCCTTTAGTAATGTGTGCTACCTGAGCTTCCTTCAAAGTTGTGAGTTCATTTTAGAGAACACAGACAAGAGCTGATTAATTGAACATTTAATCTGAAAAAAGGTTTCACAGTGCTGGTGTCAAGGTTTGGCTGAACTATGCTGCTCAATTCTGCTGTCTGAGCTAATCCAGTACTCTCCTATCCATTACGGCCGCCTTTCCTTTGCTGAGCTGGCTGAATCAGCTGACCTCTCTGTGTTTGCTCACCTGACTGCTATCAGCCAACAGCCAACCTTCCCAGGGTATTTAAAGCAGCTTGGCTCACTACCTGATTGCCCTTGTGTTTGATTCTGGAGCAAGCGTGTTATCTTTAGTTGCTGATTATCTGTGTATGACCTGGCTTCCTTTGACGTCCCTTCTGGTTCCTGACTGCTGGCCTTGTTTCTGACTTCGCTGATCTCCGTATTCTTGACCCAGGCTTGGCTGAGTACCTGCCTTGGTTTCTGACCCCAGTTTGTCTTTTGGTTTACTCTTCTGGATCACGATTTTGCTTTGTTTGCTTTTGTTATTTCAATAAAGATGTTTTGCATTTTTACATTTTGTGTCCTCTCTGGTTCCTGGTCCTTAACAGCTGGGTACAAAAATACAGAAATAAAGGACATACAGAAATATATATTACTCATAAGCAAAACAGTCCATAAAATAAAATGGGAGAAACACAAGAGATCCCAACATACATTTACCGTTATATTAAGAGTACTTGTGGGAAATTCAGATGGTAAAAAGTTCTCAGTTTCAGTTGTTACAAAGAAACGCCCTGTTTTTTATCCAAAATCCATATTAAATAAATTCTACAGTTGCTTCTAAGAGGCCAAACCCCCTGGGTGTTACCTGGGGGAGGTTTGGCCTGACAGTTTACAATATACACGTTTCCTGGATAACCCGCCATCAAAGCAGAGGGCCGAAGACCTTTTATGGCCCTACGTCCTGCTCTGGTGATTGCTATCTGCTCATTTAGTTTTATGGCCTAGGACTGGTACACTTTGAATAACATACAAATACAAAATAAACAAATAAATTATACAAACCAGAGGCCCTGCAAAGGCCAACTCATGCCTTGGCATGATGGGAGGGGGACAGGAGCATTTTTGGTGCTGGATGAGAACGCTAAAGCTCCAGATCTAATACCTATTACTGCTCTTACTGGATCCATTAATAATGACTTTGGATGAGTCGAAACTCCAGGTGTTTTGGGAACCTTATAATATCTTGAGGGCCGAGGCACTAAGGTAAGATAAGGTGAGATAAACTATCCAGTGAGATAAACGTTATGATTCCTAATTAAATGTTATTCTAGCTACATGTACTAAGATCTATTAAACCTGAGGGATCTTAGAACATAAGCTTCCTAGAGTGACTTGAGAGCGTATCTCACTATAAAGTTTATCACACAACATGTGGTATGAGACTCAGCACCTTCATCAGAACTAAGAATCAGATTCAACTCCTTCAGTCATATATGGACCAGGTATAGATCTAAGCTGATGGTCAATTTATACTGGCAAAGCAAGAATTTGCTATATAGTCTGACCACCAATGTGTCGTTATACAGTAAGGTGAAAGACTGGTGAAATACATTCTCTAGAAGGAGAAAATATCTCAAGTTCTCATTTTAGTCTAATGAGACGCTCTTTCAGTTTGCAAAGATATTGAAGCATAGGCTCCATTCAATATTATAGGAACTGGATATTCTATTTCACTGGAGAGTTTTTTCACCTTTATCTAACTTTAATGTAGAGATAGGAAAAATATGGCCTGCTGGCCAGATCTGACTCATGATCCAGTTTAATCTAGTCTTTTGGGTCTGGCTGGATGTAAACATTCAGAGAAAATATCACTTCTGGCTTTTCCTGAAGAGGAAGAAAGATACATTTTATCCAAAAAAAAATTGTTTCACACACATAGGGGGGGATTCTCTAAGGTGTGATAAAGAGGTTATAACGCGGAGATAACTTCTCCAGTGATATCACTTCTCCAATTCCTATGTTATGCTATGGAGCCTATGCACTAAGATCTCCAAATTTGGTAGAAATCTTACTGCATTGGCTCCATAGAATAACACAGGACTTGGAGAAGTGATATCACTGGAGAAGTCATCACCACTTTATCACCTCTTAATCACGCTGTAGTGCATAACCCCCATTGCATCATTCTACTAGTCTATAGAGCTGACCAGAACTGATACATTTCTGTCCAGCAGCAGCATTAGCTTTTATAATAGATAATGAACAGAAGAACAATGAACAGTGTGAAATAATTTTCATTTTCACTCACATCTTGTTCTGTTTGGAGATGCCGTACAATTAAGAACCTCTGAATACATTTTCAACCGAGGTCCAAAATAATTGCTTATATTCCACTGTATTGCTAAGAAGAGTCAAGGGAGAAGGCTCATCAATATCCTGTAACTAGGTTAGAGCTATGGAAGCACGTGGAAAACCTGCTCAAATGCATGCTTTTATGGTTTGCTTCCATTGCCAACCCACCACATTTTAACTGGGATCAAATTGTCCTTCTCTTGCACCGATATTTGAGTAACTCCATAAATACTGGATCTCACTTTTTCCCTCCCCACTTCTCGGCTCTTTTATTCTTCCTCCATTCTCTATTTCTACCATCTCCTTCCACCCCTGCAACAATGTTTCCACTGCTTCAAATTTCACTCATACCTTATTTCCATCCCATTTTCTTCCTGCAGGAGACATCTGCCCTAATAAAGGCCCATTTTCCATTTCCTCCTTTACTCCAGCCCTTTTCACAAATGGAAAGTCTGCAGCCTCATACCCGTACCAAGCCACTCCCTTCTGTTTTTCTTTCTGGAATGCCCACGCTGTGTGAGATAAACTAACTGCTGTTCATGATCTGTTCGTCTCATACTTTTTAAACCTCCTTGCCATCATTGAAACCTGCCTCTCCTCATCAGACACTGCCTCCACTGCTGCCCTTTCATATGTCAGCCTACATTTCACCCAGACCTCTAGACCTGGCAACAGACAGTGGGAGGAATAGGCATCCTACTGTCTCCCAAATACACATTTCAACCTATCCCCTCTGTTTCCTCTTTCTCCTTCTCCACCTAGAAGCTCTTACAATTTCTCCCTCCCCCCTTTCATGTCACTGTGATCTGAAGACCCCCGCCCCCCAAGTCCTACTAACCAATTCCTTTAACACAGTGCTTTCTGATCAAGAGCTTGCAGATAAATATGCATATCCTTGATCTACAGTAATTCTCAACATTCCTGCAACATTTCTTTAATCCCATTTCTACACTTACTTGTCCTAACCAAGCCTCCGCTCTCTACCACAGCACTCTCACAGCAATCCTTGACAAGCTTGCACCTGCAACCCTATGCAGAACCCCGTTACAATGTTGGCACACAAAACAAACTCAAAACCTCCAAAAGTGCTCACACAGAGCCGTATTAAGGCTTCAAAGGGCCTAGGCAGGATCCCAAACCGGGGACGCCCTTCCTCCACCACCGATGCAAATCTTTTGGTTTGACCATTGTTCTTGTGGTACCGACTTAATAAAGACAAAAATGGATGCTTGAATGGTAGATATTACCAAAAGCTTTGCAAAGCAATACACTGGGCACCTCCCTAACATCAAAGGAGTTAAAAATATTAGACATTTACCACACATCTCATAATTGAAATGGTGCTATACAAGTGATTACACAGAGCTTACAATAGAAATGGAGCTAAACAAGTGATACCAGCTTACAAATGAAATAAGGATACATAAGTGATACCATAGAGCTTACAACTGAGATGGGGCTACACAAGTGATGCCACAGAGCTTACAATAGAAATGGGGCTGCACAAGTGATGCCACCGGCTTCCAGTAGAAATGGGGATACATAAGTGATACCACAGTGCTTACACTTGATATAGGGCTACACTATTGATACCAACCACACAGTTTACATCTGAAATGGTGATAGAATCCATGACGATATGGATATAAAAAGCCTATCCATTAATATATAGTCACCTGATAGATTAGGAATTGGGTATTCATATATTTATAACCTAGTGGGATGTCTCAGATTCCCATGTGCATAGGGTTATAGTCACCAAACCACTATACATAAAGTGGAGCATAGGAACATCTCCTTAAAGAGAACACTGAAAATAAAGTGGTCTAAACTGGAAATGACTTGGAGGAGATAAATGCCCAATTCCTAATCTATCAGACCACAATATATTCACAGAGGAGACAGAAAGACCTGTGGGTGCAGGAGTGGGGAGACAGCCTCTTGAGTGGATGGAGTGGAAAAAAAAGAGAGAAACCTACCTGAGAAGAGATAGAGATGTGTGAAAGGGAAACCTGGCTGGGAGAGAGATAAAATACTGTATGGAACCTTTCTCATGAGAAAAGACAACCCTCACCATCCACTGCATATATACCCTATGAAACTGGCGCCCATACAAGCCAGTCAGCATAGCAACGTGCACAGTAAAAAAATAGTGTTGCAATGTGAGAGTGTCACACTCTCACATCACAACACTCCACAGTAACCAGATGCATATTCCCATTAACACCATATTGCAATGACTTAAACCATGTAGAAGGGGTATGAAACAAACTGGGCGATTTCCTTGTAATTGCTTCCTTTGTGTCTTTTTATTTTTTAATTTAGCAGTTATCTTTGTCATTTATTGATATGTACATTGGAAAGCCATTCTTTTACCATGGAACTTCCTGCAGATCAATGGCCAAAAGAAGGAAACGGCGGGAAATCTTCTAACATAGTTAGTCAGCTTGTTAGTCAGCTCCACGCACAGCAAGCAGCAGCATTATCTAGTCCATCCTTCCTGGCACAGTCATGTTCCATAAGCGCTCTGCTCTTGAGAGCTTTGTTTTGCATGTGGCCAGGCCTGGTTATCTATTCCGGAGTTGCTGGTCAGCTTTTCATGGAGGCGGGGGATGAGACATGAGCAGGCATGGGAGGGACCTTTCAACTTGGCCGGGCCCTAGGCACGTTCCTAGGGTGCCTTGCCTGTGATCCAGCTCTGTAACTCACATACTGCTATGAAGAACTGAAGAAAATCACAATCTCCTGCAGACTTTCTACATTACAAATTAATTATACATTCCTGCAGCTCTGCTCTCTCTTTTTCAAAATAGGCATCTTTTTCATCACTAATATCTAATCTGTCTTCTTACCCTAAATGCTACTTTTGAACCTCTCAGGCGCCATTTCATTAAACTTTGTTGCGTTCGATACATGTGTATAGGATTGGCTAGGTGCATGTCTCTGCAGGACAGAGGAGGGATATTGAATAAATTCACCAGGGGGGTCTAGGGTGCAAAACCAGGTTATCAGTTATTGCTGCTTGAGAACTAACTATGAGGCGTTGGAGTTAACAATGAGGGATGGATGAAGATGTTATTGACACAGAGCAGCAGCAGTGCTTGATATGCTGGTTTGGCAGCTAATTTGGTACTGTACTGTATGGGAGACTGCAGACAACAGACTGCATAATGAATTACTGAGGGATCTTGAGAAGCAATAAAAGGTTGGCATATATAAATTTATGAAACAAAACAGTGGTATGCTTGGCTGGAAGCTCTGGAGCTACAGGATGTAAGCGACCAAGCCAGTCAGGGATAGTAATGATCGGACAGGCTAAGTGCTCAATATAAACTGCCCGGTTAGAGTTTGTAAAGTACATTCCACACAAAGAGGTGACAGACTGCTATTTGACATAATAATACAATAAGAGCATAACAACAGACAATACAAGAATACTGTAAGGCAGGCCCCAGTGGGCCAGACGCTTCGGAGTGAAGACTAGAGTACGTAGCTAGCTGGTTGTCGCTGCTCTCTTGGCTGCCTTGCTGCAAACTACGCCCTGTTAGAGATGCTTTCCACAGGGCCAGATTAGTGCCGACTGGAGGAACCAGCCATCACCCCGGATGATAACCCAGAGAAAAGCAGCTACCCACTGAGGTAGAAGAGGATACTGAACAAATAACCCACCTGCAGTATAGTTGTTGTTGTACAAGAACACTGAGGCCTGGAGCTCGACTGAGAAGACACAGAACGGGATAGTCTAGGTCTGACTGGAGGTCAGGGAGACAGAAGCCTACCAGGGTCAGGACAGAAGGGAAGTCAGACAAGCCAGATCAGGAACGGGTGGGCAACACAGTACAATTTAGCAGATGGAGGAATCGTCAGACAAAGCTGTTAACAAAATATCAGATAAGCACGGTACCAAGTCACAGAACAGAAGGGAAGTCAAAGGAAGAGCCTGGTCAATATACAAGATAACACTCAGGAACAAGACAGGAAATGCAGGGTCACAACACAGAGTTGTGTCAGCAGATGCTGAGAAATTCCATACAAAAAAAAATGAACAACAGTCACTAGGGAAGGAAGAGTAAACAACAACCAGAAAGTCCACACAAAACATATATCCAAATGAGACAGATCTGGAAAAGGCCAAGGAGCAGCTGGTAATAAACCAAAATAGATGACTCCACACCACTTAACAAAATGTTTGAAAAATAAATGTATTAGATCTATGTGAAAATACAGTAACCAATCACATTCCTAACTCCCCATCTCATAGCATCCAATCCCTATACATCAAATATCTAAGTATGACTCCTTAGGAATGCCTAATATGTTTCTACTCCAAATATGTCCATGGGATAAAGAGAAGAAGGTACCATACATAAATTGCTGTAGTTTAATAATAAATCCAAACATCTGTATACAACATCAATTGGGCACGATCCATAAGAGTAACGAATGAGGTTGGAAGTCCTTTCTATACTCCCTAGTGACATAATTCAACTAGTTCACTCTTTCTCAGGCTGCTGCCTTATCATTAAGTGTTTCTCAGTGTCTTCCTTATATGGGATAACTAAGGATTGAAAGTTAATGCCACTTCTGGTTCCTTTAATACATTCCATTTTGAAACTTACTTCTGGATATTATCTAGCAACCATGCATTCCAACATGATTCTTCAACAACAATACTATAACACCTCTCATATTCTACTATATGAGGATCATTATCAATGTATAAAAACAAGCAAACCTAACAATAGTAAGTCTACAGCTTAAAAAAAAAGCGGAAAAAGAAACACATAAAAAATATCCCAATTAGGTGATGTTTATTGTATGTAAAGACAAAGAGAAGAAAATGGAAATGTTCAATGCCTTTTGTTTCTAAGTATAATTCTAGGAGTAAAGAGACTTATATTGAGGGATTGGAAGATGGATTCTAACTTAATGGATATTTTTACATTTCCCTAATTTTCATATCAGATAAATAGAAATTTGAGTGATATGTTGATTTGTGCTGATACTGTTTGTAGGAGTCCATGGTGACAGCAAATTAAGAATAACGGTAATTTTCCCTGCCATGACCGTTCACAGTTTAGCAGCATAATTAAGGGTGATATGTTTATGCACTCACAGAAAGGTAAAAATATTTAATTGGAGTTAAATTTGATTGCAATTCTACGTACGGGGTCTACCTCATTAAGTGCCCGTGTGCCATGGGATGTATTAGAGAGACTAACCAGATGATCAAGGATAGTATTCGATAGCATAAAAGTACAAATAAACGTAGGGACATGGATGCTATGACCACTTGTCATTTTGTGGAAATAAGATATATGGCCACAGAGTTAATAGATGGTGTGGAAAGTTTGCAGAGAGGTGGCAATAAAAAAAAATTATATTCCAGAAGGAGAATAAATGTAAAGAAGGAATTGGATACATTATATGCTTTGGGAATTAATAGGGAGGTAAATTGGAAATGTTTACATAAAGCACCCTGAGATAATGGGGTCTTTGTAGAACTAGTGTTAAAGCATTACCAGTGATTAATGCCAGGTGGATGATGCAGTAGACCTCCTGAAAACCACCCTTATTCCTAGAATGATGAACTGTTTGGTTTCTATGATGAATTTCTGCAGAATGATGATTTATTGTTTTGTATAACAAATATGATTAGGAGAGGGAACACATGCATAGTTTGTGATGGATCTCCTTGATGACATTATAAAGGTCAGATAAATATTAGTGTTGTACTCCTCCAATTATAGTAAACACTAAGGGGCAGATGTATATAATTTTTTTTTGTTTCTTTCTACTTTTTTTTTTTTTGGGGGGTGGGGGGGTTTGAAGCTCTAGACTAATCATTGTTGGGTTCGCATGATTTTATAAATTACTAATGCTCCTGATATAGTAGGATATGATAGGTGTTATATAGTGTTAAATAATTAGGTTGGAAAGCATTGTGACTAGGGAACAGCCAGAAGTAGTTTTCATAATGAAACACATGCAAGGAACCTAATTGATGGTTTATACAGATGACCCATGATTGACCATTATTAAAGGACAATGATTTATGGATAGAACTTTCTCCTCTTTATCCCATGGACATATTTGCAATAAATACATCACAGGTATTCCTAAGGAGTCATATTATGTTTGATGAACTTTTATGGTTCCTAATTTGACATTTGATATATAGGAATTGGATTAAATGAGATAGATAGTTAGGGATGTGACTGGTTACTGTATGTTCGCATAGATCTATTAAATGTAGTTTTCTATATTTACAAATGTTTGGTAAGTAGTGCGGAGTCATTTATTTTGGTTTATTATTATTTTTGGGGTTGAGTGGAATTGACCTCTTTATCTCATGCACACTATTCTTTTTTTGTTTGTGGTGTTGCGGTTCTTTTTTAATTTTATGTAGTAGTTGGTGATCGAATATCAGCCATGTATTGTACAGTAGCTGTTAAAATTTAGCAAGAATTTAGTACTCTGAAAAAAAGGCTTTAGACAAAGCTGAGGTCTTTTGGTAGATGGTTGACTGAATGGTTATCCTGGACTAGGCTAAAGTCATTTTGTAAGCAGGCAGAGATGAAGGCAAGAGGAACAGAGACTAGACCAGGCTGACAGCTAACAATGCTACATGTACGCTAAGGCCATGCTGCAGACAATTCAAATACTCTGGGGAAGGTGCTAGGTGAGACTTGAGTCCACGTTTTTTCATATGCATACAAGATATTATCACAGTGTAGAAATTACCTCCTTAGGTAATCTATAAGCTTACTATGCTATGACCAAATCATATTCATTATGTTTTACTGCCTATGTGTTTCAGTAAACTTTGGCCCATATTTATAAAAGAAAACTGGCGTTATTCTGGGGTAAACCAAATTCCTTATAGTGGACTGCAAGACATTTCTGTAAAATATAATTGACGTTTAACCCCTTGAATGCTAGAGCGGTCTCCAATGAATAACAAAGCAATGCACTGGAGACCTCTCAAGTATTCAAGGGGTTAAACAAGCTTTATTCAAGTTCATGATAATTTAGGAATGTATTTTGTCCCCTGTGGTGCTGTTGGTTTACTCCTGAATAACTCCAGTTTGCTTTTATAAATTTGGGCCACCGTTCTGTAAAAATAGCTTTTGAGATACTAACCTTTATATTTTTATGGCAGAAATGTGGCACTTTATTCTAATGTCCTGCACACTATTACATATGTGCAAGGACAAACATATTGCTCTCTGTGCTATTATAAATGACCCAAGTATGTGAGCTCTATCATTCATAGCAGTGTCCAAGCACACAAATGAATTTGCATAAAGTGCCACACTGACCACCAATAAATAATGGTTATTAAAAAAAAAAAAAATAATAAAAAGAAGAAAATGGCTTCACAGAGAAAATCCAGGATGGCTGGAATCTCAGCCGACAAGGTTCATAAGTTGCATACAGTACACCATGCAGAGAAGACTCTCCAAATCTTGAGGTATCGCAGAGAAGATACCTTTTACCTACTGTAAAGCAGGTTTTCAATCACTGTGTCTGAGAACCCTTGAAAGTGGAAGAGCCACCTACCTCTCAGCATCCAGGCCATCAGCGAGAGAACATGAGGATTGGGGTGAACCAGTGTCCCCTGGTGCAGGAGATCCGGGTGTTCCAGGATGTAGATGGGACATTCCACAGACAGCTGGTGGAGGTCCGTAAACCAATCCCTCTTGGGCCAGACGGGAGCAATCAGAATCTCCATTGTCTCCTCCTGTTTGAGTTTTCTCAAAACTTTCAGCAGGACCTGAATGAAAGGACTGGAATGGGGGGAAATATGTGAGAAATGTATAGGCCAAGGTTGTATCAGGGCATTGACTGCTTCCAGATGATCCTCTGGGTTCATGGAGAAGAATCGAGTCATCTGCTTGTTCTGTCTGGTCGCAATAAGGTCTATCTCTGGAGTCTTCCAGATGTGGGAGATCTGAAGGAACACATCCTGGTTGAGAGACCACTCTCCCTGCTGTACTTGGTGTCTGCTCAGAAAGTCCACCAAAAGGTTTAGGCTGCCCCTGACATGTGTCACTGAGAGATGAGATAAGGTGGCCTCCTCCCAATGACATATGGTCCGAGTTAGCTTCAAGAGGCACAGACTTCTGGCACCCCCTTGACAACTGAGATAGGCAATAACTGTCCAGTTATCTGTCTGAATGTGGACCGCAGTACCCTGGAGTCTGTTCTGCCAATGCTGAAGAGCTCTCTAAACTGCCAGGATTTCCCAGAAATGTTATGATCTGGCCGCTTCTACCAGAGTCCAAGAGCCTTGGATCATCAGGTCCTTAAGATTTGCCCGCCCAACCTGAACCTTTGTTTCTGTTGTGATGACATGCTGGTTTGGAATCTGTCACAACAATCCAGATGTTAAATGGTCACTGACCAACCACCATCTCCGGGTTAACTTGATCGGAGATGGAACCTGAAGTGACTTGTTCAGGGAGGAATGGCCCCTGTTCCGATTTCTCAACAGGAACGATTGGAGGGGCCGTAGGTATAACAGTGCCCAAGGGATTAGACATGATGCCCCAGGCACTGGAGGCCTGAGAGGCTAGAATTTTCTGAACCTCCTGCTGCAACCTGAGCTTCAGGTCATTGGTGAGAAACGTCTTGGCTGCGCTTGAATCGAAGATCAGACATAAGAATCATTTTCTATCGTCAGGGGACAGGGCTGACTTTTTCCCAGTTGATGGTCCTTCCAAACCATTGCAGGAACTGCAGAAGAACTGTCAGGTGATCTTGAAGGATGGAAGGAGAGGGTGCCTAGGTATGGCATTACTGAAAAACCACTCTGCCTAAGATAGGCCGCCACCACTACCAGGATTTTAGTAAAAGTTTGAGGGGCTGAAGAAAGCCTAAATGGAAAGTCCTGGAACTGCAGATGCTTCATCTCCCCATGGATGGGTATAGCTACCCAAAGGAAATGTTGAGAGGCTGGATGTATGGGTACATGGAGCTAGGCCTCTATCAGATCTACAGTGGCGATAAAGTCTCCTGGAGTAAGAGCCTCCATGATGGATTTCGGCATCTCCATCTTGAATTTTTGCCATAGGATAGATCTACCAGTCTTAGATCTACCACCAGGCAACATGAAGAAAGGTCTTTTGGTACTAAAACATCTGGGAGTATGTGTCACTGCCTTCCTGTCCACTGGAAACTGGAACCTTGACTTGATTGTTGAGAAATTGGACTGTTGCCTAAAGAAAAAGGGTTCAATGCCAAAGAGAGGCTGGTGAAGGAGTTGGCAAATATCTGGACGGAGGAAGTTGGATGAGTTGGATGCGATATCCATCTCGGAGGAGACTTAAGACCCAATGATCCTGATTGATGTGTTTCCAGGCAGGTAGGAAATACTGCAAGTGGCCTCCTAGGGGAATTGTGTCTATTCTTCTGATGTCAGGAAGAAGAAAGGCGGGACCCCACTGAGGAAGATGAGGAGAGAAATCTATGTCCGTGAGGCCGAAATGGTGCCTTCTGGGATGGAGGCATTTTATCTCTGAAGTGACAAGGAATGCTGACTTTCTATGCTGGGAGCATACTTCCCTGGATAATTGCTTCCTGAACTGAGGAAAAGATCTCCTGGAAGGTAACTTCTTTCCGGCATCCATCTTGACCAAGAGCTGCTCCAATTCAGGGCCAAATAATGTGCCACCTAAGAAAGGCATAGAACATAAGAGGCAGCATCCGCCATCCAACCCTTTAACCAAATCACTCTGAGCTGTATTTGATAATGCTGAGGATCTGGAACACATGCGGACTGATTCCAGGGAGGTGTCACAGAGGAAGTCCACCACAAGTCATAGGGCAGACAGCTTACCTATGATATCTTCTCTATGACCTCTGGAGGAGAGGTCATCCTGAAGGTCTGAAAGCCAGACCCTGATGGAACTGGCCCCTGAGACTGCTGAAATCGCCTGGTCTGAAACCTGAGGTGGAGGCCTCAAAGGCTTTTTTCATGGCTGCTTCCACATTCCTATCCCTTCGATCTGAAAAGCTAGAACCATCTTCCAATGGATTTGGGGACCTGCAATCTGAGGTCTTTATAGTCAAAGGGGAAAAAGCCTTCTCACCCGTCTGGAGATAGCTATTTTTGGTCAGGTACTTTCCATTTATCTTAGATCACTGCCGCCATGACTTCATGAACCAGAAAGATTTTTGACTGGAAAAATGCAATTCTTGAACAGTTGATCATTTTCGAGATAGGGTTCTTTAGTCTCCTCAATGTCCATAATGATCCACAATGCCAAGCCCAGCTTGTCTTCTGAAGGAGACAAATAAGTATCTTCAGGTAATTCACCTTCCTCCTCTGAGGAGCAATTGCCTCCTAGAAGTCTATTCTCAACATCCAATCCAGCAAAATCAGATTTCCTGTGCCAGGAAGATGTTGGTTCACATTCGTGAGCTCGGGACACTCTGACTTGGACAAAAGTTAGTTGTAGTTCTGAGCAGAACCAGGACATAAAATCTTGCACATGGTTTGGACCACCTTTAGTCACAGATTGCTGGATACAGGCTCCACATATCTATGAGTCTCAGGTAGTAGTTGCTCACAAGAGTAACAGGGGGCATGCTTGGACTTGGATATGGCCTTTTTGGGAACTGTGCCAACATCAGTGATTTCTGGGTCTGACATGCTGTAGAAATGATATAACAGCGGAGGTATGCATGGATAGTAGAGGGTACAGGAGAGAAAATAACTCAATTCCCATGTAGAAGACCCCAAACAAACCAACCTAGGCCAACAAGGGTATTAGTTTGGGCAGAGGAGGCAAAGAGCCAGCAGAGCTTCCACAGGTCATACAGCTTGGTGTACTACAGGAACATAATAAATACCAGGTAACAGAAAAGACTGAAAGTCATACCTTTTCTGTCTGAATATGGGGATCTCTGGGTCCTCACATCTATCCGTACCTCCATAGTGCCCCTGACTCCTCCATTGCAAGTGGCTTCCCTGAGGAAACCTTGGAACACAGATGTGTGTTTCAGCAGGGTGGCTGATGTCATCCACCAACCAGCACATGCATGCATCCCCAGGCAGCAACATAAGTGACCAGATGCCTCCAGGCAAATTCAGGTCACAGGAACTTCCACCATA
This sequence comes from Rhinophrynus dorsalis, assembly GCA_037306005.1. Taxonomy (NCBI): domain Eukaryota; kingdom Metazoa; phylum Chordata; class Amphibia; order Anura; family Rhinophrynidae; genus Rhinophrynus; species Rhinophrynus dorsalis. The sequence continues at coordinate 163,237,549 of CM074719.1, read as the reverse complement.
GCCACAATGGATGCCCTGACCACACACCCCACCCACCCCAAGCAAGAGAAAATAAAAAAACTGCCTTCCTCCTTGGAAAGGAAAAAGCACTGTGATAGGAGCGATGAAGATCCTCTTTATAGTGTGGACAGTGTAGTTCTGCCCTGCATTTTTTCCTGTCCTGTGGGGGCTCTCTCTCTATAAGTTCTGCCTTGATGACGACATCGAAAAGAAGGTTACCAGAATTCATTTTCAAATAAGGATGTTTATGAATTTGCAGGACTACGTCATAATTGGATGAGCAATACTTCCCCTGCCTGCAGTACACAAGGTGAACTAAGGGTCTATTCCATAACTTGGAATCTACACAGTGTGCCCTAATAATCTGCCAGGTGCAGTCAAAGCAAATGAGCCATAGCCAAGACAGAATACAAAGCAGAAAACTCACCAACGTTCATAACTAGATCAGCAGTCAGTGAACAATTGACTGGCTGAGATGAAAGGAAGCAGCAGTGGCAGCAGGAGCCTGTCACCTATCTGACATACTACAACATTTAGATTGCCTTACACGCAATGCAGAGAAGCAAAAGACAATGACCACTTTTATGGTTGTGCAATTTAAAGTGCATTGCAAGGCAACATGTTAGAGACAACACTTGCATCCAAGCAGTTAGTTCAAAATCCCTTTCTGTGTAACCGAACCCTGCACTGCACTGTCTGTAATTTTTTGAGTTGATGGAAACATGCCCATGGTCAGAGTGTTTCTCTCTTGTCAGTCTCACTGCAAACTGAGCTGGTTTCTGCATGCTCACCAGAGTTAGCTTAATCTGCGGTGAGGCAGCCAGGCCATGCTTTCATCAGATAGGGAGAGACAAGAAGCACAGTAGAGGGTTCATTTACATAAAAAGGGATTCTGAATTAACCCCTTGCATGCTAGAGATGCCTTCAACATGATTTCTTGCAATGCATTGCAGACTCTACCATCCAAGGGATTAAGTAGGTGACATTCAGGGTAGGAGCACCCCTGGTAACTGACAGATAATCAGTGGAGGAGGTAAGTGTATAGATAAAGGTTTCCTCTCTCTTCTCCCTCAGTTTTGTCTCTCTCTCTCTCTCTCTCTCTCTCGCAACCTATTCAGCTTCTCATGTATCCATTCTCCCTCACTCCATCCATTCTCTTCCCCACTCTGCTGCCCTTTTCCCAATTAGTTTGGAGGACACGGGGATCCCAAAATGTTTCTTGCATCTGTGCCTCCATTACGTGTTACACTGCTTCAAGAATGCAAACACGGTGCCAATTGGAAGGAAAGACTAAGAATATGGCAGTTCCCACCACATTTTGCATACTGACAGAAAACCAACAAAATGGGAACTACCTCACTCAGGGACAATACAAAATGTCTGTGTACTGAGGAAGGTTCATGGTTGGCACTGTCAAACATTCAGTAAAAATTGTGTACCAAATGGTGGTATAAGTCAAAAGTTAAAAAACACAAGGCAAAGAGAAATGTAGTTGCATTATTTACAATAATGTTGTGTGTGTGTGTGTGTGTGTGTGTGTGTCTGTATGTGTGTGTATTGAGCTCTGGCTTCAGTGTGCCATGCCATGTGCACGCTTTCCTGCAGTCTCCATGGAATCTGCTATTAAGTTCCAGCCTCTGACTAACAGTGATTCCATGTAACAATTTATCAGAGCCAAGAACTCAGTTATCCCACTTAGTTCTGAACTGCAGTGAAAAGTATCAGGGTGTCACTGTTGAATGGAGACCTGAACAAAATTGTACATTCCATGGGGTCAGCAAGGAACGGTGTGTACTGTGCTCCAAAGCCATAATTAAAAAGAGCAGCAATCGTTTTTACTTGGAGGTTTAGGAGACATTTAAATATAGTATGTGTGTGTGTGCGCATGTGTTTATGAACAGAGCGGTGTGTGTATGTTAGTGTGTGCATATGTAATGTATAGAGAGGTTATGTGTGTTCATATATAGAGACAGGTGCTTATTTTATTATTTTTTTCTTTTTTTTAAAGAGTACTTATTATTGCTTCTTAAAGGGATAGTAATGTTTCACAAAACAGCAGTTCCAATTAATCTTCATAGTATTTGGGCCACTGAGAGTGTTATTTCAGCACTGTCAGAGTTGTAGTTCAAGAGTAATTGAATTATAAAGTTTCCCCCTCCCACCCCTTTTACCTAGTGTAAGCCACCTCCCCCCAGATGAGGAATCTGGTCCACAGACAAGACAGCTCACAGCAATGCACAATCTTCTTACTGTGAGAACAGTGAAAGCACTGCCCCCCATTGACAGGTTTTTCCCTTATGTTAACTGAAGATTGTCCCTCTCTCTGCAATCAACTTGGACACCACCCTGCTACTTTGAGCTGAGCAGTGTTACATCAGTAAAAGGGGCGGGAGGGGGATACTTTAACATTCAATTACTCTTGAACTACAACTCTGACAGTACTGAAATAACACTCTCCAAGGCCCAAATACTATGAAGATATGAAGATTAATTGGAGCTGCTTTTATTATGAAACATTACTATCTCTTTAAACCCAAAGACAGAGAACACAATGGACACTGGAGCTCAATGTTATACACGTAAGCATAAGGCAAGTGACTATGGCAACATCACAAATATAAATACAAAATATGTAGACTAAATAGGGCAAAAATAATATTTTTTTGCGCATATGAAAATTGAAGAAAAGAAATAGAAGAAAAAAGTAATACAGGAATAACCAGAAAGAAGAATAAGATGCTCCACCTGGATAAACAATAGAAAAAAGAAAAACGTGTTATATTTGCTGAAAAACCATCATCTTGAGAAGTCTAATACACCCTATCCATAATACAAATATATAAGACCATTTTGAAAGGTCATGAATAATTTTGTCAAGTAGTGGAAGATATTTTTCCCAGAAATGTGATTGAGATGGGCAGTCAAATGAATCCCAAAGTATTTAATCTTAGTAATGTTGTTATGTTGAGCTTAAAGCTCAAGACCTTGATAAAAGGCTTCAATTCTTGCAGTATAGCAGGGAGAACAATGACTGGCTACGAAATATGATCATCAGGGAATAAAGCAAATTTTTGCTCTATCAAACAGGTACAAATGCCTTACATTTTAGCATTTCCACTGATTTTGCTAGCCAGACACTCCATTAATAAGATGAAGAGCAAGGGAGAGAGAAGGCACCTCTGTCTAGTTCTGTTATGAAGTGGTAAGGATGCTGACAAAACCTCCATTCACCACCATTTAGATAGTGAGGCTTTTCAAAATGTGCAATACGTGTAAGAATATTATTGCTCTCACTGTCTGTGTCCTTTCTCCTCACACTTGAGTACTTGATACAGATCCTTCTAATATAACACTTCAAGCCCTCCCATATGGATATAACAGAGACATCAGTTACTTCACGAGGCCTATCACCAGCAGGTGATTTCAAGTGTAAAGCCCTATGTGCCCAGGGCAGCCGCTACCATTAAGGCAGCACAGGCAGCTGCCTTAGGGCGCCGCAACGGAAGGGCGCCGAAAAGGGAGAAGCTGAGATTTTTTTTTAAATATATCTACCGCGAGGGAGCGCTGATTTACACTATCAGGCGCTCCCTCGCGGCGTCTATGGGACACTCACAACGCAGAGGACCCAGGCTCTGTAGTAATACAGAGCGCTGGGAGATGACATCATCTCCCAGCGCTCTGCATTACTGAGAACATCGCTGTGAGCTTCAGCTCTGTGCCGAAGGAGGCACAGAGCTCTCTTATGGCTAGACCACCAGGGACTCAAGGTAGGGGATCAGGGGGCATTGTGGAGATGAAGGGGCATTATGGAAGGTGAAATGTGGAGATGAAGGGGCAATGTGGAGATGAAGGGGCATTATGGAAGGGGCATTGTGGAGATGATGGGGCATTATGGAAGGTGAAATGTGGAGATAAAGGGGCGATGTGGAAATGAAGGGGCATTATGGAAGGGGAAATGTGGAGCTGAAGGGGCAAAGTGGAGATGAAGGGGCATTATGGAAGGGCAATGTGGAGATGAAGGGGCATTATGGAAGGGGAAATGTGGAGATGAAGGAGCAATGTGGAGATGAAGGGGCATTGTGGAGATGAAGGGAGCATTGTGGAAGGGGCAATGTTGAGATGAAGGGAGGATTGTGGAAGGTGCAATGTGGAGATGAAGGGAGCATTGTGGAGGTGAATATGTGGGCGGGGGCAGGGGACTGTGGCAAGGTCGGGGGGGCAAGTGGATTGTGTCCGGGTCGGGGGGGGGCATCAAAATGCACCTTCGCCTGTGTATACAAAAATCCTTGCACCGGTCTGTATGTGCCCATTCTGCTGCAACTGTTGAGGGATATTTTTCCAAAATCTTGACAAAGATATTCATTAAGGCAGGTAAGAGGTCGCTGTGAAGTATAAACTGTAGCAGGATGCACCCCTGAATCTGCCCAGAACAGAACAGAAAATGTTTTAAAGTACAACTGAAAGAGATAGCTAGACAGAGTAGGGAAGATGTTATGTGGTTTGTGGGCAAGCTTCTCTAAAATATGAGACTGTATAGAGCACTTTCTCCTCTAACCCCAAAATCATTCTCATCACTTTCACCATAACACATTAATCGATCATGGACTTCCGCATACATATGAACTACCCACTGAATGCTGGAGGAGAACTGGGGCATGTATTAGAGACCGCTGTAGCATCAAGGGGGTTAAAAGCCCCATTTAAAACAGTGGACATTTTTATTTTTCCCCTATCATGAAGCTGGTTTGCTCAGTATAAGGTTTCCAAGTCTCCTTATGTATTTGCATCACTGTGACACTGCTTGAGAATAAATGTGTGTATTACAGAACTTAGGCACATTTAATAGAATTTTACTGGAATGATATATGTAGCTTCTGCCACAAGATGGCAATATTTAATAAGTTCTATGTAAGCAAAATACATGTAAGCAAAATACATGCGTAAAACGACATACCCAGAGCAAATATATTATTACCTGGGAACTTTAAAAACAAGCTGACCCTGAGGTCTTATATATTAACCCTTAACGTTCCCATAACATATATTATCTACAGTATGTCCCTGATTGCCTTAAGGTGCCAAGTTACACCAATGTAGAGACTTATGAGGCAAAATATATGATAGATAGCACTGGACTCTCTCACTGGGAATTTGGGCCTTCACCCTGAGACCCAGATATCTGGGTGAAAACCCCTGAGTCTTTGAGTCAAACCCTGAGAGTCCCAGTTTACTATTGAAATGACATCTCTTTCATGGCAACCATCAAAAGGGCAATATCAGAATGTTGCCTGCGTCAAAAGGGTGACATCTAGGGTGACCACATTTCCCTTCTGCCATTCCGGGACGTGGTCACCCTAGCCCCGTCATACCTTAAGTCCCTGGTGGTCTAGCGGCGTAGAATGTGCTCTGTGCCTCCTCCGGCACAGAGCTGAAGCTCCCGCGCGGTATGGCCAGTAATGCAGAGCGCTGGGAGTTATGTCATCTCCCAGCGCTCTGTATTACTAGAGCGCTTGCCTCCAGGTAAGCTGCATTGCTGCCCTGGATGTCAGCCTGCAAGCGGTGTGTCATATCATGGACGCCGCGAGCGGCGTCCATGATGTGACACACCGCTTGCAGGCTGACATCCAGGGCGGCTTGCCTTCATTCCGGGACACTTCATTGTCCCGGTTGAAGGGGACCCGGGACGCGGGACATAGCCCTGAAATAAGGGACAGTCCCGGACGTTCCGGGACCCGTGGTCACCCTACATCAGAATGTTCCCCCGCTGAAAGGTCACCCTGCCATGTAGGCGTTCGGCCATTTAGCCACTCTGTCAGCAGAAAAATAAGAGATGCAGCGGCATTTGACTGATTGAGCTTAGAGTAACCCCTTGAGTGCCAGATGGATGAACGCATTGCTCAACCCTCTGGGACTCCAAAAAAGAAAAGGTGCTGTGGCATTTGACTGATTGAGAAGGTCTGATTTGCAGACTATGTGGCAATCTATGCTACAGATAACACAGAGCATACAATTGAATTATAGCTACAATAATGATACCACAGTGCTTACAACTGAAATGTAAGTACAATAGTTATACCACAGATTGTAAATGTCAAGACAAGCACTAGGCTAGACAAAAAACAAGAGAAGATAAAATCCGATCTAAGTGTAGTAAGTTTATTCAATAAAACAGATTAAAGAAAAAAACACAATCTATGCATTCACATTTTGCCCTTCTTGGGCTTGATGCATGTAAGATGTCCCTTCCTCTGATAGCTATCGAGCTGTGTCCCTGGAACACCTTTCTTTATGTGTCTGCTATGTCTGTAGTGATATTCTCTGCAATGCTTGGAGTTGGTCCTGATTATACTAAGATTGACAAGGTGTGGATCTCAAACTGTAATATAACCTTAGCACTTAAAGGGATAGTAATGTCAGAAAAAAGTATTAACTATATGGTAGATACAACTAAAAGAGACTACTTGAAATTATTCGAATCTCTCATACCATTATGGTTTGAGAGATATAGGAAAATAAAGTTCGCTGCTCCCTCCCCTTTTTGCTTGAAGAGCGTAAAGCTGCCAGAAGCAGATTCTGGTTCCTGGATCAGACGGGGCTCTTCAGCAGCGCCGACATAACGATACCTAAAAATAAATACTTCATCGGAACTGTCTACAATGTGTGCCTGGTTTGCAAGCAAACGTTGTAGACCATTCCGATTAAGTATTTATCTTTAGATATCGTTATATTGGCGCTGCTGAAGAGACGCTTCTGGTCAAGAGACCAGAATCTGTTTGTGACAGCTTTACAGCTCGTCAAGCATAAAGAGGAGGGAGCGGAGAACTTTATTTTCCTATATCTATCAAACCATAACGGTTTGAGAGATAAGAATAATTGCAAATACTCTCTTTTAATTGGAACTACCATATAGTTGATACTTTTTTCTGACAGTACTATCCCTTTAAGTATTTTTAAGACAGAATCATTGAAATTATGGATTGGAATGTATTGCATTTTATCAGTCTATTATAATGTTTGATATTATTGCTAATTTGCATATATATGTAGCACATATTAGGGCTTATCTCTTCTTGCACCCCTGAGCTGGGTTTATCACATCTATATCACTCATTCCACTGGTTCCCCCCCCCCATGCCCCTGTGAGGTTTCCTCCCCTTCCCCATAGCTGGTCATGCCACTTGCTACCTTAGGCAATGGCCTGTAGCCACGAGGTAATGGACCTCTGCATAGGAGCATGGTTTTTTGTATATTTGCTCCCATTGGGACTGCATGTTTTCTGCGTGGCTCATCTGAATATTACATCTTATCCATTAGCAGTATTGGACACTTTGAGATCCACACCTTGTCATCCTCATTATCATCAGGACCAACTCCAAGGTTTGCAGAGAACATCACTATAGGCATACCGGACACACAAGGAGAGGTGTTCCAGGGACACAGCTCGATGGCTATCAGAGGAAGGGATCTCTTACATGTATCAAGACCAAGATGGGCAAAATGTGAATGCATAGATTGTGTTTTTTTTTTCTTTCATCTGTTTTATTGAATAAACTAGCAACACTTAGATCAGATTTTATATTCTCTTGTGTTTTGTCTAGCCTTGCGCTTGTCTCAACATTTAGAGTGCTTCCCCCATTGGGTGGACAAGGCCACCAAAAACATTTTAACCAACATCTTACACTCCCAGGAATTTTAATATCTGGACATCTGCTTTCTATTTCACAGTTCATTTTCGTTTTTCATTGATTTTCTTCCTATTTATGTCATCATCCTACAATCCTTCATCATTTTCTGCTTTCATTATGTTATCCAATTGACAGTGGTTACTCTCCTGTACACATATTTATTTTTATCGTGAGTTTCAGGTACTGTTCTAATTTTTAATCATATCAGCACTGAACTTTATATACATTTTAGGCTAATATATATGATTCACTCTTTGCTCTAGCTAGTTTACTATTTGTGTATAGTCATATCACAGATCTTACAATTGAAATATTAGACTTGTGCACAGCAAAAAAATTCCGTAAAATTCGATTTCGGACGATTTTTTTTTCCCATTCAGAGGATCCACATTTTGGAGCAGACCTGTTCGACTCCGAAGAAATTTGTCAATAGTCCGAATTATTTGGCCAAATTTAAAATACTTTATAATATACAATAAAAAATTAAAAATAAATAAAAATAAATGGAACCATTTCCAGGGTCTAAATGAAGACGGTGGAACAAAGTAAAGTGGAGATTTAGCCTTATGGTACTATGGATGAAGTAGCTGAAGTGTGGATTTAGCTAGCTAGCTACAAGCACTAATGAACAAAGAAATTAAATTCCAAGGAAGAAGGAAGACAGAGGATGACTGGTGCAGGGCAGACTCAAGATGACTGGAACAATGTGTCATGGTGTGACTAGGAAATTAACACACTGACAAGTACAGATGAACTTAATATAAAACTTTATTAAGTACAATAAAGACAGGTAATAAGGAAACAGGCTGGTGGCAACAAATGACACAACAGTAGTATAGTAGTGACACGAGGTGGCAGTAGATAGTGACACACCTTCACGAGACCAGGGAGGAACAGTGGACTCACTTTCCTCACCCTTCACCAGGCAGGTGAGCAGTAATGGAGTGGCCCTTGGACTACACAGGTAGATGCGAGGATAGTGCGGGTACACCACATACACGGAATGAATGGCACACCTTCACAAGACCAGGAAGGAACAGTGGACTCACTTTCTTCACCCTTCACTAGACAGATGAGCGATAATGGAAAGGCCCTGGGACTCACACAGGTAGATGGAATAACAGTGCAAGTACTCCACGCGTATGTCTGGATAGTACACCTTCACGAGACCAGGGAAAAACAGTGGACTCACTTTCCTCACCCTTCACAGGCAGGTGAACCGTAACGGAATGGCCCTTGGACTTACACGGTAGATGTGAGGGCAGTGCAGAGCACTCCCACACACACACAGTCGGCATGAAATGAAAGAGCGCACCAATACCCGGATAAGGTATACAATAGGCTGATAGCCAATACTGAGGCTCGGTAAGGCAGCATGCAAACCGGGATGGCCACAGGAGGTCAAACACACGGTATGACCGACAAGCACCGCTAACAGAAGCGAGCGCAGAGCCGAAGGCACAGGCAACACGGAAACCAAACCGAGGCACAGAATGGTAACAGAGCGCAACAACGGAGAGTAAACCAAGAGGCAGCCAACGGTCAGAACCGGATCGGGTATTCAGACGTCGCCAGTGGTCGTAGCCAGAACGGGTAGTCAGATGTAGCCAGGGGTCAGAACTGGAATGGGATAGTCAGACGTAGCCAGGAGTCAGAACTGGAACGGGTAGTCAGACGTAGCCAGGAAATGCACAGGAACAGTAATGGATCAACACAGCAATAAGCTCAGGTACACCACGAAAGGGCAAAGGTAATGATACAGGCTGATGTTTAAAAACCCTGACAGGTGGGTGGAGCGATGACCTCACCAACATGTTGACCTATAAGAATAGCGACTCAGCGAGAGTGACAGCCAGGAAGTAAATAATGTCGCACCCATGGCAATATTGCAAGAGGCAATCACAGGCACCGTGATACACCGTAGATGTAGCCAGCAGCAAACTGCAGAACACTGGTGCAGGACTCAATATATAGATACTGCAGACTTTTTTAGAAGAGACTACAAAACTGAGGATGACTGGTGCAAGGAGGACTCAGGATGACAGGAACACTGTAGATGTAGCCGGCAGCAAACTGCAGAACAGTGGTGCAGGACTCAATATATAGATACTGCAGACTTTTTTAGAAGAGACTACAAAACTGAGGATGACTGGTGCAGGGCGACTCTGGATGACAACACTGTAGATGTAGCAGCATCAAACTGCACAACACTGGTGCAGGACTCAGATACCACAGACTTTTTTAGAAGAGATGAAAAACAATAGAGCAAGACTGAACAACCTGTATAGTGGGACAACAACGTAGACTTTAATTCCCCCGTGTCCCACCAAGTCAGGGGGGTCTCCTCTGCCCAACCTACCACAGTTCTAGAGCTGGGTAAGCTGGAGCGCTCAGCATATTATGGTACTACAGATGATTGTAGATGAAGTCCTTTTTTTCTAATCTGCATTTTTTTCTAATCTGCATCAAACCTGAGAGCCGGGTAACCCAGCTTTGGCAGGTTGACTTTTAAAAATGTAATTTGCTCCATGAGCTGTGGGACTAATTGAGAGCGATGAGGGCTAAGTATATTTCCTGTTACGGAAAATACCTGCTCACTCTGGACAATAGTTGGGGGGCAAGAAAGAAACTCCTGGGCTACCAGGGACAAAGTAGGCCACACAGCCCTCTTGTTATCCCAGAAACTCAAATCTGTACTTGGGGGCAAAGAAGGTTCCTCAAGTTAACCCTGAAACTCAAACTCAGCAGTTTTTCTATTTATGGGGAGCTCTTTATTTTGTCCGAAGCATAATCTGTCCATTGCCTCAGCATAAAAAGCAGCAGCTGCTCCACTGGAACAAAATGAAGTGCTACTGGTGCTGCTACTGATAGGTCCCGGAAGACCACCACACTCCTCCAGCTCATCTGCAGAATCTTCTACCTCCCTCCTGTGATTGCATCCTGTTTTTCCTTTACCTCTCACGCACCCTCGCTATCAATTGTTCCCTCCAGGCAGTGAGGGAATTGGAACTAAGTGCCATCTAGGCTTTGATTTGAGGATCTCAAATTGTGGCAAGCATTAACTCAGGACAATTGTCCATGCTCCGAGTCAGTTCCTTTTTCAGCCTCGTTAGAAGGGTAGCAACATCGGGAATTATATTACCATCAGCACCAGGCAAGAGTTCCCTATGGGAGAGGTGTGTGAAGAGGGGAATGACTTCGGCCAGGCATGCTTTCTTTTTGCTTAAAATTTCCGTCAAAGCATGGAAAAGCATGAGTACTGTCACTACCTGTTCTATCAGGGCCAAGTCAGCCCTGCCTAGTGTTCTGTTACTGACAATGAAATGGTGACATGACGTGTGAATTGACTTTTTCTGTTACAGGATACACACTAGCATATCTAAGGTGGAGTTCCACCTGGTACCAACATCTTGTGTTAGGTGGTGCTCTGGGAGGTCTGCCTTTTTATGTTCCTCCCTGAGGAGCTGGCTATCTTTGACTCTCCGATGGAAGTGGCCAGCAGTTTGTCGTAACAACTCCAGATGGAGGCAATGTGGAGATGGGGCAATGTGGAGATTGGGGGCAATATGGAGATGTTGGGCAAAGTGAAGATGGGGGGCAACGTGGAGGCAATGTGGAGATGGGGGGTAATGTGAAGATTGGGGGCAATGTGCAGGCAGGGGGCAATGTGGAGCCAATGTGGAGATTGGGGCCAATGTGGAGGTGGCCAGTGGAGATGGCCAATGGAGGGCCAATGTGGTTGGGGGAGGCAATGTCGTTGGGGGGTGGCCCATGGCAATTCTTGCACCAGAGCCCGGTGGCCTCTGCCTTTAATGATGGTGGTATACATATGCGATTGTGCTTTAAAGTGATCATGTGAAAATATTTATACCCAGAAGTACAGCTGTACAATTGATATGCCAATGTAGAAGTACAGAAAGAAAATGAATTGCATTAATGTATTCATGCAGAAAATAAACTGCACTTACAGATTCATGGATTACCCATAGGGCCTTCCAATCTTAAGTTGTTTATTGAATAGGCTGAAAAGATGGCATTCTGTAGCTAACCAACTGCACTATATGGGACTGTAACGGAAGGTGGTATGAGGACCGGGTCGCCTTCCGTCTTAGTCCCTGGGTCTCTCCTCCCCGACGCCGGACTGGCGCCGTCGAGTGCACCGGTCGAGCAAATCAGCGTTCCGGAGGTCAACTCAAAGCGGTGTCGAACCTCGGGAAGACCAATTCTGCCTCGAAGGATGCGGCTACCGGAGGGGTCACGGCACTCGAACACCCTCGAACAAGCACAGGAGCGAATCAGGCAAAATGCAGCAGGAACCAAAGTGGCTATATCCCCAGCCGTTCGAGCACTCCGGTGCTCGACTCGAAGGTTGAAGCTTATACAGGAAACCAAAGGGCAGAGTCCACGTGGCCGCCTGACAGGATACAAAGGTCGGTAGCGGGATCCTGGCAGCAGACGGACGAACGTACAGGAACCTGGTTCGAATGGGCGGCAGAGTGGCCACTTTAACCATGGCAACAAACAGACTCCAGGACTCTGGTTCACTCCAAATGTAACACACTTTATTGAACAAGACTCCCAACTTTTATACAGTTTACAACATGGTACCACAATAGGAAGGGGAAGGGCCGGGAATACTAATGCAGGCTTGGCCCAGGGACCAATCATACACAATGGGCATATTACACAGGGCACAACAGACCAATGGTGACGGTGAACAATGGACCAATGGCAGAGGGAACAAAGGGACCAATGGTAGCCAAGGGAAACGAGCCAATGGGAGATGGGCTACTGAACACAATATTGACAATGGTAGGATTAACATGATTAATCAACGTCTGGACAAAGACAATGGGTTGACCAGAGGGAATACACATCTGAGAACTGGGCCAGGGGTTGAAGCACGTACACACTAGTTTGAATATGCGGCTTCAACCCTGGCCAATCAGTGTGCGCAGTGAGTCGTACGTCGGCCAATCCGGCGTCGACTCACTGCCTCCGGTTTCCCGCGTTCGAGACGGCATTGATACCTCGAACAAAGGAACCGGGGAACCACTGGCTTCGGTGTCCGTGTATCCCTCGTACATTATACCATACAATACATTAAACTTTCGACATTCTACAATATACAAAACGTACAACATTCGACATAAATCCTTTTAACGTAATGATAGGGAAACCCCTATCACAGTTCAAATAAGGCCACAGGGCCATAGTCTTTGACAAAACTGTTCGCGGTCCAGACAAGGGCCCAAGTAACGGATAGCATCCGTTACACTTCTCCCCCTTTTGGTACCAAGCCAGCGGGTGTGGTAGTAAACGCTGGCTTGGAACTTTAGGAGGGCATGGAGGTGGTGAGCCACTTGTCTGGACAGTGCACTGGTCCGAAGGCCTTGGTCCTAGGCCAGTTTCCACTGAGGGGCCCCTTGTCCTGGGCCAGAGGTTGAAGTAGTCTTTTTGTCCTGGGCCAGGAGAAAACATGAGCCCCTTGTCCGGGCCTGGTAGTTGGGAACAAGGCCCTTGTCCTGGGCCAGTGAAGAAAATGCAAGCCCCTTTGTCCTTAATCCTGGGCCAGAGGTTGAAGCAGTCTTTTTGTCCTGGGCCCGGAGAAAACATGAGCCCCTTGTCCGGGCCAGGGGAACAACGCACAGTTCTTTTGTCCTTACTTCTGGGCCAGGGAAATTGGTGCTTGGTTGCCCTGACCAACATCAAATTAGGTGGCCTCTCCTGGGCCCTTCTCCAGGCAGTGCTGAGGTCAAATCCTTCTGGGTCTGGGGCCAGTGGCTCAGGGTCCAGAGCCAGTCCATATGGTGGATCTCCTTGGGGCAATTGTGTCTCTGGCTTTTGTGCATCAGAGTGTGGGGAGAGAGGCACATCTCCCCCTTTTAGTTGGGCCACTGCCCCAGACGAACAGGAGAGGATGTTTGTCCCACTCTCCTGGGCCAAATCAGGTATGGGCCTGGTGGAGACTACATTCCCACTCACCAAGCTGGGGTCAACAGGGGACAGGGCAACACAAATGTCCTTGGTGAGGATCGTGGTCCCACTCACCAAGGTGGGGATCTCCAGTGCAGGGGTAATAACAGGCTCCTTAATGATGACCGTGGCCCCACTCACTAGGCCAGGGGTCTCAGGGAAAGGCGGGACAAACGCTGGGCTGGGGATGAGGACTGCTGTCCCACTCATCCCAGCCAGGACTGCACATGACCTGGTGCGCTTGCTCCCATGCACCAAGCCAGGAGTTACAGGGGGACTGATGGGGCACTCTTCCCCACCCATCAGGTCACACAGCCCATCCATAGGAGGTCCAGCAGCACTACTCTCTTCCAGTCCGCTGGGGTCCTCCTCTGGTAGGCCATCACACACAGGTCTTTCTTTTGCCTTGAGGGAGACCGCAGTCCCATTCCTCAAGGCGGCATTACTTGTAAGCCTGGGGAGCACGCACGGCTCCGCTCCCAGGGCATCTTCCACCCCCACCAGGGGCAACATCTTGGGGCTGCTGCTGGGTTCTCTCACACCCATTACAGCAGGGGTCTCAGGGGAACTGATGGGCTTGCTCCCACCCATCAGTTCACAGTCCATATCTTTAGGAGGGCCAGCGGCACTGCTTTCTCCCAGCCCACTGGGGTCCTCCTCCTGTAGGCCATTACACCCAGGCCTTTCCTCTGCCTTGAGGGAGACCGCAGTCCCATCCCTCAAAGCGGCATTACTGGTAATCCTGGGGAGAACGCACGGCTCCGCTCCCAGGGCATCTTCTAACCCCACAGGGGGCAACATTTTGGGGCTGCTGCTGGGCTCTCTCACACCCACTACAGCAGGGGGCTCAAGGGGACTGATGGGCTCGCTCCCACCCATCAGTTGGGGCACACAATTGCTGCTGGTGGGGACCTGCGTCTCGTCCACCGCAGCTGGGAAAACAGGGAAAGGGGCAACTGGCCTCTCAGGGGAGACTTCCGTCCCATCCCCTGATGCCGAGGCATCTTCTTCACTGAGGGGGAACGTATTCCCACCCCCCAGCTCAGGGAAAACATAGTCCAGGGAAAAAAGGGTATCAGGAAGGGCAACCGGGGCACTGGTGAGGCACGCATCCCCACTCACCAGTGTGGAGTGAACAGGGGCAGCTCCATCCAAGTCCTCAGCTTCACTGAGGTCCTCCTCAGATGAGTGGCCCCCCCAATATTCTTCCTCTCTTCCTGTACAAAGTTCCCGCATGTACCGGTCATGCACAATATCCATCAGTCTATTAATCCTGGCAACCGATGGCTTGTATCCAAGGAGTGGCATGAGATTCACCATCCTCCAGTACACCGGGTCCTCACTTGGTCCGATTCCAATAATGGTCCACTTTTCCTTCACTAAAAAGTCAATGTACTCCCAGTCGGGCTCTACAGCTCCGAGGCGCTTGTGGAAGTCACTGAGACCCCATGCGGGTCCAACTGATTCGATCAGATCCAAAAAGTCCAGAAAACCCCATTCGGGCAATACTGCTCCGCCAGATCCGCATGCCGCCATTCCTCATTCGATACACTCGATGAAAGAAGGAGAAATCCCACCGCTATGCCACCAATGTAACGGAAGGTGGTATGAGGACCGGGTCGCCTTCCGTCTTAGTCCCCGGGTCTCTCCTCCTCGACGCTGGACTGGCGCCGTCGAGTGCACCGGTCGAGCAAATCAGCGTTCCGGAGGTCGACTCAAAGCGGCTTCGAACCTCGGGAAGACCGATTCTGCCTCGAAGGATGCGGCTACCGGAGGGGTGACAGCACTCGAACACCGTCGAACAAGCACAGGAGCGAATCAGGCAAAATGCAGCAGGAACCAAAGTGGCTATATCCCCAGCCGTTCGAGCACTCCGGTGCTCGACTCGAAGGTTGAAGCTTATACAGGAAACCAAAGGGCAGAGTCCACGTGGCCGCCTGACAGGATACAAAGGTCGGTAGCGGGATCCTGGCAGCAGACGGATGAACGTACAGGAACCTGGTTTGAATGGGCGGCAGAGTGGCCACTTTTACCATGGGAACAAACAAACTCCAGGACTCTGGTTCACTCCAAATGTAACACACTTTATTGAACAAGACTCCCAACTTTTATACAGTTTACAACATGGTACCACAATAGGAAGGGGAAGGGCCAGACATTCTAATGCAGGCTTGGCCCAGGGACCAATCATACACAATGGGCATATTACACAGGGCACAACAGACCAATGGTGATGGTGAACAATGGACCAATGGCAGAGGGAACAAAGGGACCAATGGTAGCCAAGGGAAACGAGCCAATGGGAGATGGGCTACTGAACACAATATTGACAATGGTAGGATTAACATGATTAATCAACGTCTGGACAAAGACAATGGGTTGATCAGAGGGAATACACATCTGAGAACTGGGGCAAGGGGTTGAAGCACGTACACACTAGTTTGAATATGCGGCTTCAACCCTGGCCAATCAGTGTGCGCAGTGAGTCGTACGTCGGCCAATCCGGCGTTGACTCACTGCCTCCGGTTTCCCGCGTTCGAGACGGCATTGATACCTCGAACAAAGGAATCAGGGAACCACCGGCTTTGGTGTCCGTGTATCCCTCATACATTATACCATACAATACATTAAACTTTCGACATTCTACAATATACAAAACGTACAACATTCGACATAAATCCTTTTAACGTAATGATAGGGAAACCCCTATCACAGTTCAAATAAGGCCACAGGGCCATAGTCTTTGACAAAACTGTTTGCGGTCCAGACAAGGGCCCAAGTAACGGATAGCATCCATTCCAGGGACAAATACAATTTTTTAAAATTCCAGTTGATTTAAATGAGGCTTTTAACCACTTGATTGTACTGGAGACCTCGCTAGCATTCACGTGGTTAAAAGCCCCATTTAAATGAATTGGCATTTTTATTTCTCACCTATGGCACAATTATTCATAAATACACAAAGGGTGTTTATACAAGCCCATGTGGGTTATTTCTGCCGTACTAATCGGTTAAGGGGAATCTGTCATTGTTTGTAAATTCATTTTTATGGTATCATTCCTCAAGGGGGAGCGGCACAAAATCCAACATAAGTATAACGGAGTCTAATGATAAATAGCTCTGTTTTTTCAAAATAGTGACCCGTTACAACTATTTACTTCACTCTATTGGAAAAGGGGGAGCGGTCTTAGTTTAGCACTTAAAGAAAGAACATTTATCATTAACATTACAAATAGCATTTAGTGTTCCTCAATAGGGCCAGAGGTATTTTTTTCCCTGGCATACTGAATTATTGTAGAAAATAAATATTCCCTCACCCAAAAAAATCTATAAAAGATTGTTGTCCAACTGATGACTGTGCATGAGAAGCAAAAATAAAGGAAAAAAGAAGAAAGAATATATTTCTACATCCGATCTACAAGATCCTGATTAAATTCAAATAAATTAAATAATAAACAAATAATAATTGTTTACTCCACAGATCAAACAAACATGTAGGCCAAATCTCTTAAACCAAAATCCCCACACGTTCCTTCACCAGTAGCACCGAACCTAAACAGCAGAACCCAAAGGGTCAAAACCCAAGGATACTGGGACACCGCCAAAACAAGGTCTGAAATTGCACTCATAATATAGTGAAACCCCAAATATATGCGATTTCGGAAGTTCCTTTGGGGGTGTCCCAGTACTCTTGGGTTGCGACCCTTTGGATTTTGCTGTTTAGGTTTGCAGCGGTGCGGCTCTACAGGGTAAGGAACGTGTGGGGATTGTGGTTTAAGAGATTTGGCCTACATATAATATGTTTGTTTGATCTGTGAGTAACCAATTATTTATTTGGGGCATTTGATCCTTCTATAACTTAGGTGTCATTATAGTAACTACGATATTATTTGTTTATTATTTAAATTATATGAATTTAATCAGGATCTTGTAGATTGGATGTAGAAATATATTCTTCATTTTTTTTCACCTCATCGGTTGGACAACAATACTTTATATATTTTTGGGGGAGCGGGAATATTTATTTTGTATTATTTTTTGTAGCAATTCTGTTGCTGCCCTTTTTATTTAATAACTTATTTAGATTTTTTTGGTGATATTTTGCACTCATAGGCCTGGATTCTATTGCACCTGTTTTATCAAATATTTCCCTGTTGAAGTCTATGGGGAAACCTGGAGATAAAAGCAGTGATAAAATTAGCACCTGCAATAGATTTCAGCCCATCGTGTGGCACATTAAGTATATATTTGCAATTATACTGAATTATTGCTCTATTAAATGAAGTGACTAAAGTCCTATCATACTTATAAGTGAAGATTGCCAAATGTCTTTGAAAGACTGGACCCTGGTGATAACACGTTTTATAGCTATATTCAGATGAGTACTTTTGATTTTTTATTTGGACTAAGTTTAGATTCAAGAGATCCACTCTCTCCTTCAGGCCAAGCAATACTACTAGTCCAAATAAAAAAAGGATTTACTAACCTGATCATATCTTTACATTACTACAACTGGGCTGATATTGCTACTACAAATTAATTTCCACCTTTCTTTCATATTGATGGCAAAATTTATTTTGTTATGTTTTCTTATGTTTAAAGAGTTGTTTCAAATAATGTTTATTGCGCAGAACAGGAAACTATTGTGTGGAAGCCATATGCAATTTTCAAATATTTAATATTTTCAGATCCTACCCTTCCCCTCTTTGTCTGTTGTCTGATCTTTCTCTTCTCTGGTCTAATCCTCCCCTCTTTTCCCCTTCCCTGATCTCAGTTTTCCCTGGCCTCGCTTCTTTTGCTTCCTCTTCCCTGATCCTATTCTTCCCATCTCCACCCTTTTCCTGATCTCACCCATTTCCTGTTTGCTCCTTCCCTGGTTGTAACATTCTGTAACGGTTTTTTAGGACACTCAGACCAGTATGTGAAATAAAACACAATTTTATTAGAAAAATAATGCAAACGATCGCCCTCTAGTGGCGGTTGAACAGACACACAGTGAAGGCTGATATGTTACAAGAGTAATGCACAATATAGTTGACATGCACAATTACTTATGCAGAAAATGGTGATCTCTACCACGGAGGGTTAAGAACTAAACACAGTCAGTCTCAGATGTGGTGGTTTGGAACGCCCTGGGTGTTACAAAGAGGTGCTGATAGAGACAGTCCACAATGTACTGAAATCGTAGATGCCTAGCCAAAGTGACCGAGTAGTAAACAGAACAGAGATCCAAATAGCCCCCGCGGGCGTACCGACTGGAAAACTGCTTCTGTGAGTGCAAGTGTAAGTAGCCCCCACGGGCGTAATGGAAACCGGCCTGCAATGCAAGAGCTTGACTAAGCCTCTTCAGACTTAACCGGATACCAGTAGCGGTAGTGCTAGAGCCAATAGCCCCCACGGGCGTGTGCAACGGAATCTGCCAGAGCTGAAGCCTTCCCTTAAACGCCACTCTGCTTAAACGATATCGCCCAGTAATAACGAGGAGAGAGAGCCTATGGCGCCCAACCGGCCCACAATAAGTGACTACTCTGCAATGGGATGGATAGAGTCGCCGTCGGTAAGCGGCCAACTCAGCAGATGTAGCACCAAGGAGGAGGCTCTGTTCTGGGAATCGAGATAGCAAGAGCAAGGCAGCACTGCTAGGGTTAATATGCACGTTTACACGAAGCTCTGCACACAGCGAGGCTCTGCAAGTATAGTGAGGCACACTGAGGCACGCACAGCTCTGCAAGTATAGCGGTACACTGCACTTATAACTGGCAACACCAGGCAAGGTGGTCACACGGTGGCTGGCAGCAGTGGTTGAGAATGTCGCGGCGGCGACAACGGGAACAGAGGTCACTGGAACAGGCTGGAAGTCGATCTTCGGAGCAGAAAGTCAGCTGGGCCGGGTCGGAGCACACAGGAGGTAGTCATACAAGCCGGGTCATACACGAACAGGAACGTCAGCCAAGCCGGGTCACGATACAGAGGTGGTTAGCCGTCAAGCCGGGTCATACACAAACAGGAACACTCAAGAGTAGTCAGGACAAGCCAAGTTGGTACACAGGAATCCGGAACACTGGAACACAGCAACAGCACTAATGGCTCAGAAACACCACGAAAGGGCATCTGACAGATGTCTGGGCCAGGCATAAGAAGGTCACCAGGGGCGGGCCAAACTGGCTCAGCAAATCAGAGCGAACCACAAGAAAGAGTGACAAGAATCACAGGCACTGTGATAGTACCCCCCTATCAAAGACCCCCTCTCCCTGCCGGAGGTCTGGGTTTCAAAGGATATTTAGAGTGAAAGTTGCGCACAAGTCTAGGCGCATGGAGGTCCCCTTGATTAACCCAAGAACGTTCCTCAGGGTCATAGCCCTTCCAGTGGACCAAATATTGCAACTTTCCTCTAAATCTCCTAGAGTCAATAATACTCTGGACCTCATACTCCTCTTGGCCCTAGACGTCCACCGGCCCAGGAATCACTGGCGTAGTAGTATAACGATTACACACCAAAGGTTTCAGAAGAGACACATGGAACACATTATGAATATGCATTGAGGGCGGAAGTTCCAGTGCATAAGAAACCGGATTAATCTTGCGGATAATCTTAAAGGGACCAATGAACCGGGGAGCCAGTTTATTGGAGGGTACTTGCAAATTGAGGTTTCTGGACGATAGCCATAACCTGTCCCCTACTTGAAATGAGACCGCTGGGAGTCGTCTGCGATTAGCGTGCCGCTGATGACGCTTAAATGACTGACTGAGGGACCTCGATTACCATGTCTGCCCAAGCGAATACCACCTGGATGGTGGGTTTAGTAGTGCTAGAATCTAGGGACTGTTCTACACCACCTAGGGCCTGTCCCCCAAGGTACCCTAGGTGCGTTTGTTTCCCGGCCGTACTGGACAAGTGCATAGTAGGTGCCCTGGTTTGCCACAATATAGGCACAAGCCTTGTCTCCTACGATACAATCTCTCCTCCTTAGTGAGCTTAGTGAACCCTAATTGCATAGCTTCAGTATTATCGGCTGGTCGTTCAGGAGGAACGGGTGGTGTGGGTGGGTTAAAGAGACTGCCCTGGCCATAGTTTTTTGATTTAGCCCTTTTAGCCAACCGTCTCTCATGGATGCGGGAGTCTATTAGCATAACATAGTCGATGTATTCATCCAGATCACTGGGTACATCACGAGCGGCTATCTCATCCTTAATTTGTTCTGAGAGCCCCTGGGCAAAGGCGGCAACTAAGGCCTCATTGTTCCAGCCCATCTCTGCTGCCAGGGTCCGAAACTCGATAGCATAGTCGCCCAATGTGCGTTCGCCCTGCTGAATTTCCATCAGCCTTTTGGCAGCAGAAGCAGCCCTGCCAGGGACCTCAAACACTCGTCGGAACTTTATCACGAATTCCCTAAAGTTCAGAGTGCAGGGTCTGGCATTTTCCCACAACGGATTTGCCCATGCCAAAGCTTTGCCCGTCAACAGAGATATCATAAAACCGACCTTACTACGGTCGTTAGGAAATGCCTGGGGTGCCAATTCCAAAAATAACTCCAACTGATTAATGAATCCCCTGCATAGGGAGGGTTTGCCATCATATCTTAACGGTAACGGCGCCGCTGCCATTAAACCTCTAGAATTAGCTGAGGGGACTGCAGGCGGATTCTCCGGTGTCAGAACTGGGGGGACCACCGGATTAGAACTAGGCTTGTCCTAATATACTGCACGCTCGAGTAACGTCTGTAGAGCCAGTGCCAATTGGTCCAGGCGCTGCTCATGGACATCCATTCTCCAGTGGATGTTCTGTGTATTACTTTCACTTTTACCGTCTGAGGTCATGGCCCTTTCGTACTGTAACGTTTTTTTAGGACACTCAGACCAGTATGTGAAATAAAACACAATTTTATTAGAAAAATAATGCAAACGATCGCCCTCTAGTGGCAGTTGAACAGACACACAGTGAAGGCTGATATGTTACAAGAGTAATGCACAATATAGTTGACATGCACAATTACTTATGCAGATAATGGTGATCTCTACCACAAAGGGTTAAGAACTAAACACAGTCAGTCTCAGATGTGGTGGTTTGGCACGCCCTGGGTGTTACAAAGAGGTGCTGATAGAGACAGTCCACAATGTACTGAAATCGTAGATGCCTAGCCAAAGTGACCGAGTAGTAAACAGAACAGAGATCCAAATAGCCCCCGCGGGCGTACCGACTGGAAAACTGCTTCTGCGAGTGCAAGTGTAAGTAGCCCCCACGAGCGTAACGGAAACCGGCCTGCAATGCAATGGCTTGACTAAGCCTCTTCAGACTTAACCGGATACCAGTAGCGGTAGTGCTAGAGCCAATAGCCCCCACGGGCATGTGCAACGGAATCTGCCAGAGCTGAAGCTTTCCCTTAAACGCCACTCTGCTTAAACGATATCGCCCAGTAATAATGAGGAGAGAGAGCCTATGGCGCCCAACCAGCCCACAATAAGTGACTACTCTGCAACGGGATGGATAGAGTCGCCGTCGGTAAGCGGCCAACTCAGCAGATGTAGCACCAAGGAGGAGGCTCTATTCTGGGAATCGAGATAGCAAGAGCAAGGCAGCACTGCTAGGGTTAATATGCACGTTTACATGAAGCTCTGCACACAGCGAGGCTCTGCAAGTATAGTGAGGCACACTGAGGCACGCACAGCTCTGCAAGTATAGCGGTACACTGCACTTATAACTGGCAACACCAGGCAAGGTGGTCACACGGTGGCTGGCAGCAGTGGTTGAGAATGTCGCGGCGGCGACAACGGGAACGGAGGTCACTGGAACAGGCTGGAAGTCGATCTTCGGAGCAGGAAGTCAGCCGGGCCGGGTTGGAGCACGCAGGAGGTAGTCATACAAGCCGGGTCATACACGAACAGGAACGTCAGCCAAGCCGGGTCACGATACAGAGGTGGTTCGCCGTCAAGCCGGGTCATGCACAAACAGGAACACTCGAGAGTAGTCAGGACAAGCCAAGTTGGTACACAGGAATCCGGAACACTGGAACATAGCAACAGCACTAATGGCTCAGAAACACCACGAAAGGGCATCTGACAGATGTCTGGGCCAGGCATAAGAAGGTCACCAGGGGCAGGCCAAACTGGCTCAGCAAATCAGAGCGAACCATAAGAAAGAGTGACAAGAATCACAGGCACTGTGATACATTCCCCCACTATTCCTTTTTTGATCTTTCCCTTCCCTGTTTGCCTCTCTTCTGCTTTCCTTGTGTCACTCTTCCCTGGCCTTAATCGTCCTCTCTGCACCCCTTCGCTGGTCTCACTGTTCCACTCTCCACCCCTTCCTTGATCTCAGCCTTCTAATAATTCTCATATCCCTGGTTTTACCCTTTCCATCTTATCACTTACCCTGGTCTCTCTCTTTCCTGATTTTAATATTCCCCTCTCTGCCCCTTTCTTGATTTCGCTCTTCCACTTCCTTGGTCTTATACTTCCACATTCTTCCCCTTCCCTGATATTATCCTTCACCTCTTTTCCACTTCCCTGGTATTAATCATTCATTGGCACACTGTTCTCGTCTCCTTTCCTTCCCTTTTCTCACCTTTCCCCTCTCTGCCCCTTCCTGGTCTCAAACTTCCCTTCTGTGTTCCTTCTCTGGTCTCACCATCGGTTGCTCTCACTTTTCTCCTTTCTGCCTGTTCCCTGGTCTCAACTTTCCCTCTCTGACCCTTCAGTAGCTCTTGTGCCTTTGTTTAAGACATAGTATCTTAAATGAGTCCTGGATGACATGTTCATGGAGGTGGTGTGACAGTTGCACACCTTCCTGATCCTTAAATAGGACCAGCTTTTAGTGTAATTAAATGTTTAAATTTAAATAGCATAACTTCTGGTTTCTGTTTTGTACACAGGTTAAAAGATTTTTTATTTAGTGCTTGGGGAATCTAATCACAGCAGAGCATTGTTCTTATTAGGCTGCTGAAAACTGGCCTTACTTGCAGGTTGGCTTACTCCTAGTATGTCTCACAGCAGCTGGTATTGGAATACAGGTAGCTATTCTGAATCATGCAGAGGCAACTGGTCAGAATTCAGATACAGTCTAAACTCTACAGGAGACTTGCTAATCAGGCTAAGGCTGAAACTATGGGTCAGGTTTATATAGGAGATCCAAGTCAATCAAGATATCTGAAACTGCACAAGAGAGTAAAAGTATACATGCATATAGATGAACGGATGGACAGGGGGTGGTAGAAGCGGTTCTTAAAAACCAGCTAAAAGGGATAGTAATACTTCAGTATTACAAATCCCTATATTAAAGCCCTTGTAAAAAGAAACGTTTTGCCCCCAGTGTCATCTCTCAAACCTTTATGGTTTGAGAGATGAACACTTCTAAAGTTGCCCTCTCCCTCCCCCTTCCCCGTAGTCAGCATTTTAGCTGACTGCAGGGAAGAGAGTCGTACGACTTTCAGGCGGCTCTCCAACAGAGCCTGATCGCGTTAACTAAAAAAAAACCTTTCACTGAAATGGTCTTCTACATGTGCTTGGCTTGCAAGCACACGTAGAAGACCGTTTTAGTGAAAGTTTTTTTTTTAGTTAACGAGATCGCGGCTCTGCTGCAGAGCCGCCTGATGATCTCTGACCGGATTTCTCTGAGTCAGCTAAAATGCTGACTACGGGGAAGGGGGAGGGCAACTTTAGAAGCGTTCATCTCTCAAACCATAAAGGTAGTATTACTATCCCTTTAAAGGGATAGTAATGTCTCATAATAAAAGCAGCTCTAATTAATCATGATAGTATTTGGACTTTGGAGAGTGTTATTTCAATTCTGGCAGAGTTGTAGTTCCAGAGTAATTCAATGACAAAGTGTCCCCCTCCCTCCCCTTTTACTGATGTCACACTGTTCAGAAAGAGCAGAAGGGAGGTGCCCAGGTAGATTGCAGAGAGGGACAATCTTTAATTAAGATAAGGGAAAACCTGAAAAGCTTTTCAAGGGGGGCATGGCCTTCATTGTTTTCATAGGAATAAGAGTGTCCCCTTCTGTTATCTGTCTGGTCTATAGACTGCATTCTACATCTGAGAAGAGATTGTTTACACTAGGTAAAAGGGGTGGGAGGGGGAAACTTTGCTTGTGAATATCTCTTAAACCATAAAGGTTTGAGAGATAAGACTTATATCGTTCTTCATGTTTTTTAATGCCTACAAAATAAAATAAAGTGAAAACGAAGTATTACTATCCCTTTAAGGAGGGAGGAATGATAGCCCTGGGAAATTTTCATAGTATAAGGTAAATCAAGGAGATAAGACATGGTTAATTTGATGCAGTGTACAAAAGGGGATGATAAAATGAGGCCGAAATTTAGGGGAGAGCTACCAAAAAGATCCATATATTATCTCCAGGACAAAGGGAAGAAACAGAATAGAGCCTCTTGTCAGCAGTGGCGTAACAATAGGGGTCGCACCTGCGACCGGGCCCGTCACTCTCAGGGGCCCGGCCTCCCCCTGCGACCCCCTCGCCACCCGCCCGCAGCACAGCTGATGTCCCGGCGGCCAGCGCTCGAGTAATGCAGAGCGCTGGGAGATGGCATAATCTCCCAGCACTCTGCATTACTAAGGACCGCGCGGGAGCATGTCACACACAACGCTAGACCACCAGGAGGTAGGAGGACGGGGGTCAGTAGGGGCAATGTGGCGATAGGGGCATTGTGGAGATTAGGGGGAAATGTGGAGAATGAGGGGCATTGTGGAGATTGGGGGGAAATGTGGAGCATGAGGGGCATTGTGATGGGGGCATTGTGGAGATTGGGGGGAAATGTGGAGAATAAGGGGCATTGTGATGGGGGCATTGTGGAAGGGGCAATGTGGAGGTGGCCAATGTGGTTGAGGGGGGCCAATGTGGTCAGAGGGGGGCCCGTGGCAATTCTTGCACCAGGGCCCCGTGGCTTCTAGTTATGCCTCTGCTTGTCAGCAACACTTTTCTGAATGGAACAGCTTTTCCAAATTAGTTGTGAATCTTGGACCAATGAGCTTATAGGTCCTTGACACTATTGTTTTCTGCTAGAGTGTCAGAAGAGATTAAATTGTTTGGCAAAGTCCAAGGGTGATAGCCCAGAGCTGCGTAGAAAGTAGAGGTTTGAAGGGTTTCATGCAGGAGATTACTGAAAGAAAATTTACGTAAAGGCAGAAGATCCAACCAATGAGGGGAGTTAATAAAGAACTGGAGATACATACTGCTCAAGAGATTGGTTTCTTCTTTCAGTCTGTCCATTAGAATGGGGATGATATGAGGAAGAAAAATTCCAAAAAGAGAAATTCCAAGATGATTACAGAAGGCCCTCCAGAATTGGGAGACAAATTGACTTCTTCTGTCAGAGACTACATATGTGAGGGAGCTATGAAATGTGAAACTTTCAGGGAGGTTGGTTATTTGTGTAATGGAATGAAATGGGTTAATTCGGTAATTCAGCAATGAAGTCCATTGCTATATGAGTCCAAGGACAAGATGGCAGAGGTTAAAGAATACCAGGTAATTTATGACGGTTCACTTAAAATGTTGCACGCAAAAGAGCGTGCGACATAAAGAAGAACTAGCCATGTTGCCTTGATGAAAAGAGAGCGACATGAGAATCTCCACTTCTCTGCGTGCTCCACTCCGCCCTGTCATCCTACAGACAAAGAAGTGGAGAGAGAGCCCGGCACAACGCTCAGCAACTTTACTGTGTGTATGCTGGATTTACATGCTTACCTCACTTATCTCGACACACCACGACATATACACTTGCCAAACAGGAGAGGGACAGCAGGAGAGGGAAATAGATGAAAGAGGGATCTTATCAATACATTAAAGTAAGACTAAAGTAAGAAAATTCCAGAAAAATACAAGCAAAACAACTACCAGCCTGGAAGTTTGATGACAACAGTAATAGCTTCGTTGTTGTCATTTACTTGCACTAAGGTCCGGAGTCGGAAAATATACCCATTTTCCCCCAGGCACCTTCATCCTCCTCAGCAGAGCCACCATTGCCACAGTTAATACCACCACCAACTGATAGCAAGTATGTAGATATAAGGATCTGGAACTTTGTCTCCAACCATTGAACCTTATGTGGTCCACTGACCACACATGGCAATGTGGTGGAGAGCAATCAAATGCAGGGAGAGCATTTGCAGATATTCCATTCCACTCAATATCCCAAACTTGTGGCAGGGCACTTGTCCCCATATCTTTTGTGAATTTTCTTAAGCAACACAGTATATGAATATATGACAATCTTCAGTTGCTAAATACAGGGAAAAAGGATGGAATAACCAGTACAACTTTTATACAGACATAACGGGTCTCCTTCAGCAACTGAGTCTAGTGGCTTCTTTCAATATAAATAAGGGATACATAACACATACCTGCCTGCTCCATGTACGGAGCTTAACACTTCCCACTACTCGCAAGCTGCACCTCCGTTGTTCTCCACATGCGCTCCTACATACCGGTTATCCAGTCACCGTCATGTTATGTATGCCTTATTTGCTGAAGTAGACCCATTAAGTCTGTATAAAAGCTCTACTGGTTATTCCATCCTATTCGGCTGTATTTAGCAACTGAAGATTGTCATATATTCATATACTGTGTTGCCTTTTCCCCATTATTTTCATATTCCTCTATGCTTTTTTGAAATCTCAAATAATTTATTTTTACTTTTCACCTTAGATGGCTTTTCAGAAAGTTTGCTACTTCTTTCAGGACAGGTATTGCACTTGTTATACTCTCTGTCAGATGCAGCAATTGGTTGAACTGTTACACACTCCTCCGCTATGCCATCAACACTAGGATGCAACTCATTGTCTTCAGTGTTCGTAAATGGTTTTTTAATACTACTGGAGGTGGTGGTGGAACTATCCCTAACATTCTTTGGCAGAGAAGGATCATCATCTTTTATTGCACCCTAGTGTGATAAACATGGCTGCTGTCAGTTTTTGGACTACCGCTTTATTAACATGTGCCACTCCATGCATCACTTTTATTCCCTTCCCCCTACCCCTGCTTCTCGTATGTTTGTAGAACACTATCAAAATAGTGTGGATTTTAACAGTAACGTAAAAAAGTGATGTCTTGTGCTTCACAAAAAAATGGTCTCATATAAGTATCTGTCTTGAGTATCTGTCACGGTTGGCTTCAATCACAGCTCATGTCAGGATCTTTGACTGTATCATGGTGCCCGTGTATTGCTGGTGACAATTTGACAGCATTATTGCCTTCTTTTTGGCTAGCGTGATATTGCTGCACCCAATGGTAGCATTTAAGTACTGAGCCCTGTCACTTCTGCAGGGCCCTTTCGTGGTGTTCCCGTTGCATAGTGCGTGCTGTCGTTATCTTATGAATCCTGTGAATGACCCGGACTGCCTGACTACCAACTCGGATTGGCTGACGTTCCTGTTCTGTGTACCGACCCGGCCTGGCTGACGTTCCTGCTCCGTATACCGACTTGGATTGGCTGACATTCCTGCTCCGTGTACCAACCCAGCTTGGTTGACATTCCTGATCCGTGTACCAACTTGGATTGGCTGACGTTCCTGCTCTATGTACCGACCCAGCCTGGCTGACGTTCCTGTTCTGTGCATCAACCCGGATTGGCTACCATTCCTGCTCAGCGTATCTCAGGCCCAGTTCACTACCGCTCCTGGTTATCCGGTAGCGGGAACTTTCCGGTGCTCTGTCTAAAGAGTCCTGACTAAGTTGGTTGCCTTGTTTGCTGCTCTAGCCATTCAGCTATTGCGACCCATTGACGCTCCTGTGCCTTGTATCTCCATACCCCAGGGTTGAAGCTATTCTCGATTGCACACTGTACGCTTGGATTGTTACTGCACTCCTACTGAAGTTGGTCTCCTGGGTGCCTCAGTTTGTTTCCACCACCTAGCAGTCACCCTCAAGCCTGAGCGTCCATTAACCCTTGTTGTCTAGTGCACACCCGGGTAGGAGCTATTCTCGTTGGCACAATATACGCTAGGCTTGTTACTGCTCCCTTACTGAGGTTGGTCTCCTGGGCGCCCCAGTCGTCTCTACCTCCTGGCAGTTGCCATCAAGCCAAAGCGTCCGATAACCCTGGTTGTCCGGTGCCGTTATCTTTGGGTCGCAGTTCATGCTGGTTCCATTTGGCGTTATACTGTTCCTCCGGTTACAGTGATACTGTGCTGTCCAGTAGTCCATGATTCCTTCAGAGCCTCGCGCACCCTTTGGGGCATAGTCGCTATTGTGTCACTCTCCAGTAGAGAGTGTTTTTCTTGGGCCTCGCTATTAGGGCCTACCAGCCTCCCGGCCTAATAGCACCTTCACATCGTTGTCTCACTGATTCACACGAACTGTAACCTGAACTGTGGCAGTAATATATATTTGCTCTCTGATATATGTACTGGACCCATGTGGGTTAATGTTATTTTGTAACCTGTCCTGTGTCAATTTTAAGTGTTATCCATTGCTGGACCCGTGAGGGTTACTTTGTTTTGTCTGGTTTCAATAAAACTGTGTTTTACCAAACTACCTGCCTCTGAGTGTACTGAAAACCGTAACATACTGTCTCTGTCACCAATCAATTGATTTTTTCAATTAACTGTCCCTATATGCCACTGTCTACAAAAAATAACAATCACACTTCTGAAGGTGAAACTGCTCCTTCAACCCTTTGCCTGTCTATCTGCCTGTAGCTAGTGTCAAGAAGATTTCGGCAGCTGTTTTCTCTCTCTCTCTCTCTGTCATAATGTCACTGCAGACTTAATTTGAACAGCAAAGGGTAAGGATAGACTTTAGCCAATATGCTGGTCCCTCTTCTTCTGGCTGTTGCAGGAGTTAGTGTCAGTTGTACTTGTTTGTCTCTTAGATATTGTCATGCCTTTGAACATATTTTTTATGTTATGCGGTTATAGTTACTTAGTGTGTCCCATTGTCCATTAGGGTTGCAACCTTTTCTTAAAAAATACCGGCCATGGCATTCCCTCCATAGACTTAACATTGGACAGAAGCCAATTTTTATCCGGCCTGCCGGTAAAATACCGGCTGGGTGGCAACACTATTGTCCATAGGGGTGCATTGTAATGTCGCTATTTTGTGGCCCTTTTCCACCACTACTGGAGGTTTCACACTAGTTAGACAGACAAATTGTTACTTGTGAGTCATTGTAACTACCCATCATCCTAGTGGGCTAGGAAATGAGGTCACAGGGACAGTGTCAGCAGCCATCTTACCTTGTAACATTATACTAGCTTCAGTACAGCTCCAGAACCATCCATCTCGATTCTGGTTATCAGCCTATTTGTAGCATTGCTGGAAGGTTCAAATCCCCTTTCCCTAGTTAGACTAGAGCGTTAGAATTGTATACTTTATGTATCGTATATATTGATTATATGTTATTTTATTGTTCCCAGTTTTAATCTAACTTCCCCACAATAAAAGTTGAAAAAGGATCCAGCATCTGCCTCAATGAGTTGTTAAGGGAAGAGAGTTTAACTGCCTGTCTAATTATACCTCAGCTAAGTGTAAGGAGGACAGAACAGATATCATTCTGGAAATTATTCAGTCAGTCAGTCACAGAGGCTCAACCAGCTCAGGAAGGAACTTGGATCACCTGCCTGTCCCTTCTAAGTCAAACAAGATTTTTTTTTGTTTAATCTCATCTACCATTACACTCCCTCAGAGTCCCCAGACTCCTCCGATAAAAAGAACACAGTGGTTGCCCAGCAGACTCTTTAAATAAAACTCAACAGCATTCAGAGCTCCCAGCAGAAAGATTCTGGGTAAACTGACAGATAGCTTGCAGACTGACCTAGACTTCAACTTCCCTTACACGTGGATGTATGAAAACTGAATTTCTTTGCTAAAAGTCAACTCAATTTAGTTGATTTATTCCCGTTCTTCATTTGATCCTATTGAGTAGCTCCTCTTTCAGGACGAGCCTCTCCAGAACTGGTGGCAGGCTTGGGATCGAGCTGAAACACCAAGGGACACCTGAGTATGAGAATCAGATGGTAGCCACCTCTGGTGTCCAGCTGAGCAGCTGGGCATCACAAGAGCCAGATGACTGAAATGGGAGGTCATGGATAAGTCCTTGAGAAGTGACAATATAATGTTAGTACCATTTCTGTGGATGTCCAGGCAGGCACATATGTAATGTGTAGGTCACGGGTGATAAGTACACCCGGGATAAGTACAGTTGTGAGCATGATTTCTAATGAAATTCTAATCTCAAAAAGAACAATTTTCTTGAATACTGCTTCTTCTGACATCTTGTTCTCCAGTGAGAGAGGCTGTCTGTGATTTTGCAGTTCTGACCACAATTGCTTTTGGAGCACTTTTGCATTTAAATATTCACTGGGTCTTACCATCAAGACTCATCTGCTTGGCTTGCCAGAGACTCAGAGTTCCTGTTCCTTAGTTATCTGTATTTGACATTGGCTTGTTCCTCACTTGACCCTATGTTTGATTAGGTATTAGATTCTGATCCAATTTGCTGCCTTGGCTTGCTTGACTGATTTGCACAAATGCTGCCTGACCTAACTAGGGCCTCCTGAACATGCTTTGGCATCTGATTCCTGCTGCCTCACTTTAGACAATTCCAAGTGTATTGATTATGGCTGCTAAAAGTGTGGGTCTCAATCCCCAGTGATGAATAGACCAGGGCTCAAAATTTCCACTCGCCACTAGCCATGGCGAGTGAAAATTTAGTCCTGGCGAATAGAAATTCAGCTCTGGTGGGTATGCTATGGCTTGCAGTGGTGAGTAACTTTTCAGGTCTCGCTAGTAGCAAAGGAATTCAAATTTTAAGCCCTGGAATAGTCATTTATTTAACCTCTGTTGCCATCACAGCCTTCCCAAGGTCTCATGGCATCCTCAGATGTGATAATTTTCCAAAATGTGCTGATGTTCCAATATGCCAGAAGTAAACAATTTTTCTTTTCAACTATGACTTTCTGATGGTTATTGGCACAATACATTACAATTTTTGTGCATGAAATGAGAAGAACAGGGTTTTATAATTTCTTCCAGCTTGTTGAACAACAGCACATACAGCTTCGTATTTTATACATCTTGCTTTCTATCAAAATATGAAGACTTTTGCACATGAACACATGCGTGTATGTGAATATTTGTATATTACAACATCTATAACAACAATGTGTGTTCCTTTAAGAAAAAGTGTTAAAAAGACATCCCAAAAGACCCTTTGAACAATATGTAAATAAGTATAAATACAAGTAAATAGCTGTCGCTCACTGCCCTTCTTTTCAAAAATTAACATATTAATTTAGTTTATAAAGACAAAGTACTGATTTTTTTAGAATTCAATTGTACTTGAAAAAAAAGCAATGAAAAAATGGATGCACAGTACAATTTCTGATAACATGTTACTATAATTTAATCTCAGTTTGTTTTCTGAAATTCCTTAAGACTTATGACTCCAACATTATCTCCAAGTCTTTTTTTTTCAACACATGTTCTATTCTTTCTTGTCTGTTCTTTTGATCAGGAATTTTAATTTCTCTGTTATTTTAGGCTTGTTCAGTATGACTGCAAATATGAAATACTTTAGGCTAAGATCACTCATAACTAGCTCTAAATAGAAGGACCATTCCATGCTGCTATTTGCAGTTCACTGCTATTCAAGCAAGAAATGTTATCTAGAAAAAGGGAGTTGAACACTATACTTAACAAAGTTTATAAAACATGATGCAAGTAAACAATCCTACACAAGATCTTCAAGGACAATGTTTGCAAATCATATTTTAAAGGGATATTAATGTTTCACAAAAACAGCAGCTCCAATTATTCTTCATAGTTGGTATTTGGGCAATGGAGAGTGTTAATTCAATACTGTCAGAGTTGTAGTTCAAGAGTAATTGAATGATAAAGTATCCCCCTCCCCTTTTAACTAGTGTAAGCCTCCTCCTCTCAGATGTAGAATCTCCATGGCCCAAGTACTATGAAGAGTAATTGGAGCTGTTTTTATTGTGAAACATTACTATCCCTTTAACATGTCTATAAGGAACATGAACTATCAATGCAATCCATTAAAATTGACGATTACAGGTTTACCCCTATACACAGTATAGAGATTCCTCAATTTGTCCACGATGTTACTGGACAATCTGAATAATATAAAGTGCTAGCCTGTGAAGCTCCCTGTGTGCGTAACCGCACATGCACAGTAGAGACTGCTGGAATGATGCAGTTACCAACCCCGTCACGGTACCTCAATATATGGTGAGTACCTACACTAATATACTGAATAAACCTATCTAAAATAAAAAGTGGAATTAAAAACAAGCCTTGAGGAAGTATCACGAAACATGTCGGAGTGGACACTTTAAATATAATCTGTATTTATCTTGTAAAGGTCCTGAAATATATATGAAATGTACACAATGTATGCAATTAAAAACAAGTATAAAGTGGGACTCACCTAATATGTAAAAAGTTTGTTGCAGGCCTAGGATGTGGGTGCCCACTCAAAAGGACTGTATATACTCCAGCCCTATATAAGCAAGTTGTTCTCACCCCCATATGTGTGCGGTGTGTGCGTATATGTGTGCGGTGTGGGTGTGTATATATATATATATATATATATATATATATATACTAGTTGAAGAGCCCGTTACACGGGTCACAGTGCCACTGACAGTCGGTCGCGGGGCAGTCATGCGCAGTAGAGACTGCCCACGCCGTGGCTGATACAGAGCTGGACGCTCCTTAGGAGTGTCCAGCTCTGCATCAGCCACGGCGCGGGCAGTCTCTACTGCGCATGACTGCAGCGTGCGCAGCAGTTTCTTCTGCGCATGGCGCGCTGTTACACATGTTTTAGCGAATTATTATATAGGATGTGTGTGTGTGTATATGCATACCTGGGAACTTTCAAGATGAGCTGACTCTGAGATCTTTGAAATATTAACCCTTAAAGCTTCCCATAATGTAGATTTTATGCGATATGTGCCTGCTTGCTCTAACACAGAGGTGCTCCGGTCAGTATGCGAGGGACCTTTAACATGCTACAGTTTGGATAGCTCACTGCCTGAACACAAACAAGACAAGCAGGACATCTCCCACTGTCTTTCTGGTACTAATTGCACCAGTTTAGATGCTAAGGGAACATTTAATTGGGGAAACTCATATAGTAGGTGACACAGACCTCTCTCGCCCTGAGAATTTGGCCCTTCACCCTGAGATTTGGGTCAAACCCTGAGAGTTCCCAGGTGTGTGTATATGTGTGTATGGGTGTGTATATATGTGTGTATATATGTGTGGTGTGTGTATGTGTATATATACATACCTGGGAACTCTCCGGTTTTGCCCCGGAGACTCCGGATTTCAAAGTGAATTACCAGGTCTCCGGGGCATTGTGTGAATCACTGGGTGGGCAGAGTTTAAGTAGAAACTCTGCCCACTTGATCTCTATCCCGCCCGGTTCCTCCCACTCCCCGCCCTCTTACATCCATTTTGCAGGGGGTTTTTGTGTGTTTTTTTGTCCCGCCCCCGTGACTAAGCCCCGCCCCTTTTATGACGCGATTCGCATAATTTTCCTCCCCCTGGGCACTGACAGGGTTACCCTCCGGGTAGCTCTGTTTCAAAAGTTCCCAGGTATGTATATATATGTGTGCGTGTGTGTGGGGGGTGGATGTGTGTGTATGTATGGTGGGGGGTGTGGATGTGTATGGTGGAGGGTGTGGATGTGTGTGTGTGTTTTGGGGCACTTCTTTTTTTCCTGCATACCAGGTTCAGATTTCAGTTGCAGGATTTTGTTTACAGTGCTTATCTAATCTTCAGTTTCCACTTCACTGTCTGCCCCCACACACAGGTCTGGCAAACTGCACATTTTGTGAGTTCCCAGTGCTGCTAGATTCACTACTACATGAGCAGGCATATTTTTGCTACCCTGCATAGATATCTTTTGTGCCACTCTACAGCAGTGATCCTGGGCTGGGATGGAGGTCCTGTCTGTCTGTATGCCAAGTTTACTTTTGCTATTGGCGAGTGTCCAATTTTGGTGAGAAAACAACACTATCTGTAGGATGAAAACAGAATGAATATGTTGGTGGGTGAAATTTTAGACCCCAAGATGTGAATGTGAACCATTTTTTTTTGGTTTCGGTGAAGGAATAGTAAGGGGTGTGGAAGTTTAAATGGCAGTATTTTTGTTGTACTGGGCAGTACGTAGAAGATATGCTAATCGCCTCCTAGCTGTGCCCAAGTGTGTATATGTGGGAATCAGGCAGTGTGTATGTGTTGCTACCCCTCTGGCACCCAAATCGTTAAATTCTGAGGGCTTAATATGTTGCAAGATCTTAGTATGTATTACACTGTTGCAAATTACTTGCTCAGTAGGACAAACTCTGTAAGTGGTAGAGGCCATGTTAACCCTTTGAGTGCAACAGTGGTCGACATAGCATTCGTTTGCAATGCTTCTGCACCTCTTTGGCAGTCAAAGGGTAAAGACACACAATTTGTATTACCAGTGTACATTAGTGTAATGGTGTGCTGAACACACTCCATGTGATTTTTGGTGAGTGCTGCAGAGAAAACAGCACTGTTTGTATGATAAACATAATGTGTCGGTGGTTGAAATTTTTGTCCCCAAAAGCAGAGAGTCAGCAATTTTTTTGTGGACATTTAAATGAGTGTCTGTATCTTGTATTGAGACAGTGTATGCATGAGATATGCTAATGTCCTCCTAGCTGCACCCTGGGGTGTGTATGTTGGGCTATGGCAGTCTATAGGAGATCTGCATATGTGCTCTTATGTGCCAGACCACTTCTTCTTTTATAGTATAGACAACAGAAATGGGGCAGTAAAATATTAACAAACATGCTTAATTAATGTTTCTACATGCTTGTTTCCTAGGGACATTCTAGCACAAAGATATTTACTCATGAAATTCAGTTATCTTCTAGTACATTTTTAAAGCAAATATAGAGCATTTTGCTTTTTGCTCTTGAGTAAGTGACATAGAAAACTTTAGTCGAATGAAACACGTTGAGTTGTTGGACAAAGTTGTAATATTTTCATTGCATTCTTAATTCTCTTTTTTATAATTATAACTAACTTTTAAGACATATGGAATTTTATAATTATATATCATTTTTGTATTGTTGGTACTGTCCATAATTTTAGGACTATATATACACATTTCTATTGTGCTTCAAACAAAGGTTTTTAATACTGCAATTTATGGTGCCAGTTTGTTTGAGCTCTTAACAATATATACCAGCTTAGGGCTCTTTTACCATATCAAGGTAACTTCAGTGATATTTTAGCCCATATTTCATATATGTGGCTATTACTTAAATGGGAACAACATATAAGGTGGACCTTTGTGTAGTATAGTATCCAGAGCCCTGGGAGTAACTGGCCCTGAGTTGACTCCAAACCACTGTATGTTGTATCCACAGAGGCAGAGAAATCGTCTGATTCAAGAGAGTTCATAATAAAGGGGAGCTGATAAAATGGGCACCATACACAATAGACTACTATGCTTAGAGGCTGCCATGCCCTGTGTCTTCTTCTATTTTTCTAGCAACATATAGAGTATTTTGATGTGGATAAGGGATTGTGAAGTCTACTAAAGACCAGCAGCAACATGAAGGAATGCATTGCCTAAGAGGACTATATTTTATTTATATTTGGACAGAGTGCTTTAATATTATTTTTCTTAATTATAGAGCTCAAACTTTTTGGTGACAGGTAGATACATTTAAGAAAGTGTTACACGGATCATACTAGACAGATGTCTAGTAAATGCAAAAATAGGCACATTCTTAACTTTTTATTTTATTATCGCTCCTGGCTCTTCATGTCAAGTGGCCAATGACTTTCTCATCTGTTAGATGTATTTTCTTGACACTCTTCAGAAGCTTCTCACAACTACAAGCAGGCTCAGGCCACAGGATGGCAATTGGCTGGATATTTGTTGCTTGTTGGACTATTCTAACAGGGTAGTAGTATCCATGAAACATGCAAAAGCATGTCTGGCGCCAACTATCTTAACACACTCAAAGTAATTTACATTCCACTATTGGCCATTTCTCTCACTGAAATCCAAGCGCACACTATCTCTCCATTTCTGACTACCTACTTATTATAGCCTTGTACAGACAGATTAAACTGGCCCTGATGAAGAGGTTGTTCACATGCAAAATGGGCTTGTACCTAATACACTGGTCATTCAGCATGTGTGTGTATTTGAAAATACTTAAAAATGGACTTACCAAAATACATTACCAAATTTAAGCTTTGCAATACTGTTACATTGTAACAGAAGTGAATCAAAAGCCCTCTGGAGTGAATAGCTGAAAGCATGTAGAAAGATGTCACAAACAGGTAACCACAGCAATATATACAGAAAACAGTATCTTAGCTAATTGCCCACTCATATAGAAGGTTTTTTCAAATCACTCATCAGAAAGAGACCACACTTCTCAATTTCTTCTTCCCTTATTCTTGGGGTAAAAAGAAAAAGATAAAGTCAAAAGTTTTATTGTTTATGATGAGGATATCTGTTATGTAGTGGACTCATTTTTGCTCAGGCATTCTGAAGATTTTCCTCCCATCCATGTCCTTTTAAAGTGCAACTCCTTGAGTGGTCACCTTTGACACCAACCATATATAGGTAAAGTTTGTATCCATGGTGTCTTCTCTGAATAGTGCAAAATAGCCTTTCTCTCCACCTATCCATAGAGATGCATTTCTTAACTTATTAAAGGGATAGTAATCCTATATAATAATTTGCTAAATCGTGTGTAACTCCGCGACATGCGCAGTAGACACTCCTGCGCGTGCTGCAGTCATGCACACTAGAGTCGTGGCGCGGGCA
The DNA here is from genome assembly GCA_037306005.1 of Rhinophrynus dorsalis. Classification (NCBI taxonomy): domain Eukaryota; kingdom Metazoa; phylum Chordata; class Amphibia; order Anura; family Rhinophrynidae; genus Rhinophrynus; species Rhinophrynus dorsalis. The sequence goes on along the minus strand of CM074719.1, from coordinate 163,200,087 downwards.
GTCTCTACTGCGCGTGACTGCCCCGCGACCGGGTGGCAGTGGCACTGTGGCCTGTGTAATGGGCTGTTCAACTAGTACTTAATAATTGCTAATCCCTATATTAAAGTCATATTAAAAAGAAATGTATTGCCCCAAGTGTCATCTCTCAAACCTTTGTGGTTTGAGAGATAATCGCTCCTAAAGTTTCCCTCTCCCTCCCTCTTCCCCGAAGATGACATATTCCTACGTGTTGGACCCATTATTTTTGTGTAGTAGTAATAAGTGCCTATGCCCTACAACACAGGTGTTATATAGTATTCCATATAGCATGTGAGTAGCAATATTGATTTTTGGGGTTTTAGGATACAAGGCATGGGAACCTTGCTCTCTGTGCCTAGAAACATCAGCTAACCCTAACTGACAAGGTCCCAGAAATGTAAGCCTAGGGTTTGCTGGCATTCTCCTGCAGTGGAAATTGCATTTTTGGCTATGCTGCCCTTGTGGGTGGAGTTAACTAACTATGTAAATGCATATTTCTCCATTTTAATGCCATGAGAGAGCTGAATAGAGATGTTCCTGAGTACTGATTAGCTGAAGAAGAAGCAATGTAATTATTTTGTTTGCTCTCAGTGAATATTAATTTCTTTGCATGCTATTCAAATACATACCTGCAGTTAGTGGGCATTAATAACAGACATTCAGTAATAAAATGCAAAAACTGCTCTGATACCCTGGCCTCATTGAGCCACATGGGAATATTTTTTTATATAAACAAGAACAGCTGCAAGTGCTCTGTTTACTAAGCTTAGTTTTAATTTGATCACCCAGTTCTTTCCCCATTAAATCAATTAGGGCAGAGAGGAAATTATTTTCCCTGCCATAGAAATGTACTGGGAGGTAGGGTACATAAAAAGGCCATTGTGGCCAAGGCTGGATTCCCCCAATAGGCATGGTAGGCAACTGCCTAGAGCTTTAAGGGATAGTGCCTTAGCTGAGCCAGCCACATCCATATTCAGAATTGTGGACATGGTTAAAGAACTATTAATTTCCCTGCACCACTTTTATACCCACTTACAGACAAGCAATGCGTTGGAGAGCTCTCTAGAAACCAAGGGGTTAAATCTTTTTTTGTCCTTGCTTGTTATGGGCCAATGGTATTTTCGGTGGCAGGAAATAGTGGGTGGGACTGTGGAGGGGTTCATGTGAGGAGCATAGTGTGAATATGGTTAGAGCTAAGTGCGAATAGAGTGCCTTGTCTAGGAAAATCTGGGATGTAAATCTGGCCCTGATGGAAACCATTGACAAATGCTGCAGTCTCACAGGCTATATATTGGGGCAAAATTGCAGCATACATATTGGGGCAGGAAATGTGAAGCACTGATGACCAGCCAACTAGAGGTCCAATTGAATCCTGAAAATAGATATTTTAGTAATTTATAAGGAACCAGAGCAGTGACAGACAATCATATTTACTCCAAGGGCTGCATGTGTGTTACTTAGGTACATAAAATAGCCACACTTTATGGATAACATTCTTGCTGGATAATACAAATTAACCCTGTGGATGCTAGGTAGATATCCATCCAATTTCTTTACTATGTGCTGGATTGCTCTCTAGCTCCCATGATGTAAAGGCGGAACAATGTGAGTACTGGGTAGTCAAGCTTCGGTTCTCCAGCAGGGGTGGTCTGACAGCATCCAGGGACCCTTAGGGAAATGGTGGTCATGCCCCTAGTTATTCCCCACCCACATTTCTCCTCCACCTTCCCCAAACTTACCAGCCCACCCCTTTTGCTAATTTCACAATTGTCGTTAATTTTGTGAAATAAGGTAAGTGATAACACAGAGCTTACAACTGAAATGGAGCTACACTAGTAATACCGCAGAACTTATAATTTAATTTGAACCACACTAGGGATACCACATAGCTTACAACTGAAGTAGATTTACAATAGTGATAACATATAGCTAACAATTGAAATGGGCAGAAGATGGTCCCCATCTACTTAAAAGTGATCCACATGATACCACAAAACTTGCAATACCAGGTAATAATGCATGACATCAAGGATCTCACAATTAGCAAAAACTAATCTGCAGGGCGTGAGTGTTTGCAATAAACAGGAAAAATTAATGAGCAGCACCACATAAACTACAATATATATATATATATATATATATATATATATATATATATATACTACAACACAACATATACTACCCAATGTTATCACCTCATCCCTTTAACCTTCTAGCACACAAAAGGGTTAAAACTACTAAACATGAAACATGCGGGGCTCCCTAAGAACTACTGAAGCCCTGCACTATGATAGGGAGAATATAAGGAGGCAATGGTATGGGGGAAAGGATGATTTTGTGAAAGGTGGCATCCTCTGGATATATTGTTCCTTTGGTATAATTATGAATTTTATATCTATGCAACAGCAGGAAATAAGGAAGAAACAGGTGAAAGAATTTATTATAGGAAGTAAGATTAAGAATACCAGTAACAATCCTACTAATACTCCCTCCAACTTGAAACATCTATTCTTTAAGTTGGAAACGTTGTTGAAGGATGAACTGAGACACTATTGGACATTGTTTAGTTGCAGAATTATCTGAAGAGAAGGATTGTCCCTAGGGGCCTCAGAATCCATGTTTCCACGATAAGGATTTCAATGTCGAATGATACAGGATATTGAAAACTTGCTCATTTAACCTTATTCGCCATATCTTACAATATATAGATTCAATCCTCAAAAAATTGGAGGTTGAAATTAAAGAACTCTATAAAGAGATTAATAAATATACCACAGAAGCTTGTTTCTTAGAACTAGATACTCAGGTCAACAATAATATTAATAAATTAGAGAAAGATCTCAAAGATAGGAAGCAAAATACATTTTTAAGGGATGAGGGAGATTATGGAAAAGGTGTGGGGCCCAGTAGCAGAAAGAAAAAATCTAATAATCAGAATAAATTTCCAGGTCAGAAGAGACATTATGGTCAAGGTTATGAAAATAAAAATCGCAGATTTAATAAGAACTTGATACCATCTCAACATAAAGTTGATAATAAATGTGATTCAGTTGAGTTAACACTTTTCTTGTGTGGAGCCAAAGGAGGATACACAAGAAACTAACAATAATAAAAATATAAAAGAGGATGACCAGAATAGTAAAAGCCCAAAAGAGAGAGTATTTGAAGTAGAAACATCTAATATATGCCAGATTTTTGAGATTGTAGACACAGAGTTAGAGATAACTATAGATAATGAACAAGAAAAGAAAAAGAAAACACAAGGACAGAAGAAAAATATAGAAGATCCAACAAGTATACCTGATTTACAAACTCTTCAAATTAAAGAAAACTTGAGAGATTCTATTGAAGTTAGAAGTATGATATCACCACAACCATCTACTTAAAAGTTTTTGTCTTTTTTGGAAAAACCTGTGGGGACTACATCAAAGATGAAGAACCCTATCCAAAAACTCTGGGAGAAGTCAACACCAAGGAGAAAGAAGAAAGTTCAGAGAATGTAGAGGAGGAAGACCAAAGGCACCCCAAAACAGCAAAAACACACCCACCCAATACCAAACAATTGGAAACGGAATAAACAACTTATCTGATACTACTCTGTCCACCAATCAAGTGTCCTTGTTGAAGAGTTAAAAATGGACAAATAAAGCACAATAATCTAACAAGTAGAGAACAGAAAGCTTTACAGGAATTGAAGGAAAACAACAATTTGACTATAAGGGAGGCAGATAAGGGTGGATCTCTAGTAGTACAAAATACTACAGATTATTTGAAGGAAGGCTATAGGTTATTATCAGATACAAATTCATACCAAAGATTGGAGTATAACCCAAGTGGGAACTTTTTGAAGAAGTTGAAGGATTTATTAGGGCAGGCTCTAAACAAAAACATCATAAACAAGGAAGAATATAATTTTATTTTTATACCAATACCAGTTGTGGCTTTTTTTTTACCATCTTCCTAAAGTCCATAAAAGCACCATAAATCCTCCTGGATGTCCTATTATTTCAGGCATTAACAACTTGACATGTAACCTGTCCACTTTTATAGACTATTTTCTTCAAAAATATGTGGTAGAATTACCTTCATACATTAGAGACTTCCAACATATCTTACAGAGGTTTTCCTCTCTTGATTGGGACCATGACAGATATATATGGGCTACCTTAGATGTAACATCTTTGTACACTTCTATACAACATATTTGCTATAGCCCATTTTTTGGATAAAGATAAGAACATGCCCTTGTTACAGAACAAATTCCTGTTAAAAGGAGTATAGTTTATACTGCACCACAATTTTTCATTTTTCAAGAAAAATTCTCCCTGCAAACCAGGGATACAACCATGGGAACCAGGTTTGCCCCCAGTTATGCCAAACTGTTCATGGGATTCTGGGAAGAGGAACAGGTGTGACACAACAATAACTGGAGGGCAAACCTGGTTTTCTATTGCAGATTTATTGATGATATCATCATTATATGGGATGGATCAGAGGCAGACCTCTGTCTGATGATAGAGGCTTTCAATAAGAACAAAAATGGTATTCAGTTCACTTCGGAAACTAACAGGGAGAGAATAAACTTTCTGGACCTTCAATTGACAGCTGAAGAAGGACGGATTTCTACTTCTACTTTTGTTAAACCAGTGACGAGTAACAGCTGCCTACATGCCTCCAGTTGTCATCAGAAAAGATGGAAGAACAATATTCCATACAGCCAATTTAATCGGATTAGGAGAAATTGCAGTAGCTTACAGGACTTTGAAAAAGAAAGTGAAATACTTAAAGTAAAATTCTTAGAGGATGGATATGAAGAATCTCTATTAAATAAGGCTTTAAGTATAGCACAGAATCTCAATAGAGAATCATTGTTAACATCAAAGGAAAAAAAGAAGAAACAAGCTCCCATGGCTCTTATAACCCAATTTAACTCTGCAGCGACAACTATCTCCTCTATTATTATTCAGAATTGGAATATTCTGAATGAAGATCCATTGTTAAAAGGAGAGATCCTGGAGAAAGGTAGAGTGATTTATAGAAAAGCTAAAAATATCAGGGCGTTTGTTGCACCTAGCAAGCCTAAATAACTACTACAAAAACAACCATAGGATTTTCTAAGTTCTGTAACAATAAATGCGAATTATAAATGTAATCTAAACCAGTACCTAAATTTTGAATACATGAAACATAAGAACTCATTTACAGACCTTCATTGCAGTAATAACTATAAAGTCCAGCATTTTATAAACTGTGGTACATCTTATGTGATCTATTTGATCACATGTGGATGTAAAAAAGCATATTTTGGGCGTACAACTAGAACATTAAGGGTAAGGTTAGGGGAACATCGGAGGAGCATCCAACAAAAATTTGTAGATCATAGTATCCCCAGACATTTTAACAGTTGCTCATTAGATGGACTAAATAACTTTAGGGTCATAGGGATTGATTATATCCCTAGGACCAAATCAGATATGTTTAGCAGTTTATGCAAAAGAGAATCCTTTTGGATTTTTAAATTAGGGACTATGTCGCCAAAAGGATTAAATGAGGATCTTTCCTACTTGTCCTAATAGTATAAAATTAAACTATAGGATTAGAATGGAGTAAATCTGACATCTATATAGTGCTTCCTATTGGTATATATTAATGTATTGATAATAGACTAATATATTTTTTATTGTCCCAACATTTTACTTTCTCTAAGACCTTTCATCATATATATGTGGATATATATATAGAATTAACATAAAGTAATAATAAAATAAAAATTAAAATAAATATACAAATAAATAAGAAATAAATAAGAACATTTTAAAAAGTCAAGTATAAAAAATTTTGGAAAATCAGTTGAGAGTCGGACAGTCAAGTGTGGGGGACATAGTGTAATAAAATGCTATAACTATCAATATACTTTTTATAGTTAAACGTTTTATTAATAATTTCAAACTGAAATTTTTAGAACTAAGTCTTACAATGAAGTTTTTTTTTAAAATGCAACTTAATATATCTTGTATTTAAGGTTTCCTGTTTTTGAAGCACCAAATGATTTTATGGATATTCTATATGATTTTATGGATATTTTATTTTTACTCGTAGACTGTCTATTTGTTCCTCACAACAACTGATATACTTGTGCGTTCCAGGAGTGGAATGCACTCAAAGGAATACGTAATCATTGCGGGCCAGAGAGGAAGGCCGCGATACGTGGAATGCGGAAGTGTTCGGGAGGTGTGAGGAGAGACTAGTGGGTCATAAGGACAAGCTCTTTAAAAGGTATTTACACTAGATGTAGTGCAGACTGAAATACTATAAGCACAACACGTGTAGCGTTTATTTTTTAATACAGACGTATTTATCAACATATGTTGAGTAGATCCTGAATGCCATTGTGAAGATACCCAGTAGAGTGGTTGTCATTGAACGGTTTTTTTACTACAGATATCTGGTAAGCATTCTTTATGCTTGGGGCTAATAAATCTCACATTATCCATATAGATACTCTTAGAAGGCTCTGCACCCTTGTTATCTTGTTGCTGTGTGACATCACCCTGCCTATCTGCTCTAAGCTGCCTCAGCCCTTGCGAAAGTACTACACCTCTCTAACTCTGCAGCATGTATGTCATGAAGCAAGATGGCCACGAGTGGATGACAGCCAAATTAAAGTCTAAGCTGGCACTCCCCAGTTGCCTCCTAGTGGAGGACCCTAGGTCCATGACCAAATGCCAGACCGCACGGTCTGCCACTGCTCTCCAGCTGTTAGGGACTACAACTCCTACCATGCATAACCAGCCATTATAAGTGTATAGGGGTATGTTCTGAGCCAAAATAAAGACAATTTGTGCTTTTGGGATAAAAATAATTTGTATGTAATGTGGTAAAGGGAAATGATCGATGCTTCTCACTGTACCACAGAACAGACTAGGGGGCTTCAGGAGAAGCCTCTAAGGGTCGCATATGGATCCTCAGCCCCCTGCTCTTCACCCCTGAGCTTAGGACTAAAAAATATTCCTAAACAAGGGCCCACACAATCTAGCTCACCGGAGTCCGTACCTGTTCTCAAGGGCAGAATATTGTAGAGTCACAATAAATTTCCATTTTCCAAAGACACTCTCTGGATTAGGCTTCTGTCCCAAAAAATGTGTGTCCCTGGAAATACCTCCGGGTGCCTTCAGTTCCTTTTTTAAAATGTTTTAAATGTAATGCCATCTGTCAAACTATGCCTCCTTTTTACCTGTGATCCCTCCTTCCTTGACAATCACACACACTGTATGCACTGTTCTCCAGTCACTGTCAAGAAGTGGCAGAAACCAGATTACAATGCTGGGTCAGCTATATTGAAAATAGCTGGACAGGCACAAACCGGATTACAGCATCTGATAGTGCGGGAGTAGATTGGGCTCAAAACGGGATTTACATCTTAACTGCCCCAAGGCACAGCACCCTCTTGTGGCCTTACCCTACCTTTGCCCCACTAGTAATCAAATCCCTCATTTATCCACACCCTCTTTTGTGGCCAAACCCATTTTTAGATTTATTTTTGAAGGTAATGTGGCAATTTTACAGAGGTTATAGACAGTGATGGGGTATATACAGCACATATACAGAAACCAAAAGTGACCATTACTAGATATGTATCCTGCCCTTTTCCTGTGTTTAAGACCCAAGTAATGGGAAGGCAAGGGTACCAAACATCAGACAATACCAATACTAAAAAATCAAGCAGTGAGTACTAAATTATACATTGCAGATCACTTACAGCTACAGTTTGTCTGAGTACTATATATATATACTATATATGCTCTCTGGAGTCTTTCCTACCTAAAAGTACTGGTAGTAATATTATCACTCACTCTTTAACAGCATCACTGTGGCACACACATGGTGTCATTTTTATTAATGTGTACTAATTTTATTTATTGCCAGAAAGTCATTACTTTGGTAATACCAGTTCTACATAGTGCTCTTATGCCCCTTCAAACCTAAAAATTCCTAAGAGCCGGTTCATACAAATACTACTTTTAAAATAAACACTTGTATGTCTGCTTTTACAATTAACTAGCCAATCTAAAAAATAATGCCCACGTCTTTAATATCTAACGATAAGGAGATTTACATTTATCTAAGTAAAAAAGAGAAAAACGATTGGATCTTAATCCAGAGCTCCACTTCTCAAAAAATAGACCAAAAATAACTAATTTTACACAAATGGTGGTGCTAAATAGGAGAAGATGAAAATAAACCAAAAACTGCTGCCAGGAAAAAGGATTATTACTCCAACTTGTCCTGAAATAATTATGCAAATATTTATATCTAATCCTGAGCTGAAGTGGTAGCTTGGGAGACTACATAAGCAACCAAAAATAACCCAAATCTTAAAGCTCTAATATTTCACAGTAAAAACAAGATCACAGGGTTATATCATTTGAAGTAAAAATAAAATCCAGAATTATGTCTTTAAATCCCCAATACATCGACAGTGATATGAATTGCAACTAAATACACAAAGTTTCTGTTCAAGTTTGTTGCCAGAGGCTATTTGCAACATTTAATTTAAAGACCAACCACAATGGGAGAGCACAATTGAAACGCTGGGAGCAGACTGAGTGCACAACTTATATGCGAAGAGCAGGCGGACCGGTTGAACCTGGAGATAGAACATGGATTCTTGTTAAGTTATAAAAGCATCATGGGTGGTCCATGGAATTTTCATGAGGCTATGGAGTAATTGCAGTGACTGAAGCCTTGAACTCTGGATACAGTGATTGTGTGACACTATCCTATATAATAATTTGCTAAAACGTGTGTAACAAAGAAGTCATGCGCAGTAGAGACTGCTGTGCGTGCTGCAGTCATGCGCAGTAGAGACTGCCCCGCGACCGGCTGGCAGTGGCACTGTGGCCTGGGTAACAGGCTCTTCAACTAGTACATTCATAAATGCTCGTTTTATAGTGCAATATCACCACATCTCTAGTCTTAGCAGGAACCCTGCATGGGATGTTAATATTTTCATACAGACATTATTTTAAATACATATATGTGTGGATTCTATGTAAAGTGTCAAGTGGATATTGGAGCAAACAGCAACACTTATCACATTGGTTTTTTATATGTTTTAGATTGATCAATATATATTCTTGCCATTTTTTTATACTGGGGGACATTACATTAGTACTGGTACTTCTTAATATAGGTTGGGTTATTAATTACTAAGGTAGATAGGTGAACAGAGAGTTTGGACTATTGGGATAAAGGCCCTGGAATCCGATTACAGTGTTACTGGCAGGGGAGGTGTATTCCTGGAAGTTCAGAGTGCGGAGCTGTTATCAAATAGCCTATGTGTGATTGCTTCTTAGTTTTTATCTACTGTTTGTGGTGGGGCTAATTGCAATTTAATATTGTGAATGACACAACAATATAGAGTAAAACACTGGGTTTATTGGTGACATTGCCATATTATCTTTGGTGTAACCAAATGTTTTCCCCTTCATTATTATATGCTGTGTATGTGATGTGCATTTAATAATATTTTTTGGGGGGGCTTTTCACCTTGTTCATAGAAACATGATGCAATGGGTCCACATTTATTAATTAAACTGGGGATTTAACAATATAATTCTGTGATCAAAATGATATAATCCTGTGAGCTTGTTTTTACTGTGAAAAATTCGAGCTTTAAGATATGGGTTAGTTTTGGTTGCTTATGTAGTCTCCAAGCTACCAGTTCAGAGCCAGTTTAGATATACAGTGGGGCAAAAAAGTATTTAGTCAGCCACCAATTGTGCAAGTTCTCCCACTTAAAAAGATGAGAGAGGCCTGTAATTTTCATCATAGGTACACTTCAACTATGAGAGACAGAATGGGGGAAAGAATACAGGAAATCACATTGTCTGATTTTTAAAGAATTTATTTGCAAATTATGGTTGAAAATAAGTATTTGGTGAATAACAAAAGTTCATATCAATACTTTGTTATATACCCTTTGTTGGCAATGACAGAGGTATTCACAAGGTTTTCACACACTGTTGCTGGTATTTTGGACCATTCCTCCATGCAGATCTCCTCTAGAGCAGTGATGTTTTGGGGCTGTCGCTGGGCAACACGGACTTTCAACTACCTCCAAAGGTTTTCTATGGGGTTGAGATCTGGAGACTGGCTAGGCCACTCCAGGACCTTGAAATGCTTCTTACGAAGCCACTCCTTTGTTGCCCGGGCGGTGCGTTTGGGATCATTGTCATGCTGAAAGACCCAGCCACGTTTCATATTCAATGCCCTTGCTGATGGAAGGAGGTTTTCACTCAAAATCTCACAATACATGGCCCCATTCATTCTTTCCTTTACACGGATCAGTCGTCCTGGTCCCTTTGCAGAAAAACAGCCCCAAAGCATGATGTTTCCACCCCCATGCTTCACTGTAGGTATGGTGTTCTTTGGATGCAACTCAGCATTCTTTCTCCTCCAAACACGACGAGTTGAGTTTTTACCAAAATGTTTTACTTTGGTTTCATCTGACCATATGACATTCGCCCAGTCCTCTTCTGGATCATCCAAATGCTCTCTAGCAAACTTCAGATGGGCCCGGACATGTACTGGCTTAAGCAGGGGGATACGTCTGGCACTGCATGATTTGAGTCCCTGGCGGCGTAGTGTGTTACTGATGGTAGCCTTTGTTACTCTGGTTCCAGCTCTCTGCAGGTCATTCACTAGGTCCCCCCGTGTGGTTCTGGGATTTTTTCTCACCGTTCTTGTGATCATTTTGACACCATGGTGTGAGATCTTGTGTGGAGCCCCAGATCGAGGGAGATTATCAGTGGTCTTGTATGTCTTCCATTTTCGAATAATTGCTCCCACAGTTGATTTCTTCACACCAAGCTGCTTGCCTATTGCAGATTCAGTCTTCCCAGCCTGGTGCAGGTCTACAATTTTGTTTCTGGTGTCCTTCGACAGCTCTTTGGTCTTGGCCATAGTGGAGTTTGGAGTGTGACTGTTTGAGGTTGTGGACAGGTGTCTTTTATAATGATAACAAGTTCAAACAAGTGCCATTAATACAGGTAACGAGTGGAGGACAGAGGAGACTCTTAAAGAAGAAGTTACAGGTCTGTGAGAGCCAGAAATTTTGCTTGTTTGTAGGTGACCAAATACTTATTTTACCGAAGAATTTACCAATGAATTCATTAGAAATCCTACAATGTGATTTCCTGTATTCTTTCCCCCCATTCTGTCTCTCATAGTTGAAGTGTACCTATGATGAAAATTATAGGCCTCTCTCATCTTTTTAAGTGGGAGAACTTGCACAATTGGTGGCTGACTAAATACTTTTTTGCCCCACTGTAAATATTTGTACAAAGATATCTAATACTATAAACAGTTAACCTATAAAATAATTTTATTAATACATTTTAAATAAAGACTTGGAACCTGTAACCAGCCAAATTAATAACTGAGAGTAACTAACTGCTGATAATCTACACCACCATGCAATATATGCATTCTAGGCTCATACTTGTACAAAACAGAGCAAGAAAAACAAAAAAAACTAACAAAATGTGCTCCAAGTATTATGTAAAAAAGATTTTTCCAACTTTAGAGGCCTTAATGCAAAAAGAGCAAGAAAATGGTGTAAAAAAGGTCCTCCAAGTCCCCTATAACAATGCTAAAGATTTCTCCAAGTTTAGAGGTCTTAGAACATTGGCTCCACAGAGTCAAAAAAAAGGGTGCTACAAGTACTATTTTATTATATGGAGTCAATGTATTAAAAGCAAGAAAACAGAACAAAAATTGGAGCATGAAAATGGAGCAAAAGAGGAGGAAAAACAATGGAGAAAAAGAAGCAGAAAAAATTGAGCAATAAAATGGAGCAAAAAATTGAACAAAAATGGAGCAAAAAAACGGTGCTCCAAGTTTTATGATATTCTGTGGACATGCCCCTGTTGTATACGTATTGCATAATTAACCGTATGAGTACCGGAGAGGTAGTAACGCATTACAATATGTTTGCTACCCCTCTGGTACTCAAAGGGTTAATAGGCAAGTTATGCGGCTGCATACCTTGCCTGTTATATGTGTAATAAAGGCTATTGTATTTTATATCTTATACTATATTTAAAAAAAATAGGTCAGACCTCAAGGGGGACATCAGGACCCTTCCTGACACCCCCGTAGCATCAGAGGGATCTCATTGTTGAAAGTTATCAGTCAGGAGAAGGGTACAAAAGAATTTCCAAAGCATTAGATATACCATGGAACACAGTGAAGACAGTCATCATCAAGTGGAGAAAATATGGCACAACAGAGACATTACCAAGAACTGGAAGTCCCTCCAAAATTAATGATAAGACGAGAAGAAAACTGGTCAGGGAGGCTTCCAAGAGGCCTATTGCAAAATTAAAGGAACTGCAGGAATTTCTGGCAAGTACTGGCTGTGTGCTACATGTGACAACAATCTCCCATATTCTTCATATGAATGGGCTATGGGGTAGGGTGGCAAGACGGAAGCCTTTTCTTACAAAGAAAAGCATCCAAGCCAGGCTGAAGTTTGCAATAACTAACATCAAGCCCCTCAAAAGCACGTGGGAAAATGTTTTATGGTCTGATGAAACCAAGGTTGAACTTTTTGGCCTTAGTTCCAAAAGGTATGTTTGGCGCAAAAACAGCACTGCACATCACCCAAAGAACACCATACCCACAGTGAAGCATGGTGGTAGCAGCATCATGCTTTGGGCTGTTTTTCCTCAGCTGGAACCGGGGCCTTAGTCAGGGTGGAGGGAATTATCACGAGTTCCAAATACCAGGCAATTTTTGCACAAAGCTTTCAGTCGTCCGTTAGAAAGCTGAAGTTGAAGAGGAAGTTCACCTTTCAGCACGAGAACGACCAAAAGCACACATTAAAATCCACAAAGGCATGGCTTCACCAGAAGAAGATTAACGTTTTGGAATGGCCCAGCCAGGACCCAGACCTGAATCCAATTGAACATCTGTGGGGTGATCTGAAGAGGGCTGTGCACAAGAGATGTCCTCACAATCTGACAGATTTGGAGAGCTTTTGCAAGGAAGAGTGGGCAAATATTGCCACGTCAAGATATGCCATGCTAATAAACTCCTACCCAAAAAGACTGATTGCTGTAATAAAATCAAAAAGTGCTTCAAGTATTAGTTTAAGGGGGTGCACACCTATGCAAGCAGGTTATTGTGAGTTTTTTAAATTTTACCCCTCAATGATTTCAGTTTGTTTTGCAATTGAATTGTTCACGTTATAGGTCACATTAAAGGTGGAAAAAGTTCTGACATGATTTATCTTTGTCTCATTCTTTAACATCACAAGAACTTGGCATTTTAACAGGGGTGTGTAGACTTTTTATATCCGCTGTATGTTATATTGGCTTTATTGAAAATGTCGCCAATTGTCGCCCTGTTACAAATTACCTTGGTTCCAGCGCCGCAGCTTCAGGCGGCGCACGAAATGACGCTTCGGCGTCAGACGCCGTCCATGCCGCAGGGATGTTGCCGGAATGACGCATGGTTGGACGCATCAAAGCTAGATGTGTCATTTGCAGGCGCGAGGCTTCAAGCATGCAGCAGGCCTCTGTTTTATGTGTTTGCTTCCTGTAGTCTCCTCCTACCTACTTCTTCCCATTGAGCTGCTCCCGCTACATACTTCCTGAGGAGGGGTTTAAAGGGCAGACTAAGTCCTGACTCAGTTGCCCTTGCGTTGTTGTACAATACAGTTCTGTTTTCCTTGGGCTCTGTGTATGACTTGGCTAGTTTGACCATCCATTCTGGTGCTGAACTGTGGCTATGTCTGACTACTCTTTTGCCTGCTCCCATTGTGTAGTGGACACCCAATCTGGTGCGGACCTGTGGCTCTGGCTGACTACCTGAACTGTATATGACCTGGCCTGTCTGTCCATCCATTCTGGTGTTGACCTGTGGCTCTGTCTGACCATTCTCCTTGTGCGTTTCCATTTGGCTTAGACATCCTTTCTGGTGCAAACCTGTGGCTCTGGCTGACTACCTGCTCCGTGTATGACCTGGCTTGTCTGACTACCCACTCTGGTGTTGACCTGGGGCTCAGTCCACTGCGGATCCAGCATACCAACGCTTCAGTGGATATACTATCTGGTGCAAACCTGTGGCTCTGGCTGACTACCCGCTCCGTGTATGACCCGGCTTGTCTGACTATCCTTTCTGGTGCTGACTATGGGACTCTGTTTCCTCCGTGTGTTGGTCCCCGCTCCACAGACACACATCCTAGTGCTGACCTGGGGCTCTATCGGATTCCTAGATACTGACTGCAGGCTGAGTCAGTGCTAGCCCTTTGGGCTTTCCAAATTAACTCGAGGCTCCAGTGGGCTGAAGCCTAGTCTCGGAGTGTGTGGTGAATCTATTGGCGGACTGCTATTTTTGATACAGTGCTTGCCTCTTTGATCACCCTCAGTGTGTTATTTGTTTACGTGCATTACTGTGATTTTTCTAATAAAAGATTGTTTTGCTTTACCGTACTGACTCCTGATTTATTCCTGGGAACCGTGACACGCCCACAATGATCACTAGGCGGTGTATGGAGGGGTCCCAATGCTCCCTTGAGGTCTGTACTATTTTTTGTACACACAATAAAATATATAGCATTTATTACACATATACAGGCAAGGTATGCAGCCGCATACCTTGCCTATTAAGCCTTTGAGTACCAAAGGGGTAGAAAACACATTGCAATGTGTTGCAACCTCTCTGGTACTCATAGGGTTACTTATGCAATACATATACAACGAGGGCATGTGGAATTAAAGTGGAGAATAAAGAATATCAAATGGGAGCAATATTTGTTGAATTCAAATGGAGAAAGAAAGTCATGGGAGCACTGTAGGTCGAATTTCAAAGAGGGGGGGGGTTTAATATTTCAAAGGGGGCACTCTATGTTGGATTTCTATGATGTATACTGTATTCTGAACTGCCTTTGTTCGAACAACGATGGTTTTGAAACCGTTGTTGTGGCTTCTACACCTCATCTCTGAGGCACGGGATTACTGACATAAAATGTAACCACAAAACACGCTGTAATACTGACAGCAGATAATAGAATGCTACTTGCATGTTGTTTTTAGTTGTTTCCTATGGGCTTTTTTTTGACTGGTGGTGTGTATAATTACCGCTGATTTTGTTTTCACGACTCAGGTAATAGGATGCTAAAAACTGACTTAAAAAAAAACGCCTGTTTTTTTTTTTTGCAATAGTAATATCAAGGCCCTGTTCTTTCAACCATCCTTGAGAGAATGTACTGATCTGGAAAACACACTGATCTATTAAAGATTATAGACATAAGGGGCTCAATTCAGTTCAGTTCCGGCCAGTACACATATGGTTGTACCATTGGAATTCAATTACCCTATCCACATGAACTAGAATGAGCGTTGGGTGCCAGAACATGACTTGCAGTCCAAAGTTTGTTGAAGATTTTTGTGCCCACAATGCATGCTAGATAGCATGAATAATGGAAGCATCAAAGGAAACTAGCTAATGCTCAATGTTTGACATAGTGTCAAACATTGAGAGTGAGCTAACAACAATCATCTTCCCCCACCCTCACAAACACTAACCCTAACAGTAGTCTCTTGGCCCTACACTGCACCTAACATTAACTATAAATTTAAAAAATACTAGCCCTTACACTATCCTATGACCCATAACCCATACCTGTAACACTTACCTTGAAGTGTGAGGTCCAGCGTGGTCTTCTGCACCATGGATTTCCTCTTTAATTTGTCTTTAAGTGTTCTCTCAGCTTCTGTCTTCTTCCTTCTTCTTCTTCTTCAAAGTTATCTTCTGTCTCCATAAATCAGCAACAATATATTAAATCCAATGCTCCAGTAAACTTTCTCTACCGCCAGAACAAAAATAAAAAATACCAGTCAGGCTGTTGCCTGAGCCAGACTGAGGGAAATCTGTACAGAGACTGGCATTTATATGGCCAGTCTCTGTTCAAATATGTTCCCATGTGCTTGTTGGCTGGGATGTAGGGTTATGGTAACCACATCTCCCAGCAAATCATTTTCTACCTGGAAGGGTCACAAATGCATGTTTCGTCATTCCTCCAGCTAGCCAATCATTGAATAGCTGGAGAGATGATGAAATGAGCATTTGTGACCCCTTCAGACAGAAGCTGCTTGGCTGGGAGGTGTGAGAAGACTGAAGTTTAGAGAAGAAAACTTAAAGACTAGTTAAAGAGGAAGACCAGATGCAGGAGACCACGCTGGACCTCAGACTTTAAGGTCAATGTTTATTGTTAATGTTGTGGGGAATGGCCATGGGATGGTGTTAGCTTTAGGGGGATTAATCCTTTGTGTGCCAGAGAGGTATTCAACATTCAGCAATGTGTTGCATACCCCACTGGCACGCAAAAGATTTTTTTCTTTTTTTGTTTAACTCATGTTTTTGGTACATTGAATGTATTGATATGGGGATTAGGGCTCATATCAATACATCCACAGGTCACTAGTGTAGGGATCCCTAGTTGCGCATGCATATATATATAGATTTTTTTCACTGTTCAATTACAAGTCAGTGGTTCTTAACATGCGTTAGGGACTCAACGCCTAGGTTTGCTAGGCGCTAATATAAAACAAGAAAAGAGTCCCTTAATGGGTATTACTAGCCACTGCATGTAACTGAATTGCAAATTCATATGCTTTTTCATTTTTTCAATGACTACTAATTTTTAGCCCATTGTACTTTTTTCATGGTTGATGGTTTGTCAGCGCAGGTAATAGAATACCAAACTGTGACGTACAACTACCAACGTTAGTTTTGTTTTACTACCGGTCCTAATAGAATTGAGCCCGAGGTTGGACTATTTTCTTGGTTTTACAAAGACCTTTTAGTCCATTTGATTTCAAATGTTATAGTTTAAAATTATTTTCATATACAGGTATTTTTTGTGAATTGGTTTTTTGGAAACTCTTTGGTTTCTGACTCTATTTCTTATACAGTTTTAACATTTTATATTTTTAGTTGTTCATTGATCAATCATATGATTTTTTCCTAACACATACCCAGCTTTTTCCCAGAACTTTTAGCCTTTCCCAAATAATTCTTCTTTTCTATGCAAAGGATGACTGGGCAGGGTCTATAGAAATGGTCACAAGTGGAGTTCTAGAGTCTATTGCCCAGCAAAAAAAACAGGATTAGACAACATAGTGAAGACAGACTGTAGTACAGGAACTGAACACTAGGAAGAGTAGCTGCAGCCTGGCAGCAGTTATATGTATGGAACACTGGTAGCAGTGTTGAGGAATCCAGCAAAAGCAGCCCAGCTGGAGAGCCATCAGAACAGGACTCAGTGCCACAGTGGACCAAAATATACAAGCATGCAAAAGCTACTGAAACGTAGGGTCAAATGTCTGGAACATGTGCAAAAGTGTAGCACACCAGAGCCAAGAACCAGGCTGAATTAGAAGGAAGTAGCACCATCAGAGCCAAACAGCGAAGGACTGAAACAGGTCTGGTTTGGCAGTCAGAGGACAAACTGCAGCAATAATATGAGGCAGCAAAAACAAGAACAGGTTCAGTTCAATAGCTACAGATACAGAAAAAAAGACTGGTTAGGTGACAGGACTGGTTCAGCAACCACAGATCAATACAGGAGCAAGCAGAGAGCAGAGCTAAAGAACATTGACAGACCACTGCTTAGTCTTGCTGAGGCACAATCTGGGTAAAGGTGCCAACCACAAGGTTGGATAGCAAAGGCCAGTTGTGTTGGGCTATGCTCAGGATGACTGGACAGGGTCTGCAGAAATGCCCACAAGTGGAGTTCTAGAGTCTGTTACCACTCAATGAGAAACATGACTAGACAAGATCATGAAGACTGAATACAGTACAGGAACCGAACATTTCGAGGAGTAGCTGGTTTCAGGCTGCAGTACAGGTAACAGACACTGGTAGCAGTGTATCGAATACCAGCAAGAGCAGCACAACTGGAAAGCCACCAGAACAGGACTCAGGGCTAAAAAATGCTTAAAGGTACAGTGGTCCGCAACACAGAAGCATACAACAGCAACTGAGAAACAGAGAAAATATAAACATCTGGAACAAGTCTAAAAGTGCAGTACACCAGAACCAATAACCAGGCTGAACTAGCAGGAAGCAGCACAAGAAGGGGCAGACAGTGAGGCAGTGAAGACAAGAACAGGTTCAATTCAGTAGCTGCAGATCTATACAGGAGCAAGCAGCAAATTGCTGTGGAAGACGCTGGACTGACACAACAGAAGGATTGGTTAAGCCACAGGACTGATTCAACAACAACAGATCCATGCAAGACCAAGCGGCAAACAACACCATGTCCTGGAACAGGACTGGTTCAGCAATAGTGGATCAAATGCTGGAACAAGCAGCAAACAATACATTGGCCAGAAACAAGACTGGTTTGGCAACAGGACTGGTTCAGCACCAGCAGATCAATACAGGAACAAGCAGCAAACAATACCGTGGTCTGCAGTAGAACAGGTTTGCAACAGTAGATTAATGCAGGAATAATCAACAATCATAAGCTTAGTCAGGAGCAAAAGCTTGTCAGAACTAGGGAGCAGAAGCAAACAGCATACACAGGACAAGGCCAAAGAGGAAGCTTTGAGTAAGCACCATTGCAAGGAAGAGACGGCTCAATAAAGGAGATCATGCGATCACCAGACTTATAAAAAACAGTTGTAAAATGGAGCTAGAGGGGGGCTCAGGATATCTCAGCCCCTACCTCCTATTAATATATGGCTAACTAAATTTATTGGAAATGGGAGTCTCCCCTTTCTAACAAGTTTTGGCATGAGCTGGATTAATACCAGGTGATTATGTGATCACCTGGTATAAACATATAAATAAATATGTAGTTCATTTCATACACATGTATGTTTGTTATTTTGTTAGGTAGTGGGGGAATCTATTTTAGAGCCCCCCTCAACTCCTGTTATGCATGGAGTATTCTTGTTGGAAAAGAGAGAGGTAGGGGAGGTTTTTTTTTCTTCGGGCAACCCATGTAGTATGTTAGCGCTTATCAGTGGTGTGTTATTTTTCACTGGAGAAGAGCTGCTGATGACTATAGTCATAGTTTTCAAAGATTTCAGTAGCTTTGAACAGGTTGAAATTTAAAAAAGTGTATTTTTTCGGTTTAGTACCATGTACAGGAAACATTTGTGAATACCAGGCTAAGAATAGAACTACAAGTGACCCCTCATTTGATGCAGTAGTTTGTTTTCTCACCTCATAAACCCTGTAGCATATCTAGCCTGAATGTGCTGAATAATTACATTCTCGTGATTAGTGAAGTTGTTTCAAGTTCTGTGTGCTTAGTCTTGTAGAGTTCTATCTGTGTATCTATTAAACCACTACAGTAATGGTCAGTGGTATAATTCCATCATATAAATCACACCGGTTTGTACTGGGGCCTCACGGGAAATAGAATATATGAACTACATACCTCCCAACATTTCAAATTGCCAAAGAGGGACATTTGTGTTTTAGGGGGTGTTGCTGGGGGCGTGGATGGTGGGTGGGACGTTACCGAGAATTTTTAGGCTATTTCATGACCTATTGATACCACCTTGTGTAACCAAATACATGACTTATAACAAGATCTAAGTATTTTATTTACACAGAATAATTTATAAACACATATACTAACATTTAAACAAACAATAATGTGAATTGTATTGCTGTAGAGCAACATGATACACTTATATACACACCATGGAATCCGATCTCCTAAAAAGAGGGACATCAGGGTGGGAAAGAGGGACAGATGGATTTGGGTCCAAAAGAGGGACACTTGGGAGGTATGGAACTATGAGTATAATCAGTTCCACGTATTGTATACTGCTTCCCAATACTCATAAGCCCTAGTATATACAACACACAGTGTAACAATTAAATAGTGGAATTCATACTTAACCACTCTATTATAGTCACCGGTTTAATCACCCACATATATGTTACTTATCAAAGTCACTCCATCCTTGATTGTGGCCTTCATCAAGGTAAGTATGTAGTCTTTGGCGAAGTAGCATATGAAGGGTTACAGCTTGGTTAACACTTTGAGTGCCAGAGGGGTACGCAACGCATTGCAAAGCAATGCGTTGCATACCCCTCTGGCACTCAGAGGGTTAATGAACCTTCTAATTGTACTATCTTTATCATAGCTGTACCAGAGAAATAGCTGTATCTCGTAAAAAATAGATAGAGGGTGAGTAATGTTGTGCAGCACTTTATTTTTAAGCGGGCGATCTTTAGTAACGTCGGATCGGCTATATTATTTTGTTTATCCAATTTATTATAGGATCACACACTGTTAAGTTTTTTTAATAAGAATCTAAATAAAGTCTGTGTTATGACCTTTTTCTTGGGCTACCTTAACATATTTACTTCACTGAACGGGTCTACTTTGGAAACGTAGCATTCCGAGAGATTTGTAGTAGAAGCAGAATATCTGACTTTTGGTATCGACCACTGTATATATCAGATTCGTATCCCTGATATTGAATATTTAGTTCTTTACAAAAAGCTATGCCTTGTCTGTCTACATTATATTTTTTGTATTTTAAATTTCGCATGCACAATGTTAAACTATTTTTCTCTTTGTAAAATGTCAGCATTTAATACAACGTTTATTAAGGAGAGCCCCATTTAAAACAATGGGAATTTAGATTTTTGTTCCAATATGGATTTCTCTACAATTACCCCACTTACTTTCGATAGCAAATCAGTCGCAGTGATGAAGAATACGAGCGAGGGAAGGGGCCAAGGAAATGGGAGGTTACCGGGGGAGGTAACGTCTCCTAATAACATGGGCTGTGAGGAATGAAAGCTATAGCTGGGAGAGCTGTCATGGAAGAGGGAGAACAGGAGCCGTGAACTGTGGCCGCCTGGCAGAACCAAGGACAAGTAAAATATACACAACTTCTACCTCATCCACACCTAGCACACCCTAGGTGGCACACAGGGTCTGCAGACCCTTAAAAAGTAGTAAACAAGGCTCCTCTCAACTGGGGATAAAGAAACTTGCCTTACTTGGGAAGAGTAAGAAAGCGGACGGGATAAAGAACCATTCATATTATTTTAGAATGGGATCGATGATGCACCATGGGGGAGGAGTGCTGTAATGCAATAAGTCCCTGCATTAGTGGATAGGGAAGGAAGCTGGCCCCAGACCTGTCCTATTGAGTGATAGCGGGGCACGTTGGGAGAAGGGTTCTGCTGGAGTCCTGCTGGAGTTTAGGAATGCCCTGGCTGAGCGGAGGCAGGAGGAGGAGAAGGCAGCAGCAGTCGCCACAGCAGGCACCTCAGCAGCAGGCACCCCAAGAACAGAAACGATGCCCCTCACCAGGACCTCCATCCTGCAGGAGGGGGAGCTCGGAGCTGCCCCTGCCAGCTGGCTGGGAGGAGGCGAGGGATTACGACGGGAGGATATTTTACATAGATCACAATACCAGGCAGACCTCGTGGATCGATCCTAGGGACAGGTAATGAATGTGCTTACCGCTTGCAAGGGGGGCATCATGCTAATCCTGCCACATGATACCATGGCTGCCATGTACATGTCATCTAAAGCCTTTTGTTATAAATGCCTATGGTCAGTTTAACCCCAGGAGTGCCACAGTGTGGAGCTATGCTTTGCACAATCGTATGACACTCAGAGGTTTATTAAAATGTAAGTGCATTCTGTTGATTTTCCTACAAATATTTTCATTGTTTATGTTATGGCTACAAAGAAAAACAAAACATTGGGACCTTATTTCTTTTTTTTTTATATTATTTTATTCGTGGTATTACTTTATACTCAAAGACTAGTTTCGCCGTTTAATTGTGCTTTATTGAAATTCAGACTGCAACAGCATTACCTTTTTATTACTTGGAGTAATGGTCTATATCTGTCATACAAACATGTCGTTCACGCCTGTCTGGTCAGTCACATAAGTGATATGTCTAGGACCACGGTTACTTCAGTCATATAATACTTAACATGGGGTTGGCACGAATATAGGGCCTCCAACTGCACCATAGGGAGCAAGTAACGTTTTTCAAATGCTCATTGATTTTAACCCTTTGAAAACTAGTGGTGTGCATGGCATAGCAGAGCAATTCGTGGCACACCCCCTTAGCACCCAAAGTGTTACATGGGGCTCTTAATCCCTTGGGTGATAGAAGGGTATCTAACTCATTGCTTTGAATAAAACTTTGCAATGCATTGAAGACAATTCTAGCATTCAAGGCATTAGCATTTCCATATAATTTAAAGGGAAATGTTATTTGTCCCCTACTGTACAGTTGATTTAATCCAGAATAACTCCAGTTTGCTTTTATAAATACGGGCCAAAAACAGATCCTTTCTTTAGCCCAAGGCCAATTTACTAAGCTACTTATATCATGTGGTGGGCAATGGGGCAGTCTATGGGCATTTCAGGGAGTTGCTTTCCTCTGTGCCTTGTTTAACTTTAGGAATTAAACAAGACACAGAGTAAATGATGTAACTTTTAAACAATTTACTGCACACGCTTATTGAGCAGGCGTAATGGGTTTGCTGGAATTAAGCCTTAACCCTCTTAAGTCCTTAAAGAGATAGTAATACTTAACTTTTTCAATATAAGATATTGTATTTATTAACCCCTTAAGGACCCTTGACGGTCCTGGTACGTCATGGCTGGATTTGCTTTAAAGAACCATGACGTACCAGGACCGTCATGGAATTACGGGATTCCCACGCGGCTGCACGCTGTTCGGGGAGTCCGGAATTGGATTCAAGAAAAAAAAAATGCCCCGTGGTCCTTAATTGACGGCCGCGTGCATGTGCGGCCGGTCCTTAAGGGGTTAAAGAAATAAACAAAAACATGTATGTATTATTCCCATAGCTTGCATAGTTTAGGAGTGTTTGTGTTCTAAAGTTTACCCATCCCACCCCTTTTATCTACGTCGCCGCTCAAGCTGACAGACTTGGATTCTGGTCTGCTGACCAGACGTATTGTCTGGAAGGCGAAAATAGGAGTGTATACCAAGGAAATCTTCATGACTACAGTCTACAAAGTGGGCAAGGTTTGTATAATATACTCATGAAGATTTCCTTGGTATCCACTCCTATTTTGGCCTTCTAAATGATCCATTTGGTCCGCAGACCAGAATCCTAGTCTGTCATCTTGAGCAGTGATGTAGATAAAAGGGGTGGGAGGGGTAAATTTTAGAATGCAATTACTTCTAAACTATGCAAGTTATGGGAAAAATATATACATGGTTTCATTTATTTCTTTAATACATACAATGTCTTATCTTCGAAAAATTAAGTATTCCTATCCCTTTAAAGGATACCCTGTAGTGAATAGTGCAGCTCATAGCTTTGGAGGCGAATGTTAGTGGAGCTGTGCTAGTGGATTCCTACAGTTATCCCATTAACTTTCTTGGCTTCTTACAAATATTATATTTATTATACCTCCTATAGTTTTGCGTCAAAGAAGATGATGTCCAGAATGCTGCTTTAACAAAAGGCTACAACATGATTCTTTCTGTCTATATCCGTATGTCTGTCTAACTAAAATAGTTTTTTTTGTGTGGGGATACTCAAGAGTGTAAAGTAACAGCCTTAACCCGTTGAGTGCCAGTAGAATAAGTAACACATTGCAAAGCAATGCTTAGCATACCCCTCTGACACTCAAAGGGTTAATAAAAAGAAAAGAAAAAATGAACTACATTACCTGTTGTAGGTATGGTATATACTATTGGCACCCTTTTTTCAAGATAAAGAGGCCTGTATCTAATCTGTCACTACCAAGGCAGAGATATATCAATGGATGCTTGAGGCAGTGAGGCAAATGGATGCGTTTGCCTGTTCAGCACCACTGAAGTTAGTGTCTAAAGCCAGTGGCTGCACTACAGGGTATGCACTACAGTTTAAGATAATTGTAGTGCATGCTGGCAGACATATTCCACTACCACTGCATTTTAATGCCAGTTCGGCTTGCACCACATGAACCACAACATGTGCCGCAAAATGGAGTACATGAACATAATTTCCTCTATGTCTTGCTTAACCTATTTGCTTAAACATAAAGGAAGAGACTGGCCCAAAGTTCCCACAGACTGACCCTTATCCTCACCTTGGTGCAAGTTGCATTAACCCTTTAAGTACCATAGGGATGGGTAATGCATTGCTCTGGAATGTGCACCCCTGTGGCACTCAAAGGGTTAAGGCGAGGATTTCATGCATATGTAGGTTAGCAAATTGATGTTAGTCAGAAATAGGGACTCAAAATTGATTCCTACATTTGACTTAGCACAGAATCGTTTTTGTACAGTCAACCCAGTGCACTGCAAATTACTTTTAGTGTAACTTTTCATGTGATTGTTCATAAAAACATTTTTTTTAACTAGATAGGATATGTTATAAGAGTAATACCAAGGGAATCCATATTAGTATGACTTTCGCTTGTGAAATGAGTCCCTTTTGGCTAACATAGGATTCACCATACTGAACCTACCAAATTGAAATAATGTTTTCTGACGTATATCATTATGTGTGCTCATGGAAACTGAACAAGGACTGTTTCAATGATAAATATTCAAATGGCTAACACATGGAATACAAGCAAAATGTATGAAAATTTACCATTTAAACATCAATGAATTTCCTGATTAGAATAAGTAAGAAACTCCATTTATTGAATGAAAAACAACATTAAGGTACATTGGCCCTTAGTGTTGAATTGGTAAACCAATTCATCTATAGGAGACACATAAAAGTCTCCAATGCCCATTGTTTTAAAAGGCGATTTATACCCCACCGAATTCTAGAAGAGACCTCTCTAGCATTCAAGGAATTAAAAGCCCTAGTTAAATGTATGGTAAGTTAGATTTGGTCCGTATAATTCAGATGATTTACTCCAGAATTTCCGTGCTTTGCTTTTATAAAAATAGGCTAGGAGGCCTTATGTACAAAAGCAAAGTTTATAAATTCTAGGAACATCCAGCCACATGATAGGGACCAAATAGAATTTCCCAGCATTCCCATTGATATTGTTGAAGATTATTAATCACTTGAATCCTAGAAAGGTCTGCAGCGGATTGTTTTTCATTGAGTTGGAGACCTCCATAGCATTCAAGGAAATAAAAGCTAGAGATGCACCGATACCAATTTTTTAAGACCAAGTATGAGTACCGATACTTTTTTCAAGTACTCACCGGTGAGTACTTGAAATATATATACACACACACATACATACACACACCACCTCTTGATTCTCCCCTTTTGCCTCTTTCTCTCCCTCTTGATTTCCACCTTTTACTGCATTCTCCCCCTCTTGAGCTCCCTCTTTTTGCCTTGGCTTTTTCTGTCCCTTTTGATCCCCCTTTGTCCCTCTCCTTGAATCTTGATCCCACCCTTTTGCCTCTCTCTCCCTCCTTATCCCCCCTCCTTTTGCCTCTTCTTGGCCCCCCTCCTTTTGTCTCCTGATCCTTCCTCCTTTTGCCTCTTTTTTTTCTCCCTTAGTCCCTTTTGCCTATTTTTCTCCCTCTTGACCCCCCTCTCTGCCTCTTTCACCACCCGCTCTTGATCCCCCTTTGTCTGCTTTACCTTCCTCTGCTGGGTACTCGCTGTTCTCTTGGGAGCCCCGGCAGAGGTCAGCATCGGAGTGTTGCCATGGTAACCCATGGCAACGTTCCGATGCTGCAGGAGGGAGAGAGTCGACCGGGGAGCATTGTGAGCAGCTCCCTGGGCTCCCTCTTTGCAGCACCGATCCTGACACAGGGTATCGGTGCTGGCATCTGCCGCATTTGCGCGAGTACTTGTACTCGGTATCGGTGCAACCCTAATAAAAGCTCCATTTAAATCAATGGAATTTTCTGCTTGACCCCCATGGTGCAGTTGGTCTTCCCCGGAATTGTTACACTTTTATACTTGATGCCAAGTAGCAAGTAGAGCAAAACCAACTGCTAACTGCAGACAAATAAGTAATCCCATTGATTTAAATGGGGCTCTAATCCCTCGAATGCTTGTAAAGCAATGCATTGAGACCTGGTTAGTATTCCATAGTTAACCCTTTGAGTGCCAGAGGGGTATAGAACGCATTGCAAAGCAATGTGTTCCGTAGCCCTCTGGCACTAAAAGGGTTAAGTAAACAAGAGTTGGGTCAATGTGTATTGTTCCCTATAGTGCAGCTGATTTGCTTCCAATTTGTCCATTTTTACATTATTCAGAAGTGGAGTGATTCTGGGGCAAACCAACTGAACCACAGGGAACAAATAAAAATTTGCGAATGCATTCAAGACCCCCAGCATTCAAGGGATAGTAATGCTTGTTTATAACCAGTTTTAATATTGCACACATTAAAAATAGTAGTACAGTGAGTTATATCCCATATCGAAACATCTAAAGTCCCCCCCCCCCGTCCCTTTCATAGACATCAGGCTCTGGCTGAGAGAAGCAGATTCTGGTCCCAGGACCGTCCTGCGGCTCTTCAGCAGAACCGAAATAGCGCGATATAGAAAGAAATACTTAATTGGTCAGGTCTACAAAGTGTGTCTGGTTTGCAAGAGCACTTTGTAGACCGTTCCAGTGAAGTATTTCTTTCTATATCGCTCTATTTCGGCTCTGCTGAAGAGCCACAGGACGGTCCTGGGACCAGAATCTGCTTCTCTCAGATAGAGCGCTGACAGGGGAGGGCTGGCAACTTGTGGCCTGGGGGGAAGCTACAACCAAGTAGCCCAGTTCTACTATCATTCCAGCCCACTGTCCCAGCCCAGTTAATTCTGCTATCGTTCCAACCCACTGTCCCAGCCCAGTTAATTTTAAAATTGCCATAAAAGACCCTCTGGCGCTCAAAGGGTTAGTGTTGTGAAGTGCGGCAAGAAATACCACAAAGCTTACAATTGAAATGGGGTTACACTGGTGCAACTACAGAGCTTACAACTGAAATGGGGTTACTCTGGTGCAATTACAGAGCTTACAATTTAAGTAAAGCTGCACTAGTGATACCATATAACTTACAAAAGAAATGGGTTATGCTACTAGTGTAGCTCCACTTGGATTGTAGCTCCATTTCGATTGTAAGCTCTGTGGTATCACTAGTGTAGCTACATTTGCAGCAACAAGCGGGAGTGGCCCACCAGCTCAGACATATGACTGGGCCAGGGGGCAGTCGCCCCCCTGACCCCCAAGCCAGCCCTCCCCTTACCTCTGACGTCTATGAAAGGGGCAGGAGTGAGGAACTTTAGATGCTTCGATCTCTCAAACTATACATGTTTGAGAGATGGGACATAGCTCATTGTACTAATATTTTTAATGTGTACAATATTAAAAATGGTTATAAACAAGCATTACTATCCCTTTCAATGAGTAAACCAATGAGCTTTTGATTTGTCCCCTTTGGTGCAGTAGATTTGCTCCAAAATTGCACCACGTTATCTTCCTGGAATATGGCCATCATACTCTATGCCTTACTACATCTTATTTAGGGTCAAATGTGAATCTGAACCCTGCTAATTACTAAATTATTTTTAATACTTGTAATAGAGTCTAATAACTATAGATATGACTATTAAATTACACAACCATTTTATATATGTAGTGCATAACTATTTGTATGAACTATTAGTATGCAAAGGGAATGCAAGACCTATGTTCATTTGTACTTAATAATAACATGACAAAATGGTGCTGACTTCTATGAATAATAATTTTTCTATAGTGACTCCTCAAAAGTTAAACATGCTAAAATATATGCTACTGCTAAGTAAAATTAAACAAGTGTTTCAAAGTTTCCATTTTTACCCGCAAATCAATATAGTTCCATAACTGATTCCTAAATACAGGCTGCAGTTGTATCCCTACTTATATTATGGAAACATTCACTTTTTCACTGACATTTGTGTGGGTACCTAACTCATTCTTATGGGAATCAGTCCTTTTAAGTAAAATCTTTTATTTCTACATTATATTGTTTCACATTTATGTTACTAACACAGAGGAGCTATGGTTTCCCAACCTCTGCCCTTCTCCATGATCTCAATGAGGAGATTCTTAGCTGGCCACTAAGATCTTTCCACTCTTCCTCCTCCTTCCCCAGATGCAACAGGATGTTCAGACACAGCTCACTTACTGTATTTTAACAATTATGCTACAGGAATTGAAGGGGTGGAGGAAGGAATTTCCTTTTGCCAAGCTTATTTTCTTTCTCCATTTTATGTCTCGTAATCTGCATGCCATTAACCCCATGGATGCTAGGGAGGATTTTAACACACTGCTTTCAAGACCTCTTTAGAATCCATGTGGTACAAATATATTATTTTAAACAACTTGGTGCTAATATTTAAATATTGTGTAGGTGCAACTTTGGTAGAGTACCGTTGTCATAAAAATACATTATTTGAATAAAAATTCATGTGATTGCTTCGCTGATGGGGTGGGGCTTGAGTCACATCTGGTTCATGTCAGAATCAGCCAAACATGATTGGTTGATGCCCACATGGGTCGGCTATTCAAGTCACCTTTGTGAACAGCCAAAACAGATCCAAATGTTATGTTTTACATGGGTGACATCTTGCAGACATCAGCACTGTTATCCATGTGAACATAGCCTAGGAGAGGTGTTTTTGTTCTGCAAGGCAGGGATGCATTTTATACAAATGAACAAAATTGTAGAAAACTGACTGAAAATTTCTGCAGTTTTTCATTGCTCTCCTGATGAAAGTGTTAGACATGGGGTAGGTAACATTGGTAGCTGTTGGACACTAAAACTCCCATCATCCATTACCAACAACTGGCTAGTTGGGGATGAGGGGAGTTGGAAACCCAAAGGCTGTTTACCCTGGTGTTGTAACATGAAGCTATTGGTCCCCTGGGATTATTTTAAGACACCCCACCTCAATACAGAGACAAGGAGCCAAAATGTAGGTAGTGGCAAATATTTTATACGCTAGCACAGTGGGAATGTGTATAGCATAAATGTGTAACCCTTTGAGTACCAGAGGGGTGTCAGAGGATTAACATGTAATTCTCTAGATGCTGTTAGATTACAACCCCATCACTCTGAGGAATATGTCAGTTGTAATCCACAACAGCAGAGAGCCACAGGTTGAACATCTCAATAACTCTTTATGAGGCAAAAGGGAGTGCAAACCTTCTGTCACTGAAAGGGTTACAGTGTATAAATCCTATGAGTGCCAGAGTGGTATTTAACATGCAATACCTTGGACACCCCTTTGAAGCTCACTTGTTTAATCCATTATACACATTTGAGAATAGGAAGGTTTTGGTATTTAAACAGTTACTTGTATACATAAGGGGTATTCAACCTGTGGCTCTCCAGCTTCTGTTGGGTTACAACTACCATCATAGTTATAATTATGGGAGTTGTAGTCCAACAGTATTTGGAAAGTTGCAGGATGAAGCTATAGAAGTAGCTTATTTTTCACACCAAAGGGGTGCCGACCCTCTGGCATTCAAATGGTTAAACTGTATGAAGTGTATATTCTCTAAGTGATGTGTGGGACATCCTTCTCTTTTGCTCTCTGGCAGAGGGGAGTCAATGCCTATCTAAGTATTATGTTGGCACTCAAAGGGTTAATATATAAATGCTGGTGGTGCATAGAATCTGCAAATTTCAGATCCAAACTTTCTAATGCAGACTGGGAGACTAAGACATTGTGGGATGGCCAGGGTACTAACCAGAATGTGGTGAGGCACTCGACATGGTCTGGGAATCTTCAGGCGCTAAATGGGTAGAGAGCACAGCCGCAGGAAGCGTCAAGTTGCAGCACAGTAGGCAGAAGACCGAGTCGTAGGATTCACGCACAGCTGCTCTTTACATTTTTAGCAAAGAACATATCAGTATAGTGTGCGCTGGGAATGCATGAATATGGTGAGAGAGGTGACATCAATTTCAACTGATCTCTGCTGTTACCTGTGGCAGAGTGTCCCCTCTCCATCCATTCTCCATAGCACTGCTGATTCCATTAATTTAAGTGTTAATTTTTAACTCCTTGATTACTAGGGGGATGTCCAGTACATTGTGAACAATGCACTGGAGATCTCTTTAGCATTCAGAGGGTTAAAAGCTCGATTTAAATCAATTAAAAGTTTACTTGTCCCCATATCATGCAGTTGGTTTGCCTTGGATTTGCTTCACTTTACTGTGCATGTAACCCCTTGGGACTCACACACACGTAAGGCACACTGAAGTATGTGAGCTGGAATGGACCCTATGGCATAGCATCTCCTTATTCAGTATTGCTCCATGTCCTATGTTAAACAGTGATAGAACTGGCAAATATCTCAGTTGTTTAGTGATGAGTCAGTGATGGATTCATAATAATCTAGAATATCATGTTCTGCATTCTAGTGTTCTATAAAATTATATAGAGTATTGATTATTGCATTGGTCCTGGAGTGACAAGGCCAGAGTACATCAATTAAATATTTATTGTCAATGCTTTGGCATATATCACATCTCTATCAAGATATATCTTAATGAAAGTGGGAAAAATGTCACTTGTTTCCACTGACCTCTTCACTCTGTGAAGAGCTGGAGGACAGCATTATCCTCTTATCAAGCATCTTCCAGCACTACTTGTCCAAAGAGTCCACAGATAATTCATCTCTTCTGCATGGGCTGGAGGTTACTTAAGAGGAGGGCTGAGGCCATTGTGGCCTCTTTGCCATCTAACAAACTGGCAAGAGGGACCTCTCCGTCTACCTCTCCCCCCTTGGACCAAGTACCTTTTTTTCTTTCTTTTCTTTCATTGTTTGTTGCATCTCTTTGTTGAGGTTTAACCTGCTTTCTTACCATCAGGTGTTCAGAGATTTGTACTAGATAGTGAGTTATGGGTTGTATTCAGAATATTAATGTTAGTCAGAATTAATACCAGATGTAGTTTGTTTTCTGTTCAATAATGTTGCTGCTGGTTGGGGTCGGCGGTGCTCCTTGCCATTTCTTAAGGAGTCTGGTAGGTAACCAGGCTTGGTTGGCCTTTTCTGTGTGTCAGAAGTATGCTTGCAGCTATGAAGAGATGGGCATGGGGACTCATTCACTCCTGGAGAAGAAGGGCTGGCTCTTTCATCTGGTTATTAATGTAAATGGGTATTTAGTAGTGCTAGTTAACTGGCTGGCTGCACTGCTGGACATAAGGCCGCTGCCTTTCACCTCCACCTGGGTGTCTTGTGTATTGCTTTCTTTAACCT
The DNA here is from genome assembly GCA_037306005.1 of Rhinophrynus dorsalis. Classification (NCBI taxonomy): domain Eukaryota; kingdom Metazoa; phylum Chordata; class Amphibia; order Anura; family Rhinophrynidae; genus Rhinophrynus; species Rhinophrynus dorsalis. Next base: position 163,168,874 of record CM074719.1, on the reverse strand, counting down.
CCGCATCTGGGAGTCAGGTGCCAGCCTTTGGCTGGTTGAGGATGATGTGAGTTGTAGTCACCAAAAGCAGAACATCTAAAGAGATTGACTGGGCCTGTTTTAGTAGATTAATATGTTTTAAACAGAATATATAAACTTTGATACTCTTGAGCATTAGTTCACAACATGTTTCATAACATATCTATATGCTGTGTCACCAAGTTTAGTGTGTCAGAATTTCACAGATAAATTCATGAAGATACATTGTTTTTCTTCTGAATGCACTACAAATAGGTATGGGAAAAAGGCAGTTTTTCCCCTGCAGAAATTCTCTCTGGGACTTGAAACAGGTGGAAAAAGCAAAATGTATTGGCTGGGACACTGGCACACTGATACACACACACAGAAAAACACATTTTGAGTGACTTTTAATGCTGAATCTTGTTCTGCTGCAGGATTTTCATTCATTCCTAATTAGAGAAATTTACATTTTCCATCCACATATTCCAAGCCATATAAATGATGTTACAAATTTTAAAAGACTTGAAATTGCTGCCCCACAGTAACTTCTACAAGTGTTCTCTTTGCACACTCAGGGTCCGATTTATACTTTAGGTGTCCCTATCCATGCCCCCTTGCCACAACACCAATCCTACATGACCTTGCCCTCAGCCCCAATGCAGATACATCTAGTCTACAACATACAAAATATCTTAAATGAAGTGGTTATTGCAGGGGTGTATAAATCTGTAAAACAACTGCCCAAACTGCTATATAAACTTCATGTTACTTCATTATAAAGAATAGTAAATAAACTGACAACCTGCATAAATCGGAAACGTAATGATGCGCCAAATGGTTTGATTAATCTGCAGCATAGCTTGCTCATCTATACTGATACCTGGAGCAAACAAACTGAAGCTTTGTGACAAATACACTTCGCAAAGTGGACCTTTCACCTCAACAAACTTTGGACGGAATGCAAAAAAGTGGAGCATTTGCTATTTTTTGAAGGCATAAATGTATGTGCTATTTGCAATTTCTAACATGTTGATGCAAGAAACCCCTTGATACTGGGTAGCACATGCTCCTAAATTAATGGCAAAATTAGCCAGACATAGGAAAATGTGTGCTAATTGCTTTGCTGAAACAGGCTAATCGCTAATCCTCTCACAAAATGGTGGACATTTTAGCCACGGCATTCGCAAAAAAAAGAGCAAATGATCGCTAATTTTGAAAAAATGTGCAGTTCAGTAACATTTTGGTGCTTATTAATTTGCCATCAAAAGTACTTTCCTCCATTAGTTCCATATAAATAAACACTTAAAACTCCCTGTATATTGTGGGATTTATTTATCTTTTAAATACTGTCTTTTTTAAGATAATATTATGATTATTATTCTTTATTTATATAGCGCCAACTAATTCCGCAGAGCTGTACAATTGGGAATAGACATAAAGAGGTATTAAATAGTACAATCAGATGTGGAGAACGGAAGGATCGGAGGGCCCTGCTCTGCTTAATATATACATTCATCTCATTATGTCATTCTGGCAATCTCAAGGCTGGCTATCCCCTTTGAATGAGAATTTCCACCCACCACCTGTGAACTGGGGTGCTACAATAAGATATCTGTATGCACACGTATTGTGCATGGAAAGCTTCCTCCAAGAGAAGGGGCAACTTTATCAGCAAAGATTGATAGTGATTAGGAGCGTAAGCACTGACAGTCTTTTAATATGTAAGCAAGATGACCAATCTCTCCCTCCTGGATGCGATGTTAGAATAAGGTATTGTTTTACTGATGGAGGAACAACTGTATAAACTTAAAGTAACAGTAATAGCCCAATATTCTTATTTTGTAGAGTTTTAAAAAAGAAATAATGCAGCACAAATCCTGTCTTTCAAACCTTTATGGTTTGAGAGATATTCGCATGTAAAGTTCCCCCTCTCCTCATGTCAGCAGTAAAGCTGACAGTAGAAGATCCGTGTCAGCTGACTCGAGGAGGGTCTTCAGCAGAGCTGAAATTGCGTTATTTAAAAAAAGACTACTTCATTGGAACGGTCTACAAAGTGTGCTTGCAAACCAGGCACACATTGTAGACCTTTCCAGTGAAGTAATTCTTTTTCAATAACGCGATTTCGGCTCTGCTGCAGAACCGCAGGCTAGTTCCAGGACCGGGATCTCCTGCTGTCAGCAGAGTACTGATGTCAGGGAGGGATAGGGGAAAATTTACAGCGAATATCTCTCAAACCATAAAGGTTTGAGAGATAGGATTTGTGACGCATAATTTCTTTTTTTTATACTCTACAAAGCAAGAAAACATTTTTATGGGACATTAATGTTCCTTTAAACGGGGTGTTTGATAACATTGAATGCATATAAAGATACTGAGTGGGGGGGGGGGGAAGTAAGGGAAGGTGATAGGTCCTATCTATAGAAGTCAGCAACGCATTGGGTTGGAGACTTCTAAGAAAACCACAGACAGAACATGCACTTCCAAAGTCAGGACCAAAATCCCAAAATAAAATCATCAAGCTTCATTGGATACAATACAGTAAAAAGTTAATACCTCCACAATCTTCGGGTCACTTTTAAAATATTGCATGCAAAATAGGGTGCCACTATAGGGCGCAGTCAGCATGTCACCATGATTAAAAGGGTGACATGAGAATCTCGCATTGCAGGCCAGCGTGAGATTCTCAAGTTGCACCTTCAAACGTTTCCTTCAAGTCCCATCATCCTTAGCCACATACCTTTGAAGATCCAAATGCTTGTTGGTAACCTTATCTCGTTATATGGGACAAGTCTTCTCTCAGGTACTGAAGTAAGCCGCTCCAGCCTCTATCTCCCCCCATCTCTTCATGCTCTGTTCTGCCCTGTCATTCTGCAGGCAGAGATGGGGGGGAGACATAGAGGTGGGAGGGGCTTACTTCAGTACCTTAGAGAAGATGTGTCCCATGTAATGAGATAAGGTTACCAAAAAGCAATTGGATCTTCATGATAAGACTCAAAGGTATGTGAATCAGCAATAGAAGGACCAAGGAAATTATTGGTAGTGCCACAAAAAGTGATATTGTATTGTATTGTATGGCTGAGGATGATGGGACTTGAAGGTGACATTTGAAGGCATGACTTGACAATCTCATGCTATCCTGCAATGCAAGATTCTCGTGTCACCCTTTTAATCATGACGATATGCTGACTGCTCCCTGTAGTCGCACGCTATTTTGCATGCAATATTTGAAAAGGATAACCAATCTTCTGGCCTCACAATAACAGGAGAGACTTACATAGACAAAAGAACAGACCAACAGTTGTTACAAAGTGACATCCCAGGGATCAACGCGTTTTGCATTTACCACGCTCACTCATGATCCAAGACTCCAGTCTATGTAAGTTTTCCTGTTATTTATTTTTGGATTTTGGTCCTGCCTTTGGAAGCGCATGTTCTTGCTGTGGTTTACTAATTAGTTTGTGGAGTTTATGTTCACCCTCTGCGCTGAGTGTAAAGGGGCCCAACATTTTAAGACATTATTTGTCACTGTCAGGCTGACAAAGGCACTTGGGATAGACTACAAGAAAGTGGATAAATAGCTATTTTTTCAAAACCATACATTTATATGTTAAAGTGCAATTGCAATTGATGCTAGAAACACACTAACACTTTGATGCTGAATGACACATGCTCCTAAATGAAAGGTAAAGTTAGCCAGACATGAAAATGTGTGCTAACTGTTTTGCTGAATTATAGGCCATTGCTAACTCTCTCATAAAAAGGTGGACATTTTAGCCACACCCATTCATGAAAAAAAGATCAAATTTTGACTAACTCATAAAAAACATGCAATTCAGTTACATTTTGGCACTAATCATTTTCTACCAAAAGTACATTGTAAATTGTGATTTCACAAGTTTCTTGCATTCTGCTCTTAGTTCTGTTGTGCTCTGTGCCCACCAATGAAATTAAGTAGGGATTGACTGTCAGTACCTGTAACCATTCCGGTGTCCTGAATTTATGACACGTGTTGCAACTTGTTCTGTCTGGTAGTGGAACAGCAGGAGAAAGTCACAGCTCCAGCCTAGACCAGTACTGCATGTATATATTATTCCCATAACATTCATAGTTTAAGAGTAATCGCGATCTAAAGTTTACCCCTCCCACTCCTTTTATCTACATCACAGCTCCAGCTGTCAGACTTGGATTCTGGTCTGCGGACCGGACCGATCATCTGGAGATCGGAAATAGGAGTGGATACGAAAGAAATCTTCATGATGACAAAGTGGGCATGATTTGAGGCAGTATACCATTGTCATGAAGATTTTCTTTGTATCCACTCCTATTTAGTCTCTCTAGACGATCCATCTGATCCGTAGACCAGAATCCAAGTCTGACAGCTTGAGCGGTGGCATAGATAAAAGGGGTGGGAGGGGTAAACTTTAGAACACAATTGCTCTTAATCTATGAAAGTTATGGAAAAATACATAAAATACAAAGGACAAGGCTCTCCTTGTATTGTATCCTCTGATATCCATTGACACCACACCACCACTGTAAGGCATATACTCACAATTGCTATATGCTAGAGTTGTACATATGCACACACTAGCAAACTAGCAAACAAAGCTTGAGGGATATGTCAGCTGTTCCCCTTATAACAGCCTCTGTGGATTGACAGATGTCTGGCAGCTCTCCCTTATGCCCCTCTGGAGAGGCTCGACATGTAACAAAAACACAAAAAGAAGGGGGGTACCAATAGCGACTTATCACTATAATCAGGGGACAGTGTGTATAAATATCATCATGTGCACTCACATATAATAATGGCTATGTTGTAAACGTATGTGTACACATAGCTATACAGGCATACAGAGAATTTTACCGTCTCTGTTCGGTGTGGATCTGTTCATGCGAAATCCAGACTCTCAATCCAAATTCTTCTCTTGACTAAAGGTGGAATTGTCTGCTAAGATGAATGAACAAAATTGAATAATGAATAAAAAAATGAAATGAAATGAAATAAAATAAAATAAAAAGAATAGTGCCAAGCTAGACAAAACCTATATATATTTATTGGTACTGATTTACCACTACATAAAAAATGCAACGTTTAGCAGCTACATGCTGCTTTATCAAAGCTAGTGGTAACAAATGAGGCATTATATGGAAACATAAGATCTTATGAGACTCACCTCAAGATGACAGCGCAGAAGAGGGATCTGTGCGCCTGCGCTGTCCGTCCCTGCTTGAACCGTATGGTACAATGCAACTCCCCCTTTGGCAAATAAACCATCAGTGAGGAGACAGGGACAGACAGGGCAGGTGCACAGATCCCTCTTCAGCAAGATGCCTGCAATGTCATCTTGAGGTGAGTCTCATAAAAACTTTTGTTTCCATATAATCCCTGCACTTATTAAACATAATAACAGCATTTAAAATATTACCAATATACAAACTATTAATATAGAGGTACTTATAACTCCGTGATAGTTCCGCTTTAATGTACATTGCAAACAATGTTTCACTGCTTCTTCTAACCTGTCAGACCTCATGCCTAACATGCATTAGGTGTTTTAAATACACATGAGATTTTCCTATCTGCCACTGTACAAAGGAATGTAATAGCAACCTCGAAGCTTCAGTCAATACAGGGTATGTAGTATGTGACCTGAGACTCTATAGCCCATATTTATAAAAGCAAACAGGAGTTATTGTGGGGTAAACCAACTGCACTACAAGAGCTAAATAAAAAATCCCATTAAATTAAATTGAGTTTTTAACACTTTGTATCCTAGAGAGAACCTCTCTGGCATTCAGTGCATGGGAAATTAGGAATTTTTACTTTGTTCCCCACGGTACAGTTAATTTACTCCAAGAATAACTCCAATTTACTTTTATATATAGGCCTATACACCTGGTAGTTTGGCCCTTTCCCTTGAGATTTGTTAAGAACCTATGGCACTAATAATACATAATACAGAAATCAATGGTGTTAATCAATGCTACAATTTAGATTTAAACTGCTAAATTCAGGGAACATTGGGGAATATGTATAAAAGAAACTAGAGCAGTAGAGGGACAACCCAACTGCAAGATAGGGGGAAAATAAAATATCCAACATTCCCACTGATTTATGCACTCTCCGCCTTTAGAAATCTTAGTGTATTGGCTCCATAGAATAACGTAGGAATTGGAGAAGTGATATCACTGGAGAAGTTAGCTCTACTTTATCACCTTTTTATCATACCTTAGTTCACCCCCCCAAGTGCTAGAGCATTCCCCCATGGGACATTTGGTTTGCTCCAGAATTGCTCCTCTTTATGTATTAAGTATGATCTAAAAGCCCTAAAGATCGGTGAATTGCTAGATACTGGTTGAGGGGACTAAAGCCCCAGACATGTTTAAAGCCCCATGTCTCTTTGCCAGCTTCGGGTGTGTCAGGGTACTAATTTCCTTACCAATAATTTTGTAATTGGGCTGCATGGTACACAAATAATGTATTAGACTTGTGCAAACTCAGGGTCGTTCTGGTGCCTAACCTCACCCTCCTTACAGGGAAAATATTACTTTATTTTAACAAGCTTTAATATAGTTCTTCTTAAATAAATAAAACAAATGGGCTTCTTTCCATAACTTGTATAGTTTGCGTGCAATATTGTACTAAAGCTCCCCCCACCAGCCCATTTTACCCAAGTCAGCGCTCAAAAAGACACACTTTGTAGACCGTTTTCATGACGATTCTGTTTGTACGCCATGTTATTTCTGCTCTGCAGATGAGCCATCCGGTCCCGGGACCAGAATCTAAGTTTGTCAGCTACAGCGCTGACGTGGGTAAAAGGGGTGGAGGGGGGAACTTCAGAACAATATAACACGCAGACTATACAAGTTATGGAAAGATGACTAAGATCACTTGCTTTATTTATTTAACCCCTTAACGACCGGCCGATCGTCACGGCGACGCAATTTTTTTTTTCTTTTTCTGGTTCCGGACTCCCCGAACGGCGTGCAGCCGCGGGGGGAGCCTGGAACTCCATGACGGTCATAGTATGTCATGGGTCGTTCAGTCAGATCGACCCTTGACATACTATGACCGTCAAGGGTCGTTAAGGGGTTAAGAAGAACTATATTAAAGCTTGTTAAAAATAAAGTAATACTATCCCTTTAATGTTACTATTCTCCTCAAAATTAATTGAAATGCACTGTTATCATGATTTTCTCCCTATCCAGCTTCCTCTTAGTACCCTTAGTTTCTCTATCACTCCTCGCTCCCTCTCTTGATCCCTCTTCTCCTTCCACATTGACAACCATTTTCAAATAAAAAATAAAAATAAATAATAGTGCAATAACATAAACTTGAGAAAGAGTTTCCCCTTTGGTACACAACTATGATATGAATTTGCATTGGTTAGACTGTTTTAGGCTGTAACCAGGTGATTATTCTAGCTGGTTGTAATACCACAGTGCTAGCACCAGCACTGATGTGATTCTCATCACGTATGACACCAAATACTCTACATGGCTCAGATGCCAAAGCAAACTTAGTCCATTTCAGAGTAAAGCAAGGAGCAGGGGTGATGTTGCTCTGTGCAGGGTGAAATGCAGATGCAGTAAGATCTCCAGCACTGGAGAAATCTTAGTGCATTGGAATTGGAGAAGTGATATCACTGGAGAAGTCATCTCCACTTTATCACCTTCCTATTACACCTTAGTGCATCGCTCCCATTATCTCTGCTTTTTCATTTGTTTATCACACCTTAGCACATAACCCACCTTGAATTCTAGAGAGACCACAGACACATTGCAAAGCCATTTTAAAACAATGATAATTTGGGAAGACATAGAAATAAACATGCTAAACCACTTCAGCCCTACAGCATTAGTTTTTCATAAGTGTTCGGTCTACAGAATGCTATAGAATTTAGCATGCTATATAGAAGTTGTGTCCTACCCAGGGTGCAGTCTCTTTTAGCTCACTAGTGCCTTTCACAGAGAAGAAATATTGTAGAGCACATCATACTGGTCTTGCCAAAACAACAGCCCGGCCATGAAGTTCCAGGCAATTCGACTCTGAGCAAGAGACGCATTCAACCCCAGCTGTACGTTTCGGCCTTTTGACCCTCATCACGGAGGTGCCACTGATCTCTTTAGGCAATGTGAGCAATGGCTCTAGGCTGGATTCCCATTTTACCTTTAGGGTGACCAATCCCAAGGGCAATTTACATATGCAAAAGATCTGGTTAGATATGCTAAACTAGGAAGGAACCTGCTATAGTATTTAGCAGGCTCTATAGGAAAAGTGTTGTACCCAGGGTGCAGTCTATTTTGGCTCACTTATGCCTTTCACAGAGAGTAAATATCCTAGAGCATATCATACTGATCCTGCAAAAGCGACAGTCTTTTTCCTCTATAGACAGCACTGATTGAAAATGTTATCTTTGTAATAAAGACAGAAGTGCAAAATTAATGGGCCCCATTAGGATAATCTGGCCATATTAAGGTAAAAGGGCACTTGTCATTATTATGTATTTTTCCATTCATGTGGTATGCCAAGCTAATTTTCTATTTCTTGTATTTGCATAAAATCAAGGAAATGTTGCTTACAAAAAATTTCATGAAAGTTTGCTTCTTTCCATCTCTAATCCATGGTGTAGAAATTCCACATCTCACTTATAGTGGTACGTACAGATTCTGGAGTCAACTTTCCTGTTATGATATTGCAATCTGCTAGCATGGGGTTTTCCTGTAATACCGTAGCAATTGTTAAAGTGGAAAAAAAAAGAATTTCTATAAGGCTACCCCTATTTCATTACCAATATGGCATTTTACTCTTGTTTTGGGAGTCAGAAAACAGTTCTGCTTTATTTAATGTGACCAGATAGCCATTTTAAAGCGGGATGATTGTTATGTTTTCATTCCACAGGGCTGCAGTCCTGCAGTGTGTGTTTTGTAGTAATGTCCCACATTAAAATGGCAGTCTGGCTACATTATGTTTGTATAATCATGTGATTGGTATTTGACTGTATGCTGACCAAAAACAGCAGTTTGGTGATAGTTTATATACAAGAGAAAAGAGAGAGCCCACCAAAAGAAGGGTTCTCAATTATGTCAGTGCTTGGTGATCAGGGGAAGTACAATCACAAAGAGATAAGTAGAGAAAATATAGAAAATATATTATATTAATAGTAATAATAATAATATAAGAACATTCAAAGATACCATTGAGTATAAATTCTAATATACCATCTCAAGTCCTCCAAAAACAATAATTAGATGGTATAATACTACTTGGTAACTTCCCACTATAAAAGTGTGGGAGTTCCTAGAGCCTCAGTCCAATCAAAAATGGAGAAGGTAATATCGATGGAGTCCTTCCAGGGCTAATTCAAGTATTGTACAGTTAATAAAGTTAATAAAATTTTCTTTGTGGCGGTAGCACAGATTCTCACAATTTCTCTCAGTTTGTCTCTGGTATCCGCTGCCCCTCTGCACACTAGTGGATAGAGTGAAATTCAGACCAAAGGCTGTAGAACAGAGAAAAGAAGAGAAGGGCGCAGGACCCTCTAAGAGCACAAAACATATGCCATATGTTTTTATTGGAATATATGTAATAAATATCCTTGGAACTCCGGAGGCTCTGGATGTACATGTTTTGGAGGCACTTTCTTGAATGTGGATATCAATTTGAATCTGGTAAGTGGCCTTATATAGTGGGGGTCACTGGTACATTTAATATACAGTTTTGTGCTCTTAGAGGGTCCTGCGCCCTTCTCTTCTTTTCTCTGGTGATAGTTTATAGCTGATGACCTATCTCCATTTTAATGTGGGATGCTCATGAAAATGACATTCTGCCAGACTGCACAGGAATCAGTGTAACCCTATAGTGTCCTGCATACAAATGACTATCAGTTCACATTAACTATGATGACAGTAGGACTGGGCTTCACAAGTGATGTCCGCTACATTGTGGACTTTTCACATGACAATGCATCTGCAGCTGACATTGATGCCTATAAGGGCTATGCATATCGATTCTCCGACTAAACTCTTATTCCAATTCTCATAATTCAGTTGCATGGTGGGGACAGCTGAGATCTTCTAACAGCTGAGACAAATCATGTTGGTCTGTTTCCTAAGACCTTGATTTGGCTGTCAGGCTGCATAACAAGGGCTGCACTGAGTATCTCCTACTTTTTCAGCAGGTGTCCCAAGTGAAGCAGTCTTATGACTTCCCCTTTAAGAAAGAGTGTAAAAAGTGCAATATACATATGTGACAGGATTAACTCACTGAATGCCAGAGGGTTGTCCAATGCATGGGACTGTCATACACATTGTGTTTGATGTTTGAAGTATTCAAGGAGTGGAAGCTATGGACATAACTGAACCAACTCTGATGTACTGTTTGGCCACAGATTAAAATCACGTAGAGTTCCATACTCCCGTGCAATGTGAAACTGCAGAATGCAGGTATGGTCAGCTACACTGGGGAATGCCAACCTGTGGCTCAAGAGTTTATTTTATATTACAGTTCCTAGTTGTAGCCACAGGTCACAGATGGTGCTATATTGCAGAATATATTTCAGCTTATTATCTTTAATGGGCTGTGAGATGTCTGTCAGTGGCAGGTACTTTTTTTTATTATTATTATTATTATTATTATTTTTCTGTCGTCCAGTACAGGTTACTGGTAACTTTGGGTAGGAGATCAGCCCATTTAAGTAGGCAGGAACAATTCTGATAAGTGACTGTTGGGTGGAGCCTACCTCCTCTCCTTAGCTTGCAGCTAGCCATTCCACTTCCAGTAAGATTTGATCCTTGGTCAAGACACAAGGCAAGAGAACAGTTCTGCTATAATTTTAGCTTTTTTATAATTTTTCTGTTAGATATGGGATACCACCATTAGGCAGATTACCATCACTGACAATTGCCTTCACCCAAATGCTCAGTTTACCAGGTGCTTTTGTGGACCTAAGCCCTGGGGGGAAATATTGGCTGCAAGTTCTTTCCCCAGGAGTTGCCCACTGAGGCTTCTTCTTGATATATGGTAATCTGAAAACAGAAGACCAGCTGAAAAAGGTGAGCACCCTTTGAGTGCTGTGGTCCACATGTCCCATGCTTCCCTCCGCTCAGGGGCCTCCCTGGAGTTCCTATTACATACTCATGCACTCATTGGGTTTATCTGTATGTCTGTTGGGTGTTTGGAGCAAGTTTCTGTGGTACCTCAACCCTTTAACTGCTGGTTGGCATACTTTGCCGGGTTGTGAGCACTTTCCCTACTGGTTTTGGTGTTTGTCGGGTCTCCTGACTCATTCTAGTGGGTTTTTGAGCATGTTTTACATTTTGTAATCACTTTGCTAAATTTACGTTCTGCTTCTTTAAGGAGCGTGTTTACTGCGTAGACTCCATTGCTCTGTTCACTCCTATGGGACTTTACAGTTTGGGACGTATCTCTGCAACCGCTTCATGTAGCGAGGTCAGAGATGGCTCATGTTGTTGGCCTGCCCTTGCTCTGTCTTCTGGTCAACGTTCTCGGCATGTTGGGGAATTCAGGGGGCTTCGGGCACTGTTGGGGTACTTTTTTTTTGAGAATCTACAATTCCCATCAGTGCTTGCTTCGCGCGCTCGTTTCTGATTGGCTCCCACCATGGCAGCCATTTTGTTCCTTCTCTGAACGAGTATCCTACGCAGGGCTTGGACTCTCCTCAGCAGTTTAACCCTTTGCCTGCCAGATAAGTCTATTTTAGCTTTTCTGGGGTGAATAATTTATCATATACACTGTTATTTTGGGTGTTTCTGATACTTTGACTGTTTGACTCTGTGAGCATGTCTATTCCATTAGACCTTGGGGCTAAACCTAAGACTAAGGACGATGGGGCATCTGTGTCACCTATCGCTCATTGTTCCTCATGTCACTCAGGGTTACCTAGAGAATACTCAGGTCATGTTTGCCCAGCATCCGCTGCTGCCTCTGAGTCCCCTGCAGGGACCTCCAGCCATGCACTAGAGCCAGTTTGGATGCAAGAGTTTAAGGCTACTACCAGGGACCTCCGGTCTACCTTACAACTCCTTCCAGACACTCTGCAGGGGGTCTTCCACTCATGGCAGGCCCCCACCCCTATCAGGTTTTCCCTGCCTAAACCGCTAGGTGTACCTGATGTGGCTGATTCCTTTGAGGAGGAATTATTGGTGGATTCTGATGATGACGACTCTTCTGCTGTTCCTTCCTCTCAGTTTTTTGGGGACCCCTTTGAGTCTGATCCTATTCCCTCAGCCGAGGGCCTAATCAGGGCTGTGTTGAACATCCTGAATATTCCCTTGGTACAGGAGGTTTCCTGTGATCCCTCTGATGTGTTTCAGGAACCTGTCTGGCCCCTTACTTGTTTTCCACCTAGCCCCACTCTTGACCGCTTAGTGTCTGCGGAGTGGAAGTTTCCTGACAGGAAACAGTCTGTCTCTAGGAAATTTGCTAAACTTGATCCGGCCCTTGCTTAGTGGGTTCATCCTCCTAAGGTGGATGCCCCTGTTTCCAGGCTTTCTAAGGCCACTGCCTTGACTGTGGCTGATGCATCTGCTCAGAAAGACTGGACTGACAAAAAGCTTGAGACCTCTCTCTCAAGGCCATTTTTGCGACTGCTGGTTCTTCCCTGAGCTCCGCATTTGCTGCGTCATGGGTGAATAGGGCTGTGGCTGTTTGGACTGAACAGCTCACCTTAACTGTCTGTCAGGGAGCTCCTACTGCTGAAATGTTGCGGCTTCTCACCAACATCTCTGAGGCCCAGCATTATGTTTCTGCTGCCCTGTTTGACGCCGCTCGTATGGTGGCCAGGGCATCCACCATGTCTGTGGTAGCCAGATGTGCTCTTTGGCTGCCAGTGGTTCCTAGGTAGAAGATGCCTGTTAAACGGAATCGTTTTTTTGTCCCTTCCAGGCTGAATTGTGTCCGGCCCCAGGAGGTGCCTCAGGCTCCACGCATCTCATCCAAGCCTAAGCAGCAATGGAGGCCCAAGTCCTCCACTAAGCCCAAGGCTTCCAAACCTTCTTCTGCATGATGCGCCGAATCCGGGTCCCCACCCGAAGGTGGGTGGCCGCTTGCGTCACTACCTCTCGTCTTGGGAAGCCTCTGTGGTGGACCCGTGGGTTTTGCAGGTGGCGGCTGTGGGGTACAGGATTCCCTTCACCTCCCTCCCAGACCTTCTCTTCTCACTCTCCTCTGGGTGCAGAAAAGCGCCACCTTTTCCAGGGAGCAATTCAGGCCATTCTGGACAAGGCGGTCTTAGAACCAGTTCCTCCTCTGGAAAGGGGGTTGAGATCCTACTCCAATCTCTTTGTGGTTTCCAAAAAGGACAGCGGCTGACGTCCCATTTTGGATTTGAAGGACCTCAACTCCTTTGTGGTCAGGTCCCAGTATCATCAGGAGTCACTGCGCACAGTGATCGCTGCAATATCCCCTGGGGAATTTCTGGCTTCTCTGGATCTTCAGGATGCATACTTGCACATTACCATTCATCCAGAGAGCCGGCAATATCTCCACTTTGCCTGCGAATAGGGCATTTCCAGTTCTCTGTCCTCCCCTTTGGCCTGACCACGGCTCCTCAAGACTTCAACAGAGTCCTGGGAGCCTTGATTTCTATCCTACATCGGGACAGCAAGAGTTACCCCGTACATGGACGACCTCCTTCTGAAGGCATCTTCTCCAGAACTCCTTCATCAGCAGGTGCAGGACTGCGTTCATGCTCTGTTCTGTCACAGGTGGATCATCTGGAGAAGTTGGACCTTGTTCCTTCCCAGAGGATGGCTTTTCAGAGAGGGATGGTTTTTCTCACGGATGAAGTGGCTCATCAGATAGCACTGAAGGTCCAGGCTGTCCTGAATCAGGATCTGGTTCTGGCCAAGAAGTTGTCATTCCTGGTGGGGAAGTTCATTTCCACCATAGAATCGCTTCTGTTTGCCATGGCTCATACCAGAGAACTACAGAGGTTTCTAATCCTGGCTTGCAGGGGTCGACCAGATCATCTGGAGAGGTCCCTACCTCTCCCTCTTCACATGGAGCCGAGCCTCTTGTGGTGGCTCAACCTGGACAATCTGCTGAACGGCATGCCCTTCATGGTGCCATTCTGGACAACAGTGATGATGGATGCCAGCCTTTCTGGCTGGGGAGCGGTCCTGGGGCACTTGAATGCTCAAGGTCGGTGGTCCCAGGAAGAATCTCTCTTTCCCATCAATGTCTTGGAACTTCGGGTGATATTTTTTGCCCTGCGCCACTGGAAGTGCCAGCTGGAGGATTGCCCAGTCAGGGTCCAGTCGGACAATGCCAGAGGTAGCCTACATCAACAAACAAGGCGGCACAAGAAGTCTCGCAGCTTGGTTAGAGTTCAAGGCTATTTTGTCCTGGGCAGAGAAGCATGTCCCTGCCATTTCCGCAGTTCATATTCCTGGAGTAGACAACATTCTGGCAGACTTCCTCAGGCAACAATGCACAACAGGAAGGTCCCGACATTCTACTTTCGCTGGGTGGAACCCCTGGCTCTGTCAGTGGATGCCCTGTCGATTCCGTGGATTTTTCCTCTGGCATACTTTTTTCCTCCCATTCCCCTGTTGCACACGGTGATAAGGAAACTGAGACTGGAGTGATGCCCAGTCATTCTGGTTGCTCCGTACTGGCGTTGACAGGCTTGGTTTCTGGAGCCTATGGATCTTTCAGTGACAGAACCTCTTTGGCTCCCTTCCCATTCAGATCTCCTTCTACAGGGTTACCTGTGGAAGGAGGATGTTCATTGTCTGGCTTTGACAGCATGGAGGATGAATCCTCAGTTTTGAAGAAGAAGGGTTTTTCTTCTGGTGTGGTGGCTACTATGCTTCGTGCATGTAAGCCTGTTTCCTCTAAGGCCTACCATCGAGTTTAGTCTACCTTTCTCTCTTTGTTGATAGGGACCTGTCTCCGGATTTTGATCTTCCTAAGGTCCTTTCTTTCCTCCAGGATGGTGCGGATAAAGGTGACAGTTTGCGTTCTCTTAAAGTGCAGACTTCTGCTCTCTCTGTTTTCTTTCAGAAGCTCCTTGCTATTCTTCCTGATGTCAAGGTTTTCTTCCAAGGTGTTGCTTATACCCATTCTGTGTTTAAGACTCCTGCTTCTCAGTGGGACCTTAACTTGGTTTTGGGCGTCCTTCAGCGCCTTCCCTTTGAGTCCTTGGCCACTATTCCTCTTCGTATGCTGACGTGGAAGATGGTCTTTCTCCTGCCGATCGTGTCTGTTTGCCGTGTTGCGGAACTGCATGCCCTGTCTTGTAGGCCACCCTTTTTGGTGTTTCACAAGGACAAGGCGGTGCTTCGCACTTCGCAAGAGTTTCTCCTGAAGGTGGTATCTGAGTTCCACATTAATCAGGAGTTTGTGGTTCCTTCCTTCTGCCCTAACCCTACTTCTGACAAGTAGAAGGATCTTCACCTGTTGGATGTTGTGCATTGTCTCAAGTTCTATGTGCAAGGTAACCATTGCTTCTTTGATCAAGTACACTATTCGTAAGGCTTACAAACTTAGGAAGAAGCCTGTTGCCTTTCGGGTCACGGCTCATTCTACAAGGTCTATTGGGGCATCTTGGGCCTACAGAAATCAGGCCTCTGCTGATCAGTTGTAGAAGGCGGCCACTTGGTTGTGCATACCTTTTCCAAACACTATTGTGTGGATGTGCTGGCATCGGCTGATGCCAGTTTTTGGAGGAAGATCCTGGAGGCAGCCTTACCTGTCTAGGATCTCCTTCGGTTCTTCAGCACTCTTTCACTTTTGAGCCCTGTTGGCTCTAGTTCAGTGTGCTGTGTAACAGTTCCTGGGGTCTGTTTTTACCCCTGTTGACATTTTGCGGTTATTGTTGAGCTAGTCATGATCTGTTGGTGGGTGGGTCCTTTCGGGTTAATGCTCACAGGAGTCTTCCTTTACCTTCTTACTAGCTAGTCAATAGTTAGTTTTCAAATCTTAATGGAAAGGGATTGGCTCGCTTCAAGCTAAGGAAAGGAGGTAGGCTCCACCCAGCAGTCACTTCTCAGAATTGTTCCTGCCTACTTAAAGGGGCTGATCGCCTACCCAAAGTTACCAGTAACCTGTATGGACTAAGAGAAAAGGATTTAACAGGTAAGACTAAAATCCTCTTTTTTATTTATAAAGCACCAGCTTATTCCGCAGCACTGTACAGTATGGAACAGACATGCAGAGAGGTAAAAAAGTACAGACAGAACATAGAAAACAGAAGGATCAGAAAGCTCTGATTGTGAGAGTTTACAGTAGAGTAAGGTAGGTTGGGACACAGAAGTGTAAGTGCTACTGGGTGTAAGTGTCTTCTGCCACATGAACTGCTGGACAGTGCATTGGAGATAGATATTTGTTAACATAGGTTAGTAAACATGGACCAGTAATTGCCTTGGACACTTCCTGGAATTTAAAGCAACAATATTGCCAAATGTGGGTGTTTGTTTTATGAGCTTTGGAACTGCAGGATTTTGTTGAGATAAGCCACATTATTTTCTAAGAATGCAGAAATCCCGGAGGACATAAACAGCCTTTTGGTTGGAAGGTTGTAATAATCTTCATTGTACCCCCTGTATTTACTGTAATTTTGAGATAATTCTGAGCTCAATTCAGGGAGAAGGGTTAACAGTAAATAAATGGTAATGTCACTGGAGCTCAACAAAGTCAGACTGATCTGCTAAGAATAAAGGTTGGGAGATGCACTAAGATGTGATATTTGTTTAATAAAGGGGAGAAAAAGGACCAGTATTTTTGTATGAGAACCCATATCTTACAGTTTAACCCCTTTAGGACTGTCACGACTGTTGGTCCGTTAATGTGCGGTGATGGTCCTGGCACCTCATGAATTGTTTGATCAAAGGGCACCTCCAGGACTGGAGCAGTCAATATCTGGCTCTCCCAACAAAATGACCCTGGTCCACTAGGGGAAAAAACCTCTGGGCTGCCAGGACCTTAAGGGGTTAAACATTTTTTATAATAGTGTCCCCTCGTGGACAGAGAGTCAACATGGTTTACCTGGGGTGACATACACTAAGATCTGGTGCGTCAGGTGATGTGTGGCAATCACTTTGCCACGGGGAATATGACACTCCACCATAGGCAGTAAAAATGATCTATGCAGTGGGAGGGGGAGACACTTTAATCATTAGCATATGAGGTTGGCGTAATGGTGGTGATGTGTTAGGGAGGGAAGTGGCAGAGTAGAGAGGATGCACTCTGACTTCAACACCAAGAACACCACCAGCCCATCCTTAACCCTCTCAATGTATTGCACACCCCTGTGACATATAACAAACAATGCCCTGCTTCTTTTAATACATTGTTCAGAGACACACAGAACCAGTAGAGCAGCTATTACATGCTGGTTCTGTACTCATTTGACTGTTTATGTTACTACCCTTTGAGTGCCACAGTGGTGTGCAGTGCACTGCTCCCCTGTTTCCATTCTACCCAGAGCTGGGTAGGAGTGGTCTGAATTGGGAAACACTTTCACATCAATGAGAGAGGCTTTTCCTCATTGATGTGAGAGGATATCCAGATCCCACCCACTCCTGTTCAAGTGCTCTGGGTTGAATGGAAGCAGGGGAGCTCTCTTGCTCCCCTGTGTCTCCTCTATTGATCTCCCAGCCAAATCGGCTTGGTGATCAGTAGCTGGGAAGCAACAGGAGGGCTCCTGATGCTTCACCTTGAGGGGTTACTTTTAATACAATTCAACCCTTTGTGTGCCACAATGGTGCAACACAATTTGTTGGATACCTCTCTGGCACTCAAAGGATAAAACCCCCCCCAAAAAACAAGGTTTGCCACACAGACAAAGCTGCCCCACACACCTGCTAATGTATGACTAGATTTTATACCTCAGAAAACAAATTAACATTTTACAGAGTTTAGCATGAAGTATATGGCATTTAGGTAACCCCAGTTCATCCTTACGATTTAGTATTCCTTTAAAGTTCTCCTTTAGTGCTATTTCACATGGGTGACAAATCTGGGTATCCTATTGAAATGTCTCCTTCTAGTTGGTGCCCATCAAAACAGAACATTAAAAATGTCGCCCAAATCAAAAGAGCGTCATTCTGATGTTGCACGCTTAAAGGTCTCCAAATAGAGGGGGACATTTCTTACCTTCTGCTTGGCTCATGTTGATGTTCCACTGACTCATAAACTTTGTTCTGGAAATTAGAATTCTGACAGTCACAGGACCCAGTGGCACACAAAGATACACATCTGTCCTGAGTCCGGGTCTATCACTGCCTCTGCCCTCCTCTACCATTCTCTGTAATACAATTCTACCCCCACAGGGCCAGATTACCCTCTCCGTGTATTGCCCTCTCCCCTCCTCCTTCTGGCTACATTAGGCTACATTAAGGGGTGATTATTAGGTAGACTTAAAGGATGGCCATAGGATGGTGTAGCAACAGTGCCACTGTGCTGTTTCAGGCCACTGTGATATTGCACCTAAAAAATTCAACTTTGAGCTGTAATAACTTTTGAATAAAACACCTTTCAGCAGTGGGAGTACCCTTGTTTTACTCAGGGGGATAAACCCTACATTTTAAGTATTACTATCCCTTTAACTCTTTGAGTAGTACAGGGGTATGCAAAGCATTGGTTCGCAATGCGTTGCTTACCCCTCTGGCACTCATAGGGTTAAGTGAGAGAAGCAGTACCTTCTGTGGCAGGTATAGGCAATCAGTGGTGACAGACAGCTCTCAGTCTCATCTGGGAGCAAGACAAGCAGACTTGAGAGGCGGGCCTGAGAGGAGACAGAGAGCTGTCCAGCGCCACTGACTGCCTCTACCTGCCAAAGAAGGTATTGCTTTGCTCACTTAACCCTTTCAGTGCCGGAGGGATAAACAACGTGTTGCAAAGCAATTTGTTGTATACCCCCATGCCACTCCTTAATGTAGCCAGCAGGAGGAGGGGAGTGGGCAATACAGGGAGTGGGGGTATTTGCTGCAGAGAGGGGCTAATCTGTCCCTGTGATAAAATTGTATTACAGAGCAGGAGGACGGTAGAGGAGGGCAGAGGCAGGGACAGACCCTGACTCAGGATAAATTGTGTGCCCTTATATGCCTTTTGGCACCTGTGACTGTCAGGATTCTAATTTCCAGAACAAAGTTTATGTGAGCCGAGCAGAAGGTATGAAATGGTGACCTTTGAATGAGCGACATCAGAATGTTGCGCTTTTGATTCGGACGACATTCTGATGTCGTCCTTTTGATCCAGGCGGGGTGACATTTCAATAGTGAACCATAAATCTGTAGCAGACACCCTTCTACAATGCTGTCTCTTGTGTTGTAAATTCCTCTTTTCCTGTGTTTCACTGACAATCCTGTTGCAAGAATGGTGTGCCTGAGTGCTTGCCGGCCCACTTGAGAATATTTTTGGCTGGTAGCCACTTTAATGGGCCATTCATTGGAGGTTGCAAAGAACATCACAAACTCCAGCATTGCTGGATAGGTCACTGTGTAGACCTTCCTTGATGCAACGTTACTTCATCCTTGTGTGAATGCAGTAAAGATGTACTATGCTCGACTTTGGTGCATTCACATAAGGTGATAATTGCGTGGCCCAGCACTGTACCTTTAAAAACAGGCAATATCACCAACACAAGCATCACTATGTATGTGTCTCGCATCTGAAAGGGACTTGAATGTGTCAAAATAAATGCAGCTCCGATTATTCTTTATAGTTTTTGGGCCATATAGAGAGTTAATGTCATTCTCTAAGATGTGTAGTTCCAGAATAATTGAATCATAAAGTGTCCCCCTCCTGCCCCTTTTACCTATGTAAATCTGCATAGCAAGACCGTCCGGATGGATTGCAGGAAGGGACAATCTTCTTTTAGCATAAGGATAAACCTGCCCTTCTCCTTCTAGGGGACCAGGGTCTCCCTTATGCTCGCATAGAGAAGATTGTCCCTTGCTGTGAGATGTCCAGTCAAGGGAACAGATTCCACATCTGAGGGGAGGTGACTTACATTAGGTAAAAAGGGCAGGAGGGGGAAATTTAATCATTCAATTACTCTGGAACTACACATCGTAGAGAATGATAATACCGCTCTACATGGTCCATAACCTATAAAGAATAATTGGAGTTGCGTTTAGTTTGAAATATTACTATCCCTTTAAAGTGCAAAGTGCAGTTATAAAAATACTATATTGATTGTATTTTAAATTATTAATATTAAATAAAAGTATCTTAAAAACGTTTACAACCTCAGGCTGATAAAATTCATTTAAACGTTTGAGTGCCAGAGGGGTACATGCAATGCATTGCAAAGCAATGCGTTGTGTACCCCTCTGGCACTCAAAGGGTTAAAACCCAAATGAGCTTGTGTTTAATTGACATAGACTGGATTGTAGCCTATTAGAACCTTATGCACCAAATAAAAGAGGTTCAATTGTAGGGCAAACCAACTGTGCCAACGCATTGGAAAGCAATTTGTCCGCTTTTTGTCTGCTTGAATGCTGGAGAGGTCTCAACCTATTGCTTTTGCAATATATTGCAAGCTTCTTTAACATTCAATAGGTTGAAGCCGTCATTTAACCCTTTCAGTGCCAGTTGGTACTCGCAATGCATGGCACATCCCTCTGTCACTTAAATGGTTAATCAATGTGAAATATTATTTATCACATAGAGAACAGTTGCTCTTCTTTTTCTTTGTGCAGAACCCCATGGAGAACAGTTCTGGAGCAAGCCAGCTGTACCCTGTGGGACATATACTACTACCCACTGATTTAAATGGGGGATTTGTGTGCATAGGAGAAGAGAGGAGCACACCAGTCCACTTGTACCATGGGGACAAATAAAACTCCCCTAGTTCTAAATGGGGCATTTAACCCTTGAGTGCTAGGGAGATCTCCAGCACAATGCTAAGCAGTGCTTTGGATAACTCTAGCACTTAACCCTTAAAGGACCAGTGAGGTGCCAGGACCGTCACCAGTGTCCTTGCCTAAAGTCTGATGACAGTCCATGTGCTCCTGTGGAACGCTGATGACAGTCCATGTGCTCCTGTGGGAACGCTGTGAGAACTACTGGGGTCTGGAATCAGGGCCGGCGCTACCATAAGGCAGCTTAGGCAGCCGCCTTAGGGCGCCCCGCAGCGGAGGGGCGCCTAAATGGGAATCCCTGAGGTGAAAGAGGCTGAGCGCTAGCGATCGCAACCCGTGTTATCCGGGACCCAGTGGCACACACTGAGCAGTGACGTCGCGCATGCTGTTAGTTTTCTTCATCTTTCTGGGCGCTACTTTCAAACTTGTCTTGAATCAGAGCAAGTTTGAAAGTAGCGCCCAGAAAGATGAAGCAAACTACCTGCATCACGTCTGCGTCGCTAGCTCACTGCGTGTGTCACATGGTCCGGTCCTGGCTGGCAGCGGCTGGCTTCAGAGGCTGCAGTGCAGAGAAGTGGAAACAGGGCTTCACCTGCTGCACCAGCACAGGTCCGGGCTCCCTCAGAATTAAGTAAAGGCAAGGGGGAACTTGAGACAAAGGGGGGGGGGGAATCAAGAGAGGGGATAAAGAGGCAAAATGGGGGATCAAGTGTCAAGGGGTGAAAGGCAAAAAAGGGGGTCAAGAGGTGAGGGGGAGAAATGCAAAAAGGGGGGATCAAAAGGTGAGTGGGAGGGAGTCAAACTGGGTGCATCAGGAGGTGAGAAAGAGGCAAAATGGGGGGATCAGGAGGTGAGGGGGGAAAGAGGCAAAATGGGGGGGATCAGGAGGTGAGGGGGAGAAAGAGGCAAAATGGGGGGGATCAGGAGGTGAGGGGGAGAGAGGCAAAAGGGGGGATCAGGAGGTGAGGGGGAGAAAGAGGCAAAATGGGGGAGATCAAGAGGTGAGGGGGAGAAAGAGGCAAAATGGGGGAGATCAAGAGGTGAGGGGGAGAAAGAGGCAAAATGGGGGAGATCAAGAGGTGAGGGGGAGAAAGAGGCAAAATGGGGGGGATCAGGAGGTGAGGGGGAGAGAGGCAAAATGGGGGGGATCAGGAGGTGAGGGGGAGAGAGGCAAAAGGGGGGATCAGGAGGTGAGGGGGAGAAAGAGGCAAAATGGGGGAGATCAAGAGGTGAGGGGGAGAAAGAGGCAAAATGGGGGAGATCAAGAGGTGAGGGGGAGAGAGGCAAAATGGGGTCAGGAGACAAGAGGGGGAGTCAAGAGGCAAAATGGGTGGGTCAGGAGACAGGGGGAGTCAAGAGGCAAAATGGGGGGGTCAGGAGACAAGAGGGGGAGTCAAGAGGCAAAATGGGGGGGTCAGGAGACAAGAGGGGGAGTCAAGAGGCAAAATGGGGGGGTCAGGAGACAAGAGGGGGAGTCAAGAGGCAAAATGGGGGGGTCAGGAGACAAGAGGGGGAGTCAAGAGGCAAAATGGGGGATAAAGATGGAATAGGAGGATCAAGAGGCAAGGGGGCAAAAGGGGGAGAAAGATGCTAGAGCAGGGACCAAGAGGGGGAGAAAGAGACTCTTTTCTCTCCCTTACTTTTTTCTCTTTATTCCATTCTTAACTCTTTCTCCCTCTTGCCTCTTTATCTTTCTCCATCACTTTTCTCTCTCCCCCTTGCCTTTCTCTCCATTCTGCCTCTTTCTCTTTAGTCCAGTCTTGTCTCGTTCTCCCTCTTGCCCTTCTTTATCCCCCTCTTGCCCCTCTTTCTCTCCCCTTTACTCTTTCTCTCCTCTTTCTCTTTATCCCTTTTTGTCTCTCACACTTTTGCCACTCACTCCCCATCTTGTCTCTTTATCCCCTCTTGCCTCCCCCTCTTGCTTCTTTATCCCACCTCATGCCTCAGTGGTAAGCTCTGTAATATCTGTGTAGCTTCATTTAAAATATAAGATATGTGGTATCATAGTGTAGCACAATTACACTTTTTTTAATGAACGACATGGAGGCAAGAGCCATCTAATGGAGACTTCTCTAAAATCCAAGGGGTTAATACAGAGAAGTGTAATATTTTTGGTTTACCTCTTGAGGACCAAAAGTGGGTATAATGCATTGATTGACAATCGTACGGAGCAGTGGAAAGGGTGGGAATGGCTGCTCCCTCAGAGCAAATGTAGGACAGTATTTTAGATTGCAGAGAAAAATGGAGAAATGTTTCAGTCTAGCATGACGTCCAGGATACTTAAAGGGATAGTAATACTTCATTTTAACTTTATTTTATTTTGTAGGCATTAAAAAAACATGAAGAATGATATAAGTCTTATCTCTGAAACCTTTATGGTTTAAGAGATATTCACAAACAAAGTATCCCCCCCCTGTTCAGCCAGATAAGAAGGGAGATGCCCAGATAGACTGCAGAGAGGGACAATCTTCAATTAAGATAATGGAAAAAGCTGAAAAACTTGTCAAGGGGGGAAGGGCTTTCATTGTTTTCATACAAAGAAAATTGTCCCCTTCTGTTATCTGTACTGTCATACAACCAGACTCACATCTGAGAAGAGATGGCTTACACTAGGTAAAAGGGGCGGGGAGGGGAACTTTGCTTGTGAATATCTCATAAACCATAAAGGTTTGAGAGATAAGACTTATATCATTCTTCATGTTTTTATAATGTCTACAAAATAAAATAAAGTTAAAACGAAGTGTTACTATCCCTTTAAGTGTATATGACCCCAGACATGTTCATTTATAAAAAGAGTGCCAGGGCCATTTTTAGGGTAGGGCACAAGGGGCAGGGGATTGTGGCAAGGTCGAGGGAAGGGGGATTGTGGCCGGGTCAGAGGGAGGTGGGTGGATTGGCGGGGGGGGGGGCATCAAAATGCACCTTCGCCTGTGTAGACAAAAATTCTTGCACCGGCCCTGTCTGGAATTGACCTCTCCAAGACCAGAGCGGTCACTATCAGACCCCCGTTCAGCGAGCCAGCACATGTAATCGGTCAAAGAGGTCCTTAAGGGGAATCCACTCCCTGGATCGCTGGTCATTAAGGGGTTAACCCTTTGAGTACCAGAGGGGTACACAACTCATCGCTTACCCCTCTGGCAATCAAGGGGTTAAAGAAGTTAAACGCCCAATTTAAGTCTATTGTAGGTTTAAGAATTTGCATTTGTTCCCTTAGGTGCAGTTAGTTTGCTCCAGAATTACTTCTCTTTTATGTTGTGCATAAAGCCCTTGAGTACAATGCATCACAGGTCCCTCAGAGACAACAGGGATTAAACAGGTCTCACTGGCATTGCTGATCCTTAGTGCGAATGCCTCTATAGCCCAGTTTCATTGAGGGATGCCTGAGCTTAGCTAAAATTGGAGCTTTGAGGCTGGAAAAGCCTGCTCAGGAAGAGGAGGGGAGGGGACCAGAAACAAGGGGAGGCGGCTGTTATGGGCTGTGTGGAATGAGACAGGCTGTGTGAGAGCAGACATGGATGAACAAGAGCCGGAGTTATGAGTTTGGTTCGGCCGCCTGGCCGGACTAGAGAGTACAGGGAATCTTCTACCTCTTACTAAACTGAAAGAGCTGTGGTGGAAGAGCATTAGGGCAACAGCAATAGAAGGAAACACTGACCATCAGCAGGGCACATAGCCAAGGAGAGGCTTCCTGCAGCCATAGCATAAAGAAATAACATTTATAGGAACGGTCTTACTACAAAGCAGGAGTCAGTTCAGAGAGAAGATGAGTTTGTTGGGCTGCTGCTCCTTCTGGATAATCTTAGGAGCCTATCTCTGTGATCAGTGAAGGAGAAGCAGTGACAACGGAGAAGAGAAGTGGGGAGAACTGCCTTGGGACAGCAGGAGGAGGAGGAGGAAGAAGAACAGCAAGCGAAAGGAGAGAAGCTGCATAACTGCTGTTTAAAGGGCATGCTGTAGCTCCTTAGTGCTGTTTTTTTGCAATGCCCTTGCTGAGTGGTGGAAGGAGGCGAAGGCATCAGCAGGCACAGCAGCAACACCAGCAATGCCCACCCCAGTGCCCGGTGCCTGGCAGGAGGGAGAACTCAGAGTTGCCTCTGCCAGCTGGCTGGGAGGAGGCAAGGGATTACGATGGGAGGGTATTTTATATTGATCACAACACCAGGCAGACCTCATGGATTGACCCAAGAGACAGGTAACAAGTCACTGGACGATAGTCTTACTTTTCTTATGCCAAGCAATATGTGGTTCTCCAGCTGATGTGGTAGTGCAACTCCAGCAATCCTCAACAGGCCAACGGCCTGCTGGGAATGAAAGGGATTATGGTCCATTAACCACTGGAGAACCACAGGTTGTACAACCCTTTCACTATCTTATCTACAATCAGCTAATTGCAGTTGAATAGCAATTAGAGTAACAGGCGGATAATTGCAATTCATTCACTAGAATAATTGTATTGGTATAATTTGTCATTTGTTTACATTGCTCAGTGTGTTGCCTCATTAACTATTTAAGGACCGAAGGGGTGTGGAACACATTGTTTCACACATATTCATAATGGAAATAAGAAAATGTGTATACACCAAAGTGGTTAAGAGTAACCTATTGATTGCAGTGCTGTGCCACTCAAATGGGTAAATATGTGGATAGTTTTCAACAAGTTCACACAGTGCCTAACATTTTTTATCTGTGTGTTTTTTTTGTAACTTTATCATTATATCAATGCACGTGTTATTTATCCGTTATTATTTTATATTGTGATATCTGTATATCTATAGTGCCCTGTGCTCAAATTAGAGCAAATCTGGCCAAATAACCTACACCAAGATTACCACTCATTTGTAAGGGCTTTCCATCCCTTGAATGTTAGTGAAGTCTCCATCTATAGAGGGCCTTTTAAAACAATGGGAATCTTTATCTGTTTCCTGTGGTGCAGATGCTTTTCAAACGTGAATTAAAAACCATGTGCTCAGTTTTTATATACTGGGGAAAAAAACTATGGTAATTTCTTCCTTATTCAACTTATTTTACCTTGAGGAATCTACTGACATGGTTTTTTGGCAGTGGCGGAATGCTTCTAGTTTCCTAAATAAACCATCTTAAAGTGGCAATACAATCGCAGTCTTTATCTTAACCCTTTGAGTGCCAGAGTGGTACGGAATTCCGTACCTCTCTGGCACTCAAAGGGTTAATTAACTGTATTTAGAGCAAGCAATGCATTGCACACCCCTGTGGTACTTAAGGGGTTAAATAAAGTACCTTTTATTTGTTCCCTAAAGTCCAGTCAGTTTGATTTAGCATTCCTCAGCTTTGTGATTTTATACATATGCCAAATTGTGAGCTAGTAGGATTATTTAATTCAGCATGGGTCTTTAACCTCTTGGTTGCAATGGACCACATAGGTGTTATCTCTAACATTCAATGAGTTAAACTGTTAAAGGTTCTTAGGGAAAGATGTACATCTTTGTCACTATTTTCATGTTACAAATGACTGAACAGATGTATTAAGGAATCTGCTCATGGAAAGAACTTCTCAGTCCCAGCTGAAACAAGTGTATTTTATTACCTCAGTAGTGGGTGTGTGCGGCTAGAATTTTGTCCCAGTTGATGTATAAAATTTGTCACGTTGTGCTTCAATTGTGTGTTCATGTTAAGGTGTCTAATATGGCTTTCACCTTAAAGGAACACTTTCCCCTACCACGCGTAATTTGCACTTAACATTTTAAGTGCCATAGAGGTATCCAACGCATTGTGTTGCAATGCCTTGGATACCTCTCTGGCACCCAAAGAGTTAAATACTTTGTAAACATTCTCTGTTTTCTGAGGCCTAAAATCTAGTCTTACATGTGCTCTCTAAGGTCTTGTAGTCATGCCTTTTCCAGGGCCTCCAATGTGTTGCACACCCCTTGGGCACTCAGAGGGTTAACAATAATGATCTTCGTAGGTATTTGAGAAGTGCAAGTGATTTATTGTCCTAGACCATCATGGAATTCCAGGCTCCCCGCCATTCGGGGAGTCCGGTATCAGATTCGGGGAAAAACAAAGGTCCCTGGTCCTTAAGTGACGGCCGCGTGCGTGCGTGGCCGGTCCTTAAGGGGTTAAAGGATTATAATGTACAGAGTCCACTGCCCCGGCCTCTTAACAGATGACTCAGGACAACACAAAAGGACAGATCAGCTGTTTAATATAAACAGTTGACTGCCTGCCCATCAGCTGATTCACTTGAAGGCTTATTATATTTAACCCCTTCGCGACAAAGGACGTACATGTACGTCCTCTGTGGCTGTCACTTAGTGACAGAGGACGTACATGTACGTCCAGGAAATCCGGATCCCCGCGCGGCTGCACGCCGTTCGGGGACTCCGGATTCCTTTGACAGAAAAAAAAAAAATGTTAGACGGGCGTTAAGTGACGGCCGTGTCTGCACGCGGCCGTCACTAAGGGGTTAATTATATCTACACTACATAACACCTTCTTCCAAAATGGCTTTTAGTGACTTCACTCAATCTTGACGTAACATTTTGCTTCATTGAATGTTGTGTGCTCAAACCTAGACTCACACAATACCAAGTGCTTCTACCCAACTTGACAGAATATTGAGTTTTCACAACCATCTTCACACAGTGACCAGATATAGAGGATTTAAAACAGTGTAACATAAAAGTCATTGGTGCCAGTGACTGAGGGACCAGTGGGCCCTGCTCATCAGCCTGTATTGCCCTTTTGTTAAAGGGACAGTAATGTTCACAAAAAAGAATCTCCGATTAATCTTCATAGTATTTGGGCCATGGAGAATGTTATTTCAATACTGTCAGAGTTGTAGTTCAAGAGTAATTGAATGATAAAGTATCCCCCTTCTGTCCCTTTTACCTAGTGTAAGCCACCTCCCCTTAGATTTGGAATCTGTTCCCTTGACCAGACGGATCTCAGCAAGGGACAATCATCTTTCTGTGAGCATATGGAAAACCCTGCCCCACTTGACAGGTTTTTACTTATGCTTCCTGAAGATTTTCCCTCTCTGCGATCCATCCAGACAGTCTTGCTGCTCTGAGGTGATCAGTGTTTCATTAGGTAAAAGGGGTGGGAAGGGGATACTTTATCATTCAATTAATCTTGAACTACAACTCTTGACAGTTTTGAAATAACACTCTCCATGGCCCAAATACTATGAAGATTAAATTGGAGCGGCTTTTATTGTGAAACATTACTATCCTTTTAAATCTGTCCTTGTGCTTGGAAATTTTAAGTGATTTTTTTGCTTTGTTTCACTCTGCTTGGAAGGTCCTTCTCCTGCTGTGTACATAGGTATTTGCAGTCTGCCTCAGAGAGTAGTGCTTCCCCCTCCTTCCCCCACAAGTAACGGATGTTCAGACACAGCTCTCTTATTGTATTTTAACGATTAAGCTACAGGATTTGTAGGGGGGTGGAGGGAGGAATTTAATCTTCCTAATTTTTTTTTTTCTTTACGCCTCCTCCGCCCTTCCTTTTTTTGGCAATTTAAAACGGCAACACTTGGCCTAAGGTAGGAAATATACTTTAAAAAAACAAAACAAAAAAAACCTAAGGTTTGCATATTCAAAAGAAAAGTGGAGAAATTATGAGGCATACCAGTTGCTTCACAGGGGGAAAATTAAAATTCCAAAACTTCTCACTGGTTTAAATAGGATTGTTAAAATGGAAATATCACCCAAAATAAAGTCTCCCCCCCAATAATGCTATATAATAATTTGCTAGGATGTTTGTCATGATGCAGGCATTCTCAGTAGAGACTACCCGCATTCGGGCAGTCTCTACTGCGTATGATTGCGCTGCGTGAGGTGAGGTGACGCAAGACTGCATTTCGTGGAGCAGTGAGGTAGCGGCCTCTTAACCCTTTGAGTGCCAGAGGGGTACACAACGCATTGCAAAGCAATGCATTGTGTGTACCCCTCTGGTACTCAAAGGGTTAACATTACCCGGACCTTGGCCTGTGTACACTGGCTTTTACACAAGTTATTCATATAGCGATAAGCTTAGAAATAGTAGTATTATCCTTCATAAGTACCACGTTATTAAGAAATCCTACTTCATCGGAGACTGTTGTGCAGGATTCTTGCTTTAGAGGCATCTGTGCCTTCAGTCTCTTCCTGTTATCTTAAGGTACAATGCAACACCTCCTAGAGGAGACCAGGACAGACTAGCACAGGCGTGCAGATGTCTCTAAGCAAAGATGTCTGCGCTGATGCCTGTGTGTCTGTCACAGATGAAGTAGGATTTCTTAGTAACCCTGTACTTATGCTGGATAATACTACTATTTCTATGCCTATCGCTATATGAATTATTATTGTGGGTGGACTTTATCTGGGATGATTGTTTCGCTTTAAATCCTTTGATTCTAGAGAGGCCTCCAATACCTTGTGAAGCCTACCATTTAAGGGGTTAAAATACCAATTTAAATTAATGGGAATTTTTAATTCTCACCTATAGTGCTGTTGGTTTGCCCCAGAATTCCTCCCTTTTTTTCTTTTTGAACATACAGCCTTTTAAATGTATCTCTGTTAATCACATTATCTATGTAATGAAAGTGGAGAACCTATGGGGTTACAAAGTCAAATCGCTTTATTAAAGGGATTGTAATGTCTAACCACAACTGTATCGCTGGCTCTTCTTTGAATTATATATAAAGTAAGTATAAGGAAAATCCTTCCCCCCCTTGACGAAGGAGGCAGCATTTCCCTTTGCTTACTGAAGTTTGTCACTCGCTGCATGCGTCCATACCTCAGAGAGCTGCAGCAATGATGTAGGCAGAAGGAGCGGGTGGGGGATCCTTCTCCACTTCATAACTTTAAAACGACGCAAAAGTAAGAGTTTTTAAACAGTGCACAGTGTTTCTTATAATCTAAAGAAGACTCTGCAATATAGTTGTGTTTAGACATTACAATCACTTTAATTATTAATATCTGATATCAATATTTTGGTCCCGTTTACAGACTTCTGCCATCTTGACAAATGTCTGTGAACAGGATGAAATGTTGATATTTTTTATATTCTGAACTTACAAATCAGGATTCACCTCACTGATGTTTCATTACATGCTTTTAGAGGTGTGATTTCAGGAGGGGGTCTTTACTGTTTTCTAAATTAATGGAGGATAACCTGTGTCCCTCTGGCTGTTGTTGGACTACATCTTCCACCATCCTCAGCCAGCCAACTGCCAGCCAACCCTGAGCCACAGGAACTCGGTAAAGATGCAGTAAGGAAGGTCTGCATGGAGGTCTATGAGACCATCTACAGACATTTCAAAGGAGTGATACTGAAGGTTGCAGAGTTTATTGCATTCTCCAATAAATGGTCGACCCACATGGTTGTCAGACAGTTATATTTGACTGCCACTCTCATGGTCCATTCCTCATTTACACCCCTCCTGCACCCAGATTAGTAGTGGAAAACAGGAAAAAGAGTTTACAACATGGGTGACAGACATAGTAGGGGGCTGCTATCATTCTGTTGCTTGTGTAAAAGCCCTTGAAAGGATTCAACACCCTAGACAAGTTTGGACTGCTTTATAGAGCATTAAAATCTGTGTACAGGTATATCTTGTACTAGCCATTTTTTCTGTAAAACAGTTTTTGAGAAATTCACCTTTTGGTGGCGCATTGTGGAACTTGTGGAACAATATCTCTATGGTGCACTTGTATCCAATATAAGTCTATACAGAAGCCCAGCAGCCAGATAATATACCTCACTCCCACGGTATAAAAATATGAGACACAAAAATAACTAATATCTGGCGCATATAGCAACTGTTTCTTAGAAATGACGATCTCAGCTGGAGAAAAAATTAAGGTAATCAAGGTAGAAAACAATTTTAATAGAATATATCTCAAATAATGTTTGAGACAAAATATCATTCAAAACATTATATGAAAGAATGAATTCCTCTATATATTATCGGGACAGATACTATGTAACAGACAAATCTCCTCCTTCTACTAGCCTCCGACGTGTTAGACCAACAATCCCCTCCTCCCAACACATCCAGTATTAGGGAGAAGTCGGTCCACACACATCCGACCCATAGATCAGAGGAAAAAAACTCTGCCAAATAGATCCCCTCACATCGGCAACAATAGAGGGTAACCCTGCTTAAATCTATCTCTGTATATTATAAAACCAGCTTATCAACAAGTACAAGTTCTGCAATATACGGATGAAACTATCATCCAAATTTCTAATAATTGCAAGACATATCCATGATATCCTCAACGCAATATAGATATTATTGTTGTTCAGCTGTCGTGATTGTACCTCGACTCTAAACAACAATATGATCCCGATCTGATTTGCGACAATTGTCTCCTAATATCTAGATATTCTATATATCAGAGAAGCGTCACTACAATATTCTCTAATTTACAATAAAATCCTAAATGTGCGCACACACACACACACACAAAAAAAAATTGGATTATCCCACCCTGGTACCTAGGGTTATAATCCAAAGAATATAAAAATATATCAATATATACCACTTCTTGGATGAAGAGAGTTCCACTTATATACGAATAGTCTGCCAATTATCTCCTTTGTCCACAATATATATCTTCAAACCATCTTCATCTCCAATCTATATAGCAGTAGATCAATTCCTCTATTCGTATAGAATCAGATAACATAAATCATATGTAAGTGTTTTTTTGTGTAAGATACTATACACACCTCTTTGTCTGTTCATATCGACATTCTGTATACGAAGAATTCTTATGTCCCTTTTGATCACGCACCCACACTTAACCCTTTGAGTGCCAGAGGAGTATACAACGCATTGCAGAACAATGCATTGTGTACCCCTCTGGCACTCAAAGGGTTAATGTGGTTCTTGATATTGTCTGTTAGTCTCAAATGACAGACACTCCAATACCTTTCCTTCAATGACTCGCACGCCTGCTGCTGCTCCAGATCTTCCCAAATGGTTCTCCTATTAACAGTAGGGACTAGAAGTATATTCTCACACAGCCACGTGTCGTTCCACATTTTCCTCGGTCTTCAATACAGTATTGGTCAATAACCACATAGATATCTTAATAGTGTCAAGGATCCAGTATCTTCTTATTTCACTTTCTTAAGGGTCACTCTCTTACACCCAGAAACACCTACAACGCGTTTCAAAGCTCACTAGCTTCTTCTTCAGGGAGTATGTAACTGTTTGTATTAGGATCACTTCTCTTCAATATCCGTTATATTGTCTTCAAGACCGGAAAAAGTAAAATTCAAAAACATTAACCCTATACTCAGGAGATCTATTGCATATTGAAACAAATAATATAAAACATCCTGAAGGGCTCAATATAGATCATATATCTATCATTCATGACCACCTAATGGGCAAATATATATCTATATCAATTTAACCGCTTCCGGACATGCTAAATCCTCCCGTTTTATTGTGTATAACTTCCATGTTTCATTGCATGGTCACAGATAGGGGCAAATCTCACCTATAAACCACATACCAACAAAATACAAATATAACTCATAATATAGACCAATCTTTCCTTCTATAAAAAATACATAAAATTATAAAAATATGTAAATGAAAAATGAAAGTGAAATAAAAATAAGTCAAAAATAAGGACAAAAAAGAAAACAAACATCTAACGCAGTTGAGGACACGGGGTGCAGATGAGAGGAGATGAACAGCGAGACTCCCCTTTTGCTGTGAACACTGACCTCTTATGTGCCTGCTCAAGTAAATTATGACTTAGTCCACCATGCTTGGCCAGCTCTTAACACATTAATCTCTGCATTTTAGAATTTTGTTAACCCCTACTGTAGCTGTTAACACATTAATGTCTGCATTTTAGGATTAAGTTAACACCTGCCCGATCATGCAGAACTAACTCATAATTTATGCCACTAGGGACATAATAGCTCCGTGTTTAAATCTGCCGCATTCCAAGCTGACTGTGAACTTTCACACACACACACACACACACTACAACTATGGGTGTACACACACCATTATGCCTCTCTCATATGTGTTCTATATACATATGTGTGTATCACTGTGTGTGTATGTTTCTGCCTTTGTGTGTGTCTCATTGTGACTGTTACATATGTGTATCATACTCTTTGGGCGAGATGTTCAAAAAATCGTCATAATGAAAAGCTTGTCAGATCATCAGGTTGGTGGGAAAAGAAGGACCGTATTTTCAGAAGTAAATCTGTCACGTTTGAAAATTAATCTAAAGAATTAAAAGTGACAGAAGATCTCATTGAACATTGCCGTTAAAAATTCTGATCTTAAAAATTGTCTGATTTTGCCTTTAAACAAAAATTTTCAAAGAAACAAAGACATTTTTTTTTTGTCTTTGAAACGAAAAATTGCTTCTCACTACTTTAATTTTACTTCTCCAAGTTTAGACCTTTTTTTATCATGTAGGGAAAAAATGATGTTAATCGGACAAAAAATGACATTCGAACGAATATTTTTTTCTGAAAATGCCTTACATTATGACGGAAGATTAAACCACACCGGCTTTTAAGATGGCTTTTTCCCTTTGATGGAGATGGTGGAATTGGATGCAAAAAATGACGGAAACTTGTCTGAGAATTGACAGATTGTGGTGTAAGAACTTTTTTATTCTGATTACAGACAATTTCAGTTACCACCACTTTCTGAACATCTCGCCCTTTGTCTTCATTTTCTTAATGTGTGTGTGTCTCTCACTGTTTAAGTATGTCCCTGTATGTGTGTGAATGTCACTGTGTATTTGTGTGTGTCTCCATGACTGTTTCATGTGTGTGTGTGTGTGTATGTGTATGTCTGTCTACATTTGTGATACTGTTACACACAAGACCATATATTTTGTAATATTCACTGTAAACAAGTTACACATCCCCTACATAACATGATGGGCAACGCCGTCCCACATTGCTAGTTATACAATAAAAGTAAAACCGCAAACGTATGCATTCTTGTAAAGCTACAGATTGGTATAGAAATATATAGATGACTTGACCTTACTGTAAAAATGAAACATTACTATCCCTTTAAAAGAAACCTGGTTATTCTGAGTCAAACCACCTGTACAATAGAGGAACAAATAAATATTCCTATTGATACAAAATGGGGCTCTTAAATCCTTGAATGTTAGAAAGCTGTCCAATAATTGCACTGTATTGTGTTTGAGATCTCTATAGCATTCAACTGGTTAGAATCCTCATTTAAAGTGAAATTATTATTTAAGAATAAGTGTCTCTTAAAGGAGCACTGACACCTAAAATGAACAGGTGTTATAAACACATAAATACTATGTACTTCATGCTAGTATGTAGAAAAATCCTCTGTTTGTCTTCTGTGGCCTAAAATCTAGTCTTACAGATGTTCTGAGAGAGCAGCCATTCCTGCCGTTTCCTGGTCTCCAGGGCGTCCATTGATTATTCAGGATTATGTGTTAATGGGCAGAGATAAGATAACAACAGCTTTTCTGTATACACGAGCAGTGGGCACTAATCACAGTCAATTAACTGACCTCTCCATAGATGAATAATGTTTACCCATGCTAGTTGTAAGTCCGCTATATCAACCAATTTCTTTTGTGTGTGTGTGTTAGTGTTGCTTTATCACAAGGACTCTCCTAAGCAGGTATCTTCAAACAGCAGCCAGTTATTTGTATTTACTGTTTTTGTTGGCATTTCATCTCGGCTTTCATCTTCTTCTAGTTATTTCAGTCTGATAACAACTAGGGTCCCTTTCTAATCATTCACATTTAATGTGAGAGGTGTAACCTAGAGCCAGACTTGTCTAGAGAACACTATATACAGAAACTGCAGATATAATGCAAATATACATATGGAAAGTATACCTGGCTGATGTATGAAGGATGCCTACCTACGTAAGTCAGTATGCTGACCCTTTGAGTGCCAGTGGGGTATGCAACAAATTGCTCTGCAATGTGTTACACACCCCTCTGGTTCTCAAACAGTTAATTAAATTAAGTAAAATATTCCTAGGGTACAGTTTCCCTTTACATTTATAAAAATATGGGGAATTTGTATTTGTCTGCCCAGAATTACTCTACTTTTCTTTTGAACTTAGGGCCCTGCGTGTGTGATGAATGTAAGTAATTAAACCTAGTGATATAAGTTATAAAAACCTCAGAGATAAAGTTTAAAGTCATTTTCTGTACTGTTAATGGAATCAGTCCACAACCGCTGGTTTACCATAATCAGAGGAGCGGGATCTGACACACAAGCTGCTTTCTGAAATCAATACTGTCATCAGTGTGCTGGCTAGAATGACTGAAGATGAAGATCCAGGAGCTGGTCCCTAGACCCCATTCAGAGAAGGATTGCAGAACTGCAGTGTAGAAAGTAGGAGGGGCACACAGGATTTCCAGAGATGAGTGTACAATAACAATACAAATATGTAAGCAAACTATGGTGCTCCTGCTGTTTTTGTACTGCACAACAGTAGCAAACTACTGTTCGGGTTCTATTTGTCTTTATCTAATGTGGTGGGGCAACCAGACCCTCCCCCCCTCCCCCCCCGTGTGCCAGTGACATGGAACTAGGAATGGGCGGCAATTAGCATTTTGTTCCCACAAATTCACACATATTTACCATTCGGTGGAAAGTCATTTATTGCTTTTCAATGGGTTGAGTTGCTGGGGCAACTCTCCTACCTAGTTGAGACACTTTTTCGAGTAGGTACAGTTCTCTTTGAATTAGTGCTGCGCACCCTCTTATGTCAACATGAATTTTATATGTTTAGTGTTGATGAGGGAGATAGCTACTATGTGAAATATGATAAAACTGCTACTCTTTTTCTTAATAGTTCCTTGATGTTAATCTTCAAACATGCCTTGACATCACCCTAGACTAAAATCACATTTCCTAGACAGCAGGGAAATAACATAGTTTATAAGCTCGGGAATTCATCTGTCTTAACCCTTGGAGTACCAGAGGTGTGCGCAAAGCAATATGCTTCTCGTTCCTCTGGCATCCAAAGGGTTAACCCTTGGATTGCCAGAGGGGCACGCAACGCAATGTGTTGAGTACCCCTCTGGCACTCAAAGGGTTAAATAACCTTTCCTTAAGCCTTTGAAGCTGCTATGCTAAGAACTGGCGCAATTCTAGCTAAAACGGACTGTACCATATGAAAAAAAATACAAAATCTGCAAATATCCATTGATTTAACCCTTTGAGTGCTTTGCAATGTGTTAGATACATCTCTGGCAGTTAAAATCATCAAAATTGCTTGGTTATTTCTACAAAATGATTTTTGTTTGCATTTGATCACTTTTTTGAATCAATCAGAATTGTTGAGTTTTTTTTTTATTTTGCTCCTATGGTGTGCAGTTGGGTGTCCCAAGAATTGTTCCATTTGTTTAAAGTGATAGTAATACTTTGTTAAAGTAAACTTTAATTATGTAGATACTAAACAATACATTTATTGCACAAAGTCCTATCTCTCAAACCTCTATGGTTTGAGAGATATAAGCTTTCAAAGTTCCCCCTTCCCTCCCCTTGCACTGACGTCAGCTTTCTGTGTTAGAGAAGGAGATCCCGGTCCTCAGACCATCCTGCGGCTCTTTAGCAGAGGTGTAATCGCGCTAGTTAGAAAGAAATACTTCATTTGAACAGTCTACAATGTGTGCCTGGTTTGCAAGCACACTTTGTAGACCATTCGAATGCAGTAATTCTATCTAACTAGCGCAATTCAGGCTCTGCTGAAGAACCTCGGGACAGTCTGTGGACTGGGATCTCTTTCTCTAACACAGAAAGCTAACGTCAGTGCAAGGGGAGGGAAGGGGGAACTTATATCTCTCAAACCATAGAGGTTTGAGAGATAGGACCGCATGCAATAAATTTATTTTTATAATATATACATAGTAATACTTTGTTAAAAGAAACTTTAATTAACACTTTACGTGTCACATGATGTAGTCATGTATGACTTTTTCTCTCTCTCTGTCCCCAGGCTCTAGTCAGGGGCTCTGAGATGGTTCTTGTACTAACTACGGTTCTTACCAGTTGGATTGAGCTGCGCTATTTACTGGGAGACTTGATTTTGCTATTAGCAAGTAGTAAGCTGTGCCTCTCACATAAACTTGTGTTCTGGAATGTAGGATAGAGAGGGCTGTGATGGGTCATTGGCAACATGCATTCTTATGTGACACAGCTAAAGTGCTCTGTTGTTCCTGCTATGAATTCCGCTGTGTTGTGGCTTTTCAATTCTGCAAACACAGAGGAATATCATCATCATCCTATATAATAATTTGCTAATTCGTGTGTAACGCCGCGACATGCATAGTAGACACTGCTGCGTGTGCTGCAGTCATGCTCAGTAGAGACTGCCCGTGCCGTGGCTGATACTGAGCTGGGCGCTCCGAAGGAGCGTCCAGCTCTGTATCAGCCGTGGCGCGGGCAGTCTCCACTGCGCGTGACTGCCCCGCAACCGGGTGGCAGTGGCACTGTGGCCTGTGTAACGGGCTGTTCAACTAGTATATAATAATTCACTAAGGATGTTTGTCAGAAGCCATCATGCGCAGTAGAGACTGCACGAACTCACAGAATGCTGGGAGTTCTGTGCTGGCAGCATTCTGTGCTTTCGGGCAGTCTCTACTGCGCATGACTGCGTCGGCGGCAGAAATGGCCTCTTAACCCTTTGAGTGCCAGGGGGTAGGCAACGTATTGCAAAGCAATGCGTTGCTTATCCCTCTGGCACTAAATCGGTTAATATAACCCAGACCTTGGCCCGTGTATACGGGCTTTTACACTAGTGCACAAATCAATGAATTCAACAGCACCATAGTGAATCAATAAAAGTAAATGGTGCATTTAACCCATTCAGTGCTAGAGTGGTATCCAGTGTATTGCTTAGGGATTAAAAGCTCCATTTAAATCAGTGGAAATTTGTATTATGCAGTTGTTGGTTTGCTTCAAAATGACCCCACTTTTGTGCATACGGCCTTTTGAAGCCTTTAACCTATAAGTTGCTGGAGAGATCTCTGGCGCATTGGGAAGCAAGCAAGTGGTTAATGGTTTTGCTTTGGGTCCACATTTCAGTGTATCCCAGTGTGAATTAAAGAGAAACTGCATGGTTTTTAGGGTTTTGTGTTTTCATAAGGAAAAGTGTAATAATTCAGGAATAAACCAACTACACCATAGTGGACAAATAAATATATGTAAAATGTCCACTGATTTAAATGGTTCTTTTAACCCCTTGAATGTCAGAGATGTCCCTAGAGCATTGCAGAGCAATGTGTTGGTGAACTTTCTAGCACTGAAGACATTAAAACTTCTCCTTATACATGTCAGTTTGCCCAGAATTACTCCATTTGTTTTTGAAAACATGACCCATAATTTCTCTTATTCTCCCTGCTTGGGGTGGGGGGATACTTTTTTTTAACTAATCAAGGCTTGGATTAAATTGCAGTTGATAAATCCATC
The DNA here is from genome assembly GCA_037306005.1 of Rhinophrynus dorsalis. Classification (NCBI taxonomy): domain Eukaryota; kingdom Metazoa; phylum Chordata; class Amphibia; order Anura; family Rhinophrynidae; genus Rhinophrynus; species Rhinophrynus dorsalis. Next base: position 163,130,609 of record CM074719.1, on the reverse strand, counting down.
ATGGGTTTTACCTACTAATTTCTCTGTAGAAGTCGATGGGAATTGGTCAGATTGATAACAGGGCTTATTCCCATGGGTGTTTTTGTACCAACTGAAAATGTTGGTGTGTTTTTAGTGTGACTGTGTAGGAAGGATTTCCCTGCATATCATTTAGTCTAGATAAACAGAAATGATACAATCACAGGGACTACAGAGCTACCTATGATAGTTATGTGATTTTAATATGATTCCATTGAAATCAGTGTTGCAAATCACTGCTTTGTCTCACTGTTGGAGGAAAACAGCAGCTTGCTGCCGCCATCTGCAAGCACAGTGCATGCTGACTGTGTGAGATGCTCCATAGGATACAATGGGGGTTATGCACTAAAGCATGATAAAGATGTGATAACGTGGAGATAACTTATCCAGTGATATAACTCATCCAGTTCCTATGTTATTCTGTGGTACCAAAGCACTAAGATTTCTCCAGTTTTGGCGATATTAGTGCATAGGCTATATAGAATAACATAGGATCTGGACAAGTTACATCAACAGAGAAGTCTTCTCTACTTATCACTTTATAAAGTGATTTCCATTTTATCACCTCTTTATCACATCTTAGTTCATAACCCCCAGTGATTCACACTCATGCTTTTGTGTGTGTTGCTGTAGCTGCAGTGATGTCACTTTCCTAAAAGGGATTATATTAACTTCAATGTAATATAGCTTCTTGATTTGGAAAAAAAAAACCATGATCTTCTGATATTGTCTGACAGGACTGTTCTTACAGAGTGTAATTTTTCCTCATTGCCAATAGATCCAGAGTGGAAAAGACCCAGTTGTGTTTACATCATTGCAGTAAGAAATATTATTTAGATATATATTCAGCAAACCTAGAGAGTACATATATGGCAGTCAAAACAAAAGAGTTTTCTATGGTAAAAAAATGATGGTGTAGCGCCTCCTAGTACAAAACTGAGACATCTATGGTAGCAGGTTACCAGATCTGTTGGCCGTATTCAATAAGTTACAAAGAGGGGTTGTTCTGGAGCAAACAAACTTCACCACGGGGGAGACTGAAATTCACAATGATTTAAATTGGGCTTTTAACCATTTTAATGCTGGAGGTGTTGCAAAGCTTTGGATACCTCTTTAGCATTCAATGTGTTAAATGCCTCCTTTAAATCAGTGGGGATATTGGGAATGTTTATAGTCCCTTATGGTGTGGTTGGGTTTGCTTTTGATATGCTGGGTGTCTGGAATGGGTAATTTTACTAATTTATTTTTTGCATATTATTTGTTATTGTGACCCATGTGCCCATATATGTTAGTATTTTTTAGCAATGTAAGTTTTACCCCTTAAATGGTAGAGAGGTCTCAAAGTATTGCGATTTGCAAAGCAATGCATTGGATAACCCTCTAGCATTCAAGGGGTTAATATGTGCATGCTCCCGTGGTATGATATTCAGTACAAAGTGGAGAAGAGAAAATCTACTGATTTTAGAGACTCTGGAGATAATCAGATAAAAAGTAAAATTTAAAACAGGTTTAAAGGGATAGTAATGTTTCACAATAAAAGCAGCTTTAATTAATCTTCAAAGTAATTGGGCCATGGAGAGTGTTATTTCAATATTGTCAGAGTTGTAGTTCAAGAGTAATTGAATGATAAAGTATCCTCCTCCCGCCCCTTTTACCTAATGTAAGCAGCTTCCTCCAGATGTGGAATCTGGTCCTGGGACCAGATACCTCATAGCAGGGGACAATCTTCTTACTATGAGCATAAGGAAAACCCTGCCCCACTTGACAGGTTTTTCAGGTATTTCCTTATGCTCACTGAAGATTGTCCCTCTCTGTATCCATCCAGAAAGTCCTGCTGCTCTGAGGTGAGCAGTGTTACATCAGTAAAAGGGGCAGGAGGGGGATACTTTATCATTGAATTAATTGGAGCTCTTTTATTGTGAAACGTTATTACTATCCCTTTAAAAATGTTTAAGATTGTGATCAATGCTACATTTAACCAATTTGACGTGTCTGGCATAGACTCCGTTAACTAATATCCATTGTGTATTTTAAAGGTAATATACTGCACTGATTTTCTCCTCATACAGAGTAGTCTAAAGAGTTATATTTTTTTATTGTAAAATGTTTTACATATCTCAAAAGTTGTTGATAACAAACAAAATATTATTATTAGTGTCACAGAATACATGGGTCCACCCAGTGTTCAAATGGAACACTTAAATAACCGACGGACTTCATTTTATCTGAGAACAGTAATCTAACTTCATAATCTTTGAGTAAAAAGATTAAAATGTGCTGAAGAGAGAGTCATGTGAAACAAGAAGCATCAGAATGGCAGCATGTTACAGCTGTAAAGAGTTGGAAGCTTTGCTTATGATTGGTCACTAAACTCCTCCCACCCCTAGTTCACTACTAGCAGGGATGAGTGAAAGTGTGTCTCCACAAGATAGTTCCTAACATTTCCAGATTACCTAGAAGTTCTAATAAATTAACACTTTAAGACTCGAGAGGGGAGTGCAACATATTTCAAAGCAATATATTGCACACCCCTTTTGTCCTTAAAGGTTTAGGATTGTGCTGAATGAAAAAACTGCAAAAAAAAAATCCAGATTCCTATATAATAATTCGCTAGGATGTTTGTCACAATGCAGTTATGAGCAGTAGAAACTGCCTGCGTTAGGGCAGTCTCTACTACGCATAATTGCATCGCGTGAGTGAGGCAACGCAAGACTGCATCGCGTGGAGCAGTGAGGTAGCGGCCGCTTTAATCCTTTGAGTGCCAGAGTGGTACGCAACGCATTGCAAAGCAATACGTTGCGTACCTCTCTGCCACTCAAAGGGTTAACATTACCCGGACCTTGGCCCGTGTATACGGGCTTTTACACTAGTAAAACATAAAAAAACAATTGTTCTCTCACTGTCAGTCTATGATTGTTTACATTAAAGGACCAGTAAACTTTCTGTATGAAAACCTATACATGACAGAGCTTTTCCTGCTAAGTAAAACAAGGATACGCCCACTGCTGTCAGTTGCTTTATTCAAATGTTATAATAGTCCAAATAAACAGGGTGTGAATTTATTGTGCTTTTACTTCCTGAAAGTTCTATCTGATAGCAGCTTCTATCACATTCTACAAAGAACTGTTTGTCAGTGACTTTACTCTCAAACAGCATGTAACAGAATAAGTAACTAGAATTTGACTACTAGAGGGAACTGTTAATGTAAAAAACACAAGTTTAAACTGTAATAATTCTGGAAATATGCATCTCTTAGCAGTGGGTATACTCTTGTTTTACTCAACAGAAAAAGCCCTACAAAATGTATTTTTTTTCATAAAAAAGTTTACTACTTCTTTAAATATAGAAACATCATAGAAACTGACAGCAAATAATAACCAGTTAACCTGTCTAGTCTGCCTGTTTCCCTATCTGGTTATCTCAGACTTTATTTTATTCTTTGTATAGCCATATGTCTACCTTAATAGTTATTAGTGTAGTAAGATTATTGAACTGATTGGAAAGTTATGAAAAGTAAATAATACAAGACCAAACACAAGTATAGCAGTGAAAACAAATATATATGTATGCAAACTGGCACTATTTCAGAACTGGAAACTATACTATGCTATGCATGTATGGATACATTTCTTTTAAGGCCTTAATGCAGGAGAGGCCAACATGGCAACACTACCACTATGCTTGTATCATCATGTCCATTGCGCACAGCTGGAGTTGTGTACTTTACAGCAGTCCAACGGTCCATGCTAGTGTAAGCATTATTTGATTCGCTTTTACTCACTTGGGTTGTTGAGAAGAGCATCACAGCTATTAATTGATCTGGGACAACAGACTGCACTTTTTTGCCATAGGCTGCTGTGCAAAACTTCACTGTTGCAAATGCACTATTACTTTGCGATTGCAGCAAGCTAGGTCTCCCATCACTCTCTTATTGGTGCCATGTAAACCGTGCCATAGGGTGTAATGCACAGTATTTTGACGGTATCACTGAGGCTCATCATTTGTGTGAGCAATCCCTAAGACAGAGATGTGCAGAATATGGCCAAAGGATTTTTTAATGTGTCCTTTGGGTCTGTCCATGAATGAACAGCAGTTCTGCTATACTCGGGAGAATATCGTTTCCGGCATTCTCTGAAGCGGTTAGAGTGATACATTTAACCACAAAAGCGTATGCTTTTTCACAGTGTAGTATTCTAACAGTGCAGTGAGCCTCAACTGATACTTTGTCTGTACAGCAGCGTGATAAGAAGTACAAGGAAATGTGTTTAACCCAAGGGGGTGTTCAACGCATTGCTCATCAACGAGTTGAATACTATTTGATGTCAAAGGAGCATTAAACTTTTTTAAAGCGGAACTTTCATCTGATTAATATAGAGCCCCAAACCATGATTACATTAGTGATATGCATAGACATAGTTTTATTTTCAAGAATAATTGCTGCATTAAAGAAAAATAGAACATTTTAGGCAGACAGGCAGCGATGAACAGAGCAGACATCTTGCCGAGACAGCATCCCTGAGTCTGTGCTGTCCGTCCCCTTCAACTCCACGATTGGTGAGTTGAATGCCTTTGTGCATTAAGGCACCGGAAGGGACTGACAGCGCAGAGACCCTACAGCAAGATCCCAGCTGGTGCCTGTCTGCATAAAAGGTTCTATTTTTCTTTAATGCAGCAATTATTCTTCAAAATAAAACTTCTATGCATATCGCTAATGTAATTATGATTTAGGGCTCTATATTAATCTGATGAAAGTTCTGCTTTAAATGAAAGATGTTTTATAGGGTTTTCTTGCCGAGTAAAATAAGGATAAGTTCACTGTTGGCAGCTATTTTGTTCAAAAGTTATAAGTGTTCAAAATGTCAGGAAGTGATTAAAACTTTTTTTTTGCTTCCCAAAAGTTCAAACTAACAGGAAGTAACAAATATGTTGCTATAGCATTCTAAGGGAAACTACTGTCATTGACTTACCTCTCCCCAGAATGCAACAAAATAACTGAAATGTGGCCACTAGAGGGCATAGGAACTGACACTTTAAACTGTAGCATCTCTGGGAAGAAGCATCTCCCAGCGATGGGAGTACCCTTGTTGTATTTGGCAGTAAAAGTCCTACAAGATAACAAAAAGTTTACTGCTCCTTTAACCCTTTGTCATTTTTGCTCACATCTCAGGTGGGATTATAATGAGCAGGAGTTTTAGTCATAACAAAGAGAACTCTCCGGGTATAAACCAAATCTCAGGGTCGTTGGTCAGATTCTCAGGGTGAGAAGGTCTAGCGTTCAATGAACTGCTTTTTTGTCTCTAAATTAGAACAGTTTCTACCAGGAAGGGAGATGGTGAAGCCCTGCTAGTCTTGTGTTAAAGCAAGCAGAGGCATATCACCTAGAATCTACCTTCTGTTGAATTTTAAGTGTTAATGTTTCTAAGATCTCTGGGCCAGCACATTTTTAAGTGGATAGGTTCACATAGTATTGAAAATAAATGTACTGCAGGGTCTATCTGGCTGAATAAAACAAAGGGACATCAAGTGCTGAGAGATGTTCTTTTCAAAATTTATTGCAGACCAAACTTGCAGTATTTGGATGCAGTACCTCTAAGGCCTGAAATGTTAATGTGGTGTTGTTCTACTGCATCTTATGAGGGTTTGTGATCAGCTGACCATGGCTAAAACACCTTCCACATGTATGCCGAACTTTTCATATTTAATCCTTTGAGTGCCAAAGGGGTATTCAAAGCATGGTGAAGCAGTGCCTTGTGTACCCCACCGACACTCAAATGGTTAACACAGATGTGGCTCTCAAGATAAAATTATTGCCCACCTCTGCCATAATCCTTTGATACATTTTAAGAGAAGATTAGATACATTTCTTTCAAAAGGGAACATACAGAGTTATAATGTTTTTCAGTAGGCTGATCAGGAAGGTCTGATAAAGACTAATTTATTTGGTAGCAGGAAAGCTATAAAATTCTCAGTTACTGGGGTATGAGGCGAAGGTTGAACTTGATGGACTTGTGTCTTTTTTCAACCTAATTTACTATGTTACTATTTCCTGAGTGATGAGCAGTGCAATGCAGGGCAATTCGATTCTTATCCCTCTGGCATTACAAGGGTTATGAGCATACCTGGGAACTTTTAGTTGTCGTCTCCCCGGAGGGGAATCCTCTGGTGCCGTAGGAGGTGTGAAAAATGATATGAATCGCTTCAAAAAGGGGCAGAGCTTGACGCGAGTTGGGGGGCAGGGCTTAAAGATGTGACTCAGATATAAAATAAAGCTAAGCAAGGCGTTCCTCAGGCGTAAAGAGCGGAAGTGGGCGGAGTTTAAATAGAAACTCTCCACATCCAGAAAAATCAGCCTCTGCCCCAGAGACCTGGTAAAGCAGTGTCAAAAGATTTCCCAGGTTATGAGCAGGAATGATTGCTTATAAAAAGTGCTATTACAATAGTTCACATTGTTGTACATTTATCCTATCTACTGTACCTAGGCAATGCATATGTTTTTGTGTCACTATTTCATATTTTGATATTCTGTAAATGTTGTGAAACAACAATTAGTCTGTTTTGACTTAAGTGAGTCTTTTTACCCTTTGTGAAGCAAAGCGCTGGACACTTCTATAGCAGTCAAGGGGTGAGATGCAGTAAGGTGTGCGAAAGATGTGATAAAACAGAGAAAACTTCTCCAATTCTTATGTTATTCTATGAAGTGTATGCGCTAACATTTCTCATGTTTTAGAGAGCTTAGTGAATGGGTTTCATAGAATAACATAGGAATTGGAGAAGTGATATTACTGGAGAAGTTATCTCCATTTTATCACATCTTAGTGAATGTCCCCAAAGGTGTTCAAAGACCCATTTTCATTAATTGCAATTTTAATTTGTCCTGTATGGTGCAGTTGGTTTCCTTCGAATTTCCATTTCTTCGGCTTCCTGAATATAGCCAGGGATGGATTTTCCAATAGACAGAATAGGCAACTGCCTAGAGCTCCAAATTTTGAGGGGAGCCTCAGCTGTGCTGGCCACACCCACATTCTAAATTGTGGGTGTGGCCAGAGCAATCCCAGGTTCCCTGTCCCAGTTTTATACCTCTTTACAAGTTAGTATTTAACCCTTTGAGTGCCATAGGGGTATGCAACACATTGCAAAGCAATGTGTTGCGTACCCCTCTGGCACTCAAAATGGATGCCAGAGAGATCTCCAACTCAGTGATCTGTCAATCAACCAAAAGGTTAAAGCCATTTTTTGGCTTTTCTTATTCTAGACCAACTAGTGTAAAAGCCCGTTTACATGCTCCAAGGTCCGGGTAGTGTTAACCCTATGAGTGCCAGCGAGGTACGCAACACATTGATTTGAAATGCATTGAGTACCCCTCTGGCACTCAGTGGGTTAAGTGGCCACTTCATGCGCAGTAGAGTCTGCCTGAACATGAGCAGTCTCAGCTGCGCATGACGGCTTCTGACAAACTTCCTAGCAAATTATTATATAGGATGGTATTTTCTGTGTCATGAAATTATGGGTGGGTTTGGGGGGTGGGGCCATTGGTGAAGTGCACCTACAGTGCTTTACCTAGGGGCACCTGTAATGTAAAACCGGCCCTGAATAAAGCCTTTTATATCAGTAGTTCCCAATCCTATCCTCAGTTACCTAACAGGCCATGTCTTTACTATTCCTCTTCTTGTGCACAGGTGAATGAGCCTTTAATACTTTTCAGGGGTCCCTGGGGATAGGGTTAGGAACCACTGGTTTATGTCATTTGGCAGTTAATGACCTTTTGCGTCCAGCAGCTTAAGGGTTGGTAATAACTTAAAATAATAACAAGTAGTATTGTAGATCAGGAAAATAGAAATCCATCGCTGCAAGTCATATCTTTCAAACTTTTATGGTTTGAGAGATAGACAGTTTTAAAGTCCCCCTCACCCTGACGTCAGCGTCTAGCTGACAGCAGGAGATCCTGGTCTGGGGACCGTCAGGTGGCTCTTCAGCAGAGCCGACATACCAAAATTGAAAAAGAACTACTTCATTGGAACGGTCTACAAAGTGTGCTTGCAAGCCAGGCACACTTTGTAGACCATTCCAATTAAGTATTTCTTCTTAGATTGAGGTGTCACGGCTCTGCTGAAGAGCCGATTCGAGTCAGCCAACTCGATTCTCCTGCTGCTTTACAGCTGACAGCAGGGAGAGGGGAACTTTAAAACATTCTATCTCTCAAACCATAAAAGTTTGAGAGATAGGATTTGCACCAATGGATTTTTTTTCCCTTAACTACAATACTATTTTTTATTATTTTAAGGCATTACTATCCCTTTAAGGACTGTGGAGGTTTTTTTTTTTTATTATTATTCGCAAAATGAAATCAGGGGACCCCCGCATTCCATGACGTGTCAGGACCGTCATGGGTCCTTAACGCAAGTTTACCTGTGACTGTCCCAGCATGCCATGGATCCTTAAGGGGTTAATGATGCATGTTTTCAATACACAGAAATAAGATTTTGGTATCAATCGATCTCAGTATTTTTCTAATAATCACACTGAAGCAAACAGCACATAAGGCAACGGATTCATCTTCTTACTGAATGTGTCACATTCTGCTACTTAAATATAACTCCAGTCCTCCAAAAATAAACCTGTGTGTAAATATAGGTGTTAAGGGTACAGTTACATAGAGTCTAATGACTTATTTTTCATTGCAAGTGAAAGCTAGGCAAGGACAGAGTGAACTTCAGCGTCCATAATGTCTGTGACAGAGCTATGTGTGGAATGTTAAGCAGGCCACAGAAATCTTAAAGTGGAGTCTATGGCAGACTGTAATAACAGCCTTGGCAATTCCTGTTTACTAGCATACTGAATAGCTGGCATACCATTTTCTTGTAGCTGGATATTTGTGTAAACAAAAGCAGTTTCCCATGTTCTGTGAATGTAGAGAGTGCTACTTTTTACCTTTCTTTAAAGCGGAACTACCACCTTTACTTCTGCAATACTTAGGCAAGTGGCGACTAGCTTAATAATCATTATTTTAGCTCTCAAAAGTGCCCCCGAATAAAGTGTATCCTTAAGCTTCCAAGAATGGAAGCCAGGCATCAACGCGGACATCTTGAATGCACGTCTGCGCTGTCAGTCCCCTTCACCCTTCATAGGCATTACACTGGCCCGAACGGCTCCAGAAGAGACTGATGGCGCAGGCGCACAGGCTGCAGTAACCTGGCCGTCAGTCTCGGAAGTTTAAGGATAACTTTATTCGTGGGCACTTTTGAGAGGTAAAATAATGATTATTAAGCTAGTCGCCTTCTGCCTAAGTATTTCAGGGCAACTTTAGTTGAGGTGGTAGTTCCGCTTTCATTTTTCTAGATTTGATCTGACACTATCTAGACACTTGATTTAGTGAACCATGATATGAGATCTGTCAGTTTATAAGGCAGATGTATTAATTAGGGCTGGTGCAATTCTGGGGCACACCAACTTCACCATAGTGAGCAAATTATAATTGTAATTATTTTGATGTACATAGGGATTTTAATTTCGGTCTCCAACACATTGCTTCACAATGTGTTGGAGACCTCATTAGCATTCAGTTAGCAAAATAACCCATTTAATCATATGAGTGCCAATGGGTTATGCAACAGATTGCTTTACAATGCATTGCATATAGCTCTTTCACGCTAGGGGTTAAATAAATATGGAGTTTGGGAACATTTGTTTGTTCCCTATGGTGCATTTGGTGTGTGTCACAATTACACCAGTTCCTCTAAATTGGGGCTCTCCAAGTTCAGTCCTCAAGGGCCGTCAATAATACAGGATTCCCTGCGTAAGCACACTGATTAACTCACCTGTGCTTAATCAGAGACATCCTTACATCCTGGCCTGTTGGTGGCCCTTGAGGACTGAACTTGGACAGCCCTGATTTAGGGGAACTGGTATAATTATGACACACACCAACCGCACCATAGGGAACAGAGATCTGTATTCGTTTGGTGGTAGAGGGGATTTTTAAACTGTTACTTTAACCCCTTAAGGACAGTTAAGAACCATGGAGCATTTTTTAAAATTTATTTTTGCCAATGAGGCTTACTGCCTGTAAGCTGGAGTGATCTCACTGGCAGAGATCGATATCTAGGCAATGAGAGTGCTCCAGCTTACAGACAGAAGCCCCCATCATCGGAAAAGGCTGCACAGAGGGAGGAGAGCAGAGGCAGAGTGATGGACTGAGGTTACAGAGCAGGTAAACACAGACTATGTAGAAGTAGGTGCAGAGCAGTTTTTATTACTTCAATTCTGAAAAAACAGAGCTTTAAAAAAATAACTTAATGCACGTTTACACACACTCAACATATACTCTTAACTATTAAAGCTAACTTGTATAGGGGTGATACATCACCTTTAATGTAGGTACAGTGACAGCCAAAATATTTGCCAGTATTGTTATTAACCCATTCAGTGCTAGAGATGTCTCCACAGTGACATTGATGCAGGATATCCAGAGTCAATAAGAACTTCAAAAACTGTCCTACTCACTGCCTATTGGGCAGCTATTGTCTTATATGTCTGAGCCCTAAATGTTTTGCAGCTTTACTATGCTCCCAGTAGAACACAGGGAAGTTGCTGCAGAGAAGGTCTTCATCGTTGTCTATGGGTGTACGGTGTCATTCACACAGGTGAAAGATCACTGATGGTGGTCCCTGCTTCAATCCAATCAGTAGAAATCATGTGGGCTTCAGCCAGTTATGTTTTTCTGATGCCTATGTGTACTCTACAGACTTTCTGATATATTAGAGGGGAGCCAGAACAAGGAACTTAATCAGTGCTACAGCAGTAGCACTTTCTTCTTATGAGATACACTGAGATTCTCTTGTTTTCAAGTATGTCCTTCTGTCTCAGAATGATGGGGTAGTTTACCTTGCTGGTACTAGAACCTGCGACCCTCAGGTTTGAATAGATTGTACACACGGTGCATTAACCAGCTGAGTTTACAGCTTCATACTTATTGAGTCGCTCACCCTATCCCTCACTGAATTGGTGACTGTGAATACGATGTCTGAGCAGGGACAATCTCACCCCTTGCCCAAACCTGTAATACTACCTGGCATGCATCCAGTTTTAATGATTTTTTTAAATCATCTGCAGACTGGGATAAAAATCCCCCCTAGTAATTATATTCTGCTTAGAAGGAGAGTTACATTAAATGTATGTTCATTCATGTATCAACTGACAGATTACTTCAGCTTAATTTGAGATCAACCCATAGTTACTGAAACTGAGCAGAATGAACTTCAATATATAATATTTGGCAGCTGAGTGTAATATATTGTCCAGACACTGAATATGTTAGCACAGAACACGTTGTTTCCATAATTCATGTTTTTATTCATTTCTTTTATAGAATACCATATGTGCTTTGCATTAAGTATGAGCTCTGTTGGTGGCTATGACACATTTCTTATTGAATGAACAATGGGCTAGACATTTGGAAATAAAACTGAGGTTTGTAGCAGATGCCAGAACTATATTGTGATATTTATTTTTAGAAACAATACTTGTTACTGTACTTTGAAATACATTTAACGCTATTTTTATTTAATAGTAAATACTTAATGGAATCATAATTTTATCAAATTCCTAACTCTTGGGGAAGGTGAATGTGCACATTTATTATTTGTTTTTGCTGTTATTAGACTTCGGCATTTGTTTTGGAACTAATGCAAAATGGAATGAAAATTAAGTGTTTTGTGACACAAGCAGTTTCAGAAACATGAACCTTGATGTCGGAGGGCCTGTGGTGTCATTGATGCTCTGTTTCTCCTGCATTTTCTGTTAAAAACAAACTAAAATCCCACCTCCACCTATACAAAGTAACAATTGGTTAGCTGGATGGGTGACATTGCGTGTATCCTTGACCCCTCCAGGTAGATGCTGAGTAGCTGGAAGGTGAGGTCACTCCCTGTATAAGCACACAATCCCAGGCAATGTGCATGTAAAAATTGATTTAAACAGGGATGTCTATAGAAAAGTCAGCCCTATTCATTTTTATCTCATTCTGGCTCAGACAACTGCCCGACAGCAAAAAGTGTGTGTGTTTTTTTTTTTGTTTTTTTTTTTTAACTTTTTATAGGCAGCAGCAAGGACGGTGGCAGCTGGGTTTTAGTTTAAGGTTTAGTTTTTGATAGAAGATGCAGGTGGATCAGGGCACTGCTGGACCACCGACATCAAGAGACTATGACTATGACTGAATGTTCAGAATATCGGTGAATGAGTTTCACCAAACCTTTACCAAAATTCTGACTAAACGAAGGGGGTGGGAGTGGTAAGGATAGTAGATGTAACAAAGCTAAAAAAATGCTCATGCCCCTATGCTGCACATATAACTGGATGGCCTTATCTTTCTGGAACCAAGGTAAAAAGGTGAAAATGGCTGGATGTGTACCATGGAGTAATGCAGGGAATCTCAAACCTGTCCTCAAGCACCCCCCCCTTCAAGTTTTCAGGAATTCAGTTAAACACAAGTGAATGTTGTTAGCTCAGGCATATCCTTCAGAATGATTGAACAACATGTTGATTCACCAGTGTTCTTGTGAGGTGAACCTTAAAACCTGTATCACTCAGGCAGCCAACAACAGTTTTGAGCTCTCCTGGAGTAATGTCCACTTTATGGGAGTTTGCACCTAAGCTAATTCTAGGAAATCCTGTTCACTCCAGATGGATTGGTACTGGGGCAGCAACTAATATATAGTGCAGAGCAATGCATTCATCATTCTGTTTGACACATAATCGTATTCATAAATGTAAAATGGTGAAATTCTGGAGGAAATCACGTGTCATGGGGGGGGCTGAAAACTCCCATTGAGTTAAATGGGTTTTTCATCACTCGGGGCTCCCTTTCATTAGGGCCGTTAGAAAGATAACGATGGCCATTTATTTGTTGGCTGTAAACACGCATTAAGAGAATATTTTTCTACCATCAGTTCTGTGCCTACCAAACATAGCCTTTGATTCCATAAAACGTATTAAAAAAAGCAAAACACAGAACAACAGAAAAGCAGTAAAAACACACACATGCATGTGCAACTAGCATCCCTACACTAGCAACCCACAGTTGAAGTGATAAGCTTTGCATATACAAGCACTGAAAAATTTGGGGTGGAGCACTTTCACAATTGCTGATCGTAATGAACTGAGGCACAATGTCACCTTTGTTATAAAGTCTGGTGATCTTTGTGTTGCACAAATAATGTAGCCAGTGCTATTTCCTCCTTGAACACCAAACCTTATAATAAATGCACAGTGTAAGGAGAGAGCTAACATCTTTTGGGGGGCAAGTACATTGAAGTGGTCCTTTTCTATTATTGTTTCATCCCACTGTCCCAGACTAGCCTTTTTAGTTAATTTTATAATTGGCATTATTACTGTGAAGTAAGGCAAGAATCAGTCCGTAATTAAATTCTTGTTATTCATAATTTATGCCATTGTACATTTTGAGTAGATTTCCTTTGCAGTGTGCTTTCTATCATGTAGCACCTTCGTGAGTAGTGCTTCGGCAATCTAATTATTAACTTTGAATTATTTGTAATATTCAGCCTGATTTATTTTTGAGATACCGCAGAGCTTATAATTGAAATTTAGCTTCACTAGAATACAAGATCAAATAGAGCTACACTAATTGTACCACAGAGCTTACAATTGAAATGAAGCTACACTAGTGATAACACAGACATTGCAATTGAAATGGAACTACATTAGTGATACCACAGAGTTTATAATTGAAATGTAGCTATACCAGTGATACCACAGAGCTTCCAGTTGAAGTTAACCTGCACTAGTGATACCACAGAGCTTACAAATGAAATGGAGCTACATTAGTGGTATCACATATTTTATGGTTGAAATGAAGCTACATTAGGGATACCACAGACCTTAAAATTGAAATGGAGCTACACTAGTGATGTCAAAGAGGTACCAATTGAAAGGACACTACACTATTGATACTACCTAACTTCCAATTACTGATACCACAGAACTTCCTACTGAAATGGAAGTAATACCTACAGAGCTTACAACTGAAATTTAGCAACACTAGTTATACCACAGACTTTGTGGAAATGCAGCTACACAAGTGATGCTATACAACTTGATATTTAAATGCAGCTACCCTAGTGATACCACAGAGATTAAAACTGAAAGCCAGTCAGACTGATGTACAGTAAAGAACTAGGGCAATTCTGGAGTAAAGCAACTACATTATAGTGAGACAAATAACGCATTCACAAATCTGCCATTAATGGGGCTTTTAACTCCTTGAATGCTAGAGATGTTTCCAAAGTATTGCAAAAGTTAAGCTACTGTTTTAAAATAAATTGAAATCTTAATTTTTTCCCTGTTGTGCATGTGGTTTGCTTCATAATTACTCCAGTTCTTTATAGTTCATGAGCCGCCCTGTGTCTACTTCCCCTTTGCCAAGCATAGCGGGGATACAGCTTTCTACCAGAGGTGAGCTACCCCAACATCTTTACTTGTGCAGACGTCATTATCCCCTTCATGATCCGCCTCCCTCCCCCCACTTCCTGCTATGTTATTTAGAGGTGAAGTGGGAGGCAGTGTGTGTGTGTGTGTGTGAGAGAGATGGATCATGATGGTGATAATAGAATCTCATACCTCCCAAGTGTCCCTCTTTAGGAGGGACAGTCCATCTTTTAGACTCAAATCTCTGTCCCTCTTTCCCACAGTGATGTCCCTCTTTTTAAGAGACCAGATTGGGTGGTGTGTATATAAGTGTATCATATTGCTCTACAGCAATAAAACTCAAATTATTGTTGTCAGTATATGTGTTTATAAATTAGTCTGTGTAAATAAAATACTTTTGGTCTTGTTATAAATCATTTATTAGGTTACACAAGGAGGTGTCAATAGGTCATGCAATAGCCTAAAAATTATTGGTAATGTGTCCTTCTTTGGCAATTTGAAATGTTGGGAGGTATGGAATCTGCATTGGTTCTTCTACACAAGTAATGTCATCAAGGGCGATCATATATAGTGTAATTAGGGCTCAAAATTTCCACTGACCACTAGCAAATGGCGAGTGAAAATTTAACCCTGGCGAGTAGAAATTCAACCCTGGTGGGTATGTTTTGGCTTGCAGTGGCGAGTAACTTTTCAGGTCTGATTAGTAGCAAAGGAGTTAAAATTATAAGCCCTGGTGTAATGGTTCAGATTATTTCTAGGGACCTCTCACAGGACCCTTCAAATGTCAGCCCTGCCATGGACCACTCCAAATTACACCCTGTACAGATAGCCCCCCCCCCCCCGCCCTGGATGCAGTGAGGCAAACCCACCCCAGCACACTATAATATGATATGCCTAAAATTTGGTTTTATATAAACCTTGGCAGTTTTTTTAGTTGTATGCCCACAAAATGCATAATCCTAAAAACTGAAATAATACATGGATAGCTTTGTTTGAGTTCATGTGGCACATGGCTTAGTGATTTTTTGTCACAAATGACAGATTTTATACAATCCATGACTATCCTAGGCCATCACTGTATATCAAGGTGGGGAATTTGTGGCCTTTAGTAGTTGATAGGCATAGATGATGGGGGATGTAGTACTACAACAACTTGCAGGTTGCAGACTGTCCACCCCTTTTATTTTCATAAATTATGTGGCTATAGATTTATGCAGACCCATTGTTTATTTTAAATTAAATCCTTTGATGGTTATTTGAGTCATTTATTTGTTTTAATGAGACCAATGAATGATTAATTGTGATCTCTGTCTGATTTAAGCATACCAATGATTGTCACTATAAGTGATACGGCGGGCATGTGTGATAAATATGTCATAGAGTTGATTTAATATGTTCTGTGGCTGAGTGTATGTTTGAAATACTGGTGTAGGAAAGAACAATAAAAATGATAGGAGACATCCTATGTAATATTGTAT
This sequence comes from Rhinophrynus dorsalis, assembly GCA_037306005.1. Taxonomy (NCBI): domain Eukaryota; kingdom Metazoa; phylum Chordata; class Amphibia; order Anura; family Rhinophrynidae; genus Rhinophrynus; species Rhinophrynus dorsalis. Next base: position 163,114,674 of record CM074719.1, on the reverse strand, counting down.
ATTATTCTAAACATCCTTCCAGCTCTGGCAGGCCTTATGCAGAAAACGAAACAAGCAATTCTGTACCTAACCAACTGCATCATATGTGCAATTAAAACTTCACAATTATATAATTGGGGCTTTTTATCTCTTTAAATGCTAGAAAGATCTCCACTTCTTTGCAATTGGGTTGATCCAAAATTTCTCCCCTAACTATGCATTCTTGCTCTCTCACCCCCCCCCCCCCATTTCTCTCTGGTTATTTATTTTTTAGCTAGAATCCTGTCTATCGTTAATGAATGAAAAAAAAAAAAGTTTTGCAGAGGCACCCACCATAGATAAATAAAGCTACTAAAGAAATGATAGATTCAAGGTGCAATTTGCAAAGTAAGGTTATCATTGCAATGTGACAACAGAATACAGGAATGACATATGGGTTTACTATTGAAATGTTGCCCTCTATGATCTCAACTTTTTGATGGTCACCAAATAATTTTGCCTGCAACATTCTGATGTTAGACTCTTTAAGGGTCGCTAAATAGAGGGCAACATTCCCCCGTCCCTCCCCACACTGCATGCTTCTGAGCAGTATCAATATGACAAATTAATGCTGTGTTTTTTGGATCTTTCACTGTCTCAGAGTAGAATAAAATAGTAATAAAAAAATGTTAACGTTTCATTAATTTGTTTTTTCATATTTTTCTTTTTCTTGTGCCCCCTTCCTTCCCTTCACCTCTCTTACTCCACCTTTCTCCATCTGGCTTTCAGACTCCTCTCCGTCTTCTCTTTGGTCTGCTTGTCTTACGCTAAGAGAAAACTGAGACCTGAGAGGAGACTGAGAGCCAGACAGTGAGACGGAGTAAGGAAGAGGTGAAGGGAAGGGAAGGACAGAGAGTTAGAATCGGAACCATGGACAAAAAAATTAATCTTCAACATTTTTATTATTTTTTTCTTCTCTGTGACAGTATAAGATCCTAAAAACACCGTGCTAATTTGTCATATTGATGCTGCTCAGATGCATGCAGTGTGGGTGGGGATGGGGGAGTGAGAGGATATCCTACTGAAATGTCACTCTCTATTTGGCGACCTTCAAGTGTGAGATACGTGACCTTCAAGCGTGAAATATTAGAATGTCACCCTTTTGATGCAGGTGTCATTGTGAACTCATCTTTTTGATGGTCACCAAATAGAGGGTGACATCATAATAGGATACCTGACAAATGTACAACAGAATACAATTTGGAGTATACAGAAATATATTTATATTATAAAAAAACGCAATAGAGTAATACAGTAGAAAAGAGCAGTACACATATACCCACAATACTATGTTGGGATAGTACTCCATTTGTCAGAATATCTTTCTGTCCCTAAAGAATGGTGACTGGAACTCTGTGGAAAAATGGATACTGAAGCTGAGGACCAAAAAGAGGAGGTATGATAAGGACGGAGACGGGGAACATGGGAAGGTGGTAAGGTAGCGTAAATAAGTGGGTAGGCAGAAAGAGGAACTGATCTGGAATTAAGAATAAAAAGCTGGTGAGGGACAAGGAGAAATATCCTGTTGGTTAAGAAGAAAGAGCTGGTGAGAGAGAAGATGGCAATAATCTGGGAATAAAGACCTATGGAGGGGTAAGGAGGAAATAACTAGGAGAGACCTTGGCATCAGTAATGGATTAAAAGGAGATGGTAAGGGAGGGAGAAAGGGGAAATTAATTGAGGATGATGAAGTAGATGCAGCTGATGATGCAAAAGAAAAAAAATTAGGAATTGGGGTTGTAGTAAGGAGAGCGGTAGGTAGGGAAGAAGGAGGAGGACATGAACGCTTGATGAAGAGTAATTCGTTTAGGAGGAAGAAGGGAGTTTAGAGTTTGGGAAACTTATAGAAGCCAGAATGAAGGGAAAAGGAACACAATGGGGAGATGCATTAAAGTGTGATAAAGAGGTGATAAAGTGAAGATGACTTCTCCAATGATATCACTTCTCCAAGTCCAATGTTATTCTGTGAAACTAATGCACTACTAAGATGTATCCAGCTTTGGAGATCTTGGTGCATAGGGCCCATAGAATAACATATGAACTGGAGAAGTGATATGCCATGAGAAGTCGTCTCCATTTTATCACCTCTTTATTACACCTTCCTTAATAACCCCTAATGTTTGGGAACAGAAAAAAAGCAGAGAAGGAAGAGTAGAGCTGTGAAGACAGTAGATTCACCTGGGTTAAGAATATTATATTTTGCTTATTCCCAATGTAAAAAAATTGTAACCAAAACCAGTCCTTTAAAAGTATATACAGTTTTTTTTTTTTTAGCTGAAAAATAAAGTGAGAGATTCAAAAACTCAGAAAAAAAACAGAATAGTTTTTTTGACAGGTCTTGGATAAAATAACACCTCTGAGGTTTCTAAATCAAAATAGAATTAATTAAATACCATGGATACAATCATTTGGGTTAAAGGCAGCCCTTTCTGCTAGCACGTTCCCAGCTTGTTGTGCATTTGTGGATAGTCAAAGCTTTTTCAGTTTGATTATCCAGATGGCAGATAGTTCATAGTGCTCCAGCTAATGCCATATGTTATGTGTTATTTGTGTATGTAATATCTATAATTGTTACTCAGCACAGATCCCTCTTTCACAGTCATAACACAGCTACGTATTGGTAACATGCTAATATTAGAAGCATGTGTGTTTCTCTTACTCCTACAAGTAGGGCTACCGCCTCATCTCTTTAATATTGTCCACTTATGAAATATGCAGAGTTCAGGACTTCATAGGAATCGTTGCAACTTTAGAGCAGTAGTGGGCAAAGTTTAGCTGTCCCGCTCTTGTTAATGTACAACAGTCATAAAAATCAGCCAGCTAACAGCAGGAGAACACAGACTGATTCTTCTGCTCTAGGGCTACAATGGTTCACCTGCAACCTTGTAGCACACATCTCTCATCAACACACTGTATTAACCCTTTAAAGACCAGAGTGTGTGCAATGATTTGCATTACATTGCTCACCCCTCTGGTCTTTAAAGGGTTAAAGACACGAGGCAGCATTCCTACCCAGTTCCTATACTGCCTTGGCATGCCTAAAGTTGTGAACACACAAAAAAGGAATAGAAAAAGAAAACCAAGAACATTTAACCCTTTGAGTGCCAGAGAGGTATCTAATTCAATGCGTTAGACACCTCTATTGTACTCAAAGGGTTAAAAGAACAATAATGGTAAAATTAAATAAGTTTTTACATGAAACGGCATATTGTCCCATTGTGATATTGCACCTAAAAAATTCAGTGACTTTTGAATAAAACACCTTTCCGCAGTGGGAATTCTCTTGTTTTACTCAGTGTATGTATGTATGTATGTGTATATACAAATATATATACTAGTGTAAAAGCCCATGTACACGGGCCAGCATTCTGTGTGTTCGGAAAGCCAGTCTGCGTGTTCGGGCAGTCTCTACTGCGCATTACTTCACTGGACAAACATACATCTGGCCTTTTATATTATAGGATAATATTTTTTTACATTTTATTTATTCTTTCCCTTGAATATATATCAAACACTATTTATTAATGGGGTGGAGAAAGCCATTTTCATTTGCATTCCTTACTTCCTGGACAGTATCGGTGCCTTTGTCCCAACTCCCCCCACCCCCCAAAAATTTTTAAAAGATTTATTTTATATATATAGATTTATAGCGTTTTTATTTAAAATAATAAAAAAGATGTAGAGCACTGTAACTTACCCCCCAGAAAGAGCCATGAGCATAAGTAATTCTAAAAGACCGAGATTAAACTATGAATTTGTTTACATATGTAAAGCTGTATGTTTGTAGGGAGCTTTCTTCAATGAGAACAAGGTGCACAAAGAAAGAAGAGCAATGCCAAAATGAACCAACTACAATACTGGGGAAAAGTAATCATTACTCAGATTAGCAATGCTTTGGTGACCTCATTGTCATTCAGAGGGCGTAAATGCTCCATTTCATTAAATAGAAGTTTTGAAACCTTTTAATTGTACCATATGGTACAGTTGATTTACCCTTGAATTGCTCAATCAACATTAGTTTTATGTATATGGCCTGTTGTTCCGTAGCAGTTTTTTTTCGCCATCTCATTGATGTAATGATAAATCTGGTCCTATACTTTTCATAAGATATCAGAGAACAAAACAGCAGCATTCACTGAATAGACACATACCTATTTATGGTGGGTCAGCCAGAAACAACATCACTATTACTCATTGCAACTATGTTCTTGGATATTAAGGCTATATTTATTATCATGTGTATATGTTCCTGCAGTTGTGGATTGGCTTTGGATGCTATCATTCTGCTAAATAAGGCTCAGTAGTAATTATCTATTATTATAAATGGTTTGGTTTCAAACTCCAGTCACCCTTCTTTTCTTTTTTTTTTCTTTTTTTTTGCTTCGAAGCACATTATTTTCCACATTTCCATTATAATGACAGCAAGGGCCATATGTACAAAGTAAAGATGAGCAATTGTGCAGACAAACGTCATCCTCATGGGCAATATATAAACATTCCTCAAATTCCCAAACCGTTAACTTCTTGGGTGCTAAAAAAGCATTGCTTTGCAATGTATTGGACACCCCTCTCTAATAAATGGGGCTTCTAACCCATTGAATATTAGAGCGGTGTTCAACACATTACTCTGTATTCAAAGAGATAAAAGTAGACATGCACAGACACCGATTTTTTTAAGACCGAGTACGAGTACCGATACTTTTTTCAAGTACTCACCGATATCAATTACCAATACCTTTTTTTTTGCGGTCATTTGCCAGTTTTCTAAGTACCTACATGTTTTAGGTACTTGGAAAACTGGCAAATGACTGCAAAAAAAAGTATTGGTAATTTGTATTGGTGAGTACTTGGAAAATATTTTATATATATATATATATATATATATATATATATATATATATATATATATATATATACACACACACACACACACACACCACCTCTTGATTCTCCCCTTTTGACTCTTTCTCACCCTCTTGATTCCCACCTTTTGCTTCATTCTACCCCTCTTGAGCCCCCTTCTTTTGTCTTGGATTTTGATCCCCCTTTCTCCCACTCCTCCTTGACTCACCCTTTTGCCTCTCTCTCCCTCCTGATCACCCCTCCTTTTGCCTCTTCTTGGCCTCCCTCCTTTGGTCTCCTGATCCTTCCTCCTTTTGACTTTTTCTCCCTCTTGACCCCACTCTCTGCCTCTTTCACCACCCCCTGCCCCATCCTGCCTCCTTTACTCTCCTCTGCCGGGTGCTCGCTGTTCTCTCGCAAGCCCCGGCAGAGGTGAGCGTCGGAGCGTTGCCATGGTAACCCACGGCAATGCTCCGATGCTGCAGGAGTGAGAGAGATGACCGGGGAGCATTGTGAGCAGCTCCCCGGGCTCCCTCTCTGCAGCACCGACCCTGACACAGGGTATCGGTGCTGGCATCGGCCGCATTTGCGCGAATACAAGTACTCGCGCAAATGCTGGTATCGGCGCAACCCTAGATAAAAGCCCCAAAGTCAATGGTAATTGGTTCCCTTGAGGCAGAGAACGCTGGACCCAGAATTGCACCTCCCTTTGCTTGTGAATCGTGCTGCAAGTTTGTGATTTTTCTGAAATATAAACAGTCATTTATGGTCCTGCATTTATATTTTGTAAAGTTATTGCTAATTCTGTGGAGTTGAAATACATTTTATTCAAGTTGGAGTAGCATCCATCGAAGATGTATTTTTTCACTACAGAAAGCAATCCTTGCTGTGGAAGGTAAGCTTGAAGCTCCAGGACCACTTGAATGCCACCTCTCGATTTTTCCCTTTCTCTCTGACTTCCTGTTGTGTCCTTTATCTCTTTTTCTCTTTCTTTGTTTTCTTTTGTACACCTCCTCTGCTTCTTTGTAGCTCTCTATCTATATTATAAAGGACCAGGTACTACAAGGAGTAGATATACAGTAGAATATATTTTACAGAGGCCTTCCCCTGCCTACCTTCCATTAGTTGGATACACCTCTTTTGCTAGCAGTGGCAGAACTGGCAGTACTGAAACCTGAGGATGTCTGGCAAACATCAGCTGTATACAAAATGTGAGAGGCTTCTGAGGACGAACAACAGCACAATGACCTGTACTACGGCTAGTCACCACTCAGAAGCATCATGTTTTAGCTCTCTAGTGCCATTACAGAGGAGAAATTTCCATATATATATATTAGACTAATCCCCCCCCAAAAGGGCAGCGTAGTTCCAAAATAACAGGCAAGTCCCCCCTGCACCTGAACACCAGCTAACCCCCAACGTACGTTTCGGTCTTGTTGGGCCTCGTCAGGAGGGTGCAGCTGGATTCCCTAGGCTGTACCAAATAAGGCAAATAAAAATTCTCGGTAGCTTAACCCTCTGAGTGCCAGAGGGGAACACAATGCATTGCTTTGCAACGCTTTGCGTATCCCCCTGGCACTCAAAGGGTTATATTAGACTGGTTTAAGTGTTGCATACCCCTCTGGCAATCAATGATCTAAATGGACAATACTTGATTGGCTTAACTTACTTATGATTTTTTGTATTGGTCAATTTGTCTTTTTTCCTATATGCTGTCCAGATATGGTTTTGAAAGTATTTTTGACAAAAGAGCATTATTGTAGCCCTGAAACCCATGGCACATTGTTCTTATTTTAAATATATATTTCTAAATAAACAAAGATTAGTGGCTGTTGGTATGAGACAATCCTCCAGTTACATCTGTATAGCAGTTTGTACCGGTGCTACCTGAACAGGGGAGGTATATCCACTTTGAACTGGACTATACTTCTGTACATCCAGGAGAATACTGAATGTGTATAATTTAACTTTTCAATATTGTTTTATAACATCTGTACAAGAAGCACCCGCAGAACATATTTGTGTATTTGTATACTAATCAAAGGAAATTGGGTAATGTGCATGGGTTGCCGTAGAATAGTTCCATAGTCTTTGTGCACATAGTATTTTGTAGGTTCCTCACAGTTAATCTTTCCCATGTGGTGCATTTGCAGACTTTTTTTTGTGCTGCACTGGGAAGGTTTATGCCATCACCTTATACACTGTAATATGTTTCTCCTCATTGAAACAGCCGTTATATGAACTTTAAATGCCATTTTAACTATGTAGATCCTCATATGTGGAACAGTGTGTTTATTATAGTATATACATCTCTCTGAATCTTATCCAATGCTTCGTGTTCATTATCTGAAAACAGATCGACAGTAACATTACTTAGTGTGAAATAATCAGAACCATTGTTGTGACACTTGCATGGTTGGACATGTAACATTTCAATTTACAAGTACTCCATAAAGTTATGCAGAATAGTAAGACAGGTTATTATCAGAGTATGGATGGAATGGAAGAGTACATGTAAGAGAACTCTGTGTGGGGTGGGGGCACAAAAAACCCAACTGACCTATCACAATCAATTTCCTCTTTTCATTCATTGTTCCTTTCTTATTGTCCTCTTCTTCCAGTCACCTCTCCTTCCTCATTCTTATCCCCCCAAAATTCATCTCTCCTTCTCCATTCTTCCCTCCCTCCTTACCTTACCCATATTCTTCCAGCCTTTTTCTTGTTTCTCTTTCTAATTACCTTAATTTCTCCTCCTCAATATTTTAATACAGCCACTCTCCTTACCCAATCTTCACCTTATCATCCCTTTATCATATCCTCCTTTCTTTTTCTTTTTTTATGAACTAATTTGTATGTGTGGGTGTATATATATAAAATATGCATGCAAGTGAACTTTTTTCATATAAATAATTGCAGTATTTGTTATTATTTTTGATATCTGCTTATGTTGATATTGGGAGTTATGCACTAAGGTGTGATAAAGCGGTAATAACATGGAGATGACTTCTCCAGTTTATCACTTGTCTAGTTCCTATGTTATTCCATAGTGCCTATGCACTAAGATCTCAAAAGCTGGAGAATACTTAGTGCATAGGCTCCATAGAATAACATAGCACCTGGAAAAGTGAGAACAATGGAGAAGTTATATCCGTTTTATCGCCTTAGTGAATAACCCCCTTTATGTTCTGTGATTTGGGGTTGATGTTTTTTCAAGGGGGTCTGTAACATCTGAGGGTTGTGCCTATTGCCAAAAAAGTACTCTACTGATAAAATGATTATAAATCGACTTGAGCTTGTCCTAATGACCTTGTAGCTAGTTAGAGCAGTGACTTCTAATTTGAGTGAGATGTTCCAGATAGTTGAAATTGTCAGACACTGCTAAATTCAAATGCCTTATGTATAAATGTAGAGAGGTGCAATTATGGGGTAAACCAACTGCACTGCAGAAGACATGTGAAAACTCCAGTTCATTTAAACTGGACTTTTAACTCCTTGAATGTTACAAAGGTCTCAGCCAGCAATTTGCTTCTCAATGTTTTATACATAAGGTCAGGCATGTGCACACATAGACACCAAAAAAAAAAAAAAAGTTGCCTTGCCTCCTGCACTAACCTCCCAACCGCCCAGTCAGGTCTGTGCTTCCTTCAGAACAGACCTGTAGATGCTGAGCTCCCTTGTCAGCTCTTTAGTATTACAGAGAGCTGGGAGATAACATCATCTACCAGCGCTCTGCATGAAGAGAAGACCGTGCGGGAGCTCCAGCAGCTACAGGTCTGTGCCAGAGGAGGCACATACAGACCTTTCCTGCCGCTGGACCACCAGGGAAGAGGTAGGAAATGGACACTGAGGGGCAATGTGGAAATGATGGGGCAATATGGATCTGATGGGGGCAAGATGGAGATGATAGCAATGTAGAGATGATGGGGCAATGTATGTGAGGGTAAGTTGGAGCTGATGGCAATATGGAGATGAAGGGGGCAATGTGAGGGTAAGTTGGAGCTGACGGGGGCAATATGGAACTGATGGGGGCAATATGGAGATGATGGAGATGATGACGCATTGCATCATTCTTTACAGTAAGCTCCGTTTATCATTGTATTAAGTTTGAAGCTCAGTATAATGATAAATGGAGCTTGCTGTAGATCTGAGGCACACCACTACAAAGGGAAGAGTGAGCGTGCTCCTTGAGACAGCTGGGAAGGAGGTGGGAGAAGAATTACAGGACTGGGAAGCCCAGTGCTGCTGTGCCGAAGATGCAGTGTGCCTCAGAATGAGGAAGTGCCAGAAAGAATAGTGCTTATTTTAGGAAATAGGTAAGTAAAAGGAAAAAACACCAATCCCAATACTATTTTAATTATTTAAGCACATGGCTAAATGTCTTTTAGAGGAGAAAGTTCCCTTTTAAATCAATAGGAATTTTAATTTGTCTCCCATTGTGCAATTGGCTTTGTTGAAACTTGCTCCTCTTTAACTTCTTAAATATAGCCATACCTGGGAACTTTGACTTTTGAGTCCAGTTGTGCTGCAGGGGGAGAAAAATGATGTGATTCTTGTAAAAAAAAAAAAAGGGATGGGGCTTAGTCATGAGTGGGATGTGTAGATTAATATGCATGACCAAAGCAGGAGGAATAGGTTGGGGCAGGAAGTGAGTGGGAGGAACAGACTGAGAAGACACAGAAGTGCATACCTCCCAACATTTCAAATGGCCAAAGTGGGACACTTTTGTTTGAGGTGGTGTTACTGGGGGAGTGGCAGGTGGGTTGGGCATTACCCATAATTTTTAGCTTACTTTATGACCTAGTGACACCTCTTTGTGGAACTGAATAAATGATTTAAAACAAGACAAATATATTTTATTTACACAGACACATTTATAAACACATATACTGAAGTTTAAACAAACATTAATGTGAGTGTTATTGTTGTGGTGCAATGTGATACACTTATATATACACCACACAGTCTGATCTCCTAAAAGAGGGACAACAGGGTGGGAAAGAGGGACAGAGGGATTTGGGTCTCAAAGAGGGACTGTCCCTCCTAAAGAGGGGCACTTGGGAGGTATGGAAGTGGCCAGAGTTTGCTTAAAAACTCCCCACATTTGGAGAATCAGCCTCTGCCCCAGAGACCCGGTAATTAGCAGCAAAAACTGAAGTCTCTGGGGTAAATCCGGAGAGTTCCCAGCTATGAATATGGCCCAGAATGTCCTTTTGGCTTGCCACTTTGAGTTAAGTAATACTGTAATTGGGAACAGTTTCCACATGTAAAATTCCTTTCCCATTGGCCCTTTCACTATTACTGTCTCACTCATTTAGGTAACAGATTTATCAGTTTGAGACCCATGAACATTATCAATACCAGAAGTGAGCAACCTGAGACCCTCCAGCTCTTCAGGATTACAATTTCCATCACCCATTTCAGCTATTAGCTGGATTAGTATGATGGAAAATGTATCCTGAACAGTTGGCAGACCACAGGTTGCCCACCCATGATCTATAATGAAGCTTTTTTTTAAGTGATTTTCTAGCCTCTGTCCGTCACATGAAGTCTCGCCATTAATTAGGGTGTTGCCGGTTAAATACTCAGCTGCTATGGTATTCCCTGCATATCATCTAACTCTGTTCCACCCATTTAATATCTACATAAATAGGCCCAGAGTCACAAGACTGTACTTTTTAAAAGGAAACATCTAATATATTTTTATATAACAGTTTGGAAGGAAATATATTTAGGCAATATGTGAATATTCATCAAGGGAGGGTGGATCTCAGGAATGTATGTGTAGAGTGCTTAGTTTTTTAATTCTTGGCAATCTACAAATACATCTCTCAGAAGAACATTTCTGGCAGAGGGAGGCCAGTTTGTCATATAAAGATTAATTTTCTTTAACCTTCTCATTTGTCAATATGGAGTAGTTGCTATACATAGAAAGCTGCACATTGTTAGTATCTGTATCTGAAGACAAACAGTCCTCCTGTTAGAATAAGATCTTCCTATTGTGAAAGAATACAGTGGGTTACATTTTAACTCATGAGTAGGGTTGCAAAACTTTTGACGTAATTCAGACAGTCTTAGTCTATCCTAGCAGTTTACCATTTGCTTTTCCTTTTGCCAGGGATGAATTGATAGACTTACCAAGCTCACATGAAAGGGAGACATGTATTTCAAGAGATCCTTTTTTTGAAAGTGAATAGCTGCATATTATCCTGTAGGTCATACATTGCATATTTTCATTCATTACATTTTTTTCTTAGAAAGTTAAATATTCTTCTTAATAAAGCTCAGCAACCTGGCTCTTGGTATGGGTTAATAAATAAATAAATAAATATGAATTCCTTATCTGAATTAATATGGAAGCATAGCTAGCTACCAGGGGCAGACTTTAATCCTGAAATTTAGTTTTTTTACTTTAACAGATTCAATTATTCATTCTCCATAATACCTGTCAGTCTATAGCTGCCATAATAGTAAAAAACCAATATTGTTTTAATATCTATGTCTCTAAAATCACAGTGGACATGATCATAGTCATTTTCATCTTTCTATTTCTTCTCATCTTCATTATACTTGTCATCCTTAGTGTCTCCTCCTCATCCTTCTAATCCTCATCTGCTTCATCTTTCTTGTCGTCTCCCTATTCATCCTCATCTTCCTCCTCTTCCTCCTTCTCAACCTTTTCATTCTCGCCCTCCTCATCCATCTCCTCCTCTTTCTCATCATCTAATTCTCTTTTCCTCCTCTTCCTCCTCCCTCTCATCCTCCTCCTTCCTCATTTTCCTGTTCCCCTTATCCATTTCCTCCTGATCCTTCTCATCCTCTTTACCTCCTCCTGCTAATGCTTCTCATCATCCTTCTTATCTTCTTCCTCCTCCTCATCATACTTTTCATCCACTTTCTTCATTTTCCTCTTCTTTATTCTTCTCACCATCCTCCTCCTCCTGATGATACCCATTCTCCTTATTCTCTTTATCACCATCCTTTATAAAACAGGTGAAAAAAATGGAAAGTTCTTTAAAAACAAGAATTTTTAGAAGCCAACTATGAATATAACTTAATAAGAAAAACTGGAGCAATTCTGGGTAGCCCCAACTACATTATAGGGGACAAATGAAATGATCATACCATTGGTTTAAATGAGATTTTAACCCCTTGAGTGTGCTCCAATGCACTGTGAAGAAATCTCTCATGCATTCAAGGGATTAAAATCCCAATTTAAGTCAGTGGAAATGTGAGGGATTTTTATTTGTTCTGCCACAGCCAATGCTGCCATATCCATTATTTTGGCAGTCACACAAGCAAATTACATGCACAGATGTAATTAAGATGTACAACCCCCCCCCCACACACACTCACACACTCGCACCTTTTCTCACTGCACTGGCAGCCATAGACCCTCACATACTGACCCCACAGCCTTGTAGCAGTGCACTGGTAATGAAGAAGAATGATCCGCACTCAGGATCCATGAGGTTTAAAGGAGTAAAAACATATCTTTATTAGAGACAAACAGGTTTACCCGTGCCTGTGTTTGTCTCCCATAAAGTTATGTGTTTATTCCTTTGAACCTTGTGGAACACGAGTGTGGCTCATTCTTCTTTGTTGCTTCTAATGAGGTATTGGTAAGCCTTCAAGAGCTGGCGCCAAATAAGCATGAGAGACTTGATGGGTGAGTTCATCTATTACCTTAAAGAGATAGTAAAGTCTAGTAATAATAAAAACTAATATTGTAGATATTAAAATAATAAACTAAACAATGTTGGTTCTGTCTCTCAAATCATTATGGTTTGAGAGATAAATGAAGCTAAATTTCCCCCTCCTTCCCCCTTCTGTGATGTGACCTGTAAAGCCGGTTGTAATATCCTGGTCCCAGGACCAGAAGGAGGCTCTTCAGCAGAGCTGAAATAGTGCGATTGTGACACAAATACTTCATTGGAACGGTCTACAAAGTGTGCCTGGTTTGCAGGCACACTTTGTATACTGTTCCAATGAAGTATTTGTTTCACAGTATTTTGGATCTGCTGAAGAGCCTCGTCTGGTCACGAGACCAGAGTCTCGGGATGACAGCTTTACAGGTCATGTCACATAAGGAGGAGGGAGGGGGGAACTTTATCTTCATTTAGCTCTCAAACCATAAAGGTTTGAGATAGGACTACCCAAACTTGTAATACTGCACTGGTAGCCATATAACCACACATATTGACCCCACACTGTTGTCCCACAGAAGCCATGGAACCACACATCCACATTAGCCATAGAGAACACTCACATGCTGACACTACTGTAATGGTAGCCATACCACCAGCAACCTTGTCTCATGGCCAGTTGCAGCCAGCTTGGCAGACTCTTCTTGTCTGCAGTAGAACTACAATACACAAGATTTCAAGAGCTGCATTAACATCAGGTAGGAAGCCTCAGCCAGTCAGGGTCAGTTACAATTCAGTTTTAGTGGTGCAACCACCATTACTGCCTGCTGGGCTGGAGGTCACATGAGGTAATTATGACTGAATTTTTCATAGTGATCACACGAGACCACTCTGGTTGCCACACTTGAGAAATACTGGTCTAGTTTGTTTACCCCAGGATTGCTCCTTTTCGTAAGTCAACTTCTAAGAGTTGAAAAAGGTGGCATGCATGGGGATGTGCTTAATATACTCCAAAAAATCTAAGATATACAAGTGAAATCTTAGAACTCTAGAAGGCTCCTGGGATTTTCCACCTATTCCCTAACAGTAAATAACATTTTATTCTGTGATACTTTTGCTGTTCCCATTAAAGCAATCTGGCTGACTTTTCTAAAGCACTGGATTTTTATGACTTTAGTAATCCTAATAAAAATTGCTAAGTGAGAATGCACATTTACATTCTTTACTGACACCTTCAATACTCCCATCAATAAGGAAAGTTTTTAGAAATTCTAAGCATGCAACCTTACCCGGTTTAACGACTGTAGGTTAAACTATTAATAGGATAATGACATTTAGTTGTTTCTCTTAAAACTAGACTTAGTTGCTTTTTAGGAAACTGCATATATGAATATGAAATGTTATTATTTCTCCATATGTATTTACCACTAAAGTGATCATTGGTATATACTTCAAGGGTCAGTAATGCCCATACTTACTTTATTTTTGTAACCTCTACAATATTAAATAAAGTTATTTGGAGAAAGTGTCATCTCTCAAACACTAACGGTCTGAGAGAGATTCTCCACTAAAGTTCCCCCCTCCCTCCCCTTGTCCTGACTTCAGCTCCCTGCTGACAGCAGGAGATCCCGGTCATGGGACCAGCCGGCAGCTCTGCAGCAGAGCCGAAATTGCTTTATTTAAAAAGAATTACTTCATTGGAAAGGTCTACGAAGTGTACCTGGTTTGCAAGCATACTTTTTAGACCGTTCCATTGAAGTAGTTCTTTTTAAATAAAGCAATTTCGGCTCTACTGAAGAGCCCCCTCGAGTCTGCTGACTCAAATCTCCTTCTGTCACCTTTACAACTGACAGCAGGAAAAGGGAAACTATAGTGGTGAATATCTCTCAAACCGTAAGGTTCTGAGAGATGTTATTTTCTCCAAATACTTTTATTTTTGTAACCTCTACAATGTTAAATAAGGCATTACTGACCCTTTCAGCACAGTGCTTGTCAAATACACTTCTATATTGCAAAGCCTTATCTTGTCTTACCTATATATCCATCTGGGCTCTATGCAGAGACAGATTAAGGCTCCATAGGGCCCTAGGCAAGGTACCAGTGTGGGGCCCCACATCTGATCCTGTGCTTCTGACACAGTGCTGCAAGCAGGTACTGGCATTTTGGCTCTGTAAGTAACAAAATGATGCTGGTCTCTCTCAACCAGCGGCAACAGCAGGGCCTCTGTCTGTGACCCAACAATTGCAGCCAGGGCCCCTTATTTTGGCATGGGCCCTAGGGAGTAGCCTATGTTGCCATAATGGATGATCCTGCTCTGCCTCTATGTTCAAAAGCAAACCAGAGTAATTCTGGGCCAAAACAACTATACTATAGGGCACAAATACAAATTCCCAAAATGTATGCAATACCTTTGCATTGCTTAACGAGTCAGATGAGAGTGTAATATTAGTAAGTGTATGTTATGTTCCAATATCTTAATCCAGCTGTAGGAATAGAAGATGTAACAATCCCAAATGCCAGAAAAGAATCTTGCGCTAAATGAAAAGCTAGAACCAGTTATATATAGAAGTAAAATGTAATAAAAGTGTAACACACAAAAGTAAAGGTGAAACCAACCAGCCAAAATAAATATAAATAGAGGAATTAGAACAATGCTGGGGCAAAGCATCTTCACCATAGGGAACACCTACAAATTCATATTGAGGTAAATTATACTTTTAACCCCCTGAATGCCTCACAACAAATTGTGCTTACTGATCACTGAGGGTTAGATGTGTATACACATATAATACCAACAGGACATGCCTCCTTATTAATGTGTTCTACACGCTGTAGGCCAGGGGTAAGCAACCTTTGTCTCTCTGGAAACTCCAACTGTCTTGTTGATAGTGGAAGCTGTACTCCCCAACATCTGGAGTGTTAAAGGGATAGTAATGTTTGCAGTTAAGTAGCTCGCTGTCTTCTTTATTTTAAATCGAACACATTGCGTTATATTTATCAACTTTTATGTAGTTTTCAAGATATTAAATGTAGAAGGATCCCCCTCCCGCCCCTTCTGGCCTTGTCACTCTGAATCTGCAGTCTGGTACAGACGGATGCAGCAAGGAACAAACTTCAGTAAGCAAAGGAAAATCCTACCCTCCTTCGTCAAGGGCTGCAGAGTTTTCATGATACTTATCCATTGAATTGTATCCTTCGCTGCATCCTTCCGGTCCTGTGACTGGATTGCAGATTCAGTGGAAGGCGGCCATAAGGGGCGGAAGGGGGATCCTTCTCCATTTAATATATTGAGAACCTTATAAAAGTAAGTTGCTAAATATAGCCTAGTGACTTTTTCATGAATTCCCTATATAGCTCTTAAGTAACTTCTTCCCTACAGATTAATCTCCATGCTTTTGTAAATATTACTTCTATATTTTTGAGGCCAGTGTATGGTGTCAATGTGAGTGGCACAGGAATATGGGCTTACGTCCTTAAGGATTTGTATAGGAAAGGGATGATCAATTAAAAAAACATCTGTTTCTGGAGAGCCACATGTTTTTTCATAGATAGTGAATTTGGAATATTTATTCTAATAATTAAAGAAATAGTGACACTTTATTCAGATTTTACAAATTCTGCAAATGTATAATATGTAAAGCCAAATTGCATGTACTTTTATGTCCCTGACGGGTTCCATGAATTTATGAAAAGGGACTTTGAAAGGAGGGATATTGATACAATGTAAAAAACATGCAATATAAAAGACAGCATACAGCACAGAACTCTGTTTTTTTTAAAGGGGAACATTTACCTCTTAACCCCTTAACGATCGGTGCTTGCACTCGTGTCCGGCACTTGGTGACCACGGGGCCGCTTTTTTTTTTTTTTAATCATCACTTCCTGTTCAGGGCTTCTGGAGCAGCTTGCAGCAGCACCGGGAGCCCTGAACTCCATGACGTTCCAAGACCATCACTGGTCCTTAAGTGCCGGACCAGCGTGACGGTCCGGGTACGTCATCGGACACGAAGAGGTTAAAAAGTTTTGATCATATGTTTAGTTATTAAAGTAGTACTAGGAAATGTGTTTTGTATTTTTTTTTGTTTTACGTACTTTTAAAGATATTTAATCTTCAAGCTGTGCACTTCCACATAATGTGGCACGCTGAATCTTTGGCACAGCTCTTCATGACTTCCCAGTGCTACTTAATTCTCCTTCCACCTCCCTCCCAGCTGCCCCAGGGAGCTCGTTCACGCTTCTCTTCAGTTTGGTGTGAATTGCATGTATCATTACAGCAACCTCAGTATAATGATAACCGGAGCATGCTGTAATGATAGAAGCGATTCACATCACACCAAAGGGAAGAGTGAACACGTGCTCCCTGGGGCAGCTGGGAGGGAGGTGGAGGTGAGAGTTCCCCTTTAAATTGAGCTTTTAACCCCTTAAAGAGATCACCAACACATTGCAAAAATTCATGTGTTACATTCCTCTGTATCATTCAAGATTTTAAAACCCCCATTTAAATCAGTAGGAATTTCGGGAAACTTTAACTGTTCTTTATGGTTGTTTAGTTTGCCCATGAAATGATGCAGTTCTTTTAAGTGCATCACACTCATTATGTTACCCTAACAGCCATTATTCTCCTTATTGTGGGATAGTTATTTTCTTGAGCTATTCCATGTACCCACCACTCATTCTATAAAGTAGTCTTAAATAGCAGCAGTAACTGTAGTTATTGTTCTTGGACAGAGCCCATTTCCAGAGTGTATCTCACCTTCTCTGCTGCTTTTACCACCTGGAATATTCCCAATGTAGCTGCTGGTTTCATCATTATACGGAAATAATAATGGCTCTTATCCAAATGTGGGATCATCTTCCTATTCATTGGTCTATACAAAAGTGATGTCTGTGGGAAAAAAATGACTTCCTTAGAAGAATTAAAAAATGAATTATATGGTCTCTTGGTTCAGGTAATGAGGAGATTGCTGCATTTACAGTAATTCAAAGTAACTCTAGCCTGGCAGTTAGATCCCACTTTTGGAATAGGCCTTTCATATTGGAATATATGTTCATTTAATGCCTTGAGAAACAGTTTTGTGAGCAATGTAATGAGTTGCACACCTCCTCTGGTCCTGAATGGGTTAAATGAACACTAACACCAACAGTGAAATTGGTTGATATATCTTTAAAGATCATATACTTAAAGCTAAAATCTATAATTTTATATATATTATCAAATGCTGGACACAGCTCCTAGTGGGATTTGCTCCTCTGTGCACACTGGGGGATTGATGGAGCTATATGGTGATGAGTCTAACTGCAGACATCTTATAGGACTCCTAGCCACTCCAATCAAAATCACTGCTCAATGGCCATTTGATAGTTGCTGTCAGAGTCCGCCACCTGCTGCCTCATGGTGGGGTGTACAGGGAACCATAAACACATATATAATTATAATCCAAAATAATCCTAGCCTAAAGAGGTCAGAAGCTGACAACCTAAGAGTTATTAAAATCAAACCTAAAGATGTGAGAGGCTTGCTGAGAATGAAAAAAAGTGAATACTGCTTTTTCTATTGCTAGCCACTGTTTTCCCATTTAAACATATGCAAGACTAGATTGTAGGCCCCAGAAAACTTCATAGAAAATCTTCATGGTATTTGGGCCATGGAGAGTGTTATTTCAATACTGTCAGAGTTGTAGTTCAAGAGTAATTGAATGACAGAGTATCCCCCTCCCACCCCTTTTACTAATGTAACACTGCTCACCTCAGAACAGAAAGGTGGTGTCCAGGTGACTTGCAGAGAGGGACAATCTTCAATTAGCATAAGAGAAAAACATGTCAAGGGGGGCAGGGTTTTCATTGTTCTCACAGTAAGAAAATTGTCCCTTGCTGTGAGCTGTCTGGTCTTAAGACCAGATTCCACATGTGAGGGGAGGTGGCTTACACAAGGTTAAAGGGGTGGGAGGGGTAAACTTTATGATTCAATTCTGACCGTATTGAAATAACACTCTCCATGGCCCAAATACTATGAAGATTAATTGGAGCTGCTTTTATTTTGAAAAATTACTATCCCTTTAAGTGCATATGTCTCCAGTACATTTTTTAGGTGTTGGTGTTCTCCCACCATAACTGGCCCAGTGAAACAGAGAACAATGCAGTTCAAAGGTTTTTTTTTTCTACAGGACATACTATTGACTTCATCCAACAAAAATCTGAAATGTAGTGATTTATGCAATTTGCTAAATTTCACAGATAACTTCAGCAAAACAATAAAAAGAAAAAGTACATTAAAATTAAATAATATTGTAAGGCTACACTGGCAGAGAATGCAGTAGAAAAAGAGAACAATAACATTCTTACAAAATTCCATCACAGAAGTTATCTTAGGGTTTTATGCACAAAAGAAAAGCCAAACAATTCTGAGGCAACCCAAAGACACCATGAGGGACAAAAAAAATCCAAATTCACTCTGATTTTAACACTGAATACTGGGGAGGTTTGCAGCTCATTGCTCAGTGAGTCTGGTGTAATATTTATAAGTGTTTGTTATGCCTCAGTACCTTAATCCGGGTGTCCAGGTGCAGGAACAGAGAGAATGTAGCAATCCACAATGCCAGGAATCTGTCAAACAAAAAACTATCCTATACTCAGAAAAAGCAGGAACCAGTCATATATAAACTTAAAATGTTGGCGACCTCTCTATCATTGGAGGGGTTAAAAGCCCAATTAAAATCAATGGTGTTCCCAATTAAAATCATTGGTATTTTGTATCTTGTATCTTATACCTTATATCGTGTAACTCATACCACTTGTCGTTCCACTCTGATCTCCCTTTCTCTATCCTCTTGTTTCTCGCTTTGCTTGTTTCTCTTTCGTCAGCCTTTAACCCTTTGAGTGCCAGAGAGGTATGCAACACATTGCTTCGTATTGCGTTGCATACCCATCTGGCACTCAAGGGGTTAAGTGATAGGGTGAGACGTGACAGGCCTTCTCTGCATACCTTAGTTGAGCTGATATCGCAAATAAACAGGTTAACATTTCATTGTAGAGATATGTCTCACACTGAAGTACTTTGCTGTATTGTTAAAGGGATAGTAATGTTTGGAAAGAAAAAAAAGATTGTCGAGTCTTCTTTATAATAAAAGTAACACATTGCGCTATTTCTGGCCATTTCTGTAGTTCATAAGATATTAACTTTAGAATGATCTCCCTCCCACCCCTTCTGGCCCCCTCCGATTAAATCTCTAATCCAGTCATGGGATTGGACGGGTGCAGAGAGGGACAAACTTCAGTGAGTAAGTATAAGGAAAACTCTGCCCTCCTTGTCAAAAGGAGGCAGGATTTTCATTTGCATACTGAAGTTTGTCCCTTGCCTCATCCGTCCAGTCCCAAGGCCGGATTAGAGATTCAATGGGAGGCTGCCATAAGGGGTGGGAGGGGGATCCTTCTAAAGTTAATATTTTATGAGCTGCAGAAATGTAAATTGTTTAAAATAGCGCACTGTGTTACTTTTATTATAAAGAAGCCTCGACTATCTTTTTTTTTTTTTTCTTTTCAAACCTAGAATATTTTGGAATTGCCTTTGCTCTCCATAGAATATTCTTATTACTTTTTTTTTTCTAGTTGTATGTCGATGTGGACTTTAATTATATGTGTTGTACTCCTCTGGATGTACTCCTTTATTTTGTTACTTGAATTGCACACATTTACTTCAAATAAAGCTGTTCTTTATTAAATAAATAAATAAATAAGTAAGTAATGGGATCTTCTTTTTCTGCCTCATGGTGCAATTAACTTGTTTCTTATAAAGTCCTAAGTGTCATGACACTGTTGGCCATGTGCACAAAAGAAAAAAGGGGCAAGTCTAGAGCAAACCAATTATACCAGAATTCTTTGGGCGAAATGTTCAAAAAGTCGTCATAAAGAAAAAAATTGTCGGATCATGAGTTGGTGGTAAAAGAAGGACAATATTTTCAGAGGTAAATCCGTCACGTTTGAAAATGTGTCTAAATAATTAATAATGATGGTAAGAAAATCTTGACCAACATTGCCTTTAAGATATTCTGATCTTAAAAATGTCTTTGATTTTGTCTTTGAAATGAAAATTTTCTAAGAAAAAGACATTTTTTGTTGAAACGACAAATTGCTTCTCCCTCCTGCTAACACTACCTTAATTTGTCTTCTCCAAGTTTAGACCATTATTATTTTGTCAGGAAAAAATTACGTTAATCAGACAAAAAAGTGACTTTGAAATTAATATTTTTTTTCTGAAAATACCTTACAATATGACGGTAGATTAAACCACACCCACTTTTAAAACGGCTTTCTCCCTTTGACGGAGATGGCGGAATTGGATGCAAAAAATGACAGAAATATGTCTGAAAATTGACGGACCATGGGGTAAGAACTTTTTTATTCTGATTACAGACGATTTCAGTTACCACCACTATCTGGACATCTCATCCAAAATGTGAGTTTCAAAAATTTGCTAATACATAATTAAAGGGATAGTAATACTTAATATGTAAAATAATATATATATTTTAGTTTTTATCCCCCTGAGTAAAATAAGGGTACTCTCACTGCTGAAAGGTATTTTATTCAAAGGTTATTACAGCTCAAACTTGAATTTGTTAGGTGCAGTATCACAGTGGCCTGAAATTGTAGAGTGGCGCTGTTGTTACCAGTCCTATGGAGATTTAAGGTCAACTGACCAGAGCTGTCCTTAGGATGGTGTACCAACAGCGCCACTGTACAATTTCAGGCCACTGTGATACCGCACCTAAAAAATTCAAGTTTAAGCTGTAATATCTTTTGAATAAAACACCTTTTAGAAGTGGGAGTGCCCTTGTTTTATTGGGGGATAAATCCTACAACATTTTTTTTTTTTCATTTTAAGTATACTATCCCTTTAAATATATAATGTAGTGCTTTCTTTGTGTGTGTGGGAAAGGCAGGAAACAAAAGCAATAACATGACAAAAAACACTGTTGACAGGAACTGCCCGAGATTCCTCAATCTGTTCCCAGCCTTTTCCTTGCACACAAGTCCTCCACTTGATACAGAAGCATTGCTTGTCACAATTAGAAATCGGTTCTGAAATAGATTTAGAACTGCAGAGCAAACCAGCTACACTACAGGATGAAAGTAAAAAATCCCCAGATTCCCCATGATTTAGATGGGGCTTTTATCCATTGAATGCTAAAGCAATGCATTCTAGACCTCTCTGGAATTCAGACTGTTAAAATCAGCAGTCAGATGCATCTAGTCTGCCTAGAATTGCTCCAGTTCCTAGTATGTCAGCCTCAGAAGGGGTCTATGTGATAAATATGCACTATGCGAGCTCTGCACATACTGTTGTTGATCTTTCTTTAACCCTTTAAAGACCAGGGAGGTGCTCTGTGCATTGAGAAGCAGCAGTTTGCAACACTGTCATAGCGCAGATCTTTTAAATAGACCCTAAAGATATGTAAAAGCTCACTAGTGAATTTTAGCACTTGAATTTTAGAGGCATCTCCATAGTTGTAGTTTGCAACAGCTGGAGAGTCTCAGGCTTGCTTGGATGTGAGTAGCTGCATTTCAGGTTGTGCATACCATGGTATACAATCACATAGTGCATACTGACACTCCCCTTGGAGCAAGCAAAATTGAGCGAAGAAGTTCCAGCTTAAAGGGGATCTATCACCCCTATACAAGTTTGTCTTAAAAGTTAGGCTATATAGCGAATAGGTGGAATAATGTATTAATTTCCTTTTTAAAATCACTATTTTGCCAAAATTCAATGAATAAATACAGCCCTGCGCCCTGCTTCCGGGCAGACTGAGGTTACCTGCTCTGCACCGCAGTCTGTCACTCTTCCTCTGTTCCCCTCCTTCTATCCAGACTCCTCCAATGACAGAGGCTTTCTGCTTGTAAACTGGAGCGCTCTCTTGCCTTTCTAAGGGACAAAAAGTTGAACTGGTGAAATAAAAAACATTTTTATTGAAGTAAATCCGAGAGTGCTGTTCATCTTCTATTTAAAAGTTTATATCAATGTAGTGCCAGGCACCAGTTATTGAAATACTGCATTGAACAAAGAGAGTATGTTCTGGAAAAATATGTTTGTTATATATATTTATGATATACAAGCCCTGGCCCTTTAAATGATAGGGAGTGCTGTCAGTGTTTGACTACTACACATGCAAGTAGAAGCCTGGCTCTCAGTGACAACCTTGCTTCACTTCTTGTTGCTGTGAGTGAAGTCCCAGAAGTAATGTCTGCATAAGAAACCTGATGTGAACCCTTTGTGTAGAGCAGGGTATACTGACAGGCTGTATCCCTCATAAAAACATAGGAAAAAGATTAATGATATTGCAAATATAATGTGCTCCTTGTACTTTTAACTCCATAATTAACAAATGGCATCAGCAACTACAAATATAGGAGAGTTATACTTCTGCTCTAAGGCATGATAAAGATGTGATAAAGTGGAGATTACTTCTCCAGTGATATCACTTCTCCAAGTCCTATGTTATTCTATGGTGCCAATGCACTAATATTTCTCCACCTCTGCAGGTCTTAGTGCATAGGCTCTATAGAATAACATAGGCACTGGAGAACTGGTATCAATGGAGGAGTCTTCTCCACTTTAGCACCTCTTTATCATGCCTTATGTATAACCTCAAGGCGTTTTTGTAAACAGGAAAAAAGTAGAATTTCTTTAGGGGTATTTTATGACAACAACAATGATTGAATACAAGTAAGGAAGGTTGAATCACAATTCATTTCCACACATTTCAGCCTTTATAAAAATAGGGGATATACACTTAACCCCTTAAGGACCAGCGGTCCTGGGACATTTCCGTGACCTGATGCATGTATCGGCGCACTGCTTTGGGGCCTGAAAGAGATTGCTCCAGTCTTGGAACGATCAATTTTAGGCCCCATTTTTACTTACAGCGCTCCCAGTGGAGCGCTGTAAGTAAAAATTACGTGACATACTATGACTGTCATCGGTCCTTAAGTATTTAAGGACCATAACGGTCATAGTATGTCACGTAGTCCTTAAGGGGTTAAAGAATTTTAACCAAAAAAAACTTTTTTTTTCTAAGAAACAAGTAAAAAATATATAGTTTTAATGGATAATGTTAGACAATACTCACATGAAACTTTATTTAACAAACACATAGCATTAAATGTGGTATTTGACATAGTCGTTATGTTTAAAATAGCACTGGTGCTTACAGTGTAGTGTTAGTTCATTTTATGAAACTGTAAACACTTTTCAAACAAAGTATACGGAGTACAAATTAACAACACTAAAATCACCCTGTACATTAGGAGCTTAAAATGTAACAAAAAAACATTTGTTAACTGGATGCCAATGAGGTTTGGAGTGCATTAAAGACCACTCTGAATGTAAGGAGTTAAAGTTGCTATGTAACTTTCAGTCTTTAACAGAGGGTTAAGAAATCCAAAGGAATTCTCTCAGACAAGAATGTCAGTCCGTAATTTGCTACAGGATCAGCATTCAGCTGCCAGAGAAAAAGTTAGATATTATAAACAAATAGTTGTTACCATAGCTACCATTCCTTTGGCATCAAAATGTCTTATTTCACTCAAACAGCTTGACAGCCATTTTACCAGTTACATTTTTAATATCTGTATTTGATAGTTCCTATTTATTTATTATGGTAAAATAATGCCCCTAAGACTCAAGGTTTTATGTGGGCTGTCCAGAATTTGGGGCAAAGTTCCACCATCCTGGTATGCTTCTTCACTAACCCAGCTTCCCTAATTCTTCTTTCCCTGTTCTTTTGCTGGGTGGGGTTCAAGCCTTTGATTATCAAGCAACCCTGTTCAGTACTTTGAATGGCCGGTGTCCAGTCAGAACCTGGTCCAATAATTCATAGACCAGTGTAAGCCAACTGAATATATAATTGAGTGCAATTTTTGTTGTTTATTTTAAGTACTTAAAATCAATGAAAAACTATTATTCAGAGCTTCTGTTCAGTAAGAACACTGACCCACAGAGTGTCCAGAGTGTTGGTGAGTTTTTATATATTGCAGTGCTTATAATTTTAAGTCCTTTGCTACTAGCCAGACCTGAAAAGTTACTCGCCACTGCAAGCCATAACATACCCACCAGGGCTGAATTTCTACTCGCCAGGGCTAAATTTTCACTCTCCATTGGCTAGTGGCGAGTGGAAATTTTGAACCCTGATATATTGTATGCTAGAACCCTTTGAGTGCCAGTGGGGTATGCAACGCATTGCAAAGCAATTCATTGAGTACCCCTCTGATAATCAAAGGGTTGAGGGTCAAATCCCCTAATGATTACAAGCTCTATGCTCCAGATATATTTGTGTTGTATTCTTCTTGGCTCATTTATCCAATTGATTGCAAGCACTTAGTGTCGGTTTCCCTGTCAAATGCAAGCTTTGCCATTAATCTGTAGTTTTATTGTAAAGTCTGTGGGTCATTGCATAGATTATAAGCTGTGAGGGTTATTTAAATATTGTACTGTTGTCCTGTAATGTTATCTATGAGGGTTAGTGTTCCTATATATTATAAGCTGTGAAAATCAGTTTTAATGATTATTGTAAGCCATGTGCTCCAGTTTGAATCTATACTGTAACAAATATTCCACTAGGTTTAACCCTCCCATACAATATCAACCAAACCTTTAAAGCTACATGATGCTGAATGTCCTCTTTAGATAGGAAAGGCCAATATCTCAATTCCAGTAGGGCCTTCCTCCATGGAGGATCCAGTGTGCTCTGGATGTTATGATTCTGTGCCAGCATCTAAAACAAAACACAGAAAGAAGAGCCATGTAGTATGTATCTAAGTCCAGTGATTGCCAGATCCTGTTATTTATCACAAAAAGTCTCTCTGATCACCTTGCTGAGAGGCTACCTAACCTCCTTGGTATATATGGACTTATCTGGATCACTCCCAATGTGAGTATCTTTACAACTCCTCCCACTACTCATCTCTCATCCTCAAGGTTTCACCTATGAACTCTGTTCCCCACCTATTTCTGAAAGGTTTAGTGAAGCCTTCTACATTCTGCATTGTTTGCCAACTGGGGTAGCAAGTCTGTGCAGGCAAACTTGAACACAGAGGTCTCTGCTTGGACCCCATCTCCCATTTGGCAATCACAGGAAGAAGTGGTAGATGACTTCACTTTGACCTTCCAGAAGTAATTATGTGATCAGAGTCTGGAGATAAAACTGAAGAGAAGAGAAATGGGCAGTGGCAGGAGCTGAGAAGGTAACTTTACTGTGGGTGATAAATTTAAAGGATATGTATACCAAAGAGGCCAGTTATCCTTTCAGTGAGGTGATCATTTGCTTGTGTGTGTGATAACTAACAGGATTTGGACATTTCTGCTCTTGGAGAGATGCTGTGAGGTTCTTCTTTATGCGCTTTGATGATACGTGTGAGATATCATACAGGTTGCAAAATTGTGGGATTATTCCATTGTTGATTGCAAGTACTGTTCTCCTATCTGGATTAGTGATGTATTTGTGCCTAAGGTTTTGTCACTGGGTGTATACTGTAAACTATGTGGTAAAGTTCTCATTTGATACAGAGGGTCAGCATCTTTGCCAATTGCAAACATATTCAGTACATATTTCTACTGCATGTTGTTTTAGTCAGTTCTATAGATCACAAATTCCATGGATCAGCTTCTATACTGATTGCAAGCTCTGAAGCCCAAATACAGTGTGAGCACACTGAATAATAACTTTCTCTGTCATCCAATACAGGTTACTGGTAACGTTGGGTAGGCGATCCACCCTTTAAGTAGGCAGGAACAATTCTAGAAGTGAATGCAGGGGGTGGAGCCTACCTTCCCTCCTTGGCTGCAGCTAGCCAACCAGCTCCAGTAAGATTTGTTACTTGGTGAAGATAGAGACAAGAGAACAGTTCTGCTGTATATATTTTTTTATTTTTCTGTTAGAAATGGAATACCACCATTAGGCGGATAACCATAACTGACAATGCCCTTAGATTTGGCTAGCTCAGTATCCAGGTGCTTTTGTGGACCTTAAGCCCTGGGGTGGAAATCTTGGCTTCAAATTCTTTCCCCAGGAGTTGCCCACTGAGGCTTCTTCTTAATACATGATGATCTGAAGACAGAAGATCTGCAGGAAAGGTGAGCAACCCTTTGAGTGCTGCAGGTCCACATGTCCCACAGTGCCCCTCCGCACAGGGGTTTTCCTTTGGAGTTCCTATTGCACACTCTTGCACTCATTGGATTTATCTGTATGTCTGTTGGGTGGTTTGAGCAAGTTTCTGTGGTAACTTAACCCTTTAGCTGTTGGTTCAGCATCTTTTGGGGGTTGTTGGCACTTTCCCTACTGGGTTCAGTGTTTATTGGGTCTAGTGACATGTTTTAGTAATGTCTAGTGCACATTCACTTATGAGTTACAACTTTACAAAATTTGTGTTCCATGCCTTTAAGACGAGCTTTGACCGCATAGACGCCATTGCTCCATTCACTTCTATGGGACTGTACAGTTTGGGACATATCTCTGCAACCGCTTATCGTAGCGACTTCAGAGATGGCTCATTTTGTTTGTCTGCCCTTGCTCTATTATCCGGTCAATGTTGTGTGTGTGTTGGGGGGCTCGGGGGGCTTCTGGCACTGTTGGCGTACTTTTTCTGGGAAAACGACATTTCCTTGAGCACTTGCTTCACGCGCTCGTTTCTGATTGACTCCCACAGTGGCAGCCATTTTGTGCTTTTCCTGAATGAGTTTCCTATGCAGGGCTTGGACTCTCCTACTCTCCTCTGCAGATTAACCCTTTGCCTGCCAGATAAGTGCACTTTAGTGATTTTTGGGGTGAAATTTTAATCTTCCACACTGTATTTGGGTGATTCCTTATACTTTAAATGTTTTGATACTGTGAGACTGTCTAATCCGTTAGAGCTTGGGGCCAGGCCTAAGACTAAGGACGCTGGGGTCTCTGTGTCACCTATTGCGCATTGCTCCTCATGTCATTCAGGGTTACCTTGAGAATTCTCAGGTCATTTATGCCCAGCATGTTCTGATGTCCCTGAATCTTCCCCAGGGACCTCCAGCCATGCATTACAGTCAGTTTGGTTGAAAGAGTTCAAGGCTGCAACTAGCGACCTCCGGTCTACATTGCAACTCTTTGCATCCCAGTTACAGGGGGTCTTCCACTCCTGGCAGACCCCTACTTCTGTCAGATCTTCCCTTCTGATACCGCAGGGAGTACCTGACGTATCAGATTCCTCTGAGGAGGAACTGTTGGTGGATTCGGACGTTGAGGAATGTTCTACTGTGGGCTCCTCTCAGTTTTTTGGGGAACCCTTTGAAGCTGGTCCTGATCCCTCGGCTGAGGGCCTGATCAGAGCCGTGTTAACTACCCTAAACATTCCCTTAGTTCAGGAGGTTTCTTTGGATCCCTGTGATGTATTTCAGGAGCTTAAGAGGCCCCATACTTGTTTTCCACCTAACCCCTCTCTTGACTGCCGTGTGTCTGATGAGTGGAAGTCTCCGGACAGGAAACCTCCTGTTTCCAAGAAATCTGCCAAGCTTTACCCCTTCTCTGAGGCGGCGCTTGCTCAGTGGGTTCATCCCACCAAAGTCAATGCTCCGGTCGCCAGGCTATCTAAGTCCACTGCCTTGCCAGTTGCTCATGCGTCTGCTCTTAAAGACTGGACTAACAATAAACTTGAGGTCTCCCTCAAGTCCATTTTTGTCACTGCTGGTACTGCCATGCGTCCAGCGTTTGCTGCACGCATGGGGGAACCTGGCCATTGCGGTCTGGACTGAACAGCTCACCCTGGCTGTCCATCAGGGTGCTCCTACTTTGGATATTTTGTGGCTTCTTGCCAACATTTCTGAGGCCCTGCACTATGTTTCTGCTGCCATATTTGATGCCATCCATTTGGTGGCAAGGGTTTCCACCATGTCTGTGGTTGCCAGACAAGCTCTTTGGCTCAAGATCTGGTCTGCTGACACTGCTTCCAAGAAAGCTTTGCTCTTGTTGCCTTTTCAAGGCACCTCATTGTTTGGGCCAGATCTTAAGGATCTGATTACTGAGGCCACAGGGTGAGAGTACCCTTTTGCCTATGGTCCCCAGGAAGAAGACGCCTATCAATCGTAATCGGCTTTTTTGTCCCTTCCAGACTGAGACACGTCCGGCGAACCAGGCGGTTCCCTCAGCTCCGTGTTCCTCCTCCAAGCCCAG
Source organism: Rhinophrynus dorsalis (assembly GCA_037306005.1). Classification (NCBI taxonomy): domain Eukaryota; kingdom Metazoa; phylum Chordata; class Amphibia; order Anura; family Rhinophrynidae; genus Rhinophrynus; species Rhinophrynus dorsalis. Next base: position 163,085,981 of record CM074719.1, on the reverse strand, counting down.
ACAACGATGGAAGCCAAAGGTCTCCCCCAAGACTAAGGCTTCCAAGCTTTCTTTGGCATGACTCACCGAACCCAGGTCCCCTCTCGGCTGTGGGTGGCCGTCTGTGTCACTACCACAGGGTCTGGGAGGATTCAATGGCGGACCCGGGAGTTTTGCAGGTGGTAGTGGAAAGGTACAGGATCCCTTTCGTTTTTTCTCCTCTCATACTCCCCAAGGTGTAGAGAAATAGCGTCTGTTCAATGGAGCTATCCAGGCCCTTCTGGACAAGGATGTTCTGGAGCCTGTTCCAGTTCGGGACAGAGGTATGGGTTTTTACTCAAACCTCTTTGTGGTCTCCAAGAAAGACAGCGTCTGTCATCCCATTTTGGATTTGAAGGATCTCAATTCCTTTGTGATCAAGATTTATTGTCACCAGGAGTCCCTAAGGACAGTGATTGCTGCTATGTCTCTGGAGGAATTCCTTGCCTCTCTGGGTCTTCAGGACGCGTATCTACACATCGCCATTCATCCAGAGAGTCGGCAGTATCTCAGATTTGCCTGCGACCAAGGGCTCTTTCAGTTTTCAGCTCTTCCCTTTGGCCTGACTACAGCTGACTCATGGCTGCAGTCAACTTTAGCTAGGAGCTGATCGCTGAATCACGCCTGCAGTCGGTATAGAAGAGAGTTTGCCAGGATCTCAGGTCTGCGCCAGATGGATGTTGCAGGAGGGAGGCAATACTAAGACAAGCCAGACAGAGCCACAGGTCAACACCAGATCAGTAGTCAGACAAGCCTAAGGTCATACACGGATTGGTTAGTCAGCCAGAGCCGCAGGTTTGCACCAGATTGGATGTTGGACAAGCCAAGGGTCATACATGGAGCGGATAGTCAGACAGAGCCACAGGTCAACACCAGATCGGTTAGTCAGACAAGCCTAAGGTCATACACAGAGCACACTGAAACACAACTGCACTGGAACACCACGAAAGGCCAACTGAAGTGGTGTCCAGGCAGTTTAGCTACTAATTGCTCCAACCCCAAGAGGTGGAGCAAATAACGTAATGTCCTTTTAAAGAAGCGGTTCACAACGTCACCAGGGAATCCCTGTGACGCGCGCCGAGCTAGATGCAGCTGGAGCCACCAGGGGAGCAGCAAGGAGGCCAGTCACCTGGACGAACACCAGGGAGCACCGGTACTCCCAACAGACGCGGCTAACCCGTGAGGACGCCGAGACCAACCGCCCATTGGGTGTGGCGGACAGCTCCAAGATAAAGGAACGCATACAGTTGTCTCAAGTTTTATGTACATCACACTGAGTCCATTAGACAATCTGACCCGCTGTTCGTCGTTCCTGAGGGCCCAAGGGCAGGGAGACCGGCATCCAAAGTGACTATTGTTCCTTAAATCAAGTCCCCTATTCGTAAGGCTTATGAGCTAAGGAAGAAGCCTGTTCCCTTTCGGGTCATGGCTCATTCTACCAGATCTATTCGGGCTTCTTGAGCTTACAAGAATCAGGCCTCCGCTGATCAGTTGTGCAAGGCTGTGTTGATGTGCTGGCATCGGCTGACGCCAGCTTTGGGAGGAAGATCCTGAAGGCAGTCTTGCCTGTCTAGGATGATCTTCAGTTCTTTGGTGATTCCTTCACTTCTGAGTCCTGTTGACTCTAGTTCAGTGGGCTGTGTGACAGTTTTTGGGGTGTTGTTACCCCTTCATTTGTTTTTGTTCGGCTATCTCTGATCTGATGGTTCATATATGCTCTGGAGGCTTTGGGGGCCTTGCGCCTGGTCCTTGCCTTACTTCCCGCCTCTGGGAAATTGTTGGACATCCCAAAGTTACCAGTAACCTGTATTGGACGACAGAGAAAAGAGGATTTTAGTCTTACCTGTTAAATCTTTTTCTCTTAGTCCATACAGGTTACTGGTCTCCCACCCTGTCAAGGGACCATGCTTGGCTCTCCTGTGGCAGACCGTGGGGGTCCTTTGGGGTCATGCTCACACGAGTCTTCTTTCCCTTCTACTATCTAGTCAATAGTTAGCGTCTCAAATCTTACTGGAGCTGATTGGCTAGCTGCAGCCAAGGAGGGAAGGTAGGCTCCACTCTCTGCATTCACTTCTAGAATTGTTCCTGCCTAGTTAAAGGGTGAATCGCCTACCCAAAGTTACCATTATCCTGTTTGAACTAAGAGAAAAGGATTTAACAGGTAAGACTAAAATCCTCGTTTCTTCTTCACAGATCCATATATATATATATATATATATATATATATATATATATATATATATATATATATATCACAGTGTCGCAATGGGACGTTGAAATGTTGGGAGGCTTGTAAATACAGACCATATAAGTGGTAGTGAGGAAATTGCTTGAAGGGAAAATAAGAATTATACAGTAAGGAAAATAGGTCAAGGGGGACCACCTTTGTAAATAATAGAAAGTTGTTGTTTTAAGAATAAGGGGCAGCATTTTGTTGTAGATACAATATTCTCAGATACAGCTGAAGTTGAGAGTAGTTTTAATGTATGTATATATCTTTATTTATATAGCACCATATATGTGCACACCACATTAGTGCATAAATAGTAATAGTACAATACAAAAATACATGGCTGGGTTAAGAGCATCAGCCAAAAGTGTGATCATTGCATTATTAGCAGGGGGAAAGTGCAGTAAAAGGAATCAGATATTGCCCCAAGGAGCTTACAGTCTAATGAGTAATCATGATAACATACAGAGAGAGTAGGACGAGGATCATAAATGCAAGTACAAGGCTTCAGTAGTGCAGAATGTGACTGTCAGGAGAATATTGTTACTGATATTGTTTAATATATGCAGATGACACTAATTTATGCAAGGTAAATTCAGAGCAGGATGTTTGGTCTCTGCAGAAGGATGTATTTAACAAGCACAAATAAGCATGCAACTTTGGCACTTAATAGAGAATTTTACTGGAAGATGATCTTGGAGTATTTGTAAACTGTAAACTTGGCAGTGTCAAACAGCAATGCAAAGCAAACAAAATTCTACCCTTCATAAAAAAGGGGTATTGATACAATAGTGGGCATCATTTTCTCACTGTGCAAGTCATTGGTAAGACCTCCCCTGGAATATGCAGTACAATTCTGTACATGTTATAAAGGATATTTTAGAACCGAAGTGTGGAAAAGAAAAAAATGGAATTAAAAGGACAGTAATGTCCCAGAAAAAATCTTTATGGTTTTGTAGTGCTTAAAAAGTTCAACTATATGCAACAAATCCTATCTCTCAAACCGCTATGATTTAAGAGATATTCTGCACTAATGTTCCCCACCCTCCCCTTTCCCTGACATCAGTGCTCTGCTGACTGCAGGGGAATAATGTCTGGGGACAACTGGCGGCTCTGCAGCAGAGCCGAAATTGCGTTATTGTAAAATAATTATTTCAATGGAAAGGTCTACAAAGTGTGCCTGGTTTGCAAGCACACTTTGTAGACCATTCCAATTAAGTAATTTGTTTTAAATAACGTGATTGCGGCTCTGCTGAGGACCCACCTCTTGTCATCTGACACGGAGCTCCTGCTGTCAGTTTTATAGCTGACAGCAGGAAACGGGAAACTTTCAATGCAAATATCTCTCAAACCATAGCGGTTTATGAGAGAGGATTTGTTGCATATACTTGAATTTTTTAAGAACTACAAAACAATAAAGAATTTCTCTGGGACATTACTGTCCCTTTAAGGGAATTGAGTAATTAGAGTATTAAGAACGCCTAGCTAAACCTTTATTTACTTTACAGAAAAGATGCCTATGAGCAGAACTTGTTAAATATCTCTCAAGTGAACTTTTTATTCCAAGTCCTTATCAAATAACTTTGGGGCACATTGTAAGACAGAGGAAAGAAATTTTCAACTTAAAGCGGAACTACCACCTGAAAAAAAAGTAATTTAAATAATTCCCCATCTGGCGACTAGCTGCTTAGTAGCGCTAGTTGCCAGAATTATTAGATTGTTAAATAGATGTATCCTTTCTTCCTGGGCTGACAGCAGGACGGAGCACAGACATCTTGCCATAATGATGTCTGTGCGCCTGCGCTGTCAGTCCCAGATGGCTGTAGGAGGCGTTGCTAGTAGCTGTTCGGCTGCGGAAGGGACTGACAACACAGGCGTGCAGACGTCACTATGGCAAGATGTAATAATTCTGGCGACCTGACCGCGCTTGATGCCAGGAGCGAGACAGGTCACGTGCTGATGAGGACAATGATGTACGAGTGATTGGAAAGACAGAGGGAGGTACATTGGAGCTGAATGGCTCCATAGCGGTCATGCGCTGAACGGACTCAAGGGGCAAGACATCAGGTAGAGATTTAGTATAAAGATTGTGCTCTTACAACGCTTTTTTGGAGAAAACCAATTATGGATTGCTAATAACGCTAGTAAGACAAAGACTTGGAGAGTACATTGTGTTGGGGTGGTAGTTCCCCTTTAAGCTAAAGTTTTTTTCAGGTGGTAGTTCCGCTTTAATCAGAGGAAGATTTTCTTTACAGTAAGGTTTTCAAATTGTGACTTATTTACCTTGGGATGTGGTAATTACAGATCTATTTAAGAGAGGATTTGATACATTTTTAGTAGAAGGTGATATAAAGGGAGTATTCTGTTCATTGTTCATTAGCATTTAATGCATATTTTAAAACATGAAGTGTAACCTTAGATTTTTTCCAGCTGACAGAAAAGTGATTTGACATTGAGAAATGTTATCTATGTAAAGCCAAGCATCTTTGAAATGCTTTAAAAATAATAAACTGTATATGGTAATGATAAGAATCTGAAAAGTAATCTGGAGTTCCTAGAATTAAGGAAGCTGTGCCAAATATTTTAAATTGCAATATTTTTTTTTCTACAAATGTGGATAATGTTGTAAGTGGGGTATTTATTATAGTTGTATTTATTATGTGGTGTTTCATACAAAGAAAAGGTCTCTCTTTTGTTAAAAAAAAAAAGTGTTTTTATTACTGATTTTATAAAATTCTAATGTAAAGGAAACCTGCATTGTCCTGGTTATAAAATGTATGTGTTTGGTTTGTGAAACGCACTGAAAGTTTGTGTTTTGGTCTTTTGGTCTCAGGAACTGAAAGGGTTTCTACATCTGTGTCACCATCACTAAACAGTTTTGTCCATGATTCTGATTACATGTGTCCCTGGCATTGAAAGTGCCCACAATTATGTCTGTGCCGCTAAAAGAGCATCTACAAATGCTGTCGTTTTATGTTCACACTAGTTGAACAGCCTGTTACACGGGCCACAGTGCCACTGCCACCCGGTCGCAGGGCAGTCACGCGCAGTGGAGACTGCCCGTGCCACGACTGATACAGAGCTGGATGCACCTTCGGAGCCCCCAGCTCTGTATCAGCCGCGGCGCGGGCAGTCTCTACTGCACATGACTGCAGCACGCACAGCAGTGTGTACTGCACATGTCGCAGCGTTACACACGATTTAGCTAATTATTATATAGGATGGGGTAACTTTTTGTATCTATGTTTGATATTGTGGAATTGCATGAAAAAGAGATGTTATTTTACTGTGCTTTACAAGTGACAGTATAGCAATGTTTTATTATCATTATTTATTTTCTCTCTCTCCTGTCCCCCTGTGTCTCTCTCTATTTATCTATCTTCCTGTTTTCTGTATATATATATGTGTGTGTGTGTGTGTGCGTGTGTGTATGTATATATGTATAATATATATCTATATATATATCTATATCTATATATATATATATATATATATATATATATATATATATATATATATAATATAGATAGATACAGATATATACAAGTTCAATGTCCATGACAAAAAAAAGTACACTCGCATGATTTGCTTGAGGATTTTAATGCAAAAGGTCTTACAAATCACTATGTGGCTTAATTCCGCATTGTCAATGTTTCAGTTAGAAAGTGAGAGAGAACACCTGTCAGAGGCGAAGGCTATAGGCCCTGCTGTCTCAGTGGGGAGAGTGTGGGAGGGAATGGGTTAACAATACCTGTTACTATTCCTAGCAACCACCAAATTAATCCCTGAAATACCTCCTGCACTATCACCCCAGCACTACAATTTGCTGCCACCACCAATACTTTATATCTGGGCGTCTTAGGTTACCCCAAACACAACAGAATTACAGTATAAAATCACCTTAATAATCAGACATATAGAATTAACCCTTTAGTAGTGTGTTCTAGTTGAGCTTCCTTCAGAGTAGTGAGTTCATATTAGAGAACAGAGACAAGCTGATTAATTGAACATTTAATCTGAAAAAAGGCTTCACAGTGCTGGGTACAAAAATACAGAAATAAAGGGCATACACAAATAAAGACTACACATTGGCAAAACAGTCCATAAAATAAAATGGGAGAAACACAAGAAATCCTTAAATACAATTACTGGTATTTTAAGAGTCCTTTCAGGAACTTCAAATGGTATTTCCCCCTTCAGTTGTTACTGTTTTTATCCAAAAACCCATATTAAATAGGAGTCCCCAGTTGCTTCTAAGAGGCCATACCCCCCTGGATGTTACCTGGGAGGGTCAGTGGTCTGGCCTGACCGTTTACAGCCCACTCAATCAGACCTGTCAGGGATGTTACTGCAGTGTTCTATCTTAAAAATCATAAGGCTTCCCAAAACATGCAGCTCACATCACACCTCTATAATGGTATAATAATCATATTCCTCATATCTGTGTGAATATCTGGACACCAAACATGCTGAGTCTAACTGGTTGCAAAGTGGCTATTCTTGTAACTCATAGCAGGAACACCTCAAAAGATAAAACCTGGGCATTTTAAATATATAGTTTACGGAACCATTTTACACAATATATACATGTTTCAGGTTATTTGGGTGTCCCCTGGATAATGCTCCCCCCCCCAGAACAGATGGTCCAACACCTTTTATGATCCGTAAATCCTGCTCTGGTGATGTTTTCTACTCAGCTAATTTTATGGCCTAGGACTGGTGTACTTTGAATAACATACAGGTCAGCAAACAAACAAACCAATTATACAACCCAGAGGGCTAACTCATGCCTTAGCATGACAACACCTTTTCCTAGGGACAAACCGATGCCTCCCCCCCAATAAGGGATATTTTTGTGTACTTAAGGATAAATCCTTTTCTCTTTGCCCAAGTGGAACAAAGGAGCTTTGGGTTAAAGGCCCCTCCTAAAGGAAGGTAGGGCACTTGATCAAAAAGCTCTCTGAGATGGATGCTCAGTTTAAACATGTATCAAACATAAAAGAAAAGAAACACAGTGAAACAAAGGGAAACCCAAGAGGACCCCCAACCCGGGAACAATTTTTTTTCTGGGAAATTGGTCAAGACAGCAGTGTCATCTCTCCTGCATGATGTCCCTCTCACCTCAGACAAGGGTAGATCTTCGCCGGTGGCTTCAGGAATCTATCATTGTACTGGGTTGCCCATTTGTTATAGTGGATTAGTACATAGAGACCATGGATGCCCACCTGCCAGGTTGGAGGGCCTCTTCGTTGTCGAGTTCCACAGGGTTATTGGTCTAGTCACAAGAGTCAGTTTTTGATCAATGTGTTGGATTTTTCGGCAATTCGTCCCTTGGTTCAACCACCAGGGTGGGACCAGAAGCATGGCTGTGTTCAGCTTATTCTTTCTTGGGAAGAAGTTAATCTTCCAGCCGTATCAGTGATTCACATCTCAGAGGTAAATAATGCGGAGATGGAGTATCTCATTCATCAATGACTGGACCCTGGGGAGTAGGAAATAAAGCAGTCCATTTTTGACTGCATAATTTGGAAGTGGGGGCTGTCAATTATCGATCTCTTGGCGTCTCCAACGAATCATAAGCCCTCTCAGATATGGCTCAGGTCATTGGATGTTTTTCTTTAACTAGCATAATCTATAAATATAAACAACTCAAAACCTAGTCTCTAATTTAAAAAAAATGCCCAATATAATATATAGATAATTTTGTAAGCTGTTTCAGAATCGCTAAAATTGCTTTTAGGTCATAAGGGCCCTTTCATTTTATTGTGAGAGAAAAACAGTACATCTTTCAGCATAACCAGTGGAAAGGTCTGGATCACTGGGGCCATGGACACACTAACTTTTTGACCCACTCAGAGCAAATGTTTGAAAACCTCTGGTCTCCAGCTGTTGTTGGACTACAATATTAATTTTCCACAGCTGGCCAAAAGATAGCTAAAGATTATATGAGTTGTAGTCCAACAGTAGCTGAAGTCCTGCATGTCCTAAACTGTTACATGAGTGCTAATCTGTATTTAATATATATATTTATTATTAAATAATAATGTATTTAATAAATAATTAGCAGATGCTTATAACTTGTGAATTAAGCTACAATATGATAATATTGATTTTAAAAAATTGATTTAAAAACTAATCAAGCAGGTGAATTGCATTTTATCAATCTAAATCTATCATTTTTTTATTAAAAAAAGCAGAAATTAAAAGGTAAAAAGCTTGTATTAAATCTGGTACTTTACAGTTCTCACTAAAGTATACAAAAGCATGGAAATTCAATGTTATAGTTATTTGAAAGGGTCAGTAATGCTCGTATTTAAGTTTATTTAATAGTGTAGAGGTTACAAAAATAAAGTATTTGGAGAAAGTGCCATCTCTCGAACCCTTACGGTTTGAGAGATATTCGTCGCTTAAGTTCTCCATCCCTCCCCTTCTCCTGACGTCAGCACTCTACTGACAGCAGGAGATCCTGGTCCTGGGACCAGCTGGCGGCTCTGCAGCAGAGCCAAAATTGCGTTGTTTAAAAAGAACTACTTCAGTAGAGCAGTCTACAATGAGTGCTTGTAAACCAGGCACACTTTGTAGACCATTACAATTAAGTAATTCTTTTTAAATAAGGCGATATCGGCTCTGCTGCAGAGCCGTCAGCTGGTCCCAGGTCCGGGATTTCCTGCTATCAGTAGAATGCTGACATTAGGAGAAGGGGAGGGGGAACTTTAGCGGCAAATATCTCTCAAACCTTAAGGGTTTGAGAGATGGCACTTTCTCCAAATACTTTATTTTTGTAACCTCTACAATATTAAGTAAAGTTAAATAGGGGCATAACTGCCCCTTTAACTTTAACTGTATACTGCACCCATACGTTAATGATATTATTTGTCATATATTTTGTTTACTTTTATCAAAAAAGTATAGAGGATATGCTTTTGTAATCTGTGAGAATTGTAATATAGGCTTTAATATCAACTTTTTTAGCCCTTAACCCACTGCGTACCCCTCTGGCACTCAAAAGGGTTAAAGACCACAATGATAGGCAAAGCATTGCTTCACAATGTATTGTGCACCTCTCTGGTTCATAACAGGTTAAATAATTACCTATTTTATAATCAATATATAGTCTCAAAATAATGGATGTAAGAAACCATAAAATAAAGTACAAACTTAAAGTAAGAAAGAGCGGGATAGATATCTACAGTGGATTGACCGGTCTGTAAACATAGTTATCTGCTCATCGTCTTCCATTCCAGTGAACGATTGATGTTCTTTTTAACAGTAATTCCGTATGCTGCAAAACAAAATTCTTATCCAAACTGTTACATAGAAGTTAGAAGAGAAGGGAAATAAGTGTGTCATTGAACACTTCTCGCAACATGCCAGCTCTTGTAATGGCACTCCAGCCATGCCAAGAAGTTCTGAAATGTAAACACCAAACATGAAGAGCAGCCAAATCCCTCCAAGTAAATACACTTTTCATCTTGAAATTATATTAAACCAATGAGTAGGGTAGTTGAGAAATGTTATTGCTGCATGGGAGATTTTCTAGTGAGAGTAAACCCTCTGTACTTTGGTGAAAACTTTATTGTAACAGACAAAACAAACAAAATGATACCATAGTATAGACTAGAGAAGTGAAAGGCAGATGGTTTTACTCTGAGGGCCACATATGTGGCCCCTGAATCCTAAAAGGGACATACCTTATGGCCAATGAAGAGTTTCAAATTCTTAGGATGAGGAGGCAGAGATCAGTTTGTGTGAATATATTCTGTATGGTGGGTAAAGTGTACATGTATTGCATCAGTGGAATAATTCTGTCAGTTTCCATAAATGATGGGGATCTTTAGCTTCTGTGAGTGTCACGAGGTCCCAGGGCTACCAGTTGCCCACTACTGGTCTAAAGACCCAAATAAAAATTATAGTACTAGGTCTACCTAATTAACAGAGGAGAGCAGTTCTACAGCAAACCAACTGCACTATAAGGGGACAACTGAAAATACCCATTTCTTCAAACACATCAGGCCATTGAGCATTCAAGGGGTTAAATGGACAGAGGGGTATGCAATGCAGTGCACTGAGTGCCAGCGCCAGAGTGCACTCAAAGGGTTTTAAAGTAGAAGTGTAATACAAGAATAAATGAACAGAAGGACTTGCCTAGGATGCTGTCCTTCAAACAGCGGTTATATTTATATACAGCTTTTAGTTTCATTTCATCTCTTATAGGCCTCTTCTGTTTCAGTTTACAATCTGATAGACTAGTGACCCTTAAGAACCATTCAGGTTTATCTAAGTCTATTGCTTGTTGTCATGACACATGACCTAGAGGTAGACTTCAACAGAGATCTCTGTATACACAAGAAACTGATGATATAATAATAAAAAATAGGACTCTATGCCTAACTGCTGTATGAAGGACACTTAGCTAGGTAAGTCAATCTGTTAATGAAAAATTTAGAGCCACTTACTCCTAGGGTACATTTCCTCTTTTTCAAAACATCTGTCCTATATATTTCTTGTATTTTTTATTTAGACCAAGAGTATTTGACACTATATAAATCTCCTAGGAATGATTTGTGATTTCAGGACAGTATTGAGAGTCTAATTTTCAAAAGAGACATAACATGGAATTTCTCAAAGAACAAAAAGAAAAATTAAATTCTGTGATTACTTTCATTTTCACACCATATGGAATGTATCATTATAGACTTCAGAGTTGTTCCACATTCCACCATGACTCTCTACCATCAAACCCATTGCTTTGTGGAACACATCACCACTCTGATACTTTCATCATAGCAGTCTGTTGGCTTAAATATTGGACCTAATGTTCTGTAGAACAGATTCAACAATTAATAAGCTCCAGTATATGATCTCATACAACAATGAATGCATATCTGTATTATTTATAGATATAAATTGATTATAGAGTGCTGATATATGCCTTGGCCTGTTTATCAAGAAATAATGTTTAAAGGGATAGTAATGTGTCACAAAAAAAGCAGCTGTGATTAATCTTCATAGTATTTGGGCCATGGAGTACATTATTTCAATACTGTCAGACTTGTAGTTCAAGAGTAATTGAATGATAAAGTATCCCCCTCCTCCCCTTTTACTGATATAACACTGCTCACCTCAGAGCAGCAAGACTGTCCGGATTTATTTCAGAGAGGGACAATCTTCAGTGAACATAAGGAAAAACCTGCATGTGGGGTAGGAGGGGAGGTGGCTTGCACTAGGGAAAAGGGGCAGGAGGGGGATACTTTATCATTCAATTACTTTTGAGCTACAACTCGGACAGTATAGAAATAACATTCTCCATGATTAATAGGAGCTGCTTATTTTGTTAAATATTACTATCACTTTAAAACGGATAAATATGTTTTATTGTTTTTAAAGATAATATAAATCTGCTTATATGTTGTATTAGCCACTTGTTTGTAAAATAAATATTTACTTTTTGAAATAAACCTTTATTTGTTAGCAGTAACTTATTCCAATTAGTTTCTCTGGTGTGCCAATATTACCACATACTGTGTTATGAATGAATCTAAACAGAGCAAACACACCAGGGTAATTTGTAACAGTACAGTGAACAATAACTTTTCCTTAGACATGACTAATTAGCATGATGTATACATTATTAGCATAAAGTGCCACAATTTATTTTACAAAAAAAGGCTAGTACAAGAGTCTGTATAGGAAAATTTGACAGGTGCACTTTAAGTAATATAGCATTAAATAAACCAACGCAGAAATCTGAAGGCCTTTCTCACAAGAATATATAATTACAAATGTATAAAGATAAAACAACTGCACAGTTGTTATAAAATTGACTCCTTGGATGCTTGGGTTACAAAGAAATTCCATGGAGGGTTCTCTGCTATATACAGGGTTAACCAACTGAGGAACAGAGGGGTGTGTAACGCATTACAAATCAAAACACCAGTTTAATTTTTATTTGATCCATTTGATAGACTTATTTTGCCCCCAAATTAATTAATTTTAATGGTATGCCCCATATATGAGTAGAGGTTGTTAAAATGGTGTAATAGGTATGGAAAAAGCCATTCAATGATGCTTAAGACTTGGAGCAATTCTGTGGCAAACTAGCAGACCCATACGGAAAAAATACATATTTCCATTGAGTTAAATAGAAGAGTTGTATCATCCACCTGATCTAATTCGTGCAGACAAGGTGATAGTGTTGTTATAGGATAATAACTGGCAGAACATGTTCTCTTTATTTAAAATATTCAGCTGTTTGAGTGAGATATGTAAAATGTTCTTTTTCCCACAAAGTTCAAATGATGTGTTGTGTGAATTTGTGAATGTTTTGGATTTACGTGACTACCTCGTGTTTCATATTTTCACAAGAGAGAAAAGAAGGCAAATTGTTAGGGCCATTAGAATGGGCAAAACTAAGAACTGTTAGGAGCAGGGGTATCCCAGTTCAATCATCAAGGGCCACCAACAGACCAGGTTGTAAAGATTTATCTGATTAAAGGGATAGTAATACTTCATTTTAACTTTATTTTATTTTGTAGGCATTAAAAAAACATGAAGAATGATATAAGTTTTATCTCTGAAACCTTTATGGTTTAAGAGATATTCACAAACAAAGTATCCCCCCCCTGTTCAGCCACATCAGAAGGGAGATGCCCAGGTAGACTGCAGAGAGGGACAATCTTCAATTAAGATAATGGAAAAAGCTGAAAAACTTGTCAAGGGGGGAAGGGCTTTCATTGTTTTCATACAAAGAAAATTGTCCCCTTCTGTTATCTGTACTGTCATACAACAAGACTCACATCTGAGAAGAGATTGTTTACACTAGGTAAAAGGGGCGGGGAGGGGAACTTTGCTTGTGAATATCTCATAAACCATAAAGGTTTGAGAGATAAGACTTATATCATTCTTCATGTTTTTTTAATGCCTACAAAATAAAATAAAGTTAAAACGAAGTGTTACTATCCCTTTAAGCACAGGTGAGTCAGTCTAAATGAATGAGCCACTGATTAACTCACCTGGGAAATCCTTCCATCCTGGCCTGTTGGTGACCCTTGAGGACTGAACTTGGACAGCCCTTTTTAGTAGCATTAGAATGGGCAGAACTAAATTAGTTTTCTTGAGCAGAACGTTGCAGACAAGTAGGTTCAGTGAGGTGAGGCAAGATAGTAAAGGGAATGCACGTTTAGACCTCTGATATAAAGTAAAAGCATAATTACCACTTTTATGTGCTGCATCTCTATAACATAGGAGTAGCCTATCACCATACCTGGGAACTCTCAGGATCTGCCCTGGAGACTCTGGTTTTCTGAGTTATCAGGTCTCTGGGGTGTCTGGCCTTGTGAGTTTGATGGTAACCCTGCCTACTTTCCCAACCATTCCACCCATTGCCACCCTGTTTCTCCTACTTTCCTGCCCCTTTAGGTATAAATCCCACATCTCAATCCTCCCAACTCTGTGTCACCCTGTTTCCTACATAATGACAGATATAGCATCATCTGGATGCTCCCACCTCACCAAATTAAGCCCCTCGCACATCATGATGCAAATATCATATTTAGACACTCCCATCCACAGCGCTATGTGTTTCTCTGGGGCCATCGATGAGAAGGTTCCCAGGTTTGTCAATTGTAGGCCACAATTCTGTTAAAGATTAATTTAGAGGGTTGCAGGTATATTGTGTGGGAGAGTGTGTATGTTTGTGTAGATATAGGTTTTCTTTAAAATGCATCTATGTTATAGAATTTCTCCTGCTGGGTAAAAAAAACAAGGGCACTTCCACTGCTGTCAGGTGTTCAATTCCAAAGTTAAAACAGTTGCAATTGTCAGGAAATGAATTTGCTGTGCTTTTAGTTCCTGAAAGCTCAAACTGACAGTGGGAGTACCTTTATTTTATTCAACACGAAATGCCCTATAATATATGTATATGAGTGTGTGTGTGTGTGTGTGTGTGTGTGTGTGTGTGTGTGTGTGTATATAGACAAATTCATCCTTTTGCACCAATTGGTGGGTAGTTTGCCAGTGTATGCCTTTTTCCCTGGGGTTTTGTTCCAAATACTAATGCGAAACCAAGGAAATGGGCTCAAAATATTTATTTTCCTTGCACGGCTATAGGCGTGTGCTAGGGCTTTTTTGTATAGAAGGTGTACTCTAGCACAGTTGTGTTCCATGGTATGTGCTAAGGGAAGTGTATCTCACCATTCCAGCTGTTTGTTGAAAACTTCATCTCCAACCAGCCCTTGAGTTGTAGTCTTCAATATCTGGAGTGCCGAAGCTTGCCTTTGTTTGTACCAAGGGGTTCCAAATCTCTATGTGAGTTCAGAACATACACTGAAACTGCAGGTTTGTAAATTCCTCTTAGGGCTGTATTTCCCGAAAAGTGGATGAATTCTAGGACAAAATAAGTGCATCAAAGGGGACAAAGAAGAATATCCAAAACAATGCATCAGTGTCCTCTCTAGTATTCATGAGGATAAATGCACCATTTAAATTAACTGAAGCGTTTAGTTCTCATCTATAGTGCAGTTGGTTTTCCCTAGAATTAATCCACTTTAAAACTAAGGCCCTTAGTGTAACATTTATCATGTAAATGCTAATCTGGGCCAGAACCTGCACCTCATTTATCAAGTAAATTATTGATAGTTATGTCAAAGGCACTTTTGTTTCCTTACTGAGTGTGATTCTGTACTATGCCCATGCTGTGTAAAAACTTTAAAGGGAGAGTAATACATAAGATGTAAAAATATATATTTTGTAGTGTTTATCCCCCTGAGTAAAGCTAGGGTACTCCCACTGCTGAAAGGTATTTTATTCAAAAGTTATTACAGCTCATCTCTATGGAGATTTATGGTCAATTGACCAGAGCTGTACACAGGATGGTGTAGCAGCAGCGCCACTGTACAATTTCAGGCCACCGTGATACTGCTCCTAAAAAATGTAAGTTTGAGCTGTTATAACTTTTGAATAAAACACTTTTCAGCTGTGGGAACACCATTCTTTTACTCAGAGGGATAAAGCATACAACATATTACTATACCATTTAGTTGATATTTAATTCCATTGAAGTGTTGAGTTTCTCACACAAGATTTTTTATTCACTGCATAGTTTTCTTCTCACCGCTTAAGTAGGTTTGAGTCCCTCAAAGTCTGTATCTGACATGGTTGTCAGAAATTGAAAACAAGATAATTATACTTTTACTTTTCTTTGTATGCCAACCCTGTGGGTTGTTATTTATCTCCATGCTTGAAATTCGAATGAAACCACCTTTCTTTTACTTGTTTTGAATTGCTTTATCTTTCCTTTCTTCATTGTTCAGTTCATGCAGTCACTTAGAGCAATAGACATTGGTAAAATGTTTATTGTAAGTTCGTACCTTAAAAGCTACTAAGGTACAGATGCTATAGGAGTTGATTTAGAGTCTTCATGTGATACATTTTGAGGCTCCAAAATGGCTCCTCTCAGGTGTTTTGAGGGTCAGATGACCTTAGTGGCTGGCGGCGCTGGTGGGGGCTGGGTTTCATAAATTATATCCACTACTTACAGAGGATGTGTCACCTTTCCAGGTCCTCACCCAGGAACGGATTTTCTACTAGGCAGAGTAGACAACTGCCTACAGCTCAAAATCTTGAAGGGTGCCTCAGCTGTGTTGACTACACCGACATACTGAATTCTGGGTGTGGCCAGAGCAATCTCCTTGCAGCAGTTTATATAACCTTCTAAAGGATATTATTTTACTCATTGGATGATAGAGAGTTCTCCAGTGCATTTCGAAGCAAGTTGATGCTGTTCTCTCAAGCAATCAGGGGCTTAATGATTTTTTGTGACATTCAGCCCAGTATCTATATATGTCAACAAAGTAAATACATAACAAAATATAAAAATTCTATAATTTATTATGAAATCAGAAATATCCAAATCCAGACACAATGGAATAATCCCAACACTCACCCATACAGACATATCATTGATTTTTCATTTAAAAGGGATCTATCACCCCTTTACAACGTTGCCTAATTCATTTTGTTATATATCTTATATAATGAAAAGTGTATAATTAAAAAAACAAAACAAAAAAAACACTTGTTTGGCAAAATTAAAAGAATAAATACAGATCTAAACCTACTTCCAGGCAGACTGCGGTTACCAGCTCTGTACCGCAATCCGTCACTCTGCCTCTACTCCCCTCCCTCTATCCAGCCTCTACTGATGACGGAGGCTTTCTGTCTGTAAGCTGGAGCGCTCTCATTGGCAGAGATCGATTTCTGGCTATTTGAGAACTCTCCAGCTTACAGACAACAGCCTCCATCATCGGTGGAGGCTGGATAGAGAGATTCAGAGCATCAGATTGCAGCAAAGATCATCTATCAGCAGTCTGCCCGGAAGTAAGTACAGATCTGTATTTATTCTTTTAACGTCACCAAACAAGCATTTAAAAAAACATATACACTTTTCACTATATACGATATATAACAAAACGATTTAGGCAAAGTTGTAAAGGGGTGATAGATCCCCTTTAATCTATCATCACCATCCATGCATTACTGTTCTTACTTATAGTGACTTGATATGTCTGGTGCCAGTTTAGTTGATATATGTGGTCCACATTGTTATCTTTATTATTGGGTGTTCAGGTGGGTATTCAAACCATTCCATTGCGTCTGGATTTTGGTAATTCTGATTTCATAATACATTATAGAATTTGTATATTTTGTATGCATTTATTTTTTTGACGCACACATATATGTACTAGGCTGAGTGCCACTTAAAGGGACAGTAATGTCCCATAAAAACTTTTTATAATTTTATAGAGCCTTAGAAAATAAGCAGCTAATCCTAACAGATTTGCTACATTAAGTAATGATGTTGGGGATGCTGACACAGGAATGTCTTTGCTGGACAGGACTGTTCTCTCTAACAGCCGAGTGAACAGCCCCTCTAGCATGGATGGGATCCAGGACTCAGGCAGACCTAGACAGATGGTGGTGGTAGGGGATTCTATTATTAGGAAGACAGACAGGGTAATCTGTCGCCAAGATCGCCACAATCGTACAGTTTGCTGTCTCCCGGGAGCTCGGGTTCGACATGTGACTGATCGGGTTGATAGATTGTTGGGAGGGGCAGGACATGACCCGGTTGTCATGGTACATGTTGGTACTAATGACAAAGTCAGTGGAAAATGGAGGTCCGTTAAGAAGGATTTCAGGGACCTAGGATATAAGCTTAAGCAGAGGACCTCTAAGGTAGTATTTTCTGAAATTCTACCTGTGCCACGCGCTACATTAGAAAGGCAATGGGAGATTAGGGAGTTAAATGCGTGGATAAAGACTTGGTGTAAGCAGGAGGGGTTTGGGTTCCTAGAGCACTGGTCAGTCTTTTCCCTTGGGCGCAATCTTTATAGTAGTGATGGATTGCACCTTAGTGGAAGGGGGGCCACGGTGCTGGGTGATAGGATGGTTAGAAGGCTGGAGGAGACTTTAAACTAGAAAGGGGGGGGGAGGGAGCTGCAACACAGGCTGGGGAAGATAGTATAATTGAGGGAATGGGATTAGAGAAGGGTCATGGGGATGGAGAGGGGGAATGGGCTAGTTCATCTAATAGGGAGTTGCCATTGTTACAGCCTGATAAAAGGCAAATACATCTGAAAAAGAATGAAATCTTTAAGAATGGCAAAAAGATAAAATGTATGCATGCAAATGCTCGCAGTCTGGCTGGTAAGATGGGGGAACTAGAAATGATTGCAGTACATGAGCAGTATGATCTGATTGGAGTGTCTGAAACCTGGTTAGATGATACGTATGACTTGGCAGTCAATCTAGAGGGTTATTCACTTTTTAGGAGGGACAGGGTTAATAAAAGGGGAGGAGGGGTATGCCTATATGTAAAGCAGGCCTTAAAACCTAGTTTAAGGGAAGATATAAATGACGGGTCCAATGAAAAGGTCGAGGCCTTGTGGGTTGAAATACACACTGGGGGCACACATAATAAAAAGATATTGGTGGGGGTTTGCTACAAGCCACCTAATGTTGGGGAGTTGGAGGAAGCCCAACTTTTACTGCAAATGGAAAAGGCTGCTAGGTCAGCAAAGGTAATTATAATGGGAGATTTCAAATACCCTGAAATTGACTGGAGCAATATGACTTCAGGCACAACAAAGGGAAATATTTTTCTAAGTATGATAAATGATAATTTTATGTCCCAACTAGTAGAGGAGCCAACTAGAAAAGAGGCCTTGCTTGACCTAGTGCTCTCAAACGATTCTGACATTGTAAACAATGTGCAGGTAAGGGAACATTTGGGCAGCAGTGACCACAATATTGTATCCTTTGAAGTTTGTTATGAGAAACCCAATAGCAAGAGTTTAGCCAAAACATTCAATTTCAAAAAGGCTAATTTTACAAAGTTAAAAGAAGCTTTAAAGGATATCCAGTGGGATGTAATTTTCAAAGATTAAAATGCACAAGAGTCATGGAATGTATTTAAAATGCTCTTGGGCAAATATACACGTCAATATATACCATTGGGGAATAAGCACAAGAGAAGTAAAGCAAAACCAATGTGGATTAATAATGTGGTTAGCATGGAAATGAGAAATAAAAAGCAGGCTTTTAAGGTGTTTAAGTCAAATGGGTCAGATGCATCATTTAAAAAATATAAAGAATGTAATAAAATCTGCAAACAAGCAATTAAGCTAGCTAAAATAGAAAATGAGCGAAACATTGCAAATGAGAGCAAGAAAAACCCTAAACAATTCTACAAGTATATTAACAACAAAAAAGTTAAGGTTGATATTGGTCCTCTTAAGACTGAAACAGGTGAATTGATTAGTGAGGATAAAGCTATGGCTGACACCCTAAATACGTTCTTTGCTTCAGTATATACAAAGGAAGCAGAAATGACAAGCTGTGGGCAAACAGACAAAACCATGGAATTTCTTCCAACATCTACATGGCTTACTGAGGACAAGGTCCAAAAGAGACTGGAAAGGGTTATAGTGAATAAAATAAAGCGCCTGGACCGGACGGTATACACCCAAGGAACTTAGTTCAGTAATAGCAAAACCATTATACTTAATATTTAATGATTCACTTTCATCAGGCATAGTGCCCTGTGATTGGAGGAAAGCTGATGTAGTTCCATTGTTTAAAAAGGGAGCAAGATCCAAACCAGGAAATTATAGACCTGTGAGCTTGACTTCCATAGTGGGTAAGATACTAGAAGGGTTATTAACTGACAGTATTCAGAACTATGTGAAGACAAACAATATCATTAGTAGGAATCAGCATGGTTTCATGAAGAACAGATCATGTCCGACTTGCATTTTATGAAAGAGTGAGTAGTAATTTGGACAGGGGAATTGCTGTTGATGTAGTATACTTGGATTTTGCAAAAGCCTTTGACACAGTGCCTCACAACAGGTTACTGCATAAATTAAAAGGCTTCGGTTTGGGTGGTGTTATCTGTACATGGATTGAGAACTGGTTAAATGATAGATGGCAGAGAGTTGTTGTAAATGGAACTTTTTCAAATTGGTCTAGGGTTATAAGTGGGGTGCCGCAGGGTTCAGTCCTGGGCCCAATGCTTTTTAATTTGTTTATTAATGATCTAGAAGTGGGAATTGAAAGTAGCATCTCAATCTTTGCTGATGACACTAAGCTATGTAAGGAAATACATACAGAGCTCGATGTTTTTTCCCTACAGAAGGATTTAGATAAACTAAGTGAATGGGCAGAAAAGTGGCAGATGTCATTTAATGTAGATAAATGTAAGGTTATGCATTTGGGTTGTAGAAACAAACTTGCTACATATACTCTAAATGGGAAACAACTTGGGAAATCCTCATTAGAGAAAGATTTAGGTGTACTGATAGACAATAGTCTTCACAGCAGTGTGCAGAGTCACTCAGCTGCTGCAAGAGCAAATAGAGTACTAGCCTGCATAAAAAGAGGTGTAGAAGCAAGGGATGCTAATATTATCCTACCTCTGTATAAATCCTTGGTTAGGCCTCATCTAGAATATGGAGTACAATTTTGGGCGCCTGTTCTAAAAAAAGACATTGCTGAACTGGAAAAGGTGCAGAGACGTGCAACAAAACTGATAAAGGGATTGGAGGATCTGAGTTACAAAGAGAGACTAGCCAAACTGGGTTTGTTTACATTAGAAAAGAGACGTCTAAGGGGTGATATGATTACCATTTACAAATACATTCAAGGTCAATACAAAGAACTATCCAATGAATTATTTATGCAAAGAGCTGAGCTAAGAACAAGAGGTCATCCATTAAGACTTGAGGAAAGGCGCTTTCGACTAAAACACAGGCAGGGATTCTTTACAGTAAGGGCGGTAAGGCTATGGAATTCCTTGCCTCGGGATGTTGTGCTTGCAGATAATGTAACTGCATTCAAAAAAGCAATGGATGCCTATCTAGCACAGAACAATATTGACAGTTATGACAGATGGCTTCAAAGCAAATAGGATATTGAGCCGGGGAACTATTTGACACACACACACACCTACACTAGAAATTGCTCCAGAGGGCTTTTTTGTTGCCTTCCTCTGGATCAACAGGGGTGTTATTGGCATGGGCTGGACTTGATGGACGCGTGTCTTTTTTCAGCCTTATCTACTATGTTACTATGTTAGAGTGGTGCAAACATTATCTCTCAAACCTCTATGGTTTGAGAGATATAGGGATTCAAAGTTCCTCCCTCCCTCCCCTTCTCCTGATGTCAGCTGTAAAGCTGACAGCAAGAGAATCGAGTCGTACGACTCTAGGAGGCTCTGCAGTAGAGCTGAGATCACGTTATCTATAAATAATTAATTCTTTGGAAAGATCTGCAAAGTGTGCCTGGTTTGCAAGCACACTTTGTAGACCTTTCCAATTAATTAATTCTTTATAGATAAAGCAATCTAACTGCTGGTCCCCGGACCAGAATCTCCTGCTGTCAGCTAGACACTGACGTCAGGAGAAGGATTGAGAGGGGCGGACTTTCAATACCTGTATCTTTCAAACCATAGCAGTTTGAGAGATAGGGTTTGCACTATTCTGCTTATTTTCTAAGGCTCTATAAAACTATAAAAAGTTTTTATGGGACATTACAGTCTCTTTAAGGATCTTCTTTGCTTTTTACTTTTTTGTGTTTCCATTAATTATATGTAGATCCGTGGCACCCAATCCTATATAATAATTTATATATATATACACACATACAATGTATACACGATTCAGGCGATTCCAAACTTCACATTGATTCCAGGATATAATGGAGCAGTGAGATACTGTTTCACAGAGTCCGTTATTGACCACTTGTTTGTAGTAATCTTGTGTATCTTATCGCTCCGTATTATACATATAAAAACAAAGGAAAATGTCCAATTAATCCTCCTTTATACAGTGACCACAAAAGAATAAAATATCCACTTACAATTAAGTAGCTATTATCTCACTTCCACCGATCCCGTGGTATTGTCTAATCCTCCTTGTGGTTCTGCTCCGTATGTGAAAGCGTTATTCAAATGTCGGACGGGTCCCGCCTCTCATTCCTCATTGCCACATTTCGGAACACATCCACTTCATCTCACGTCGACACGTGGAAGATGATATATATAAATCAAAGATTAGGGTTGGGATATTAAAACGAGTCCCCTGACCCTCAAATATCTACTCACACTAATAGTGTTGTCTCTCCGGCGATATCCCGTCAATTCAGTGGATCATCGAATTGGAGGATCTAAAATTCAAAGCTGTTTGCAAGATGACTACCGGAGTTTTTCAAATATATTAGGTTTATTATATGTCTTCTCAAAATATACAAAACTAAAAATACATATATATTACACTCCAGTATAAAAAAATCTATCAATCTCTGCCCTTTCACCAGAATGTCTTAAAATAAAATGTATAGCGTCCCGCACTATGACATATAAACTATAATATGACTGTAAAAATTCTCACAGCCATACAAAGTAAGCTACAACACCTGGTGTAAAGTCAGATATACCCTTCCTATGCCCAACGCGTTTCGTACAAACAGTACTTCGTCAGGGGCTATCAAACAGTTCAAACTCACAAACAGCTATTTAAATGTTGTTGCATCTATGACATCACAAATCACCATTTTGATTTCCAAAACTTTATAAATTAAACAAAGACACTTTGTATCTATTGTTCTTCTCTTAAAGGAATAACCCCCATTTTTCAAAATCTTCAATCACCAAGTAATATTAGCAAATTTAATGAATTCAACCTTAACATAAATCATTTTTTACACTTTTAAAAAACAGTTAAGATCAATATTAATATTCAAACCATTGGGGGTTAACGTTTTTAAACGATAAATCCATTCTGTCTCCTTCCTGGATATCTTATTGATCATATCTTCCCCTCTCCAATTGCCTTTTACTTGTTCAATTCCCAAAAATGTTAATACTGTGGGGTCCTTATTATGTTTTTTTAAAAAACATCATACTTTAGAAGGGATCTGAAAGGATTCTACAGGTGTAATAGATGTATAGCATGTAGAACCTCAAAAAACAATTCGAGGAATCAAACCAAGTTTAAAAGCAATCAAACCAATAAGGAGTTTGAAATAAAAGATGCAATATTCTGCAATAGCAAAAATGTAGTCTATTTATTAGAATGCCCATGTGGCATCCAATATGTGGGAAGAACATCAAGATGTCTACATATTCGTATAGCTGAACACATTAGGAACATCAAGAAAGGGATGGAAACACATAGTATCCCAGAACATTTTTTAAAAAAACATAATAAGGACCCCACAGTATTAACATTTTTGGGAATTGAACAAGTAAAAGGCAATTGGAGAGGGGAAGATATGATCAATAAGATATCCAGGAAGGAGACAGAATGGATTTATCGTTTAAAAACGTTAACCCCCAATGGTTTGAATATTAATATTGATCTTAACTGTTTTTTAAAAGTGTAAAAAATGATTTATGTTAAGGTTGAATTCATTAAATTTGCTAATATTACTTGGTGATTGAAGATTTTGAAAAATGGGGGTTATTCCTTTAAGAGAAGAACAATAGATACAAAGTGTCTTTGTTTAATTTATAAAGTTTTGGAAATCAAAATGGTGATTTGTGATGTCATAGATGCAACAACATTTAAATAGCTGTTTGTGAGTTTGAACTGTTTGATAGCCCCTGACGAAGTACTGTTTGTACGAAACGCGTTGGGCATAGGAAGGGTATATCTGACTTTACACCAGGTGTTGTAGCATACTTTGTATGGCTGTGAGAATTTTTACAGTCATATTATAGTTTATATGTCATAGTGCGGGACGCTATACATTTTATTTTAAGACATTCTGGTGAAAGGGCAGAGATTGATAGATTTTTTTATACTGGAGTGTAATATATATGTATTTTTAGTTTTGTATATTTTGAGAAGACATATAATAAACCTAATATATTTGAAAAACTCCGGTAGTCATCTTGCAAACAGCTTTGAATTTTAGATCCTCCAATTCGATGATCCACTGAATTGACGGGATATCGCCGGAGAGACAACACTATTAGTGTGAGTAGATATTTGAGGGTCAGGGGACTCGTTTTAATATCCCAACCCTAATCTTTGACTTATATATATCATCTTCCACGTGTCGACGTGAGATGAAGTGGATGTGTTCCGAAATGTGGCAATGAGGAATGAGAGGCGGGACCCGTCCGACATTTGAATAACGCTTTCACATACGGAGCAGAACCACAAGGAGGATTAGACAATACCACGGGATCGGTGGAAGTGAGATAATAGCTACTTAATTGTAAGTGGATATTTTATTCTTTTGTGGTCACTGTATAAAGGAGGATTAATTGGACATTTTCCTTTGTTTTTATATGTATAATACGGAGCGATAAGATACACAAGATTACTACAAACAAGTGGTCAATAACGGACTCTGTGAAACAGTATCTCACTGCTCCATTATATCCTGGAATCAATGTGAAGTTTGGAATCGCCTGAATCGTGTATACATTGTATGTGTGTATATATATATATATATTTTGTGAGGTGGACTATTGGAGTATTATAGTTTGTTTGGGCAGAATCATTACTTTCATTGAATAATCAGGAATCTTGTGCTTATATATATATAAATAGCACCGCTTCAATTTTTATTTTATCTATTGTTGGAACTATATAATAATTTGCTAGGATGTTTGTCAGAACCTGTCATGATCAGTAGAGACTGCATTCGGGCAGTCTCTACTGTGCATGATTGCATCGCGTGGAGCAGTGAGGTAGCGGCCACTTAACCCTTTGAGTGCCAGAGGGGTACACAACGCATTGCAAAGCAATGCACTGCTTACCCCTCTGGCACTCAAAGAGTTCCGGATCATGGCCCGTGTACACAGGCTTTTACATTAGTTTATGATATAATACAGTTTGGCCATTTTATGTTTATAAGAGTTAATGCTCCTACATTTATTTATTTTTTGACATATTACCTTAGAACACCTCTGTTGTCTACCACTTACAATGGGCACTGCCAGAGGAGTTCCCTGCTCTGCTTTTTCTGTGCCTGCTCCTTGTCTCAGACACAACGATAGTGAGGAATCTAAAATGAAGATAGAAATTGGTGCTAACAACAAATACACTAACAGTGCAGAACAGGGGCCCCCTGACAGCACAGATGGCTTCAGTTAATGCTCTGTGGACCATATCGGCATAGAAAAGTGGGAGATATACTGTGGCAATCCAATCATACCCTAGGGAATAAATAAAAAACGCCTATTAATTTAAGTTGGGCTCTTAAGCAATTAAAGGGATAGTAATACTTAAAATTTACTAATCCCCATATTGTAGGCATTAAAAAAGAAATGAATTGCACCCCCAGTGCAATCTTTCAAACCTTTATGGTTTGAGAGATAATCACTCGCAAAGTTCCCCCCTCCCTCCCCTTTCCCTGAAATCAATGTTCTAGCTGACTGCAGGGGAATCCAGCCTTACGTGCATCAGCTGCATGCTCTGCTGCAGAGCCGCCTGATGGTCGTACGACAGGCTTCCCCTGCAGTCAGCTAGAACGCTGACTTCAGGGAAAGTGGAGGGAGGGGGGAACTTTGCGAGTGATTATCTCTCAAACCATAAAGGTTTGAAAGATTGCACTGGGGCAATTCATTTTTTTAATGCCTATGGGGATTAGTAAATTTTAAGTATTACTGTCCCTTTAAGTGCCAGAGGGGTGTCAGACCCCTTGCAAAGGAAATGCATTACAGATCTTTCTAGAATTGAAGAGGTTGAAAACCCAGTTCAAATGATTTGGAATCTGGCTATTGTTTTATTTACTCCTTATGAGTTTGCCTCAGAAGTTCTCTACTCTTATTTGCGTACTAGTTGAAGAGCCCGTGTACACAGGTCACAGTGCCACCCAGCAACGGCCACAGTGCAGTCATGCACAGTAGAGACTGCCCGCACCGCGGCTGATACGGAGCAGGGCGCTCCAAATTCAGACCGTAAGTGCGCAGAGAGGACTCCGGTCTGAATTCACAGCACCCCACTCCGTATCAGCCACGGCGCGGGCAGTCTGTACTGCGCATGACTGCAGCACATGCAACCATCTCTACTGCACATGACGGCTTCTGACAAACATCCTTAGCGAATTATAATATAAGATATGGCCGTGTATAACTGCAGCTGATACAGAACCTCTTTTAGGTGCTTTCAGCTGCTTAGGAAAAAGACCTACACATTTACTGGAATCCTACTGGGTGAAGCTGTCATTTGATTAAAGGGACAGTAATGTCTACAATAAAGTTACATTCCAAGGGCTGGATTCTATAGCAGGTGCCAATTTTATCACTGCTTTTATCTCCAGGTTTCCCCATAGACTTCAATGGGAACATATTTTATAAAACAGGTGTTAAAATGTATCACCTGCAATAGAATCTAGCCCCAAGTCTTCTACAATGGATTTATAACGTGCAGCGCTAAGTTTAATAAGTTACTGTTCAGTAGTTCAAAAGATATTGAACCTTCTGGCCACCTCCCACTGAATAGTTCAAAAGATATTGAACCTTCTGGCCACCTCCCACTGAATAGTTCAAAAGATATTGAACCTTCTGGCCACCTCCCACTGAATAGTTCAAAAGATACTGAAGCTTCTGGCCAC
The DNA here is from genome assembly GCA_037306005.1 of Rhinophrynus dorsalis. Taxonomy (NCBI): domain Eukaryota; kingdom Metazoa; phylum Chordata; class Amphibia; order Anura; family Rhinophrynidae; genus Rhinophrynus; species Rhinophrynus dorsalis. Next base: position 163,059,607 of record CM074719.1, on the reverse strand, counting down.
CTCCCACTGAATAGTTCAAAAGATATTGAAGCTTCTGGACACCTCCCACTGAATCTGCAATCCGGTCCTGGGACCACACAGATGCAGCGAGAGACAAGCTTCAGTGAGTACGTATGAGGAAGACCCTGTCTCCCTTGACAAAGGAGGGCAGGATTTTCCTTTTGCTTACTGAAGTTTGTCCCTCACCTCTCCCCATCCGGACCATGCTCACAGGCAGCGCGTGACATGGCCAGAAGGGATGGGAGGGGGATCATTTAAGTTTCAATATCTTTTTAACTACTGAACAGTAAGTTTATTAAATTTAGTTCTGCATGTTATATAACCATTGTAGAAGATTCTGAGCGTAAATTTATTTTAGACATTACTATCCCTTTAAAACATTTGATTAAGCCAGTAATTATGAAACATTTAAAATTAGAACATATCCTTTTTTAAGTCATGACACATTTAGCGGAAAACAAATCTCTAACTAGGGCTGCAACTAACGGTTATTTTGATAATCAATTAGTTGGCCGATTATTTTTTCGATTAATCGGATAAAAAAAAACAATATGCAAATTTTTCATTATTTAAAATGATTTAATGAACAAACTGAGTGTTAAAAACAAACAGCAGAATAAAAAACTTTACACATTTAACATGCGTCATTGTTATTATTTTACGATGGGGTCTATGCACCTCTCTTTCTCCCCCTTGCACCTCTATTTCTCCCCCATGTACCTCTTTCTCCCCCCTTGTAATTCTTCCCCCCCTTGTACTTCTTTCTCCCCCATTTACTTCTTTCTCCCCCCTTGTACCTTTCTCAACCTTGTGCCTCTTTCTCCCCCTTATGCCTCACTTTCTCCCCATGTACTTCTTTCTCCCCCATGTACTTCTTTCTCTCCCTTGTACTTCTTTCCCCCCCTTGTGCCTCTCTTTCTCCCCCATGTACTTCTTTCTCCCCCATGTACTTCTTTCTCCCCCATGTGCCTCTTTCTCCCCCTTGTACTTCTTTCTACCCCTTGTACTTTCTCCCACTTGTGCATCTCTTTCTCCCCCATGTATTTTCTCCCCCTTGTACCTCTCTTTCTCCCCCATGTACTTTCTCCCCCTTATGTCTGTTTCTCCCCCCTTGCACCTCTCTTTCTCCCCTTTGTACCTCTCTTCCTCTAGACTGTCGCTCTCCTTGTCACTGCTGCACTCCTCTTGTTGCGTTGAGTTGGCGGGCTAGGGGGTAATTTCAGTGGCATCCGGTCCCCTGCGGCTGGCTCTGAGTTCCCTCCTGCCCGCCTGCATCATCACGCGCCCCTGCGGGCCGTGATGACATACATACAGAGAAGGGGAAGAGGGCAGAGGCAACGGAAGAGAAGCGCTTGCTGCCAGACAGTAACTATCAGTCTGCTGGCAGCAAGCGCTCCTCTTCCGGTGCCTCTGCCCGCTTCCTCTTCTCTTTCTGTATGTCATCACGGCCCGCAGGGGTGCGTGATGATGCGGGCGGATGGATCTTGTCCCGGCAGCCACATATAATGGATGGGATTGGGAAGTGCAGGTTGACACTGGCGGCGGTGGCAGTCTGGGGCTGCAACTAATCGATTATGAGAATTGTTGACAACGATTCTCATAATCGATTTTTCACTGTCGTCCAATACAGGTCACTGGTACCATGGGATGTGTAGTCCCCTTTAATAGGCAGGAACAATTATGCAAATAATTTGCAAGGGGCGGAGCCTCCCCTCTTACTTAAGCCACCTTCTGGCCAGAGCCACCCATATTGATTTGTTCCTGGTGTGCTTGCACACCAGGCAGAGAACAGCTATGCTTCTTAGAGTTTTATTATTTTTTATTCAAATATGGAATACCACCATTAGGAGGGTGACCATGGCTGTGAATTGCCCTCTTCAAAGTGGCTGGTGCAGCTTCCAGGGATTTCTGTGGACCTATACCTGAAGAGGGGACAGCTTGTGTTAAGCAGCTCCCCTGTTGGGGAAATTACCTCTGGTTCTTTCCCTCCCTATCATGGTCACCTGAAGACAGAAGTCTGCGAGAAAGGTGAGTCACCCATTGAGTGCTGAAGGTCCACTTGTCCCCACAGTGTCCCTTTGATGGGCTTGTATTTGGGAGTTTTAATACACTCCAGCACTCATAGGGTGTTTTTATTGCATTATCACTAGTTATGCAATTTCTGTGTTATTCTCTGAGTTTTGGAGCATTGGGTATTCATTTATTTATGTTTCTCATGTATTTCATGCTTGTTTGGGCACTTTTTAATGTTTTACTAAACTTTATTAAAAATGGTGTTCCGCGCCTTTAAGCGCGGCTTTTTCCCGCTCAGCAGCAGAGCTCCTTTACTCTCTATGGGAATTCACAGTTTGGGACATATCTCTGAAACCGCTTGTCACAGCAACTTCAGAGTGGGCTCATTTTAATGCTAGGCTCCTGCTCTATCATCCGGTTGGTGTTTTATTAATGTAGGGGGTTCAGGGGGGCTTCGGGCACTGTTTGGGGTACTTGCATAGGGAAAACTACATTTCCCATGAGCGCTTCGCTCGCGCTTGTTTCTGATTGGCTGTCATGACGGCCGCCATTTTGTGGTACTTTTCCAAGGCGAGTACACTACGCAGGGACCGAGCCTTCTCTCTCCTCACCAGATTAACCCTTCGCTGGCCAGATAAGTCCGTTTTTAGACCTTTTCTGGGGTGAAACTTTAATCTTTAACACTTTTCTGGGTGATAGTGTTTTTTGTGGGGTATATTGACGCTGTGAGCATGTCTACTTCACTGGAGCTAGGGGCTAGACCCAAGACTAAGGAGGCTGGGGGGTCTTCTACCCCCATGGCGTTTTGCTCCTCTTGCCACATTGGGCTGGATTGCGATAATGTGGGGGATCTATGCCCTAATTGTACTGATAAAGATAGCAACCCTGGGCTTCCCAGCCACGCTATTGAGCCATCTTGGGTGAGGGAGTTTAAAGCTGCCACTAGGGATCTCAGATCCACGCTTCAACTCTTTCCCTCTCAGGTACAGGGGGCTCTCCAGGTCTGGCAGACCCCCTCTACTATCAGGACCTCCCTGCCTAAGCCACAGGGAGCTCCTGATATCACTGATTCTTCTGAAGAAGAACTTTTACAGGATTCTGATGCCGAGGAACGTACTGTTATTGAATCTAACAGGTCCATTGGGGACCCCTATGAGTGTGACCCTGAAGTTTCGGCTGAGGGTCTGATCAGAGCGGTTCTGAATACGCTCAACCTTCCTCTGACTCAGGAATCCACTTATGATCCTACTGATGTTTTTCAGAAAAAGCCATCTAAACCTGTTGTTTGTTTTCCAACTAACCCTACTCTTGCCCGTCTGGTTTCTGAGGCATGGAAGAATCCTGATAGATCTTCCTCTGTCTCCAAAAAGTTTGCCAAACTTTACCCTTTTCCCGAAGCGGAGCTGGCAAAATGGGTTCATCCTCCCAAGGTGGATGCTCCTGTGTCTAGACTATCCAAATCTACTGCTTTGGCTGTCTCAGATGCCTCCGCCTTGCAGGACTGGACGGATAAGAAATTAGAGCTCTCTCTTAAATCTATTTTTGCCTCTATTGGCACTGCCATGCGCCCCACCTTTGCTGTGGCATGGGTTAATAGGGCTATTGCAGCCTGGACTGAGCGACTGACTGAAGCGGTTCGCCAGGATGCGCCTGTATCTGAACAGTTGCAGCTTCTTGCTAATATCACTGAAGCTCAGAACTATGTTGCTGATGCTGCTTTTGATGCTGTGCGCATGATGGCGAGGGCCTCCACTTCTTCTGTGGTGGCTAGACGCGCTCTTTGGCTGAAAATTTGGTCTGCTGATACAGCCTCTAAGAAAGCCTTGCTTTCCTTGCCCTTTCAGGGGACTTTGCTCTTTGGCTCTGAGCTCAAAGAAATGATCAGTGAGGCTACTGGCGGTAAAAGTACTCTTCTACCCTCAGTCTTTAAGAAAAAGTTTCCAGCCAAACGCAATCGGTCCTTTCGTTCCTTTCAGACTGAGACACGCTCCTCGGCCCAAACGGGTCCTCCCACTACGCGCTCCTCCTCCAAGCCCAAACAGTCCTGGAGGCCCAAAGTTGCCTCCAAGGCCAAGACCTCCAAGACTGCTTCGGCATGACTCGCCGAACCCGGGTCCGCATCCGGCTGTAGGCGGTCGTCTCCGCATCTTTCGCCGGACTTGGGAGGAGTCAGTGGCGGACCCATGGGTTCTTCAGGTGGTGTCAGAGGGATACAGGATCCCTTTCTCTTCCCTTCCTCCTTTTCGGTTCCATTTTACTCGTCCTTCTCAGGAACCCTCAAAAAGGCGTCTGTTCGACGACGCTATTCAGGATCTCTTGGACAAAGAGGTCCTGGAGGCGGTTCCGCAGGGGGACACAGGTTCAGGATTTTATTCCAACCTGTTTGTGGTAGCCAAAAAGGACGGAGGAGCCCGTCCCATCTTGGATCTCAAAGATCTCAATGCCTATGTGGTGACTTCCCACTTCCGCCAGGAGTCCCTGCGCTCTGTGATTGCAGCAATGTCTCCAGGGGAGTTTCTTGCCTCCCTGGATCTTCAGGATGCTTATCTTCACATCCCTATTCATCCAGAGAGCAGGAAGTATCTCAGGATTGCCTGCCACAGGGGACACTTTCAATTTACAGCGCTCCCCTTTGGACTGACTACAGCTCCTCAAGTCTTCCAGCGGGTGCTGGGCTCCTTGATAGCGGTGCTCCATCAGGATGGGATCAGAGTGACACCCTACATGGACGATCTCCTACTGAAGGCCTCCTCAGCGGAGCTTCTCCACCAGCAGTTGCAGAGGTGCATGCACACCCTGAACCGTCACGGCTGGATCCTGAATCTGGACAAGTCGGACTTGATTCCTTCTCAGAGGCTTCTGTTCCTGGGTCTCCTGTTCGACACTCGCCAATGCATGGTGTTTCTTCCAGAGGACGTGGCTCACCAGATAGCCGTCAGAGTGGCTGGGATTCTGGACACGGACGAAATTCCAGTTCCGAAGTTGTCGTCCTTAGTGGGGAAGTTCATTTCCACGATCGAAGCAGTACCATTTGCCATGGCCCACTCCAGGGATCTTCAGAGATTTGTGATCCAGACGTGCAGGAATCATCCAGATCATCAACATCTGTCTGTTTCTCTTCCTCCTCATGTCGAGTCGAGTCTGCACTGGTGGTTAGATCTCTCTCATCTCTTGAAAGGGAAATCCTTTCTAGTTCCTCATTGGACCACAGTCACAACGGATGCCAGCCTTCGGGGCTGGGGTGCAGTCTGGGGTCGCTTCAGTGCTCAGGGGAAATGGGGTCTGGAGGAATCCATGCTCTCCATCAATGTTCTGGAACTTCGAGCTGTCCGGCTGGCCCTGAGGCACTGGGAGTCTCAATTGACCGGTCTTCCAGTCAGAGTAGAGTCCGACAACGCCACGGCGGTGGCTTACATCAACAGACAAGGCGGCACAAGAAGCGGTTCCGCCTGGTGGGAGGTCAAGGATATTTTGTCTTGGGCAGAAGATCACGTGCCTGTCATCTCTGCAGTTCACATTCCAGGCGTGGACAACGTCATGGCAGACTTCCTCAGTCGTCACACCGTCGACAGCGGAGAATGGGCTCTTCACCCAGAGGTGTTTCACATGCTCACTCAACGGTGGGGGATGCCAGTGGTGGATCTGATGGCTACCAGACACAACAGGAAGGTTCCGGTGTTTTGCTCCCGCCTGAGGGACTCCCTTGCTCTAGCAGTGGATGCCTTGTCGATCCCTTGGGACTTCTCCCTGGCTTACATCTTCCCCCCTCTTCCTCTATTGATCAGAGTTATTCAGAAATTGAAGAGAGAACGTTGTCCTGTCATCCTGCTTGCTCCAAACTGGCCTCGCCAGTCCTGGTTTCCGGAATTGATGGCCATGTCAGTGAAGGATCCAATCCCACTTCCAGCCCGTCCGGACCTGCTTCTTCAGGGGTATCTGTGGAAAGAGGATGTTCACTCTCTCCGTTTGATGGCATGGCGGTTGAATCCTCGATTCTAGCTAAGAAAGGCTTTTCTCCTTCTGTGGTGTCGACGATGCTCAGTGCTCGTAAGCCTGTGTCTTCCAAGATCTATCATCGCATTTGGTCAACTTTCGTGACATGGTGCTCTGACAAGAAGTTGTCTCTTACCTTCCATCTTCCCACTGTCCTGGCCTTCTTGCAGGACGGTGTGGACAAGGGGCTCAGTCTGAGTTCCCTCAAAGTTCAGACCTCTGCCTTGTCTGTGTTTTTCCAGGAACGGATTGCCATCCTTCCTGATGTGAAAGTCTTCTTCCAAGGTGTGACTCATGTTCGACCTGCCTTCAAGAGTCCTGCTTCCCAGTGGGATCTCAATTTGGTGCTGGGAGTTCTTCAGCGACCACCGTTTGAATCCTTGGCTTCCATTCCATTACGTCTTGTGACTTGGAAGATGGCCTTCCTTTTGGATATTGTGTCAGTACGCCGGGTGGCAGAGTTACAGGCCTTGTCTTGTAAACCTCCTTACCTGGTGTTCCACAAGGATAAGGCTGTGCTTCGCACTACCAAGGAATTCTTACCCAAGGTTGTGTCTGAGTTTCACATCAATCAGGAGATTGTGGTTCCCTCTTTCTGCCCTAATCCTTCATCTGACAAGGAAAGAGATCTCCATTTGTTGGATGTGGTGCGTTGCCTCAAGTTTTATGTTCACCGCACCGAATCTATCAGGAAGTCTGACGCTCTATTCGTCATTCCTGAGGGGCCTAGGGCAGGAAGACCGGCCTCCAAAGTTACCATTGCCTCTTGGATTAAGGCTACCATCCGTGAAGCCTATAAGTTGAGGAATAAGCATGTTCCCTTCAGGGTGACTGCCCATTCCACCAGATCTATTGGGGCCTCCTGGGCCTACAAGAATCAAGCTTCTGCTGATCAACTGTGCAGAGCGGCCACTTGGTCCTCTGTGCACACTTTTTCAAAGCACTACCGAGTTGATGTACTGGCATCGGCTGATGCCAGCTTTGGAAGGAAGGTCCTGGAGGCAGTCTTGCCTGTGTAGGTCTTCCGCTCTGTGATCCTTAGTGCTTCCTTACTGTTGAGCCCGGTTGGCTCGTGTTCCGTGTGCTGTGTTAAGTTCAGGGATTGTTCCCTTGGTTGGTGTCCGTTGACACTTACAGTTTGGGCTATGTTATCAACTGGTTAACAGTTCTAGTGACTTGGGCCTTGCGCCTGGTCCTTGCCTTACTTCCCGCCTCTGGATCAGCTCAATGTTTGTACATCCCATGGTACCAGTGACCTGTATTGGACGACAGTGAAAATAGGATTTTAGTCTTACCTGTTAAATCCTTTTCACTTAGTCCATACAGGTCACTGGTCTCCCACCCTGTCAAGGGACCAGTCTTGGCTCTCCTGTGGCATTCAGTGGGAGACCGTTCGGGCATGCTCACAGGAGTCTTTCTTTTTGCTTACCTGGGGTCAGTTTAGGGTCTCAAATCAATATGGGTGGCTCTGGCCAGAAGGTGGCTTAAGTAAGAGGGGAGGCTCCGCCCCTTGCAAATTATTTGCATAATTGTTCCTGCCTATTAAAGGGGACTACACATCCCATGGTACCAGTGACCTGTATGGACTAAGTGAAAAGGATTTAACAGGTAAGACTAAAATCCTATTTTATCTATAATATTGATTAGTTGTTGCAGCCCTAGCTATAACACGTTTGTGGAGTTAAACAATAGATTTAAAGGGATTGTAATATGCCAAAAAAGTAGCCTCTAAATGGTAGCTGCAATAAAAAAACATTTAATGCGCTTAATCCTATCTCTCAAACCATAAGAAAATAAAGTTCTCCGCTCCCTCCCCCTTCTCATACGTCAGCTGTATAGCTGACGACATAAGATCCTGGTCCCGGGACAAGACAGCGGCTCTTTAGGAGCACCGAAATAGCAATATCTAAAGTAATATACTTCAGCGGAACGGTCTACAACGTGTGCAATTTTGCTATGTTGGAGCTCCTGAAGAGCCGCGTCTAGTCGCGCAACAAGATTCTGCCCCTGACCGCTTTACAGCTTGTCAGGCAGAAAGGGGAGGGTTTGAGAGAGAGAATTAAGCGCATTAAGTGTTTTTTTTTTTATTGCAGCTACCATTTAGAGGATACTTTTTTGGGATTTCACTATCCCTTTAAACAAATGTAACAAATTAAGATTGGTGAAGCGACACATAAATGGGTAACCATGCTTCAGTTGGTAAATTTTGAATTAAATCTTTAGTTAGTGGTTCTGGGTAACAGCCCTGCTGGGGTGCATACAGGTTGCTTGCCTGTACATGGGAGCTGTTTGTTTTCATCCTAACTGTTGGTACTAACAAGAGACAGTTAAAATATTGGCGGATAATAAACTGTGTTGGATGCATGTTTACATTCTTACCCTTTGGAAAACCCCTGCTACAGAAAGTATTTAAAAAATATTATTTATTTTTCATAGATTACTAGGCATCTTAACATCACAGTTTAATGTCAACTCACAAGGAACTAGGGAAAAATATTGAAGAAACATGAATTCTCTGCCTTTCTAAGAATACTTTATTTCTCTATTCCGTTTACATCTATGGAGTTTGTTTTATTAAGCTCAGTTAATTTTTACTGCTGCAGAGTAAAGTTTCACCGTAACAGAATACATTTGCTGTTGCTTTATCACATTGCTATGTGCTGATGCTGTACATTTCACAAATACTAAATGACGGTGAGGCAAACTCTTAGTGGCAATTCAGCATTCTTGTGTGCTTTCTATGAAGGTTTAGAATTATTTGTTTGATCTGTAAAACGTGTATATTTGTATGTGTAGAAAACTGTAAAAGATTCTTCTGAAATTTCTGAATATTAAAATGAATCTATCATTTAAAAAAAAAAAAAAATTGTTTTTATTTTTATGCACCATTTTCTTTATTTTTTAACCCTTTGAATGCCTGATGGTAACACAACACATTATGAAGCAATGCGTTGCGTACCTCTCTGACATTCAAAGGGTTATGAGGACATCATTTTTCAAAGTTGTCACCTTGTGGAAGTTTCAGTCTTGAAAGGATTTGTATGATTATTCCTCCTTATGAATTTATTCCACCTCTCTGGTGGGAACTGGTTTCAGCAGCCTAATAAGCAGAGAAAAAAACCCAGTTTGCCTCATTTTTTGTGGATATTCCAGCATATAGAAAAGGCATAACATATCCACCTATTCATTACCTGAATTTACAGAGAGCTTGCCGTTTTTTGCCTGTGGCAATTTAACTGCTGCTGATAGCTACACTAGAGAAAGCCACAGCTGAAAGTAAGATTATAGCAGGTTCAATCCTGCAGCAATATAAGACTTGAAAAATTGTTAACAGGCTGAGTCCCTTTGCCAACGACGCTAACCACCTGCTTGTAAAACTCTGGCACAGCTGTTACTGAAAAATAACATGGAATTGGGATATGCCAATGCGGTGCAACACATGACGTCAGTCCTTCAAAAGCTTTGTTTTCAACAAATGATTAGGGAAGAATGTCAACCGCCAACATTTTGGCAAGTTTGCCATGCCAAATGCGTGCTTTTGGATAATTTTTGTGTTTGTTACATCTTTCTAAAAACTTAGTAAGAATGGGTTATCAACACATAGAAGAGGAACTGTGTAAATAGGATGACTTGTGGTGGTGCTTGCTGGCCTCCCGGTGGTGTAAGGACTCCTGTCACTTCCATCTAATTCAGTCATCCTCTTCTGTACTTTGCATAAAAGCAGGAACAGGGGACATGGGGGTCATTGTTACTCAGGAAAATGTTCTCTCTCTCTCTCTTTCTGACATTTACATTACTTTTATTATGTGCCCCTTGGCCTCATGCACTTAAAGGAGTTATGCTACTGCTTCTAGTCATCACACTTCTGACGTGCTGATGGTGTGTCTCCCAGTCAGACCTGTGGTTGTCCTTTAGATATGATCTCAATAAGGAAGTGATCACCTTTCCCTTGCTAACTATTTTTACAGAGACAACAGATAGCAAAATGTTTAGGTTTTGGAACATGAGTGAAGTATCTCCATCTTGGAGATTTCATAGACTGAGGCGTTCCTGATGGACTGTGATAACTACTACTACTACTGCTACAACTACTATTACTATTGGAGCTAGATGTTCCAATAGTACTAGCAACAGGGTTTGAACAGCAGCAGAAGCACTCTTGGCTTGAGTTGTATATGTTGACCTGTGCAGTGTTTACTCGCTAGTTTTGAGTGTGACTGGATGTGAGTTGGACTTGGAAGAGGTGATGGTAAAGATGATGATTAAGATGATTTATTGGACATAATGATGGTAGTCTTGATATTTACTGACATAGATGTTTTTGTGTGGAGTGATGTGTGTTGTATGTCACTGTCACACTGTCAGTGCTCAGGTGTAAGGATTGGATCTTCTGCCTGTTTCAATCACCTATCACTCAAAGTTTTTCTTATTTTCTTTTTACATTTCCTTTCATTGTCACTGTCTGCAAATCATTCCCACTTTCCCTCATCCATATAGCACCAATACTCTTTAAATCAAGCAACTGCACCACATCTTTGCTTGTCTGCCTTTACTAATCTGGTAGCTGGTGTCAAGATTGTAGCAGATTTATCTTTCTCTCACAGATACTGCAGTGTTTAGTTTTATGGCACTGTACAGGATAGTCTTTTTATCTTCAGAATAATAAGCTTGCAATAAATGATGAAACTCCACCACTCCTCAGTATATGTGTGCCCCTTTTGTTTCATCTGTCTCTCTTGACTTATGTTGTATTTACATATAATTTTATGGCAAATAAGAACCATACGGTACATCTAGTCTGCCCATTTTACCTACTGTAAAAACCTCCAACCTTATTCGATACTTGGTCTTGTCTTATGTGCAGGATAGCTTTATGCATATCCCATGCATGCTTAAATTTCTTCACTGTATTAACCTACCACTTCTATTGGTAGGCTATTCCACTTATTTACCACCCTCTCAATGTGGTAAAACTTTCTTACATTATGTCTAAACCTGTGACCCTCTAGTTTTAGACTATGGCCTCTTGTCCTAACATGTTTACACCTTTGAAATGTACTTTCCTCCTGCACTTTGTTGAATCCCTTCATGTATTTGAATGTTTCTATTATATTCCCTCTCTCTTCTCTCCTCCAAACTATACATGTTTAGATCATTAATCTTTCCTGATTTTTTTGCTATAAATCATTCATAATTTTAGTAGTCAATCTCTGAATTCTCTCTAGAGTAGTTATATTCTTCTGGTGATGTGGTCTCAAGTACTGTGCACAATACTCTACAGATCTCTGGTTAGACCTCACATAGAGTGGCATGACCAGTTTGTTTTTCTGCTACTAATGCCCCAAGCTATACAACCCAGCACCCTGCTTGCATTCTCTGCTGCTTTGTTACATTGCCTGCCTACCATTAAGTCATCAGATATAATTACTCCCACAACCATTTCCTCTGTTGACTCTGACAGCAAAGTACCCATAATACTATATTCTGCCTTTGGATCTTTACGTCCCAAGTTAATTATTTTACATTTATCAACATTAAACTACAGCTGCCACACTCTTGTCTGTTGTTTTAAAATACCTAAATCATTTGTCATTTGGCTTTTTTCCCCCACGAATGTCTACCCGGTTGCAGATCATCTGCAAAAAGGCATACCTTATCTTGAATACCTTTTGCGATATCACTAATAAAAATATTAAAAACAATGGGCCACAGCTCAGATATCTGAGGTGCCCCACTATTAACCTGACGTCATATGAATATTCGCCATTGATTGCAACCCACTGTCTCCTGTCATTCAGCCGTTGCCTTATCCATTCAACTATTTTTACATCCAGACCAAAACACTGCAGTTTATTAACGAGTCTATCACGGACAGTAGCAAATGCTTTACTGTAATCTAGATAAGCTATATGTACAGCGCCCCCTAATCTATTTTAGTTACCCAGTCAAAAAAAATCTATGAAGTTAGTTTGACAAGAGCTCCCTGCTGTAAATGTGCTGAGTGGGATCTGGAAAGTTGATATAACCCATAATTACTTCAGGGGGGAAAATATTATAATGTTCAGTATCCTGTGGATTTGATTTAGCAGTGTGAATGTGTGGGAATATTCACCTTGGAAAATAAGACACACTGGCATATGAACTAAGAATTACATTTGCAAAGGGAGGGAAAGAGACATTGAACAATAGCATGTGGTGTTGGCGTAAAGTTTCCAATGTGTTCTAATGGTACGTCTGCATAGAAGTGTATTTAAAGGGGCAGTTTAACTCCTTTTTTTGCTATGCTTGTATGAAAGTTTATGTGTATTTACAGTATGTGAGAGCGTCTGTGTGAAGATGTGAGTGGGTGGAGGCCTTTTTACTCCCAACAGCATCCTTGTTCATAGCCATACCATAATACTGTTTTTGCTGTTCCCGCCAATCCTTTCTATACTGTTCCTGCTAATCCTTTCCATACTATTCCTGGTAGATCATGCTTCTAATTCCTTTAATGTTGCCTCCTTCCAGTTATTTCCATATTGATATCTGACTTTCATTCCATATTGTCCGCTGCCAATCTTCTTTATATTGTTTTACACTCCCAGCTGTAACCAGGCTGTGCAGGTAGATGTGCGTTGCTGTGTGCCAGCACCTTCTGCTAATTGTTCTCAGTCAGCCCGGTATATTGAGCTCACAACTGTGGACAAACATACACACACACACACTCGCACACTAGAGCAGAGGTGTCCATTTTCTATTGTGGGCTATATGATGAGAAAGTCATAAGATGGAAAGCTGCATTATTTGGTTTATTGCTAACTATGGTGAATTATAGCCTGTTAGCAATTTAAAAATTATGGATTTATCTATTGATCAATTCAGTGACATTATTGATATTTAACAGACATCTTTTATTGAACTGTACGTACTGGGAAGCAGGGCATTAGGTCTTACTGGCCTACAAGTTCTAGTGCTAGTTAATTAGTTAAAAAAAAAAAAAATAATAGTGGTGGGCTGCACCCTGGTCTTAAGTGGGCTTTTTTTCCTCCATGTACTGAATGTTGACCGCCCAGGCACTAGAGAAAGCTATTGCAAAATCCCCAATTAGCCAGCATGAGGAAGGCATATTTTTTTATGTGAGCTCGATGACATCTTCAGTTATCGGAATGTAAAGAAGTGGGCACATTAACGTGTAAACCCACTCTCAGGATTATGAAACAATCTCAGTAAGTCAGATTCCAATAAGCAGTTGAGCCACTGGCAAGGAGACACTGAAGTATTGTATATCTGGGCAAGGCATGGAGAAGGTATGGTAACATAGGCTTATTTGAGGCTTGTTCACATGGATAATGTAGTAAAGACTGCTTAGTTCACACCATTATGTGGATTCATGTCCAGTTTGCCTCAATAAGGCAAAAAAAGTGCATCACCCCCAAGTTCATAGCAGTTCAGCTTCATTATTTGCAGATTAACATTCCTAATCTTATTCCTTTAATGAACAGAGGGTTTTGAATTGCATTGCTCAACAATGCACTTGCCTCTCCTCTAGACTTTAAAGGGTTAATACACTTATGTCTGTTCTTGGCAATTATAATAAAAATATATTAACTAAAATGTACAGAAGAATTCAAGCCGCCCATACAGAATTAAAAGCACAGCCAAGAATCCTGGGAAAGGCTAATGTAACAAATATTTGAACATGAATGTAACTTGGCTGAAAGTGTCAAAGGCTACATGAACACCGGATATAAATTTAAATATATTAATGTGTTTGCCTTTAATATTTATATTAAACAGGTATGTTTTTCTTTAAATAGAAAGCCTTGTGAATGGAATTGAGGAAGTAATGTCTAGACTTTATTTGCGTAACAGTAAATTCATTTAAACCAGCAGTCATTTCACCTAATAAATATCAACATTGATTATCTACCTCCAAAATGAGTGGTGCTATGATTGTGTGTCAGACGTCAATGTGAGATTCTCCTATTTGTGCCAATTTGCACTCTGACTTCTGTTTGCAAACTGTAGCAATTCTAAGTGAAACAAGTCACATATGTACAGCTCATATCTGGTGAAAAACATATGTTCGTTTGTGTCTCTCTAGCAGAGAAGACAAAAAGTAGGGGATGGGAGTGATGTACCGAGTTGGAAGAATAATGGGGCAAACCAGCTGAACTATATGACAACTCTGTGAATGCTAGGAGAACTGGAACTCTTCAGATATGCCCCGATTTTCATATGAGAGTGGTAGCAAGAAAACACATAAAAAGTTATGTTATTCTTTAAAAATTTGGCATGGTTTTTTTTGTGAACGGCACAGGCAAGCAAGCTTGTGGCATTATATGCCGACCACCACCTTCCCAGTTTCCTCCATCAGCACGTCTAAACAGCTGCCTGCAGGGGCAAGATGAGCAATGAATACACAGTAAAAAGCAGCATCCTGTACTTATCGGTGCAGGACGTTGCTTTTTACATTGTATTAATTGACTGGCTTGCTCCTTCATATCGTTGCTGCCTGCAGGCATCTGTTTAGACGCGGTGCTGGAAGAAAAGGGGAAGGCAGATGACGGGGAGAGCATGGTAATAGAGGAAAGATGGCTGCGTTCTCCCTTGTCTCTGCTGAAGATGTTTCACCTACAGGGAAATTATTTAGTAGGTGAAACTGCCGGCATTTTACTATTTATTATGTCAATAATTGAATTGGAGGGGGGGGGGGTTGTGTATGGTGAAAGCTCTGCTTTAAGGACCAGTGGGATGTGCAAAACAATGTGGTAACCGCATCATAACCTCACAAATTTCCTGGTTGTTCTGCCCACCTTGGTGGGGGAGGGGGCTGCTTACTCTCCTCCTTAATCCCCACTAAGCCTATTAAGCCCCACTCACATCATGATACAAATGCATTGCTTTGCTTACCCCTTTGGCACTCAAAGGATTAAGGGCCTTATTCATCAACTTAGAGGACAAATTCCCATTGATATAAATGGAGCTTTATTCTCTTGAATACTAAAGAGGTTTCTAATGCATTGCTTTGCTATAGCATTTGTGGGATTAAAAGCCCCATTTAAATCAATGATAACTTTCATTACCCTCCTGTGATGCTGTTGGTTTGCATACTTCCCAACATTTCAAATATGCAAAGAGGGACACTTCTGTTTTAGGTGGAGTTTAGGGGGGCATGGCTGGTGGTCGGGGTATTACCAAGCTATTTCATGACCTATTGGCTCCTCTTTGTGTAACTGAATAAATTATTTGGAACAAGCCCAAAGTATTTTATTTACACAGATTAATTTAAAAACACATATTTATTTAGAAAATGTTTTACCAGGAAGAAAACATTGAGATTCTCTCATTTTCAGGTATTTCCTAGAGTGTTTACAGCAAAGAGTTGCATCTTTGCACAAATACAGACACATAATAAATATATACACACACACTAAAAATGTTATATACAGTTGCATATTGTTTTAGATATACAGAAGCATTTATTTTTAAGGCTTTTAGACTGGGAGAAGATCTGATTTTTTTTCAGGTAGATTATTCCAGATTTTCGGAGCTCTGAAGGAAAAGGCAGATCGACCGACTTCTTTATTGTATTGTGATATACTCAGTGAGTTGTTAGCAGTGGAGTGGAGGTTATAGTTAGTATGGAGAGTTGGAGTGAGCATCTGGTAATTTTCTAGAGAAGTGGTTATAAACCATGCAAGAGAGGTGAAGGGCACATCTAGATTCGAGTGTTAGCCGATTTAGTTCTTCATACATATCACAATGATGGGTTGTATAATTATATTGGAGTATAAAGTGGCATAATGAGTTATACAGAGTGTCAGTTTTTTCAAGATGGATTTGTGGTACGGGAGCATATATTACGTCCCCATAATCTATGACTGGCATTAACATCTGTTGTACAATATGTCTTCTTACCAGGGGATTTAAACAGGATTTATTTCTAAACAGAGCACCTATTTTAGGACAAAGTTTGGATGTTAATTTATCAATATATATACATATATTAAAGATTAACTAGACAGTGTGTGAGTTTTATTGCAATGTAATACACATTACTCATCCTGATCTCCTGAAAAGAGGGACAAAAAGGGTAGAAAAAAGGGACAGAGGGATTTGGGTCTCAAAGAGGGCCTGTCCCTCCTAAAGAGGGCTACTTGGGAGGTGTGGGTTTACCCCTGAAGTTCACCTATTTTTAGCTTGGTGAATAAGGCCCTGAATGTGCAATTCATTGACAAGTAGCACTTTTTTGAAATTAGGATGGTAAAAGGCGTTTTTTTTATCCTTTGCGTGCTGGAGACGTATCTTAACACATTGCAATGCATTGGATACCTCATTGGCACACAAAGGGTTAAAACCAGAAGTATATTCTTGTAGTACATGGGTAATATTCCTTGCTAGCACCCAGGGGTTAAATGCTCCATCAGTGGGAATTAGTTTCATTTTTATATGTCCCCTATGATGCAGTTAGTATGACCCAGGATTACTTTAGTTTTTCTTATTTTTTTCCCCTTATAAAAAGCTCTTGTTTTATTACCTATGTCAATTGAGAGTCCTGCCAGACAATATTACTCCTATGAAATATTGCTTTGAAAGCTCTGATGCTTTCTGCATTTCACACTTGGTAATCAATTTAGTGCAGTCTGTTATATTTATGGAGGACTTTATATGGTAACTAAGAATAAAAAAGTGATATTCACAAAGAAGAATCCATTCCAGATGCAAGTCTTGTAGGGTGATTCTTCACTACTTTATCCTTGGTGTATCAGTAGGAAGTAGGGTGACCACATTTCCCTTCTGCCAATCCGGGACGTGGTCACCCTACTTACCTTAAGTCCCTGGTGGTCTAGCGGCGTGGACAGTGCTCTGTGCCTCCTCCGGCACAGAGCTGAAGCTCCCGCGCGCTGTGCTCAGTAATGCAGAGCGCTGGGAGATGATGTCATCTCCCAGCGCTCTGTATTACTAGAGCACTTGCTTCCAGGTAAGCTGCATTGCCGCCCTGGATGTCAGCCTGCAAGCGGTGTGTCATATCATGGACGCCGCGAGCGGCGTCCATGATGTGACACACCACTTGCAGGCTGACATCCAGGGCGGCTTGGCTTCATTCCGGGACACCTCATTGTCCCGGTTGAAGGGGACCCGGGACGCGGGACATAGCCCTGAAATAAGGGACAGTCCCGGACGTTCCGGGACCCGTGGTCACCCTAGTAGGAAGGAGTACTCAGGAGAGTATGTGCATATCTTTCACTAGGATTGCGGGTGGTAACAAGCGAATGATTAGTGGATGAAGGATTGCAAACGTGCGTGCAGATAAGGCCCTCATCTGAGACCAATGCTCTAAATAGAACTGTTACAATTATGGGGCAAGCCAACTGCACAATTGAGAACATACAAATATTCTCAAAGTTCATATTCATCAAAATGGTGTTTTAATGCCTAAAATGTTGTAGAGATCAGCAATGCCCCACAGAGCAATGCCTTGGACTCCTCTTTAACATTCATTCATTCTTTAACATTGGCACTCAACGGGTTAATATTGCTTATTATATTATTGACAAGTATGAGATGAATTTATTCTGGACATGATATTTATACCACAGTCATTAGAGGGGAAAATTATAGACACCTCAGAAGAAAAAGAAAGCTCACAGCACTAACTACCATTACATATCCATATAGTAGATTAAATATTAATGTGAATATAAAGATAAATATATAGATAGCAGCAAGAAATGGGAGGGTTCTCCAGTCCCCCAAACATTAGGCAGAAACCCAAAATGCAAACAGAAAGACAACCCTGCGCTCCTCTATATAAAGTGCAAATGTGTGCATTTTGTAAGTATATATAGATAGGAAGGGTGTGGATCCAGCAGACCCCCATATAAGTAAAACATTTTTATCCACCCCACAGGTCATGTGAGGGATAATTAATTGCAGGCCCATTGGGGTTTGGGGTTTTTGCATAAGGTAAGTCCTTCATTTACATATTTTTATTATATTGTATGCCTTCTGTTTTTAATTGAAATACACTGGGACCCACAAGCATTACAAAGACTGTAATTAAAGGGTCCCGCTCTAATGTGTTTACTACAACATCTCCTCAGGGAATTTTTAATTTATATAGGGCTTTATAGGTGTATTAGTGTTGGATTTGCCATAAAGTGAGATACCTTGGCAGGGTGGTAAGCTTACACACGACTTGGCCAATTTGTGAAAAGAAATCTCATTTATTAACTAAGAAATATTATATATGCCCAATACAGGTAGGCTGACCATATTTCCTTGAGACAGAAACGGGATGGGATGTGGGACAGACGGACAGTGGGACTCCGTCACTCTGAGTCCAATCTTAGTAAGCTGCAAGCAGTGAGAAAATGTTTCCTGCTACTCTTACTAGAGGTGTTCTCTCTCTCTCTCTCTCTCTCTCTCTCTCTCTCTCTCTCTCTCTCTCTCTCTCTGTCCAAAATGTCTACCCCTGAACTTCCTCTCTTCGTCACTCACACTAGTGGTTTTTACTGTGTTTACTGTACACGTTGATTACTATAGAGTCTTATGACTCGTTTTCATATCACTGTCTAATAGACTATATGGTAATTTACCATAAACTTGAGTCTTAGACAGTTTTGAGTCCCTCTATGGTACAGTGTACAGTTAAACCACTAGTGTGACGAAAGGAAGGTCCGATTTCTCATGAGAAATAAACAAGCCGCGTTCAGTTTTTTTTACAAAATATGAAAAACTATATATAAGTTATATTAAGAAATGGGACAAAATTGACATTTATACAAAAAAGACAGGACGGTCTGGAAATATGAAAAAAACGGTACTGTCCCGTTTAGAACAGTACATATGGTCCGCCTAAATACATTTGCACTTTATCTAGAGGAGAGCAGTTTTGTATTTCTGTTTATAGACACCTCAGAGTTGTACCCAGTCAGGGAATATTTGTGACAGCCACTTTGATAAACTATAAATACATAGTGGCAACAAATGGCACAAGACCGAAGTTGTTGGAGGCCTGCTGAGGAGGCCTTCATCCTGCAGTGGATTGACAATGGCTGAAGATGATTATGGTGATGATATATATAATCTCAAATGAATGAGTATAAAGGTATGCAATAATACCTTTTTTACTGGATTAACATTGTTTTAGAGACAATCTTTTGAGAGCAACGCTACCTTTATCAAGTCAGAAGCATATTGAGTGTTGCTCTAGACAGCTCGTTCCTAAAACTGAATTCTAGTCCAATAAAAAAAGGTATTAATACATACTGGAACAATAAAGAATATCCCATTGATATTAAATTGGACTTTTAACACCTTGAATGCTAGAAAGGTCCCCAATGCATTTCTTTGAAACACATTGGAGACCTCTTTTGCATTCAAGAGGTTAAAATCCATATTTAAATCAATTTAAATTTGAAGAATTTTGATTTGCCCCCTAGCCTACCGTTGGTTTGCTCCAGAGCTACAGTTTTTTCTTAATACATCAGTGTCTTTAATTGTAGAGCTTGCATGTTTTTGGCATATCATCTTTTCATCCATCTTTTTTTCCTTTGGGGACTGGTGCTATCTACAAAAAGAAATCTGCAAATAATCCTATATAATAATTCACTAAAACGTGTGCTCTGAAGGAGCGTCCAGCTCTGTATCAGCCACAGCGTGGGCAGTCGCTAATGCGCATGACTGCCCTGCGACCAGCTGGCAGTGGCACTATGACCCGTGTAACGGGCTTTTCAACTAGTTTTAAATAATATGCACATTCTTTAATTTTTCATCCAAAACCATCAGCATCTTACAGTACATTATGCATAATGTTCTTGAAAAAGTTCATATTTTTTTCTAAATGTTGACCTTGTTTGACCTTGCTAAAGTAGTTGAAGTATAACTAGATTAACTTTAAGAACGCTCCAACAGGACAAAGAAGCTGATGTGCTATGACAAGTTTGTGTATTTGTAGAACACACCAACTGCACCATATTGGGATACCTAAAATTTAACAAAATCTCTGATGATTTAAAGGGATAGTAATACTTATAAAAAGCTCTAAAATTGTAGATATTAATAATATAATTAAGATGAGCTACTTTCCAGGTCTCAAATTTTCATTGTTTTTCTGTTTGTAGCATTTAAGCTTCCCCCACCATCCCTTCCCTTTTTCATACGTCAGCGATCTAGCTGAGAGACGCAGAATCTGGTCATTTGACCAAATGGAGGCTCTTCAGCATAGCCGGAAACGCAACGTTTATGAAGAAATACTTAATTGGAATGGTTTACAAAGTGTGCTTGCAAACCAAACACACTTTGTAGGCCGTTCCAATGAAGGGGAGGGAGGGGGGAAGTTTAAATGCTACGAACAGAAAAACTATGAATATTTGAGACATGGAATTTAGCTCATCTTAATTCTATTATTAATATCTACAATTTTATAAGAAAGTATTACTATCCCTTTAAATTGGGCTTTTAACTCACTGAATACTAGAATGGTCTCCTATGCATTTGTCTTCTGTGGGGAAGTTGGTTTGTTCCAGAATTGCACCATTTCTTACTTGAGCCTTAGTGTGATTTGTTAGATACTTGCTCTGTAAAATATTGCAGTTTTCCACAAAAAAAGCCTCTTGTGCGTTCCCGAACACAGCATGCAGTGCAGCCTGTTTTCCCTACTCTCACTTGCCCTTGATGGATTGAAGAGGAATAACTGACATAACCACATGCCGTAATTAATTCAGGTTAGCAACAGGAAAAAGTCTTGTTTTACCTGTTCTGATGGGCACCAGCTTGTTTTTGTTTGTGTTGCTTTTTACACATACTTGACATAGCTTTATCATACCAGCCATATTTGCTACTGGATATGCTAATTTCTTTGTTTTTGTGTATTTTTTAAGTAAGCCAGATATTTTCTTTTTGAGGCAGACAATTAGTATGCCATCCTTGCAAAAATATAGCAAGTGTTTGGCGTTAATTCATGGCAGTTGTTTCTTACATGTCAGGGCTATGTGAATTATTTTGGGTCCAAGGCCGGATTTTCCAATATGCTTGTATTTTACAGGATAAGGCTAGTTCCTCTGCCAGGCAACAGTAGATGGGGCTGGGAGAGGGGCCATATGATTTGGTGGTGTGGTCATAGGTGGGGTTAAGAGCATCTACAGTGCACTTGGTTAGGAACACCTGGGATGCAGTCCAGCCTTCTAGGGCTGTCAAATGTAAGTATCCATCTGGTTAGGATAAGAGTTTAAAGCATGTGCTAATGTAGCTTGACACTAAACATCCCTTGTACCACACAAGCAGAAGTTGATTTGTGTAATAAGGAATAGCTTTGCAGTGCTAGAGCAAACCAACTGCACCATAGGGAATAGATTAATATTCACTATATTCCCATTGATTTACATTAGGATTGTAAACCCTTGCATGCTGTAGAGATCTGCAAAGTATTGCACAGTTTTGGAGACCTCTCTAACATCCAGTGGGTTAAAACATCA
The DNA here is from genome assembly GCA_037306005.1 of Rhinophrynus dorsalis. NCBI lineage: Eukaryota > Metazoa > Chordata > Amphibia > Anura > Rhinophrynidae > Rhinophrynus > Rhinophrynus dorsalis. The sequence continues at coordinate 163,038,140 of CM074719.1, read as the reverse complement.
TTTAAATGATTTGGTATTTTTATTTGATCCCTATGATGCAGTTGGTTTTCCTCAGAATTGCTCCTCACTTATTTTGTGCACATGACCCTAAATCTGAACTCTTTAGGGGCTCAATACTATTACCAGTGGTAAAAAAAAAAAAAAAAAAAAAAGCAGGCGCTGTGTTTTTTTTAAGTCAGGTTTTGTTTTCCTATTACCCGAGTTGTGAAAGCAAAATCAGCGTTAATTATATGCACCACCAGTCAAAAGAAAGCCCATAAGAAACAACTAAAAACAATGCGCAAGTATCATACTATTACCTATGGTCAGTATTACAGCGTATTTTGTGGTTACATTTTCTGTCGGGAATCCTGTGCCTCAGAGTTGAGGGTAAGAAGCCACAACAACGGTTTCAAAACCATTGTTGTTCGAACAAAAGCAATGCAGAATACAGTATACATCATAGAAATCGAACACAGAGTGCCCCTTGGACATGTTAACCCCCCCTTTGAAATTCGAAATATAGTGCTCCCATGATCTTCTTTCTCCATTGTAATTCGACAAATATTGCTGCCATTCAACATTGTTTATTCTCCAATTTAATTTGACATGCCCTCGTTTTATATGTATTACATAATTAACCCTTTGAGTACCAGTGAGGTAGCAACACATTGCAATACGTTTGCTACCCCTCTGGTACTCAAAGGGTTGATAGGCAAGGTATGCACCTGCATACCTTGCCTGTATATGTGTAATAAATGTTATTGTGTTTTGTATATTGTATTAAAAAAAAAATAGTAATTCAGACCACAAGGGGGAACATCGGGACCCCTCCTGACCCCCCCCTAGTATTGATTACCTATCCAGTAGGATAAGTGATCAATGTGTGGAACAATTGCTGGCATTTTCTTATTATAATTATAATTTTTATTATAATTATTGTTACATTTATTTAGAATATATAGTATAGACCTTGAGGGGGACACCACCCTAGCATTGATCACCTATACTGTAGGATAGGTGATCAGTGTGGGTGACAATTGCAAGCATTTTTAATAAAGTGCATATAACCGATGTGTAACATTGGTTATGTGCACTTTTACTAATATACATTGATTTAAGACCTCGAGGGGGGCATCAGGACCCCTCCTGATATCCCGCCTAGCATGGATCACCTATCCAGTAGGTAAGGTGATCCATGGGGGACAAGGAAGGCATTTTCTGCCTTTCTTTTTACTGGAGCGGCTGTATAAGCTGGCTCCAGTAGTACGCTTGCAGTGAACCCTGTCACAGGGTTCATTCATGAGAAACACACGCTGCACTTTCATGAATTAATCAGTCACCGGTCATTCAAAAACCAGGTGATTAATTCATGAAAGTGCAGCACTGTTTAGCAATATTCACACAAAAACAAACAGAAGTTGATTTTACTTCATAGGGCCCCTTTAACAGAAAGGCTTACCTAGGTAGGTTTCATTTAATAGATATTTCTATTTACTTTGTTTTTTTATTATTTGGTCTGTGTTATTTTAGTCTACTGCTTATTGTTTCAGTTTGCAGCCAGATAAGCAGTAGTATATGTTTCTATCGATTTAGGTCTGTTGAAGCCCATTGTTTGCTGTGAGGTATAATCTAGAGGTAGGCCTGAGTAGAGATCAGTTTAAACCGGAAACTACAGGTACTGTACAACGCAAAAATAAATAACTAGATATACATGACTCCTATATGAAGTCGGTGTGTTAACCCTTTGAGTGCCAGAGGGGTATGCAACACATTGCAATGGCACAATTTTTGTGAAGCTTTAATTTAATTATTTCTGGCACTCAAAGGGTTAAACACGTTAAGAGACCGTTATAGCTAGGGTATAATTTCCTTTTAATGAGCAAGCAACAGCCTGACACTACAAGAAAACGGCTGCATAGCTTATGTTTTGGCATAGGAAAGTAGAGCTCAGTCCCTCTAGTGTTTAGCACTCTGTGGTTCTACACGAACCCTTTATTTTCCTTTGACATTTCCGGAAACTGAGATGGCTTTTTTTCGGCTAACTTAATACATATTCACTCACAGTCTGGCAAGGAATGCTACATTATTTGGGAGAATAAACTAGGATCTTAGAAAAGGATCAGCTGTTTAGAGTGAAGGTCATTTCTCTAGAAGTTGTATTTTTAAGGCCATGGGAGAATCCAGCTGAGTATTAATGCAAATGTAACAGATGTACAAATTACACATAACCAAATAGTGCAAATAAATGACTAGTTATTCATATTTCAGAAGCAACTGTTTATGACTTTGTTTTGCCAAACTCCAGAAATAGTGATGGTGTACAACTAAACAAGTTGCGCCTACGCTATTTTTGTGGTGATGTCTTAGCTGTAAATCAGGCCCTTTAATCTCTCATAGTAAAGCTGTCTCTATAAAAATAGCAAGAATGTGAGGAAGTGGCATAAGGCCACAAAGCACGTTGGCAGTTTTTAGCATGGAGATGTTTGCTGTTAGTGGTTAGCTTTATTATATGATATTAATATCTATGTATGCTTCTACAGATTAGTTGTTTTTGAAGTTCATTAGTATATGTTTTGGGATAGAGAGTTGGATTCAGATGAGGACAACAAGTAATAAAGCTATCTGCTAAGATATACTGGTTAGTCCAGGGATGTCTATTTTTTTCTCAAGAGGCAAACTGAGAAAAGAAAATGAATCAAGAGCTAGATACTACTAAATAAGCTCCAGACGGGCATTCTTGTTCGTAGAAAATGAGAGCTTCTATATATAACTCAATAAAAAATATTTGGAAAGGTGTGGCTCATTAACCCCTTAAGGACTACATGACGTACTATGACCGTCATGGTCCTTAAATACTTAAGGACTGATGACGGTCATAGTACGTCACATGCTTTTTACTTACAGTGTTCCCGGTGGAGCACTGTAAGTAAAAAGTATGTGACGTACTATGACCGTAATAAAAATGGGGCCTAAAATTGACAGCTCCAAGACTGGAGCGATATCTTTCAGGCCCCAAAGTGGTGTGCCGATACACGCTACAGGTCACATGTACCGGCACGTTGGCAAAGATCAAAGCAGTCCTTATGGGATGGAAACGTCCCAGGACCGCTCGTCCTTAAGGGGTTAAGCTTGATGCCTCAACACATACATTTGCCCTGTCTGATTTGTTGGTAAGCACTGAGCCAGGGTTAGACAGTAGTCCACTAATCTATTACTACTACTAAAAAAAAAATCCATATTCTTCTTTAAGTTGTGACACGTTGCAAAATCCAAATTTCTGTAACACATGCTTCAAAAGCAATATAACTTAAGGTGTCACACCTTTACAAATATTTTCATTAAGTTTGACTCTGCAACACTTACATTTGGCATTGCATGCTTGTTGGAAATGTAAACCACTGAACCAGTGCTAGAAATGTGTACCAGTCTTCTAGTCTGTTACTAGTAAAAACAATCATAGTAACATAGTTGATGAGGCTGAAAAAATACATGCTGCCATCAAGTCCAGCCCATGAAAATCACCTCTGTTGATCCAGAGGAAGGCAAAAAAAAAACACTGACGCAATTTCCAGTGAAGCCGCATTCAGTTATTTCCCTGGATCAACAACCTATCTGTATTGAAGCCATCTGTCATAATTATCAATACTGTTCTTTGCTAGGAAGGTATCCATTGCTTTTTTGAAAGCAGTTACAGTATCTGCATGCGCAGCATTCCAAGGCAAGAATTCCATATCTTTACCGCGCTTACTGTACAAAATCTCTGCCTTTGTTTTAATGGATAACCTCTCTCTCTTAACTCAGCTCTTCGAGTAAATAGTTAATTGGAGAGTTCTTTGTGTTGGCCTTGTATATATTTGTAAATGGTAATCCTATCACCCCTTAGATGTCTCTTCTCTAATGTAAACAGACCCAGTTTGGCTAGTCTCTCTTTATAACTCAGATTCTCCTATCCTTTTATCAGTTTTGTTGCACGATTCCACACTTCCAGTTTCAATAATGTATTTTTTAAGAACTGGTGCCCAAAACTGTACTCTATATTCTAGCATCCCGTCCATATATGCTTCTTTTTATGCAGGATAGTACCCAGCAGATTACTAAAAATTGATTGCCTGTTTCTATATTTAACGTTGGGTAGACTAGTAACTTTTCATCTCCTGACTAGTAACTTTTTCCCCTCTGATTAGTGAAGCTTCTTAAAATGTTTTAAGCCCTGTGCTAGACTTTTATATGCAATCCATATTTGTGAAAGCTATATGTAATTTTTCGGGATTACCCATCATACTGAGTAATAAAGCTTTGTCTTATTGCTGAAGAGCAACTCAGGATTGTTATGTTTTGCAGCAATCTACATTTTAATTGAATTTTCATGAAAGGCTGGACTGACTATGCCCAAGGGAGTGTTGCTGGTGCAGTAGAACAAAAGTTTGCCGTTATATACATTCCTAAAGCTTGACCCTCTTCTATCAGTAATCTGCCTCCTGAGACTCCCTGCCCCTGGATGACTGGTGGGACAGTAAGATACAAAACAGAGAACAAACATCCCAGAATGAACTAAGTGCAGTAGTTCATGAAACACCATTTAAAACGGTTCTATTTCAGGACAACCCTCTGACACTCAAATGGTTAAACAGTAAATAGTCTCACATGTAATGCATTGGTGGTTAACAGTCCCCAGCTTCTTCAAGACTCCTGAACCTCAATCACTATAGATAGGAAAAAATGGTGAGATGATTCTTCTGACAGCATCTCTAAGGCCGAGATTCATCAAGTTTAAAAAGGAGCAGTGTATCAAGTATGGCGCTTCAAGTGCTTGTTGCCATGACCACTGATGGATACCTTCAGGAATTGATCAACAATTGATCTTATTCCCTCCCTTGCATATGTGAAATGTGAAAATACAATAAGATGGCATACGCGGTCAGTTCCAGTGATAAACTTTAAAGCCCTTTTTTATTGTTAAATCATACAAGGCAATAGATGCTCGGGTGAGCAGCACTATAGTTCAGCAGTGTACCTTTCACCATAGCCAATGTAACCAGTGCTCCATCTCCACACTGGTGTTTCTCCTGTGAAAGAGAAAAAATTGCACAGCCTCAAAGAAAGCAAATGGTTCAAGATTATATGTTATTACACAGTTTTTCGTCTCCATAAAGGCGCTGTACTTATTGAAACTACCCATACATACCCTGTGCTTTTTATTTTAATCAGTCTATTGGTTTTATAATTTTTTTTGTTTAGTGGTTAGATACTCTTTGAAGGCATATGGTGCATGATATGGGAAAAAACTAATATTGCAAGGTTTTACCCTGCTGTAAAACAAGGGTACTTTAATTGTCTACATGTTTTATTCAAATGTTATTGCAGCTCAGACTATTATTATTTCAGGACATGGAAGTATTGCACCCACAAAACACTTTGCTTTACTTAGCAGAATAATTCCTGCAATATATATTTTTTCCATATTAAGTGACACTGTTCCTTCAGCCTCGTGAGAGATGTGCTCCCTGGCATGTGGAACAGCCTACTAAATTCTCAGTATAAAATATTTTTTAATAAGGGGTTTCTATTCATTTATCCATTAGAATGTTGCATAGTCATCCAGTGCATTGCTTCTCAATGCACTGGATATGATTTTAGCATCTAAGGGATTTATGACTCTTAGCATGATGCACTAGTACCTCTTTGAGGACGAAGGCTGCATGTATCTCATTGCTTTGTTATGACTTGTGCATCCCTCTAGTCCTCAGTGAGTTAACCCCTTAATGACTGGCCGATCAGGGGTGGCAGCTGTTAATGACCACGGCAATATTTTTTTCGTGCAATGAATTCTTGGATGGTAGAGTGGTGTGCAGCCTAACTGCATCCCAGAATTCCATGACTTTCCAGGGGCATCACTGGTCCTTAACATCCAGACCAGCACATCACAGGATGTTAAGGGGTTAAAAAGCATGTTGACATTACTATGTATTTTGATTATCGTTCTCATTTACAGTCTATTTGAAGTTTATATTAACCCTTTGGGTGCTGGAGGGGAGGCCAACCCTTCTCCGTTCTCAATTCATTAGACTCCCCTTTCTCACCTAAAGGGTTAAGTTTAGTAGTTTTGTTTTTAACCCTTTAATGACCAAAAGTGAGCAACATATTGCTTTGCAATGCATTGCACACCCCTTTGTTTCTTAAAGAGTTAATCAATGAGCTGTTGGATCTCACATTTCTGATACAGAAACAGAATAAAACAACTGGACATTTTGTTTTTGTTTTTGTTTTTTTATAATTGTGGTCCTCCAGATAGTGTGTGACTAACTATTGTGTCTGTTTTTCTAGAATAACAAAGCCTTTAACATTTGCCGACTGTGTGGGCAATGAGCTACCTTTGGGATGGGAAGTTGTTTACGATCAACAGATTGGTGTGTATTATATGGACCACATAAACCGTAAGTTTTTATCTATATTTTTAAAATGTCATTTGACTTTGATGTCAATTTGATTTAACCCTTTGTGTGCCAGAGAGGTATCAAACGCATTGTGATACCTTTCTGGCACACAAAGGGTTAAAGATATAAATTTAGTAAGCAGCAAATCAGATATGATGTAATCTACTATACTTCAGCTTGGTTCCCTTGAGGTATTTATCAAGGTGTACGGTACTAGTGCCATGATATCAGCACTTGAAATATGACACCCTTCGTGGTCTGTATTAGTGTTGATTTATCACTGATTATTTAGTCTGTCACTTGTTCCATGTGCATCTGTTCTTCTAGTGTCCACAATAAAAATACAGTGCAGTCCATAAGGATTCAGACAATTACACAAGTTTCATTGTTTTAGCTCTGTTCTGCCGCACATTGGATTAGAAATGAAACAGTGACTAAGTGGATAAAGTGCAGACTGGCAACATTAAGTTGAGGGTATTTTCATCCATAAATAGTAAACCTTGTAGGAATTATAGCCCTTTTTATACATAAGTACAGAAGTAATTGGACAATTGGCTACTTAGCTGTTTCTTATGTGTTGTTGCAGTTAGTTCATGCAAAGAGAGCTAACAAAAGATCTAGAGGTGATTCTAGATGTGTCATTTGCTGTTGTCTCTCAAAAAGAGGTGCAAAGAAGTGTTGGTATCAGTAAGCAGGCCATCATGGACTGAAAAATCAGAATAAATTGATCAGAGACATCACCAAAACATATCTGTGTCAGTATCAACAGTGTGGTATATTGTTAAGAAGCTAGAATGCACAGATGAGTTCAGCAATAGCAAACAACCTGGTAGACCATGGGAGGCCACTGTAGTGCATGACTGATGAATGCTTACATTTGTTAAGGGAAGAACCATTTTCATCTGTCGAACAGATCAAGAACCCTCTCCAGGATGCAGGCATAGAAATGCGTCAAAGATTATCAGAAAGAGAAGATTACACCAGCATAACCATTGAGGGATTACTACAAGATGCAAACCGCTGGTAGGCCACTAGAACAAAATGGCCAAATAACAGTTTGCTGAAAACTACATAAAAAACCTGTAGAGTCCTAGAACAAAGTCTTATGGACAGATAAGACAAAGATTTACTTATACCAATGGTTTATGGATGTAATTACCCTCAAATTAAAGCTCACAGTCTGCACTTTATCTTCACAGTCTTAGTTTCATTTCAAATCCAATGTGCTGTAGTACAGCACCAAAACAAGAAAACTTGTGTCATTGTCTGAATAATTATGGACTGTACCATATGTGATTATACCAGCGGAGGAGATGTTCCCTGGATCTAATACAGAACCATCAGGCAGCAGGGTTTAGAGAGGAGCTGGGTCTATGTATACTTGGCACGTGTCTTGAATGATGGTAAATGCAGTTTCTTTTCTAAAACGAATGCACTAAAATTCTAGAAAGGTTTTACATGGATTCCTAGGCAGAGCACTATTGATGTATTAATATCTAATGAGATTTTGGTACTTAATGATTGATTTCTAAGCAGACTGGAGCAGTTTCACTAGATGGTCCTGAGTCAGTGACTGCATGGTAGACTGATTTTTAGAGAAGCCGCAGAACTCATTTTTGGGCAAGTACGTGATATTGATTTCTAGGCCATCTAGATCACTGATTCATGGGGAAGCCATTACACTATTATTTAATAAAGTAATGGTATTTATTTCTGGGCTTTCTAATGCACTGATTTCCCGGGAAGCTGTATATCTATTTTCTCTTACGCCCAATATGGAACACAGGTACCATGAGGAGGAGGGACTCAACCCCATGTGATATGTGTTACATATGGACTAAAGAGGAAAAGATTTAACAGGTATGAATAATAAAATCCTATTTTTTGAGCACGTTATAGCATTGACTTCTTTGCCTAGAAGCTGTCACGTTAATTTTATGGCAAGTCGAGGCTTCTAGGCTAACTTATGCATTGGTATTAATATATGTGCCAAGCTATATACTGGTTTGTAGAAAATGTATGACATTGATTTTCTAGACAGCAAGTAGTACTGATGTCTAGGAAGGTTTACTGCAGTGTTTTCTAGGCAGGTTTATAGCAGTAGTTTATAGCCATTTTTATGGCACTGATTTCTAGGCGGGCATTGAAGCATTTTGCTGAATCAATAAAAAAGGTTGGTGACTCATCTGATGCTATAAACCGTTAAAAGGACTTGACATTCACTTCAGTGTAATTTATATATTGGTGTTCTGGTTTAATTGTAACTCGTTTTTCGAAATATGGAAAAGTAGAATAAATTGGGACAAAACCAGCTGTTTTGTTATTGTAGAAGCCTGCCGTATATTACGGTAGTGTTGCTTTAGTTACAGCTGACCACATTTGTATGCTAAAAATGCATAAAAAGTTTTCAAATGCTATTAACTTTTTGGCTTACATTTTTGTAGTCCAAGTCACATGTCCGTACAAATTTGGTATAGATCCTTTGAATATTTTTGGACTGCAAAATGTATAGTTTGCTCTGATACACTGCAATACAGTCAAATTTGTGGTCAGAGCTTACAGCGTAGCTGATGATATGTGTGTTGAAGATATGAAGTGTGCCTTAATATTCCAGACTCCAAAGAGTCGGGAACCGTGATCGAAAGTTCAACCTCAAATGAGGGTTCACCATATAAAAACCATGTATGTCAAGTATGGAAAAAGATAGGGGGGGGGGGGACCTGGGTGGGGAATGACCTACGAAACGATGAGGAGGCCTATGGGAGTAGTCTGAGGCTTAAATAGTCCTCCAGCTCCTCCCACAAATACAGGCAATAGCCTTACACTTGTGGTCAGAGCTTACAGCGTAGCTGATGATATGTGTGTTGAAGATATGAAGTGTGCCTTAATATTCCCGACTTCAAAGAGTCGGGAACCGTGATCGAAAGGTCAACCTGAAATGAGGCAAAAATTGCAAAAGTGATATAATTTGACATTGAATGAAATGAGTACATGGGTGTGTAACCGATTGGAAAGAGAACACTGAGCTATTCTCCTTACTTCTGCTGATGAAAAACATAATGAGATTCCCCACTGACTAATGACTGGATTAAGTGGAGCTCACAGTATGAAGTGACTGACTGAATAGGAGTACCTCCTACGATAGTATGTGATGGAAAATTACCTCGTGTAATGTGCAGGCATGAATCCATACCTGAATACATGTTTGCATGCCCACATGAATGTATGGTAGTACTATAAGCGTGTGAAAACTACGTAAACTGGTGTATATATACAGTAGTTAGTGTGATCATAGAGTAACCTACCTAAGATACAGAATTACAATTTATGGAGTGTGACGGACATATGAATTCAATTGACCTGTTACAACTTGTATTACTTTGTATGTATGTCCGTTACAACATGAAATAATGATAATGAAAATACAACAATGTATATATGTCAGACAGAACATAGAATCTAAACAGCGCTATGATGAAAAATAACGTGGAATCGGAACCGAGCTAAAACGGATGATGATGTGTGGAAGTATTTGTACCTTCGGCCCCTGCGGTGGGGTAAGGTGTCTGTGAACCTTCGGCCCCTGCGGTGGGGTAAGGTGTCTGTGAACCTTCGGCCCCTGCGGTGGGGTAAGGTGTCTGTGAACCTTCGGCCGCTGCGGTGGGGTAAGGTGTCTGTGAACCTTCGGCCGCTGCGGTGGGGTAAGGTGTGTGAAGTATGTGTAGCTCCCGTGCGGTAAGTATGTCTAGATGTTGGTTACAATGGAATGCAAGTGGTTGATTGCTGATAAGATAGGACTAGAAAAATTCACAAGGGTGTGATGGCAAAGACGTCCCAGAACATGTGACCAGATGAAATCGAAGCAAATATGCCACCGAGTCTCCAAACTGTACCCCTACGGAACCATGGCGCACCACCCACGAGTTGTCCCTGATTACTGCAATGAAATACCGGAAGCGCAGGGGACAAATTCACTGAATCGCTCACCTGATCCTTGCAGATACCTGCGGGGTCAGTCTTTCAGTTCTTCCAGCTAGACTGGCGATTGGTAACATGGCTCAAACCCTGAATTATCACTGATTGTGAGAAGCCGAATCTCCACACTACTGCTATTGGTGTGAGAACGTTCCTAAAAACCTTAACACGTTACGATAGGCGGTTGATTATGTGGTTATTGACAAAATCCGCTCCTTGAAAAAGTACCATTAAAATAAATTAACTGTACCTATACCAGTTAAACTAAAAGAATTGTTATCTGTAACATCAGTTCACTGGCTGTTCTTATGAGAGTTTATGTGGGGTCATAAGTGATTATTTATCTAGTATGGATTTGACCCCTGTGAATTTTACTACAAATTAGGTTGTAGTCAATGAATACATTGAGTTTATATTTGTGGAAGTGTAGTAGAGGTGTTCGAGCCAATGTGGGGAGGACTCCGAGATGTAGCCTGCAATATAACTTGGTATTTTGATAAAACTAATATCAATGGTGTGTAAAATTGATGTTTTAAAGTTTAAGACTTACCGTCCGGAAGAGCCTTCAGTGGGAAGATAACTGTACACAACGTTGCACAGTAGTATAAATCATTAAGAACACTTGGTTTAATGGTGACGTTAAGTAATATTCGGCTGTGGCTGGACATGTACCCTAAGTGGTATGTACTTAAGTATAAATAAATGAGAGGTAAAGCGTATTCATGTGTAACGGCGTGGGCGTATTTGAATAGAATGAGTTTAAGCTTGATTTATTGAATCAATGTATGCTGGTAGATCCTGTAATATAAAGGAACTGATGGACCAACTGTCACAACTTAAAATAGGATCACGATAATAATACATGTGGTAGTGCAGTATGGGACATGGAATTATTCATACGAAACGTAGCAAAATACTACTCTTACCTATCGTCGAATTGGAAGTTGCATTGACGTGACGTCAAATCTAATGCGAGTGTGTGTGGGACTAGTATAACATAGTTAGAGACATCTCAAGAAAAATTATACAAACTACCCTGTGTGTGAGAGAGTGCATGGAGATATTAAAACGCGATGCACGTAGTACTAAAACGTTTGGATGAGAATAGAAGAAGCTGACAAATGACGTAGACTGTTCAATTATTTATAATGATAACGTAGCAACGAAATGAGCGGATGGAAGCAGTCCTACAAAATATATTTTATATTTGATTTATCACAACTGGGCTATTTGAAGGGATTAGGACTCCATTACCCATAATACCCAGCCAGCGGCTAGCAAGGCTAGGGCTGCTGCTCCGAATACTTGTGAGGGGCTAACTACTGCAGTCTGTCCTACCCCACTGCTTGAATGCTTCATGTGATATTGGAGCATAGTCAGCTAAACAGACGCTGATCTTGTATTTTAACCATGTGCATGAGTGCCTTCGGCCTCTACGAGGACATAAGTTACAATAGAAATGGTGAAGTGGTACATATATAATGATGTAACTGGACACTGGTTACCATAGGAGATGTTGAATTGGTATATATCGTATGGTCTAACTGAAGTTTGTTACGATGGTAATGTTGTATTGGTACGTACTGTATGGGGTAACTGCACGTTGGTTACTATAGAAATGAAGTATTGATACATACAGTATGGGGCAACTGGACATTGTACATACGGTATGTAGTAACTGGACGTAGGTTACAATGGGAATTAAGTACTAAAGCACACTCAATGGTATAACTGCACGTTGGACAATAGGAAAATTGGGCATGTGAATTGCATGTATCGTTTGAGGTCTTGTAGGTATAAGTACAAGACCTACTAACAAGAGACACAATATAGATAATAGGAATGTCACTTAAATCTGGTTTCATTATAAAATAGTAAATATTTAATTAGGCAGTTAATGCAAATAGTAACAAAATCTTATGAACTCCTGTGATAGATCATAGGAAAGCGAAAAGAAGCAAGACAGGAAGTAATATAGTTGGCCTTCAATGCCCCTACTACACATAATCTATGAATGAATATGTTAAATTCCCATAGATCGTATTTTACGAGTTTTAAGAACTTAATATAGATGTAACTTCCTGTCACTTGTGTGCTCTTGTTGATCGCAGAGCAGTGAACCCACTGTATTAGTTGGCATGGTTAATAGCGTGAAGCCAGAATATACATAAATATAACCCAGCGGAAATAAATTTGGGGACTACTGTTCCCATGATACTCAGCCTGCCATGCTCTAATGAAAGCTATATGAAAAGAGCCCACTGAATAAATTCTACGTTGGACAGAGAAAGAGAAATATAGAGCGTGGCAAGACTGGAACTAATGTAGGCCGCCCGTGTTGCACTGGTAATGTGGAGGCTATACTTAGATTCCCACAAGGGAGCTCAGTAGCTCCGTAAGTTGCAAGGAATCAACCATATCGAATTGCTACATTTGAGTATATTTGACAGTGATTTGTACTATTCTATGACAGATTTGTTACATAGCTTGAGTCTGACAAAGATGAGGCCTTCCATATGATTACTGGAGACCCACAGCCTTATAGGTATTAAACAAAAAGATGGGCCTTAGGTGTAAACGTGGGGCATTCTAAACTGGACAAAATCTGATTTCTCTTAGTTGTACTGCAGTAAGCAATGACTGGATATCAGGATAAAACTGAATTGTGCTCAAGTGAAGCCCACACATCTAATTGCCGGCATTGTCCCATCATGAAATCTGTGCTCGGATTGAAAAGGGGGGGGAAACCTGACTTGGAGCTTGATGATCCTACCTGAGCTACAGAGTAAGATGCGTCCGGAAGTGACAATCGTGGGACCGGAAGTGAGCTGACTGACGACTTAAGGGCACAAATGATGATGCTCCAGTTCATATATTACAAAAGATATAATAAAATAGTCTAAGCATGTAAGATTTATTGTGTTCCAACATAAAACAGTATGAGCTTGATGTTAATGTGGAATACAATATTACCCATAAAAAGATAAGTGTTATCTTAATGAGCACAAATTAAATTACTCTTGGACGTTTGCAGTCTGAACAATGTAGTAGGAACAGATTTACTTTGAAAGGACACAGAGAGTGAACCATGAAGGCTACTACGTGGAAGGGATCGGAATGCGGTGTACCGATAGTTGAAGCGAGCACGTGTAAGTGCGCGCATGCTTGCCCAGGACAAATCTAGCCAAACGGGGCTTGCGTCTATAGCGACTAGGGATAGTGAGTGAAATCGCAAAAGGTACAGTTAAGGTACAGCGCCAGCTGCTTGAGAACACAGGGACGGGAGGGAAAGATAATAATAAAATTGACCATAACCTTTGTGAATATTGAAATGCTGAAGCGTGCGTAGAATAGAGAATGCATTTAAATCAAATAGTGGCAGATTCTATAATTAAGAGGCATGAAATAGCTATACTTATCGCTGCCCTGCTGCCGCTTGATTGGGAACGTCTGTAACGGAGCTCTACATCTCCCGAATGACCTACGAAACGATGAGGAGGCCTATGGGAGTAGTCTGAGGCTTAAATAGTCCCCCAGCTCCTCCCACAAATACAGGCAATAGCCTTACACTTGTCAGAACTGTAGAAAAATCTACTGAATAGATTGACAACAAATTTCAGTCATGGCTAAATCTTATGGCGTACTATTAAGTTTTTTTTAATATAAAGAAACTAGTTGAACAGCCCGTTACACGGGCCACAGTGCCACTGCCACCCGGTCACGGGGCAGTCACGCGCAGTAGAGACTGCCCGCGCCACGGCTGATACAGAGCTGGACTCTCCTTCGGAGCGCCCAGCTCTGTATCAGCCGCGGTGCGGGCAGTCTCTACTGCGCATAACTGCAGCACCCGCAGCAGTGTCTACTGCGCATGTTGCGGCGTTACACACGATTTAGCGAATTATTATATAGGATGTGCTCAAGGACATTAAAGCAGTATATAAACTGGTAAATAAACTGTACACCATTAGGTCCCTTTCACACAGGCAAAACTGCTTTGTCTCATTGTAAAAGGGACTATGTTGAGCAGTGTTGCCTTTCACACAGCAATTTTTGCATTGCATGAATAAACTCAAGTTCAGCAAGCTACATTATTACTGTATTCGCACAGTAAAGATGCAGAGTGCAACCATGTAGAAAAGCCTTTCTCTGCAGCATATAGGTCAATTAGTGCTGCAGGTAGACTGCAACAATGTATAAATAACTCTGCTTTCATAATTCCCAACTGGCAAGTTCTCTGGAAACAAAAATTCAGCTAGGTGAAGATAATCTAAAATTTTAAAACATAGGCAGTTTGACTTTACATATTAGGCATTTGTTCCATATTTAAAGGGATAGTAATACTTCATTTTAACTTTATTTTATTTTGTAGGCATTAAAAAAACATGAAGAATGATATAAGTCTTATCTCTGAAACTTTTATGGTTTAAGAGATATTCACAAACAAAGTATCCCCCCCCTGTTCAACCAGATCAGAAGGGAGATGCCCAGGTAGACTGCAGAGAGGGACAATCTTCAATTAAGATAATGGAAAAAGCTGAAAAACTTGTCAAGGGGGGAAGGGCTTTCATTGTTTTCATACAAATAAAATTGTCCCCTTCTGTTATCTGTACTGTCATACAACCAGACTCACATCTGAGAAGAGATGGCTTACACTAGGTAAAAGGGGCGGGGAGGGGAACTTTGCTTGTGAATATCTCATAAACCATAAAGGTTTGAGAGATAAGACTTATATCATTCTTCGTGTTTTTTTAATGCCTACAAAATAAAATAAAGTTAAAACGAAGTATTACTATCCCTTTAAAGTAAATATAAGGTGGGACTATTCCTTTAAGCCCACAAGATTTTCCAACTAAAAGAATGAACATTTATCAAAAAGAAGATGTCTACAATATTTATTCTCTGGTTCTGACTTACATGTGGAGATTTTCTCATAACAGTATAGTTAATATTCCCGTGTTTTTATTTGCCATAGGTTTCTGTGAGGAGTATCACTCACTATATTTAATGTAAGGACTTGTAGATTGTCTTCTAATACTGGTAAAATAAAAAACACACATTTTTGTTCCTGTGGTTAACTGTTCTTGTGAATCTTTGCAGAGCTCACCCAAATTGAGGACCCTCGAGAGCAATGGAGACGAGAACAGGAGAGAATGCTGAAAGAATATTTGGTAGTAGCCCAGGAGGCTCTTAATGCCAAGAAGGAGATTTACCAAATCAAACAGCAGCGCTTTGAATTGGCACAAGAAGAGTTCCAGCAGTTGCATGATCTCTGTGAGGATGATAGCCGTTCCCATGCCAGCTGTAAGTAAACCACCATGTCAGTCCCTTTGCTTTTTCAGTACTTTAAATGTTCTACATCCAGAAGAATTTATGAAGTGCAATCCATTATTTAAGGCATGTTGGCAGTTCTCTCTCAAATTATTGAAACACCACTTGTTTTTACAAATTGCATGTTTATATTATTTATTTTAGTTTGATGGAGGATAACTTAAATCTTACCTAAATACAGTTAAGTCCATTCATCATGAAGAGGGGTGGTTAGTTTCAGTCAATGAAAAAGAAGACATTTTTATTAAGGCACCAAATTTATGTACAAAAAAAACAAACTTTCTGCCCCCTCAAAATGTTAGTTTCTTGTGTATCACATTGGTACTGTCCTAGAAGTGGGAAGGTCCTAACAGGGCACTAATGTATTTTTAGTGCAGAGATCCTCAGCATTGGTACAGCAGCAAAGGAAGTGGGTGACAAATGCAAGCATGCCACCCACAGCACTGATCTCCTGTCTCCTTCCCAAGGGGCTCCTAGTCTTGGAGGTGGGTGTGGGGAGGGAAAGGGGGGTGCAGTTACTGAATTGAGGTGGGGAGGGAGATTGAAGGTAACATTCATTTTTTTTCTTGTGTATGATGCACCCCCCTTTTCACTGAAGGTGAAAAGAGTTTATTAAGCATCTGTTATACCCGAGATTTTGTGGTATGTGACAATATATGTTTATTTCATCTTGACAGACATTTTTGGTCTTGTGTCCCTCAGGCTGATTATATTTAAATTGTGCGTGTGTGTGCATGCATGTGTGTGCATGTGTCCCACCCTGGCCTCACCTCCCGCAGCCAGCTCTCTGTAGTTAGGGCTAACTCCTTCCTATAGCCATTGTGTGGCTGCCACCAATAAAGAAAGAGGCTACTCCTTCCTTTAGCCGTTATGGGGCTTACACCAATACAGAAAGAGGCCACCCTAACTGGCTAGACTTTTATATGTATATATTTTAAAATGACACTATCAAGAGTAAGAAGGTTTTGTTAGATAGCAGTACAGACTAGTCACACCCATGCAACATGCACAACTGGTATGCCTTTCTAAAATTATTAACGGGTCTGTAGCAGGAAGAATACCTTACTCAGCCTTTATAAAAATTTGGATTTTTATTGTAAACAATCTTCTTCTTCTTGTAACTCAAGAAAGGTGTTTACAGAAGTGTGAACCAGTAGAGAGCAGGCCTTTCAAAACCTGTCTTTCTTACATCTGGCTTACAGTCTAAGTAAAGCATTCCAAAAAACTGTAACAGTGACTTATGCATTGGTTAGCCTTTGCAAAACTAATTATAAATACAAGTAAAACCTTTAGAGAAATAGTGCAGTCTAATACAGCAAGGGAAGTTTTGAATTTTTTTAGCAGACTTACAGTAAAGCATACCTTGAAAAAATATGTTTGCATGCCTACAACCAGGTAAGCCACCACCAAGAACATTGTTTGCCACCCACCAGGGACATTATGGTGTTTGCTAAAATAGGTCCTGCTGCTGAGTTGTCTGAGCTTCAGATGTCACATTACGGCATCAGGCTGGTGTATTTTCCAACATTCCCAGGGGTAGTAGTGAAGGGACAGGAATGATCCTATACACAGACTGCGGAGGTGTAACCAGCACAGTGGTGACATGGAACAGATGGTAGTGTTAACGTCTTACTAGCCTTACTGCTGCTGAGGCAGCAGAAGTACAACAAGCCACCACAACCACATCAGGTGCATCTGAGGATAGAGGCTGTCCAGTCGCTCCTTCTGTGTGTCCCATAAAATCATGGTTGTTGAGATATTTTTGGCCGTATGGAGGGAGGAGGGGGAAGGACTGGAATCCCACAGCTTGGTATGTCTCTTGGTGTCAGTCTCTGTGTCCCTTGTTCATCCCACAAAAACAACATGTTGTTGATGGTGGTGATGAAGTGGGTGACTGGCATTGCCAGTATGGCATTCATTAACACTTAACAAAAATAAGTGGCCATGCCTGAGATATGGTTGGCATATTCTGCAGGATGGTTAATCTGCAGTTATTCCTTTATCCCTTGCATTCTGTTGTTCTCCACCACATTGTCATGTGTGGACATTGTACCACCCAATGTTCAGTGTGTGGGGACCTATTACCATATCCGGACATTGCCAGATTTACTGCATTACTTCTTCCTGTTGATAGTGGTGGCAAATGTATGTGTGGCAGTACCACTTCTGAGGAGGACCCTGAGGATCTGGGATATTACTACTGGTAGCTTGGGACCTAGGACTAAGTAACACTCTCTGCCTCCAAGGAAAAAATATGATTTAAGAGGGGGAGGTAGAGTTGGATCTTATTTACTGCAAACCTTTTCCCCAGATGCAGCTGAAGTGCCTTGTGGTGCTGTTGTAGTCTTCTCATCAGTACTAGTAGTAGGAAATGAAACATCCACCTGTGCTATATCGTTCTTTGTACTTCCACTAACATGATCACCACCATAGTCTGTAGAGGGTATGCTGACCCCAGTCTCACCAGTACACACCATCCTTGCCTTGTGCTAACATTTCAGAGAGTCAGACAATTCAGTAGCAGGAGCTTCAGGAAATACAAATATATCACCAGCAAAAAACATCAGTTTAGTGCTGGTGGTGAGACCCATGATGTCTTTAGCCCATTCCTGGGAAACAGAGAAGATCTAATGAGAAGTTCAGTGGTAGTAGCAGAAATGTTATGAATTTTCAATTTGTGGGAATTTTTGCAGAAAAAGCAACAAATTGTTCGGTTCCATGGTAAGTCCAGCACAAAAAAATAATTTTCTCCAATCTCTGCAAATAGCACTTGTCCACTATATATGCATAACCATATATTCATATATATGATTTGACAGGCTGTCAACAATCAAGCCGTTATTAGGCATGTAGGGTACAAAAGTAAACCCTGCTCAGTGATACCACTCTGTATAATAAACAGGATCATGCAAAAATTAAATATTAAATAAAATAATATATATTTTCCCAAACACAAAGCACTTCAGGGCTCCCAGCCGTTTAATCAGGCAGAGATTCAGCTTGATTATTGTCACTTGGTCAAATCATAAATGTATGTGGTTATGCTTATATATTGTATAAGTGCTGTGCTATATACAGTTTGGGCGGCACTTCCTTTTGTTTCTACTTTCCCTCTACCAAGGCTCCTGAAGGTCTTGAGTATTTGGAGAGCATGTCCCTGTCTTCTATTTTGTGGATCCACTGAGAGGTGGCAATGTGACTCCCCCATAAGCCTATTTGACCACTGTGTAGTGGTTTGACAAATTGCATGTATGGTGGTGCATTGGTGGATGTCCAAAATACTTCTCTGCTCAAGACAGAAGAAGAGGAAGTCATTGCCCAAACTTGCATTTATCAGCTTGGCATTAGCTGAGCTACTTGATAATTTTTCATTTTTTCTATATCTATCAGAACAACATAGTGTGACATACCTGTGATCTCAAGTTGTTATGGGTAGTCCAGAATAACGCAAGCGCTACCAAGGGCAGCTGGAGTGCCATGCTAGTGAGTGTGCCTTGAGAGTGGTGTCGGTGGCATGATGGACCTTGCTGTAGCCTCTGGCCTTAGATAAAGGTGCTGACCACAAAGTCAGTTAACTAAATGTAGCTGAGCTGGGACATGTGTCATGTGGAGGGCACTGCTGGTGCATAGAGTGCTTTGCAGCTTTTTCCTTGACCCCATGTCCCCTTAATGCTTACGCTAATGGCTGCAGAACAGCCAGACAAAGAGAATATAAAAGCCTTTAGTTTAAAATGTATTTGTTATATGGACAAGCAATACATGAGGTCTAAGAGAGATATTAGTGTCCCTTTAAGACTAGAGGAAAGGCACTTCCATCTTTAAACAAAGGCAGAGTTGTGCAGAGTCTCCTCAGATCAGAAAGCCAGTTCAGAAGGATCACAACGAGGGACAATATTGTGTCAGTATAAGAAAACCCTGCTCACCTTCGTCACTGGGGCCATAGTTTTCCTTGTACTTACAGACACAGTCTTGACCCTTATTGTGATCTGTCCGGTCCAGATTTCTGAGGGAAGTCTGCATGGTGTAGGAGAAAGGGACAGGAGGGGAAACTTTAAAATAAAATTACATGCACCAATATGGACAATCGTATGCGTTTTTATTGTACCATTACTATCTCTTTAAACTCATGCATTATTATCACTTTTTCTAACCTAGAACCATTGTCCATTTGCAGTAACAGCTGCTCTTCTTCAAATCCCCCAATATTAGATGGTTGTATCAAATTCCTATCAGAATATTTTTTTATTATGTTTACTCTTGCTTAATATTTCAACCCACATGATCTGTATGTTCTCACTGGCCCCTTCATTAATATATCCCTTGTAATAGCTGTTCCAGCTTGTTTTACATAAAGGCATAAAAATGCTCCTCTTCTTTAACTTATCACTCCATTTATATTGACTGCCCAATCGTGTATCATCCAACCAGGTTTCAGCAATATCTATAAGATCATACTACTCATTCATTGTGGTCAGTTCAATTTTCCCCTATCTTAGCAGCAAGAATTATGTTACTGCCGTTTTGAAGATGTCCATTATTTGAAAAATTATGTATTTGCTTTTTAGCAGACTATATCATAGGCAGCTCCCAATTAGTCGAATAAACTGATGTTCAAAGGAAAAATTTAGCAATTCTGGAACAAACCAGCTAATCAAAGAACAGTTCCCATTGAAATAATTTGAATACAAGTGGCAAAGGATTCACTTAAATCATTCAAATGTATCTGTATTCAAACTTCCCATGCTCACTGGCTAGTTAATTTCAGGGGAAATAAACTCGCCCCTTAAAGATCTGTTTAATCTGCAACCTGAAGCTAAGGTCATATTGACCTAGAAAATCATTGGTTATTTACACTATTCTTATTACTGATTTTATTGTAGCTAATGTGATCGCTCCAGCTTACAGGCAGAAAGCCTACGTCATCGGAGGAGGCTGGATAGAGGGAGCGAGCAGAGGCAGAGTGACAGACTGTGGTACAGAGCCGTGCCCGCAGTTTGTCCTGAAGTAGGGCCAGGGCAATATTTAATGGATTAAATCGGCTAAATAGAGATGTTTTTTTAAAAAATGAAAACTTTACCCAAGCTAGTCGCTACATAAATGACATATGTAGCCCAACATGTGTAAGGGTGATAGATCCCCTTTAATTTTTAGGTACTTTTATAAACTGAATAGCTGATTAAATGGATCTTTGAGAGGTCAAATATGGGCTTTATTTTTCCTAAAGGGCATCAGCCAGTGAGCAAACACTTCACCACACTTCAAGTGAGTATATAAGTATATGATGGTATATGTTTGACTGTTTATGTTTAAATATGAAGCACCTATTTGCCACTTGTGTTTGCACTGACTTTGTATCTGTCTTATTTTCAAGGAGAACTGGCTTATCCATGGGACCATATGTACTTTACAAACAAAGTGATCTGTATGGAGGCAATAACTTTATCCTCCTTGTTCTATTGGTATAGTCTATTCAAGTATCCTTTCCAGTTTGTGAATATGTTTAATGATGCTTACGAGTAATTAATAATGATTCAAGTGTTATTATTCTATGAGGCACCCTCTTGTGTTTGTATTAATCACATTTGGTCTTTTAACCTCTTCTAGAGATGTCTCCAATGCATTGTGTAGCAATGTGTTGAAGTCCTCTATAGCATTCAATGAGCCATTAAAAATCCGTAAAGTGCAATTCATTTGGCCCAGAATAGAACAGTAGCCTCACGGTGATAACTGTAATGCTCATGGGACATAACATCCATGCTCATTTTAAAGCCAAATTCTATGGCGGGAGTCCAGTTTCCATATAAGAATGTCATCTGACAATAACCAATGTGTGTAGGCCGAACCCAAGACAAAGCCATGCTTATAGTAAAATTTTTGCCTCCCACATGGTTGACATCACTGCTTGGAACAAGTTTATGATGAAGATAATTAACTACTTAGATGCTAAAAAGATCATCAACTCATTGTGAAGTTTAAAAAATTATTCAGTTCCTGTGGAAAAAATTGTACCCCTGTACAAGCATGGCTTAAATGATAGCTTATATAGCGAATATGACCATTTCTTTATTATTTCCAGATTTTAAAACTCTATATGGCCAAAAAATGACGTTTAAAGAATGCCCTGCACCCTACTTCTAGATAGACTGCAGGTATAGCGCTCCACCCACAGTCTATCACTCTGCCTCTGCTTCCGTCCCTCTATCAAGCCTCCTCTGATGACGGAGGCTTCTGTCTGTAAGCTGGAGTGCTCTCGTTGACTAGCTATCGATTTCTGCCAATGAGAGCGCTCCAGCTTACAGACAGAAGCCTCCATCATCCGAGAAGGCTGGATAGAGGGACGGGAGCAGAGGCAGAGTGATATACGGTGGGTAGAGAGCTGTACCTTCAATCTATCCAGAAGTAAGGTGCAGGGTGCTTTTTAAACGTTATTTTTCGGCCAAATAGAGTTTTAAAATCTGGAAATAATAAAGAAAAATAAAATATATACATAATATTAGCACAAAAAGGAAATTGTATAAAACAGGGGTGTGTGTGTTTGGATTTCTATGGCTCGATTCAATGGCCTGCATTAACGAAACTGGTATTAACGGTGGTCTAAACTGCCATGTAAGCTATTCAATTACCTCTCTACATTAAAAATATTGGGTGCAGATTTCAGACAACCTCCACTAGAAAAATAAACACATTTTAGAAATCAATAGAAAGCTAATCAATTTAGTGAACAGCTCTAACACTTGCTAAGTGGATACATTTCTGCCCTATATTTCAGACCATTAACTAATTATTTAGAATCCACTAAACAATCTTAATCTCAATGTACAAACCTAAAAACATTTGACACATGCACACTGTGGGCTCTATACCAGTAGGGCCATAATACAGTCATAGTAGTGAAACAAAGTACCTCCCAGCAAACATACCAGTACTTACTTACAAAGTAATCAAACTCCCACCCCGCTACCCTCCACAAAAATCAACATATATCAAATGAAGTCCCTGTTCCTCCCACCCTCCACTAAAAATGTCATACAGAACCCCCGTTTCCCCCACCCAGCCAAGTCAAACTAAGTGTAATAACAGACCCCCCCCCGTTCCCCCCACCCAGCTTTAGTAAACGCGGCATGTGCAGTAATTTAGGCCCCATTGCCCCTGCCCACGTGACTCCCATGTGAAGTACGTAACTTGATGCTGAAGGTCCAGCTGTGTCTGCAATACCCTGGTCCTTTTGTGAAGTCTTCTCCACAGTTACAGTAAAAATACAAAAACAACCCCAACATCCTGCCTCCATTGTCCAAGTTTAAAAAAAGACAATGTGAGGAACAGGGATTGACTTTCATATGACACACTTTAGAACAGTGATTCTCAACCAGGGTGCCGTGTCACTTTGGGGTGCCCCACATTTTCTATGAAGATCAATAAAAATGGACTTTTAAGTAAAGATTAATAGAAATTGTTCTGCACAGTATGTTTGGTTTTGTTACTATGATTGTAAGACCAAATAATAACTGTATATTTATGTATTGTACCCTTCATTATGCCCTTGATAAAGTATATTAAATATGTTAGGGGTGCTCTGAATGTTCTAGATTATGTGTTAGGGGTGCCCCGAACAAAAAAAGATTGAGAACCACTGCTCTAGAACATGACCTAGAGTAACCTCAACTCCTAGCCAATTACTATACGGATGAAGGGGTCACGCATGTGTGTAGTGTTATCCTTTCATGATTGCAATAATTGGCTAGATGGATTGGAATCCCGTTTTGAGGGGGAAGAGGCCTGAATTATTGCACATGCTGTTTACTGGGACTGGGTGGAGGGGATTTGGGGGCAAACCGAGTGCACCCTGTTGAGAAATAAAACTTACAGTTCATTTAACCTCTTGAGTATTAGAGATGCTTCTAACGCATTGCTTAGCAATTTTTATTTATTCCCTATGGTGCAGTTGGGTTGCTCTCAAATCACTTCTCTTTCCTGTGGTGCATATGGCCCCTATTATATTAACTTGCGATTTCGGGGGGGAAAAAGCTGTGAGAATTAACCCTTTAAGAACCAGAGTGGTGTGCAGTGCACTGCTTTGTAATGTGTTGCATGCCCCTCTGGTCTTTAAATGGTTAACTTAAATCTCTAATATGTAAATGTGAACCTAAAATTAGTTGCACATAAAAATGGATAAATAACTTTTTATTAAAAAAACAAATTTTCTTACGTCCAATATGGAAAACAGGAACCTTTGGTTGAGCTGCGTCCTCCAGGAGAGATGGGCACCTCAACCCCTCCCCCCACCTTAAATCCCAGATTCATGTCCCCTACATCCAAGATGGAGTGTTCAGTGGTGCTTCTCTGTTTTTTCTATACTTTTATTCTTTTTTTTATTTTACTATTATATGTGGCTGTATAGTCCCTTATTAGGCAGGCAGGCTCGCATCACTGGCTTCCTTAGAGTTGGATTGTCCAGTTCATAGGTGCTTATGGACCATTTTCCCTGTGGAGAATAACTTTATGATAAATCTGTTCATTATGGCAGACTCTTCCAGAGATTCTGCCCTATTAAGGTGTGAACCCGAAGACAGAAGATCAGTGAGTAACCCTTTGATTGCCGTGGTCCATTATATGTCCTCTTCTGAGCCTTTCACACTTTGTATGTAGTTTATGCGCTCATTTCCAGCTCGTGTTCTCTTACTTAGCCTTTGCGGCTCAGATAGCTGTACTTTTTTGTTTAACCCTTTCCTTGCTGTTCTGGGAATATACAGCTATTCATACTAATTTAAGTTTGGCCTGAAGCAGATCATTATTGTTGCCACTGGTGGAAAGAGTACTTTGCAGCACAAGAAATCTTCAAAGTCTAAATCTGACAAGCCATCCTCCACTTGACTCTCCCTGGTCTCTGACTTTTATAGATGCCTGGGCATCTGGACCAGTGGGTTTTGCACGTGGTATTAGAATGGTACCCGATACATTTCAAATCCCTTACACCCTATTCCTTCTTTTTGCCAAAGGTTCAGTGGGACCCAGAGTGAGCTTGTATATTTACAGGTGCCTTCTCCTGTCTACTAGACAAACAAGTCCTGGTAGCAGTGCCAACCCAAGAGCGTTCTCCAGTGTTTTATTACAACCGTTTTGTGGTTCCCAAAAAGGACGGCGGCTGCCACCCTATTCTGGAACTGAAATGTCTCATCCACTGCATGGTTGCTACATGTTTCAAAATGGAATCTATGCACTCTATAATCACAGCAGTGTGCCTAGAGGAGTTTCAGGCCTCAATTATCCCAAGAACGCGTATCTGCATGTCCCAATTCCCGGCTCACCAGTGCTTCCTCACAGTTCATGGCACTTCCATTTCGCCTGGCTTCAGCACCCAGCATCTTTCTGAAGACAATGGCAGCCCGCATACATCTATGCTCAAGGCATTTCTCTGACACCTTCGTTTGACGATCTTCTGATCAAGCACCTTTAGGAGAAATCTTGGCTCTCCATATCCAAGAGTGCTCCTGCATTCCATTTTTTTTTTAATATGCGTTCTGATATTTCTGCCATGAGTCCTGGGTTGTCTGATGTCTGCCCTTGAAGCAGTCCCCTATGCTCAGTTCCTCAGGAGGGAACTCTAATGGGACATACTCAGGACGTCGTCCCGTCAACGAGACCATCTCATCAAATGACCCTCTCTTATCGCTGGTGGCTGCATCACCCTCACCTGACTCAAGGGAGGTGCTTTGTGATTCTGGAGTGGAACCTAGTGATGACAGGTGCTAGTCTGAGAGGATGGGTGCAACGCTTGTTCACCTGATTGTCCAGAGCTGGTGGAAAGGGGAGGAAAGTCTCCTGTCCATCAACATTCTTGAATGCCAAGCCTTCTGATTGGCTCTCCTGCCCTGGTCCCAGGTCCCAGGTACTCACGGGGATGACAATGAGGGTTTAGTTGGACAACTCGGTGACACTGGGATACATCAACAGTCAGGGAGGAACCTGCAGCGAGACTGCATGGAAGGCAGTGAAGGAGGCCCATGTACCAGCCATTCCAGGAGTGGAAAACATGGTTGCACTTCCTCCTCTGTTAGAATTTATATACAGGAAACCAGGAGCTGCAATAGACCTGATGACATTCCAGGAAAACAGGAAGGTACTTGTGTCCTGCACACAGACCAGGGATCACTTGCATTGTCCATCCAGTTGAACTTCCACCTGTCTTATGTGCTTCCTCTGACTCCTCTCATCCCCAGTGTGATCCGGAAGATCAGGATGAAGAAATCTCTGGTCATCCTAATTGCTCCATTCTGGCACCAGTGGGCCCGGTTTTTTAAACTTATCATCCTGTCGATTCAGGAGCTGCTCCACCTACCACGGTGGCTGGACCTTCTTCAGGGTCCTATATGGTTCAAAGACGTGGAGAGACTTTCCTTGACGGCATGGCTCTTGAGACCACCGGTTTGAGAAGAAAAGGATTCTCAGATGAAGTCATCTCCACCATGATCCATTCTCGGAAGTCTGTCTCCTCTAAGGCATACCATAAAGTCTGATACATCTTCCACCAGTCGTGTGCTGATTAGAATGTATCTACTTAGTTAGACCTTTGATCTTTCCCGCAGTGCTGGTTTTCCTACAGGATGGGGTGAATAAAGGACTCTGTCAGAGCTCCATTAACGTAAAGATCTCATCTCTCTCTGTTCTTTTTTCATAGACTTATTGCTGTTCTGCAGGATTTTAAAGGGAGAGTAATGTTTCACAATAAAAGCAGCTACAATTAATCTTCATAGTATTTGGGCCAAGAAGAGTGTTATTTCAATACTGACAGAGGTGTAGTTCAAGAGTAATTGAATGATAAAGTATTCCCCTTCCGCCCCCTTTATTGATGTAACACTGCTCAGCTCAGAGCAGCAAGGTAGTGTCCAGGTGGATCGCAGAGAGGGATAATCTTCAATTAGCATAAGGGAAAAACCTGTCAAGGGGGGCAGGGTTTTCATTGTTCTCACAGTAAGAAGATTATTCCTTGCTGTGAGCTATCTGGTCTCAAGACCACATTCCACATCTGAGGGGAGATGGCTTACACTAAGTAAAAGGGGCGGGAGGGGGAAACTTTATCATTCAGTTACTCTTGAACTACAACTCTGACTGTATTGAAATAACACTTCTCTCTATGGCTCAAATACTATGAAGATTAATTGGAGCTGCTGTTTTTGTGAAACATTACTATCCCTTTAAGACCTTCCTTCAATGAGTGTTTCATATTTTCCCTTCATTCTCAGTTTTAAACCTCTGGCCTTGATTCCTGTGTGTCCTTCCTTTTGGTCATTGCAGGCTTTGTCTTGCAAACATCTCTTCCTTTTTTTCACCAGGACAAGGTAGTACTTTGTACCTCCCAAGAGTTCTAGCCCAAGTTTGTCTCCAATTTCAATATCGACCAGGGGATTATTGTGCCTTCGTTCTGCCCTGATCCTTCATCCAAACAGGAGAAAGTTCTCCATTTATTGGATGTGGAGCTTTGACTAAAGTTCTATGTGGATTGCATTCAGCCTTTCCGTAAGGCTGACTCCCTCTTTGTCATCCTGGAGGAGACCTAGGGTGGGTTAGACTGCATCCAAGGTTATCATTGCTTCTTGGATCAAGGCTATCATACACTAAGCTTATGTGATCAGGAAGAGACCTGCTCCTTTCAAGATCACAGAACACTCCAGTAGGTCTATGGGTGCTTCCTGGGTGTACACAAATCTGTCTTCAGCTGAACATATTTACCAAGCACTACCAAGTCAATGTCCTGGCCTCAGCTGAAGCCAGCTTTGGCCGAAAGATCCACCGGGCATGAAGAGGAGGGAGTCTCCACCCCAAAGACCCTATCTTTTTAAAATGCCCTGCGTTCACCCTACACTGAGTCTTGGCTAAGTGAATGGTTGACTGGAGCAATGATCCTGGTTCCTGACTGGTGGAATTGCTGAGCGTCGTCCTGGGCTAAGGAAGCACAGTTTTGGCGGAGCTACTCAGTAAGAGTGTGGGTATTTGTTGCATTAGCTTTTAACCCATTGAATGCTATAACACTGCCAAACACTGCAAAGCAATGTGTTGGAGACCTCATTGGCATACATGGAGTTAAAACCCTATTTAAGGATATGTTGTTTCTCTCTCATGTTGTATTTAGTTTGCCAAGTATTGCTCGGCTTTTCTTTAGTACAGAATACCCTTTGTGTGTAAGTAGCAGAAGATGAAGTACCTCCACTGATAAATAAAAATAAATAAATCAGAAAGGTGGGTGATAGTGCTGTGAAAGCCTTCAGTACATCGGCAAATACATTAGAACCTAGTCATACTGCCATTCCACATGGCCTATAAACACATATAAGAAAACCAATAAAAGTGCAAGTGGTTGAATTCTCCATGCCTGTTCCTAAGCAGGTTAGATTGATCCGCTGCAAAATTCCTTGAACTCAAGGGGCTGGGTTAAAATGCAGGAGATAAATGTTACCTCCTGTTTTATCAAAAATGTTCCTATTGAAGACTATGGGGATTCATGGAGATAAAATTAGCACCTGCATTTGAATCCAGCAGTTTCTGATCTCCTCCAAAAGGACCACAGACACAGAGCTACAAATGGATCTAGAACAGAAGTCACAGACTGATGTCAGTGAGCGACACTTTTGGCATCAAGCAGAGACACTTATTATAATGTAAACTTACTTAGCATAAAGTGCCACACTGTGCCACCAAACATAAAGTTTAATTTATCAGAAATCATTTAATTTACAGCAACTTCATTTTAACCCCTTAATGACTACCGCTGAATGAATTGCTTCACAATACATTGGTCCTTTAAGAAGTTAATTTGACTTTAAAACTTGAACTGCAATTTACCTATGGACCTAGCACCTTGATTCAAGTTTGGCAGTTTTTAATGCAGTTTTCAAATATGCAATGAGTAATGTTAGCCAAAAGACCAGCTTCGAAACAACAAAACATGTTTATGGGACATTTCTGTTCCTTTAACCCCTTAAGGACCATTGATGTGGCAGGACCGTCACACTGGTCCGGCACTTAAGGACCAGTGACGGTCCTGGTACGTCACGTACTTTTACTCCTGCAGGAGCGCGGTGAGTAATACCGGGGACTGAAGTTGATCGCTCCAAGACCGGAGCGATCTCTTTCAGCCCCCCATTTGGCGTGCCACCCCACGTGATCAGTCATGTGGGACGGTGCGTCATAGTTTCCTATCTGGTCCTTAAATGACCGCATACCCCGGGACCGCTGGACCTTAAGGGGTTAAGGAGATATTCATACTTGTTTCCGTATGCTAATGTATGCTAATTGTGGTACCCTTGAGGTTCCAGTAACATCTCATATGCTATTTAAGCTTTTCATGATGTTTGTTAAGAGAATTAATGTCAGTGCTACACCAGGAGATTTTCACTTTCACTTTTCAAAGAAATAAGTGTGACTA
Source organism: Rhinophrynus dorsalis (assembly GCA_037306005.1). Taxonomy (NCBI): domain Eukaryota; kingdom Metazoa; phylum Chordata; class Amphibia; order Anura; family Rhinophrynidae; genus Rhinophrynus; species Rhinophrynus dorsalis. The sequence goes on along the minus strand of CM074719.1, from coordinate 163,009,001 downwards.
TTGCCTAACTTATATATCTGCTGGATTTTGGGTTAACATGATAGGTAGTTCTGAATTTAGTTTTCAAATATGGTAAAAAAAAAAAAAAAATCAAGGTGATAGGTCCACTTAAAGCGTGCTTTGAGTGACTCAGGATAGTCACAGATAAAACAAAATCTTAAATTTATCATTTTTTTTTATTTTCGTATCTGATCTGTCTTAATCTGTGTTTTTTTCCTTTAGCCTTTTCTGGATTCTCAGCAAACACAAAGTATGATCCATATCAAATTAAGGCAGAAATAGCAAGTCGTCGAGACAGAGTAAGTTGAAACTATTATACTATTTCTAGTCCTTTTGCAATCAGTAGCATAAGGCATTGTTTCCACTGAAACATTTAGCAGCTGTTTGTTAAAGAAACAGAAAACCTTACTAACAAATGTGGATAATAAAAAGGACATGCAGACTTGTACCTAATGCCTCACTGTTAATACCTACAGGCAATTACATTCTTTGATAATTGTTGTGTGATATAGGTGCCTAATATGTCTTTAGAAGTGTGCAGAAAATTCAAGTGGAAGAAGGAACTGCCATCACATAACCCGTACACAAATTGCTGTGGTATCGGGTATTTGTCTGTAGGTGTTGAGTGGAGATGTTAGATGCAATGCAGCATGCCCTTTTGGTCATTCACCATTGTTAGAAGGTTTTTTTTGTACTTTTAAAGAGACCGTATAGGGAAAATACATGACCCTTTTAACCCATTCCATATGTCATCAGAGCTATGGGAACATAATTCACCCATTGTCTATCTGATTTCTGCACAGCTGGGTGACCTCGGCAGCTTACTCAGAACTTTATGGGAGCTTTTTCCTGTCTCCATATAATCCCCATGTTGGCAAATCCAACTTAAATGGGTTTACGTAAAGAGATGAAGAAGCTCCAATGAGCACCCAGTAAAACATTGATGTCACTTAGTTCTGCTCACAGTGGTCTGCACAGCAAACCTGCAAACACTTTGTGAGTTATGAGCTATGGGATCCCATAGATCCAAAGGTACTAGCAGTTAAAAGGTCTTGTATTGACCCTATACTGCCTCTTTAACCCTCAGAGAGCCAGAAAGATATTCAACACATTGTAATTCAATGCGTTGGATACCTCTCTGGCAATCACAGGATTAAAGGGATAGTAATACTTCGTTTTATCTTTATTTTATTTTGTAGGCATTACAAAAACATGAAGAACGATATAAGTCTTATCTCTCAAACCTTCCTCAAGGAATTTTATGAGATATTCACAAGCAAAGTTTCCCCCTCCCGTCCCTTTTACCTAGTGTAAGCCATCTCTTCTCAGATGTGGAATCTGGTTGTAAGACCTGACAGATAACAGGGGACAATCTTCTTTGTATGAAAAGAATGAAAGCCCTTCCCCCCCTTGACAAGTTTTTCAGCTTTTTCCCTTATCTTAATTGAAGATTGTCCCTCTCTGCAGTCTACCTGGGCACCTCCCTTCTGATCTGGCTGAACAGGGGGGGATACTTTGCTTGTGAATATCTCTTAAACCATAAAGGTTTGAGAGATAAGACTTATATTGTTCTTCATGTTTTTTTAATGCCTACAAAATAAAATAAAGATAAAACGAAGTATTACTATCCCTTTAAGCCAGGCTAGTGTTGCACAAAACTTATACTAAGGAGAAATAATTCCCATAATCTATTATCATCAAAAATGTTTATATGATGGCTGAAGTTTTGTTCTATGGATTATTGTTCTTTTGCAGTCTCTGTTTTTTTGTTGTTTTTTTTTTGGTAAGTGAAAGGTGTATATTTTTCATGTATCCTATTTGATTTTCTAAAATGATCTGTCACCCAAAAAAGTTAACATTTTAAACAATATTGGAGAGATACTCATACTCCAGTGAAGTTCATTTAACATTGAAGCTTGCAGGATGTACTTTAGCATTTATTATACTATACTCCATCTTTTGTTTGGACTGCAACTCCTATCAGCATCTTGGGAAAGAGATTGTAAATAACAATAACAAGTGGGGATTTCAGGTTTCAGTCAAATTGCTTATACTTTTTATTTGTTTTCATATTCACCTATTTCTTTACACTTTCATGTCTCTGACAGCTTCCAGAAGGGATCCCAGAGAAAATTCTGTCTGGGACTGTGAAAGGAGAGAGTGAAAAGATGTAAAAGATACACTGAAAAAAAACAGTAGATCAATGTAGAAAAGCCCGCCTCTACATTATACAGATCATTCTGTGTTTTTGAAAGACTGCAAGATTGTATAACTGTATCTGCTTTTACAGTCCCTAACTGAATGCTCGCTGGAAACAAAGATCTAGGGGGCTCATAAAAATATGAAAAAAATAAAAATAGGCAAAGATTAAAAAAAAACAAACAAAAAGAAACCATATAGGCAATTTAGTTTACATGTTGTGCACTTTTAGAATAGATTTAGTCAAAAAGGAGGTTGGCTGTCTCTTAAAATCCTAAGTACAAATAAGTCACAAATATACAAGTCTCAAAATGTACTGTTTTGAAGATTATATATTGAAATGATGAATATTTCATTAAATAAACATGTTATATTAACCCTTTGACTCCCAGACAGGGTGTACAATGCTTTGGGATGCAATGAGTTGCACACCTCACTGGCACTCCAAGGTTTAAACCCTTGATTGCAATAATTGTGTCCAACACAATGCAAAGTAATGCTTTGGATACCCCCTCTGGGTTGAACTCTGTAAGATCACAAACCGCTTCAATATTAACCCCTTAAGGACCAGATGATGTGCTATGACTGTCATGGTCCTTATACCCTTAAGGACCAGTGACGGTCATAGCATGTCACATACTTTTTACTTACATCGCTCCACCGGGAGCACTGTAAGTAAAAACGGGGCCTAAAATTGACCGCTCCAAGACTGGAGCGATCTCTCATAGGCCCCAAAGCAGAGCACCTGTACGCGTAATAGGTCACGTGTACCGGCGTGTCGGCCAGGATCAAAGCAGTCCTTAAGGGAAGGTAACTTCCCTGGACCAATGGTCCTCAAGGGGTTAAATAGTAGAATATATGGACAGTGGAAACATAATAAATGTCTAGATCAGTGATTCTCAACCAGGTGCCATGGCACTTTGGTTTCCCATGATATCTACTTGAGGTGCTACAGCATTTCTGTAAACATTTTGAAAAAATGTGAATACTGAGTTTCAAAATCTATATTTCTGAAAACGTTTCAGCACATTATGTTTGTTTTTGTTATTCAAATTGTGAGACATAAATAGAGCTATATATATTTATAAATTTGTATTCTCATTAAAGACTTGATAAATACATTTCTAGACTGAATATTAAGGGGGCCTTCCATAAAAAAGGGTGAGACCCACTGGTCTAGATAGTATACTCTTTACATTTTACACATGTAGTTGCTCAGTTTTGCAACAGATTATAAATATTTATTTCAAAAAGAGTCTTGAAAATATGCATTTTTGGTTGACGTTATCTTTTAACCACATTTCTCTGCAACTACATTTTATGATATAAACTATTTCATAATAATTTTGCCTCCAGCTTTCTAGGTTAAAACGAGAGCTGACACTGATGAAACAAGAACTACAATACAAAGAAAAGGGAGTAGAGACTTTACAAGAGTAAGTCATTGCTGTGTAGTTGTGTCCAACCATGTCAGTTATAAGTTTTGAAACAAACCTTTTACTTTAACCTTGGATCCTACGTTCTTACACAAAGCTTTGGAAACTTCTCTAGCATCAGCCGAGTGTCCTTGGAGAAATATATAGCAGAAAACAAACAGGATGCACCTAATAGTGTAATATCACATTTAAATGACAATAAAAACAAATAATAATATACTCATATTTGGAAGTGGTCAGACAAGTGATATCAGCAAGTCTGACAGTCACACAAATGGAGAGAACTTGCCCGTCTCCGTTTGGCTCATTCAAAATGACAAGCTTCAGATTTAAGAGAACACAAGCGGCTGGGATGAATGTTTAACATTCCTCTTTTCCCTTCTCTTCCATCTACATAGAGACCCCTCTTTTTTTGAGATTGTTATATATTTTAAAATTTTTGTTTTCTTGTATTTTGGATGGGGAGAGAGAGAAGGGGACTTGTATATACTGGATATGTTAGTATGGTTATTGTCACCAGATGTTTTATTACATTGTTCTTATTTATTTGTATGAAGATGTCAATGGTATAGGCATGATCACATAGGTATTATATTGTTCGTATTTGTGTCCGTATATCAATGGTATAAACACTAGAACTTTGTTTTGCTATTTGTTTTGTCAGATCTATATGATTTGTTTATATATTGGCTTAGTATTGGATTGATCCCCTGTGTTGCTATATTTGTATTCATTTAATAGGTACCGTAATGTTGGTAGCTGGATGTCTTATGTCAACAGAGAGGTTCGCTCCTATTGGCCCAGTCAGCTGAATAGGGGAGGGTATTTATTCAAGTGTATTTGGTGGCTGTGTCTTCCATGTTTTAATATTTGGCTTTTTTTCTTTGATAAAGAGGTGTTTCAGAGCCACGAGCACATAACCGGTTGAGCCATTCTTTTTATTGGCTTAATAAATTTGTTTTTCTTTGGAAGCCCAGCTGCCTGTGTTCTCTTCAATCAGAAGCTTGTCGTTGGTGATTTGCACTGGGGTGCCCCTGTGTTTTTTCTCCTCTGTTGTTGAGAAATATATTTACTTATATTTGTATATGTAAAGTAAGAACATTTTATTTTCATTGATACCACTAGTGATAAGGCTGGAAAAGCCTAGTACTCTATGTAGGAGATTTTATTTAAAGTTTTAGCCTTTTATTTGTTAAGTAGCAGTCAAGTAAAGGTTTTTAAACCGACAATAGAGCGTTACATCAGGTATGCATTCTTGAGTAACCCTTTGAATGCCAAAGCGGTATCCAACTCATAGGTGTAAGGGAAAGTTCTGCATAGCTGGAAAAATAAATACTTTTCTAAATAAACAGCTTTGGAGATTGAATTCCCAACACTCTTAAGTGTCCCACAAACCTTAACCCTTTGAGTGCTAGAGGGGTGCAGAACTCATTGCTTTGCAATGTATTCCATACCCTGCTGGCACTCAAAGGGTTGAATTTCTCTGAGATATTTAAATTCAGCTGGTTTTCTATTCCTTCGGTACCATTTTTTATTTTAAACCAACAAAACCATCCAACCCCACTGAAGGAAATTTGAGTAGGCTGGGTGGGATTGAGTAACTGACATCACTAGAGTGAAAGACACAGAGAGAAAAGATTAGCAAGTAGCAACTTAAAGGGGATCTATCACCCCTATACCTGTTGGAGCAAATAGTTCATGTAGCAAATAGATGTTATAATATTTTCATTTTTTAAATAAAATAGGTGTTTTACTGAATTTTATCAAATAAATATTGCCCTGTGCTCTACTTCGACACAGACTGCGGTTACCTGCTCTGTACCACAATCTGTCACTCTTCCTCCGCTCCCCTCCCTCTATCCAGCCTCCTCCGATGACTGGCCAATGAGAGCACTCCAGTTTACATGCAGAAAGACTCATCAAAGTAGGCTGGATAGAGGGAGGGGAGCAGAGGAAGAGTGACAGATTGTGGTGCAGGGCTGGTAACCGCAGTCTGTCCGGAAGTAGGGTGCAGGGCAGTATTTATTCCTTTAATTTTAGCAAAATAGCGATTTTATTTAAAAAATTATGAAAACTTTATAACATCTCTTTGCTACATAAACTAACTATTTGCACCAACATTAATAGAGGTGATCCCCTTTAAAGGAATGGTAATACCTAAAATATAATGTATATGTTGTAGGCTTTATCCCCTTGAGTAAATCAGAGGTACTCCTCTTCTGACAGGTGTTTTATTCAAAAGGTATTACAGCTCAAACTTTAATTTTTGTAGGTTCAATATCACAATAGCCAGAAATTATACAGTGGTGCAGTTGTTATATCATCCTATGGAGATTTATGGCCAACTGACCACAGGCTACTGTGATATTGCACCTAAATAATCAATTTGGGCTGTAATAACTTTTGAATAAAACACCTTTCACCAGTTGGAGTTCTCTTGTTTGACTCAGAAGGATAAACTCTACAACATTTTTTCTTACATTTTAAGTATTACTATCCCTTTAAGAAGCTTGTTAACTGTATTTTTAATATTTTATGTGAATAAGAGGTAGAGGATAAAAATAAAAGCATTGCTCAAAGGTTTAAATCTTAGATTTGTCCTAGGAGGCACTGCCACTTTAAATGGCAGTTTGTAACTTTATATTGCCTCTTTAACAATTCTCAACTTTACTAAAATCTTCTCAAGACTTCTGGATAGCTGTAAAGTATTATAAATAAAAAAGCTGGCTTGTCTAAACATCTTAGGCTGTGATCACACTGTGCTGCATTATTGTGGTTATTTAGCCATTTAATCAGAAGTTACAGTGAATACCAAAAGATCTGCATCCTCAGTACTGATAAGGCACACTGTAACTTGTATTTGCTTAATGCAAGAAGCATCCAGGTTACAGCATGCTGCTTTCTGTGAGAAAGAGGATACTTTTGTTAACAGCACCACTGTGGATAAAGCCTGTTCATTTTTTTGGCCTAGTAGCTCATGATCAAAACACTGCACTAATGTCACTTGTGCGAAAGAAAAGCGGACGGATTACGGGGCACACCGATTGCATTATAGGGGAGAACACTTTCCAAAAATTCCCATCGATTTAAATGGGTATATATATATGTGTGTGTATATGTGTGTGTGTGTGTGTGTGTGTGTATATATATACCCATTTGAGAAAGGCCCTTTAGGGGGCCAAAACGTTGACAATAAATGTGACTCTGCAAGCAAGACCTGTGAGTGCTCGTTTCCATCATGGACATTGCTCCATTTCTTCTTTTATAATTGTGTATTTGGATACATATCACTGAGGCATGATTATACTTTAAGTGACATTGTTTAGGAGTGCCTGTTCTCTCGTGTGTGTGTATATATATATATATCTGTATAATATAAATTGCTAGCCTGCCGGAACGATGCAGTCATGTGCAGTAGAGACTGGCCGAACGAGCTGATCCAGAGCGGGGCGCTCCAAACTGCTCACCTCCTACAACATAGCAAGTAAATAGGGAAACTGACACAAATAGCGTCACAATTAAGTCAATATTACACAACAGAAAGCAGTCTATCTTAGTGCAATATGTAAGTATCTGTATTCAAGCCATGTCTGGATGAAAGGAAAATGGAATAGAGGGAAAGAAAGATTAGAGTAGGAATGAGAGAGAGAGCAGGAAAGATTAAAGAGAAAGAAGAAGTGTAAGGAAGAAGATAGAGAGAGAAGGTTGAGACCATGTCTGCTAGTCGTAATATCAGATAGCGATTGAGAGCGGGTATGTCATTAAAATAATTGAATAAAGAGAGAGTATCAGTACTGAGATAAGGAGGATATTCATGGTTGCCATACATCCAGAAAATGTAAAAACTTTGCAGGTGAGTTTTTCCATAATCATAATATGGAATACTCTTCTCTCCCATTCTGAACATGAGGGAATTGTTTGTGACTTCCAAAGGATAGGAATATAGTATTTCGCTGCTTTTTTCAAGTGAGTAAACAAGCAACCGTTTGCTGTATGCCTACATAAGTTCTTGTCATTTAAGTTGAGGAGAATGTATGTAGGTTGATTAGATGTATTTCTCAGATTAAAGTACCCAATATTCCATAAGATGGTCTTCCAGAATAAAGTAATTTGAGAGCAAGACCACCAAACATGAAGCATAGTACCTTGATCCTGACCACCAAACATGAAGCATAGTACTTGATCCTGACCACCAAACATGAAGCATAGTACCTTGATCCTGACCACCAAACATGAAGCATAGTACCTTGATCCTGACCACCAAACATGAAGCATAGTACCTTGATCCTGACCACCAAACATGAAGCATAGTACCTTGATCCTGACCACCAACATGAAGTATAGTACCTTGATCCTGACCACCAAACATGAAGCATAGTACTTGATCCTGACCACCAAACATGAAGCATAGTACCTTGATCCTGACCACCAAACATGAAGCATAGTACCTTGATCCTGACCACCAAACATGAAGTATAGTACCTTGATCCTGACCACCAAACATGAAGCATAGTACCTTGATCCTGACCACCAAACATGAAGCATAGTACCTTGATCCTGACCACCAAACATGAAGCATAGTACCTTGATCCTGACCACCAAACATGAAGCATAGTACCTTGATCCTGACCACCAAACATGAAGCATAGTACTTGATCCTGACCACCAAACATGAAGCATAGTACCTTGATCCTGACCAGCAAACATGAAGCATAGTACCTTGATCCTGCCCTCATCTCCAACATGCAGGCATTAAGGAAGGGTTGATTGAGTGTAGTAAAGCAGTTGTCTTATACCATCTAGTGGCCATTTTATCATTTGTTTCAACTATTCCAGAATTCCTATATATTTTTAAAGAAGTGGTAAGAATGTGTCGTCTTTCAGAGTAATTATTAGGTAGAGACAGTCAGTTTACCATTCAGTCTTCAAATGGGTATTTTAACCTCTTGAATTCTAGAGAGATATCTAACACATTGAAAAGCAATGTGAGTCCTCTCTAGCATTCAAGGGGTTAAATAACCATTTAAATCAATTGTAATATTTAGTTATTCCCTATAATACACTCGGTTTGCCCCAGAGGTCTTCAGTTTTTCTTCTGGATACATGGCCCTAAAGAGGAAAGATGGCAGACTCTCTGAATTGAAACCAAACAAACAAAAAAAAAGTAGTACATGTCATTTTAAACATGCAAACACAAAAGGACATTTTTTCAACTTGTTAAACAGGATAAGGGAAAGTAACACTACAAAGTTAGACATTAAAATATATATTTGTGAAAGTGCAGCCTGTTTATTTGAAGTTTGTGTAGAATGTGTCCTAATGCTGACTCAGTCTTCACTCCTCCCATGGTAAGAGCAGTAAACCAGTATTCTCCATGGACTGAAACATGTAATTCCTTCCTATTGAATGCATAGCTGTGAACATTACAGTGCTGGCTGTGCAGGGAATTTCCATCTGGGCTTGTGTTTAGTTTAGAAAATCTTAGCATGCTTTTAGAACAGGATGGCATTGTTAGCTGCTGCTGTAAGAGCCATAGATTATATATACTGTATGTAGCACAAGTCACATGACCACAAGAAAACACCAGATATAGCCACTGCACCCGTGATAACAGTAAAACCCACAGAAGTGACTTAAAAAACAGAAAGGGCATTGTTAGTAGTAATGGGACAGGTCCTGCAGAGAAAAAGCCCTGGCTTCCCAACAGTACCTGCTGTTGATAGAAAACTTGCAGGAAGCAGGCTGTGGTTAGCATGGGGCCTTCTGCCAAGCCTGATGATGTAAAAGGCAAGATTCATAACAAAACGTTCCATTCTTCTAGTAGGTAATCTATGGCTTTTCATGGGAGGTGTGTTAGGCGGCTGCCAGTCATTTATTTAACATGTTATAAAAATAGTATTCCGAGGATTAAATAATTGCAAGAGCAGAGCACTTTACTGATAAACGTTCTCTCAGTTTGACACTTTTAAACGCACTACGGTATTTAAAAGGACTTAGCACTTGCCATGATAAAATCTCCTTGTAGCCTTCTTATATACTATAGGCATCTCCAATGCATTGCAAAGCAATTTACTGTTGATGTTAGAGGCATCCACAGTGTTTAAATATGTTTTAAATGTAAGCATTTAACTACCAAGAGAAGAGCCTATTAAATCTCTTGGTTAGTAAAGAGATCTCTGGAGCACTATGTTAAACACATAAATAAAGTACTTTTTCAAATGTTCCTTTCATTTAACCTACCCAGGATTGTAACTGTCTATGGGAATATCTCATATCTATCTTCAGGATAACCCACAGCAGAGATGCTGGATTGAGTTATTATTCAATGCATAGGGCATGTAAGCCCATCCACATTCATCAGCTTAAAACAGAGATCTGGCCATCCTCATTATCTTGTGGGCAGTTGAAGGTTAGGAGGGTATAACAAGAATTGGGAAGGTTGGAAAGGTAAAACAGATACTGAGCTTGGTTTGGGAGGGTGAGACAAAGATGGTAGTAAGGAAATAGGCATGGTGGTGCAGAGGCAGGGTATCCTTTTCATATGTCGATTCGCGTACCACGCCACTTCTTATGTCGCATTTCTTATGACGCGCGTCATTAAATGGCGCATCCATTTGGTTGCACGTATTCAAATGGCGCATTTCAAATATCACGTATTCAAATGATGCATTCCAATGCTAAATGGCGCACCAACAGCGTGCTCCATCCTATCACTGTAAATCCTGCTATATGGGTGCTATCATGGTGCTATATGGGTTCAAATGGCGCTATATGGCGCCACATGGGCGCAAGGGTCACATGGCGCAATAAGGGCACAACTATAGCAGAGGCAGGGATAGTTAGAAGAGGAAAGACATTGGAGAGCAGGTAAGGGTAGAGGGTTAAGTAATATAGACTGTGTTTGGGGAGGGCACAGGTGGAGGGAGGGGTAAGAAATGTGGATGTATGAGGCGGGAAACATGGGAGGCCAAAGAGGGAGGTGAAGGGAAGAAACAGGATTGGGAAAACAGAGCTATTGATGAGGGAAATCAGTGAGATGTAAACACTCTATCATTCTAATTGATGGTTGGACGATTTGGAAGGAAAATACAACCCGCAGTCTTAATCAGTCTATAAAGGTGGATATCAGGATGTGTTCCCAGCCATCTAGTTAGAACTCTTGGCCCAACACCCAATTAGTGTGGCACATCATTCATCAGATATGCTCTGCTACAATGATTGGGTGGGGGGCCACACATTCTGGTATAATATATTGAATTTTTTGTTCTCATAGTGTGTGTGTGTGTGTGTGTGTGTTTATAGTGTATATATCATACAGTACATATAATATGAAATAGATAAATATATTCTTTGTTCACTCTACACTTATTTAAAAATAATTTTAGCTATGAAGGACTGAATAAATATATGCTAAACCATGTGAGGAGATGTTGAATTTTATGCAGATGTTCTGTTTTAGATTATTTCACGTCAATCCTATCACACATTATCTGGAACTGAGTTCATTGTGAAATGTGCTGTAACATTTTAAGGCTTAGGTAGAGCCAACTGGGGTTCTTTATCAATGTGATGTTTGTCTGTGCATGTTTATCAAGGCACACCATCAGTAAGGCCCTTGTCAGTAGTAGAAAAAAAATATCCATAGCGAATAGATCATGTTTAATCTGCACAACAATAAACTGTACGATTTTAAATCAGGCTACTCCGTTTTAAACATTTTATTACAATAACAAAAACAAAGATAGTGATGCGGATATGCTCCCTACCCACTACACAGCGTGAGGTGAGCCGACCTGCACCCCACTAGACCTCCCCAACAATCCAGAAGAACCCACACCTCTGTATTACAATATTATAATAATTAATTCACAATCACTATATAAGATAATTGCGTTCTCTGAGACAATTCAGTTCCTCGTTCATACAAATGTGGATGAAAATGAAAGATGAAATGGAAAATGAATCAAACCACAGTCTTTCCAATCCGGCTCAGTCACTTGTAGTCCATTCACCTTACTTGATGCTTTTTCACAATGCATCAGCGATCTCCCTAGCATTCAAGGGACTGAAAAACCTTTTTGAATCAATGGAAAAGTTTATTTTTCCCTTGTGGTGCAATTGCTTTGCCCCAGAACAGCTCCACTTGCCTTTATTCAAAAAGCCCATTGGCCCATGTGTATAAATGCAAAGTGGAGTTATTCTGGAGCTGCACCACAGAGGACAACTATAATTCATGTTCAATTAAATTGGGCTTTTAACCTCTTGAATGCTACAGCGGTCTCCACTGCAATGGATTGGAGACCTCTCTATCATTCAAGTGGTTACAAGCTATGTTCAATTGCATGGGGATTTAGGAATTGTTATTTGTCCTCTATGGTGCAGTTGGTTTAATCCAGAATAACTCCAGTTTGCTTTTATAATTATAGACCTATGTATTTTGGCAAAGATTTTGTTCACCTATTTTAGAAATAATTTTAAACTCCTTCTGTAGCTCGAGTAATGAGGGTTTCCTAATATATTGAATAGCATCCGTGACACATTGCTGTTCTTTAAAGGAGCAGTACATGAAAAAAATGTATGTTATAGAGATTTTCCTCCAGAGTAAAACAAGGTGACTCACAGTGCCTGGAGATTTTTCATTTCTACGTTAGTACAGCTCAAATTTATTTTTTATCAGACTGTTGGCAACAGTGCCATCTTGTGTACAAAAGACATTTTTATAATGCACTCTTTGAGAGAAACTCTCCACATTAAAAGGATAGTAATACTTAAAAAGTACAAACAGATATGTTGTAGGGTTTATTCCCCTGAGTAAAACAAGGGGATACGCGCTGTTGTGAGGTGTTTTATTCAAAAGTTATTGCAGTTTACACTTGAATTTTTTTAATTCATATTTTATTGAGTTTTAGGGATAAGGGATACAGAAGAGACTAGACAAGGGAAGAATAATACAAAATGAATGTATAAAGAACAAAAAAACAAAGGTATTTGATTCCGATATATATTGAATTAAAATTTGGCGTCTCCTGGCCTAAAAAAACAAAAAAAAAAAAAGGAAAGGGAGGGGGGGACTCCGTGGTAAAAGGACATAGGGAGGATCACAAACTGAGTCATCTCCCTCAAGGGTCAATGGAGCAGCAGGTCCCGGCAGAATTCGGGAGGTCCAGCTGAATCTATCCACGGGGTCCACATCCGGAGTTAAGAAGAAGAAGAAGAGTTGCGTAGATAAGCAGTCAGTTTCTCCATGCGTATCAACTTCCAGATCCGGTTATCTAAAGGATCATGACCCGGCAGCAAAGATTTCCAATTAAAAGCAATATGGAATCGGGCCATGACACAGACCCAGAAAATGAGTTTATTAGCATAGCGGGATAGGGAAAGATGACAGGAAGACCTATTAAGCAGAGCCCTCTATGGGTCCGGTGTCACCACTACCCCAGGGCCAAACTCAGGAGCCTGAAAACATAGAGCCAGATGGCAGTCACTAAAGGGTAGGACCAACACATGTGAAGGTAGGTACCCTCTTGACCACAGCTGGGGGGCTGAAGGAAGGATGGCAGTAATACCATTTCGCCAACACCTTGTAGGCATTCTCCTTCACCAGTGTACAGGGAGTCAAGCTCCCAGTATTGGCCATAATGTCATTTCACTCCTCAAGGTCCAAAGATTCACCCAACTCTGACTCCCAACAAATACGACAGGAGGGAGACTGTGGGAACAGCACAGTCAAGAGATGGGAGTAGAGTTTAGAAATAGCACCTTTACTGGTAAAAGTAGAAGGGCAAAGATGTTCAAACAATGTTCTACCCGGGGGAGGACCCCCCTTGAGATAGGATTGATAGGAATGTCAGACTTGAAGAAAACAAAAATATTCACGCTGAGGGGCATGGTGTTTTTCTCGAAACTGATCCCAAGTCAAAGGAGTGTTCACAAAGAATAAGTCAGAAACACGCGTTACACCCACCTGGCGCCACCACTGAAAATGTACAGGGATCATACCCGGGGGAAATTATGGAATACAGGACAGGGGACACATGTTAGATGTAGGAGAAGTAAGCCGATCTTTGTACCGATGTTTACGCCAAAGAGCCAAGGTAAGGGAGACAGTGGAGCAGCGGGCCATCTCCGCTGGGGACAAAGATGAAATCCATGACAACTCCGCCACAGGAGGCGAGTTGCACTTTGACGTTTCTAAAACAACCCAGCGTGGAACATTATAGGTAAGATGAAGCTGAATCGCCTTGGCAAACTGAGCCACCTTGAAGTTGGACCACAGGTGTGCGGAGGAAAGGCCTCCAGCCGAACAATGTCGATGGAGGAGTCCCAAGCTCAATCTAGGTCTCCAAGAGGCCTAGATGAACCGAAAAATATGTCTTTGGAGAGATTGAGTGTCTGGCAACTTGGGAGTGACAGTCAGGGCTCGAAAAACGTACAAAAGTTTAGGTAACAGCGACATCTTGACTGCAGGATATCTGCCCAAACCACGGGATACAGTAAGAGCTCCATGTGTCAGATTCCACATGAAGGGATTTGAGCAGAGGACCATAATTTGTACTATAGAGATCACAACAGGAAGCAGTAAGTTTGATGCCCAGGGAGGACAAGAAAGACTTATTCCATTTGAAATCAAAATTCAGGGATAATAATTTCTGCATCGGGAGGGAAACAGTAAGACCTTTACACTTTAATTTTTTTAGGTGCACTACCACATTGGCCTGAAATTGTACAGTGGCGCTGTTACATCATCCTATGGACAGCTGACCATAAATATCAAAAGGATGGTATTGCAACAGCAACACTGTACAATTTCAGGCCATTTAGATATTGCAGCTAAAATATCAAGTTTGAACTGTAATAACTTTTGACTAAAACATCTCTATTGTAACCGTACCCTTGCTGATACTCAGGGGGATAAACCCTACAAAATATATATGTATTTTTTTACTATCCATTTAAAGCTGCAATTCACCATGTGGTAAGATGATCTATCAAATATGCTGTTCAACTCCACTGCTCTTTGCCACCTCTTCCCCAAAATCATTGATGGATTCCTTTGGGGTATTCATCGATTTCTTTGTTTCTTTTCTATCTATAACCTTGTGTGTTAAGTAAACAAATCCCCTGGGGAGTCAATGAAAGTTGCTTATCGGATAAGGTGGCTTAACTCAGAAAGATGGCAGTTAAGGCCATCTATATCTGTATGTGTATGTGTTTGTTCACCCCAGTGACTGAATTGGGATCAACCGGCCTAAAACTGGATACAGATATATCTTGCCAATCCTCTGATTTACTTGGGTATTATTATTATACCTTTCTTCTGTTGGTAACTTTCTCCTAAGTGATAGGAATAGCACCACTTGGTGGCCACAATAGCAAATAACAGTTTAGTTAAAAAAATGAGCTGTGATAATCTGTGAATTAAAAAATCTCTCAACAGTGAGAGAAAATAGTTATTCGTAAACAAATGTTTAATGCTTCTTTGATTTTTTTTTAAAGCCTTGATTAAGAAGCTAATGCAATAATTTGTCACTTTCAAATTAGGAAAGAATGTGTTTCCTCTTCCATGCAAAATGACAAATGTCATTTAGCTGGATTTTTGTTTGCATTAATCTGGATCAACAATGAGCCGTAGGAAGACTGCAGAGTTCTGTCTTTGTCAGAAGCAAATCTTAACAAAACCTAAGCAAAAGTTGAGTAATTGTGGGGCAAACTAAACTAAACAAAAGGGGACATAAACATTTCCCCAGATTCCTGTTGAGTTAACTGGGGTTTTAACTGCTTGAGTGCAAGAGAGGTCTCCAATGCATTGCTCTTGTACTCCAGGACTTAAAACCTCTTTTTAACTCTGTGGTTGCCAGAGGGTTATCCAACGCTTTACTCATTTTCTTTTGTCCTAATTAAACTGGACTGATTCATTATTAAAGAGATAGTAATGTTTCGTTATTAAAGTACAAATAACTCTTCTTCCTACTTTTTTATAACGATGTGTAGCAGTAAAACCTTATAAAACTTTTCCAGTTTACACTTTATTCTCTAGTAAAGTTTCCCCTTCCTGCTCCTTTTGCTTACCTCAAGCAGCCTCCCCTCGGATCTGGAATCTGGTCCCAGGACTGGACGGATTGCAGTGAGGGACAATCTCCCCTCTTTCAGTATAAGGAAAAACCTGCCCCCTTGACGAAGAAGATACATTTTTCCTTATGCTGTAAGAAAATTGTCCCTCTTCGTGTTTTGTCTGGACCGTCTTGCTGAAGATGCAGAGGTAAGTAAAAGGGGTGGGAGGGGGATCTTTATTAGAGAATAAATGTAAAACGGCAAAGTTTTATAAGATTTTATTGCTACACATCGTTATAAAAATGTAGGAAGAAGACTCAATTGTACTTTAATAATGAAACATTTCTATCCCTTTAACCCCTTAACGACATGTGCCATACTATGACCGTCACGGTCCTTGAAATACTTGAGGACCGATGACGGTCATAGTACGTCATGTACTTTTTACTTACATCGCTCTACCGGGAGCTCTGTAAGTAAAAATGGGGCCTGAAATTGACCGCTCCAAGATTGGAGCGATCTCTATCAGGCAGCAAAGTGACGCGCCGATACACGCAACAGGTTACGTGTACCGGCGCGTCGACGTGGCTCAATGTGGTCCTTATGGGACGGAAACGTCCCAGGACCGCCGGTCGCTAAGGGGTTAAAGCGAGGTAAAAATTGCATATATATATATATATATATATATATATATATATATATATATATATATATATATACATTATGTTGAGCTGCTATTTGTTATTGTAATATAAATAGTTTGCAAGAAATTAACCTTTTTTGTTGGTGAGACAAAATGGCACATTACATTAATTAGTTTATGGGCTAGGCCATTATTACCACACCCTATTCTATGAATGGATATAGGCAGAGCTCACACACTAGGGAGCAGTTTCTAATATCACAGTGAAATGTACGTTTGGCCTGAAGACAAATGATTATGCAGGGAATTAGCATGTAATGCCACACCGTGCCACTAAAATATAAATGCAGAAAAATGGTTAATAGAATATATACAGTATACATATTTTAATTATCAGTTAAAAAAAAGGTAAATTGTCTGTGCATTGTAGAACTCCACTTTTTTTAAAAAACGGTTCATTGAGAACAGCCTTCTCCTATTTTTGCAAAAAATTATATTGTCTGTTATTCCTATGTGTCTGTTATAATAGGATTGATCGCAAGATGTCAAGTGCTCACACAAACTATAAGCTAGATGAGGCACA
Organism: Rhinophrynus dorsalis; assembly: GCA_037306005.1. Lineage (NCBI taxonomy): Eukaryota > Metazoa > Chordata > Amphibia > Anura > Rhinophrynidae > Rhinophrynus > Rhinophrynus dorsalis. Next base: position 162,992,089 of record CM074719.1, on the reverse strand, counting down.
AGCCATAATGAGTGAACTTCGAACTATACGTCAAGCAATTTGTATGGGGGAGAAGGAAAGACGTGACCTTATGCAGGTATGAACCATTTTCACCTTTCTTCTGTATAGATATTCCAATTCTTTGTTTTCCTTTCATAGTATTGAATACAACCATTTTAACCCTTTGGTCATCTTTTACTGTGCAGTTTGTCAGAGATGTCTCTCTTTTACATAGGGCTACACTTGCAAATTACATCAAGTAGGCAAATCACACATTTTTTTTAACCTAATATTATCAATATTAGAAAAAGAAAGAAAGAAAGAAAATACATGACTTCATCCTGATTACAATCACATGTGTGCTGACAGTGGATACGCCAGGGTTCTTAGACCCATACAGTTTCCTGTGAGTGTTCTACTGTTCAGCATAAGTGAAGGGGAATTCACTGTCATTTATTTCCTATAGATATAAAGTTATTTCTATTTATTCAAGGAATAACATTATTGTAACTTTTTATATTGGTAGTATATATTCATTTATTATATCTGTTGGCTTTTTTCTCATAATGCCCTGTTTTTTTATGGAATCAGCTATTTCCCTTCTTATATTCCTTCTGTATTAAGAGGGCCCTCTACCTAGACTTTGTGAAAAGAGTCTGCAATTCGCCTATCTGCAAAGGTCCATAAAAACCCTGTTTTTACTGCTTACGTTGCTAGGTATTATGTGTGATAAAAAAGAGAATAAAGAGTGAGAAACATTCACTATATATTGTTGAGTCATAGAGATAATTTACATAATATAGGTGATTACATATCTAAAAGAGGAAAAGCTGAATAACTTATTCAGTGTAATTACACAGAATTAAAGAAAAAGAAAAGAAAGAATTCTAAGGGGATGACTAGTGTAATCACACAAATTAACAGGCATTCCGAGATATATAAATGATTATAGTTCCTCACTGATCATTAGGGTAACAGGTTAGATGGGTATAATTAACAGACTGGATATTAGCTTTTGTTATATTTAACAGTGCATTAAATAAACAGTGCATTTTCAGCTGTGGGATGCTTCATGACGTGTAGAATAGAACAACTTAAAGAATATTGTCAACTGATAAACATGAGAGTATTCTCCCTTGACTTTCACCTCCTCTACACAGCTTATTGATGCCCACAGCAGTTGTCAGGAGCCCTTAGGGGAGTCTAGTGCAGGCCACATATCTTGGTGCTGGATCATCAGATTGTTCAAAGGTGTTCCGAAGTAGGGAGGGAGAGGTTGTATTATCCATGCTAACTATTACCACAGGGGTTGGCCATGATGTTAAAACACTCTAAAACACTCTAAGGCCAGGATCTAGCTCACCATTCAAGCTTGCATGAGAATTAGTCTAGTGGAGAGATGATCATACAAAGGCCTGCCACTACTGCCCTTGCACAGGACACATCTACATGAATAGCCTGAAGCTATTGGCCTTAGAAATGGAGATTAGTGCTGTTTACTGTTGAGTCCTGTTTCAGTCTAGGACATCTCAGTGGCAAGGCAATGGCCACACAAAGGTCTGGAGGAGTGCTTATTAATGACATGCAAAAGCTTATATCATTCAACTCCACGATAAGCCAGTTGCTGGTTTGTATAGGCTGGCATCATGAGTGGCATATGCACACTACAACCTAAAAGGTTGTCAGTAAGCAGGCTTGGCTTTACAACCCTAAAAGAGAAGAAATTCATTATTAGCACCAAACCTGCCCCAATTATCATCCAAATTTATGCCATATGTATGAATAAGTGGCTGTTATCTAACTGATGGTTAGTTTGTAGCGTTATAAACAGTACATTTGTAGAGTCACGTGTGCCACAATAATGATCAAACAATAAAGCAAATCGGCTATATATACATCGTTGTATACGCGCCATTATACACTTGGCTAGAAGAACACCACTTGTGAAAATAACCTTGGGGGCTATGCACTACTCCAGTTCCTATGTTATTCTATGGAGCCAATGCACTAAGATCTCTTCAACTTGAGGAATATTAGTGCTTAGGTTCCATAGAATAACAGGAACTGGTGAAGTGATATCATTGCAGATCACATCTTTATCACTACTGTGTCATACCTTAGTGCATCTTCCACCTGATATTTGTCAGCAGATATCATCCTATGACAGAAAATACCAATTAAAGGGTTAGTAATACTTAAAACATAAAAATATGTTGTAGGGTTTATCCCCCTGAGTAAAACAAGGGTTCTCCCACTGCTGAGAGTTTTTTTTATTCAAAAGTTATTGTAGCTTAAACTTGATTTTTTTTTTTTTTTTTAGGTGCAGTATCATAGTGGCCTGAAACTGTACAGAGGTGCTGTTGCTATACCATCCTATGGATATTTATGGTCAATTGACCAGATATGTCCATAGGATGGTGTAGCAACAGCACCACTGTACAATTTCAGGCCACTGTGATACTGCACTTAATTCAAATTTAAGCTGCAATAACTTTTGAATAAAAAACCTCTCAGCTTGATCGTACAGCTTGCTTTGCATGATGCACAAAGAATTAGCCACACTGAGCTGCCAAAATGTAGAGCATACATGCAGATTTTTATTTTCTATAAAACAAGTTGTTTCTTGAAGTGACAGATCCACTTTAAGGGCTAAATTACTGCAACCGCAAAATTACAAACCGTCCTACAGTCACGCATAATAGTCTTGTCTCCACACTCCCACATGCACCTCAACACTTCCTATATAATTTCCTCCCACTCCTGCCTCTAAATTGGGTCTCTGTTTATTATACTTTATGGATTTTTTTTTATCTTCCAACATCAGACACCTGACACCCATTTCCACTTTTAAAATAAACCACAAACTTTCTTTTCAGCCTACCTGACCCTTCCTGGTGTCATGACACATCCTGCTTCTTTCTACCACGTGTCCCTTGACACCAAAAAAGATCTAAATTGTAGGTCTCAAAATGAACATCCACAAACCTCAACTGCATAGAACTTTCATTAGGACATACCTCATATTTACTTCCTCTTTTTCTTCCTGTTGTGTTTAAAAACACACACATAGACAAATACTTTATTTTGGGAGTAGGGATAAGGAAGTTGCAATGAGCTGATGTTGAGTTTATATTTTACAGTTTGAAGAAATGATTTTGAACACATTAATATACTGATAAATGACTGATGACCTTTATAAGTCATGAATCAGAAATAATCAGGAATGAATTTATAAACCATGATTACAATAGATAATTTCTTCTTAAAATGAATTCCCTGTAGATGAGAAAACTGCATGTTTTCATATTTTTTTAACTGTTGAACTGCTCAAAAACTGTCATTACCTCTAAGTATTCTTAAATGTACCAGGTGAAAATAGTTTACATTTTCCATGAATGCGTAACTAGTGTTTAGAGAAGAAAAAAAAAGTATAAAAAATGGTAACTTGGCATGATCGCTTAAAAAAATCTGTGTTCAGGTAATAGAGGCATTAGGGTAATTCTGGGACAAACCAATTGCACCGTGCGGGGATAAAAATTACCATTGCTCAAAATGCTTTACAATGATTTGGAGACCTCTAGCATTTAAGGGATTAACAGCCCCATTTTAATCAATACAAACTGATGTTCATTATCCATACATACTCATGTTGAGGCATGCTGGGGTGACATGCTCTATGGGTGCATATCCCAAACCCTGGACATGATATTTTCATTTGTTTACTATGAGACTGTTGCTGTGAATTGAAAATGTTGCCCTCATCAAATTGGAGATGTCAGAATGCCACCATTGTCAAATTGGTGACAAGATATCACTATTTAAAAACACTGGGATGTCTTTGAGATCACACCCATGCTGCTGCTCTACTTGCCCTCATTGCCTTTGGTCGGACGCATGTAAGTCTTCCTTCCTCGTCGCAACAGGTAGTACCTCAGTCTGGTCCTTTAAGATGTTGTTACAGTTTCAGCTTACCTTGTTTGCAGCAGCATCTACAGGCGCGAGGCTTCTATAGCATGCAGCAGGCCTCTGTTTTATCTGTTTGTTTCCTGTTGTCTCCTCCTACCTACTTCCTCCCTCTGAGCTGCTCCTCCTACTTCCTGTGGAGGGGTTTAAAAGGCAGACTGAGTCCTGACTCAGTCGCCCTTGCGTTGTTGTTATTAGGTGAAGTACTTGGGCTCTGTGTGTGACCTGGCTATCTACGAAATCCCACTCTGTGTATGACCTGGCTATTTATGAGAACCCGCACTGTGTATGACCCAGATAAGTATGAGAACCCTCTCTGTGTATGACCCAGCTAAGTAAGAGAACCCTCTCTGTGTATGACCCAGTGATCACGAGTATCCCTTACTGTGATCAATTTGTGCTATTGGCTTAAGACAGGCCACTGTTGTGGACAGGGTCTGATTGGTGACTGCAGGCAGAGTCACAAGGTCTGGTGTAGTGACTGAAGGCGTGAGTCACAGGGTCTTGTGTGGTGGCTGCAGGCGCGAGCCACAGGGTCTTTATATGTGACTGCAGGAGTGAGTCACAGGGGTTTGATATAGTGACTGCAGGCAGAGTCAAAGGGTCTCTTAGCGGTGACTGCAGGCGTGGGTCACCGGGTTGCTGCAAGGTGTGGTGTTACTGGTTTGACTGACTGCAGGCGTGGGTCAGTTCTCTAGACCAGCAGTCCTCGTGTTTCTGTTCTTCGGATCAAGATTGCCGAGCCAGTGTTCACAGTGGTTGCCTGTTCCAGTTGACGGATCAAGAGTTGGCGTTCCTGTATCCTGCTGAGACTAACAGGGGCTTCAGCCCAGTCTCTCGCATTGTGGTCTAGCAAGAGGCCTACTATTTCTGGTCACCAGCTAGTAACCCTTTGCTTGTTGTACCACTTATTTATCACTGTGATTTATTCTAATAAATATTTTGCATTATATTACCGTACTGAGTTCTGAGCATTCCTGGGTGCCCGTGACAGTTGTACTGCAACAATCTTTTTTATGCACAAAGGACAGAATGAAGCATCTTTCAGGTTTCTTGCCCTTGCCGTCCTGCAAATATTTTGCTCTAATTTAATTACCACTGTACTTGGCAACATTGTGACCCTTCCTCTTCTGCACTGTGCTCTCATTCTTTTCAGCCTGACATTTGGCAGCTGAGCATGATGGGAGTGTAATAAACTGAAAAAAAAAATGTCACTCCTCACCAGGGAGTCACATGAGGCAAATACATTCTTTAAATCACTGCATTACCTTATTAAAAGTAAAACACAGACAAATCCATTAAGAAAAAGTATTCAGGAAGCAGGGTGCAAGGAAGTGACCTAACATTTTTCATTTGTTCAGTTGTCATATACATTCAGACAGGCCTATGTGTAATGGTTAAACAACTGAAACAACATAAAACTGCTTCCTTGAACCCCCCAGTCCCCATGTTGTTGTATATTTATTTATTTATTTGTTCATTATTTAATTTCAGTAATGTAAAGCAGTGCATTGAAGCACTTATTGGTCTCATGTGCCTCCCAGCTGAGGAGAGGAGATTTTTCTTTTCTATTTGAACTCTGAATTTGCCCATTACTCCTGCAGCACATCGAGGTCTGATAAATTGCTTAAATGTTGTAAAAGACTAGGAAAAGGTTGTGGTAGAGTAGTTCAGTGTGGTAAGTAAAAATATGTGGAGAAACACAATGTTATTCTTTTGCATTTTTACTTACTATTGAGTAAGCTGAAAGTGGCACTTTCACCTTAATTCAAGTTTGCATGTTTGAAAACTGCATTTAGAGCTGCATATGTGTAACGTTAGCTGAAGCACTAGCAAATGTACAGTTAAGGAGATATTAGTACTTGTTACCATATGCTAATGTATGTTAATTACGGTACCCTTGTAGTATCAGTGATGTTTCATATGCCAATTAAGTGGTTTGGTGATGTTTCGTACGATAATGAAGCCTTTTCAACGACGTGAAGGTTTCAGTAATGTTTCCTATGATAATGAAGCTCTGTGGGGTACCAAGAAAGTGTCACTTTCCCAGAAATAAAACTGTGAACATATCCTAAACTATACATCTGCTGGAAGTTTGGTTACCATGATACATAGGCAGTTTGAATTAAGTTTTCAGATATGTAAGGAAAATTCAATATGATAGGTCCACATGAAAGCCTTTCATTTTCAGGGCAGGACTACACTCTTATCATCCTCATCCTGCCATCATAAGGCTGAGCATGATGGTAGTGTATTTTAGAAGCTGGAGGGCTACAGGTTGATCACTAGTGAGGGTAAGTAAAAGTATACGTGCAGAAAAGGGTTTTCTCAACTTATATTTTACCTAACCCCAAAACTCTGCAGTGTGTTGTTTTACACTACACTCCTACCATGCTCAGCCTTAGAAAGATAGTGGACTGGAGATAGTGCTGCAGTAGATATAACAGCCCTGGTTTCACAAAGGGACCAAGACACACTACATGTTTGTAAAGCTTTGCTTTTAAACTACCTTGAAAGTGCCTTATTCTATTGTTATGTTTTTATTTTTTTCTTCTGAACCTCCCCTTGTTTTCCATTAGATGCCTTGCCTTTAAAGGGCTCTGAATTTGCCCTTCCATGCCTGATTATTTATTTGTGCTTGATGTCCGGTTTTGTGATTTTTGATACCTGCTTATTGTGACTACTCTTTCGGATTTCCCTGGTACCTTCCTTTGGTTTTGCCTTCCTGACCCTGATTTTGTCTCCTGTCGTTTGCTACTAGTGCCCTCCCTTTTCAGTACATTTCCCGCTTGTACTCGTTTGATGCAGTCTCACCCCGCTGGGAAACTTGAGTCACCGTACTACTGGTACTTGTTTCAACCCGCTGGGACCTGAACCTAACCTATTTCTCTATTCTGCTGGCAGTTGTTTCATCCTACTGGGTACCTGAGTCTCCAGTTGCTCGTAGCGGTCTCACCCCACTGGGACCTCAGCCTCCCTTGCCTGACCGATTGTTGCAGTTTCTGCCCACTGGGACCTGAGTCTCTGGTGCCTTACCACTTGAAGCAGTCTTACCCCACTGACAATTAACCTCTTTTATTTTACCCCACTTTTTTTTGAAAAATGGAGTAGAAATGGGTATGTCCAAATAAGAATAGTGTTGCAACATATTTATATAGAAATGTACTAATTGCACCAGAAATAAATGCAGTTTTAGAAGGCATTATAAAACTGTTCCAATTAAGTATCTGTTTCTAGATAGTGCTATTTCGGCTCTGCTGAAGAGCCTCCAGCTAGTCAAATGACCAGAATCTGCTGCTGTCAGCTACAGCGCTGACTTCTGTGAAATGGCCAGGAGGGGGGAACTTTAGCAGGTTTTATCTCTATAAAGTTTTGAGAGATAGGACTTACTGCAACTGATTTAATTTTTTTAATATCTTCAATATTAAACAACGTTAAAATAAAACATTACTATCTGTTTAAATCTTGACATCAGGTACAAATTGTTCTTAATGGAATTATGTAGTGACAGCTATGTATGTGAAAAAATAGTCTCGGCTGTAGATTTTCTCTGAATATTCTCAGGTAGACGTATTTATAAACTGGAGGAGGTGCACAGAGGCGTGATAAATAGGTGATAAAGCAGAGATTACTTCTCCAGTGATATCTCTTCTCCAGTTCCTATGTTATTCTATAGGGCCAATGCACTAGGATTTCTCCAGATTTGGAAATCTTAGCGCATAGTGAATAACGTAGGAACTGGGGAAGTGATATCAATGGAGAAGTCATCTCCGCTGTATCACATCTTAGTGCATAACACTCCATGTCTTTTGGCCCAGCATTAAAGCAAATAGTGGCAGCTTCATAACCTGGTATTATAGTGCCTACAAGGAGACAGTGTAAATAGTGTACGTAAAACTGTGTTCAGTAAGCTACAGAAGTGCAGTTTTGGGGCTAACCAATTGTTGCATTGAGGGGAAATAAAAATTCCTAATTTTTTAAAAAACATTTTTAATGGGACTTTTAAAGCTTGCAATGCATTGAACATGTCTCTGAAATTCAAGCCCTATTAAAAGCCCTATTTAAATAATTGAGAATTTTCATTTCTCTCTTGCTCTTTAGCTTACTGAGTTTGTCTGTTAGACGCCTGCCAGATCAGGTAAGGATGCGAACCGGTAAAACCTCTCTAGATCCTGTGTTATTCTAGGAAGCCTGTTTTCATGATGTGATGCATTTTAACCATTTTGATGGCAGAGGGGTATGCAGTATATTGCAAAGCACTCAAAGGGTTAAACACGTGCTAAAAGCACATAGGCACTGGCAAAGTTTGACTAATAAGAGTTGTATTAACCCTTTGAGAGCCAGAGGGAGATGCAACATGTTGCAGAGCAATGCATTGTGTACCCCTCTGGCACACAAAGGGTTCTCCCACTCCAAACCTGCTTTATAGATCAAGTGGCTTGATCTGGCCTAAACAGACTAAAGATTTTAAAAATGTTTTAATTTTAGGTATTAACTAAAAACTTTTCTGTTTTGTTTCAAATTAGAGCCTGGCTAAACTGACTGATGGTTTCAAAAACAGCTGTTGCATATCGGACTCTCTTCACAATATTCAACACGATTCAAGCTCACTCACTGACTCCTGTTTACCTCAGCAATACTGTGATGCCTGCTCACAAACTGATACCATTGGAGAGGTATGGTGTTCATTATAGCTTAGTAATCATTCAGACTCGTAAGGGCACCTATTGCTCATCATATTACACGGAGGTTATCATCAAAACATGAAGTTTCATATAACTTTCTACTGTGCAGGATGGGCATAAGTTAAAGTTGAACTAACACCTCTTAATAATAACCTCACACTTAAGTCACCATGGCCAGAAAATCCTAATGGCCCTATGGATTTTGCCCTTGTACCTCTTTGCAATCAATAACATATCCAATCCCATAGAAGCAGACATGATAATTGTTGTGTTTTTTCCCAAACTGAAGTAGGAAGGAGTGGAGGAGCCTACTTAACCCTTTAAGGGCCAGTGGGATACACAATGCAATGAGAAGCAACACATTCAACACTGCCCTGGTCCTACAGAGTCAAGATCACCGTTTGCAAAAAGCAGAGTTTGGGGTCCTGTGGTCCATCTAGCAAGTGTCATGTCTGCCTCCATGGACATGACATCCAGAACTAAATGAAGGTGTTATCTTTCAAGCAAAGGTGCAAGGGCAATATTCATATGGGTCATTAGGATTTTCTGGCCATATCAAGGAAAGTGTTATTGTTAGGAGGTGTTTTGGATGACCTACAGAAGAAGGTACTGTAGCAAATCACATTACAGTGTTACTTTACTGAAGTAATATATACAAACACACAAAAAATAGAACTAGAGCATCAAATATATGTAAATCATCTAGGTCATGATATTAAGGATTCACTTCTTCCTTCATGGCCATGCTCCCTTATCTACATTTGTAAGACTTTATCAGAAAAAAGAAGAAAGGCACTGGAGAAAAAAATCTTTTTTAATCCACCCCCCTTCTCCACCCAAAAAAATAGATAATTAATGTGGCAAATGATGATATCAAATACATTTTTAACCCTCTGGGTCCATATCTTACGCAGGTGAAATTATCTAAAGCTTAAACTTTTATTGATTCTTTAAAATTTGCAGGAAAAATATTAAAATAAAAGTAGGCTCTACCAGATCCTATCTGACTAATTTGCAATCCTCTTACTATAATCTATACAAGCATCACTATTCTTAAATTGCTAAATTGCTTCCTATAACTGCTATCTACGAGTCCTCTCTTGAACTCCTAGATTTCTTCTACCAGTTGCTACTATAGATTATACTTGCAATGTAAACATATCCTTTCAATACAGTAATATAGTTACTCTTCATTAGTCATACTGACTTAAACAAAAAATCTATCATCTCTCTCTTATTTCCAAATATCTAACCTTCAACCACTATCGTGCTGGCACCCAAGAGGTTAATACTACCTCTATATTGTGAATTATCAATAATCTCTCCGTGTGAAAACGCAAACCCACTGCCTAAAATCAAATCAAATCCCCAGTTGTACCAAAATAAAGGTAATTACTACTCAAAAAAATTGTATATGTGACTTAACGCCCTCGGGCAATTTCAGTGCTTCATAGGGTGATATTAACCCCCAACCACTGAATTGCCGGAAAGTTAATCCAACAACCTTGTGATATCAATGTGACAAAAATAAAAAAATCTTCATCTACCTCTACTGCCCCCTCTATGTGCGAGTGGTAGTAGAACCATCCAAGTGAAAAAATCTCAGTATTTAACCCCTTATCTCTATATTAGCGACAGATGAAATCAGTCCCACACCCTAGTGATATCAATCTCTGCTACCCTCTCAGTGTGCGAGGGATGATAGAACAATATGTACATACAAGTGTAAATATCCAGGTTTTTATCTCGGAATGCACGAGGAGGGAGAGAACACACCTCACGGCAGCCAAACTCCTACCTACGATGCTCTACTAGCATCCATAGCTCACTAAAACCCTCAATAAGACTGCCGCAGGATTCGCAATCACCTAACCCCTCGTGCATTAATTCAATCACCAAGTACTTTTAACTAACATCGTACATATTTCCATCTAAGATCTAATATTTCTGGAGAGCACTACTAATTAAAACCACTGACAATGTCACTCATATATCTCTATTAATAGCTAGTGCTTCTTGTTTTTTTAAACATCGTCTTGAATTAAAACAAAAAAACGCCGACGCGCGTTTCACCTAACGGCTTTCTCAAGGCTTTACTGTACTGAAGTGCATGTTTTATGACAATTTAGGCTCCTCTATTTGCTGTACAATTATCTAGTCCAGTGATTCTCAACCAGGAAATCCTTTTGAATGGTCTCACGCAGAAAAGCGTGTGACCATTTAACTACTTCACCATGTCGCCTGGTTAAAAATAGTGATGTGACAATCTCACAGTGCATGACAGCACAAGATTGTCACATTGCCCAGTCAGTGGGCGCGTTTAATACTTATACAGCCATTCAGTCACCTTCCGTTTCAGCTTCATAAGGCACTGAAAACATTTCCAGCATTAAAGAGGTTACCATAATGTGCAACGCTAGTGGCAGCACTAGTGGATATACGGTCAGTGTATGATCTCTGTAATTTTGCATCTCCGTGTGCTCTGCTTCTCCCTTTCATTCCGCACGAGGAGAAGGGGAGAGGCAGCACCGTATATCCACTAGTGCTGGCACCGATGTTACACATTATGGTAACCCCTTGAATACTGGAAATGTTTTCAGTGCCTTATGCTGAAACGGAAGGTGACTGAACAGCTGTATAAGTATTAAAAGCACCCACTGACTTGGCAAGATTGTCACGTCACTATTTTTAACCAGGAGATATGGTGGAACAGTTAAACGGTCGCACGCTCTTCTGCGTGAGACCATTCATAAGTGAACCCTCAACCAGGGAGCTGTGAACATCCACTTAGTGTCCCCTTTGTTTTCTATAAAGATTTTGATTAAAAAAAAAAAAAAAAGTAAATGATCAGTTCTAAATGTATATTTATGGAAATTGTTTTGCAAAATGTTTGTTTTCGTTATTATGATTCTGAGACATAAGAATAATTATATTTCTCTTATGTCCAGTATGGAACACAGGAGCCAAGGGTTTGAGCTCCCTCATCCAGGAGGGCAGGGCACTTCAAAAAGACAGGGTCTTTGGGGTGGAGACTCCCTTCTCAGTCTCCAGCTTAATCCCCCGCCCCCATATTCATGTGCTCTGTGTCCAAGAAGATGGAAGTACAATGGAACTTCTTAGTTTTTAGGTATTTTGTTGTTTTTTTTTCCTTTAGATATGGGGCTGTATAATACCCCATTAGGCAGACTCCCATCACTGGCTTCCCTGGAGGTGGATTACCCAGTTCACAGGAGTTTCTGGACTTTTTTCCATGTGGAGGTTGACTTTATGATAAATCTGTTCCTAATGGCTGAATCTCTTAGAGATTCTGCCCTATTCAAATGGGAGTCTGAGGAAGCTGATGCAGTGCCATTGTTCAAAAAAGCGGGCAAGATCCAAATCAGGAAATTATAGACCATAGTAGAAGGGTTACTAGTTAACACTATTCAAAACTATGAATTACTAGTAATGTTATTACTAGGTATCACGGTGCCCGTGCTTTCCTATTCTAAACGACGACATTATTATTACTGCGGCTCTCTGATTGCTACCACTAGGGCTTGCCTTTATATACCCTGGGATGTTCTCCCTTAGGCGCCCTTCCGTGGTGTACAAGTTCCTGAGTTTGTTCTGTGTTGATGCTGATTCGTGTATGACCTGGCCTGTCTGACTACGATTTTGTTTCTGAGTTCCTGTTGCTACGCTCCGTTGCTGACTGTATCCTGGCTGAGAACCCGCTCCATTGCTGACCGTATCCTGGCTGAGAACCCGCTCCGTTGCTGACCATATCCTGGCTGAGATCCCGCTCCGTTGCTGACCGTATCCTGGCTGAGATCCCGCTCCGTTGCTGACCGTATCCTGGCTGAGATCCCGCTCCGTTGCTGACTGTACCCAGGCTGAGAACATGCTTCGTTGCTGACTGTATCCTGGCAGAGAACCCGCTCCGTTGCTGACAGTATCCTGGCTGAGAACTCGCTCCGTCGCTGACAGTATCCTGGCTGAGAACTCGCTCCGTCGCTGACAGTATCCTGGCTGTAGAACCCGCTCCATTGCTGAATGTGGTTGGCTGCCTTCCGCGCTGTGGCCATTGCCCCCCGTGGATTCCCATCCACGAGGTTACCGTGTCTAGTCTGAGCCTCTAGGTGACCCCATGAGGTGACCGGTTTCCAGAGCATTGCAGCGATTTTCGGTGTGCACCGTGGGGCGTTGTTTTCTGTCGACCTAAGGCTGAGCTGTGTGCTCAAGCTGCTCTACTGCCATCCGGTGGTGTGTACAATCGAAGTACCGGTGCGGTGGGTTACACACCGACTGAGTTACTCTGATCACTCTCTGTGTCTGCCTCTCTGGTAGCGCTGGGCTCACTCCCTAGGGGAGTTGCAGTTAAGTTGGGTGTTGTCATTTAACCCTTATGTACCTGGGGCTTCCAGGTATAAGAGCTCTACCATTTCTGACTGCAGAGTCTTGGGCTCAAGAGCCAGCGTTGCATTTCTAGCTTGTAGGTTGAGAGACACTGCTTGCGTTCCTGTACTTACCTCTTCTCGATCCACCCCTAGTGTTCTAGGGTATTCCAGTAGCAGCTGCCTAGGTCTCTGTTAACCCTTCTAGGGCTGGTCTGCATATACACGGTTGCCTCCTGCCAGTGGGCTAGGGCCTTGGTCAGTGTTGCCTCACTCCAGTTGGGTCAGTACCCAGGCGTCTGGGTTGTGCCAGTCCTCTACTGTGGGCTCCATGCCACTGTAGTCCTGTTGCCATTCCAGGACTGTGTACTCGTTGCTTTGCCAGTTCTGCCAGATTTCTGATTTGCCAGCCAGTACCAGTTCTTTCTGTTTGTCCAGACGGGTTCCAGTACCCAGGCGTCTGGGTCAGTCTGTCCTATTTGTGTACCTCCTGTGTTGGCACCCTACCATCTGTTTTGGGACTGTACGTTACCTCACCAGGTGTGCCAGATCCTGTTTGATGTATTATCAATATCCTACTGTCTTATTACTGTACTCCTGGTTTCTCTTTCTGTTCTGTTTGTAGGTCTAGAGCCTACACCCGTATGTACTTTATTGTAATAAAGTTATTTTAACCTTACCATTCTGTCTGAGTGTTCATCTAAAACCGTGACACTAGGCATCTGCATCGTTTAATGAAGAATAGATCATGTTAGACTAATTTATTTGCATTTTACGAAAGGGTAACTAGAAATTTGGATAAGGGAATTGCTGTTGATATAGTATACTTGGATTTTACAAAATCCTTTGATACCGTGCCTCACAACAAAAGGCTTTGGTTTGGGAGGTGATATCTGGACATTGATTGAGAACTGGTTGAATGATAGATGGCAGAGAGTTGTTGTAAATGGAACCATTTTAAGTTGGTCTAAAGTTGTAAGTGTGGTGCCACAGGATTATTCTAATCCTGTTGGCTAATGCCTATATCACCAAAACTATTTTTGATGCGGCCAGGTTCTTAGGCAAATCCTTCTCCGATGTTGCCCATTGCACCCTGTGGCTCAAGATCTGGTCTGTGGACCAGTATTCCAACAAGTCACTAGTTTCCTTGCCATTTTAGACCTTATTTGGCCCAGACTTGAAGAAGATTATTAGTGCTGCCACTGGTGGAAAGAGAACGTTACCACAGATATCCTCTAAGTGGTCCTGTCTGGCAAGGAAGGCGCAAAGATTTAGTCCCCCCCACCCCGCAACAAAGAGCAGATAGACTTGGCAGAACAATCTTCTTCAAAATCTAAGACTGACAAGCCAAGTTCCATGTATCTTGCAGAGTCCTAGTCCATCATTGTCTCTATTGTTTGCCTTTTTCAAGATACCTGGGCATCCTCAGTGTCAGACAAGTGAGTTTTGTGGGTAATCTCAGAAGGATACCAGACAGATTTCAAGTCCCTTCCTCCACATCACCTCTTTTTGATAAAGGTTCCACTGGACCCACAGCAAGAGCGTATTTGACACCGTCTCCTCTCTGTTGGACAAGTAAGTTCTAGTATACTGGTGCCAGCCCAAGAGAACTTTTCAGGTTTCTATTCCAACCTTTTTTTGTAGTTTCCAAAAAAGTATGCTGGCTGCTGGCCAATTCTGGATCTGAAATGCCTCAACAAATACGTGGCTGCTGCTCACTTCTGGATGGAAACTTTGTGCTCTGCTATCATTGCAATGTGTCCATGGGAGTTCCTAGCCTCCCTGGATCTTCAGGACACCTACTTACTTTTCCATATTTCAATGATCTGCTAATCAAGGCTCATTCAATAGACATTTTGGCTCTCTATATCCAAGAGTGCACCCATATTCTCAGTTGGATTCTCAGACTAAAGAGTCCTCTACAATTTCATCCCAGGTCCTGATATTTCTGGAAATAAAGTTCAACACCCTGCAATGTGGGTGTCCCTGAAGGAGGGCAGGATTCACCTCCTGTCTCAGGATGTGTCACAAGCATTGGAGTGGCCCTCAGCAATGATAGGGGACTACATGCTAGTCTTGGGTCTCCTGGTGTCTGCCCTGGAAGCAGGTCATATGCTCAATTTCACACAAGCGAAATTCAGCTGGACATATTCAGTATGTGGTCTCGACAGAGGGCCTGTCTCTCTCATCTCATGACCTTCTCTCCTCTGGTTCAGGAGGACCTACATTGGTGGCTTCATTGTCCCCGTCTTACTTAGGTATACCCCTTTGTGATTCCATAGTGGAACCTAGTCATAACAGATGCCAGTCTGAGGGGCTGGGGCATGACCCTGGACCACCTGGCAGCTCAGGGTGGTATCTCAGGGAGATACTTTTGTCCATCAATGCACTGGTCTCTGTTACTAATGGGGACTTCAGTAAGGGTACAGTTGGACAACTCAACATCAGGGGCCTACAGCAGCCATCAAGGAGAAACTAAAAGCAAGTCAGCATGGAAGGAACTGAAAGAACTTCGTCACTGGGTGGAAACTCACGTACCAGCCATCTCAGCAGTCCATATTCCAGGAGTGGAAAACATGGTCACAGACTTTCTCAGACATCAGGATTTGGATCCTTAAAACTGGGAACAACATCTGGAAGTTTTCTACTAGATAGCTCAATGCTAGGGTATCCTAGCCATAGATCTGATGGCCTCCCATAAGAACAGGAAAGTTCCCCTGTTCTGCATGAGAACAAGTGATCCCTTGACATTTGCAGTGCACACAATGTTAATTCTGTGGAATTTCAGTCTGTCCAATGTGTTTCCCCTGATTCCTTTCATCTCTAGGGTAATTCGGAAGATCAGAATGGAGAAAGCTCTAGTCATTCTGATTGCTCCATTCTGGCCCTGGCGGAACTGGTTTGCGGACCTTCTCAGCCTGTCCATTCAGGAGCCGTTCTGTCTTCCACTAAGTCCGGATCTCGTACTCCAGGATCTCATCTGGTATGAGGATGTGGAAAGGCTTGCTTTGATGGCATGGCTCTCAAGACCACAATTCTAAGAAGAAAAGGGTTCACAGATTGGGTCATCTCTACTGTGGTCCAGGCCAAGAAACCTGTCTCCTCAAAGGCATACCATAGCATTTAGTTAATCTATGGTGTTCTTGACAAGGATGTGTCTGCCTAAACCGTCGATTCTCCCCACAGTCTTGGCCTTTGTTCAAGATGGTGTGAACAAAGGCCTTATTCTGAACTCTATTAAGGTACAGCTCTCAGCCCTTTCTGTCCCCTTTCAGAAACATACCTCCATTCCTCTGGGCATCAAGACCTTTATTCCAATGGTGGCTCATGCCTTCTCTTCATTTTGGGATCCCACACCTCTGTGGAACCTCAGCGTATTCTTGCGTGTCCTCCAGAGACCTCCCTTTGAACCTCTTGCTGCTGTCTCATTGCGTTTCCTAAATGCTCAAAATGTCATTCCTTTTGGCCATTGTCTCTGTTTGGAGTGTCGCTTATTTGCAAGCTCTGTTTTGCAAACCTTCTTTTCTTGTGTTTCACCAGAACTTTGTACCACCCGGGAGTTTTTACCCAAGGTTGTCTCAGATTTTCACATTACTCAAGAGATCATTTTGCCTTCCGTTTGCCCTGATTCCTCATCCAGACAGGAGAAAAATCTCCATCTTTTGGATATGGTGCAATCCCTTAAGTTCTATATGCACCATACTCAGCCCTGATTCCCTCTTTGTCATCCCTGAAGGACCTAGGACAGGTCAGACAGCATTAAAAGTCACTGTTGCCTCTTGGATCAGGTCAACCATATGCCAAGAGTATGTGATCGGGAAGAGACTTGTTCCTTTCAAGGTCACGGCGGAGTCCACCAGATCTGTGGGTGCCTGCTGAACAGCTGTGCAAGGTTGCTATATGGTCCTCCTTGCACACATTTTCCAAACACTGCTATGGCAGTGTTCTGGCCTTGGCTGAGGCCGGCTTTGGCCAGAAAGTCCTGAATGAGACTCTTTCCTTTTTTTTTTACATCTACTGCCAAATCAGTAGTTTGAGCCCCATTGGCTCTTATTTGGTTTGCTGTACTAATTTCATGTTCGTTGACACCTGTGGAATACTGGTACCCTAGGGGAAGAGTGAGATTTTCTTCTTTCTCTCCCCAGAATGCTTGGTTACATGGTTCCTGTGTTCCATATTGAACGTAAGAGAATATAGGATTTTAGTGAACTTACCTTTAACTAATTTTCTCATTAGTCCTAATGGAACACAGGACTCCTACCCGGAGAAAACGATTTCTGTGTTTCCTTCCCTGGGCAGAGGAGTCCTCTTACGGCCTTGGTCTACACGATATCCTTTTCTTCTTTGTCGCTCTGGTTCTTTTTTTTGTTTTGTTTTTGTGGTCCTTATCACACATGAATCTGGTGGGCGGGGGTTAAGCTGGAGGATGAAAGACTTTGCTTAAAGTGGAAATGTTACTTTGTATCAAAGAAGGTGATTTTGAAACGATCTTTCAAATCAAATCACCTATATTTATTTGAAATTTTGTATTTAAAACATGGAAAATCTAGCTTTATTTATTTTTAAGTTACTGCACATCTGGCAGATATGCCAACCAGATACTAACTTTCCACATTACTCTACATGACCAACTGCCACTTTGTGCTGTTTGTATTAGCTCATTGGAATAAAAGGGGAAACAAATCTAAATAACTTAGTAACTTAGTTTAACCCCTTAACGACCGGCCAGTCAGCGCGGAGCAGTCAGTTAAGGACCACGGAGCATTTTTTTTTTTTAATTTCCGCTTCCGGACTCCCCGAACAACATGCAGCCGCGGGGGGAGGCCGGAATTCCATGACGGTCATAGTACGTCATGGGTCGTTAATTCACATTGACCCATGACGTACTATGACTGTCAAGGGTCGTTAAGGGGTTAAGTAAAAAATATACGTGTTTTTGAAAGTTATTTTAAAATCACCAATTTGTTATAAAGTGACAGTTCCACATTAATGCTTCAAAAAATATTCTCTTCCTTCTGTCATCATCTCTGCAAGAAATTTCATTAGTAGTAGCTTGATGAAACTGATAGCAACTATTCAGTATATGGCCTCTTTAAAGGGATAGTAATACTTAAAATGTAAAAAAAAATATGTTGTAGGGTTTATCCCCCTGAGTAAAACAAGAGTACTCTCACTGCTGAAAGGTGTTTTAGTCAAAAGTTATTAATTTTCAAAGTTGAATTTTTTAGGTGCAATATCACAGTGGCCTGAAATTGTACAGTGGCGCTGTTGCTACACGATCCTATGGACAGCTCTGGTCAATTGACCATAAATCTCCATAGGATGGTGTAGCAACAGCACCACTGTACAATTTCAGGCCACTGTGATATTGCACCTAAAAAATTCAACTTTGAAAATTAATAACTTTTGAATGAAACACCTTTCAGCAGTGGGAGTACTCTTGTTTTACTCAGGGGGATAAACCCTACAACATATTTTTTTTACATTTTAAGTATTACTATCCCTTTAACAAGGGTGTTTGTCACAGTGACAGAAAATTGTGAAAAAAGATGCATGAGTTTATCTTATACTCTGGGGCATTTCACATAGCAATGTGCTGAAACCGTTGCAGAGAAGTGTCTTATGCTGTAATTCTCCTCAGACTGATAATACACCTACAAATTTATAGTATTGATTTCAATTGAATTGCATTTAAATAACAGGTATCTCTGTTTATCACTTCTATTTCTGTTAAGAGAATGGTATTCTGGGAAAACCACACTTTACTGTAGCACTAAAAATGTACCAGCATTTTCAGTGGCTACAAAAAAGCTGTACAACAAAAAACATAATACAACAGGAAAGTTACACTACAAAATCAGGAAAAAACACACACAATAAGCACAATATAAATATTTAAATTCTGTTTTTGCTTGAAATACAGTTTGGCTTTGATGATAAAACAAGACTGGTGGATAGAGTAAGACTCAATTGGCAGTATGAGGAAGCAAAAAAAAGGTAAGAACCGCAATTACTTTTTTCTTCTTCTTTTCTACTATTCAACTAGAAACCATTATATATAGTAATACAGAAAAAATTAGGCCGATGTACTAACCAGAACAAGAGCAAAAGTACAAATCCCCAAAACTCAGTTTGATTTAAATGGGGATTTCAACCCCTTGAATGGTCGAGAGGATTCCAAAGCATGACAGAGCAATGTATTGGAGAAATCTCAGTGGTTCAAGGCTTGAAACGCTCCATTTAAATCAGTGGTCATTTTTATTTGTCTCCTATGGTGCGGTTAGTTTGCCCCACAATTTCTCTCGTTATGTTCAGTGCATAAGCCTCACTGTGAACTTTTGTCCTGTGCTGTGTAATCATAGTTATAGCATTGATCTGGCCTAGGTAACTTGTTGCTCCTCAGCTGCTGTTGGAGTACAAGTTCTATTAGTCCTAGCTGGCTAAAGATGGTGGATGTCCAAAACAACTGGAGAGCATCAGGTTGTTTATCCCTGGAGTTGATACCTTTCAGTAGACCATAGTAATACACATAATACATAGTAATACACCTTCATAGATAGATAGATAGATAGATTTCTTACTTTAACACTTTAAGGACCTGAGGGTTGTGCAACTCATTGCAAAGTAATTCATGTTTCATACCTCTGGTGCTTAAAGTTGATAGAAACAATGACATAAACTATCATAAATTCTTATCATAATACATTATCCCTTCGCAATGTGTTCCACACCTCTTTGGTCCTTAAAGGGTTAAGATTATAGGTTATATTAAATTAATAATAGTCACACAACTGAGTAGAGAAGGCGTGGTCAACCTGTAGAACTGCAGCAGAAGTGGTCCATGGCTGGCTGATAATGGTGGGAATTGTAGTCTTGGAGACAGCATGTTGCTCATCCATGAATTAGAAAGAACGTTAACTCTGAGTGGATGATAAATTTGGTGGTGTTACTGTCCAGGTGGTTATCCTCTTTCTTTTGCTTGTGCATGTGTCCATTATAGACAAGGAACCTTTGCTGAGACCACAAGGAAAATGTATTGAAAACATCCAAAAATACATAAAACATAAAGAATTTCTTTCAACATTGCACTTACAAAACCCCTATCTTGGAGGGTTGCATCTTGGGGGATCCTGCCCCTATTAAAGGCATAATGTGTCCTTTTTACTACCCTTGCAGCTTGACCTTTTTTATCTCAATCGGTATCAGTATTCAGCTGTTGTTACCCAAATACATGTATGACGTCCAACTGTTGTAAAGATCTCAATGCTTTCTATCTGTTCAGCAGTTCAATGCACACCACACTGGCAACTCAAACTGTGCCAGCAGTAGCTGAAGCAGGGCAATAGCCATTACTAAGGTAATGGTTAGCCAAAGTGGTAGGTAGCAGGTAGGTAATGCTGTAGCCAAAGTGGTAGGTAGCAGAGTCCCACACGGGATGTAGGCTAGGACCCAGCACAAAAGTAACCCCTTAATGACCACTGCCGTGCCAGGACCATCACAGCTGGCCGGCACTTAAGGATCAGTGATGGTCCTGGCACGTCAAGGAGTTCACGGCTCTCCACTCGGCTGCACGCCAATCGTGGAGCCCTGAACCAGAACTTAAGATTTTTTTTTTTTTTTTTTTAAAGTGGCGTGACAGATAAAGAAAAAACTATGAATAATGTGGGTATTCATCCTGCTTCATTAAGGGTTGTTGATCCCCTCCTTTTTTCTCTGGTATATACCTTTTGTTTAAAGCGGAACTACCACCCCTGAATAGATTTGTCCCAAATAAATACCCATCTGGCGACTAGCTGCTCAGTAGCGCTAGTCGCCAGAAATATTACCTGGTGTTTGAGAACTGTACGCTCTTCCCGGACTGACAGACAGGAAACAGTACAGACATCTTTCCATAGTGACGCCTGCACTGTCAGTCCCTTTTGGAGCCGAACGGCTCCTAGCAACGCCTCTAGAGCAGGCTGGGACTGACAGCGCATGCGTGCAGACATCACTATGGAAAGATGTCTGTGCGGTTTCCTGCCTGTCAGTCCGGGAACAGTGTACAATTCTCAAACACCAGGTAATATTTCTGGAGACTAGCGCTATTGATCAGGTAGTTGCTAGATGGGTATTTATTTGGGACAAATTTATTCAGGTGTGGTAGTTCTGCTTTAATTCATATTGGCTGCAGTGTCCTTCAAAATCTAATGCCTTTTTATAAAAGGTTACAGTATAGTCAGTGATTTGCTCCTAGGCATTGATATACAGAAACTTTTTACAAGAACAGTGGATATACACTGCACATAAACAATTTCTGGTAAAACAAAAATCACACAAAGATTTGAATGTGATAATCACAAACATTGTTAACACCCTTAAATACATAACTACCGTAATACATGTTGAAATTTATGCTGAAATGTCACTAATTGTTCTAATCCTAAAAATATGTTTGGAATAATTGGAAATAATAATAATCCTTACAGTGCAGTCCATAAGTATTCAGACAATGACACAAGTTTTGTTGTTTTGGTTCTGTACTCCAGCACATTGGATTTGAAATGAAACAATGACTAAGAGGATAAAGTGCAGACTTTTTTCATTAAAATTTTAATTTGAGGGTAATTACATTTATAAACCATGAATATTGTAGGAACTACAGCCCTTTTTATACATAGGCCCTGCATTTTAGTGAACCAAAAGTAATTGGACAGTTAGCTCAGTTTTACCTTTGCATCAGTAGAGGTAACACAGTCTAGAGGTGTAGGTGTGGCATTTGCATCTGGAGTCAGTTGCTGTTGTCTTTCGGCATGAGAAGAAAAGAAATGTCAATGCCAGAACACATAGATGTGCTCAGCAATTACAATGACTTTGTAGACAACGGAAGACTTCTTTAGTAGATTACCAAAAAATGCTTGCAGTTGTGAAGAAAAAACCCTGTCAAACAGATCAAGAACACTCACCTTACCCCCTGTAGTACAGTTGGTTTGGCCCACAATTGCTCCAGGTTGCTATTTTAGAGCTAGCATTTTCAAAGCCGCTTCCTGCACAAAAATGGTAAAAGTTTAAAAATGAAATAAATAGATACATAAATTAACCCTTTGAGTGCCATAAAGGAATTCAGCACATTGGCTACTTCTCCAGCACTCAAATGGTTAAAAAGACTAAATCAAGAGGAGAACCAGACTGTAATAAACAAGGATGCATACATAGCTCCCCTTTAACCTTTTGAGGACCAGATGGGCGTGCAGTGCATTGCTTCAGAATGCATTGCAGTCCCCACTGGAGCTCAAGGAGTTAATCTTCAAAGGCACTGGAATTAGAAAACCATGTACTATTTATTTTGATTTCTAAACCGGGGTGTGCCGTCCCTTAAGGACCGCATAGGAAACTTTGACGTGCCGTCCCACATGACTGATCACGTGGGGCGGCACGCCAACCGGGGCACTGGAAGAGATCACACCGGTCTTGGAGCGATCAACTTCAGTGCTCGGTATTACTCACCGCGCTCCTACAGGAGCGCGATGAGTAAAAGTACGTGACGTGTCAGGACCGTCACTGGTCCTTAAGTGCCGGACAAGCGTGACGGTCCTGCCACGTCACTGGTCCTTAAGGGGTTAAGGGGTTAAAAGATAAATAATGATGTATTACAATAACTGTTACTTAGAGCGAGTCTTCTGCACAAAGGAAAAGAGGTGCACTTCTGGAGCAAACCAACTGAGGCATAGGGGAGAAAAACAAATTCCCAAAAGCCCATTGATTTAAATGGGGCTTTTAATTAACCCCTTGAATGTTAGAAAGATCCACAGTGTATTGTGGATGAATGTATTGGAGATCTTTCTAGCATTCACGTGGTTAAAAGCCTCATTTAAATAATTTAGAAAATATGTGTTTTCCCTATAGTACAGTTGGTTTGCCCCACCAGTACCCACTTCAGTGTGTGTATATGTTTGTATGTATATTTGTACGTGTATATATGTGTGTGTGTGTATGTATTTATATATGTGTTGGTGTGCGTATGTGTTTATATATGTGTGGGTGGGTGTATGTATTTCTATATATATATATATGTGTGTGTATGTTTATATGTATATGTGTGGGTGTGTGTGTTTATATGTGTGGGTGTGTGTTTATGTGTGGGTATGTGTTTATATATGTGTGGCTGTCTGTATTTATGTTTATATGTGTGGATGTGTGGGTATGTGCCTGTGTGTATATGTTTATAAAATATGTTTGTGTGTGTATATAATGTTTGTATACATGGATGTGTCTGTTTATGTGTGTGTCAGTGTGTATGTACCTGTTTATGTGTGTGTGTGTATGGGTGTTTGTGTTTGTGTATGTGTCTGTGTATGTCTGTTTGTGTGTGTGCACTACTGGAGCTGTGCTAGCCAAACCCCTGTGCTAGCAGTGGGTGTAATAATGCATGTGAGAGTATTTTTGAGATTTTGTTTGTCTTCTCTTGTAATTTTTTCTCTGTTTTGAGTGTAGAAAACTACAATCCAGCAAAACGGAAAGAAAATTTCTGTTATTGGTTTCAGTTATTTGTATCTGATTATTATTGCCAGAGTTCGAAGACAGAGTAGAACACCTGCTGCTGTAATGAGCAGAGGCTAATGCGGGGATGTATATTGTGGTTTTCAATCTTTTAGACTTTAACTCCTGTCATACACAGACAGAGATAGACATACTTAGACAGTCATGGACAATATTATGGAAAGACCCAGACCCACCTACTTGAGATCGGTGCTTGGGATCGGTGAATCACAGTCAGTACCAGTGGAACCCTTGCTGTGGTCAAAGCTGGATTAGTGTTGCTGGACGCTAAGCCAGATGTCCAACACCAGTTGAGCCGGGGCCCTGACCAAGATGGGCAACCAGGCATTAAGTAAACAGAAAAGTGGGAGACTATCAGGTCACTTCAGAAGGTAGACCCTCAGAATGCGAAACAGGTAAGTACTGGGTAGGATTGAGGCAGAAAACTTAGCAACAATAAAATAATTACTCCTCCCCCTTTTAAGGCCCTCTGCTATAACACATTAACTGTTTCACATAAAGGAACTCTAGAAGACTGAAGGAACAGATAAGGTATTCCCCAATTAGCCAGGACTGGCCTAGGATCATTCCTAAGAGACAAAATGCAAGAAGACTGGCACCAGGGCTAAGTACTGTCTCTGATAAGAGATATAGGAAGCAGGAGAGCCTAATCACGAATGCACAACAGATAGTGCAGACAGAGACACTGAAGTCTAAGATTGGGAGGACAATCATGGAAAAGAGAATCTGGCAGAAATATAGGTGAATGATGAAGAAAGTCTCCAACCAGAGTGCTAACTAGCATTGGGGAAGAGGCAGAGACTAAGGATCAGGAGTAAGCCGGTACATATCCTGATGAGTAGTCCGATAATACAGCAGGCAGATGCTGTGGTCTTATACAAGCTAGGTCATGCACGAGTAGGCTGTTTGGTGTTACAGCATGCTGGTTTGGAAGTCTTGTAACAAGCCGGGTTATACACTGGTAGTGGTTAGGTGTTATAGCAGGCTGGATCGTAGGTCTTGTAACAAGCCGGGTCATACACGGGTAAGTGGTTAGGTGTAACAGCAGACTGGTTCAGACATCTTGTAACAAGACAGGTCATACACTGGATAGCAGCTAGATGTAACAGCAGGATGGTTTGGAGGTCTTGTAACAAGCTGGGTCATACATGGTATAGCAGTTAGATGTAATAGCAGGTTGGTTCAGAGGTCTAGTAATAAGAAGGGTCATACACAGAATACCATTTAGGTGTAACAGTAGTCTGGTTCGGAAGTCTTATAACAAGCTAGGTCGTACACTGGTAGTGGTTAGGTGATACAGCAGGCTGGTTCGTAAGTCTTATAACAAGCTGGTTCATAGATGGTTAAGTGGTTGGGTATAACACCAGACTGGTTTGGAGGTCTTGTAATAAGCGAGGTCATACACAGGATAACAGTTAAGTGTAATGGCAAGCTGGTTCAGAGGTCTAGTAACAAGCCGGGTCATATACAGGATGGTAGTTAGGTTTAACAGCAGGCTGGTTCCAAAGTTTTGTAACAAGCCAGGTCATACATGGCAAGTGGTTAGATATTATAGAAGGCTGGTTTGTAGGTCTTGTTAAAAGCCGAGTCATACACAGTAAGCTGTTAGGTGGAACAGCAGGCTGGTTCGGAGGTCTTGTAACAAGCTGTGTCATGCATGGCATACCAAATGTAACAGGCTGGTTCAGAGGTGTTGTAACAAGTCGGGTTATATATGGCATAGAAGTTAGGTGTAACAACAGGCTGGTTCAGAGGTCTTGTAACAAGCTGGGTTATACACAGATTGCAGTTAGGTGTAACAGCAGGCTAGTTCAGAAGTCTAGTAACAAGCCAGGCCATACATGGTATAGCAGTTAAGTGTAACAGCAGACTGGTCCAGACATCTTGTAACAAGCCCGGTTCATATATGGGATAGCTGTTAGGTGTAACAGCAGACTGTTTCGGTGGTCTTGTAGCAAGCCGGATCATACATGGGATAGCAGTTAGGTGTAACAGCAGACTAGTTCAGAGGTCTAGTAACAAGCCGGGTCATACATGGAATAGAAGTTAGTAATACAGCAGACAGGTGTGGTGCTCTGATACAAGCTGGGATGAGGAACCTGAGATCAAGGAAAATGCTACAGAAGCAGGATATGGGAAACCACAAACTTGGCTCAAAATAGAAAACTCCAAAAACTTAAAACTCATAGCCCTAAACAGAAGAGATTGGTGGTCCAGAAATCACGTGGGTGACAGATACACACACACACAGACACATGGGGCAATAGCCGGTAAGTGAAAAAAAAGACCAAACGATAAACCCACCTATGTACCTCAGCTAATTCTATGGCTGGCCTGGTACATGGAATAAATGCTCATTGTTGATTTTTGTCCCTACAACGCACACTAAATAGTGAGAATTGTGTGAACTTCAAAGCTAAAAAGCCAGCTCTCATTGTTTGACAGTGTCAAATGAGTGTGATCTCAAAACAGTCAACCTCCCCACACCTTCCATACAGTAACACTCACTATCCCTAACATGACACTAAACAATACTAACACTATTCTAACACCCACAAATGTAACACTTAACTGTCATCCACTGTGACGACTTCTTCTTAAAGAAAAAGATGGCCAGGCCCCCACTGTAGATCAGGATTACTGGTAAGTTTTTATTTTTCAGGACATGTGTTAAGTCTTGGTAGATTAACCCTATGAGTGCCTGTGGGTATGTAAGTCTGTACAAGGTGTTGCATACCCCACTGGAACTCATATGGAATTCAATAGCAAATTCTACTTTTTTTTTTTATGCGACGTGCAATGGATGCTTATTTTGCTCCCGTTGGACATTTTTGAGCGGCGGTGTTGTTGAAAGCATGGTTGATGGAATAGCAAGCTGTGCTGTCAAAACCACCACCGCTGGTTTATAAAAATAGCAGGGCTAGTAGTATCAAGGCCAGAGAGAGAGACATCAACACAGAGAGGCAGACTGAAAAAGTGACTGAAAAAAGTCAGCGAGAAAGACAGAAATACAGACTAAATACTTATACTGTGGGATGACTGTGAATAAGAGTGTATGTTACTCACCCAGGGGCAACGGTGAGACACATAGCATCATGCATAAAGTCATTGTCATGTTACCTGGCAAAACACCCATCAGTGGTATATTTTTGAAAAGCATAGACTTTGATGGCAAGAAATAACCACAAGTTCTCACAAGCAGGGCCCTGTAATCCTTTTGTTTTCCATGTTCCATTTGTGTTTTTTAATAACTCTTTATGTTTATTTGCTGTTGTACAGCGCTGGGAAATACGTTGGCGCTATATACATAAACAATAATAATTTCCATATCTAATTTAAAAGACAGTGTTACATACTTCTCAGAATAGACTTATGTCTCAGGCATTTTTGAATTCTCTAATAGTATTTGTCTATACCACCTCTGCTGGGAGGCTGTTCCACATGTCTATCACCCTTTCTGTAAAGTAGTACTTAACCTCAGATCATGATTTATTGTTCTAGTTTTCCTCTTTCTCTGAAAAATGCTTCCCTTCTGAATTGTATTAAAGGGTTAGTAATGCCTGTATTTAAGGTGATGCAGTATTATAGTATCTGGAGAAAGTCCCATAAAGGTTTGAGAGAGATTTGCCACTAAAGTTCCCCCCTCCCTCATGTCAGCTGTAAAGCTGACACGTGACCCGTGTCGGCCGACTCTTCAGCAGAGCCGAAATTGTGATATTTAAAAAGAATTACTTAATTGGAACAGTCTACAAAGTGTGTTTGCAAACCCGGCACACTTTGTAGACCATTCTAACGAAGTATTTATTTTTAAATATCACTATTTCGGCTCTACTGAAGAGCCACCGGCTGTTCCCAGGACCAGGCTCTCCTGCTGTCAGTAAAACGCTGACGTCGAGTGAAGGGGAGGGAGGAGGGAACTTTAGCGGTGAATATCTCTCAAACATTATTGCTTTGAGAGATGGGACTTTCTCCACATAACAGTGTTTTTTTTTTTCTTTTAACATCTACAATACTGCAGCAACTTAAATACGGGCATTACTAACCCTCTACATAGTTTCACAGTCAAAGTGTCAGGATTATGTCATAAGTACTCAGATCTGTCCTCGGATAATAAATGCAAAGAAAACACTACAATTCAACTACTTGTATGAACATGCTGTAATATAACACACATACACACTTAATAACAAGAGGTTGCACAATTGGCTGCACTTTGTTTTATATTAATTATAACAATTTTAACTTAACAAATGAAAAAAGATATCTTGAAAGGAAAAAGGGGTTATCCTTGCTTATTAATGATTGACCCTGCCATAACCGTGCAAGGTGACACTGCCACTTCTATCCAACAAGAATAAGGTGTGCATTATTGATGTAGATTTGCTTTCTCCTGTCTGTTTTACTTTCTCTCATCTACAGCAAACCATTAAATGGTAAAACACAGGTTACTGGATCCTGGAGACCTATAGCATTCAAGAGATTAATCCTTTGATGGCCAAAGAGGTGTGCGGTGCTTGCTTCACCATGCATTGTGCACCCTTCTGGTCTTCAAGGCATTAAACATATTGTAATTTTGTAAATTCAATCATACATTCATTACATTGATTTAAGATTTCTAAATAATCGCTGCACATTCTAGAAGTCAAAGGCTTAAAACAGCAGTAAACTTTATTTTAGGAAATGTGTTTGGGCTTTTCCTGCTGAGTAAAACAAGAGTACTTCCGCAAATGGGAGATTTTTAATTCAAAAGTTATCACCACTCATCCATATTTGATTTTTACATTAAACTACAATTTTCAGTTGTCGTCACTAGGCTGTTCTGTAACGTCACTTACAATAGAGAGTTCTAGTCTATGACTTCAGCTCTCCAGTGGAATGCATTATTTAAAAACGTTTCTGTTTTGAACACCAGTTTGCACTGTCATTAACAGTTTGATTAAAAGAGAAGCATCTAAGTGAAGAACTTTCAGTTGGTGGCAATGCCTTGTTCTACTGAACATAAAAGCATTATAACATTTGTTTTTTCACAAAAGAAGGTTTACTACTACTACTACTACTCCATTAACACCAATACCTTTTTGGCACTCGAAAGGGAGCATTCAGAGGGACAAAAATATGTACAAATAAGAAAATAATTTGGGAACCAAATAGTGTTTTTTAAAAGTCAATAAATGTACATAGATGAAGAGTTTAGGGACCAAAATTGAAAGGTTATAATCCGAGGCTCTAGGGCTCCTGTAATTTTTTTCATCCCAACAGTGACTTTCAAATCCAGTCCACACCTACAGTTCAGGTTTTATGGCTATCCCTATTTAAGCACAGGTAGATTAATCACAATCACTGAGCTACTAATTACCCGGCTGTGATTGAGCAGCAATATTTTTAAACGTGTACAGTTTGGGTGTCTAGAGGACTAAAACTGAGAATAACTGGTATTGAAAATTAGATGTGTTCTGCTATTCTTGTGGGTGTGTTGCATATATGTATTGTATCTCAAGATGACCTGCCTGATAACATAATTCCATTCCTATGAGGTGACATGACTGTCACACTTTGAAGCAATGCAGCTGCATATTATATATATATACCCTTTAGCCCGTATTCATTAAACACTAATGAGTTTCAGTTGAATTAGTATAAGAAACGTGCTATATTATTCCACTTTCTGGCAGACTTTAGAGAGTGATGGAATTTTTAGTTTACTTGCAGGAATTCCTGATTTCAGAAAAGCTGAAGGTCAGGGAGTGGCAGAGGAAGTAGGGAGGGAAAGGCCAGTTTTCCTGCATGATTTGTAACTTTGCTGGAAGCTTTACTGGGTGCTAAAGGTCAGCTGCTGCTGATCATTTAAACAGATGCTTTCATACATTTTTATGTGACAGGGTTCATTTTAAGACTATGCTATTATAAAAACACATTAACGTGTTATAGAGGTGTAGTTTCTCTTCTGATGTTCAAGAATATCGACAAATAAAACAGGCTGTAGTTGTGCTCTCTCATGAAAATAAAATAATTCAATATGATGCCCTTGTCTTCTTTAATTCTAATAAATATGTTCTTGGCTACAGAGGGCAAGTGTTAACCCATAGGATACCAGAGGTGTCAGATGTAACATGAGACAAGTGATTATATGTCAAGCTCATTCTGACATACTTTGCTTCACATTGTCATGCCTGATTCCCCCTCGTTCGTTTCCCTGGTTTATTCTACCTTGTATTTCTATCTTTCTTCCTCTATTTGTATCCCATTCAATGGATATATCTCTTACTTTAATAAGGCCGAAGAGGTTTTATGGCTAACACTTCATATAGAACCCTGTGATGTTAGAGTACGTAGTACTAAACTCTGGAGGAAGAAATGTATCCTTTTTTCTAACATTAAAACAGAAGCTATAACACCATTTTCTTGGTGTAAGGGTGCCGTACAGTCATTAGCTATCATCAGATTATTTAGATAGTAACATAGTAATTTAAGTTGAAAAAAGACTTGTGTCCATCTAGTTCAACCCTTTTCCTATTCCTGTTTATCATCATTGATCGAACAGAAGGCAAAAAAAACCCTCAATATAGCAATTTCAAATTCTGCCTTGAATGGGGGGAAACAATTCCTTCTTGATTCTAAATGGCAATCAGATTTCTCCTTGGATCAACAAGCACTAACTAAATATTAATCCCAATACTAATATACATAGCCCTCTATGTTCTGCAGGTCTAAATGGGAACATCAAAAGACACATGAACTTCAGCAGCTAAAGGTATTAATGTTGAGAATGCGGGAGACAGAAGTAAAGCAGTTGTAGCATTTCAAAGAGGAATTGATGAAGAATCAGAGAGTTTTTTTTTGGAGAAGGTTACAAAGGTTACACAGGAAGGACTTGTAGCACAAAAAACGAGTCAATCTCTGTCAGTGCCCAGGCATGCAAAAAATACACCTCACCCCTAATCTTAAACCCTGATAAATCTGTGGGAAGTGGAACGTCATACCGTTCGTCCATGGTCACTGTGGCTACCTCGTCATAGAGCACTGTTGAACTCTTCCCCAGATATTCCCACCAAGGAATGCAACTACAAGATTCTTACATGCTGGTATCACACTCTGACTTGTTTGCATTCCTTCTACCCGCTGATTCGACCTACCTGCTGGAGGTGCCACTCTGATATAGGTTCTATGCTACAGATATGGTGGAGCTGCCCTGTACTCTTTCTTCTAGGATTAGCTTTTGTCAAATCCCAACGCTATTTTCCATATTATACTACCTAATGACCCGATGCTCGTTCTCTTTGCTTATCACCTGCCGCAGCCTATCCACACTAAGCAACGCCTTAGAAATCTCTTTCTTCAGCTCACAAATGCAGCTAAGACTTTTACCCAGGACTTTGGAAGTCCTCTTTGCCTCTTACAATACCCTTGTGGCTGGAAAAAGACTTAATTCTACTTTTCTATGAAATAACTCCATGCTATCTCCAATGGCTCGATGTCTGACTTCCTGGAGGCCCTGGATCTCTTACTCTGTGAGATTCAATCTGTAAATCATGGTTGTCAGCTTACGTGTTACCTGTGCCTGCACTTAATATCAGACGGCAAAGACCTCCTACACTCCCTTCTCTTGACATTCTCCCTTCTTTCCTATCCCTAAACTAGACATACTTTGTTCTCCCCTCTCCTTATACTTGCTTCTAGGGACTCCTTCCCTTCAAAGTGAGTAATGGTCCTACTTCGCACTCGGGGCCCCACTACCTTTTCCTCCCCTATACTCACTCTCTCTCTTATTCCTGCTTTCTACTCTTATCTCTCTCCCTCAGACTTCCCTTCCCTGCTTCCTCTACCCCTTCCCTTTGTTAGGCTATGATACTATACCGATTATTCAGGGAATTCCTGCCATTGCGTCTATGATCTTCTCCCATAACCTGCTTTAAGGTGCTTCCTCATCACCAAGTCTGTTGCCTTCCTATTTTTGAGATATATATATATATATATATATATATATATATAAAAATATATATATATATATATATATATATATATATATATATTTATTTGTTTATTTTTGTGAAAGTATTTTACCAGGAATAATACATTAAGATCATATTTCATTTTCAAGTATGTCCTGGACTCATTTTATCTACCTCAGAAGGGTGAAAGGCTGAGCGGACCTTGCTGGTAATAGAACCTGTGACCTTGTAGTTTGAACAGATTCTACAGATGGTGCGTTAACCAACTGAGCCATCTCACCGGCTATGTTGTATCTGTGATGTTTTGATAAGTGATTCGACTTAATATGTTGCTTTATGTATCACATACTCAATATGTATGACTTTTTCTTCTCATCTGTGCTTTCGCACTGATCCTGTATACTGTTTTCTCAAAGTTAAGAAATATGTGAAGTAATTACATAAGTAGGTATCCTTCAAACATCAGTCCGCTATATCAATAGCTAAATATTACTAACTTCTCTATAAAACATCCCTAATTAGGTTACTCAATCTGTTAAACAAATCAAGAGGACCTTTTTAATTCCCTTCTAAGAATATCCCTGATTAAACACAAGTGTGATCATCATTAGCTCATTAATTTTATCAACTGAACCCAAAAAGGAATATCTGAACTCTTGGCCTATGTAGGTCCCTTGAGGACAGGTTTGTGCTCTCCTGGTATATAGTAGTAACTCACAACAAGTATTGACATTTAACTCCTTGAGGAACAGAGAAGTGTTCAACATATTGCTTCAAAATGAGTTGCACTCCCCTCTAGTTTCCACACGGCTAAATTAGTTGCATTGGTGCCAATTTTCTATTTAATTCCCCTTATTTGAGAGTGTTTCACATGAAACAGTATGTATCATTACACATACAATTGAAACTCCATACATAAATCACAGAGGAAAACTTGATACATGTTGGTTCTCCTGATAAATGACCAGCTGTGATTAGGGTTATGTGATTAACCTTAAATGGAAACTTGTTCAGTAACAATCCCTTCCCCCTTATATCTTGCCAAATGCTGGATATATTTGTGCTATTTTACCTCAAAAAAATTTTCATATTTCTTAGAAAATGTATGCTTAGCTGTGTTTGATCTTCTTCGAGTGCTCAAGTCCTTGGAGGCCTGTCTAGTATTCAGTTGGTGACAAACCCCATTTAAATTAGAGAAAATTCATATTTGTCCCCTAAGGCACAGCTGATTTGCTCCAGAGTTGCTCTAGATCTTCTTAGTACATCAGCCTCGTGTAATCTAATGTTTTGTATAGCAAATCCTCTCACTATTTATCTTTATTGTTCCTATGACAAGAGCAATTTGGGAACACATACAAGAAATTCTTAAACCAGAAATACAAGCACCCAGTGCAGAGGCCCTGAAAAGGGAATGTGAGTTCAGTTGCCAAGGAAACACGTGTAATAATTGGAGTTCACAGGACCCCTGGAGACTAACTATATGCTATTATCATTATTGTGCTTTTAGACCAGTTTCTAAGTCTTGAGAAATTTCACAGTTTAATGTGCCAATATCTTGTTTCCAATTGAGGATTTAGAGTTTTGGTTGGCTGAGTCTCCCTTTCGTGGGCCAATGGGAAATCATGATGCTATAAGCACATGACATTTATTGGATGACTCTTGTCTTCATTTTGATTGTTATTTATTTTCATTGTTATTTTAATTGAATAATTGAAAAATGAGGTAGTGTAGGAATTCATCCAAAAACAGGTTTCACTTTTTGACCACTTGGCTGATCTGACTTCTTTTGCTTTTATTAGAAAAACAGCAGATGGGAGCTTGAGAAATGCCCAGTTATACACTTTTAATAGATGTTATGTTGCATGTTAGTTACTGGCTGCATCTCTGGCAGTCTATCACATATTTTTACACAGTTTTTTAATACATTTAGCTATTGTAATATATAATTTTAACCCGTATATTTAACCCCTTTCCTATCCTCACTCTATCGGATCATATTTGAAGTGTTTTAGTTATTTTTCATTATTTTTATGTCTCATTTTCACTGCCTTTTTATGACATATTGTTTTTTCTTTTTTCTTCAAATGGATTTGATTGCATACAATTTTACTACACTTCGTACTCCTTTTGTTTTTACATGTTGAAAAAATCTATAGCCAGTGCCCCAAGTTTTGGTGGGACAGCAGTTCCCAGTAACCATGGGACACTCCTGTAGTAGGTCCAGAGGGGATGGTATGAGATTTTCACAGCCATTGCCCCAAGGTGACACAAGCACTTCTCTAGAAGAGTTCATGGGAATATGGCCCAAATCAGAGGACTCCAGTAACCTGAATGACCAGGACACCTAGGACCAGTTCTTGATCCTTCACATTTCTCCCCCTCCCAAAGAATACTGACTGGGGACAAGCCCCAATCATCTCTGTCACAAGGTTTTCCAAAGAGTAGAATGCCAGCTAGCCCTTAGGCTACTGCTGCCTGCACATCATTAAAGCTATGATGAGAACAGCATTGCCATTCACCTGGGTTTCCACTGTAGGGTCTGGGTGAAAGGGCCCAAAGCCACCTGCCTTCGATCCTGGTAGGTAGATGTAACTGTGGACTGCCATCTCCCATCCACTGGGGGAAACCTGCTGCTGGGGAAACATGTTGCTGTGCTAGGTTCTGGGGTTTACATATGCTGCTGGGTACAGGTGCTGATGGCATCCTGTCCTTATTAAGGCATCTGCCTCTGAGGAGTGGGATCAATTGTTTCTGCTCCTGGTGGAGTGCTGAATGTAGAGGGACTGGGTCTTCCACCCTGCCTTCCCCATGGGGCACACAGTAGCTGAGGATCACAGTTACCTGAGAAGGTAGCATAGATGATGTGGGTCACTTGGGGACAAGTGCTGACCGCATGCTATCCTGGTTAAAAAGTCTGCCTTCAAGGAGTGGAGTCCAGTAAACCTGCTCCTGGACATATCCTTAATCATCAGATTGATGTAATTGTCCTCCAGGTATAGTTCCAGTTCCACCAAGTACCTCAGTCACTGGTGTAGATGAGAGATCACCAAAGGCAACCCTTGTCAGCTGGGGTTCCCTTTGCTCCCCATGGAATGAGTCCCAGGTGCTAGTTTGGACCTTGGTGCAAGATCCCAATTAACATACATTTTCATATGTCTCGCTAACAATGCCTTTAATTTAGAAGCATGTGCTATTCTGCATCAATGTTCTAGTATGTTTCTTGCATCAAAATGTAAGCAATCACAAATAGCACATACATTTATGGCTTTCAAAGAATAGTGAATGCTCCACTTTCTTGCATTCTACCCAGAATCCCTTACTATAAATTTGTGTCTATTGAAGCCCATTGACTGACTCCTATTTACTCAATGACTGATCTACTAATTACCTATTTGTGATCATGGAAGAATATACTGAAACCTGACCTTTTGGCATACCAGTGTACACAACCATTGCCATAAAAATGAATTTAAATCTTGACATTCATATTTTTATAAAAAGACTTTCTAGAAATAAAGTAAATATTTAGCTGTTCTCTGAGGCAATCCAAAGTGCCATGGCACCGTGGTTGAAAAATAATATGTTTGAAATGTCTTTATCACCTTACTGTGTGGTAGCAGAATCCTGAAACAATACACTTATGTTTGTAATCCATTGGAAGCATCTTTAACATTTATTGGCTAATCTCTATAGAAAATGATTTCAACTCTAACGCTTCTGCAAAGTCTGGACCTAACCACATATTCTTAGTGTAATTTGAACCTTTAAAATATTTTGTTTGTTTTTGTTTTATTGGATTAATGATTTTGCTGATTATATGGCCTATTATTTTACGAAACTTTTTTATTCAGCTGAATTTAAAAAAATATTTTACCAGTTCATTTTCTCAAATTATTTTGTGCTAGTGTACTAAACATGCACAAGAGATGATATATGTCAAACTCGTTAATTGATGTTACCCGTCATACATACATGCTCATTCCTGTTCAAGTGGTTGTGACATCACGGCAGCCAACAGGATCCATAAATTGTCTGTTGCTCAGAGCATCAGCTCTGGGAAGAAGCCCATGAAGGGACTTATATAGTGAGAGGTGTAACGGTATAATGCTGGTACAACCAGAGTTTGGAGTAGAGCAATTAACTAATACTTTATTTTTTATGTTAGATTTTCTTTAACTGTGTATGCATTGTTCTGCATTGTACAGCTTTTGGGACATGTGTGGCACCCAAGTGGTTTAACAATGAGCACACACCAGAGTAAAAGTATCTCTAACACTTTATAGACCAAGCAGCAACATTGTCTCCACTGCAGTTATACATTGCAGAATTTCTATTGTTACTGGCAGTGGGGTAGAGTAGCTATCTGCAAAAGGAGTTTCTGTGTTGGGACCTAAATGTCTGAAGGTGTTTTACACTTAGAGGAGAAGGAGTGTTTTCCCCTGTGTTTCTTCTTTTGCATATACTATGCTAGAGACCATCCAAATCCAAGAGGAACTGGCTGCACATCTCTATACCTAAGTTAGAAGATTCAACACAAGTGGAATTTTATCCCTTTTTTTTTTTTTTTTTTTTTTTTTAAACTCTCTATATGTTATATTTATTATTCTGTTTTTTTTTTTTACTAGATTGTATAGAGTTGATACAGCTCTCTTCCAGTGATTGCAATATATGATAGTTTCTCCACAAGTTAGAGGCAATAGAATATCTATTTGGAGTGAGTACTGGAGTGTAGATAGTCTTTGAGAATACATTATGCCACAGACTATCAAAAATATGACTCTGTATTACTACCTGAACTATGTTTCAGGCAAATTCTTTTCCAGAATCTCAGTCAGAATTCCGAAC
This sequence comes from Rhinophrynus dorsalis, assembly GCA_037306005.1. Lineage (NCBI taxonomy): Eukaryota > Metazoa > Chordata > Amphibia > Anura > Rhinophrynidae > Rhinophrynus > Rhinophrynus dorsalis. The sequence goes on along the minus strand of CM074719.1, from coordinate 162,955,756 downwards.
GGGAGCCAGGTACTGTAAAACAGCTATGTCGTGGACACAATAAAGTAGCTTACAGGTGTGGGATTTTAAACTAGTGAGGTCATTTTAGATTCAGTCACAGAGGCTGGATACTGATAAACCAATTTTTAATATAAAGGGCACATTCATTAACTTGTGTGTTTTGATCTTTTGATGTTTGAATATGTGAACATTGATTATATTATATAAATTAAATTGTGATGATATTAGCAACATTTTCACTCCGTATCCACTTATCATTTTTTTACAGTATATACACTTGTTATACATTGAAATATCAATGTGTTATATTGTAAATTTTGCCACTGATAATGTCTATCACCAAGTACACAAATATCCCTTTTGTTGTTTATATGAGTGCAGACATTCTCCCTTTTACTGTTAAGTTTGCATATATCCTCCATTAATTATTAATATGACCAGAAGGCTGGCAAAGTAAAAGTGATACCTTTATTGACTGAATCTCTTTAGAATGCAAGCTTTCAAGACTATTCTGGTCTCTTCATCAGGCATTTTTAGAATGATGGCTGAATACACAATACATAACAGGTTATGCATTCATACAAATTCCTGGTAACTTTGAATTCCACTGGAGGGGAATTCTTATCACCATTATCTGTGTAAATGATTCTTTAGACTCCAGCAGAGGCATATATTTGTAGCTGGAGAAATGTACAAGATTTATTCCCCTTTGATGTGGCTAAGTATATTGAATGTTATGGGTTAAACCTCCAAGTACCAAAGGGGTGCTCTACTCACCGCTTTGCAATGCATTGAGCACCCATCTGTCACCCACTGGGCGTAAAATCTGTTTATTATGTGGATTAATGTTACATAAATTCCTTGTCGTGTCTCAGGTCACAGTTCAGAGTATTAAACTTGGTCATCAGTTTTTACTATCAGATCGTTCTGTCTCTGTGACTGAAAGTTTCCCATCAATAAAGTCACCCAGATAATTTTAATGCTGTGATCTGTTTTGCAGAAATGTTGACCCACAAGAGTAGTGGTTCTCAACACGTACTCTCAGGGCCCACTAACAGACCAGGATTTGATGATTTCCTTGTTAGAGCAAAAGAGAGTTAATCAAATTGACTGACCCTCTGATCAACACACCTGTGCTCTAGTCCTGGCCTGTTAGTAAGCCCTGAGGCCAAGAGTTGAGAACCACTGCACTAGAGTGTCTCTTTTCTTATTCACACCAAACCTGGAGAATGCATCCATTTTCTTAAAGTTTTTTCCTGTCTCACCTTTATATAATCTTCTTTTGGGACAATTCGCACACATGATGAGGTAGACAGCATTAGAAGATCTGCAGGAGAAGTCCTTGATTTTGTGGTTTTGGTGGGTATGACAGGTAGAAGTACCATTTTCTATTGCATTCTTAATGGAGCTCCTCCCCACTAGTTTTTTTAGATTGGGGGGCTGTTTATAGGAGAGGAGTGGAAATATTGTTTTTTACCCTTCTATTTTCTGATGACCAAGATTAACAGTCGAAACTGTGGCCTGAACCACGACTAGGAATTTGTCACATTATTCCATACAATAAATAGATTTTGGGATCTTTGGGAGCCAGAGGGTTGATCAGTTCATTGCACACCCTTCTGGCGTTCAGTGAGTTAACCCTTATATTAGCCATCTTTGGCTGCAAGTCACAAACTCTCTACAAACTAAATTTACAGAAACTACTCTTACATCAAAAGGGAAATCAATATTGTGCCACTTGGCCAGCTACTGGCATCTAAAGAATCATTTACACAAACACTTGTGATAAGAGTTTCACCTCCAGTGGAATTCAAATTTACCAGGAATTTGCATGAATGTATAACCTGTTATGTAATATGTATATTCAATCTTTATTCTACACTTCCTATAGAAGAAATGTCATCATGAAAGTTGGAATCTAAAGCTACTCCCTTTGCCCATAAAGATATCACTTTTACTATACCAATATCCTGCTTTTTCTACGGCTAACATGGTACCACCTTTACCTATATTAACATGAGTGTACACATCTCCCATTTGTTGTCAGTAAGAGTGCAGACATCTGCTAGTTATTGTTCATACAATCAAAGTCGTCCCCCTATTTGTGTTTATATGACTGATGGCATACCTCTGTTTATTATTAGTATCATTTCACACAACCCCTACTATTACTATGAGCAACTTCTATTTAGAGCTAATGTTAGTATCAGTGCAGTTACCCCAGTATTTTTATTGTTATGAAGAGTAGATATCCAGCTGTATATTGTTAATAATACTACTGGCATTCCTTTGTTTATTGATAGTAAGATTGCAGACATCCCTTTTATTGGCATGATTGTAGAAAACCCCTACTTATTATTAATACTAGTGCAAATTTTCCCATATGTCTTTGCTAATAAGCAAGCAGGCATTCTCCTTATTATTGTAAATATAAGTTCAGGCATCCTGCTGTTGTTTGTATGTACGCAGACATCCCATTTATTTATTGTTAGTAACAGTGCAGACATCATCTTTTTTGTGTGTGCAGGGATTCCTCCTATTTACTGTTAAAATAAGTGCATGCATCCTCCCATTTATTGTTAACCCTTAGAGTGGCAGAAGGGTATTCAGCACATTGCCAAGTAATTGCTCAACATATACCCAAAATATGAATCCCTTCTTATTCAAAAGCAGAGGTTAAAGCGTAACCGTCGCTAGGATTGTGCACTGTTGGCAGATCTTCCTGGAGAACAAACCTGCAGATGAAGCTTGGGCTGTATTGTGAGAACTGCATCATTTCTTAATTTTCTTCATAGCAAATTGGTAATCCTTTCAAGAACCACTTATCACTAAGCAGTAGTTCCCCTTCTCGTGTTATTTAGCATATATGCAAATCTGACCTGTTACCTTAAGACAATGTTAGTTTATTTTAAAGAGAATTAAAAAATGTAAATCTGATTGCATATAGTGCCAGCCAAATTTCTGCAAAATAAATAATTTTTAATAAAATATTCTGTGTTTTGATGGCACAGTATGGGACTTTATGCTAATTATCTGTATAGTATATTATTGAGGTCAGAAATCATTTGCTTTTATATTAAAATGCCCCTTTTCGGGTCATCCCAAGCTTATAGGACAGCTTATAGTAATATTGTGTACAAGTGGCTCAATCCATAACCTAATTAGCATAACATGCCATTCTGTGCCACCAACAAATAAAGATATAATTTTTCAAAACAGTTTTGTATACAAATGGCTAGCTTAACATATAGGCACTTGTTAAGTGTCTTTAGAAATTAACTCATGTTTTGGTGACAGGTTCACTTTAATTGTAATTTAAGTACAATATTTTACAGTCTATTTATTGTACTTATATGGAGGGAATGATTTGTATTTCCATCTGTGTGATATTTCTCTGTAGAGAATATGAAGTCACCACTGCCAAAAGCTTTCAAGTAAAATATAAGGCTGATGTTTTTGTGTTTCCCACACAGTTGTTCTCAAAGTAATATTTAAGTGATGCAACACTCCTGTTCCCAAATACACCCTGGCTTCATAAATATCTACCTTTTTTGTGTGTGAACATTTGTGGTCTGACTTTGAAATCAGTATGGCTATGGACACTATACAAATCTTTCTCAGGCCAATTGCAAATGTTATCATTGTAGGACTCTGCACGGGCTTAGTTCTAATGACTCATTTTTATTCATTGCCACAGATATAATGGACAACTCTGGAGAGAGCATCAATGGCAAGAATAGTATCCTTGGGTAGCAGTTGTCTAAACAAAACATGCTTACTCATGCTTTATTTTCTATATTTCTTATGTAGAAAAAGTTTTGACCAACATTGCTTAGAAGCACAATTTTATTAATGGAAAATATTGTGCTTGATTAATGGCTGTCTGTTTTAGGCTGTACAGTGTATGTATGAATAGACAGTAAAAGCACAAGAGACTGCTTTTGTGCTCTGAGCCTACCTAACAGCTATTCACAAAGTTTTCTACATGAAAAATTGGCCGATTGCACCCAGAAGAGGGTAGTATTTCAAGGCAAGCCATTTCTATGCATCCTGTTTCATACCATGTACTAACAAGGCAAAATGCAAATCAGTGCAAAAGTTTTTCTTTTTTAAACATAGGTGTAGCAAAGGTGCACTTGTGCACAGGTATGTAATAAATTGCTCATGCACATTGTTATAGACACTATTAGCAGAGAAAATTATCTGCATTAGTGATTATAGTCTTGCATGTTAACAGGATTTCTCTGCCATCCAGTACAAGTTACTGGTAATTTTGGGTAGGCGATCAGCCCCTTTAAGTAGGCCTGAACAATTCTGAGAAGTAAATGCAGGGGGTGGAGCCTACTTTCCATTGGCTGCTGCGAGCCAATCAGCCCCAGTAAGATTTGTTCCTTGGTGAAGATACAGGCAAGAGAACAGTTCTGCTATAGTTTTAGCTTTTTATTATTTTCTGTTAGATATGGGATACCACCATTAGGCAGATTACCATCACTGATAATTCCCAGTTTCAACTTTGCAAAAAAGCTTTTACTGCATAGATGCCATAGCTCCATTTACTTCTATGGGACTGTACAGTTTGGGACATTTATCTGCAACCACTCAACGTAGCGACTTCAGAGATGGCTCATTTTAATTGCCTGCCCTTGCTCTACTATCTGGTCAACATTTAGTGTGTGTTGGGGAGCTAAGGGGGCTTTGGGTGCTATTGGGGTACTTTTTCTGGGAAAACTACATTTCCCATGAGCGCTTACATCGCAAGATATTTCCTGGTTGGTTCCCGTGGCGGCAGCCATTTTGTGCCTTCCCAGAACAAGTATCCTATGCTGGGCTTGGACCCTCCTTCTCTCCTCAGCAGATTAACCCTTTGCCTGCCAGATAAGTGTATTTTAGCGATTTCTGGGGTGAAATTTTAATCATACACACTGTATTTGGGTATTTACTTATACTTTGAACTTTTTGACACTGTGGGAATGTCTATTCCTTTGGAGCTTGGGGCTAAGACTAAGGACACTGGGGTCTGTGTGCCCCCTTTATGCATTAATCCTCATATCAATCATTTATGCCCAGCATGTTCTGTTGTCCCCGAGTTTCCCCCAGGGACCTCCAGCCATGCATTAGAGCCAGTTTGGGTACAAGAGTTTAGGCTGCTACTAGAGACCTCCAGTATACACCACCCTTCCATCCCAGTTACAGGGGGTCTTCCGCTCCTGGCAGACCCCTACTTCTGTCAGATCTTCCCTACTGACACCGCAGGGAGTACCTGACGTATCCGATTCCTCTGATAAGGAACTGTTGGTGGATTTTGAAGCTGAGGAATGTTCTGCAGTGCTCTCATCTCAGTTCTTTGGAGACCCCCCTTTGAGGCTGACCCTGATCAGAGCCATATTAAGCACCCATTCCCATGGTTAAAGAGGTGTCTTCGGACCCCTCTGATGTACTTCTGGAGCCCTAACTGCCCCATACTTGATTTCCACCTAACCCCACTTTTCACTGTTTAGTGTCTGATGAGTGGTAGTCCCTGACAGAACGCCAGGCAAACCAGGCGGTTCCCCCAGCTCCACGCTCCTCCTCCAAACCACAATGGAAGCCTAAGGTCTCCACCAAGCCCTAGGCTTCCACACTTTCTTCAGCATGACTTGCCGAACTCCCCACTCTGCTGTGGGTGGTTGTCTGCGACACTACCGCAGAGTCTGTGAGGTCTCCGTGGTGGACCCTTGGGTTATACAGGTAGTGGCAGAGGGGTTCAGGATCGCTTTCACCTCTCTTCCTTCCTTCAGGTTTTTCCCTTCTCGCACTCCTCAGGGTGTAGAGAAACGCCGTCTGTTCAATGGCGCCATCCAGGCCCTTCTGATCAAGAAGGTTCTGGAGCCGTTTCCTGTTCAGGACAAGGGCTTGGGTTTTTACTCAAACCTGTTTATGGTTTCCAAGAAGGACGGTGGCTGTCATCCAATTTTGGACCTGAAGGATCTCAATTCCTTTGTGGTCAAGACTCAATATCACCAGGAGTCCCTAAGGATGGTGATTGCTGCCATGTCCCCTGGGGAATTACTTGCTTCTCTGGATCTTCAGGACACATATCTGCACATTGCCATTGCATTTTCAGTTTTCTGGAAAAAAAAATATGACTAATATCCCATTCCAAATTTAACCCAGATGGAACTCTGGTACCCAATTTAAAAATCCAAAAAGCTATCTGGATCTATGTTTTTTAAATGCATCAATAAAAGTATACGTTTTATGGATCCTCAACATGGACAAGTCGGATCTTGTCCAATCCCAGTGACTGGTCTTCTTGGGCTTTCTCTTCGACACTCAGCAGAGCATGGTGTTTCTCACGGATGAGGTGGCTCACCAGATTACCCACAGGGTTTGCGCTGTTCTGGCTCACGATACAATTCCAGTCAAGAAGTTGTCCTCTCTAGTGGGGAAGTTCATTTCCACCATAGCAGCAGTCCCGTTTACCATGGCTCACACCAGACAAATCCAGAGGTTTGTGACCCAGGTGTGCAGGGGTCAGCTGGACCTCCTGAAGATGTCAGTGTCCCTTCCTCTTCATGTGGAACTGAGTCTGTAGTGGTGGCTCAACCTCTCCAATCTGCTGAAGGGGAAGCCTTTCCTGATGTCCTTCTGGACCACGGTGACGACAGATGCCAGCCTATCCGGTTGGGGAGCGGTCTTGGGTCACCTGAATGTTCAAGGATGATGGTCTCCGGCGGAATATCTCCTTTCCATCAAGGTCTTGGAGCTTCAGGTTATATTACATGCCCTTCGCCACTGGATGCGCCAGCTGGAGGACTGCCCGGTGCGGGTTCAGTCCGACAACACCACGACAGTGGCTTACATCAACAAGCAAGGCGGAACAAGAAGTCTCGCAGCTTGGTTAGAGGTCAAGACTATTTTGTCCTGGGCAGAGGAATTTGTTCCTGCCATATCCGCAGTTCACATTCCCAGCGTAGTCAACGTCCTTGCAGACTTTCTCAGTTGACACACAGTGGAGAGTGGAAACTACATCCTGAGGTGTTCTACCTCGTTGTTCAGAGGTGGGGTCTTCTATGCATCGACCTGATGGCGACAAGACACAATCGGACGACTCCGACATTCTGCTCTCGCTGGAGGGATCCTCTAGCTCTAGCACTGGATGCCATGTCTATTCCTTGGTTATTTCTGCTGACCTCCATCTTTCCTCCCATTCCCATTTTGCACAGGGTGATAATGGAACTGAGACTGGAGCGCTATCCAGTCTTCCTGATTGCTCCGTTCTGGCCTCTCCAGGCTTGGTTTCCAGTGCTTCTGGATCTATCAGTGGTGGAGCTTTCCGGCTCCCTTGCCATCCGGACCTTCTTCTACAGCCTTACCTGTGGAAGGAGGATGTCCATCGTCTAGCTTTGACGGGTTGGACATTAAATCCTCACCACTATGGTAGAAAGCGTTTTCTTCTGGTGTGGTGGCGACTATGCATTTGTACACTCAAGCCTGTTTCCTCTAAGGCTTACCATAGAGTCTAGTCTTCCTTTCTCTGTTGGTGTGCTGATAAGGACCTATCTCCGGATTTCCTATGTCCCTGGCCTTCCTACTGGAAGGTGTGGACAAGGGCCTCAGTTGACTTCCCTTATGGTTCAGGCATTGTCTCTCTCTGTTTTTCGTTCAGAGGCTCATTGCTATTCTTCCTGATGTCTAGGGTTTCTTCGAGGGCATTGCTCATACTCGTCCTGTATTTCAGACTCCCTGCTCCTCAGTGGGATCTCAACTTGGTTTTGGGCATCCTTCAGTGCCGTCCCTTGGAGTCTTTGGCTACTATTCCTCTACGTCTGCTGACATGGTACATTGGCCTTTCTCCTGGCGATCGTGTCTGTTCACGTGTTGCAGAGTTACATGCTCTGTCTTGTAAACCACCCTTTTTGGTGTTTCACTAAGATATGGCGGTGCTTAGCACTTCACAGGAGTTTCTCCCAATGCTGGTCTCAGAGTTCCTCATTAATCAGGAGATTGTGGCTTCTTCTTTCTGCTCTGACCCTTCCTCTGACAAGGAGAAGGATCTCCACTTGTTAGATGTGGTGCGTTGTATCAAGTTTTATGTTTATCGCACTGAGTCCATTAGACAATCTGATGCGCTGTTCATCATTCCTGATGGCCCCAGGGCAGGGAGACCTGCATCCAAGTGACTATTGCTTCTTGGATCAAGTCCACTATTCGTAAGGCTTACGAGCTAAGGAAGAACCCTGTTACCTTTCAGGTCACAGCTCATTCTATTAGATCTATTGGGGCTTCTTGGGCTTATAAGAATCAGACCTCTGCTGATCAGTTGTGCAAGGCTGCCACTTGGTCGTCTGTGCACACTTTTTCGAAGCACTATCGTGTTGATGTGCTAGCATGGGCTGACTCTAGCTTTGGGAGGAAAATCCTGGAGGCAGTCTTGCCTGTCTAGTATTTCCTTCGGTTCTTGGTGCTTCCTTCATTTTTGAGGCCTATTGGCTCTAGTTCAGTGTGCTGCGTAACAGTTCCTGGGGTGTTGTTACCCCTGTTCAATGTTCCTTGACTCTTCATTTGTTTTTGTTGGGCTATTTCTGATCTGATGGTTCATATATGCTCTGGTGACATTGGGGGCCTGACGCCTGGTCCTTGCCTTACTTTCCATCTCTGGGAAACTCAATGGTTGGACATCCCAAAGTTACCAGTAACCTGTATTGGACGACAGAGAAAAGAGGATTTTAGTCTTACCTGTTAAATCCTTTTCTCTTAGTCCATACAGGTTACTGGTCTCCCACCCTGTCAAGGGACCATGCCTGGCTGTCCTGTGGCGGAACGTGGGGGTCCTTTAGGGTTCATCTCACAGGAGTCTTCTTTTCCTTCTCACTACCTAGTCAATAGTTAGTGTCTCAAATCTTACTGGAGCTGATTGGCTAGCAGCAGCCAAGGAGGGAAGGTAGGCTCCACCCCCTGCATTCACTTTTCAGAATTGTTTCTGCCTACTTAAAGGGGCTGATCGCCTACCCAAAGTTGCCAGTAACCTGTATGGACTAAGAGAAAAGGATTTAACAGGTAAGACTAAAATCCTCTTATAATCTGCTCCCTTCCATCACTAAATATCCAGTTCAGCCTCTTTTGTTGTTTGACTCCAACACAAAGGAGATGTGTATGTACCAGTGCCTATGGTTATGATCTGGTGGGCAGACCTTTATCCAGCAATCTAATAAGAAGGATGCAGAAGCCAGCTGTAATGAAAACTGAATAAGTGTAGTTGAAAGCTGGGCATATTCAAAACCTTGTAAGCTGAAAAGTAAACATTATAGTATTTTATTAATTTATTTATTTTTTGGTATATGTGTAATTTATTTGGGGAAGTGAATGTTTAAAAGAACATTTTAGTCTAAATAGCAGACACTTTTTACTCAGCTCACATTAATAATATTTAATACTTTTAACCCTTTGAGCGCTAGAGCGGTATCCAACGCATTGGAATTCAATGCATCAGATACTTCTCTGGCATTCAAAACATTAACCCTTTGAGTGCCAAGGGGTACGCAATGCATTGCAGAGAAATGCGTGGCATACCCTTATGGCACTAAAAAGGTTAAAGGTATTTAAAGGTACACCATTTAATAAAGCCGTTATTTTCTGTGAAAGCTCCCCTTCATGAGGTGATGATTAGGTGATAATTAGGCTGATGTACTAATAAAAACTGGATAAATTCTGGACCAAACCAGCTGTACCATAGGGCAGAAATAAAAAGCTTTTAACCCCTTGAATTCTAGAAAGGTCTCCAATGTGTTATGAAGCAATGCACATTAGACATCTTGCATTCAAGGCGTTAAATTACCTTTTAATTCAGTGGGAATTTGGGGAAATATGTACCCCTAATGGTTCAGTTGGTTTGCTTGAGCTATGCTTCAGCCTCATCATGATAATGAATATTTGGTATGGTAAGATGCTTTCCTGTGGTAGCATGACGTTTTCTGTTACAGGAATGAAAAACATTGTATTCTTTCTCACTGTAATCTTAATCAATTGTACACTTTGACATGGATTTTTTTTTTGTTTTTTGTTTTTGGTTTTTTAAACAATGTTTTAAGAAAAACATTTGCCTTGAAGGCCAGATGATATAAATTCTTTCCAGATGCTAGTAGGAAATAAACTGTTAGATTTCTTTTCTTCGGGGAGAGGTTTTTCCTGGCCATATGTAATGTCATTTTCCTCTGGAAACTGGGAAGTATCACCATAATTTACTTTTGGCTGTTGGTCCTATATACCAAAGCCAATGTAATGTAGATTTATTAACCTTTGAGTGCCAGAGCGGTACACAATGCATTGCATACACCTCTGGCAGTCAAAGGATTAAATGTTTCTAGAAGGCTGTCCATCCTTTCATTAACTACTTAGTACCATTCACACCAATATTTTGGTACAGGTACAATAATGTAGGTTTGTTATGTATTAAGGAGCATAAGTGAAACCGTGAAACTTATAATAACCATCAGGGGCATTGTTATGTACTGTTATAGTGGTCTCATTCATATGCTTGAGTTCTGTAATTGCTCCAGTCTTCATTAATCCTCCCTTTGGACTTCAAATATCTTGCATTTGCATAGTATGTAAAATCAAATTGCCTATCCTTTTTTCTTTTTTTCATATTCACATATATTTTCACACATTTAAAGGGACAGTAATGTCCCATAAAATTTTTTTAGAGTTTTGTAGAGATTAAAAAAATAACCTAAATGCCACAAATCCTATCTCTCAAACCACTATGGTTTGAGATATATCCTCTGTTAAAATTCCCCTCTCCCTCCTCTTCTCCTGACATTGGCTATAAGCTGACAGCAATAGCGAGATTTAAAAATAAATACTTTTTTGGAACTGTCTACAAAGTGTGCTTGGTTTGTAAGCAGTGAGCCTTTCCCCCTCTTTTTGCACTCACAGAAATGGCACTTCAATCACAACAACAGATGATTATGATGTGGCTGAAGGACAGGTGATAGGAAGGCTGATGTACTAAAGGAAGTGGGACACCATAGGCAATAAGTGAAACAAAAACGGGGTTTTGACCCCTTAAAGTGATACTTAGAAATAAGTATATTTCACTCAATATGTATTAAAAAACTAAATTACTTGCATAAAGCCCTATCTCTCAAACCTCAGTGGTTTGAGAGATATAAGCTGTCCAAGTTCCCCTTTCCCTCCCCTTGCACGCATGTCAGCTTTTCAAGTTACAGAATCAGATCCCGATCAACAGACTGTCCTGCTCTTCAGCATCGCCGTGATCACGCTAGTTAGGCAGAAATACTTTATTTGAATGGTCTCCAATGTATGCCTGGTTTACAAACCCATGTTGTAGACTGTTCAAATGAAGTATTTCTGCCTAACTAGCGTGATCGCGGTGCTGCTGAAGAGCGCAGGATGGTCTATGGACTGGAATCTTCTTCTGTAACTCGGAAAGCTGACGTGCGTACAAGGGGAGGGAAAGGGGAACTTGGACAGCTTATATCACTCAAATCACCGTGGTTTGAGAGATAGGACTTGGTGCAAGTAATTTCGTTTTTTAATACTTATTGAATGAAATATACTTATTTCTAAGTATTACTATCACTTTAAATACTGTGCTATGTGTTGGAGACCACTCTAGTATTCACAGTCTTTCAAGCCCTGCTGAAATCAGTTTGAATTTGGGGAATTTTAATGTACTTCCTGTGGTGTCATTGGTTTGCTCCAGAATTGTATTAATTCTGCTTAGTACATCAGTCGCAATATGTTAATAGTCAATGGTATTCATTCAGAGGAAGGAGAGGCTACTAGTGGAATTCCAGAGCTGTTATTGCTGTGGCCTATTCTCTTCAGTATATTCATAATTGATATTACTTGTGGTATTTAGTCAGTTGACTGACTTGGAGGCATAGACACGATGCAAAAGGATTTAGGAAAATCGGAGGACTGGACTAGTGTATGGGATCTAAATTGTATTGCTGCAACTAACAATATAATGTGTTAGCACACAGAAACCCAGTGGTTGAATAAAGCTTTACTTTACAAAAAGAATAGAGAAACAGGATTAGGAAGTTATTATTTCAGATTACTTGAAAGTAGGCAAGCAATGTGGTAATGAAGTGAGAAAAGCTAAGAGTATATTGGGTTGCATTGTAGTATGATTATTAACAGTAGAAAGAGAAAGATACTGTCATGCTGTTGATCACTCACTTTGGGTACTGTGCAAAGTTCTGGAAACCACATCTTCATGAGAACATGAATAAGCTGGCAGTGGTCCAAAGAACAGCCATTAAAATTGTGCATGTCCTTAATGGTGAAAGGTACCAGGATATACTCTAAACAAATTAATATATGTATAGCTTGGAAGAGAGACGATAGAGGGATGTAAGAATTAAAACCTATGTATAAATAAAGAAGTTTAATTCAGTTAAGAAGGAAAGCATTTTCAAGAAAAGGGATACTAGAATAAGATGATATGGTCTAAAGTTAGAGTGGAAAACTCAGAAGTATGTGTGTGAGTACTACTTTATGAAAGGAGTGGAGCAGCCTTCCAGCAGAGGTTGTAGGGACTAATACTGTAAAGGGATTCAAAAATGTCTAATGGAGACATGTCTATTCTGAGATAAATGTAAGGGTGTGTGGTTTAATTTGATACTATCATGGGCAGAGAGAAAAGTCTAGTTGGTTCTTATCTTCCTTCAAAATCTGTTTCTGAATGTGGTGGGAAGATCACATCAGTCCAACAATATGGGTAAGAACAAAGTATTATGTGATTCACTGTTAAGCATGGCCTTTGATGGGCTGGTGATTAACCTCCAATTAGAGAATAGGCTACACATCTCAGCCAGTAAAAGGGTGCACTGGGCAGTCAACATAATCATAGGGCAGGAGCAATCTGAGAAACCGAGAACCATTGGGGGCAGGAGGGTATGCACACTGAAGTCCAGTACAATGGTACACACTCATTTTGACAGTCTAATACCTTTATACAACAGTACTGTAAAGGGTATAGTTGGAGGGTATGCGTGTTCTGTATTGAATACACAGGGGAAAGACTGGGGAGCAGTTCGATCCACCCAAAAACATTTCCTGCACAGATAGAGATGACTGAATTGATTCTGTACGGTCACTTTTCTACCAGTCAGACTATTTCTCAAACCACTTTAAACAAAACATATGTTTCCTATATTGTTTTGTTTTCTGTTTATCATATAGATTGTAGATAAAGTGATCACATTATGACCAAAAAACAAAAAAAGCAGGTTTGTGTGCCCTCTATATAATTCAAAACAGGCTCCTGTCTAAGTGACTGCTTGCCTGGACATGATAGGAGAACTTCTGTATCAGAATACTAGTACTTACTCTGTGAGTATGGGGCTGGGGAACTTGTCAGAAAGCTGTAATGGGTTCGGAGATTGTTGAGAAGGAATCAACCACTTGGTTAACCCTTTGAGTGCCAGAGGGGCTTCACTATGTGTTAATACCACTCTGTCACTCAAAGGGCTAATCTAGCCACTTGCATGTCAGAACCATCTCCAGTGCATTTTGGAGATGTCTCTAGCATTTAAGTGGTTAATATTTTACCACATGAAAAGTTAATTATTTCCATTTTAGGGCATGTGTTTGCGCACACTGAATTTCAACAGTTTCACTAATCTCTACACTGATAATGGAACTCTGTCTATATCTATCTATCTATCTATCTGTCTGTCTGTCTGTCTGTCTGTCTGTCTTTTCCAGTTTATGGTCAATTGCTATTTATTCAGAAAAGGTAAACATTTTGATCCTCACTGGGATATTTATCAAGACAATCTCACAATAGTGCACACCACCCCCTTAAATACCCAGTGCAACCTAATACAGAAGAAAAAAGAGGCCAAAAAGTGTTGACTCCTTGATGCTGGACTGCAGCGAATTTAAAGTTTCTCTATATGGATGGCCTCATACTGCTTAACAGTAGGCAACACATTTTCGGCCCGGAGGCTGCATGTTTGATAGCCTTGTATAAAATGCCATGTTGGTGATCTCGTAGATGGAAATAAACATACAATACAATAGGGAGCTCATTGTATAACTGTATCACTCATATGGAAGGCTACACCAAAGCACCAGGATACTCAGCATTATGAATTCCTCTAATAAGAAAAAGAAGGGCAATTGGAGCATTATCACTCCCTCAACTCGGTGAACATTGTCAATCTCAGCTGCTCCCCAATAATGGAAACTGTATCTTCGCTGGTGAGATAGCTCAGTGGTAAATCCCCTGACTGTAGAGCCTGCTCAAACCGCAAGGTTCGATACCCGGCAGGGTCAACTCAGCCCTTCATCCTTCCGAGGTCGATAAATGAGTACCATTGATTGGGTAATAATAATGTATATTATTCAGCTGCCAATTTGGTTAATTCCGAGAGCGTGTGCTGAAAGCGGTTTGAGTCCCGCTGGGAGAAAGGTGCTATATAAATACTAGTTATTATTATTATTATCTTCTTTAAATCCCTAAAAAAAAAAATAACAAACGCAACAGCCAGTAGAGTTGCTAATCCTATATAATAATTCGCTAAAACATGTGTAACGACCAGTCATGCACAGTAGAGACTGCCCACGCCACGGTAGCTCTGTATCAGCCGCGGCGCAGGCAGTCTCTACTGCGCATGACTGCCCCGCGACCGGCTGGCAGTGGCACTGTGGCCCGTGTAAAAGGTGGCTAATATTGAATTAAATGATTTACGTGTAAGTCAACATCAGGTTAAAGCTCCTAGCCTATAATGAGATATAAAAAAAGGGAACAGTAAGAGCTCTGTACTATTCAAGGGGTTAAACACTCCCCCCCCCCCCCCACACACACACAGTGAACTGGACCCTTGATTAACTCCTCCTTGCTTTGTTTTTAAATAATCAAGCAATGTCAAATGCCTGTTACTACTACTTTTGGGGGTATATTAAATCATGAACTCAGCCACCTAATTGCTTCTTTTTCTTGTTTAATAAATTTAGCACAGCCAGTAAACTTTTTTTCTACTAGTTTTTATATTCATGGGAATTTCAGATGAGTCAACCAGTCTCTTTGTGGTTTGCAGAACCTTCTCACAGTTTAGGTTCACTGCAGGCAAGTCAAAGTCAATTAAATACAATGGAATAGATTTAAAGGGATAGTAATGTTTCAAAATAAAAGCAGCTCTAATTAATCTTTATAGTATTTGGGCCATGGAGAGTGTTATTTCAATACTGTCAGAGTTGTACTTCAAGAGTAATTGAATGATAAATGATCCCCCTCCTGCCCCTTTTACTTATGTAATACTGCTCATCTCAGAGCAACAAGACTGTCCGGATAGCTTGCAGAGAGGAACAATCTTCAATTAGCATAAGGGAAAAACTTGTCAAGGGGGCAGGGTTTTCATTGTTCACACAGTTAGAAGATTGTCCCTTACTGTGAGCTGTCTGGTCTTAAGACCAGATTCCACATTTGAGGGGTGTTGGCTTACAATAGGGAAAAGGGGTGGGAGAGGGATACTTCATCATTCAATTACTCTTGAACTACAACTCTGACAGTATTGAAATAACACTCTCCAAATATTATGAAGAATAATTGGAGCTGCTTTTATTTTGAAACATTACTATCCCTTTAAAAACTACCAAAACTGTTCAATGTACCAGCTTAGACGAAAGCTAATATTTAATACAAAAAAAAAGTATGATTTTCATTTTAATGGGAAATGTGGCATTAAGGCTTGGTGATCATTAACCCCACATCCTATATAATAATTTGCTAAAATGTGCGTATCGCTGCAGTCATGCACAGTAGAGACTGCCCGTGACGAGGCTGATACAGAGCTTGACGCTCCAAAAGAGCGTCCAGCACTGTATCAGCAGCGGCGTGGGCAGTTTCTACTGTGGATGACTGCCCCACGACCGGCTGGCAGTGGCACTGTGGCCCGTGTAATGGGCTCTTCAACTAGTATTGAATAATTAATAAAATTACAAATGAGATGTTATTTGTGTAGCACAAGGGTGAGAATTTTATTAGTTTCAGTGAGTACTTTGACTGTAACAAATAGTGCTTGGTATTCACTGTTCATATAGATATATCCATTCTAATCTTGTGTTGTCATGAACATATCTGGGAGCATCCTACTCCCAAATGGGAGTGCCAGATATCAAGGTTCAAGTCATAACATGGACACACACCCCCAGTAAGCTTCTGGGTAGGATTAGGGAGGATGGCTTGTGGGATTTTGCCCTTAAGTGGTCAGGAAGTAGGTGGGATTTTCAGTGAACTAGAGTCTGCTGAACTAATCAGAAGACTTCCCAGATATGGAGAGTATGTTTAACTGGCCAACTGGAAGATCTCTTGGAGGGCCCAGATAGCTAATTGGCCACACATGGTGTCCAGATGCATTCAGGATTAATGAAACATTGGCAGTGATGCTGCTGCAGTCATCTTCAATGGCTGGTAGAATTGGAGTAGTTCTGTTACCTAGTGGTGAAGGCTAGAGAACATCGGGGCAGCAGTATTGAACACAGAGCTGCACACCTATCAAGGAGTTAGAGAAGCGATGAGCTGTGCTTTCTCACTCTCTCCCATAGGCTTGCATGCTCTGTGAAGTCTCTCCCCCTTACAATTGACAAGAGAGCTGGTCCAGGTAGGGAGAGAGTTATGAGATCATGTTGTAGATCTCTTTTGACTGTAGAAGGTGTCTTGCAGTCAGGCAACTGCAGCATAGCATTAGTGAATAGCCAGATCTTGTCACTGCAGAGTGAATTTTAGAACTCTAGGTAGCTACTACCTCCATGCACCATCTAAGCTCTTATTGGTGGCAGTCTGCATATGGTAGCCTACTGGGGCTGGGGCTTGTCAGTGATACATTGTCTGTGCAGTTGGGGATATGTAAACTATATATATGACCTGATGTATCATTAAAAGCAAAACTGAATTTGACATATGTCACAGAATATTCGCAGAATGCCTGCAGATATAGTTTCACAGACTAAGCAGAACTGAGCAACAGACACCTGCTGTAGGACTACAAGGTCCAATGTCTTCACACAGCCAATATAATTCCTTTCAGCTTTTTCAGTGCCCCAGGATGTTATGGTTATATAATAGAAAGTGTTCCACAGGGAAACTATTATGTTACCATAATGCCCAGCATTTGCACAGCATTTAGCAGGAGGAGAAGAGGGAATCTAGACTCTTCCTGCTACTTTTTTACTCAAGAGACTAATTACATGCTAGATCACTTTGTGTGGTTTAACATAATTGGTTACAAATAAGGATCACTCCTGGTCAATTTTCTTATGATCACCACCTCCTGTGATACTGGGTTGAGAGCAGGAGTGCAAATTAATTAGGGGATACCCTTATAATAAACTTTACCTATGTGGCTTGTTTAGAAAGCTTTAAGTATATTTGTAGGCAGTTGGGGTGAAGGTCTAATATTTATGGTGTCTATGAGGTATCTAAATGGTTCATGCAGGCACTAGAGTGCAACTGCATTTGAAAGCAGATGTCCTCAAATGGTAGAGATCCTTGAGTAAAATTAGTCTTGAGTTAGAATCATCAAAGATCTGAGAGCTGAAGTCTAAAACTGAAGCTCTTCCATACAGTATATTATAGACAACCCATTTTATTTCAAGATGCGCTTCATGATATGATGAGAGATGTGCAGTGCATTAGAAGCAGTTGGTTTGCTCCAGAATTCCAACATTTCCTCATAGTACATCAGCCTCACTAAGTCTCAGGTTGACTGTCCCAATACAATGTTTTGATCAAAATGCTGTCGCTTTAAAAAATATATATAAATGTTGTATCAAGTTTGTGAACTTTTTAGATACTTAAATAAAAACATTTTATGTTTTGTCACCTGGTATCTCCTAATATTCCAATCTTACCCTCTTGAGACATAAAGTTTTAAGAGGAGAAACGTTTTTCCTGGAGACAAAACTCTACCAGAATCGTGCAAACACTGTTCATAATTTTAAATAATAAGCTGTTTAAATATGTTTTTTCTTATTTTTATAATTTGCTTTTATTATTTGCCATAAAGAATATGTTTCTGCAAAATATGTTTGTGTTCTTTTAATCGGGCCTGTATGCCTATTTAGGAAATATTGGTAATTTTATTAAGAACAATGATATCTGTGATTTCAACAGCCCTATACCCCTCTTAAAAAAATATATATATATATATTCACAGCACATTGCTGATTCACCACTGTCTTATTGGAGTTTTCAGGGCCATCAGGGGCACCATTTTTCTTCTCTCTCGATGCTCATTGAGAAGGTCTTATGCCATTAATCCAGCAGTAAAATAAGTCTCGTTGTGGTGTCCTGCTTTTGATGCCGACAACTCAGTGTTGCTTTTGGGTAAATCTTCTCAGCTGAAAAAAAGCCCTATTGAGAGCTCATATGTAATCCAGGACTTAATTAGGTCATGGAACTGAATTGAAAGAGATTACTTTCCAAACATAAAAGTATTAATATCTTCTAAAATATACATCTTCTGATCTTTTGGTTGCTAGAGATATATAGGAAGTTTCAAATTATGTTTTCGGATATACAAGCTTAACTGATGGTGACAGGTCCTCTTTAAAAAATCAGAAAAGCTTCATCATTAAAAAAAAAATGTATAGTGTAAGTCTTTTAATGCTGAGCATAACAAGAATACACCCACTGGTGGCAGTTCCTTTATTCAATTTAGTTACAGTTTAAACTTCCATAAGTGGTGGAGCTATTAGCAGCATATTTTATGAAGAATGGTAGCTAGTGGATCACTTCCCACATGGAATAGGGGCATTTTTAATGCATTAGAATACCCAGCATGTGACAGGGAATCACTGTTTTTGAGGCCCTCACCATGGGTCCCCTACAGTCCCATTTACTCAACAAAAAAAAAACAAATTAATCAGGTTGTTAGATGACTGGGGAGTTGTAGGGCTCTACTGGGTACACAATTAAAAAACAAACAAAGAAACAAAACAATATTGATACTTTTCCCATATATCTAAAAATAAGCCCAACAAAGTCTACCAATAAACTTAAGGGTATCCTTAAGGGGATAGTAATGTTTCACAAACAAAGCAGCTCTAATTAAACTTCATAGTATTTGGGCCGTGGAGGGTGTTATTTCAATACTGTCAGAGTTGTAGTTCAAGAGTAATTGAATGATAAAGTATCCCCCTGCTGCCCCTTTTACCTAGTGTAAGCCACCACCCCTCAGATGTGGAATCTGGTCTTGGGGCCGGGCAGATCACAGAAAGAGACAATCTTACTGTGAGCATAAGGAAAACCCTGCACCCCTTGACTGGGATTTCATGCTTTTCCTTATGCTCACTGAAGATTGTCCCTCACGGCAATCCATCTGGACAGTCTTGCTTCTCTTAGGTGAGCAGTGTTACATCAGTAAAAGAGACGGGAGGGGGATACTTTATCATTCGATTACTCTTGAACTACAACTCTGACATTATTGAAATAACACTCTCCACGGCCCCAATTCAAAGAAGATTAATTGGAGCTGCTTTTTTTGCGAAACATTACTATCCCTTTAATGGATTCTTTTACATAGAGTAGGATTTTCATGAAAAGTCCCTTCAATACAATGCAATAGAATAATTGCCTGGACACAAGGTGGCACTGTTGCTAACAGTTTAATATAAAGAAAAAACATTTTGAACTAAACATTTTCAGTAAATCATCTCCCAACAGTGGGAGCAACCCTGTTTTGCACAGCAAGAAAAACCCTACATAGCGTAAAAAATGAATTTATAGAGTTCTGAAAACTTTTCTTCTACAATTGATGGATATTATGTTACTTAGAGAGTGTAACATGCAAAACGTATCACACCATGAGAGATGACAGTTGTGCACTATGGTTTAATAGAGCTTTCCATGGTCTCACAATTTACAGTGGTAAAATGAATGAGAAACATTTATTTGATTAAACTTACAAACAAGCTTTAAATATAAATCAACATTTTGTTCTTGTATTTTATTGGAAAGCTGAAAAGAGACTGTTAAGAACTGGATGAATTTCATGTTGAATAACAGGACTAACATCTATTATAAGGAGGAATTAATTGGGAAATGTTATCCATCTACTTCATGATGTTAGTGAGTCTTTTAGAATTGTATTTGTACTTTATATAACTCATTGGGTGCTTCACAATTCCTAGAAAACATCTTGCATCCAAGGGATTAATGTTGATATCTCTTGAGCTCCCCACTATCTAACAAACACCAGCATTCCATTCTACCTCAAAGAGATATCGGGAAGAAAATTCACTAGAAAACATGCTCTTCTGGAGTATTTTTTTCTATTCCAATGATCACAGCAGGTCAGCGGTGTCATCGTTCAGTACACTTCAGGGCCTATTAGCTACTAATAAAAAAAAGAAAAAACAAATAGTATCATCAAAATCAGAGAATTAAGACATTGCATTGACACCAATCAGGATTTTCAAGGCCAGTGCTGCTTCCGATTGGACAGTTTCTGCTTCATCAAGCATCTAAAGAGCCTGAATTTAACTGAATAGTAGCAGAATTTTATATTTTGCCATCAAAAAAGCAAATATGTAGAAATAATGTGCACTTATGGAGGTCTCCGCTGCAAATTAAAACAATTCCCCATATGCCCCACAGTGGATATCAGTGCAGTGGGACAAGGGCAGGGATTACTATGTGTGGTTCTGTAGAAACCAGTGTAGTGGTACACAGGGCCGGATTTGCAATAAGGCAGAGTAGCACCTGCCTACAGGCGCATCCCACAGAGGGGCACCTGTCATTGGGGTCGTTTTTGGCTTGTTTTTTTTAGTTTTTATTAGCCTTTTAATTAGCCTCACCTGTCACCCCTGACCCCCCTCCCTGCTTGGTGCCCGAAACAACATGGAGAGGAGATGTCTGTGCCTTCTTCGGCACAGTCCAGTAGCTGCTGAGCTCCCTCGTCACCATTGACTCTTTAGTAATAATGCAGAGTGCTGAGAGATTACATCATCTCCCAGCGCTCTGCATTACAGACCGTGTGGGAGCTCCAGCAGCTACAGGTCTGTGCCAAAGGAGTCACATAACTCTCCTCTCCAGCGAGGTAGGAAACAGGAGGCAATCTGGAGATGATGGGGGCAATGTGAGGGACAATATTGAGATGATGGGGAGAATGTGAGGACAATATAGAGATGATGGGGGGCAATGTGAGGGGCAATATGGAGATGATGGGTGCAATGTGGAGCTGATGGGGGCAATATGGAGCTGATGAGCATTGTGTAGGTGTCCAGTGGAGATGGCAAAACAGGGGTGGGGGTGCTTCAGATTTCTGTGCCTACAGGCTCCTGAGATGTAAATCCAGCCCTGGTGGGACAAGCCTTGGGGTTTGTATGTGTGGTTATATAGATACCAGTGTAGAGGGACAAGCCTGAGGGGTTGTATGTGTACAGGTGTAAAAACTGCACTATTTGTGGAAATACCTGTGAAAGGCAAAAAGTGTAGTGTTTTCAGGCAAACGTTTTCACCCATCTTTAGATATAAAGTGCAATTCTGGAGCAAACCATTTGCACTATACGGGGTAAATTAACATTTCTACTGATTGATGCATTTCAAAGCAATGTGTTGGAGACTTCTCTAGAATTAAAAAAGTTAAAAACTCAATCAATGTGGATGTTTATTTTTCCCCTGGAGTGTAGTGTCCATATGTTCCTTAGTGCAACTGGCAGTCAAACTAGAATATGAGCAGAGAGAAATATTTCACTGTCGTCCAATACAGGTCACTGGTACTCTGGGAGGCGATCCGCCCCTTTAATAGGCAGGAACAATTATTCAAATATGTGTAGGGGGCGGAGCCTCCCCTCCTACTTAAGCTGCCTTCAGGCCAGAGCCACCAGATTGATTTGTTCCTGTGTGCTGTGCACACCAGGTGGAGAACATCTATACATTCAACTTAGTATTTTATTATTTTTATTCAAATATGGAATACCACCATTAGGAGGGTGACCATGGCTGTGAATTGCCCTCTTTAAAGTGGCTAGTGCAGCTTCCAGGGATTTCTGTGGACCTTATGCCCTGAAGAGGGAACAGCTTGAGTCAAGCAGCTTCCCTGCTGGGGAATTTACCTCTGGTCTATTCCTACTTCATCATGGTCACCTGAAGACAGAAGTCCTGCAGAAAGGTGAGCCGCCCCTTGAGTGCTGAAGGTCCACTTGTCCCCACAGTGTCCCTTTGAAGGGCTTGTGTTTGGGAGTTTGCATTGCACTCCAGCACTCATAGGGTGTTTTTATTTGCATTTCTCATGTTTATGCAATTTCTGTGGTATTCTCTGGGTTTTGGAGCTTTGGGTATAGTTTTACTTGTGTTTCTTATGTATTTGGTAACTGGCACTTTTTAAACTTCAGTGGGACTTTATTAAAATTTAGTGTTCCGCTCCTTTAAGCGCACCTTTTCCCGCTTAGACGCCATTGCTCCTTTACTCTCTATGGGATTTCACAGTGTGGGACATATCTCTGGAACCGCTTGTCACAGCAACTTCAGAGATGGCTCATTTTATTTCTATGCTCCTGCTCTATCATCTGGTGTCTGTTTTCAGGGTGTGGGGAGTTCAGGGGGGCTTCGGGCACTGTTTGGGGTACTTCTGAGAGAAAACTAAATTTCCCATGAGCGCCCGGTTCCCGCTCGTTTCTGATTGGCTGACCTGACGGCCGCCATTTTGTGGTGTTATTTCTCAGCGAGTATACTACGCAGGGACCGAGCCTTCTCTCCTCTCAGCAGATTAACCCTTCGCTGGCCAGATAAGTCCGTTTTTAGGCATTTCTGGGGTGAAACTTTAATCTTTCACACTTTTACTGGGTGATATTTGTTAAGTGGTGTATATTGACGCTGTGAGCATGTCTACTCCACTGGAGCCAGGGGCTAGACCTAAGACTAAGGAGGCTGGGGTGTCTGTTCCCCCCATTGCGCTTTGCTCCTCTTGTCACTCTGGGCTGCCTAGAGATTGTTCTGGTAATTTATGCCCTAAATGCTCTGATTGTCATGATAGCAACCCTGGGCTTCCCAGCCATGCTATTGAGCCAACTTGGGTGAAAGAGTTTAAAGCTGCCACTAGGGATCTCAGATCCACTCTCCAACTCTTTCCCTCTCAGGTACAGGGGGCTCTCCAGGTTTGGCAGACACCCTCTACAATCAGGACTTCCCTGCCTAAGCCACAGGGGGCTCCTGATGTGTCTGATTCTTCTGAAGAAGAACTATTACAGGATTCTGATGCTGAGGAAGGCACTGTTATTGAGTCTAACAGGTCCATTGGGGACCCTTATGAATGTGACCCTGAGGTTTCTGCTGAGGGTTTGATTAGAGCTGTGTTAACTACGCTCAACCTTCCTTTGACTCAGGAATCTACTCATGATCCAACTGACGTTTTCCAAAAACCATCTAAGGCGGTTGTCTGTTTTCCAACTAACCCTACCCTTGCCCGTCTAGTCTCTGAGGCGTGGAGGAATCCTGACAAATCCTCCTCAGTGTCCAAAAAGTTTGCTAAGCTTTACCCTTTTCCTGAGACTGAACTGGCAAAATGGGTTCATCCTCCCAAAGTGGATGCTCCTGTTTCCAGGCTATCCAAATCTACTGCTTTAGCTGTCTCTGATGCCTCTGCCCTGCAGGATTGGACGGACAAAAAGCTAGAACTTTCTCTTAAATCTATTTTTGCCTCCATTGGCACTGCCATGCATCCAACCTTTGCAGTGGCGTGGGTTAATAGAGCTATTGCGGCCTGGACTGAACGACTGACTGAGGCAGTCCGCCAGGATGCCCCAGTATCTGAGCAGTTGCAGCTCCTTTTGCTAATATTACTGAAGCTCAAAATTATGTTGCTGATGCTGCCTTTGATGCTGTGCGCATGATGGCGAGGGCCTCCACTTCATCTGTGCTGGCTAGATGTGCCCTTTGGCTGAAAATTTGGTCTGCTGATACAGCCTCTAAGAAAGCCTGGCTTTCCTTGCCCTTTCAGGGGAACTTGCTATTTGGTTCTGAACTCAAAGAAATGATCAGCGAGGCTACTGGCGGTAAAAGTACTCTTCTACCCTCAGTCTTCAAGAAAAAGTTTCCAGCCAAACGCAATCGGTCCTTTCGTTCCTTTCAGACTGAGACACGCTCCACGTCCCAGACGGGGTCGTCCTCTACACGTCCCTCCTCCAAGCCCAAGCAGTCCTGGAAGCCCAAAGTTGCCCCCAAGGCCAAGACCTCCAAGACTGCTTCGGCATGACTCACCGAACCCGGGTCCGCATCCGGCAGTAGGTGGACGTCTCCGCATCTTTCGCCGGACTTGGGAGGAGTCAGTGACGGACCCATGGGTTATTCAGGTAGTGTCAGAGGGATACAGGATCCCTTTCTCTTCCCTTCCTCCTTTTCGGTTCCATTTTACTCGTCCTTCTCAGGAACCTACAAAAAGGCGTCTGTTCGACGACGCTATTCAGGATCTTTTGGACAAAGAGGTCCTGGAATTGGTTCCTCCAGAGGACACAGGTTCAGGATTTTATTCCAACCTGTTCGTGGTGGCCAAAAAGGACGGAGGTGCTCGTCCCATTTTGGATCTCAAAGATCTCAATTCCTATGTTGTGAGTTCCCACTTCCGCCAGGAATCCCTGCGCTCTGTGATTGCTGCAATGTCTCCAGGGGAGTTTCTTGCCTCCCTGGACCTTCAGGATGCATATCTTCACATCCCTATTCATCCAGAGAGCAGGCGGTATCTCAGGATTGCCTGCCACAGGGGACACTTTCAGTTTTCAGCTCTTCCCTTTGGACTGACTTCGGCCCCTCTGGTCTTTCAGAGGGTGTTGGGTTCTTTGATATCTGTACTTCATCAAGAAGGTGTCAGAGTGACCCCCTACATGGACAATCTCCTCCTGAAAGCCTCCTCAGCAGAGCTTCTCTGCCAGCAACTGCAGCTGTGTATACACACTCTGATACACACTCTGAACCGTCACGGCTGGATCCTGAATCTGGACAAGTCAGACTTGGTCCCATCTCAGAGGCTCCTTTTCCTGGGTCTCCTGTTCGACACTCGGCAATGCATGGTGTTTCTGCCAGAGGAAGTGGCTCATCAGATAGCCATCCGAGTAGCCGGGATCCTGGAGCTGGACAGAGTTCCAGTACCGAAGCTGACGTCTCTGGTGGGGAAGTTCATTTCCACGATCGAAGCGGTACCATTTGCCATGGCCCACTCCAGGGAACTTCAGAGGTTTGTGATCCAGACGTGCAAGAATCATCCAGATCATCAGCATCTGTAAGTCTCTCTACCTCCTCATGTCGAATCGAGTCTGCACTGGTGGTTGGATCTCTCTCATCTCCTGAAAGGGAGATCCTTTCAAATTCCCTATTGGACCACGCTCACAACGGATGCCAGCCTCCTGGGATGGGGTGCTGTGTTGGGTCGTTTCAGTGCTCAGGGGAAATGGGGACTGGAGGAATCTCTTCTCTCCATCAATGTTCTGGAACTGCGTGCCATCCGGCTTGCCCTGAGGCACTGGGAATCTCAGCTGGAAGGTTGCCCAGTCAGAGTGGAGTCCGACAACGCCACCGCAGTGGCCTACATCAACAGGCAAGGCGGCACAAGAAGTTGCACCGCCTGGTTGGAGGTCAAGGATATTTTATCTTGGGCAGAAGGTCACGTGCCTGTCATTTCAGCAGTTCACATTCCAGGCGTAGACAACGTCATGGCAGACTTTCTCAGTCGTTACACAGTCGACAGCGGAGAATGGGCTCTTCATCCAGAGGTGTTTCACCTAATCACCAAGAGGTGGGGGGTACCTGCAGTGGACCTGATGGCTACCAGACACAACAGGAAGGTGCCGGCGTTTTGCTCCCGGTAGAGGGACTCTCTTGCTCTAGCAGTGGATGACTTGTCAATCCCTTGGGATTTTCCTCTGGCCTACATCTTCCCTCCTCTTCCTCTATTGATCAGAGTCATCCAGAAGTTGAAGCTGGAGCGCTGTCCTGTCATCCTGATCGCTCCAAACTGGCCTCGCCAGTCCTGGTATCCGGAGTTGTTGGCCATGTCCGTGGCGGAACCGTTTCCAGTTCCTGCTCGTCCGGATCTACTCCTTCAGGGTTATCTGTGGAAGGAGGATGTTCAGAATCTCCATTTGATGGCATGGCGGTTGAATCCTCGATTCTAGAGAAGAAAGGATTTTCTCCCTCAGTGGTGTCGACGATGCTTAGTGCTCGTAAGCCTGTGTCCTCCAAGATCTATCATCGTGTCTGGGCCACCTTTGTAGCTTGGTGTACTGATCGGAAGATGTCCCTAGATTTTCATCTTCCCACTGTCCTGGCCTTTTTACAGGACGGTGTTGAGAAAGGGCTCAGTCTGAGTTCCCTCAAATTCCAGACTTCTGTTTTGTCTGTGTTTTTCCAGGAAAGGATTGCTATCCTTCCTGATGTCAAAGTTTTCTTCCAAGGCGTGACTCATGTTCGGCCTGCCTTCAAGAGTCCTACTCCCCAGTGGGACCTCAATTTGGTGCTGGGAGTTCTCCAGCGTCCTCCGTTCGAATCCTTGGCTTCCATTCCCTTACGTCTCTTGACTTGGAAAATGGCCTTTCTTTTGGCTATTGTTTCAGTTCGCCGGGTAGCAGAGTTACAAGCTCTGTCTTGTAAACCTCCTTACCTGGTGTTCCACAAGGATAAGGCTGTGCTTCGCACTACCAAGGAATTCTTACCCAAGGTTGTGTCTGAGTTTCACATCAATCAGGAGATTGTGGTTCCCTCTTTCTGCCCTAATCCTTCATCTGACAAGGAACGAGATCTCCATCTGTTGGATGTGGTGCGTTGCCTCAAGTTTTATGTTCATCGCACCGAGTCTGTCAGGAAGTCTGACGCTCTATTCGTCGTTCCTGAGGGGCCTAGGGCAGGGAGACCGGCTTCCAAAGTTACTATTGCCTCTTGGATTAAGGCTACCATTCGTGAAGCCTATAAGTTGCGGAATAAGCATGTTCCCTTCCGGGTGACTGCCCATTCCACCAGATCTATTGGGGCCTCTTGGGCCTACAAGAATCAGGCATCTGCTGATCAACTGTGCAGAGTGGCCACTTGGTCCTCTGTGCACACATTTTCAAAGCACTATCGAGTTGATGTACTGGCCTCAGCTGATGCCAGTTTTGGGAGGAAGGTCCTGGAGGCAGTTTTGCCTGTTTAGGACTTCTACTCTGTGATTCTTAGTGCTTCTTTACTGTTGAGCCCAGTTGGCTCTAGTTCCGTGTGCTGTGTTCGTTCAGGGGTTGTTTTCCCCTGGTTGGTGTCCGTTGACAGTTCTATTAATGGGCTATGTGATTAACTGGTTCATAGCAGTTCTAGTGACTTGGGCCTTGCACCTGGTCCTTGCCTTACTTCCCGCCTCTGGGTCAGCTCAATGTTTGTACATCCCAGAGTACCAGTGACCTGTATTGGACGACAGTGAAAATAGGATTTTAGTCTTACCTGTTAAATCCTTTTCACTTAGTCCATACAGGTCACTGGTCTCCCACCCTGTCAAGGGACCATGCTTGGCTCTCCTGTGGCATTTAGTGGGAGACCTTCGGGGCATGCTCACAGGAGTCTTCCTTCTTGCTTACCTACGGTCAGTTTTAGTGTCTCAAATCAATCTAGTGGCTCTGGCCTGAAGGCAGCTTAAGTAGGAGAGGAGGCTCCGCCCCCTGCACACATTTGAATAATTGTTCCTGCCTATTAAAGGGGCGGATCGCCTCCCAGAGTACCAGTGACCTGTATGGACTAAGTGAAAAGGATTTAACAGGTAAGACTAAAATCCTATTTTCCATTGATGTTAATAGGGTTTTTAACGCTTGGGTCTCTAGTGCATTTCTGTTCTAGAGAACAATGGATGCTCCTGCTAATGGGTTCAAGTGAAGAGAGTGCGTGTGGCCAAGGGTGGGATAAGTAATGCTTAGGGGCACTCAGCTGTAAATCTGGCCCTTTGTGAGTCCCAAAATAAAAGCATTAGTTATGCTAAACGTTATTGCTTTAATTATCCATTTGAATATTGTACTAGTAGCGACTTTAGTAATGAGTGCCACAGTTTTAAAGGGTTAGTAATACTTAAAATGTAAAAAAATATATGTTGTAGGTTTTATGATATTGCACCTAAAAATTCAACTTTGAGCTGTAATAACTTTTGAATAAAACACCTTTCAGCAGTGGGAGTACTCTTGTTTTACTCAGGGGGATAAACCCTACAACATATTTTTTTTTTACATTTTAAGTATTACTATCCCTTTAAAGGGATAGTAATTCTTAAGATGTAAAAAAATATATGTTGTAGGGTTTATCCCCCTGAGTAAAACAAGGGTACTCCCACTGCTGAGTAATATTTTATTAAAAAATTATAACAGTTCAAACTTGAGTTTTTTAGGTGCAATATCACAGTGGCCTGAAAATTTACAGTGGTGCTGTTGCTACACCATCCTATGGACTGCTCTGGTCCATAAACCATAAATCTCCATAGGATGGTGTAACACAGCGCCACTGTTAATTTTCAGGCCACTGTGATATTACACCTAAAAAATTCAAGTTTGAGCTGTTATGATTTTTTAATAAAATATCTCTCAGCAGTGGGAGTACCCTTGTTTTACTCAGGGGGATAAACCCTACAACATATGTTTTTTACATCTTGAGTATTACTATCCCATTAAAGGGATAGTAATACTTAAAATGTAAAAAAAAAATATGTTGTAGGGTTTATCCCCCTGAGCAAAACAAGAGTACTCCCACTGCTGAAAGGTGTTTTATTCAAAAGTTATTACAGCTCAAAGTTGAATTTTTAGGTGCAATATCATACTGGCCTGAAATTGTACAGTGGCGCTGTTGTTTGATTCTAATTTATGCTTAGAAAGACAGAAGTGCACTTTTTTCCTCAATATAGCAGAACTGCTCTTTGATTACAGCCATCCGGACAAAATGGCCTCATTTTACCCATCCCTTAACCAAATGAACTGTTTCATCCTCCTAGTTCCTGAAAAACAGCGTGGCATCCCCTCAATACTTCCGCCATGTTTACTTTTATAAGCACGTACTCATGTGTCAGTAGAATCATGGGTGGGGCTTTCTCTGTTGCTAGTCTCATGTACACTGATAAAATATCTTGGTTATTGAGTGGAGCTGTGAACACCACACATGAAATATAGAGAACTGCAGATACTAAACAGAAAAAATATAAAACATTCACATACATGACTGTTGTATAGAGAAATTATATTAATGTACACGTGTCTGTATAAGTACAGTTCCATTTGAAGCAAACTATAATAGAACTAATAAAAGTGAACCAGTAATGTTTTATTACAGCAAAAAAAATAGATATACTATAGTGGCACTTCATTCAAACATTTTTGCAGCTCAGACTATCACAAAATAAAAAGATGTGATACTATAAGATGCTGTGGAGAAAAGTGGTCTGAGGCATAGTCCTCCCATAAACTGCAATGGAACTATGTATGTGGACACCAGGCTGCACTGTTATTAGTAGTGTAATAACTTCCCAGCATTGTGAGTTCCCTTGTTTTACTCAGCAGGAAAAGCCATGCCTACATTATATACAATTTTACTTCACTCTAAAGTCATCACCCACTGGAAATGTTTTCCAATTACATTGTTGTTTTTGTCATCCTTTAGAGTTTCTAACATTCAACACCAGTTAGCCCTTCTTGATAATGAAACATGGCCAGGAATGGCTGAAGCGGACAGGGACCACCTTCAGCTTATCAAAGAGAAAGAAGCTCTGCTCCAAGACCTGCAATTCATTACTCAGCAGAGACGATCTCCAGAAGATCTTGCAAGGCTGGAAGAGGAAAAGAGACGCTTGGCAGAGGAGATCCAGAGGGCCCGCTCAACATCGGCCCAAGGGGTCACTGAAAGGTATGTAGTTTATTCAGCAGTGTTTCCTTCACTGCTTCTGTGCACTGTTAAACATACATGTAACTAGGAAAAAAAAGTCCTGCTTTTTTTCCACTGGGATTTTCAAAACCAGCAATGTGCAAATGAAGCAAGTCCATTAGATCAGCCCAGTGTCCCACACAAGACTTTAGTTCTGTGTAAGTGTGGAAAGGTGCAATGGTACACTGGGGTCTATGACTTTCTACCTCCCCTGTAGTGACAGTTCTGTGGTTGCCGATAATGGAGGACTTAGATGTCATTTTTGGGGTCTTGCCAAAACACCCAGCTGCCGAAGCAATTATAGACACTATCATCTTTTTCTAACCTACCCTTATTCTTGACCTTTATGCAAAACTATATGTTTGTTTTTTGCCTGATCAACCATTTTTTAGCTACAACTTACCCTTCACTCTTAGGGAGACACCCTAAGAGTATTCAAAATAGGCATACAAAACGTGAGGTGCTTTATTTTGTATGTATCCTCCGAAAACTTACAGGTCTCCCTAAGAGTGAAGGGTAATCCAGATGTGGACCCCTTGCTCTTAGTGCCTAGGGAATCCAGCTGCACCTCACTGACAAGGTACAACAAGGCCTAAACATACGCCTGGTGTTATCTGGGGGTCCAGTGCAGGGGGCACTTGCCTGTCATTTTAGAACTGGACCGGCTTTTTGGGCGGGATTAGTCTAATATATATATGTGGAAATTTCTCCTCTGTAATGGCAATAGAGAGCTAAAACTTGATGCTACTGAGCGGTGACTAGCCATAGAACAGGCCATTGTGCTGTTTGTTCGTTCTCAGAAGCCTCTCACATTTTGTATGTAAATATTGTAATGAGCAAGAAATATATAAACTGCAAAACGTCTTTAGCGTCCAAGTGTATAACAATACAATTGCTATACTAAGGTGCTGTGCCTTAACCCTTTGAGTGCCAGAATGGTTACCAACACAGTTGCCTGGCATTCAGGGATTAATCCAAGTGTCAGCATTCACTCATCTTCCCTGAAATACAATAGAGGGAGTAGTGTGAAATGGTTGTTGTAGAAGAACAAATTGTTTTCTGGTTCTGTGTCATGTGAAACTTTAGAGGATTGGCAATGTGTAGTGAGACTCAAATTGTATGTGTATTCTTACAGGGTGATCCAAAACAGACTGTTGCTAGGCTGGCCTTTCTGGTGCCTCTTCAAGTAACCAGAACAGTCAGTCATCTCTACCTTCTTGCCATGCTTAGAATGAACTACATCTTTTATCGCTAGTACACACTTTAAGGCTCTGAATTTTTTCTGTGCCTAGTACACACTTTAAGGCTCTGAATTTTTTTCTGTGTAGCAAGGTTCAGACTACATTAAGACAGATGTATAGTATACATAATAGACATACATGCATTTCTACTAAATATTTTATTGAATAACTAGTTGAACAGCCCGTTACATGGGCCACAGTGTCACAGCCACCTGGTCGCGGGGCAGTCACACGCAGTGGAGACTGCCTGTGCCTCGGCTGATACAGAGCTAGACGCTTCTTCGGAGCGCCCAGCTCTGTATCAGCCGCAGCGCGGGCAGTCTCTACTGCGCATGACTGCTTCACGTGCAGCAGTGTCTACTGCGCATGTCGCGGTGTTACACACGATTTAGCGAATTATTATATAGGATACAAGCCATTTACAGTACCAGTGGTATGATTGTTAGTTTGCTGACACTACCATCTACTTATAATTACTGTGAATTTGTGGTAATTTATATTTGTCCCCTATTGTGCAGTGAATTTGCCCCAGAATCGCTCCAGTGCTCGCTCTCTCTCACTCTGTCTTTCACTCCATCTCTTTCTCTTGTTCCCTCTGTTACTATCTCTCACACCTTGCCGAAACAAAAAGTCTAATTTTTTTAAATGGTGCCTTTAACCCACTGAATGCTAGAGATTTCTCCAAAACATTGCTGGGGATTTATCTAGGTTCAAGGGGTTAAACGTAATGTTTAATTCAGTTGAAATTTGTATTTGTTCCCTGCACTGGTTTGCTTCAAAATTGCTTCAGTTAGTTAATCAACCTCAGTGTGTTCTACATAGCTGGATCATGACGTGCAAATATGTGTATAATAATCTGTTGTTCAGTAAATGATTATACTGTAATAAAATACATGGTCTGATTTCCATTTTGTTTTCATTAAAGACTGCTGCTACAAGAGAAAAGAAATTGTCTTTTAAAGCACCTAGAAGAGGCAACTCGCTTAACTTCTTATTTACACACTCAGCTCACAAGGTAATGCCTTCATAATTTGTTGAAGTAATCTCCAGCAAACACATTTTTCCATGCAAGGTTATTACTCGGAATGTGACCACAGCTAATGTATATTTATTCTTTCTAACTGTGGCTTTTAGCTGTTTCCCTTGTCAAACAAGCATACTTCAAGTCTCTAATCTCTTCTCTGTCCTATAACCCACTTCAGTACATTTAATTCCCTCCTCTGCTTCACCCAACATATTCCCTTCACTGATTTCCCTGGCAATCCTCTGGATCCTCTACAATCTGGACTGCACTCCTATCCCTCAACTTAGACTGTGCTCACTAAAGGTGCCAATAATATGGCCAAAGTAAAGTACTACTACTTATTACTTTTACTTTTGCATCTCTCTGCTGCTTTTGACAGTGTTGACCACACATCTACATCCTACATCCACGAGCAGGGCCCTCTGATCCTTCCGTTCTCCACGTCTGATTGTACTATTTAATACCTTTGTATGTCTACTCCCAATTGTACAGCGCTTTGGAATTAGGTGACGGTTGTGCTATATAAATAAAGAATAATAATAATCTTCTCCACTCCTTCAGACTCCAGGCCACAACTCTCTCCTGGTTCTTATACTATCTCTGTGACTGCTTCTTTAGGGTTTCCTTTTCAGGCCCACTTCCTCCCATTTCCCTCTAGCACTTGCAGGTCCCCAAGGCTCTGTTTGGGACCCCCATCTATTTCAGTTCATACTTCTTCTCTAGTTAATCTACTTCAATCCGTTTATTTGAGTTCCAGGGCCACCGTTATGCTGATCATACCCAACTCTTCATTTCCTTCCTTGACATCTGGTTACTATCTATAGTATCTACCTGGATACCCTCCCCCCTCAGCTAAAACTCTAGTTATCTAAAACAGAACTTCTTCTCTCTCTGCCCCTACCCATCAAACCCACCCAAGTTATCATCACTTAACTGACTTGTCTATAATGTCCTCCTCTCAAAAGTATTGCCTTTGACATCATTTTTGACTCTGCCTTCTCTTTCATTTTTCACATCCTGCCTCGTTCATCTTAGAAAATATTTCATATACTCATCACTACCCACACAAGATATGACCGACACCCTAATTCATGCCATCAACAGCACTTGCTTTGATTATTGCAACCCTCTCCTAACCAATCTTACTCTTTCCCAGTTGTCCCCACCCAATCCATTTTCAAAGCTAGTTTCAGTTTAATCTTCTTCACTCTACTAACATCACACCCCTATGTCAGTCCGTACACTGACTGGCTGTTCCTTCTAGAATTCAATTAAAATCTGATTGTAACTTAAATAAGCACTCGACAATACTACCACTCACAATATATGTAACCTTGTTTCCAAATACATCCCCAATTTCTCCATCTGCTGGTGCCATGATTTCTACTAGACTTTTCTATGGCTGCTCCCTGTGGAACTGTCTTGCTCCATCACACTCCTACCATCCAGAATTTTGAAAGGTTCCTGAAAATTTACCACTTCAGGAAAGCCTCTCAAATTGCATAACGTCCACCTCATAACCTCCTCCACAGCCTCATTGCCCCCATGCTTTATCTTTACACTGGGACTACCTGTTTTACTGTACCCTGTTACAGTATGATCATACTCTTCCAATCTCACTGCTCATATATGCTCTGTAATATTACTAGTTGAATGTTTCTCCATACACTTTCATATAGCACCTGTTGCATCCCATTACGATTTGTGGCTGGACAGCTTGGCAACTCCAAGCACTCAGTCCATTTGTATCAACAGCCCTCACTACTTATAACACTGTATGCTTGAGCAAAGTGGGTCCTCTTATCCTTCTGTTTCCTATGTCTTTTAATGGTGATTTTAAATATCCTTGTATTCATTATACAGCACTTGTACCGTGTTCTGTGTCCTTGTTCAACTATTGTATGATGCTGTAGAATCTGTACTTGCTCTATAAATAAACTATGATTATAAGTGTACCACTGGATTTCACCACTACATTTCCTGTTGTGGTCTGTGGGGGAGTCAGAAGTTAACTTATACATAATATCACATGTTTTATCAGATAACATTGTTGCTTGTTAACTGTTAAAACCAGGGCTGGATTTCCAATAGTTAGAATAACAGCAGCCTGGGGGAAGTCTGATTTTGAGGAGTGCCTCTGCCTTCTTGGCCAAACCCTGTCTACAGAGTTGTGGCTGTGACCAGTCTAACACCCACTACAGATTTATTGTGGCTGATATATACCAGTTTATATATAGAGATTTTATGTAGCTCTTATACTTATTTGGCTGGTTTGCTTATCACTTGTAACAGCCAGCTTAAGTTTTTTATTGTTTGTATCTTATAAGCCAAGAGTGTTTTATGTGCTTGGTAACAGTGGTGTGGTCAAGTGAATGGAGGTGGTAACTATGGATGGGATTCACCCCAAGGGACACATAGGTGGCCCTCAAGTCTGCCAAAGGGGAAATTCTGAACAGGAGGTGAAGAACACAGATATATTTATGTGTGTATGTGTGTGGCTGCTTTGATTCTAGACACAATTTACTGCATGATTGTGTTGTATAGCCTTTCAAGTGTTACAGTATCAGAAGTAACATTGATATTATTTATGTAGCTATAACTGTAGTTTTGTTATTTGCCCAGTTTAAGATAATTGGGACAAAAGTGGAGTGGAGGATGTGTGTTTCTTGCGGTGCAGTTGGTTTTTACCACAATTGTTCAGTTTTTCTCTTCATACAACTGCCCTATTTCAACATTTTCTGAAAAATAAGGGTTATTGTGAACTTTATTTTAGAACTTCACAACTGAGGATCATATCTGTTTCTGAATTAGTTTGAAATAATTCCAGTTGCTGTAATACATGGCAGTTCAGTCCACATGGGTGAAACTGGGATTCGGATATTGTTTGGATTTTGTCTTTACTGTGAATTATTGTTTTGTTTTTCATGGTTAACCTATAAATGTAAACACGTTCTGTTTTTATTGACATTTTGTGTTACAGTTTGTCTGCAAGCACACTGACCATGTCTTCTGGTAGTAGTCGTGGATCCCTGGCATCGAGTCGTGGATCCCTGGCATCAAGCAGAGGATCTCTCAGTTCTATAAGCTTTACAGACATTTATGGCCTTCCACATTATGAGAAGTCAGAATCTCAGGCAGAGTATAGTCAACATTTGCGCTTCGATATGATTGCATTGGATACTGTATGCAGAGATGGCCAGTACTCAGAGACAACTGGACTTCCAAACCTCGGTAAACAAAAGACTATGGATACCCCTCAGTCACTTGCATCATTGTCATCACGATCATCTTTATCTTCACTGTCTCCTCCAAGCTCTCCATTGGACACACCCTTTCTTTCTGCATCTCGGGATTCTCCATTGACGCAGATGTCAGAAGGCTTGGAGGACATCATGAATATGGGAGCATTAGATCTGCTTAGAGGACATGCTTCTCCTCTAGGTGATGAAGAAACCCAAGGAGTGTCATCCCACACACAAGGTTGTTACACCGAAAGTAAAAATAAAATTTTGCGACAAGGTGGACAATTACCAAGTCTTCAGATAGGTGCAGGTAAGATTTCATTCCTGAATATAAATATCTCATTATTCTACCTCATAAATGTAAATGTTTTGTAAGAAGCTGAAAGTTCCTCTTAAAAAGGAAAAAAGCTGAAACATAACAGTATCTCCATTACAATTAGTGATAACACGGAATACTATTTTAGTAACATATTGGCTTAGAACAGGGGTAGTCAGTCTTTGGACCGCCAGCTGTTGGGAACTACAGACCCCTTCATCTTCAACCAGCCAAAATGAGTGGGAATTTTAAATCAATAGGAATTTTGAAAATATATTAATTTCCGTTATATATTTCTTTCGAATTTCTCTAGAACGGCTTCAGTTCTGCATAGTACATCAGCCACAGTGTCTCTGGAAGTAGAAGTGGTAAACACAATACAGAGGGGCAAAAAAGTATTTAGTCAGCCACCAATTGTGCAAGTTCTCCCACTTAAAAAGATGAGAGAGGCCTGTAATTTTCATCATAGGTACACTTCAACTATGAGAGACAGAATGGGGGGAAAGAATACAGGAAATCACATTGTCTGATTTTTAAAGAATTTATTTGCAAATTATGGTTAAATATAAGTATTTGGTCAATAACAAAAGTTCATATCAATACTTTGTTATATACCCTTTGTTGGCAATGACAGAGGTCAAACGTTTTCTGTAAGTCTTCACAAGGTTTTCACACACTGTTGCTGGTATTTTGGACCATTCCTCCATGCAGATCTCCTCTAGAGCAGTGATGTTTCGGGGCTGTCGCTGAGCAACACGGACTTTCAACTCCCTCCAAAGGTTTTCTATGGGGTTGAGATCTGGAGACTGGCTAGGCCACTCCAGGACCTTGAAATGCTTCTTACGAAGCCACTCCTTCGTTGCCCGGGCGGTGCGTTTGGGATCATTGTCATGCTGAAAGACCCAGCCACGTTTCATATTCAATGCCCTTGCTGATGGAAGGAGGTTTTCACTCAAAATCTCACGATACATGGCCCCATTCATTCTTTCCTTTACACGGATCAGTCGTCCTGGTCCCTTTGCAGAAAAACAGCCCCAAAGCATGATGTTTCCACCCCCATGCTTAGCATTCTTTCTCCTCCAAACACGACGAGTTGACTTTTTACCAAAAAGTTCTACTTTGGTTTCATCTGACCATATGACATTCGCCCAGTCTTCTTCTGGATCATCCAAATGCTCTCTAGCAAACTTCAGACGGGCCCGGACATGTACTGGCTTAAGCAGGGGGACACGTCTGGCACTGCATGATTTGAGTCCCTGGCGGTGTAGTGTGTTACTGATGGTAGCCTTTGTTACTCTGGTCCCAGCTCTCTGCAGGTCATTCACTAGGTCCCCCCGTGTGGTTCTGGGATTTTTGCTCACCGTTCTTGTGATCATTTTGACACCACTGGGTGAGATCTTGCGTGGAGCCCCAGATCGAGGGAGATTATCAGTGGTCTTGTATGTCTTCCATTTTCGAATAATTGCTCCCACAGTTGATTTCTTCACACCAAGCTGCTTGCCTATTGCAGATTCAGTCTTCCCAGCCTGGTGCAGGTGTGCAATTTTGTTTCTGGTGTCCTTCAACAGCTCTTTGGTCTTGGCCATAGTGGAGTTTGGAGTGTGACTGTTTGAGGTTGTGGACAGGTGTCTTTTATAATGATAACAAGTTCAAACAGGTGCCATTAATACAGGTAACGAGTGGAGGACAGAGGAGACTCTTAAAGAAGAAGTTACAGGTCTGTGAGAGCCAGAAATCTTGCTTGTTTGTAGGTGACCAAATACTTATTTTACCGAGGAATTTACCAATGAATTCATTAGAAATCCTACAATGTGATTTCCTGTATTCTTTCCCCCCATTTTGTCTCTCATAGTTGAAGTGTACCTATGATGAAAATTACAGGCCTCTCTCATATTTTTAAGTGGGAGAACTTGCGCAATTGGTGGCTGACTAAATACTTTTTTGCCCCACTGTATATTAAGAAAATGTAATTTAAAAAAATAACCTATGTTACTTAAGTCTGTATTTAAAATAAATAGAATTTAAAAAGCGTGACTATTTCCCTTTAAGCATATTGGCACAAACTGACAGTATGGAATGTGGATTGACTTTCTGCCATATTTTTATTACAAACTGCTCTCCATTCACATAATAATACAATAAATCAGTAGCCCAGCCAATCACAGTATTAGTAATGACATTTAATGAAGAACAAGCAAAGGGGATATAGACTTATTGTGTAAAATAATACTTTTTCTGTAATATATGCAGTTCTGTTTTATTGTCTGGAGAATTGGCGAACCTCCCCTTTGTGTCACTATTTATTTTCAGTACTTGTTTCTATGGTTTCATATTCTGAGTAGATAATAATAGACAAATACATCTTTGTGACTTTTTTTTTTTAATTTTAATTTTTTTTTTTTTTTTTTTTTTTTTTTTTTTGCTCTGATCTGTCAGCCATCAATTTAACTATTTTTTCTGTGTCTTGTGACCAGTGTTATAGCTAATGCATATGTCAGTATTTGCTATGTGTACTTAAAGGCATTATTAACTCTAACTCTGTTTGACTGATACTAGCAATATTGGCAATGCTTTGCGGTTAACCCCTTACGGACCCATGACATGACAGGACCGTCATGGGTGAACGTGCCATAAGGACCCATGATGATCCTGGCATGTCATGGAATTCAGGGCTCCCCAGCGCAGGCGTGCAGACGTCACTATGGAAAGATGTCTGCGCTCCATCCTGTCTGTCAGTCCAGGAGCAGTGGATAATTCGCGTTTACAAGGTAATAATTCTGGTGACTAGCGCTACTGAGCAGCTAGTTGCCAGTTGAGGAATTATCTAGGGCCATGTTTGTTAGAGGTGGTAGTTCCGCTTTAAAAAATGATGTGAATTTACGTGTAGAACTATTTTCCCCTGGTGAATTCAGAAAGGAGACAATGGGGGAGATTTGTAGTGGAGTTAATCGAAAAGAAGAGTTAAAATGGCTGTTTCTGGTACTTATAAACGTATTAAGTACCGTTTAGAAGAACATAACTCCATGTAATAAGTTTTTTTTAAAATGGGTTAAGGAAGCTTGTAAAAAAATGACAGTGGATTTATAAAGAAATGTCGATATTTGCGACACTTTAGCAACAGAATATTCACCAGATATTTAAGGCCACTACTGATCTCTTAGTTTTTGCAGTCTCCACATTTATAAATGCAACTAGAATACTTTATAAATACCAACACTCATAATAAGGAATAAGGACATTTTAAGGATCAGTTCACAAAAACGAACAAGAACACTTGTTATAAATCTCCCCCAATGTTCTTAAAGAGATAGTAATACTTCAAAATTACTATCCCTTATATT
Organism: Rhinophrynus dorsalis; assembly: GCA_037306005.1. Lineage (NCBI taxonomy): Eukaryota > Metazoa > Chordata > Amphibia > Anura > Rhinophrynidae > Rhinophrynus > Rhinophrynus dorsalis. The sequence continues at coordinate 162,916,726 of CM074719.1, read as the reverse complement.
GAAGCCCTTTAAAAACTGAATTAAATGCCACCCACGGCATCTCTCAAACCTTTATGGTTTGCGAGATAGCCACTTTTAAACTTTGCTCTCTCCTGCCTCTCCCCTGACGTCAGCGTTCTTGCTGCAGCAGGGGAATCCGTTCATTGAATCAATCGAAGGCTCTTCAGCAGAGCCGAGATCTCATTATGGAAGACAAGATCCTTCACTAAAACGGTCTTCTACGTGTGCTTGGTTACCAAGGTGTTTATGAGGTGAGGTGTTTATGTGTTTTGCATGTGTATTGTCTGTGCATATGTTTTTTATGCAAGTGTGTTGTGTGTTGTGGGTGTGTCTTTGTGTATTGTCTGTATTGTGCAAGTGTATTGTGTGTTTGTTGTGAGTGTATGTGTATTGTATGTATTTGTGCATTGTCTGTGTTGTGCATATGTACCTTATGTGTGTATTGTGTGTGTTGTACATGTGTGTGTTTACTTGTGTGTGTTGTGTGTATGCATGTATATTGAAGGGCGCTACAATTCCTTGCAGAGTTTTTCATATGAGTGGCAGGGGGTGGAAAGGCCATGTTTGTTTTTTGGAAGAGGAGATAGTGGGGGAGGGCCAACACCTTGCAGAGATTAATAAAAATTCCCCATGATTTCAGTGGGTCTTCTAATCCCTTGTAGGCTAGAGAGATCCCCAACTCATTACCATACCTGGAAACATTTTCTTTTCTGAGTCCCCGGAAGGGAGTCCTGTGGTGGAGATAAATGATGCGATTCGTGTTAAAAAAGGGGTGGGACTTAATTGAGAGAGGGTGTGGAGCTTAACAAATGTAGAAAAAGTAGGCGGAATAGGCTGGGGAAGGAAGAGAAGTGGGCAGGGAGTGGGAGGAACAGACTGGGAAGGAGCAGATGTGGCCAGTTTCAGTAGAAACTCCCCACATCTGGAGAATCAGCCTCTGCCCCAGAGACCCAGTAATGCAGAGTCAAAACCACAGTCTCCGGGGTAAATCCAGAGAGTTCCCAGTTATGTTCATTACTTCTCAATGCTTTAGAGATCTCTCTGGAAATCAGTGGTTGAAAGCTCCATTTAAGTCAATGGGAATTTGGGGAATTTGTATTCATCCTTTATTGTTTGTTTTTTTTGCCCTAGAATTAGTCAATGGGCAATAAAAGCATCATCTTGTTTTAAATGCTTTTATTGTTCACTTTAACCCTCTAAGTGCCAGAGAGAGGGATACAACTCACTGCAATGAGTTAAAAATGGTAGACCTAATAGGCTGATGTACTAAGAAAAAGAGGTGCAATTCTGGAGCAAATCATAAGGAATAAATAGAAATTGCAAAAATGACCATTTATTTAAATGGTGCTTTTAACCCTTTGAGTATTTGAGTGCCAGAGGGTTACACAAAGCAATGCGTTGCGTACCCCCTCTGGCACTCAAAGTGTTAAGCCTTATTTAATCAGTGGGAATTTATGTTTGTTCCCTGTGGTGCAGTTGGGTTACTGAAGAATGGCTCCACTTTCTTAGTACATCAGCCCTAATGTGCAGACTCAGGGTTTGTATATGAGGCCGTCTGAGTCCCCTCTCCTTGGTTTTTGTTGTTTTTCTTTTCTTCATGGAATTGGTTCCAGACATACTGGCCAAGAACATCATTACTCCATATTAATTTGCCTATTAGTCATTATTCTCTGATGAACAGAAAGAAATGTTATTCTATAACGCACCCAGGAATATTACTTTCGTTATTATTTACTTTGTCCAGCAGTTGTTAGGGGTGATGTAGAATAACTTGCAATGAGATGATAATTTCTTTATTTTAAATTTTGGTTTTAGGCTTAAGGCTGAGGTTACATTCCAGCCACAATTATTTGCTGAATGGGTATTTTCCAGATCGCCAGATATTTCCAGTCGGTCAGTCCTGCAGTCACATTCTGACCCCCCCCTGCCCCCCAAAAACAAAGAAAAGATCTCTGTTGGAATTCATTTGCAGCACTGAAAAGTCTCCAAAATTACCCCAAAGCAAGGGTTGAAAGTCCAAGAAAGTAGGTGGATTTTGGCTGCTTTCCTTGGGCTGGATCAGGCAGTGAAAAGCAGGGTGGGACAGTAGTCTCCCCATTCTCCTGTCTAAACCCCCATATGGCAGAGAAACCTCCCCACATCCTCTTAACCTGCAGTTATGCCCTCCTTTGCTGGAATGCCCACTGCTCTTGTATTCTTAAAGGTTCCATTTAAAAATAATCCTTGGAGTCCATAAAAAAGCAGAAATGTCCGCTCCCTTAGAGCGCATATCTAAGACAAAATGTTAGCATGCCTCTCAACATTTCAAATGGCCAAAGAGGGACACTTTTTGTTTTGGTGGTGTTATTGGGGGAGAAACTGGTGGGCTAGTATTACAGATAATTCTAGGTTACTTTACAACCTATTGTTTGCGTTTTATGTAACTGAATAAATGATTTAGAGAGAGATCTAAGCTATTTATTTACACAGACCAAAGTATAAAACATACACTGAAGTTTAAACAAATATTAATATGAGTTAATTGCTGTGGAACAATGAAATACACTTCTATCGCACCACACAGTCTGACCTCTTAAAGAGAGGGGACACCATGGTGGGAAAGAGGGACAGAGGGATCTGAGTCTAAAATGATCTGTTCCTCATTAATAGAGGCACTTGGGTGGTATGTTATGCCCCAGAAAACAGAAATAGAGAGTTTTTACAGATTCTAACATGACATACAGGATATTAAAGTTTGGAGGCGAATTGAATAACTCCTCCTTACTGCACCCCTGGATGTGTGTGCCAGGGCCACAGAATTTGTGTCACATAAAGTGTTCCTCTTTCATTAGGTGGTTGGGTGCAGATGGAGACCAGGGGTTGCTGTGGTGGTAGTGCCCTTTGGAAGTGGTATTAGACCTTTTTCCTGGGGCTTCTGAGCCCGGGAAGGCCTATACGGACAGATAAAGGAGCCTTGCAAAAGCCATTCTGCTAGTCTATACTAATGAAAGAGGAACACTTTATGTGACACAAATTCTGTGGCCCTGGCACACACATCCAGGGGTGCAGTAAGGAGGAGTTATTCAATTTGCCTCCAAACTGTAGCTCCCATAGGTCCGTGCACAGGGACGTGATTTTCACAGGAGTGGCCTGGCCTCCCCTGGGAAAACCTCTGAAAGGACTTGCCGTGGTTTGAAGACTCATGGGGGAATGATTTTGACAGGAGTGTCCACTGTTCAGACATTTGTCTTCTCCCTGTCCTCCCTCCAATTCACTGACGCTTCACTAATCGCTCCATCTCCCATTTGCCACATTATCCCTTTATGTTCTCCCTCCCATTCGCTTCAGGCTCCCTCACATTCACATCATCTTCACTGACTATGGTGTTGCAGGTATGTTTCTTCTGTGGTGGATGACAGACACGGTGGCCTCCCTTTATACATTCACAAAAAATCTGTTTTACAATGCTCACGCCATGCAGCCGTCATTGGCACTGCCTACATAAACTTCCCAACTTTTAGCCACCTCCCTATGATTCACTTACATTTGCATTACTTTCCTCTTACTACAATATATCCGCTACACTCCCATTTAGGTACATCTCCAATTGGACAGACTAAGACCAATAAATTGTACTTAGATTGTAAACTCTATGGGGCAGGGAGCTTTTATACTAATATATACTCACCTGTTGTTCTTCTTATGATTGTCTTTATAAGCACTTAATCACCGCACTTATTGTACCCTTTCTATATTAAATGTAAACTGTAAAGTACACTGGTAGGCACTATATAAATAAAAATATACAATACTATAAGCCCTCCCTGCACTTCATTCAAGTCTGTAATATTGCACAAACTATCACTGGGCTCGACACAAATTAGGACCTGGAGCCCTCCAACTTGTCCTGTATGTAGGAAAAGAGTTTACGTTTTTTTTATTGAGCATAGGAGCGATCCTGTATGGAAAATAAATAAATAATTAGACCTCATGCTGGGGCATTGGGACTCCTCCTGATGCCCCCTTTCCCCCAGCATTGATTGCCTATTCAGTAGGATAGGCGATCAATGCTGTGGCCAGGAAGGTGATCCCTGCCTACCGTTTACATTCTCCTCCTCAACCCAGCGTGCTGTGTATGTCCGGAATGCTGTGTATGTGAGTGTATCTTGAAGATCCTGCTACTCAGCCTGGGCCTACACAGAATGCCGGGTTGAGGAGGAAAATGTGAAGGAAGGAGACAATCACCTTCCTTGTTGCAGCATTGACCACCTATCCTATTGGATAGGCAATCAATCCCGGGGGAGAAGGCATCAGGAGGGATGCATTGAAAAAAAAAATAGATATATAAAATCCTACCACCCCTACATGCCGTAAAAAAAAAAAAAATACAGCAAAACAGCACATGCTACTACTAAAAAACACTTAAGTCTTTATCTTCTTTTACACTACACCATTCATTCGCTTGCCTCCTTTATCAGGACATAAAGTTCAAACTATTGCTCGCAAATATTCAAAGTTGAAATACTGTACCTCCCTTAAAAAAAATTATATATACTAGTATGAAAGCCCGTGTACACAGGCTAAAATGACACTAAGCAGCCCCGGCTGCTGCCCAGGACCCGGGAGCAGAGACAGGCAGTGAGCCGTTCGGAGCAGAGAGCTCGGCCAGTCTCTTCTGCACATGACTGCATCGTTCTGGAAGTCTCTACTGCGCACGTGCTGTTAGGTGCACACAGGGAGCTTCGCAGCCTAGCACTTTATATTATAAGATATAATATTTTAAACCACATCCCTCAAACCCTACAGCCTTTATCTTCTTTCACACTACAGTAAACAACACATAATAACCATTATGTACACAAAATAACACAGACGGGCAATGCTGTCCACACATTACTAGTATGTAGTAACAAAACGGCCATATGCCGTATGGCCTGTATGTATTCTGAACTGGACAATTCAGCATAGATACCGGCTGAAATGTAATAACAGAAGTACCAAAAAGGCTGGGAAAAGGCATTTTTACTACTTTTATTTTCAGGACAAATTTCCATTCTAATGGAATGGAATCTTGGCTCAAATTTTTTTAAAACTAAATTTAGAGCAATTTATATTTCAGTAATTTCAGCTCTAGCCTGAAATAAGTACATCAATAGAGATGTCATTTTGCTGCCACCTAGTGGTAAAATGAAAAGATGACTAGTTATTTATGTTACCATTTCATGTCGTTTTTGCTGCCAGAGAGGGGCATCGACTCATTGCAGCAAGAGTTATTAAAAGGTTATTAAAAATACTTATCCATTCATGATGACCTGTGTCATCTATCTAAGGGACCATAAAAAAATTTGCCCTGATGTCAGTATTGGTGCTATTGTTTGCAGCGTTTCTTTGAAACCATCTTTCTAAGACATTTTTCTACAGGTCGGTATGCAGAAAATCCAAATTAGTTTTTAATACATACGCAGTTTGCTGGCCAGTATTTTGAAGGGCAGAGTGGATTATATATATGCACGGCTATTTTCAATCCCAGTCATTAAGCCCGTTTTCAATTCTGTCAGTGCTAGTGTATCCACCATAGAGATACAATGGATATGGATCACTTAAAGGGACAATCATTTGTTCTTATAGGCTATGGTTTTGGGGAACTGGGACATTGTCAAACTCGCTTATTTGCTTTATTTTTTTCTTTTTTATATTTTTCTCTCTCTCTGTTTTTCCTTTCTCCTTTTTACTTTTCTTGTTCTGTTTTTCAAATACAATTGCTCTACAGGAATTACCTCATATTGTGCTGGAGTTAAATTATTATTTTACTTGAATTTATTGTAACCATACTGATGTTTATTTTTGGTGTATAACCAAATAATATGTGTACTGTGTATTTACACCTAAGAAATATTTCAAGCACTTTTGCTTGTGCAGTTTTCCAGCAGACTAGATGTCATTTTTCTTTTGAAATCGTCACTTCCTACTCCGGAAAAGCATTACATGAAAAAGTATATTAAGATATAGGAACTTATATATAACTGTATCTTTGAATGATACTTCATTCATTTTCATATGATAGTAACTTGGATTTTAGACTGATGTTTTATTAACTCCTTGGATGCTAGAGATGTCTCCAGTGATTACTTCACAATGTGACGGAGACATCTATACCATCCAAGTGGTTAGTTATATTTCTAGACTGTAAATTGTGCAAAATTAATACAGAAAATGTGTATTGTGTTTTCCGTAACAGCAATCGCCATCCATGAGGATAGTGCAATAAAGCTGGAAGGAGCCAAGCGAGTCTCTGCTGGAATATCAGATGACTCTCTGGCAAGTGACAGTGGTGTCTTTGAAGCCTTGAGTAAAAGGTTTGTTATTTGTAAGCACATTAAGAAAGGAGCAGTAAAGTTTTCTAAAGGGGAATGTGTATATGTGTGTGTGACTATATTTATATAATATTGAAGAATTTTATCTGCTTAGGAAACCAAGATTGCTCTCACTGCTTCACTCAGATGTTGTTACAGCTTGAATTGCCGTGATGTGAATCTGTTACTATCTGGGGTTTTGCAGTTCATCTCAGGGGAGATTTGCTTGTCTGTGCTGCTCTGTCTGTGGGTGGGATCAGACTAATATAATATGGAAATTCTTCTCTGTAATGGCACAAGGAAGTAAACGTGTGACTGAGCAGCACCCCAAAGATAAATTACTACTCTGGTCTCAGTTTGCGTTTATCACACCTATTTTTGTTTTGTGATATCCCTAAGTGGAAGTGTATCCCAGGCATGGGCACCTGTTCTCCCTATACTGTACCTCACTGTAACAAGGCCCCCTAAAGGCTGAAATGCCCATCTGGGACTTTACTTTTTAGTTCTTGCTGGGGAGATTTGTCTGAGATTTCAGTCAGTAAAATAATTACTATGTGCTCCCAGTCTGTAGTTTTCACTCCTTTTTGTTTTGTGTTGCTGCTTTAGTTTAAACAAAAATAGCCTGAGCTGCAATGACTTTTAAATACAGTTGCCCTGAAGTGGGAGTTCCCTTGTTTTGTTCAGCAGGAAAATCCCTAAAACATGTGTGTATATGTATATATATATATATATATATATATATATATATATATATATATATATAATAAAACCTTACTGCTCCTTTAAAAATGTTTTAACCTTTTCGTTAACAAAGATGGTTAACTATGATCTCTTCATCTAGGAATGAGAATGTGGAAGGCTCTGGGAATAAAAATGATGATCCTCAAGTACAGGTTGGAATAGTGTAAGTAAAATGTATACTGTATATTGTGCAGTATACACTACTGGGCATCTATTATTCTACATACAGTGGGCTACAATGCAGACCTATGTTGCTTGTCTCTATAAATGATTCTTTCATACAGTTCAATGCTTCCAACTGGTTGAAGCTTTTCTCAGTTACAATGCAACTTCTTGAGTCTTACTGTTAACCCTCTGAGTGCCAGAGAGGTATCCAACGCATTGCAATGCATTCAATACCTCTCTGGCACTTGAAGGGTTAAGGGAGAATAATATTAAATATGATTTAGAGGAAGATATCAAACTTTAACCTCAATAGAAATCTCTCTTAAAGGGACCTTTTCATCTAAAAGCAACTTTGATTATTTTGCAATAGATTTCAAAACCACATATTTTTTGTATTAATACATTTTTATTTAGAAATCTAGTTTTTTGAGATCTGTTTAGAGAGCATCACTGGGCATCACTGAGCAAATCAGTTGTTGTGCTTTAATTATTGTACCCCATCCTTCCACTTGTACGACCAGTGACGTCCTTTTCTCAGCAACGTTTTGTGTCTGCAGCTCGCTCTTATATCAAACCCTTTTCTCTCATTGCCCCTTATCTGTGGAATGCTCCACCACCCACCCTGCGCCACCGCACTTCTCTTGCGCTCTTCAAGTCTTGCTTAAAATTACACCACCTCAACTAGGTATCAACAAGCTAGAAGGCACTTACTTCATAATCCAAGGCTTACTTTATATATATATATATATATATATATATATATATATATATATATATATATATATATATATATATATATATATTCTCAAATCCCAACCATTTAACCCTTATGTACTCTGTCTCTCTTTACCACTTTCAATTGTAATATTTTGAGCAGGGACCCCATTTCCATTGTTTCATTTTGCTAAGCTCTTGTCACTCTGTATTGTCCAAACCCTTACATTGTGAAGCACTGCATACGCTTGTGGCGCTGTATAAATGAACATATTCATCCATTCATTCATGCAATATGTGAATAGTGGCAGCTTCCTGCTCCTGCAGCCAAACATCATGCTGGTTCACCTGGTCCTGAGTGAAACCATGTAAGTTTTGGCTGCAGGAGCAGGAAGCAGCCACTACCCAGAGCTGTTGATTACACAATGGAAGAAGATCACCTCCCTGCATCTTTACATTAAATCACCAAGCAGAGTAACTTTAAATATTATTTACTTACAGCTAGCATATGCAAAATAGAATTATTCATATGTTACCACCCCAAAATGTAACCTTAAACTTGTTTTTTTAAAGAATCTGTAAATAGTCCTGCCCAAAGACCATTTATTTAATCTTATTTACTGTTTGTATTAAGAAGTAAAAGCTAAAGCCAGTTAATTTATTGTGATTAGTGCCCATTGCTCTTGTATTGGGCAGAGTACTTAAGTTCATATAACCACAGGTCATATTTAGATATTAGTTTTCCTTTAAATAAAGTGCAATTCCAGATTTCTATGGTTCTGTTGTAGTATTGTCTTATTAAATAGACCTCTGAATGATTTACAGTTATAAATTATGACACTGAAAGAATGCCGAGCTGGCCCCACATCACCTCTCCCACTCACTGACACTGCTCAGCAGTGTGCTGCCAACATTCCTCAGCCCTGAAAAGGTTAAAGGGATAGTAATACTTTGTTTTATCTTTATTTTATTTTGTAGCCATTAAAAAAACAAGAAGAAAGATATGTCTTCTCTCTCAAACCTTTATGGTTAGAGAGATATTCACAAGCAAAGTTTCCCCCTCCCGCCCATTTTACTTAGTGTAAGCACTCTCTTCTCAGATGTGGATTGCAGTCCATAGACCAGACAGATAACAGCAAGCGACAATCTTCCTCCTATCAGAACAATGAAAGCCCTGCCCCCCCTTGACAAGCTTTTCAGGTTTTTCCCTTATCTTAATTGAAGATTGTCCCTCTCTGCAATCTACCTGGGCACCTCCCTTCTGCTCTGGCTGAACAGTGTTACATCAGTAAAAGGGGTGGGAGGGGGACACTTTGTCACTGAATTACTCTTGAACTATAACGCTGACAGAATTGAAATAACACTCTCCAAAGTCCAAATACTATGATGATTAATTAGAGCTACTTTTATTATGAAACATTTCTATCCCTTTAAGTGTCTGTGACTGGGGAAGTTAATGTACAGCTAAGACAAGTGGTATATCTTAATTAACAATCACACCAAATAATTATCTTTCTAAATATCAAAATGATAATTCTTTCACAATAATCAAAGCTGTTTAAAGGTGATAAGATGCCTTTCATTTGCTCAATAGAATAACTTGCTTAGAAATCTGTCATGTAGCAGTCTAGTATATTTAAATGTATTTGTTTGAACTGTTCTGCAGTCTATAACTGAACAGTGACTTATTACTTACTACCTTGAGAAGATGCCCCATTGGAATAATTAATAGGTATCTCCCTCTATGACTTCTCATGTAGAATCAAAAACTGTTGTTTGGTGGTAAAAACTAAATACAGACCAGTATATCGCACAACAAATACAGGCAACTGCAGATACACAAAAATATATAAATAGATATACCTAAATGCTGTATGAAGGACTCCTACCAAACAAGTATTTCTGTTAATCACTGTAGGAGCCACTTAAGCCTACAGGTGTAGTTCCCCTTTAACCACGAACTAAAGGTAGAGACAAAACGACACTCAACCTCTAAAGTACTATGAAACCAGTGAACTCAGGGCCATCCAAAAAGCAGCTACAATCCCCAAAGATAGTGTGTAAATAAGAGAAAAAAAGAAAATGAGAGTGCCATATAAAAACTGATAATGATACTAAATGATGTACCAATTGTGTGCGCACTGTAGAATGATATAAAGAGGGCACACATATAGTGGCAGCGATGCACTGAAAAGATGATACTAAGAGGCTTGTTATAACATCAGTCCCACACTTGATGGAGTACTAGTTGGAGTAGTAAAATCCACTATCCATGAAGACCGTTCATTACATTGGGAACTACCCCAAGGGAACAATCACAGAAGTACTACCTTTGCCCACTGTCCAATCAAAGCAGTGCCAGCTGTTTCACCGCCACATGGTAATTGAAGGCTTTCATTTGTTTCATCATTGCCAGTTAAACCTAAAGTGAAGCGGTGTGTGGTAAGGTAGTAATTAATTCCAACTATTACCTGTTACACAGATTAAGCGATTTCGAGAGGCAGTCTTTGTTCCCATACTACTCTGAGACAGTATGTTTGTTCAGTTTCTTTTATATTGGTATTAGACTGCTAAGGGTTTTTTTTAAGCCAGCATTACATGCACGTATACTGTCTATTTTACACAGCCTTGAATTTGTTGTTCAGAATACTATATTTTACAATATGTGCCTCGCTGCCTCACTGGGTTATAGGTGTGCCGTTATATGTGTGTGAGCCCTTTACATTATTCTAGAGAGCGTGCACAGTGGCACATCATTTATTAAGTAGCATTTGCATTGGAATGAAAGAGCATGTCTCTTTAAAGGGGAAATATCACCATGAGACAAGTGCTTTCCACAATGATGAGCAGCACATTGCAGAAATATGTATTGCTCATCCATGTGACACTCAAATGTTTAAAAACACTTCGGTAGTGTCCCTTTAAGTTAGCCACGGTATCATATTGGAAAACTTCACAAAAACGTAAGAATAGGAGAGAACCATGTTTGTCCTCCATATGCATCACTGATGTACTTGCTTGGGAACTCTGCAATTTGCTCCGGAGTCTGATTTCCCTTGTTTAGTACTAGGGAATTAGCCTTTTTCTTCAGTGCAGTAGCGCTGACTGGCAGCCACATCTACTCCCTCATTGTTCCACCCACTCCCCTCCACTTTCCATTCCCATTATTGTGAACTGCACCTATTTCCCTCCTAAAGCGCCAGCCCCATTATGACATTAATTGCATCCTTTACACACTCACACTCTGGTGGCACTTCCCTAAGATCTTTCCAATTATGCTGATGCAATGAGGGATATGCATAAAAGGGCAACACAACTGCACACCATAGAGAATGTATACAATCTCCATTGATTTCAATGGGGATTTTAGCTGTTTGACTACTAGGGAGGTCCCTAATGCAATGTAAAGCAATGTGCTGGAGACTTCTCTAGTATTCAAGGAGTTAAAAGTTCCATTGAAGTCATTTGGGATTTGGAGAATTTGTACTTGTCCGCTATGGTGCGTTCAGTTTACTGCAGAATTGCACATTGTTAGCTTTATATACACACATGCACACACATACACACATGCTTTTCCCACTGCTTACCATCTTGTTTTCTGAACAATGTAATTAAATATTAAGCTGAGTATCTTTAATTATTTACAGTTTTAAGAATCCTTCTTGCAAATATTTCTTTACACAGATGTGCATATATTATTAAGTAAGAGTAATACCATATCTGCTTCAAATGTATAAATGTTTCTTATATTTTAGGCATGACAGTGGAAGTGAATGCCTTTTTGTGCATGTATTGCAGCTTAATAACTTTAATGGTGTCAATCTGAAGCAAGGATGCAAAATGTAAGTAAATCTTTTTGTCAGTGTATTATTTATGATTACCAGGGACATGTATTCCTTTAAAGAGAAGAGGTGCTTAACTATGAGAGAGTTGCATTTGTGCTAGCCATACCCCAGTATGCTGTGTTGCAGGCTTGGTCAGCACAATCTCACTGCTCCAGGGCTATAAACCCACTGCTCTTTTATGGTGGCTCATTTATTTAGTAGTCTATATTCTGCTGTAATGTCTAGTTTATAGAATGTGTGGCACTGTAAAGGTACATCTGTGTGTGTGTGAATGTCTGTGTGGCACTGTAAAGGTGCATCTGTGTGTGTGTGAATGTGTGTGTGGCACTGTAAAGGTGCATCTGTGTGTGTGAATGTGTGTGTGGCACTGTAAAGGTGCATCTGTGTGTGTGTGTGAATGTCTGTGTGGCACTGTAAAGGTGCATCTGTGTGTGTGTGAATGTGTGTGTGGCACTGTAAAGGTGCATCTGTGTGTGTGTGTGTGTGTGTGTGTGTGTGTGTGTGTGTGTGTGTGTGTGTGTGTGTGAATGTGTGTGTGGCACTGTAAAGGTGCAACAGTGTGTGTGAATGTGTGTGTGGCACTGTAAAGGTGCATCAGTGTGTGTCTGACAATATAAAGGTGTCTGCTTGTATGTCTGGCATTAGAAATGTCTGTGTGCATGTCTGCCGCTGAAAGTGTGTATATGTTTACTAATCTGTATCTAACTGTATGTTCAAAACAAAAGTGGAGGTATGGTGGGGCAAACCATTTTCTTATAGGGGATAACAAAAAATTCCTAAAATTCCCTTTGATTTAAATGGGAATTTTAACCTCTTTCGATGGCGTAAAATCTCCATTTTATTCACTGGGAACTTTTGGATCTCCCCTATAGTGCAAATGGTTTGCCTGAGTACTCCTCCTCTTTGCTTTTGAACATACAATTCCATTTAGGAGTCACAGAAGTGAATATTCACTGAAAACTAACAAAAGCACCCAATTTGCTTGTTCTTCGACTAGTCACCTCTTAGAATTAGCCCTGTTTAACTCTCTAGTGCCACTGCAAAGGATAAAACCAATATGCATATTGGGCTGACTCCACCCACAAGAACTGACCATCCCAAAAATGCAGGGAACTCCCTTGTGCACAAGAAAACCAACAAACCTCAAAAGCATATTTCAACCTTCTTGGTCCTCATCAGTGAGGTGCAGCTGTTCACCTTAGGGGATGTAGGCCCTAAAAGGCAGAAGCATATGTCCAGGGTTTGCTGGAATTCTAGTGCAGAGGAATTTCTCTGCATTGTTTAGTACTTTGCGTTTGTGGATGGAGTAGGTTCAAAATGCAAATGTACTGATCCTGTAGAACTAAACTGTGGTAATCCTGGGAGGAGACTAGCCAAAGAACATGAAATGCCACAATTTCATTTTTTCCTGAGTTAGTTTTCACTTCTGTGTATTTAATCCGTAGCTGAGCCACCAGAGGGAATGCAACCAGTTGTTATCTTTGTTATGGAGGCTTGTGAGTGAGGAACTGGGTGTGGCTTTCACAGGAAAGTAAACCAATCGGCTTCACTTAACAACTATATATATAAATAGCATGTGATTCTTTAAGCAAAATGATCCTGTGAGTGCCGTCTCTCCCTCACAAACTGTGTGTATGTATATAAGGTTTGCAGATGTGATAAACTCGCATCAAACAGCAAGAGCACTCAAGGGACTTCAAAATAACAAACAATACATTTATTAAGACAGATCAACGTTTCGACCCCAGGGGAGTCGAAACGTTGATCTGTCTTAATAAATATATTGTTTATTATTTTGAAGTCCCTTGAGTGCTCTTGCTGTTTGATGCGAGTTTATCACTTAGAGACTGAAACATTGACCAATTTTGTTGCCATTTTTGCTCAATAAAAGTACCTTTATGAAGTCCCACTGGTGCTGCCTCCCTCTTTATTCTGATATTTATGTCTATATATGAGGTTTGTGCACCTGGGCATATCAGCATTGGAGAGTGAGTGCTTCCATCCCAACCATTTCTTACATATATATAGATATAGATATATAGATAGATAATTTATATATATCTATAAAACAATTGACAGCCAAAAGGTTAATACATAGATTTCCTTAAACGCTTGTTATAACTTGATATTTGCATAGTCATTCACACCTGGTAACATATTTTCCTGGCAAATGTATCAATCTATTGATTAAGATTTATAAAATTGCTAACACTACAATGTCATTTTTTGCAATGTTTTAGCCATATAAGAGTCTACCTGCCTTCGCTGGACTCCAACACACCAAGCACTTACTGTTCAAAAGCTCTGGAGTTTCAGATGCCACTCATGTTTAATGAATTTTTCCAAATCCCGATGCACTCAAATGTTCTGAAGCTGAGCTCACTGCAGCTGTACATATGTTCTGTTTGCCCTCAGCAACAGGAGGAGCTGCTGGTAAGTGATTCTAGTTTCCTTAGCTCTGAGCAATATACAAGCAGTGTGCTATACATCCTTCTGGCACTTAACCGCTCGGGTGCCAAAGAGGTGTCAACACACTGCTCTGCAATCCACTGGATACCTCTATAGCTGAAAAGGTATCAAAGAGTTATATGAGAAAGTGGGTTCTGGATTCCAAAGTGTTGGAAACTTTGCTAGCCTTCAGTGGGTTAAAATCCCCATTTGCAGTGCTGCGAATGGGATAGTTTTTTGTTTGCCAGATTTTGTTAGCGTTGGGGATTGCTCCATACTCTTTTCCAGCGTATGGACACCTAGATTAAGGTATTGGGGCAAACATACACTTATTAATCTCATCTGACTCACAGAGCAATGCAAAGCAATGAGCTGTAAACCTCTCTATTGTTCATGTTATTAAAATCCCTGTTGAAATCAGTGGGAATTTTGGGAATATGTACTTCTCACCTATGATACAGTTGATTTTACAATACTTTAGCAGCAGAGATGGGGACACAAAGTATCAAGACATCATATGTAATAAATTGTCATTTAATATAAACACTGTTGGGCAAGTTGGTTTGCTCTTGAACTGCTGCTATTTTGTTTTGTATGTAAAGGTTCTTATACACTACTGCATGTATCACTCAGAAGCCTAGGGCTGCGCTCAGTCCCAAGTGGGCTCCATTGCCCATATTAGAAAAGGAAACTGGAGTTATTCTGGAGTAAACCAAGTGCACTATAGGGGCCGAATAACAATTCCTGTTAGATTGAATTGGGCTTTTAACCCCATGAATGCCAGAGAGGTCTCCAATGCATTGTGAAACATTCAAGAGGTTGAAAAGCCCTATTCAAATGCATGGGAATTTAGGAATTTGTATTTGTCCCCTCTTGTGCACTTGGTTTACGCCATAATAAATACAGGCCAATGTTCCAAACCGTCAATCTCCCAATGACATAAAACCAAAAGGTGCAATTTTGAATGTGGCTGATTTTCTAAGAACTGATGCCAGGAAAAGCAGTAAAGACCTGTCTAGCATTCAAGGGGTTAAAAGCACCATTTACATCAGTGTTGAGATTCATTTGACTCCTATGGTGCACTTGGTTTATCCCAGAGTTGCTTCTGTTCTTCTTAGTACATCAGTCTCAGTATGTTCTCTACAGAAGTTTCAAACAGATTGTACTTTAACAGAGAAATCTTTCTTGTTTTGTCCTGCAGGGCATTGCTCAGATTAGTTTAGCTGATTATGAAGATTCCACAGAGATGCACTTTCAGTGGTATCCCATCCAGGTCTACAGCAGCACAGAACCACAGAGGGCCTCTGAAGGCACTGACTGCAGTGGAGACGTCACGCAGTCCACCGAAAATAACACTGAAATGAAAACAGTAAGCAACAAGCACTAAATTAAAGTTACCTGAACATAGGGTGACCACACGTCCCGGAATGCCCGGGACTGTCCTTTATTTGGGGGTCTGTGTCCCGCCTCCCGGGTCACCCCCCACCGGGACAACAAAGAGTCCCGGAATGGAACAACAAGTGCCAGTCCAGCCAGCCAGTGAAATATATTTGCTATATGGTCCTCATTGGCTGACGAGCCAGCCAACGAGGACCATATAGCAAATACATTTCATTGGCTGGCTGGACTGGTGCGTGTGAGACAGCTGGGATGGAGCAGGTATGCTGGTGCTGCGAGTGAGACCCGTGGCTGAGGCTCCCGCCGGCGCTGACCGTCTTTCTGAGGCTGACACAGAGTAACAGTTCCCAGTGGGAACTCTTACTCTGTGTTAGCCTCTGAAAGATGGTCAGCGCCGGCAGGAGCCTCAGCCGTGGGACTCACTAGGGTGACCACATGTCCCAGAATGGCAGAACGGAAATGTGGTCACCCTACCTGAACAGGTTTTTATTTCCTCCATGTTCCTCTTCATCAGGGGAAGATTGGCAGCTTATTGACTGTGGCCAAATGGCCAGTGTCATTCATATTTTCACTTTACAGATAGTCCGAATACCCACTAGTCCACCAGATCAGGACAGACTGTGGATCTTGAGAACCTCTAGCAAATTTTTTGTTTTTTTTTAATTTTCCCTGGACTCAGACCTGCTTCTTAATATCTTCTGTGGAAGCTACATATTTTATTGCATGTTTAAGATTAAGTTATTCATACTAAAACCACCCTCCTGCCACTCATGGCCAAACCTTAATTCTCCAAATGCATAAAAAATAATCTTCAACAGTATATTTGCAAACTATTTCAAGAAATTGCAATTATTTTAAAACAATCCTGTGCCCTATGTAGATATTTATAAATATCTAAACTTAAGAAAAACATTGTACCCAAATATTTACTAATGAGGTCATGTCTTTTAGGCACACAGTTTCTCATGGTATACTGGACTGGGTTCTCCCTATGGAGAGAACTTGCTTTGAGATGTTAAGGTTTCATTGCACAATTTATTTAGTTATTATAATAACCTAGTGACCCCATTTAAAGTGTAGAAAAATATAATGTAGGGCTTTTCTTGGTGAGCACAACAAAGGTATTGCTGGGTGAACAACTGCTGGGTGAAGTTATTTTATTGCTTTCTGTGGGAGAGATGACTCACTGACTATGTTCTTACATAGAATGTGATAGTAACTGAGTCACTGACTGCAGTTCTCATAGAATGTGATAGTAAGGGGTCAATCTCTTTGGGATAGTTTGAACGGTTATAATGTTTGAATGAAGCAACTTCAAGTAGTGGAAGTACCCTTGCTTTACTTTGACTGGAAAAGCCTTGCAATTTACTGCATAGGTTTTTTTTCCATAATACATTGCTATTAAAAAGTTTTAACTATAAAACAAATTGTATCATTTACAAAGCTGCAAAATTAGTTGTTTTATTTACAGGTTTTTTTTATACAATGAAAGGGTGTCATAGTTTCATATATGTTTTATATTGCTTTGCTATACGTAATTCATGTAATACATGGTTATTCTATAACTAATTACGTTTTGTCATTTCCTGGTTACTGTACACTTGAACTGCTAATTCTATAAAATAACTAATAACATTTTGTCATTTCCTGGTTACTGTACACTTGAACTGCTAATTCTATTAAATAACTAGACAAGGTAACTTTTCTGGGCAATTTACACTTTAACTGAAATAGACACCTCTTTCATCAAATAACTGAATTATTCTCTGTAACTGTAACATATATACTTAACATATTGAGTGCAAGAGGGCGTGTGTACTTAGAGTTAAATTCCCTGAACCTCCAAGCTGGGGGCATGAAATCAAGTCTTATATATGTCTTGCGTGGGTATCTGCTCATGCGTTATGCAGAAGTCTAGTCTCGATGGGTATCTCACAAGTCATAATGCAGATTGTCTGTATAAAGTGAGAGATAGGAGAAAAGCCTTACCAAACACAAGAGCAGTGGGTACTGTTCTCAATAAATAAACTTCTTTTGATCCTGTCACTCATTATGATCAAAGTGCAAACTGTTTCCTGTTCTCTAGAATTGCTTCTTTCTACACATGAATTTGAAAAGCAAGTTTAGGATTATACTTGCGGGATCTAGAATTAAACATTTATGAAGTATGTTGTATTTAAATGTCTATAGCTCCATTTCATTTCTAGGTATTAATGGTCTTGTAAATTCATCATGTTTTAAAGGTCACTTACCACATTTTACTCCACAGTGCAGCCCCGAAAAGGCTCCTGTCAGCTGTTTGGATGGTCATTAAACTGACCCTGGCATGGGGCTGAACTGAAAAAAAGTAGCCACACAATTAACTTGCTGTGCATACAGTCTCAAATAGACTGTCACAGTCAGGTTACAAAAGCCCCTAATTGTAGTCTATGATCACAGCACAGAGCCCCAGGAAACCAATCTTTAAGATGTCAAAGTCTTCTAGTTTAGCCATTCTCACTAGATCAGCCAGATAGCTGCAGGGGGTAATTTTCCAACCTCCTATCAGCTCTCAGTACACCCTCAACTTCTCCAACAGGACTGCACTCAGAGGAGCTGATCTGGTGGGAGGGCTCCAGGCACATGAATAGTTTCCTTTTAACACTTTGACTGAAATTCTCACCTGGGTCTTCTTAATGCAGATAATTTAACTTTAATTTAGTATGTCTGTGTTCATAAGATTAACAATTGCTGTTCCCTTTAGGACGCAGTGTCTGTTTTATTAGCTCGGACTACGGCTCAGCTAGAAGCAGTGGAGCGAGAGTTGGCAGTGGAGAGAGTGAAGCTGGAGTACACAGAAGAGGAGATACTAGAGATGGAGCGAAAAGAAGACCAAGCTGAGGCAGTGTCAGAAAGGTACAATCTGTGAATTTTAGCAGAGTTAGCAAATGTTATCAGATATGAATGTAGTACAAAATTGAATATAGACATAGAAAAGCTATGTTTGTTGTAGAGAAATAAAAGCCATATATGTGTGTGTGTGTGTATATATATATATATATATATACATATATATATATATAACATATCTATACACACAGATATGCAGCTGATACCTTTAAGTCAACCAGCTGAGTAGCTCTTCACAAATTACGGAGATATTGAACCTTCAATTACACTTGCAGAAGAAACCTCACAGAAACCTTTACTTGTGAAGCACTAATAAATTGATCCAGTAAAAGTATAATCAAATATGTAACCAACTCCTATATTGTTGTTAGTCTGTGGGGCCAAGGTATGACAGGACTAAAAGAAGCCATTGCTGGTTAGCTGATAAGGAGATGACTTGAAGGAACAGCAAGTAAATCTCCCTAATTCCTATAGTAAAGCTGATGTACTAAGAAGAATTGGCACAAACCAAACTTACTATGAGGCCTCTCCAGCATTAAAACATTCCCATGCAGTGGAGAACTATCTAGCATTCAAGGGATTAACTCTTACAGCACCAGTGGGTTAACTAAAGCATTGCCCCCGACACTAAAAAGGGTTAAAATCCCTATTTAAATTACTAGGAATTTTGGGAACATTTTGTTTTTTATCATACTGTGCAGTAGGTTTCCTTCAGAATTTCTCCACTTTCATTTTGAGTAGCATGAAGCAAGTCAAACAAAAAGCACATTGTTTTAGTGATAAAGGTGGAGCACATTAGCAGTATGTTACTTGAATATTTATGTCCATTTTTTTCAATTAGGAGCTCACAAGCTGAATCTGTTGACAGTGGATGTCATAGCAACTGCACCCAGATGAGTCTGAAATATTCAGGATCATTTTATGGAGATGCCATCCATGGGCCTACATGCACAGGGCAGGCAACCCTGTATGATTCTATGAAGATTCAGAAAGAGCCCACAAAGGTATTCATTCAATTACACAGAACATATAAACTT
Organism: Rhinophrynus dorsalis; assembly: GCA_037306005.1. Taxonomy (NCBI): domain Eukaryota; kingdom Metazoa; phylum Chordata; class Amphibia; order Anura; family Rhinophrynidae; genus Rhinophrynus; species Rhinophrynus dorsalis. The sequence goes on along the minus strand of CM074719.1, from coordinate 162,897,157 downwards.
TTTATGAAAAGAGAATACAAAAGTATCACTACTGAAGATACTTCAAAGAATCTGTAAAACAAGGGTATTCCCACTTCTTAGTTCAAATGTTATTACAGATAAAATGGTCACAAAGTGGTAGAGCTGTTACTGACATTTTATGAAAAACTTTAGCATGAACCATGGAATGCAATAGAAGAAATGTCTGGACACAAATAATAAATAAAATAAACAGAACTTTAACCCCTTAAGGACCGGACATTATGGGACATTTCCGTCCCATAACGTCCGCATAGGGGCACGTTGACGGGCCGGTACACGTGACCTGTCACGTGTATCGGCGCGTCACTATGGGGCTTGAAATAGATCGCTCCGATCTTGGAGCGGTCTATTTCATGCCCCATTTTTACTTACTTACTTACTTACTCCCGGTAGAGCGCTGTAAGTAAAATGTACGTGACGTACCAGGACCGTCAAGGGTCTTTCAAGCAAGTTTACCCTTGACGGTCCTGGTATGTCAAGGGTCCCTAAGGGGTTAAAGGAGCATTAGACTTTTTTATGAAAACATTTATGTTCTAGAGCTTTTTCTGCTGAGTAAAACAAGGGCCCCCTAGTTGCTGTTAGTTGTTTTATTCAACATGTATAACAGTTCAAATAGTCAGGGAGTGAATTTACTGTGTATTTACTTCCTGGAAGTTCTAACTGACAGCATGAGTCAGCAGTTTCTACCACATTCTGTGGGGAACTGTAAGTCACTGACTTTCCTCTCCATTAGAATGTAACAGAATTACTCATTGGAATTTGACCACTTGATGGCATTGCTAATGTAAAAAAAACATGGTTTTAAATTGCAATACTGTTGGAAATATGCATCTCTCAGCAGTGGGAGTCCCCTTATTTTACTCAACAGGAAAAGCCCTGCAATGTATATTTTTTCATAAAAAAAAGTTTACTGCTCCTTTAATAATGTTATTGGAAAATCTACTTGTAGGAAAGTGCACTTGTTAAACTCAGAAGAAAAAGCTTCTTAATATGTTTTTCCTTCCCATAATAAAAATGTACTACTCCTTTAATTATAAGCAATTATTTGCCTGTACTGCTGAAGAAGCTAGGATAGAGTGGAAAGTTTTTGACTGAAGGCAAACTAATTATGTTAACTAAGTGATTGGTTGTCCTAACTAGGGATGTATGAAATATGGCATATTTTCCTTTCCACAAATTCCCACTGTGAGGAAATGCCAGTAGAACTTACCACAGGAATGTGCAAAACCTCCATTGTCATGTTCTCCCTCTGAGTTTCACATTCTCACTCTCAGTTCCATCGTTGCAGTCCCTCCTTTTCAACATTCCTGCTATGACAGCACAACTCATGCACATACATCTTCTTCACACATACATGCAAGCATTTGTGCACACACACTCATTCAATACTTTCCATTGTGCAGAAGACGTTGGCAGAAATAAACTTTCCATTGGGAGCAGGAGGGCCCTATTTAAAGCAGATTTCTTCTAGCTTCAGAAAATACAGCCCATTCCTAGGTCTAACAAGTCCACTGTTCAAAGCTTGTGCACTATTATACTGTGAAATTAAATTGCAGCACTACCTCTACTAATGCATAGCTGCTCAACACCTTGAAATTGCATGCGGTTTCATGGCTCTGAACAGTGATGCTCCCTATCAGATTTCACTTTAACTACAGACTAATAAGATGTATTAGAGCACAAAAGGTATATAGAGTACAAAGTAGTTAAGCAGCTCTGCTGTGCTGTGAAGAAATTGCAGTATCCTATTGACATGTCCTTTTACAGTATGAACAAATTGTAGTATTCTATTAATCATATTATAATGTTAACAAATTGCAGTATACTGTAGTATACTGTTGATCTTCACGTTGCAGGTTGAACATACTGCAATATTTTAGCATCGTGACCTGCCATACCCTTTTAAAGGTAATACGTAACAAAATAAAACCACAATCTTGAATAAATAATTTCTCTGGCAGTGTTTTTGGCATTGCAAGCCCCAGTTTAAGATGTGATTTTGTCAAATGTTTGTATAGGGTATCACGGATACACCATAATTCATATACAAACAAAACAACCCACTTCTCACTCTTCTTGTATTTAAAGGGATAGAAATGTTTCAAAATAAAAGCAGCTTCAATTCATTCATAGTATTTGGGCCATGGAAAGTGTTATTTCAGTACTGTCAGAGTTGTAGTTCAAGAGTAATTGAATGATAAAGTATCCCCCTCCCTCCCCTTTTACTGATGTAACTGCTCACCTCAGAACAGAAAGGTGGTGTCCAGATGGATTGCAGAGAGGGACAATCTTCAATTAGCATAAGGGAAACCTGAAAACCTGTCACGGGGACAGGGTTTTCATTGTTCTCACAATAAGAAGATTGTCCCGTGCTGTGAGCTGTCTGGTCTTAAGACCAGATTCCACATCTGAGGGGAGGTGCCTTACACTAGGCAAAAGGGGCAGGAGGGGGAAACTTTATCATTCAATTACTCTTGAACTACAACTCTGACAGTATTGAAATCACACTCTCCATGGCCGAAATACTGTGAAGATTAATTGGAGATGCTTTTATTTTGAAATATTACTATCGCTTTAAATGGTTAAAACAGGGGTGGGCAATGTGTAGAACTTTTCTATTGTTTAACTACACTACCATTCATCCTCAACAACTATTGGCTGCCTGAGAAAAATGGCAATTATAGTTTAGACATCTGTAGACTGCAGATTTCACATCCCTGGATTAGAAGGAGCCATTGGCTCTGTATGACTCACAATGTTTGTAAGGCTTTGGCCCTTGTGGAGCACATTATTCCATTGCCTGTACGCTGTTATGGTAGATGCTGTTGCCCCATAGCCTTAAAACTGTCTGTGTTTGCATTTATATCACCCACAGATGGATAAAGAGACCAACACAGAGGATGTCTTCCCAGATGAGGTTGCAGTTCTTCCAAAGGAGAGAACCTGCCACCGGCCTCGGGGGTCTCCCTTTGTCCGCAGTAGCACCATAGTTCGTTCACAGACATTTTCACCAGGGGCACGAAGCCAGTATGTTTGCAGAGTAAGTATAAAATAGCAGAATGAATTGCAGTAAAATGTACTTAACCTTCTTTCTCCCACTCATTGATCAGCAGTTCATGTAGCAGGAGGCACTTACACCACTTTGTGTCCCACCTCCCTTCCTCTAGGGTGTAAGCTCTCACTAGCAGGGCCCTCTGATCCTTTTGTTTTCCATGTTCCATTTGTACTATTTAATATCTCTGTGTGTCTCTTCCATATTGTACAGCACTGCTGAATAAATTGGCTTCTATATAAATAAAGAATAGTAATTATGCTAGAGACATCACTGTCATCCAAGGGGTTAATCTAGATGAAGCTGCACTAGAGAGATCATTATATACTAATTAACAGGAGAATGAGCCACATCCAGGTTTATTATATAAGATAAATGAATATATTTTGATTATTTGGGAAACATATATCCAAGGAAATACTATAATAGAGGTCATTCAAATAGCTGTTAGCACCTTATCAAATAATAATTAAAAAGTAAAAATGTACTTTAGAATGAATTTTTGGTTAATTCTAAATAGTATGTGATATATTTGTTTGAAGTTCCAATGTCTTTTTCCCAGCTTTACCGCAGTGATAGCGATAGTTCCACTTTGCCCAGAAAGTCACCTTTCGTCCGAAATACACTGGAAAGGCGAACTCTACGCTATAAGCAGGTATGTGTAACTCGCTAACATTATATGTGTTAAATGCCCCATTTAACTCAATGGAAAGTTGGGGAATTGGTATTTGTTCCCAGTGGTATAGCCTGTTTGATCCAGAATTGTTTGTTTATAAGGATCCTGGAGTAGAGACAGGGGGCAAATGTATGATGGTGATTCCATGCTAAGTCAGGCCTTAGAACCTCTGTTACATCCCTATACATGTATAGCGGTGATAGATTCCCTTTAAGTCATGCAGCTGGACTGATGGATTTATACAGTCACCCAAGGATGTATAGAGATAGATACCACACAAGACAAACAGCCCCATGATGAACCAGTTTTAACTGTCAATGTCTTACTTTAAGCTTAAACTATAGTGTATTGTTTCTTGCATGCAATCGCAAATACAATTTACAATTAATTATTGTATGATAAATATATAAGGAACAGAGAAGTGTACAACACAATTTGAAGTAATGCACTGTGCTCCCCTCTGTACCTTAAAGGTTTAAGAATCATCCTATGGCTCGGAGAATAGCGGGGCGACCTTTAAGACTTCAGATGCTGTTGTACTACAGTAGTTCCTTTTGGCGGTCTATGAATCATGGGAATTCTAGGCCAAAAATGCAAGAATCCCACCCCTGCCTTAGAGGGAATATTGTCTCTGAGAGAGTCATTAAGTTGGTAGTGCCATGTCCCTGGTGACTTACTCAGACTACACCGTTCCACTGCCTATGTTTAGAGAAAAAAAAACATAACTATTAAAATAGATGTTTCAGTGTAGCTCTAATGAATGTGGGCTGTGGTGGCCCCATTTTACAGCATACTATTAAAAATTCCTAAACATATTTTTATTACCAATGTCAGTTCTACCCCTTAAAGGGGATCTCTCACCTAAATACGTGTAATGCTCATTAGTTAGATCATTTATCTAAAACACTTAAAATATTGTTCACTGTATTAAAAAAGTAGTTAAATGCGCAAAAAATAGAGTTTAAAAAGTGTCCGGCAGCCTACTTCCGGCTTGCCGAACTTTGCCGACCAGAGGCAGCTCCGTCCCACTACCCATCATCCTCGCATGATGGAGGCTGCCTGTCACTAAAGTGGAGCGATCGCATTGGCTAGATATCGATCTCTGCCAATGCGATCGCTCTACTTTAGTGACAGGCAGCCTCCGTCGTGTGAGGATGATGGGTAGTGGGATGGAGCTGCCTCTGGTCGGCAAAGTTCGGCAAGCCGGAAGTAGGCTGCCGGACACTTTTTAAACTCTATTTTTTGCGCATTTAACTACTTTTTTAATACAGTGAACAATATTTTAAGTGTTTTAGATGAATGCTTTAACTAATGAGCATTACACGTATTTAGGTGAGAGATCCCCTTTAAATGTTTGTATTGAAGGATATTTAAATACCTGTAATCAATAAGAGAAATGTATGGTTTTTTTTTTACCTTGCAGCAGGCTTGCCAGTCTTCCCTAGTGGAGATCATGGCTCGGACATCCCTGGACCTGGAGCTGGATCTCCAGGCTTCCAGAACTAGGCAGCGACAGTTAAATGAGGAGATAAATGCTCTTAGAGAGCTAAAGCAACGACTGGAGGAGGTACAGCTTCGCGGGCAGAGTGATCTTCCTCAGTGGGTACTGCGTGATGAACGATTCCGCAGTTTGTTGATGGAAGCTGAGAGACAGGTATCTCAAAATATTTTTCTTCTGTTTTATCTGGCATTTCTCATCTCTCTCTCTCTATTATATGTCACGCTGTTTCCTGTGCAATGTAAGTAACAGACAGACAGCAGTTAATTTACACGCACACCTGCAGCAGATACACATTGAGGGTCTTTAATGACTGACGACGGAGTGGTGTATTGGGTTTGAATGCAAAACCCATTAATTTTAACCTCGGAATTCAGCCTAAGAGAGAGAAGGAATTCTCTATCAAGCCCTAGAGCTTTATTCATAGTGACCTTAACTTCTTCGAGTTTGTAACCCCTATCAAGAAATCTTTTATTTGAACCCTTGTCTAGCAGAGTGGATGTAATAATGCATTTGATGCTATTCTGGAATTTGTATTGATTTTGTAACTTTTGGTCTATTTCTTGGCAGCTCTTGAGCTTAGAAAACTAAAAGAGGAAACTTCCCATTTGTAACAATGTATGTTTCTATTATTTGTATCTAATCACTCAGCTTGGCAGGGTTCCCAGACTCAGTGAAGTACCTACTGCTATTGATGAGTTCACACTAAAGCAAGTATGGTAACATGTGGCTATCTAGTTGTTAGACTTCAACTCCCAACATCCTCACTCAGAGAAAAAGATGAACATAGATATACGCACAGGCACGTGCTAGAGAGAGAGAGAGAGACACACACACACACACACACACACACACACACACACACACACACACACACAGAGTGAGAGATGGACAGAGAGAGACCTCCACAGATAGAGAGACAGACGCACAGAGTGGCAGACTGAAAGATTGAGACTATAAAAGAAAGAGACACAGACAGACTGAAGACCATACAGGATGTCTTTTGGAAAAGTGTGTGTTATTCATGCCGGTCAACACCAGGACATTTCTGACAGTATTATTTATACACAACAACGTGCAGTAGATCATTCAACATACAATAATCGTTTTTTAGGGTGTTTTGGGTATTTAGAAGATATAGTGACCAAGTGGTTCTTTACAATCTTGCTGTGATAGATCCATTTAGATTTACAGACACTAACAGTGATACTGTTTGAGCAGTCAACTGAATATTCTCTCTGCATTTTTAGGCATGTTTACTTGTTCAATCATCAATATGGTCATCATTATTAACATAACTGCTTCCAGGTCCAACCTCTCCTCAGTCATACCCACCATTGTTAACAAATCAGCAACACAGATCATCAGCATCCACAGCTCCAGCTATGAGTGCTTATGCTAGAGTTGTTTGAAGTGCAGTGCCACTGACACCTACTGCTAGCAGCATAGTAACATCTAGCCCCTGTAGTAATAGTAGTTTTTGTCCATCAGGAACCCCTCAGTCTATGACATCTAGGGTATGGAAATACTTCACTCTCAATACAAAAGCTAAACATGTTGCTGACTGGGAGACACAACAGCAGTATGTCAGAGGAGAGAAGACTTGCAGCAGTAGAAGTACCCCAAAATGTTCACTGGGCTAAGAAGCACATAATAGTAGTGTGTAAATATGTGGGGAAGTGGTACAACATTTTACTCACTAACAGTAACACCCGTGTTTCATATTCCTACTGCTGTTGTGCAAATGAAAAAGCATTGAGGAGAATAACTCTTGAGTTAGTGACAAAAGACATAGAGTACCCACAAGTGCTAGACCCACCACCACTGGTAATATCTTTTTCATCAGATTGAAGCAGCATACAGCAGTGCCAGATCACCACCAATGAGAGCTGGTAGTGGCTGTTTACATTAATGATTATTTTCTACTGATATGCAGAATATCCAAATGTCATCACCTGCCTGCACCTATTGGTAAACCCAATGGGGTGTCAGGCTGCTTACTTAGTCTCTCAGTAACTAATATAAAGAATATGACCGTCCATAGTCTGCTCAATCTCGTTCACCTTCCCTTGCACCAAAACAATCCCGTCCCTCCATCTGTTTTTTTTTTTTTTTCTGAGACATCCTGGGCCTCTCATTCAGGATAAAGGCTGACTGTAAATATATTGATAAAAGTCATTATATGCACATATTCCCTGTCACATGCCCTGCTGAATGTATTTATTTCTTTTTTATTGTTTTAGACTAGACAGACCAAACTCGAACAGCGGCAAGAACAAGCTGCGGAGAAAATGCTTAAAAAAGCATCCAAAGAGGTTTTTCAGTTGCGTGGGCAAAATCAGAAGGAACCGTTTCAAGTGCAAACCTTCAGGTAAGCCTCTGTCACATCATGTTCAGAAAAGTCATGTGTACCCCTCTGGCACCGAAAGGGTTAACCCATATCAAAAGGTTAATATGATTCAGTTTTTTAAATTAGTTCAGTAGATGCATTATAGATATCACTAATATCCAAGGGGTATAATATATGGTAACGTATTAAAGAAGTGATAGTAAAGTTGTTGTATTTAAAACATTGTTCTAACTCAAACCCTGCTACGATACTTTTCCTGTATTTGCATAACTTCTGGGCCAGACAGTAGTTTCTAATAGAAAACTATAGCAACTTCGCCATCTATTGTTGATTTTTTTATCAGCTGCATTTTGCTATTAGTAAAAAAACAAGTTTTAGATGTGATATGTTTTGAGGACACTTCCCATCAGTGGGAGCACCTGTAGTTGGCAAGATGAAACACTCCAATTGTTTTTCCATAAAACAGCCTAATCACTTTAACTTTGCTAATATATTGCAGCTATTTTGGATAACTGCTAATGTGAGTGTCTAGTATTGTGGCTTCTGCCACACTCTTACAGAAGTTGAATAATCTGAATTATGTGTGCTTTTGAATGTTCACATACAGTATTTGTATGTAAAAACTACCTTTTTTGCTAGTAATCATACGTTTTGTTATGAGAAAAATGTAAAAAACGTAAGGCTATTGAATGGACGGACAGACAGTGAAAAATATGGGTAAACAGTGGAGGTAATAGGGAGTAGAGAGACTGAAGGCAGGGGAGATATGGTAAACGTGCGATTGGCGGCATACAGTAGGGGAAATGGGAAGGAAACCGATATTGAGTGGTTGAGTGTTACGTTGATTGTAAATTTGTCCTGTACATTATGATTGAACAACAGGTCAAGTTTATTGCTTTAAAATGCAGCACTAATGTACCCCCCAAATCCTCTACATATCATTTCAAATGATAGGGTGTTTACTAGTATAACATTTTTAAAGTTATGGATACATTTACACATATTTGTGAGTACTGAAACATACTGTACTGTTTCATATTAATACTAGTTGAAGAGCCCGTTACACGGGCCACAGTGCTACTGCCAGCCGGTCGCAGGGCAATCATGCGCAGTGGAGACTGCCCACGGAGCGGCTGATACAAAGCTGGACGCTCCTTCAGGCCGTCCAGCTCTGTATCAGCCATGGCATGGGCAGTCTCTACTGCGCATGACTGCAGCACGTGTAGCAAGCTCTAGTGCACATGACTGCGTAGCGAATTATTATATAATAGGATAGGATGATGGTGATTACACACTGCAAAATCATTACTTTCTCTTGCCTTATAACAGGGAGAAGATCGCATTTTTCACAAGACCAAGAATTAACATACCTCCGCTGCCAGCTGACGACGTATAACATGTTTTGTTAGAAAAAAGGGCCTTGCTTGTCAAACCAAAGAGGCGTGATTCTTAAGTAACCCAACTGCACCTTAAGGGGGAATTGAAAATTCCCATATATTTAAATGGCGTTTTAACCTCTTGTATGCCAGAGAGGGCACCACTGTTACTTTATAATGTGTTTCAGACCTATCTAGCATTCAAGGGGGATATGGACTAAGGAGTGACAAAGAGGTGATAAAGTGGAGATGACTTCTCCAGTAATATCACTTCTCCAATTCCTATGTTATTCTTTAGAGCCTATGCACTAAGATCTCCAAAGCTGAAGAAACATTAGTGCATAGGTTTCATAGAATAACATAGGAACTGGAGATGTGATATCACTAGAGAAGTCATCTCCACTTTATCATCTCTTTATCACACTTTTGTGTATCTCCCCCCAAGGAGTTAAAAGTCAATTAAAGGCTCTTTCACATGGGAAAATAAATGCAGCATTCCCCAAACTACATTTTTGTCATCCATGTTCTTTAATTCACCTTCTCCTGCTGATCCCAGTGCTGAGGGCATTGACTGACAGAAGGTCTAACTGTATGTGAGCAAAATACTATTTGCCGATACCCGTGATTCAGCCATTTATTGGAGATTGCATTGTTTCAAAGTTCTGCCTCGGGCCCTGTAGCCTGCAGTGCATATAATCCCTGTAGCGACTGTACTGCTTTACAGCATGAGCACAGTAAAGCTGCAGTTTCATATACTTTGATGCGTTCATGGAAGACAGTAGTAACACATGTGAAAGGAATACCCCAGCCATGTGCCTTTCTACACAACTAACATACATAAGTTAACACTGTTGCATTGGTGTGTGAAAGGGTCCTTTAATGAATGGGAATTTACAGAATCTTTATTCCAATGCTACGGAGCAATTGGTGTGCTCTAGAATGCCACTACTGTAGTTTGATGACTAAGCCCTAAGGAGTATTGATCTGTTTGTTTTATTTCTATGAAGTTATTAGACTAGTTAACTTTATCTTATAAATGTTTAAAGCTATTTTTTTGTAAAAAAAAAAATAATAAATACAAATTCAAAGCATATATATACATATATAAATATCTATAATTATATATTTTATAATACGACTGCAGCAAGGCTTGGTTTTTCCTTGTTGTAACACTGGCATTTCTGAAGACAACCTATTTTATATAGATCAACTATCTTATTCAAGAATGTGTACAGTCCTGATGCTCTTATATGTGATTTAATAAAGGCTGGAAATCAGAAACAAAGCAAGTTCAAGGAAATTCCCTGTATTGTAATTTATTTATAGTGCTCTGTTTTCCTTGAGGGAAAATACCTGCTTAACCCTTTGAGCGCCAGAGAAGTATCCAACGCATTGCAAAGCAATGCGTTGGATACCTCTCTGGCACTCAAAGGGTTAAAGATGTTTAGACTGATTTTGTGTTTTTCAGTGTTTGTCATACAGTTGAATTGATCTTTCCAGCTCGTTTTGTTTCTGGTACCTAAATTGAAAATACTATTTGCAAACTGTCACTTGTAGTAGCTTTTTGCCTCGTTTTCTCTTTATCATGTTTATCATATTTTCAACACTTTCTCTTTTCTATACTGAAATATTATCACTGCAAGGTTTTTAATACTGATTAAAATGGCATTGCATTTTTCAGAGATCACGTTGTCTGCTCCTAATATACTTCACATGTGTGAGATGTGTTTAGAATGTATTACTGAAAATGTTATTAAAGGGATAGTATTGCTATAATTTCACAAAAATTAATATTGTAGACATTATAAACACGAATAGAAAGAGCTATGTCCAATCTCTCAAAATTTTATAGTTTGAGAGATCGAAGCATGTAAAGTTCCGGTTTCGCAGAAGTCTGCCACCTAGCTGAGGAAAAACAGAATCCAGTCCCGGGACCGTCCTGTGGCTCTTCAGCAGAGCTGAAATAGCGTGATGTAGAAAGAACTACTTCAATGGAATGGTCTAAAACGTGTGTCTGGTTTGCAAGCACACGTTGTAGACCATTCTGTTTTTCCTCAGCTAGGGGTCAGACTTCTGGGAAACTAGAACTTTACATGCTTTGATCTCTTAAACTTTGAAAGTCTGAGAGATGGGACATAGCTCTTTCTATTCATGTTTATAATTTCTACAATATTAATTTTGTGGAATTATAGCAATACTATTCCTTTAAAGCAGAACACCACCTATAATAATACCCATTTACCTTACTCTGCCCATAACATACCAAAAATCAGTATCAATTTTGACCTTGTGACTTTGTTAAAAAAATATCTTCAATTAGTGCTGGATGTCTTGGAGGGAGACGTGACAGTTGCTAGCAGGACCGCAGGACACAAACTCTGCACAAGGCAATCTTACCCCATGAAAGGAACAGGAATCTTTTGTTAGAAAAAAGATATGTTGTAAGGATTTTCCTTCTGCGTAATACAAGTGGCAGGAGAGTCTGGTCCATTAACATAGAAGAGGAGGGAGCTAATAGTGCCATATCAAGAATAATCAGATGTATGAGATCAGGAAAGTAGCCGTATTGCATGTTTTGGCGGTTAATGAAGGAATACTCCACACATTAATATCAAGCATGTTCAGAAATAAGCCCCTTTGTCTTACTGAAGTCAACATCATTTGGTTAAGTTGCCCACCCTCTTTAAAGTGGTAATTTTTATTTTGTTTTTATAATTAGATATATATTTTTGTTATAACTAGATATATTTTATCTTGGAAACAAATTACAGCAGGAAAGAAGTTATAACTTTCTATCCCTGAGAAGAGACTGGCTATATTCTCTGTACATGCTTGATTCCAATGCATGGCATACACCACTACAGGTGAGTGTACTACATTACTGTTCTTATTAGACATCTACTTATTGTTGATGAGGCGCTGTTTGTGTCCTCTATTATCTTTGTCTCTTGTATATCCCATAGTTAGAAATACAAAAGCATGCAATCATTGTATGAATCACACAGAACTGGATGTTTGTACAGTAGATAACAAGATGTCTGTAACTATAGCAACCCCCCCCTTCCCGATTGTGGGCCTGCGAAAACAGGTCTAAATCCATGGTACATGGACAATTATCTACATAACAGTTATTAAATGTTTCTAGTAGAATCTGCATATAGAATGAAGAAATCCATTGCATACCTCACAACATTTCAAATTGCCAAAGGGGGACACTTGTGTTTTAGGGGGTGTTGCTGGGAGCATGGCTGGTGGGTGGGGCATTACCGGGGATTTTTAGGCTATTTCATGACCTATTGATACCTCTTTGTGTAACCTAATAATGACTTGGTCTGAGTTTAATTTTCACATTTTTATCCAAGTTTTGATTCTGTCTTGAACTGAAAGACTATAGATTTGTTGAAACGTTGTACTTCCATAGCAACTCAATACGTACAATGCAAACACATTTGGTCAAGACCAAAGTATTTTATTTACACAGACTAATTTATAAACACATATATTGACATTTAAACAAACAATAATGCAAGTTATATTGCTGTAGAACAATGTGGTACACTTATATACACACCACTCAGTCTGATCTCCTAAAAAGATGGATATCAGGGTGGGAAAGAGGGACAGAGGGATTTGAGTCTAAAAGAGGGACTGTCCCTCCTAAAGAGGCACACTTGGGAGGTATGTCATTGTCACAATAAAATGGAAGGAAAAAATAAGGGGATTAAGTGAATTCAGTGGTGAGGACAATAAAAAGAACTGATCTGTGCATTTAACGTGATGAGCAGTACTTTATTCATCAGAGGTTCTATAACATAATACATTACTTTGTGCCTCACACACACCTTCACTTTTTTCACTGAGAAATCCTCCCTGTCTTTGAGTTTGTCCTGCTTAGAAAGTCCTCTCTCACAACCCTGCTTAGAGGATCTTGATCAAGAGCCTCCCAGACAATAAACCTAGGCCCCTGGAGGGGACCCCAGTCCTATACCTTATTGGCTCAACTCTGGAGGATCAGGCCTAGGGATCCTCCTGCCCTGAGGCAGAGCATGTTCCACTTCCAAAAGGACACAGAGCCATCCTATGCATGCAATAAATAATTCTACTGGCTCTCTGTGATTTCCCTCTCACCCAGGGGGATTCTTGGGAAGGCCACTGAAACTATACCGGGGTATCCTGGTACATGAGTAAGACAAAATCCACACAGACATTAATAAGAGGTAATGCATACTGTACTAAAATAAGTGATATATTGCTGTTCCATACTGCCCCCTTAAGGTAATTTTTAAACTAACAAGTAATTAACTAAACTGACAGGTTTTACTTGTGAAAAATGTGTGACATTAATAGATGAATAGTTTATTCGAAATATTAACCTCTACCTGTTTGTAAGGGAATGTGTTTTAATGGGAAATTGTTACAATATTTTATTATACACACTTCTAATAGGTTACTGACCATCAGAGAAGGATTGACATTAATCTTTTTACCCTCTTTCGCTACTTAAAGAAGCAAGTTAAAATGCTAAATGGAGGTGTAACTACAGGGATTGTGGAGGGTGCGGTTGTGATAGGGTCAGTCATTCAAAGGTGCCCTATTGGTTCTGCACTGTCCTGTGACCCCCTTATCTTTGCTGGCTGTCCCTAAAATCACCACATACAACCTCTGATAGCCAGTAAGATATGAAAGACAACAGGAAGCCGTTTTAATTTTCTCTTTTAGACCCTTGAGTACCATGTAGGGTCCAAAGCATTATAATGGTCTGTATATTGTCACGTGTTATGCAAACTTGTTTCAGACAGTGTGTGTGTGTGTGTGTAAGTAAATAAGTTAATAAATAAATACTACTTGTAAAAAAATGTTCACAGGTAATCAGATCTATCCCATGTTTTAACAAATACTGTTGAGAGATTACACAAATATGAAAGACCAATTATATGTACATGAAAATGAAACAAATCTATATGGTAAATGTATTAGACCAATTTTCAAGATGTCCACTTAATCCTTAGATGCTAGAGATGTCTCCAACTCATTGGTTCGCATGGAGCTGAGACAATATCTCATCCAAGGGGGCTATATCAGTGGTGGGTAACAGGCAGCCCTGAGGCCAGATGAGGCCCTTAGAGGCTTCTCCTGTGGTACCCAGTTTACATCACATGCACACGTGCACACAGACACACACATTATTGTCAACCCAAAAAGCAGCACATATCCTCTCTGATTGCATCTTACTATACCTCCCTTTATACTTACACTGTTCTAAAGAGGTCTCTCATGGATTGTGAAATACTGGGGGAGATAAACTAAGTGGTGATAAAGAGGTGATAAAGTCCAGAAGACTTTCTCAGTTTATCATGTCTCCAGTTCCTATGTTGTTCATTGCACTAAGACCTCCAAAGCTGAAGAAATCTTAGTGCATAGGCTCCATAGAATAACATTGAAATTGGAGAAGTGATAAACTGGAGAAGTCATCTCCTCTTTATCACCTCTTAGTGAATCTCCTCCAATGTGTTGGAGACAGATCTAGCATCTAAACTTGGAGCAGGCAAACTGGGACCCTCCAACTGTTCGAGAGGGCATCTGGTTTCCCATCTCTGATCTAAGGGGTTTAATCTACCTTTTCAACTGCTTTTTTTTAAATTGTTAACCACAATTTTAGGTCCTTTGGAGACTGAAGGGTTAAATCTGGTTGCCTGTTCCTGGTCTAAAGTATAATAACGGGATTTGATAGAGTAAACAAATGAATTAAAGTAAACTGAAAAATTATTTTATTTTTTACTTGCTAACCTTGTGTATCATTTTGTAAGGCAGTGTAATGTTTAACCCCTTGAGAACCAAACGGTGTGCAATACACACACACTTCTTTTTTTTTTTTACTAAAGAGGTTAAAAAATCGTATTACAGTAATCTTTTTTTGTTATACTTTTTTCTGCTTGCTTGAAGGATCTTACTTAGAGAAACACTGTGGTTAATGTACAACGGTAATTCCGCACCAAATTAAGTGCTGGAATTGCTGTTAAAGTGGACGTTTCACCATGAATTAACTTTTTTTTTTTTACTTAATTCAAAAACGACCTATGTATCTTGTTAGACTAAAGTCCAGCAGATGCATAGTTTGAGATATTCACATATTTTTTTCTTAAAAAAGTGAAATTATTAATGCAGCGCAGCACTTATTTAGCATATGAAACATCACTGAAAAACTTAATTAGTATATGAAACAGTGCTGAAAAGGTTCATAAGCATACATGAACATATGGTACCAAGTATGAGTACCTCATAAACTTATACATTTGCTTGTATTTTGGCTAAAATGCACTCAACAAGAGTACCTATATTATTTGATAAAATGCACACCACAGACTTCAAACATTAATTAAACCAATTCAAAATTAGAAAGTAGAGAAGACAGAAAAGAGATTAGAAACTCCATGACCAATATGAAATTATGGAGTCCCATATATCAATATTGCTCCATCGTGGGGTTTATAATAGAAAGCAGTTCATTGCTTTCCACTGGAGGGTAACCTTTTTCTCCCTATAATGAAAACTTTATTATATACCTTTTAAAGCGGAACTACCGCCGCTAAAAAAACTTGAGCTCCAATAATTCCCCATCTGGCAACTAGCTGCTCAGTAGCCCTAGTCACCAGAATTATTACCTTGTTAATTCTATTTAACAAAGTAATAATTCTGGCGACTAGCACTACTGAGCAGCTAGTCGCCAGATGGGGAATAACTGGAGCTTGGTGGTAGCTCAGCTTTAAAAACAATTAAAAAGTTGATTCTTCACAACTTATTTAGCCTGTCTTATTAAAATTTTGGCTATCTTTACTGTTTTTAATGGAGTTTTCAGATATGCAGACAGGTGCACAGGTCCATTTTAAGTAACTACTCCTGCCTAATGCCAGTTTACTAAGGCATCACTGTCCGTTTCCCTGCACATACTATGGGCCAAGCTTACAGGGCTGAGTGTGTGTGTGTGTCAGTATGCACTATAGTGATTATACTCTCTATACCTTAAAGGCATAGTAATGTTTCAAAATAAAACCAGATCCAATTAATCTTCATAGCATTTGGCCATGAAGATTGTTATTTCAATACTGTCAGAGTTGTAGTTCAAGAGTAATTGAATGACAAATTATCCCCCTCCATCCCCTTTTACTGATGTAACACTGCTCAACTCAGAGCAGCAAGGTGGTGTCCAGATGGCTTGCTGAGTGGGACAATCTTCAATTAGCATAAAGGAAAATCCTGTCAAGGGGGGAAGGTTTTCCTTATGCTCACAGTAAGAAGATTGTCCCTTGCTGTGAGCTGTCTGGTCTGTGGACCAGATTCCACATCTGAGGGGAAGTGGCTTACACCAGGTAAAAGGGGCGGGAGGGGGATACTTTATCATTCAATTACTCCTGAACTACAACTATGACAGTAGTGAAATAACACTCTCCATGGCCCAAATACTATGAAGAATAATTGGAGTTGCTTTTATTTTGAAACATTACTATCCCTTTAAGTGAAACTGCTGGCATGGTTTAAGAGATACAGGCGTTTAAAGTTCGCCGTCTCCCACTGACAGCTGTAAAGCTGTCAGCAGGAGATCCGTGTCGGTCGACACGGAGGCGCTTTAGAAGTGCCGCGATCCCGTTACTTACAAGGAATCCCGTCATTGGAATGGTCTAAAACATATGCTTGAACACCAGGCACACGTTTTAGACCATTCCAATGACCAGATTCCTTGTAAGTAACAAGATTGCGGCACTTCTCAAGCACCTCCGTGTTGACCGACACGGATCTCCTGCTGACAGCTTTACAGCTGTCAGTAGGAGAGATCAAATTTCAAACGCCTGTATCTCTTAAACCATAGCGGTTTGAGAGATACGTTTTTTGCATTTAGATCAGCTTTTTAAGCTCTTCTATATGCAAAACACTTTTTTGTTGGACATAACTAACATTTTAAGTGCAGCATTTCTATTTAAATCAGAACTTTCATCCACTATAAAGTTGCCCTGCTATAATTAAGCAGGTAGTGACTAGCTTCTGAATGTAAAGTTTACCTTTCACACGTAGCCCGATCTGTAGAAATCCATCATTGAAGGAGACTGATGGCCGGGTTAGCACAGTCTGCACGCCTGGACCATCAGTCCCTTCTGGTAACCATATGGTGCACTGCAGTCTACACAGTGGAGACCGGGACTGACAGCGCAGGCGTGCAGACAAGATGTCTGCACTGTAGCTTGGGTTCCGGGATCCTTCAATGATGGATTTCTTCAGATCGGGCTACTTGTGAAAGGTAAACTATATATTCAGAAGCTAGTCTCTACCTGCTTAATTATAGCAGGGCAACTTTGCAACGTATGAAAGTTCCGCTTTAATATTTGCATGCTGTTAGGGCACATATTAGATTAATATGGGCTGTTGACCCCATATTAATTATGTATCCCTTCCTATTAGGAGAGAGTAGAGGAAGAAGTTGTAAGACTTCTCCCTTGAGCATATATATCATTAATATCAGGTATACTGACCCCATATTAATTAGTTACTTAGCAATAGGACATAGGTATAAAGGTAGCACAGACTCAGCCAGTATCATTCCTGATGAAACAGCCTGGATTTTTAAGTATAAATGATGGCGTTTCAGTATAAATGTATTACATAAAAGTAATTCTTTATTAATTTGTTGCAACAAAGTGTTGCTTTATGCTATTGTGGAGAAGATGGCTGAGGAGAGTGAAGAACTGCGCAGAGTTTGGTTATTCCCTGAAGCAGGGTTGGGTGTGCTATATAACCAGTTACTGCACTGGAACATAACTGCTGTTATACAAGTGAGAGTATACTGTTTATATTCCATTACACACATCATATTGTGTTGAGTTTCAATTACAGCATCTGCTGTGTGTTTATATTTCTTATCTTTGTGGATTTTTCCTTAGAGATGGGAGCAGCATAGGGGCAGAATTATATCCTTCAGATGCAAATTACCAACAGTAAATAAGTGGCCATCGGTAAATCTGAGTGTTCCATTGTACAGTGTCTAATTAAATCATTTTTTGGACATATTGCCCTATTGACCCCTGTTTCTTTGCATTTCAATGGGAGTTTTGAAAGTATTTCTCCCCTATGCCGCAACTGGTTTGCTCTTTTTTTTTTTTTTCTTCTTCATTTGTGCATACAGCTCCAACTATCCTCAAAATGTTGTATCATTTAGTGTTTAACCCTCTGAGAGACAAACAGCCTTTGGAAATAGCTGCATTATGAACTCAAATCTATCAGTGTTAAGGTCCCTCCCCAGGCATCTGCTCCCCAGAGCGCCAGCTGAAGAGTCATTTTTTGCTGCTATGAGATCACATCCACCTGCTCTGCCATCCACAGCGTGGCTTCCATTGGCACCTTCCGTTCTTGCAGTAGTCTGGATAAGAGGCTTGGGGAAGACCTATACAATTAGGGCTGTGAGATATAATTATATTAATCTCTCAAGGTTAAGTAGTTATGATTAATTAAAATTGAAAATGTAACATTTAAGTATATCTGTTCATATAATATTAGATTACCATTAAGTTCTTATAATATTAGATTGCCATTAAGTTGCCCCAGTAGCATCCTCTGGCTCTTTCTACTGTTATAGCTACTATAAGGATATGCAATGGTCATGTAAATAGATGGAGTAACAGCTGGAAGGATGGGGGAGCATGGAGGATGCTGTATTTGACTGATTGATTTTTCCTTGCTTCCATTCTGGGGTTAGCCATTACATCATGAATAACCAAATATCACCAATTTCAGAAAAGCTGTAGTATGTAAAACTGTTGAGAACTGGCACCAAGGCTGATGTAGTAAAAATAACTGGAGGGAGATTAACTTAGAGGTGATAAAGTGGTGATGCCTTCTCCATTTCCTATGTTTTTCTATGGAGCCTATGCACTAAGATTTATTCAGGTCTGGAGATCTTAGTGAATAGGCTCCATAGAATAACAAAGGAACTGGAGAAGTCATCACCACTTTATCACTGCTTAGTGAATCTCCCCATGGAGTAATTCTGTTGCAAACCAGCTACACAATAAACGGACAGATACAAATTGTCCAATTTCCCTTTGCATTGAATGAAACTTTAAACCCCTTGATTGCTAAGTGTGTCACCAACACACTGCTTCACAAAGTATTGGAGACTTATCTAGCATTAATAGGGGAAAAAGGCACATTTATGTCAATTGGCTTGCCTCAGAACTACTGCAGGCAGCATCTTCTGTGTACTATCCCCATACAACGAAAGATCAATTATTTTGGATGACTTGATCTTTATGACACAATCATCCTTGTGACCTTGCCATTTGAGTGAGCAGGCTCTCCAGCCTCATCCCACTGCACTGGTAGCAATATAACCACACATACTGACCTCCAGCCTCATCCCACTGCACTGGTAACAATATAACCACACATACTGACCTCCAGCCTCATCCCACTGCACTGGTAGCAATATAACCACACATACTGACCTCCAGCCTCATCCCACTACACTGGTAGCAATATAACCACACATACTGACCTCCAGCCTCATCCCACTGCACTGGTAGCAATATAACCACACATACTGACCTCCAGCCTCATCCCACTGCACTGGTAACAATATAACCACACATACTGACCTCCAGCCTCCTCCCACTGCACTGGTAACAATATAACCACACATACTGACCTCCAGCCTCCTCCCACTGCACTGGTAACAATATAACCACACATACTGACCTCCAGCCTCATCCCACTGCACTGGTAGCAATATAACCACACATACTGACCTCCAGCCTCATCCCACTGCACTGGTAACAATATAACCACACATACTGACCTCCAGCCTCCTCCCACTGCACTGGTAACAATATAACCACACATACTGACCTCCAGCCTCCTCCCACTGCACTGGTAGCAATATAACCACACATACTGACCTCCAGCCTCATCCCACTGCACTGGTAGCAATATAACCACACATACTGACCTCCAGCCTCATCCCACTGCACTGGTAGCAATATAACCACACATACTGACCTCCACCCTCATCCCACTGCACTGGTAACAATATAACCACACATACTGACCTCCAGCCTCATCCCACTGCACTGGTAGCAATATAACCACACATACTGACCTCCAGCCTCATCCCACTGCACTGGTAGCAATATAACCACACATACTGACCTCCAGCCTCATCCCACTACACTGGTAACAATATAACCACACATACTGACCTCCAGCCTCATCCCACTACACTGGTAACAATATAACCACACATACTGACCTCCAGCCTCATCCCACTGCACTGGTAACAATATAACCACACATACTGACCTCCAGCCTCCTGCCACTACACTGGTAACAATATAACCACACATACTGACCTCCAGCCTCATCCCACTGCACTGGTAGCAATATAACCACACATACTGACCTCCACCCTCATCCCACTGCACTGGTAACAATATAACCACACATACTGACCTCCAGCCTCATCCCACTGCACTGGTAGCAATATAACCACACATACTGACCTCCAGCCTCCTCCCACTACACTGGTAACAATATAACCACACATACTGACCTCCAGCCTCATCCCACTACACTGGTAACAATATAACCACACATACTGACCTCCAGCCTCATCCCACTGCACTGGTAACAATATAACCACACATACTGACCTCCAGCCTCCTGCCACTACACTGGTAACAATATAACCACACATACTGACCTCCAGCCTCATCCCACTGCACTGGTAGCAATATAACCACACATACTGACCTCCACCCTCATCCCACTGCACTGGTAACAATATAACCACACATACTGACCTCCAGCCTCATCCCACTGCACTGGTAGCAATATAACCACACATACTGACCTCCAGCCTCATCCCACTACACTGGTAGCAATATAACCACACATACTGACCTCCACCCTCATCCCACTGCACTGGTAACAATATAACCACACATACTGACCTCCAGCCTCATCCCACTGCACTGGTAGCAATATAACCACACATACTGACCTCCAGCCTCCTCCCACTGCACTGGTAGCAATATAACCACACATACTGACCTCCACCCTCATCCCACTGCACTGGTAACAATATAACCACACATACTGACCTCCAGCCTCATCCCACTGCACTGGTAGCAATATAACCACACATACTGACCTCCACCCTCATCCCACTGCACTGGTAGCAATATAACCACACATACTGACCTCCAGCCTCATCCCACTGCACTGGTAGCAATATAACCACACATACTGACCTCCAGCCTCATCCCACTACACTGGTAGCAATATAACCACACATACTGACCTCCAGCCTCATCCCACTGCACTGGTAGCAATATAACCACACATACTGACCTCCAGCCTCATCCCACTGCACTGGTAACAATATAACCACACATACTGACCTCCAGCCTCCTCCCACTGCACTGGTAACAATATAACCACACATACTGACCTCCAGCCTCATCCCACTGCACTGGTAACAATATAACCACACATACTGACCTCCAGCCTCATCCCACTGCACTGGTAGCAATATAACCACACATACTGACCTCCAGCCTCATCCCACTGCACTGGTAACAATATAACCACACATACTGACCTCCAGCCTCATCCCACTACACTGGTAACAATATAACCACACATACTGACCTCCAGCCTCATCCCACTGCACTGGTAGCAATATAACCACACATACTGACCTCCAGCCTCATCCCACTACACTGGTAGCAATATAACCACACATACTGACCTCCAGCCTCATCCCACTGCACTGGTAACAATATAACCACACATACTGACCTCCAGCCTCATCCCACTGCACTGGTAGCAATATAACCACACATACTGACCTCCAGCCTCATCCCACTACACTGGTAGCAATATAACCACACATACTGACCTCCAGCCTCATTTTACAGCACTGATAGACATAAAACCACACATACTGACCATCAGCCCTGTTTTATTTCACTGGTAGCCATAGAACCACACATAATGACCCCCAGTCTCACCCCACTGCACTGGTAGCCATAGAACCACACATAATGACCCCCAGTCTCACCCCACTGCACTGGTAGCCACAGAACCACACATCCAACCTTGTCCCATTACGCTGGCATGCAGCCACAGAAACACACAAACTCAACTCCAGCATTATCCCTCTGCTCTAATGTATTGCATAGCTATGAGACTGAGCTCTCTCTAGCAGTAAACTGTTAGAAGCCCCATTTGAATCAAAGGACATTTTTATTTATCCACTATGGTGCAGTTGGTTTGCCTCAGAATTACTCCGCATCAGCCTCACTGACTTCTGTTTGTTTATTTAAATTTACAATGCCAAAAAAAAAACCAAACCCCCCCAGAAAAAAAAACCTAATCCTCTGATCCGCTTTTGTTATGTAACAGAACAAAATGCACAGCCTTGTTAGTATTTTATTATTTCAAGCCAAAAAAAAAAAACCATGCATACAAACAATTGCACATGCTAAAATTTCCCAAGGGATAGGAAATTGTCTCTTTAAATTCTTAGCTGATGGAGGCAGGTTGCTGTCTGTTAAAGGAGATTTATACCACATGACTGTTACAGAACCCTCCCCATGGGTGACATCACAGCTCCTTGAGCCTTACCACATAGCAAAGGAAGGATGCTCTGTAGCCCTCTGGTTCTGGATAGCTGATCTCACGCTGCAGGTAAGAATAGTTCTTCATTTCTTTCTTATGGAAGCAGTAGCATATTAATATAGGACAGTTGATACTGTTACAAATTGATCTGAATTTTTACAGCAGCGACATTGCAGGTGGTTCAAGCTGAGCTCTCTGCTGAAACACAGCCCTGTGCAGCTTGGAACCAGAAGGCCTATTGTCCAACTGTGCAGATAAAAGCCTTTTGTTATCAGATGGCAAACTGCATACATAATTAATAAAATATTATTACAGTTTAGAAAATATTCCAGCCACAGATTACACAAATGCAGACATTAAGTAGGTCTTTATGTTTTTTAAGAGCCAGTTTAAAATTGCAAAGAAAATGTAACTGCAGCTTGACATAGGGGGATTTTTCTTTTTTTTTTTTTATAATTGTATATGCCAATCATTATACTTAAATCTGTAGAGAAATGGAGTGGTACAGGACGTTATTGTAATAGCGGTTTGATTAACCCACTGCAGACATTGCTAGTATCCATGGGTTTAATCAAACTACTCCAATATATGCATACGTCATTCCAACTCTAGCATCAAAGGGGTTATAATTAACAAAGTGCAGTTATGAGAGGCTTCGTGTGTTTGTAATGATTTTCTTGTTCCTAGTTATAAATGAATCAATTGAATAGAGTCAAGTAGGAATAATAAGTGGGTTATTTTTTTTAATACTATGTTTAACCCATTCAGTAACAGAGGGGTACGTAATGTATACTGAAGTAATGCAATACACATCTATCTTCTAATCCAAAGATTAACCCTTTGAGTGGCAAATAGATATATTTCCCTCACTGTAAGGCTTATATACGCACAAACAAATGGACTAAGACAGCTATCCTGCCATGTTCCAGTTTTCGTTATTTACCTGCACTGCTCTAAGTCTCCGGGAAATCCCACTGCATGGGGGAGGGGTAAGGGCAGGACAGATGAAGGCATATGTTGGTGTAAGCCATGTATAATTGGCTGACACCCCTGTGAGTTGGTCAGTCAGAGTTTTCAGTTAATATCACTAATGCCAGCATTGTCTTTATAGACAATATAGACCAGTTTTCCTTGGCTCCAGTCATTAGAGATAGTAATGTTTAAATATTACAGCAAGCTCAATTCTTCAATATAGTTTTTTAAAACTAAACATACTGTTCTAACTGCTCATAAAGTTGTGGTGGTCTTGCTATATCTTTAAGGCACACTAACAGCTCAGATTTTAAGGATATCCCTAATTAAGAACAAGACACTCCATCATAATGACTGAGCCACTGATTACTCATCTGTTATTAAGCAGGCATATGTTGAAAGCTCGTGTGTTGTAGTTCCCTGAGGGCTAACATTCAGAAACGGGGATATAGACAATCTGCATAGCAGCCCCTAAGCATCCATACAGATGCACCGTGTTCTTCAGGGTAGTCACTGAAATCTGTGTTAGGCCGTCACATGAGACAATATGATTGAGGGCCCTTTGTTTTCTTTTTGGGTGATTCTCATTGAAAATGCTGCTTTAATGTCACCTGTGCAATAAGGATATTCCCAACTTAATTAAAGGTAGTGCACACTACACACCATTAATAAATATGTTTATTCTTATATATGGCTACCATTTTTTTCAGGAATAGTAATTCCCTGCCCTGTAGAGCTTACACCAGGAGATAAACTACATGCCTAGGTCACAAGGCGTTGACTTAGGAATTGAACCAGATATACCTTGTCATGGTAAAAACAGAAAAAAAATCTTATCAGAGAGGTTACACGTAAAACTGGGACATAATTGAAAGTATAAAAAATATTTATTGATGAGCAGACCGGACAAATACAGAAAATCTAATAGGACTGGTATTAAATGAACAGTACAGAGGACAAGGGGTCACCCACTTAGACTAGAGGAAAGGAGAGTTTGTCTACAATAGAGGAAGGGATTCTTTATGGTAAGGACAGTAAAAGGTATGGAATTTACTGCCTGAGGAGGTGGTGCTATCGAATACATTAGATGCCTTTAAAAAAGGCCTGGATATTGTTTTAAAAGAGCAGGACGTAGAGGGCTATGTATGTTAGTACTGGGATTAATATTTATTTAGTGCTTGTTGATCAAGAAGGAATTTTTCCCCCCCATTCAAAGCAGAATTTGAAATTGTTGTATTGAGGGTTTGTTTTTGTTTTTGCCTTCTTTTAGATCAACGATGATAAACAGGAATAGGAAAAGGGTTAAACTTGATGGACGCATGTCTTTTTTTCAACCTAAACTACTATGTTACTCAATGGAGTTTAGTTAATACCAGTCCTATTAGATTTACTTGGATTTCAGTTAATATCACATTTTTTTTATATTTGTCCAGTCTGTGCTTTCTAGATCAATGCATATTTTTAGACTTTCAATTATGTTTCAGATTTGTGTGTAAGCACTGGGATACAATTTTTTTTGTTTTTTACGCTTTGTGGTGTCTTATTGTATCCTACAGCTGCTATTAAGATTTTTGGTATCTATTATACATGTATTTTTTGAGCATACTAGCCTTTTGTTTTGTTAGTTTATACCTAGTCTTGGGTCTGACTTTCTAATCTTAGTTCTGTCACTCCTGCCCCTCCATGTCTATCACATCTTCATCCTTCCACAAGTGTCTTCCACCACCATACACAGTCTTTCTCCACCTTTCAAAGTCTCCCTTAGCCAGATCTCCCTTCCGCTTCACTCACAAACCAACAAATATTCTAAAGGTCTACATGTTTCCCCCATCCCTACAAACACATATGACACCGTAAGAGACTTCAGCTAGGGGTGGGTGAAAGTTCTCATTGTTAGCACGATAAATGCCACAAAAACCACATGGTTGTCCACTTTCACTGTCGTCCAATACAGGTCACTGGTACTCTGGGAGGCGTAAGTCCCCTTTAATAGGCAGGAACAACTATGCAAATGATTTGCAAGGGGCGGAGCCTCCCCTCTTACTTAAGCCACCTTCTGGCCAGAGCCACTTAGATTGATTTGTTCCTGGAGTGCTTTGCACACCAGGTAGTAGAACATCTATGCATCTTAGTGTTTTATTATTTTTATTCAAATATGGAATACCACCATTAGGAGGGTGACCATGGCTGTGAATTGCCCTCTTTAAAGTGGCTGGTGCAGCTTCCAGGGATTTCTGTGGACCTTATGCCCTGAAGAGGGAACAGCTTGTGTTGAGCAGCTTCCCTGCTGAGGAATTTACCTCTGGGTTATTCCTTATTCATCATGGTCACCTGAAGACAGAAGTCCTGCAAGAAAGGTGAGTCACCCATTGAGTGCTGAAGGTCCACTTGTCCCCACAGTGTCCCTTTGATGGGCTTGTATTTGGGAGTTTTCAATACACTCCAGCACTCATAGGGTGTTTTTATTGCTTTATTACTGTTGTATGCAATTTCTGTGGTATTCTCTGGGTTTTGGAGCTTGGGATATTCGGTTTCTTATGTGTTTTATTCTTGTTTGAGCACTTTTTAATGTTTTCTTAAACTTTATTAAAAATTGAGTTCCGCGCCTTTAAGCACGGCTTTTCCCGCTCAGACGCAATGGCTCCTTTACTCTCTATGGGAATTCACAGTGTGGGACATATCTTTGGAACCGCTTGTCACAGCAACTCCAGAGAGGGCTCATTTTACTGCTAGGCTCCTGCTCTATCATCCGGATTGTGTTTTATTTATGTGGGGTGTTCAGAGGGGCTTCGGGCACTTTTTGGGGTACTTGTAGAGGGAAAACTACATTTCCCATGAGCGCCTGGTTCGCGCTCGTTTCTGATTGGCTGTCATGACGGCCGCCATTTTGTGGTACTTTTCCTATGCGAGTACACTACGCAGGGACCGAGCC
The DNA here is from genome assembly GCA_037306005.1 of Rhinophrynus dorsalis. Taxonomy (NCBI): domain Eukaryota; kingdom Metazoa; phylum Chordata; class Amphibia; order Anura; family Rhinophrynidae; genus Rhinophrynus; species Rhinophrynus dorsalis. The sequence goes on along the minus strand of CM074719.1, from coordinate 162,870,618 downwards.
TTCTCTCTCCTCTACAGATTAACCCTTCGCTGGTCAGATAAGTCCGAATTTAGACATTTCTGGGGTGAAACTTTAATCCTTTACACTTTTTCTGGGTGATAGTGTTATTAGTGGGGTATATTGACGCTGTGAGCATGTCTACTTCAGTGGAGCTAGGGGCTAGACCCAAGTCTAGGGAGGATGGGGGGTCTGCTACCCCCATGGCGTTTTGCTCCTCTTGCCACATTGGGCTGTCTAGCGATAATGTGGGGGATCTATGCCCTAATTGTACTGGTCAAGATAGCAACCCTGGGCTTCCCAGCCATGCTATTGAGCCATCTTGGGTGAGGGAGTTTAAAGCTGCCACTAGGGATCTCAGATCCATGCTTCAACTCTTTCCCTCTCAGATACAGGGGGCTCTCCAGGTCTGGCAGACCCCCTCTACTATCAGGACCTCCCTGCCTAAGCCACAGGGGGCTCCTGATGTAACTGATTCTTCTGAAGAAGAACTCTTGCAGGATTCTGATGCTGAGGAACGTACTGTTATTGAATCTAACAGATCCATTGGGGACCCCTATGAGTGTGACCCTGAAGTTTCGGCTGAGGGTCTGATCAGAGCGGTTCTGAATACGCTCAACCTTCCTCTGACTCAGGAATCCACTTATGATCCTACTGATGTTTTTCAGAAAAAGCAATCTAAGCCAGTTGTTTGTTTTCCAACTAACCCTACTCTTGCCCGTCTAGTCTCTGAGGCATGGAAGAATCCTGATAGATCCTCCTCTGTCTCTAAAAAGTTTGCTAAACTGTACCCTTTTCCTGAGACTGAGCTGGCAAAATGGGTTCATCCTCCCAAGGTGGATGCTCCTGTTTCTAGACTATCCAAGTCTACCGCTTTGGCTGTCTCTGATGCCTCTGCCCTGCAGGATTGGACGGATAAAAAGCTAGAGCTTTCTCTTAAATCTATTTTTGCCTCCATTGGCACTGCCATGCGTCCAACCTTTGCTGTGGCATGGGTTAATAGAGCCATTGCGGCCTGGACTGAACGACTGACCGAAGCAGTTCGCCAGGATGCACCAGTATCTGAACAGTTGCAGCTTCTTGCTAATATCACTGAAGCTCAGAATTATGTTGCTGACGCTGCCTTTGATGCTGTGCGCATGATGGCGAGGGCCTCCACTTCTTCTGTGGTGGCTAGACGCGCCCTTTGGCTGAAAATTTGGTCTGCTGATACAGCCTCTAAGAAAGCCTTGCTTTCCTTGCCCTTTCAGGGGAATTTGCTTTTTGGGTCTGAACTCAAAGAAATGATCAGTGAGGCTACTGGCGGTAAAAGTACTCTTCTACCCTCAGTTTTTAAGAAAAAGTTTCCAGCCAAACGCAATCGGTCCTTTCGTTCCTTTCAGACTGAGACACGCTCCTCGGCCCAAACGGGTCCTCCCACTACGCGCTCCTCCTCCAAGCCCAAACAGTCCTGGAAGCCCAAAGTTGCCCCCAAGGCCAAGACCTCCAAGACTGCTTCGGCATGACTCGCCGAACCCGGGTCCGCATCCGGCTGTAGGTGGTCGTCTCCGCATCTTTCGCCGGACTTGGGAGGAGTCAGTGGCGGACCCATGGATTCTTCAGGTGGTGTCAGAGGGATACAGGATCCCTTTCTCCTCCCTTCCTCCTTTTCGGTTCCATTTTACTCGTCCTTCTCAGGAACCCACAAAAAGGCGTCTGTTCGACGACGCTATTCAGGATCTCTTGGACAAAGAGGTCCTGGAGGCGGTTCCTCAGGGGGACACAGGTTCAGGATTCTATTCCAACCTGTTTGTGGTAGCCAAAAAGGATGGAGGGGCTCGTCCCATTTTGGATCTCAAAGATCTCAATGCCTATGTGGTGACTTCCCACTTCCGCCAGGAGTCCCTGCGCTCTGTGATTGCAGCAATGTCTCCAGGGGAGTTCCTTGCCTCCCTGGACCTTCAGGATGCTTATCTTCACATCCCTATTCATCCAGAGAGCAGGCGGTATCTCAGGATTGCCTGCCACAGGGGACACTTTCAGTTTGCAGCGCTCCCCTTTGGGCTGACTTCAGCCCCTCAGGTCTTCCAGAGGGTGTTAGGCTCCTTGATAGCGGTGCTTCATCAGGATGGGATCAGAGTGACCCCCTACATGGACGATCTCCTACTGAAAGCCTCCTCAGCGGAGCTTCTCCATCAGCAATTACAGAAGTGTATGCACACTCTGAACCGTCATGGCTGGATCCTGAATCTGGACAAGTCGGACTTGGTTCCATCTCAGAGGCTTCTGTTCCTGGGTCTCCTGTTCGACACTCGCCAATGCATGGTGTTTCTTCCAGAGGATGTGGCTCACCAGATAGCCGTCCGAGTAGCTGGGATTCTGGACATGGACGAAATTCCAGTACCGAAGTTGTCGTCTTTAGTGGGGAAGTTCATTTCCACGATCGAAGCAGTACCATTTGCCATGGCCCACTCCAGGGAACTTCAGAGATTTGTGATCCAGACGTGCAGGAATCATCCAGATCATCAACATCTGGCCGTCTCTCTACCTCCTCATGTCGAGTCGAGTCTGCACTGGTGGTTGGATCTTTCTCATCTCCTGAAATGGAGATCCTTTCTAGTTCCTCGTTGGACCACAGTCACAACGGATGCCAGCCTTCGGGGCTGGGGTGCAGTCTGGGGTCGCTTCAGTGCTCAGGGGAAATGGGGTCTGGAGGAATCCCTTCTCTCCATCAATGTTCTGGAACTTCGAGCTGTCCGGCTTGCCCTGAGGCACTGGGAGTCTCAACTGACCGGTCTTCCGATCGGAGTGGAGTCCGACAACGCCACGGCGGTGGCTTACATCAACAGGCAAGGCGGCACAAGAAGCGGTTCCGCCTGGTGGGAGGTCAAGGATATTTTGTCTTGGGCAGAAGATCACGTGCCTGTCATATCTGCAGTTCATATTCCAGGCGTGGACAACGTCATGGCAGACTTCCTCAGTCGTCACACCGTCGACAGCGGAGAATGGGCTCTTCATCCAGAGGTGTTTCACATGCTCGCCCAGCGGTGGGGGATGCCTGTGGTGGACCTGATGTCTACCAGACACAACAGGAAGGTTCCGGTGTTTTGCTCCCGGTGGAGGGACTCCCTTGCTCTAGCAGTGGATGCCTTGTCGATCCCTTGGGATTTCTCCCTGGCTTACATCTTCCCTCCTCTTCCTCTATTGATCAGAGTTATCCAGAAGTTGAAGCAGGAGCGTTGTCCTGTCATCCTGATCGCTCCAAACTGGCCTCGTCAGTCCTGGTATCCGGAGTTGATGGCCATGTCAGTGTCGGATCCTATCCTGCTCCCTGCCCGTCCGGATCTACTTCTCCAGGGTTATCTGTGGAAGGAGGATGTTCACTCTCTCCATTTGATGGCATGGCGGTTGAATCCTTGATTTTAGCAAAGAAAGGATTTTCTCCTTCTGTGGTGTCGACTATGCTTAGTGCTCGTAAGCCTGTGTCCTCCAAGATCTATCATCGCATATGGTCAACCTTTGTTGCATGGTGCACTGATAAGCAATTGTCACTTGAATTTCATCTTCCCACTGTCCTGGCCTTCTTGCAGGACGGTGTTGATAAGGGGCTCAGCCTGAGTTCCCTCAAGGTTCAGACCTCTGCCTTGTCTGTGTTTTTCCAGGAAAGGATTGCTATCCTTCCTGATGTCAGGGTTTTCTTCCAAGGTGTGACTCATGTTCGGCCTGCCTTCAAGAGTCCTGCTCCCCAGTGGGACCTCAATTTGGTGCTGGGAGTACTCCAGCGACCACCATTTGAATCCTTGGCTTCCATTCCCTTACGTCTCTTGACTTGGAAAATGGCCTTTCTCTTGGCTATTGTTTCGGTTCGCCGGGTAGCAGAGTTACAAGCTCTGTCTTGTAAACCTCCTTACCTGGTGTTCCACAAGGATAAGGCTGTGCTTCGCACTACCAAGGAATTCTTACCCTAGGTTGTGTCCGAGTTTCACATCAATCAGGAGATTGTGGTTCCCTCTTTCTGCCCTAATCCTTCATCTGACAAGGAAAGAGATCTCCATCTGTTGGATGTGGTGCGTTGCCTCAAGTTTTATGTTCATCGCACCGAGTCTATCAGGAAGTCTGACTCTCTATTCGTCATTCCTGAGGGGCCTAGGGCAGGGAGACCGGCCTCCAAAGTTACCATTGCCTCTTGGATTAAGGCTACTATCCGTGAAGCCTACAAGTTGCGGAATAAGCATGTTCCCTTCAGGGTGACTGCCCATTCCACCAGATCTATTGGGGCCTCTTGGGCCTTCAAGAATCAGGCATCTGCTGATCAACTGTGCAGAGCGGCCACTTGGTCCTCTGTGCACACATTTTCTAAGCACTATCGAGTTGATGTACTGGCTTCGGCTGATGCCAGTTTGGTAGGAAGGTCCTGGAGGCAGTTTTGCCTGTTTAGGTCTTCCGCTCTGTGATCCTTAGTGCTTCCTTGCTGTTGAGCCCGGTTGGCTCTGGTTCCGTGTGCTGTGTTAGTTCAGGGATTGTTTCCCTTGGTTGGTGTCCGTTGACCCTTACAGTTTGGGCTATGTAATTAACTGGTTCATAGCAGTTCTAGCGACTTGGGCCTTGCGCCTGGTCCTTGCCTTACTTCCCGCCTCTGGGTCAGCTCAATGTTTGTACATCCCAGAGTACCAGTGACCTGTATTGGACGACAGTGAAAATAGGATTTTAGTCTTACCTGTTAAATCCTTTTCACTTAGTCCATACAGGTCACTGGTCTCCCACCCTGTCAAGGGACCAGACTTGGCTCTCCTGTGGCATTCAGTGGGAGACCGTTGGGGCATGCTCACAGGAGTCTTTCTTTTTGCTTACCTGAGGTCAGTTTTAGGGTCTCAAATCAATCTAAGTGGCTCTGGCCAGAAGGTGGCTTAAGTAAGAGGGGAGGCTCCGCCCCTTGCAAATCATTTGCATAGTTGTTCCTGCCTATTAAAGGGGACTTACGCCTCCCAGAGTACCAGTGACCTGTATGGACTAAGTGAAAAGGATTTAACAGGTAAGACTAAAATCCTATTTTTTCACTTCAAAATCTATGCTCAATGAACACCTTTCAAGTTTTTTTCCCCTTTTCACCTACACCAAAAAGTTTGCTATGTTTTTCAATGGCTACAATCTTGCTGCCGTTTCCTACATGTACGTTGCATTTCCCTCAAAAACCATGACATTTCCAGGAAGTGAAACAGAAAACTAAGCAACTAGAGAGGGTGCAAGGCAATTTTGTAGCTATTTTGTGAGCAAAATAAAGGCAGCAGAGGCTCATAGTGTGTGCTATCACACATTAACACTAGAAGCATCTGTATTAAAATGAAACAGAGTAGCTGGAATGACCGTTATGCATCCAGTGAGTCAGAGCAGGAAATGACCTGCTACTTCTGCCAGTGTGCCTTGTGATATGCAAAAGGAGGAAGAGGAGGAGATGATGGCAAGTGTGACAGCAGGTGACTCTAAGTCACACTTGTCATCCAAAAGCAGTCCCACTAATACCATCCAGCAGCAAGAGAGTGGTGGGAGTGGTGGAAGGGGTGGTGATGATGGTAATTGAAAAGCAGCTGAGGTGTAGGTGATGATGAGCAGCCAGACTAGCAGTCACAGGAGCCCACAACATCCCCCTGACCCTGTGATTCCCCTTCCCCTGACATTGTGCCTCTGGAACATGATGATGAAGAAGGCAGAACTGGCTAGCTATATTAGCACATACAGATCAGCTTCATGCGTCTGCTGCTAGTTCTGTCAGTCTGCCTTCCTCACCTGAAGAAGAGATGGCAAGTATGACAGTAGGGGACCCTCTATCTAATTTGTCCTCATCGCCGACCAATAGAACAGTAGCAGCAACAGCAGCAAGGGACTGGTGGTGGTGGTAGTGATGTGGGTGATGGTGGAGCAGCTCGGGTGGAGGAGACCATGATGGCCTTTTAGCTGAAAGCAAACAGGAACGGAAGACATATGCAAATGGGATAGGCATCACCACCACTACCAGCAGTGTGATTGGGAAGTTTGCTGCTGCTATAATTTCTGTTGTTGCTGAGCTGCAAGGGCCATATGTTGATCTGTCTCCACAGCCAGCAGCAGACTGATGATGAGCAGGCTAGTTTGCCACAGTGGGAATGGGATCCAGCAGTAGTGATGCAGGACTAGGACAGGTTCCACTTGCCAGCAATAATCCTGGTTCTACTTCTAGTGCTTATTCTGATGGAGCAGCAGCATCCTCTGTACCACCCATGACCTCCCCCCGGAGGTCATGGGTGTGGGACTATTTTTCTCTTGGAGCAGGTACAGTTTGGTTATCAGTGATGGTACTGTGACAAGTAATTGAAAAGGGGAAGGAAGGAACACACCTTGGCACAACCACCCTGATAACATACAAAAAATACAGACACCATGACATTTATGAGAAGCATATGAAAGCCAAACCCCCCACAAAAAGGAAATCAGGAGCCGCTGTTGCTGTACCCCCTGTCTTTCCCCAAGGGCACCAAGAATTTAGACAAATCTCAGAGGAAGAAGGATAGAGAAACCTAGCTGGAGTCTGAAAGTTCAATGGAAAGCAAAACACCTACCTTGCCCTCAGCTTCTTGCGCTAGGGTCTGGGCACGGGAAGACGTAGCAACGTCTTCTGGTGAACCACCACTGTCATTGTTACCTCACTCACCAGCTGATAGGGATTGTGTAGATGCGAGGATTTGGCATTTCGTGTCCACCCATTGCACATTGTGTGGTAAATTGACCACACATGGCAATGTGTTGAAGTATAATCGCAAGCATGGAATTAAGCAGCAACTGAGGAGATTCCATCCCTCAGAATACTCTAAGCTGGTGGCATGGAGGATTCATCATTATTATTAAGTCTGCTAATTCTCACGTTTCCTTAATGGAGAGAACAAGGGGTATAGCGGCAGCAGTACTTTGTTTCAGGGTGGGTGGGGGATTTGACATTGCGGATCTAAGCATCAAGGTGTTTGCTTTTAGTTGTGCCAGTTGTTTGATGTGAGTGCAGATGGATCAGTTGTTCCCAGTCTTTCCCCTATTTCCTACACACTGTTTACATTGCAGTTGCTGATGAAAAGCACAGTTCCTTCCTGCTCTCAAGGAAAACATTTATATTCCAACAACACAGCCATGATTTTGGAAGAGGTGCAGGAGGAGAAGCATTATTTATTGGGCAACTTCTTTTCTCCAGATATACCTGAAGTGTTGGTGGGGCATAGTTGTGCTGCTGATACTAGTACAGCCTCAGGCACATCACCGGAGCTCGTGGCAAGTGGAACCATCATCACCTGTCTCATATCACTGCCATTAATCGTATTTCTTTGGACCTGCCTAATAGTCCTGCTAGCTACTTAGACAACTCAGCAGAAGCAGCATGAATAGCAGTCGCAAATGCAGCAATATCACTACGGCATTGGCCAGTGGCCACCTTAAAATGACTGGCTGGCACTAGGCCAGTATGGGATATATTTTATTTCCTCGGGGCTTGTTCTTTCAAACCAGAGGCCTACATAAAAAACAATTTTGAGCGCCTAAATCCAACAAATCACTGGTACCTCAGGGTTGTGCCTTTAGCAAGCCAAATTCCTAGAAATAAATGTCAATCAGGGCTTGCGGCTAAAAATTGTAAGTCATACAAATAAATGTTTCCTCAGGGCTTGTACCTAACATGTCTGTGTTCTAGATTTCAGTTGTTACTCAGGGCTTGAGCCTCTAACAAGTCTAAGTCCTACAAATTAATGTTTCCTCAGGGCCTAACAAGTATATATCCCACAGATCAATTTCTTTGTAGGGCTTGTGTTTGGCTGACTTCAGTTCTGCACAGTGCACAGCACACACACACACACAAATATATTTCAGTTTTTTTTTTTAAAAGCCTACTAGCCATAGTTTATAAAGAGAAATAAAGGAATCCTAAAAAATAAGGTTAGTAGGAAAGGGATCACCATCATGTATTGCACATGCTGCAGCAACCATGGCTGCAGTCAGTTTTTAAACTACAATTTTACTCATATATCCCTGCACTGCTCCTAACAACTTTCACCCTCCCCCTACCCCTTGTGTGTTTGGTGGACATTACTCAACCACTGTGTGTTTTTCCTGTAAAACACAACATATAACTGATTGTGTGTGAGGTCATACCTTGGCCCTCTACAAAATACTCTATTCCGTCAAGTATCAGTCTGCCCCAGTCACAGCTTACATTTGGTGGGTCCCCTGTCTCTGTCAAGTTATATACCATTTTTTTTATTTATATTAAATGTCCCCCCCATCCCACTCAAAAAAAAATTCCCTGTTTAGCCTATTCTTTCCCCAGACTCCATCAACACAGGGCCCACAAGACCCCTTTTATACAATGGCATGGGAAATAAACTAAAATATGCTATGTGTTGGGTTTAAATTCAGTCTTCCCATTGATTTCAATGCAGCGAGCTAGGTTTTGAGAGAGAGCCTCTCCAGTACTGATAGCATTATGTTGTTGTTGACGAAAGCACTACACTCACATATATTTATATATATATCAGTAAATACAAAGATATGATAAATATTTGTACACATCGTATAATCAAAAACCTTAGCAGTGGTGAAGGGATAGGGCAACAGTTTTAAGTTCAATAGAAAGATTCTTAATTAATCAAATTGATTAACCCTTTAAGACCAATGAGGTGCACAATGCATTGTGCTGCAATGTGTTGTACATTTCTCTTTTCTTTAAAGGGGAACTACCACCCCAAAAGGGACTGACCGCGCAGGCGCACGGACATTACTATGGCAAGATGTCCGTGCTTCCTGCTACTGTCAGCCGCGGAATAACTCGTAAATCAGTTAAAACAGGTAATATTTCTGGAGACTAGAGCTACTAAGCAGCTAGTCACCAGATGGAGACTTAATTTAGATAAAGATTTTATGGGGTGGTAGTTCCCCTTTAACCCCTTAAGGACCCATGACGGTCCTGGACCGTCATGGGTTGCTATCCCCTTAAATGGCTTAAATGATGGCTTAAATGATAGCAGAGTGCCTCCGTGCACGCTGCTATCATTAATTCCAGGCTGAAACTGAGCGCTCCGAGACCGGGGCGTTCAGTCTCAGCCCTTCTTGCTTGTGCCAGTTCATTTGATCGCCGTAGCAGCGATCACATGTACTGGCATTCTGACAAACAGAGGCAACATGCAAAGCATGTTGACTCTGAGTGTCTCGTCTACCTCTCTCTCCCTTGCTATCAAAGTAAGGGAGAGAGAAGTAGAGAGGAGACACCTAGTGGTAAAAAAAATGCAGCAGCTGGGGGTATTAACCCTTTCACTGCTGGTGCAGGAGGCTGGCTAAATGCAGGTCAATTTTTGACCTGCAATTACATACTTTTTTTTTTTTTTTTTTAAACACAACACACTTTAAAAAAAAAATATATTAAAAAAAACAAAACATATAATTAAACCATATTGCAAGTGTGATTGTTGTGGAGCCATGTAATACACTTATTATATACACCACCAAATGTCAGGGATAAAAAAGTGTCAAAATAGGGTGGGGAAAAAGGGACATGGGGATTTTCACCCAGGGGGACAGTGGCCACTTTAAACTGTGCATTTTGTAGGTATGATTCACCGGTCATATTTTTCATGCAGTCTCCATAAAACGTAACCCTTTGTGGCCAATTGATCGCAAGAGAAAAATCAAAAGTGGTGTTTTTTTTTTTTTACTTTTTTTACATTTTTTTTTTCAATTTTAATAAAGTAAATGGTGGGTTATCCATATATGTGGGGTATCAAAAGAAAGTGCTATTTGTTCTTAAACAGTATATAATTTATAGGGGTGGAATAAAAGACTTAGAGGGAAAACACTGTTGAACCAAGGCATAGTCAAAAAGGTCAGAATTGCTCCGGTCCTTAAGGGAAAACGACCTCAGATTTTCCCGGTCCTTAAGGGGTTAAAAGATTAATAACTTCTATGCATAAAATGACATTTATACTATAACAGTTTAATATAGAAATGTACCATTTACATGCCTCCCCAACACTTAGGCCCAGTTTAATTTTACTCACAAAAAGCAATGGTGCAATATAGCTGTGTCCCACATAATTTGTTTCCCAATTCACTAAATAATGGTAGGTTCTCCGATGTCTCTGACATTGACAAACGTTACCTGCACCTGCAAAGACCAGGTAAAAGCATGACTGACAGATGGCATATCCATCCCCCAACTATACCAAAATAAATAAATGACACCAGACGACTTGGAGATAAAGGGCGGTGGTCCAATATCACCCTAGCCCGCATCAGTCTCTAAGCTGTATCCTGAATGGGAACGTGTTAACCAATGCCTTTCACCACAAGCGATAAGCACGTCACCCTACTAGTACCCAGGCTGGCATAAAGGGAAGAATCATCACCCAACAAACTACGACATTTATTAACCGCAAAACAAATGGAACAAATACAGTGCCAAACAGACAGAACCAATACTGCTAATACAAACAATGCTACCTACACTATCATACTCCTAGGCAAAACACTCTACCTAATACAACTGAATACCCTAACTCATTGCTAGCTGAAGCACATCCTAAAACCGACTATGAAAGCATAAGTAAAACTTCGGGGTGGGTGGGAAGCTGCTTGTCCTCCGCGGTCCGGCTGAAAAGGAAGTGCCAGATTACCCTACACTAACTAAACCCCCCTTTAAACTCCTCCCACCCAAACTACCGAACCAAATATCCTGTTCCGCACAGTCGCCAGAAGGGGAGACACGAGAAGCCCATCATGCCCCAGTCAGTCAAGATGGGCTTCCCACATAGATCCGGGGCCCATGGCATATGAGTAGTGTATTTGTGTATTAACTCACTGAAAACTAAAAAAACATGCCTGAAACTTGCCTTAACCCATTAAGGACTGTGGTCTCAGGAAGTTACCTTCCCTTAAGGATCACTTTGATCTATGCCGATGCTCCGGCACACGTGACCTGTAATATGTACCAGCAAGCCGAGCGGGGGTCTGAGAGTGACTGCTCCAGTCCTGGAGCGATTAATTTCCAACCACATTTTTACTTACAGCCTCCCGCAGGGAGGCTGTAAGTAACAGGTGTCATGTCAGGACAGTCACTGGTCCTTTAGGGAAAAAACAGTGATGGCCCTGGCACATCACAGGGTCATTAAAGGGTTAATTTCAAGAGTGTTCACAAATGTCCTGTTAGTACATGAATCCCAGAATCTCCACAAACAAGCTTTATGCGTGTCACACAAAAATTTCCCAGCCATTCATTTTTGCTGTGATTTAACCCTTGGAGCATCAGAGGTGTGAGCTTGCACTCAAACAGAGAATGGTATCATAGGAATAAGTGTCTCTTAATTTGCTTAATACATTGATTTACCCAGGTAGGTGCCCTGCACACACCAGTCAGATATATCTATAATTTTTTGCATGATATCTGTGGTTACCAGTAAACAGTCAAGTTGTATGACACATCTGCATCCTACCTCCATTGTCAGTGTTTTTCAAATGCTTTCACAGTGTTGGTATTACGTTTACAAGATTTTTAGACTTGTTACCTATTTGGGGTAGGATTCCATTACAAGTGATAATGTATCACTGCTTTATCTACAAATCCCCCATAGACTTCAACAGGAATCTGTGAGATAAAACCAGATATAACATTTATCTTATACAATGGAATCCATCCCTTAGTTACATGGTTGAAACAAAATACAAAAGTCTGTCAACTAAAAAATTTTGCGTGATTGCCTTTGTTAATCCAAAATGAAACACAAGTCAGGTGGAAGTGAGATGATACTCTCAGACTATACATGAAAATGTTAACAAATAACACAAAATAGGGAATGAACTTAAAATGACTATTCTAAGTACAATGAGTAGTGCTATATAAATAAAGTTATACATATACTGGCCAACATTTAGCAAAAGGCAAATTGACCATTTTACTTGTAGAACTTTCTTACTTTTTTAAAGGGATAGTAATGTTTTATAATAAAAACAGCTCTAATTAATCATGATAGTATTTGGAGTTTGGAGAGTGTTATTTCAATACTGTCAGAGTTGTAGTTCAAGAGTAATTCAATGACAAAGTATCCCCCTCCCACCCCTTCTACTGATGTAACACTGCTCAGCCAGATCAGCAGTGAGGTGCCCAGGTAGATTGCAGAGAGGGACAATCTTCAATTAAGATAAGGGAAAACCATGAAAAACTTGTCAAGGGGGGCAGGGCTTTCATTGTTCTCATAGTTAGAACATTGTCCCCTGTTATCTGTCTGGTCTATGTACTGCATTCCACATCTCAGAAGACATGGCTTACACTAGGTAAAAGGGGCGGGAGGGGAAACTTTGCTTGTGATATCTCTCAAACCATAAAGGTTTGAGAGATGAGATTTATATCGTTCTTCATGTTTTTTTAATGCCTACAAAATAAAATAAAGATAAAACGAAGTATTACAGTCCCTTTAAGCATGTTTCCAAACTAAGGGTAGAGGCGTAGAGCGGATCTGGCATCAATGGTTCACACATGAAATCTACTTTCGTATGTGCTGGTCTACAGTTACTTTTTCTATATACCAATGTTTTTTCTCATTTTTTTAATTAAAGGGGAACTACCACCCCGCAATAAGTTAACATTATTCAATTCTTCATCTGGCGACTAGCTGCTTAGTAGCGCTAGTCGCCAGAAATATTACCCAGTTTACAAGATTTTCTACTTACTCTGAGGCGGACAGTAGCAGGAAGCACAGACATCTTGCTGTAGTGACGTCCGTGCGCCTGCGCTGTTAGTCCCTTTTGAAGCCAGCCGGCTCCAAAAGGGACTGACAGCGCAGGCGCATGGACGTCACTATGACGAGATGTCCGTGCTTCCTGCTACTGTGAGCCTCCGAAAAAGTGGAATATCTTGTAAACCGGGTAATATTTCTGGCGACTTGCGCTACTAAGCAGCTAGTCGCCAGATGAAGAATTGAATAATGTTAACTTATTGTGGGGTGGTAGTTCCCCTTTAAGGAAATTCTATGCTGCTGTTTTGGCAGGTTGAGCCACAACTAATCGGCCACCTGGCTGATTTTGTGCCATAGTAAATGTGGGCCATTGTGAACTGAGAATGTGTTAAAATTAATCTGAAAACACTGAATTGTGTTTTTGATGTAAGGATCCTATTCTGTGAGTCAGGCTTACAATTTGTTTCCCTGATATCCTTAGCCCTGCTTATCATACCCCTGTTCTTCACAGGACCCCAACCCTAGTTACACTGATCATTTCTTGCTACAGGAAATAGCTTTCCAATTAAATGTTTTGTTAGAATATTGCTAACTATGTCAACTGCAATGTAATCAGCTGGTTTTATCTAACAAGTTCAGGGGTGGGCTGGCCCAGAGTGCAGGGGGGAAATTGCCCCCTGGGCCGCTCATACAGCTGGACAGGTTGATGGCAAAAAAAGCAGCACTGCCAACCTGACCTCTGTTTGCATACCTCCCAAGTGTCCCTCTTTAGGAGGGACAGTCCCTCTTTTAGACCCAAATTCCTCTGTCCCTCTTTCCCACTCTGATGTCCCTCTTTTCAGGAGATCAGACTGTGTGATGTGTATATAAGTGTATAATATTGTTCTACAGCAATACAACTTGCATTATTGTTTGTGTAAACAACAGTAGATGTGTTTATAAATTAGTCTGTGCAAATAAAATACTTTGGTCTTGGTATAAGTCATTTATTAGGTTACACAAAGAGGTATGAATAGGTCATAAAATAGCCTAAAAATCCCCGGTAATGCCCCATCCACCAGCCACACCCCCAGCAACACCCCCTAAAACACAAGTGTCCCTCTTTGGCAATTTGAAATGTTGGGAGGTATGTGTTTGGAACTGCACAGTAGTGCTGTTCCACATGCTCCTTCCTTACCACATACTTCTGGGTTGTAGCCATGAAGTATCTGGTAAGGAGGAAGTCTGTGGAACTGCTTCCCTATGTAGTTTCAATAGATCCAGTTCACCACTACATACAGAAAAGTGTGTGTGGGGGAGGGATTGGACAGTACATGAAGGGATCTGTGACTACCTGTGGGCAGAGGAACAAAGCTGAGGGGAAATCAGACTTTGTTATGATATGTGATTACTGGGGCAGTATAAGTAGTATGTGGGTTCAGCCAATGTATGTGTGGACCTGTGACTACAAGTGAGCAGAAGAACATGCTCTGGGGCTGGGGCAGACAGTGTATGTGGAGATCTGTGACTGCCATTGTAAAGAGGAACCAGGTAGATGGGCTTAGCCAGTGCAATTGTGAATCTGTGACTACCAGTGGGCAAAGGAACAAGGCTGTGCGGGGTGGGGTTAGACACAATAAAAATCAGTGGACAGTAGAAGAAGGCTTGGGTGGCAGATTTTATGCCTGATTGTGTCTACCAATGTCTCAGCAGCACAGGGCCCAAAAAGAGTTTATCCCAGCACGTTTGTTATTTCACTGTCTGGCAGGTTGCATTTTTTACTAGCTGTTTCTTATTTGTGTTTCTCTAATTTCAGGACCCTGGCACCAGGTCCTATCTTCCAATAGTACAACCGGAAGACCGGTAGTTAAATATCAGTGTGCTTTAGAAGACAGGACTTGTCCCTAGCAGGCCCTGAAAGGCCAGAGGGGAGACAAGCAATGAAGCAGGTGGCAACTGCAGACACAGGTAGAGGGAGGGGGTGAAAGAAAGTAGGGGAATGAAGGAGCATATACTGAAACTAGTTATACCACAGAGCTTAAAACTGGAAGGCTGCTACGTTAGGGTTACCATAGTGTTTACAATTGAAATTGAGCTACATACGTGATACCACAGAGCTTACAAATGAAATAATTCTACACTAGCGATACCGCATATCTTACAACAGAATTGGAGCTACAATGGTAATACCAGAGAGCTTATAGTTGAAATGGCGCTACACTTGTAGCCTGGGGTGAACAGACCTCACCTTAACCTGGGACACACATGAAAAATGCATACTGCAGGGCTGCTCTGATTTCAGTGCAGTCCTGAAATATGCCTATCTCCTATGTGTCCCCGGTTCAAGGGGATGTATCACCTTATAAAAAGGTGTTACCATATGCTTTGTTAATAAAAGTAATACTAGGAAAGCTGTTTTTTTTTTTTTTTTTAAATATAAGTACTTACAAAGATATTTCCTCTTCAAGCTTTTCTGATCAGCATAATGGAACACGCTGATTCTTCTGCAAAGCTCTTCTGCACATCCTACTTCTCCTCCCACCTCCCTCCCAGCTGCCACAGGGAACGCGTTCATGCTTCCCTTCAGTGTGCTGTGAATGGCTTCTAGCGTTACAGCAAGCTCCGGTTAGCATTACACTAAGGTAGCAACACTAGAAGCCATTCACAGCACACCGAAGGGAAGCATGAACGCACTCCCTGGGGCAGCTAGGAGGGAGGAGAAATAGGACATGTAGAAGAGCTGTGCTGTGCATATTATGCACAGCACAGAAAATGTAATAACTTTTTAAGTACTTAAATTAAAAGAAAAAAAAAAGCATTCCTAGTATTACTTTTATTAACCCCTTAACAACCCTTGACGGTCATAGTACGTCAAGGGTCGATCTGAGTTAACGACCCATGACGTACTATGACCGTCATGGAATTCTGGGCTCCCCCCGCGGCTGCACACTGTTTGAACCGGATAAAAAAAAAAAGCTCCGTGGTCCTTTAGTGACTGCCGCGTGCATGAGCGGTCAGTCGTTAAGGGGTTAACAAAGCATATGGTAACACATTTTTATAATGTGATACATCCCCTTTAAAGGCGAGTTCTCGTCAGCCTATTCAGTTGTGATCTCAGTACTATCAATAGTAGTGTAGTCCATTTAAATTTTAAGCTCTGTGGTATCACTAGTGTATCATCATTTCAATTGTAAATGCTGTTTATCACTTAGTATAGCTGCCTTTCGATTGTAAACTATGTGTTATTAATAGTAATACCTCTAGTTCAAATGTAAACTCTGCGTCCGCAATAGTGTAACAACATTTCAATAGTAAGCTTTATCACTAGTGTGGCACCCTTTCATTGTAAGCTCTGTAAGGCCTTTCCATTTCAACTGTAAGCTGTGTGGTTTCACTAGTGTATAATAATTTTCATTGTAAGCTCTGTGGTATAAGTTGCCTTAATTTACAACATTAAAAGAGCAGTAAACTATATTATGAAAACCTATATGTTAGAGCTTTTCCTGATAAATGAAACAATGGAACTCCTATTGCTGGCAGTTTATATGTTTTTACTTCCTGGAAGTTCTGACAGCATGACTCAAATAGAATGTAACAAAATAACTAATTGGAATTTGACCACTAGAGGGGAGTGTTACTGTAAAAAAACAAACAAGCAAATAAAAATTCCCATAGGTTTAAGCTGCAATATGCATTTC
The DNA here is from genome assembly GCA_037306005.1 of Rhinophrynus dorsalis. Taxonomy (NCBI): domain Eukaryota; kingdom Metazoa; phylum Chordata; class Amphibia; order Anura; family Rhinophrynidae; genus Rhinophrynus; species Rhinophrynus dorsalis. The sequence goes on along the minus strand of CM074719.1, from coordinate 162,854,234 downwards.
TCAGCAGTAGGAGTACACTTATTAAATTTAACAGGAAAAGACCTACAATATTTTTTTTTCATAAAATTTTTTTCTGCTCCTTTAATGGCAATTATAAAATGAACACAAGGGGATGGGGCTTGGATTGTATTTGCCTCCTGAACTAAAAGTTGCCAGCCCATCCCTACTTCCCATTAAAATCAATGAAAAATGTAGTATAGAAAAACCCTTCATAAATGTTATATACTGCAATGGAATCCAGGCCTATGCTAGATAACACATATCTAACATTTTATTAATTGTCATTCAAGTTATTGTGCTTTAACAGATATACAGAGTTATTTTGATACTATTGTCTAGAACAAGAGAATACAGGTTCACAAAATGGTAAACTTAGTCTCCCAATTTGCCCTAAATAATTCTGAAATCATTGGAGCGGATTATAGAGTAAACCAAATGCATCAGTGGACAAAAAATATCCCCCAAATCTCATTTATTTAAAAAGTATTTGATGCCCTTGAATGTTAGACAGCAAAGCAATATGAAGCAATCTGCCAGATATCTCTGCCATTCACGGAATTAAAATCCCATTTTAAAGCGGAACTATCATGCTAATAACATTGCCCCCAATATATTCCTAACCTAGCGATATGCAAAGCCTTCTTGTTCTTAAAGGGATAGTAATAATTAAAATGTAAAAAAAAAAATGTTGTAGGGTTTATCCCCCTGAGTAAAACAAGAGTACTCCCACTGCTGAAAGGTGTTTCATTCAAAAGTTATTAATTTTCAAAGTTGAATTTTTTAGGTGCAATATCACAGTGGCCTGAAATTGTACAGTGGCGCTGTTGCTACACCATCCTATGGAGATTTATGGTCCCGGGACCAGAGCCGTCCATAGGATCATGTAGCAACAGCGCCACTGTACAATTTCAGGCCACTGTGATATTGCACCTAAAAAATTCAACTTTGAAAATAACTTTGGAATGAAACACCTTTCAGCAGTGGGAGTACTCTTGTTTTACTCAGGGGGATAAACCCTACAACATATTTTTTTACATTTTAAGTATTACTATCTCTTTAAGCTCAATAAGCCAGTGGTATTGTTGGAAAAACACTTCATTTGTAGGCATCGGGCTGCACAGAGCTTACAAGAGAAGCTCTGCTCGTCTGTGTGGTCAGGAGCTTCCGTTACCTTAAGGTAACCAACGTCCGTCACCACCAATGCTGGCAGTGAACAGGACAGACAGAGCAGACTCAGAGGTAACTTTCCTCTAACATGTCCGCACTGTCTGTCCTCTGGTTCCTGCAAATTAAATTTTAATGTGTGAATGTAAAGAGTTTCAAGGAGGTGTCTCCTTTGTTATCTAAGATTCCTCTCTTGTATCTGAAAACTAACTAGTGAAGGATTTTTTCCAAAATAAAGAATCTATAAATAGTGAGATCTGGCAATTTTGTGTTGGACTGGTTTCTCCAAAATGAAAAGAAGCCAGTTCTTCTAATGCATTTTACTTCTTGTTTAAGATAGAAAGGGGGTTGTTTGTAGTTGTGGGAATATATAAAGGAAATTGCTTTGAGCTATTAATTACCATTAACATTCTGTTATCTGGACATTATGAATCCTTGAACACCTAAGGCTATTAACTCTTTAATGACTAGAGTTATGTGCAACACAATGCTTCTCAAAGCACTGCACATCCATCTGGTCCTTAATGCATAGGTAATGCATAGATTACTAGGCAGACCTATTAACCCCTTGACTGAAATTAAAGGTGTAGGAGTTGTGTAGCGAGAAACTGGAGGATAATTGAGGTGAAGAAAGTTTGCAAGGGCTGGTGGAAGCATGAGTTGGGGTGGGGGGAATGGGACAAGCCATGTATTGAATAGAGAAGAAGGGGATGGTATGACTCATAAGGGAGAGAAGAATGTAAGAGCAGAAGCAGAGAAGAGGGAGAGAGAGGTGAAAAAAAAAGACATGCTTAACTCTTTGAGTGCCAGTGGGGTACTCAGTGCATTGCATACCCCACTGGCACTCAAAGGGTTTACAGACTATAATGAACAGGCATAATATACGCAGGGCTCAAAATTTCCACTCGCCAATGGCGAGTGAAAATTTAGCCCTGGCGAGTAGAAATTCAGCCCTGGTGGGTATGTTATGGCTTGCAGTGGTGAGTAACTTTTCATTAAATTGTAACGTTATATACATATATAGGGAAGAGAGAATGGAAGCAGGAGGGAGGGGAAGGAATGAATCTGAGATAAAGGTGTGTGGAGACATGAAGGGACAAGGACACACAGGAGTATGAAAAGCAGAGGGTGGGTTGGAGAATACATGAAGCTGGGCTAAGGGAGGAGACAGTGAGGTAAAAGAAGCAGAGTTGGGAGGAAACATAAGAAAGAAGGGAAAGAGAAGCAGGAGAGAGGAAGGCATGAGGGAAAGATAAATGAGTAATCTGTGTAAAAGTGAATTGACATTAAAAAAAAAAAGTAACACCCATTCCTGGGAACTCTCCAGATCTGTAACCAACCAAAAAAGATGGCTCGAAAAAACATATAAACCAAATATAATATTGAGACTCAGCAATTACAAAAAATAGTAGTGAACAGTAGTGATATAGTGTTAGGAAACAGCGCGTGAACAAGAGTATCTCTCAATCCTCTTTTCCAAGTATAATCGCAATTCAAACATAAACGTTCGCACTGAAGTATCACATCATGCCTCTAAGTAATGTGCAACTTGGAACATAATAGTATAAAAACAGGACCATGAATAAGCACTATTGTAGCGCGAAACGCGTTGATCGGATAGATTAAGCTAAGTGTGTTTTGTATTACTGGCTCTCCTATATCTGTTTTATGTGCAGTTCATTTATATGTGCTTTTTAATAGCTTTAATAAAAGTTTTTTTTAAACTCTCCAGATCTGCCCTGGAGACTCCAGTTTTTTTTAATGACCAGGTCTCAGGGAACAGAGGTTGATCCTCAGGGTTTGGCGAGTTCCTTGCAAGCCCACCAGTTCCACACACTTTCCTCCCTGTTCTATCCTCTTTAAAGGTAAATCTCGCCTCTCCTCCTCCTAATCCCATGTAAACAGATACACTTTATCATGAGAAATGCATCATTTGGTCACTCCCATCTCCAGAATGTAGTGGTACTCTGAAGGCTTGGGACAAAAAGGTTTTCAGATGGTAACTAATTCTTATAATGAAATGACCACCTCTTACCTTTCTATGTCCAGAGAATCCTAATGGCCCCTATAAAGTTTGTCAGTCGGTCCATTGAGGTGAACATAACAGTTGCTGCCATTGTATTTATTTATTTTCAACTGAATGAAACAGGCAGAGTGCATGAGCCTGACCCTTTAACCCATTCAGTGCCAGAGAGGTAACGCATTGGATACCTCTCTGGCACTGAATGGGTTAATGACCAGAGGGGTGCATAACATATTGTGAAGCAATGTGTGGCACATTCCTCTGGTCTTTAAAGGGTTAAGATTTCCATGTGTAGTGGGTATAGTTTCCTGTATAGTTCCCTGTCCCCCTGAATGGACATAACATCTTCAGTCAGTCCTCCTGGGTCTCCCCTTTTGAACAAAGACACAAGGGTGACATTCATAAGGGCTAGTCACATTTTTGGGGCATACTAAGGTAAGTGTGTATGGAGGGGTTATTATTAGATGTTACTTCTCCTCTAGATCCTAATTTTTGATTCGTATCATCCAGCCTACACAATATGGGCCACATGCACAAAGTATCATTGCAGCATTCTGGGGCAAAAAGTGCACCAATGGGAACTAATAAAAATTCTTTTTTTTTCAGTGATTTAAATGTAAACTTGTAACCTTATGTATTCTAGAGAGGTCTCTAGTTTTCACTGCATGGAGGATCTCTCTAGCATTGAAAGGGTTAAAAGTTAATTAAAAAATGAATGACCATTTGTATTTTTCCATATAGGGCAGATGGTTGCTCTAGACTTGCTCCCCTTGGCACCAGGGACATGTGGCACTGTAGCCACTGCCTCTGTTTTTCACTATCCCACTGGGCCTTGTATACATGGGGAAAGAGAAGCAATTCTCGAGCAAACCAACTGCACCATGGGGAAAAATAAAAATTCACAAACGTCCAGTTGATTTAAATTGTGCTTTTAACCCCTTGTATTCTAGATAGGTCTCTTTGCAAAGCATTCGAGACCTCTCAAGAATTTAAAGGGATAGTAATACTTCGTTTTAACTTTATTTTATGTTGTAGGCATTAAAAAACATGAAGAATGATATAAGTCTTATCTCTCAAACCTTTTATGGTTTGAGAGATATTCACAAGCAAAGTTTCCCCTCCCGCCCCTTTTACCTAGTGTAAGCCATCTCTTCTCAGATGTGAATCTGGTTGTAAGTCCAGACAGATAACAGAAGGGGACAATCTTCTTCCTATGAGAACAATGAATGCCCTGCCCCCCTTGACATGTTTCTCAGGTTTTTCCCTTATCTTAATTGAAGATTGTCCCTCTCTGCAGTCTACCTGGGCACCTCCCTTCTGCTCTGGCTGAACAGTGTGACATCAGTAAAAGGGGCGGGAGGGGGATATTTTGTCATTGAATTACTCTTGAACTACAACTCTGACAGAATTGAAATAATACTCTCCAAAGTTCAAATACTATGATGATTAATTGGAGCTGCTTTTATTATGAAACATTACTACCCGTTTAAGGTGTTAAGAAGTTCCTTATAAATCAGAGGGAGGTTGTATTTGCCTCCTAATGCACAGTTGGTTTGCTCCAGAATTGCTCATACTCTCTTTTGTACATAATACCTATTGCCTTTATTTAACCCTTGATGTGCCCATTTGGCACTCAAATGATTAGGTAGTTAGGAATAGGAGTGGCTCAGTTGACTGAAGCCAAGACACGAAATGTGAAACAGGAAAAACCTGGTTCAGCTGCAACTGTTGGCTCCTTGTGACCTTAGCCAAGTCACTTTATCTCCCTCTGCCTCAAACAATAAAATTTAAAATGTAAGTTCTATGGGGTAGGGACTCACTGTGCGTAAAATATTCTGAATACATTCCTGCATTCTAATTAGTAGCTCTATAACATAGTAAAGATTATCTGGTTTGCACAGTCACAAAACATACCAGTGTGAGGGACAGTCCTACACTACATATTCAATCTTGTATAATATATGGACTGAACCTTGGTTGTTTCTATGTTTCATGTAGTGATAGAGCTTCCAGATGTTATGGCCTGGGTTGCACGGACAATATTAGTCAGAGAGAGTGAGTTTTATTTATATTTTTGTGCAGCTTAGGGGTTGTGCAAATTCTTTCACAGTTCCACGTTTGCAGGATGCATTAATTTTTCTTCTGTGTCCCATCCACAGCAAGGAAAATGGATTTTATCCCTTCCTTCTAACTGTAGGACCAGTCAGAGTTCTTAAAGGAGCTCTCCTACACATTGCCACAATTTTTGTCCCACCTAGCTGATGACAAAGGGTGGTAAACCTTTTTGTTTTTGTCTACATGGGCTATCTGTATGTATCCCAGCCAAGAGAATTAATCCTTAAGCCTCTGTATTACCATAACGCTAGCCAGTGAATGGAGCTGCATTTTTAACTCGTCACACACTAACATTTGTGGGTTACATGGGATATCATCTAGTTCTCAGCTCCACCATACTTTGCTCCTGCCTTGCCCCATGGGTCCCTTAACAGTGATGGACTGCATTGGGTGGTATTTCTACAGGCCCTGTCTGTCATGCTTCATCGGATGTACAATTCTATGTTCCTCATTAACAGCTGAGGAAAAGTGGATTAGGACCTGCCACCAGCCACCCTTCTTTCCCAGTACATGCTGACCTGAGGGCGAATCACAGTTTTGTGTTCCAGGTAGAACTCATATGGCACCCAGATTTGTTGAGCAATAGGAACTATTGAAGAACGATGTAAGTGCAATCAGAATGGGAAGATGAATTAATGTGCATTGAAGTACAGGCTGCTTTCTAGGGAGAGGACTCTGTGTTGGTGTCTGGGGGTACTTGTTCCACGATCACATCTGATGTTTGTATGGAAATTGGATTTGGGGCATGGCAGTGCGCTAGACGATGCAGTGGACTATCCAACAAAAGCCCCAGTTTTGATCACTGGCCACTGGGAGGAAAGCAGGTGTGGTTACGGATAAAGATGGCTATCATAAGTTCTATAAAGCATATACACCTAGTGGATTTATAAGCATTTCTTCTCAGGTTGCAGCAAAAACAGTAAAGAAGTTTCTGTTTCTTTGGGTCCAGACTCATATGAAGATCAATCTCCAATTATATTGGGGGGAGGGGGTCATGTGGAAGAGTTCATCATGATAGTTATAATGGCCTTTCTCTGCTATGTCTCTAAACCTTGCTTTATTTTAAGAACTGTAGCTGGGATTATGCCTAAGGCATTGCCTTTTTTTATACAATTATTGCAAATCTTAACCAGATTACGAATAGATTTTCATTTTCTTCATTAATTGAGGTACATTGCCTTTATCTCTGCATCTTGGTCCCTATTTAGCCTGTATTACATCATGCGGTTGAACTGAACTGCCTGACTGAGTTTCAGGACTATATAATTAGATTTTCAGCTTACACCTGGTAATGATTCAAATCTGCTTACACCTGGTCATGACTTCAGAATATATCCTCTGTCTGAAGAATTTGCTGTGGTAGTTTATATACAAACAGCTACTGTACGGCTGTGGAAAACCCGCTTCCTGAAAGTCAATTTTTAGACTGTTAGTAGTTCTGTCTATTACTTAGACATACCAGGGAGTATAATATCACTTGCATCAGATAGCATCCTACCTTAGCCACATTCCTCTGCTCACAGGCTGGGCATCCAGAACCGTTAACCATCAGCACTGATGTTTTCATAGAACGGTTCAGCATACATGTCTATATTCATGAACTTTGTTTTCAGTGGACTGTACCTGCATTTTTTTGTTTTCAGTGGACTGTTCCTGCATTTCAGTCATGTCCTCCTGTGACTTTCCAATTTCGTTTTGAGATAGAAACCTTTTAGATGGCTGCATTCCAGACTATGGTTGCTACTGCAGCTGTGGTTTACCAACTAGCTTTCATACTCCAATGAGGTAACCAATGGCATTGTCCAATTTCCTGCTCCATCTGGCAGTTGCTGTAGGTATCACTCCAGGTGAGAAACCAACAAATGGTGATCCAGTCCTGCTGAAGGCTACACCAGGGGTAGCCAACCCTGGTCCTTAAAGGGATAGTAATGTCAGAAAAAAAGTATTAACTATATGGCAGATACAATTAAAAGAGAATACTTGCACTTATTCGTATCTCTCAAACGGTTTTGGTTTGAGAGATATAGGAATATAAAATTCTCCGCTCCCTACCCTTTCTGCTTGACCAGCTGTAAAGCTGTCAGAAGCAGATTCTGGTTCCTTGATCAGAAGGCGGCTCTTCAGCAGCGCCAACAAATCGATACCTAAAAGTAAATACTTCATCAGAACGGTCTACAACGTGTGCCTGGTTTGCAAGCACATGTTGTAGACCATTCCAATGAAGTATTTATCATTAGATATTGTTATATCGGCCCTGCTGAAGAGCCGCATCTGGTCAAGCGACCATAATCTGTTTCTGACAGCTTTACAGCTTGTCAAGGAGAAAGGGGAGGGAGCGGAGAACTTTATTTTCTATATCTCTCAAACTATAACGGTTTGAGAGATACAAATAAGTGCAAGTACTCTTTTTGAATTGTATCTACCATATAGTTAATCCTTTTTTATGGCATTACTATCCCTTTAAGAGCTGCTAACAGTGCATGTTTTTAGAATATCCCAGCTGGAGCACAGGTGAACTAATTTGTGGCTGTTCTGTGAGGAAATGTCCTGGAGACAAGAAACACATTGGATAAGGACCCTGATACCAAAATCCGCTAAGACGTGCCCTAGGAAGTCCTCTGAGATTGTTATGCTACATATCTCTATTTATCCTGTGCCCGCTAAACATCTACAATCCTGGAAACATACTTGCTCTGCCAGCTAAATACCCCATACAGCCCGGAAGCCTAAATACAGTCGTAATTGAGTGGCATCAACAAGGTGAAGGGATACTCCCAACTACTACACATTGTGACGAAGTAGCTGTAAGTACAAGAGGGGTCACAGAGACAGTCACGGATGGGAGAGCATAAGCGTGCTATAAACAAAGAGATGTTGCCAGTCGGAAGAGGTAACAGTGTTCATTATATCAAAAGGAGATATTTTTCAAAGATTTTTTCAATATTAGTGGACTTTTATAGTTATCGAATATAGCTTTAGACCAATTTATGAGTAATTACTGCATTTTATGTGTACAAGAAGTTTGATTAGCATTATTATATTAAATATATAAAATATTGTTCATCCTATATGTCATGTTAACCAAAAGTCCAACAGATATACAGTTAAGGAGATATTGACACTTGCTACCATATGCTAACGTATGCTAATTGAGGTACCTGTGACATTATCATATGCTAATTGAGGTAACAGTGACATTATCATATGCTAATTAAGCTATGTGTCATATGCTAATGAAGGTTTAAATGATATTCCACATGCTAATTAATCGTTCTCCAGTAACAAAATATGTTGGTTTTACTTTGCCCAGAAACAAAAAAAAGTGTGATTATCTCCTAAACTGTACATCTGCTGAACTTTTGTTTAACATGACACGTAGGCAGTTTTTAATGCAGTTTTCAAATATGCAAACTTGAATTAAGGTGAAAGTTCCACTTTATATTCTTCTGGCAGTGTATATTATTATCAATATGGTCCACAACTCTTTGAAGAGGGGTAGAAAATTCAGACAAAATGTATTACCTTTTTGTTGCTCTAGTGAATTTGTCTTCACTGGAGCAAGAGGGCTTAACCACAGAAACTGTGACCCAGCTAATACTTTTTATACTTACACAATCATTTCACATTTGGGCAAGAATTATACATACAAAAGAATGGAACGATCATGGGAACAACTGCCTTCCATCCCACCATTAACTTCAAACTCATCCATTCAACCACACAAATTAACTTTCTGGATACTACAATCAGTATTCGTAACAACTACATCTTGACATCTCTGTAACGTAAACCAACAGACAGACCTAATTATCTCAGAAATGACAGTTTCCATCCTGGACACACAAAAAACTCTATTGTTTACAGCCAGACCCTAAGGAATAACCACATACGTTGTGAGATTTCTGATAGAGATCAACATCTTTAATAAAAAATCTCAAGAAAGATTTTATCAGTCGTGGATATAATGCAAAGTTCACGGACATCCAAATTCAAAGAACCACCAGTGTACCCAGAAGAAATTTCCTGGAATACAAACAATCACAGAGGATAACAGAGTGCCATTAGTCTTCACCTTCAACCTGCAGCTTGAAGTACTGCTTAAAATCTCAAAAAAAGCTCCAAACAATACTACATACTGATGGCAGATTAAACAGTAAACAGCCCCCCCAACTTGATGCAACTGGTGGTGAAGAACTCCCTTAAAGGGATAGTAACACTTCGTTTTAACTTTATTTTATTTTGTAGGCATTAAAAAAACATGAAGAATGATATAAGTCTTATCTCTCAAACCTTTATGGTTTATGAGATATTCACAAGCAAAGTTCCCCTCCCCGCCCCTTTTACCTAGTGTAAGCCATCTCTTCTCAGATGTGAGTCTGGTTGTATGACAGTACAGATAACAGAAGGGGATAATTTTCTTTGTATGAAAACGATGAAAGCCCTTTCCCCCTTGACAAGTTTTTCAGCTTTTTCCATTATCTTAATTGAAGATTGTCCCTCTCTGCAGTCTACCTGGGCATCTCCCTTCTGATCTGGTTGAACAGGGGGGGGATACTTTGTTTGTGAATATCTCTTAACCCCTTAAGGACCGGGAAAATCTGAGTTTGATTTGACTTAAGGACCGGAGCAATTTTTACTTTTTTGACTATGTCTTTGTTCAACCATATTTTCTCTTTAATTCCTTTTGTGCAGCCACATAAATTATATACTGTTTTTTAAGCACAAGTAGGGCTTTCTTTTGATACCACAATTATATGAATACCTCATTGTTTAATTTGATTAAAATAGAAAAAAAGAGGAAAAAAATTGAAAAAAAACAACATTTTGCTTATATTTTCGTGTCAGGATTTGCATACAATTAGTTTATGACAAAAAAAATACCCCTAAATATATTCATTTGCTTCTCCTGAATATAAGAATACCCCATATGCCTAGTATTTCAATCACTTCCTCACATTTACAAGGTAAATATTACAAGATGGATGCCATTATTTCCAACTTGTAATTTCTCAACAATTGGCATGTGAGCATCATAGCTTAGCTGACGGTGCCAGAACCAAAAATGTCCCACAAAGGTATATGTTTCTGAAAACTACACAACATAAGGTAAATAATCAGGAGAATTTTGGAGTTTTTCATGCAGCTATTTTTCCAGAAAAAAATTTCAAAATTGTGGTAATATTTTGGTTTTTTTGCAGTTTTCACACTTACATTTCAATACTACTGTTGATATCAAGCACATGATAGGTGAAGATTTTTAAAAATGCATTGTTTAGTGTTCAGCTCCTTCTTCTGAGTACGGCAATACCCCATATGCATAGGTTTCTCAAGGTTTGGGAGAGCTACGGGGCCCAAATTGGAACATGCGCGTTTCCAGTTTCACACTTTGAATTTTCACAGCTTGCATCACTGGTGCCATGTCTCATTTGGGGCTGTGTAATAGTGCTCCACTCTAAGATTTCCCCCCAAAAGTATATATTTTTGGAAAGTAGACACCCCAGGCTTTCATTTTATGTATGTTTTCAATTTTTTTACACAGCCATTTTACCACCAATCGCTCGTAAATCTTGACGTAAGTTAAAAAAACAGCGTTTTTCACACTTGCACTTCAATGTTGATGTGAATTTCAAGCACATGATAGGTGAAGATTTTTAAAAATGCATTGTTTAGTGTTCAGCTCCTTCTTCTGAGTACGGCAATACCCCATATGCATAGGTTTCTCAAGGTTTGGAGAGCTACGGGGCCCAAACTGGAACATGCGCGTTTCCAGTTTCACACTTTGAATTTTCACAGCTTGCATCACTGGTGCCATGTCTCATTTGGGGCTGTGTAACAGTGCTCCACTCTAAGATTTCCCCCCAAAAGTATATATTTTTGGAAAGTAGACACCCCAGGCTTTCATTTTATGTATGTTTTCAATTTTTTTATGCAGCCATTTTACCACCAATCGCTCGTAAATCTTGACGTAAGTTAAAAAAACAGCGTTTTTCACACTTGCACTTCAATGTTGATGTGAATTTCAAGCACATGATAGGTGAAGATTTTTAAAAATGCATTGTTTAGTGTTCAGCTCCTTCTTCTGAGTACGGCAATACCCCATATGCATAGGTTTCTCAAGGTTTGGGAGAGCTACAGGGCCCAAACTGGAACATGCGAGTTTCCAGTTTCACACTTTGAATTTTCACAGCTTGCATCACTGGTGCCGTGTCTCATTTGGGGCTGTGTAACAGTGCTCCACTCTAAGATTTCCCCCCAAAAGTATATATTTTTGGAAAGTAGACACCCCAGGCTTTCATTTTATGTATGTTTTCAATTTTTTTACGCAGCCATTTTACCACCAATCGCTCGTAAATCTTGACGTAAGTTAAAAAAACAGCGTTTTTCACACTTGCACTTCAATGTTGATGTGAATTTCAAGCACATGATAGGTGAAGATTTTTAAAAATGCATTGTTTAGTGTTCAGCTCCTTCTTCTGAGTACGGCAATACCCCATATGCATAGGTTTCTCAAGGTTTGGAGAGCTACGGGGCCCAAACTGGAACATGCGCGTTTCCAGTTTCACACTTTGAATTTTCACAGCTTGCATCACTGGTGCCATGTCTCATTTGGGGCTGTGTAACAGTGCTCCACTCTAAGATTTCCCCCCAAAAGTATATATTTTTGGAAAGTAGACACCCCAGGCTTTCATTTTATGTATGTTTTCAATTTTTTTACGCAGCCATTTTACCACCAATCGCTCGTAAATCTTGATGTAAGTTAAAAAAACAGCGTTTTTCACACTTGCACTTCAATGTTGATGTGAATTTCAAGCACATGATAGGTGAAGATTTTTAAAAATGCATTGTTTAGTGTTCAGCTCCTTCTTCTGAGTACGGCAATACCCCATATGCATAGGTTTCTCAAGGTTTGGGAGAGCTACAGGGCCCAAACTGGAACATGCGAGTTTCCAGTTTCACACTTTGAATTTTCACAGCTTGCATCACTGGTGCCGTGTCTCATTTGGGGCTGTGTAACAGTGCTCCACTCTAAGATTTCCCCCCAAAAGTATATATTTTTGGAAAGTAGACACCCCAGGCTTTCATTTTATGTATGTTTTCAATTTTTTTACGCAGCCATTTTACCACCAATCGCTCGTAAATCTTGACGTAAGTTAAAAAAACAGCGTTTTTCACACTTGCACTTCAATGTTGATGTGAATTTCAAGCACATGATAGGTGAAGATTTTTAAAAATGCATTGTTTAGTGTTCAGCTCCTTCTTCGGAGTAAGGCAATACCCCATATGCATAGGTTTCTCAAGGTTTGGAGAGCTACGGGGCCCAAATTGGAACATGCGCGTTTCCAGTTTCACACTTTGAATTTTCACAGCTTGCATCACTGGTGCCATGTCTCATTTGGGGCTGTGTAACAGTGCTCCACTCTAAGATTTCCCCCAAAAGTATATATTTTTGGAAAGTAGACACCCCAGGCTTTCATTTTATGTATGTTTTCAATTTTTTTACGCAGCCATTTTACCACCAATCGCTCGTAAATCTTGACGTAAGGTAAAAAAACAGCGTTTTTCACACTTGCACTTCAATGTTGATGTGAATTTCAAGCACATGATAGGTGAAGATTTTTAAAAATGCATTGTTTAGTGTTCAGCTCCTTCTTCTGAGTACAGCAATACCCCATATGCATAGGTTTCTCAAGGTTTGGGGGAGCTACGGGGCCCAATTTTGAACAAATATTGAATTTTCACATCTTGGTTAACTGATGCCATTACTCATTTTGGGCTATGTTCCAGTGCTGCACTTTAGAATTTCCCCCCAAAAGTGTATATTTTTGGAATGTAGACACCCCCAGCTTTCATTTTAGGTGTGTTTTCAAATGTTTTACACGGCCATTTTACCACCACTTTCTCATAAACTTGACGTAAGTAAAAAAACAGCGTTTTTCACACTTTGCCTTCAATGTTGATGTGAATTTCAAGCACAGAATAGGTGAAGATTTTATAAACTGAATTGAATAGTGTTCAGCTCCTTCTTCTGAGTACGGCAATACCCCATATGCATAGCTTTCTCATGGTTTGGGGGAGCTACGGGGGCCAAATTGGAACATGCGCGTTTCCAGGTTCACACTTTGAATCTTCACAGCTTGCGTTACTGGTGCCATGTCTCATTTGGGGCTGTGTAACAGTGCTCTTTTTTTAAGATTTCCCCCCAAAAGTGTATATTTTTGGAAAGTAGACACCCCAGGCTCTCGTTTTAGGTGTGTTTTCCAATTTTATACACTGCCATTTTACCACCAATCCTGTGAAAATTTGACGTAAGTAAAAAAAATTCAGCATTTTTCACACTTTGCCTTCAATTTTGATGTGAATTTCAAGCACAGAATAGGTGAAGATTTTATAAACTGAATTGAATAGTGTTCAGCTCCTTCTTCTGAGTACGGCAATACCCCATATGCATAGCTTTCTCATGGTTTGGGGGAGCTACGGGGGCCAAATTGGAACATGCGCGTTTCCAGGTTCACACTTTGAATCTTCACAGCTTGCGTTACTGGTGCCATGTCTCATTTGGGGCTGTGTAACAGTGCTCTTTTTTTAAGATTTCCCCCCAAAAGTGTATATTTTTGGAAAGTAGACACCCCAGGCTCTCGTTTTAGGTGTGTTTTCCAATTTTATACACAGCCATTTTACCACCAATCCCTCGTAAACCATGACGTAAGAAAAAAAAAAAAAAAACAGCGTTTTTCACACTTAGGGTTGGCGGCAGTATACTGGGCTGCATACAAATTGGTTTGGGAAACAATTTCACCTAAAACGTCTTCCCCCAAAAACAAATAAAAAAAATGATCATGGGTAAATCCTTCCACATCAATTTGAATCCCTGGGTTGCCTGTGAATTCTGAGATTCGTGGGCATAAATTGATACCCATTCATTAGGATCCGGAGTGGCAGGTGTTGGGGCATTTCTTTGGGCAGGTCTTTTGGCGGGTCTTTGGGCAGATCTTTTGGCAGGTGCTGGGGCAGTTGCCAGGGCAGCTCTTGGGGCAGCACTTGGGGCATTTCTTTGGTAGGTCTTTGGGCAGATCTTTTGGCAGGTGCTGGGGCAGTTGCCAGGGCAGCTCTTGGGGCAACACTTGGGGCATTTCTTTGGGTAAGTATTTTGGTAGGTCTTTGGGCAGTTCTTTTGGCAGGTGCTGGGGCAGTTGCCAGAGCAGCTTTTGGGGCAGTGCGTCTTTTCTTGACAGAAGGCCCAGCGTCATCACTAGAGCTGCTCTCACTTTCTGAAAACTGCGCTATGTCAAAATCTGACGCAGTGTCTGTTGCCTCAGAGTCAGACGCCAAAAAGGCATATGGCTCTTCAACGCTGTACCTGCGCTGCATTTTGCCCACTAAAAAAGCTTTTTTTTTTCTTACGCTATCCCTAAACCTAAATCTAACCCTAAAACTTACACTAACCTACGTATATCCTGAACCTACCTAACCCAAGTGAACTACCTATCTAAACTGCACTTATTATATATATATATTTTTTTTTTTTGGGGGGGGGGGGGGGTTTGGGTTTTTTTTTTTTGTTTTTTTTTTTTTTTTGTCTTACGCTATCCCTAAACCTAAATCTAACCCTAAAACTTACCCTAACCTACGTATATCCTGAACCTACCTAACCCAAGTGAACTACCTATCTAAACTGCGCTTATTATACATATATATATATTTTTTTTTTGGGGGGGGGTTTTGGGGTTTTTTTGGGTTTTTTTTTTTCTTACGCTATCCCTAAACCTAAATCTAACCCTAAAACTTACCCTAACCTACGTCTATCCTGAACCTACCTAACCCAATTGAACTACCTATCTAAACTGCGCTTTTTATATTTTATTTTTTTGGGGGGGGGGGGGGTTTGGTTTTTTTTTTTTTTTTTCTCCCCTAAACCTAAATCTATCCCTAAAACTTTCCCGTCTACACTAAACCTACCCAACTACCTACCAAAATACCTAAACTATATTTATTATAAAAAAAAAAAAAAAAAATTTAAAAAAACTTTTAAAATTTTTTAAAAAATCTAAAAAAATTCAAGGGGGATGGGGGGTGTCCCACAGATCAGAAAACACTGATCTGCAGCAAATTGATCACTCCAAGAGTGATCAGATGGGGGGGCACTTATTGATCACTGCAGAACAGTGATCAAAGGGTTAAATGTCTTTATTTAAACTTTTTTTTGACTTTTTTTTTCTACAGGTACACTGGAACAGCATGTCTCTCTGTCTCTCTCCACCTCAGCAGTATGCAAGGTGGAGGGAGGCAGAGAGATCTGACAGGGACAGTATTTACAAATACTGTCCCTGTCATTCAGGTTTTGCAACATGTGATTCGCTTTTGAAGCGAATCGCATGTTGCAACAATGTTTCAGCCGCTTGTTACTAAGTGTCCCGATACCGGGACACTTAGTAACAAGCGGCTTGAACTCTTCCATCGCTCCGTGCGGCCGCGATGGAAGAGTTTAACCCTTGACGTACCAGGACCGTCAAGGGTCGTTCGGTCCTGGTACGTCAAGGGTCGCTAAGGGGTTAAACCATAAAGGTTTCAGAGATAAGACTTATATCATTCTTCATGTTTTTTTTAATGCCTACAAAATAAAATAAAGTTAAAATGAAGTATTACTATCCCTTTAAGAATGCAAAATGGCAGAAAATGGTACTTCTCCCTTTCTATAAATAAGGTACTAATACCACATTCCCAGCAAAACCACACTGTTGAGGGCTAATTCTCCT
The DNA here is from genome assembly GCA_037306005.1 of Rhinophrynus dorsalis. Lineage (NCBI taxonomy): Eukaryota > Metazoa > Chordata > Amphibia > Anura > Rhinophrynidae > Rhinophrynus > Rhinophrynus dorsalis. The sequence goes on along the minus strand of CM074719.1, from coordinate 162,838,178 downwards.
GTGGCTCGTCTAATGTTGTTTAGCCGATTATGTGTGTGAAATGTCCCCAGACAGGACTGTATGTAGATGAAACAAGACAAACCCTAAAAAAAAAGTCAGAGTTCTCATAGGTAAATTATGAACAACTTGTACAACAATATTTATAGAGAAAATCAAATCGGATCACAGGTCTCCAAATACTAATACTTGTACTGAGAAGAAAAAAATGATAGAAAAGATGTAGAATACTAAGATTTCTCCCTAGGGAGATCCCCCCCCCAAGGTTTGATTTGGGGAATAAACAAAAACAAGACATAAATAATACTAAAAAAATAAATACATCAATAAAATAAAATCCTACTACCCTGGCTTGGTATCGTATTGAAATGTTGCCCTTTATTTGGCAACCAACAAAACCCTGTGTTAAAAATGTTGCCCACATAAAAAGGGTGACATTCTGATGTCGCAGGCTTAACCATTTGAGTGTCAGAGTGATTACTGGTTATAATGCAAACATGCTGCTACTACTACTACTATAGGTAGTAGTTAGATAATCACCCCATCCCAACTGCCACCAGACCTCCAGGACCAGCTCCCTGCCAGCTTTCTTCAGCGCCTGTACAGCCTCATTGTGAGTGGCATCTCTCAGATCCACCCCATTAACAGACAGGATGGTATCTCCCCTCTGGCACTTAGGGTTAAGATGCCTGCTTCCTTTCACAAGCCTGCATCAGAATGTTGCCCGCATCACAACCATGCATACCATTAGTCTGAGCAGATTTGCAACACTTAAGCATGACTGTGATACGGGTGACATTCTGATGTGGGCTTGTGAGACGAAGAGGGCATCTTAACCCTTTGAATTCCAGAGGGCACTCAAAGGGTAAAGCACAGATGGAGGGTATGCATTATGCCATTTATTGGGGAGGGATAAGGAAAAGATGGGAAGTTATTTATTTTTTTATAATTATTTTATGTCTTTAGGTTCATGAAGAAAATTTGCATTATAATCAATAACCTTGTGAATGCTTTGCTATGTGTTGTGGACCCCTCTGACACTCAAAGGGTTAAGGAACAAATGGCAGCTACTCGGCTTGGTGACACTTAAGCCTTTGATGCGGGTGACATTCTGATGTCGCCCTTTTCATGCAGGCAACATTTTTAATGTAGCATTTTGTTGGTCACCAAATAAAGGGTAACATTTCCATAGTAAACATCCTGGCTTGGCCCCATGGAAGCCATATGCTGTCTGCTTCCACACTTCCTCCAGACTGGTTTTACTGGTAGTCACAGAGCCTCATGTACACTGAAAGATCCCACCAGCCTTGTTCCCCTGTCAAATGCATAGCCACAGATCCACACACACACAGCCACAGCCCTCTTTCACTCAAAAGTTTTGTCTGGACAGAACATCCTAATTGCCACTATGAATCAGTTCTGCATGGATTATTTATCCAAAATTAATCTTTACATTGGTTCTAGATCTCATGTCAATGGAGGCAAATGTGATTTATTTATTCACAGAATTCCTGCGGGAGATGCAGTAAGAACCGTACTGCATCTCCAACAGGAATTATGAAAAGTAAAAAAAAAAGTGACCAGGATGGCAGTATTGCTGTATATCTGCATTGATTCCATCTTTGACATCATATTCCTGTGAATACACCAGCATCCCCATGCTTTCACATCTTCACCAAGTTTGTGATTTTGCAGTGGTATTTCGACAATGGCTTTTTGCATATTGAAATGCAGATTGCCATTGTTATTTTCTGTGGGTGTGTTTATGTGTCAGTGTAGCTACTCACCAGTTGCTGCTAAGCTTCGATTGCTGCCTGCACCAGAGCACATAGTCCCAACTTCGCCTGATATGTTGAGATCATCCAATAGCCTTCTATGGAGCCAGAAAACAGTTTGTTGTCTTTACTGAAGAACAGAGACAGCAGCTGCCTTCAGTGAATCAGTTTGATCGCTTGTCTGATTATCTCATCTGTATTCAAGCAGGAAAAATGTCAGGATTTTCCCTAACCCTTTGAATACCAAAGGGGTTCACAACACATTGTATTGCAATGTGTTGAGTATCCCTCTGGCATTCAAAGGGTTAATGAACACTAAACGCCTAAAAACGCTTACCACCTAAAATACATAAATAATTTCATGCTAGTGTCTGTAAAAAAATGTTTTTTTTCTGAGACTGAAAATCTAGCCATATATATATATATATATATATATTTATTTATATATATTCCAAGGGAGCAGCAATTCCAGAATTTTCCAGGGTTCTCTCTGACTGGTCAGGATTATCTGTGAATAGGCTGAGATAACTTTGGCCATTAACCATTTGAGTGACAGAGGGGTGTGGAAGTCATTGCTTCACAACGAATTGTGTACCCCTTGGACATTCAAAGGGTTAATCACAATCAATATGTCTCAATATAAAACACAAATAACAATAATTGAGTGCCAGACAGGTATGCAACATATTGCTTAGCAATGCATTGGGCACCCACTCAAAAGGTTGAATAAATGTTCTCTGAACAGGACAATATGTATACATTTAAAAAGCAAGTGAAGCATTATATGTTAGGAATGTTTTACATATTCTAGCTAAGTGGTTCCCAAACTTTTTCACCTAATGGCCCCTCCCATTTTTACTGGAAATAAATATAACCCTTTTCTTGCATATTATTAGATAGTAGTCATTATAATCTATACACAGTATATAAAATTCACTGTCCACTCCACCCCGGGGCAGCAGGGGGTGGAGATCGGCTGCAGGCAGAAAATCAGGGGTATCGATTTTTACAGGAGTGGGCAGGATTGATGCAGCGAGTTCCAAACTGCACAGCATGCCCAACTGTATAGGCTATGTTGTGCACCATTTGCTAGTTTGTAATATATTTGAAAGAATTCAATTACAAATGCATTTTTGTACTGCAGACATTTCTACAAACCAGTGGTTAAGCCCCTTGCCAATTGTACATGTATTTTGAGTACAAACATGGCAAGCTGTTGTTCACAACTTTTCGTTGAACCAGGGTTTCACAAACTTCAGATCACAATTACTATTTAACAATATGGGTACATTACTGTTATGTTGTTAAAGAGATAGTAATACCTGGAAAAAAATGCAGCTCCGATTGATCATAAAAAAAAAAACCCTGCCCCCCCCTTGACAAAACAGGGCAGGATTTTCCTTATGCTCATTGAAGATTGTCTCTCGCTATGCTCCGTCCAGCCACCTGAAAGAGGCATAGTGATGTGAGTAAAAGGGGAGGGAGGAGGATCCTTTAGCATTAAATTACTTTTGAACTACAACACGGAAAATGTTGAAATACAGCGTTACATGACCCTCTTTCTACGAGGATCAATCAGAGCTGCATTATGTTTCAGGTATTACTATCCCTTTAAGCAATGAAGAAGTTTGACACAGAAACAAAGCACCCCCCCAAGGGGACATATTTAAACCCTTAAGGACTACGTGACGTACTATGACCGTCACGGTACTTAAATACTTTAGGACCAATGACAGTCATAGTATGTCATGTATTTTTTACTTACAGCGCTCCACCGGGAGCACTGTAAGTAAAAATGTGGCCTAAAATTGACTGCTCCAAGGGGTCTCTTTTAGGCCCCAAAGCAGTGTGCCGATACACACAACAGGTCACGTGTACCGACATGTCGGCAAGGATCAAAGCGGTCCTTATGGGATGGAAACGTTCCAGGACAGCTGGTCCTTAAGGGTGTTAAAGCGGAACTTTCATCACATTAATATTGAGCCCCAAATCATAATTACAGTAGCGATATGCATAGACGTACTTGTATTTTCATTGGTGAGAGAGAGAACTTTTTAGCAGACAGCCACTGGCAGGGATCTTGCAGTAGGTGAAGGGGACGGACTGCGCAGACTCAGAGATGCCGTCTCTGCAAGATGTCTGCGTTGTTCACCTCTGCCTGTCTGTGTAAAAAGTTCGATTTTCACTAATGCTGCAATCATAGTTGAAAATACAAGTATGTCTATGCATATCGCAATTGTAATTATGATTTGGGGCTCAGTATTAACGTGATGATAGTTCCACTTTAAATTTAGATCAACCTATCTTTTTGGGGGTTAGTGATCTGTTATAGAGATCCATTGACAGTGAAGGACAGCTTGGCTCTTTGGGGAAGTTCTGGCATAAATAATCAGACCAGATCTCCATTTCAGTGCAAGGTGTTTGAAACACACACACTACAGTGTTGCACTGGTTGCTGTACAGTCCTGCAGAATTGCATTTTCATTATACTCCCACATTAAAATTCACATCTAATCACCTTAACCATAAAGTATCACCATACTGTTGTTTAGGTCACTGAAGGCTAACTAGATCTTTCAGACATACTTGCAAATAAGAGAAATCTCAATGTATTTTTCTTGGTAAAACATTTTTCTAAACTAAAAAACAAAAGAAAAAAAATCTCCCATTTGACTGGCAAAACCAAATATGAAAAATGCACAGATGCAGGGCTGTCTTGTTTTCATTGCAGTCCTGAAATATGCATATTTCCTATGTGTTCAGTTAAAGGTGAGCTCTTTTCAGTTTAAGACACCACCTACTTGATTACTCAAGCAATGTAACATGATTGCCATTTGAATGCAGGAGGCTAATGAAAAACACATACTGCAGGATTATTGTTCTTGTGCAGTCATGCAGAACAAAAGTGTAACAAGTGTTCAGCATTAAAATGATAATCTGGTCACATTACGCAAGCAAGCAGAAAGAGGAAAGAAACATTCTTTTACAATACTACAAAGTACCACATATCCCTTTAATTCAGGGATGCTCAGGAGCATTTAATTCTGCAGGACTGTACAGGAAACAGTGCAGCCCGGGAGTATGTGTTTTTTATAAACATTTTAAGGATTATGTGGTCAGTTGTTATTACACTACTCAGTTCTACATAAAGGTTTACAGGTAGAAGTAATCTGTTCAAATCTGAATGCTAATGAAACATGCATTCAGCAGGGCTATACTGGTTATTACAGGGCTGCACTGTATCCTGCAGCTCTTCAGCATGTAAGTAAATAAGGGAGTGGCTAACCCTTACTGAAGTTCTCAGTATTGGGTGGGGTAGCAGCTGGGGGTGGGAATCTACATTAGGGTAATAGAAAAAAAGTAGTGTAGTGTTTATATTCTGTGGCTACCCATTTGCATAAAGTTTTTTTGATTCCACAAATGAAAATTTTTAATTTAAATATTGTTTTTTTTTTCTATTTTTATCTTCCCCTCCCCCATCAATGAAACTCTCTGGAGCCTTAGTGACCACCCTGCTGTGATGTGAAACAAAAGGGACCAATAAGAGAACTATTGAGCCCTAGGTTTATAGAGCTGTATGAGTCCAACCTTTATTTAGAGCTCACTTGAAACAGGTTTAACAAGCAATGTGGTGCAATCATGAGGAGAGGCATACATTTACCGCTTATGAGGACAAATGTATCTCTACAAGCAGAAATTCCAGGTCAGTAGACCCATTAAATGGAAGCAATTGTTATTTTTTATTTATTTATTTAAACTCACCTTTAAACATACCGTTAATATAGTTTATTAACTGTTAGTTTGCATAAACCTCAGTTTTTGATTGCTCTATTTGGTTTTGTTTCCTACTGTCTTAGCCACTCTGCTAAACAAATCCTTAATGGTCTCATTGTAATGCATTGATTTCAAAATAATGCTTGGCACTTCCCATAGAATCCCAATGGCTAGGGGGTATAATCGGGGTCACACAAGCCAGCAGTAAAAGAACCTAGATGAGGCTATAGGATCAACTTTATCATGGTGACCAGGTTTCAGTGATATCCTATCCCTTTAAACCATAGTGTAACTGCACTGACTCTAAAGCACTGTAGTACCTCTGCCATTAACCCTTTGAGTGCCAGAGGGGCACAAAACACATTGCAAAGAACCTCATCACTATGGTCTGTTCTTTGAGGAGTAGAACAAAACCTCATCCAACTGAATCTGACTGAGTTCACCTGTATTTCCACACACCCTCCAGTTGTCACTTGTGACTGCTCATAGGATTATAACCACTCCCTTTCAGAGGATTCAATAATTACCATAGTTTAGTTGCTCCTCGAACACTATCCTTAAAGGAGCAGTAAACTTTTTTAATGAAAAATATATATTGTAGGTATTTTCCTACTGAGTAAAATAAGGGTACTCGCACTGCCAAGAGATTCATATTTCCAGAGTTATTACAGTTTAAACCCATATTTTTTTACATTAGCAGTGCCCTCTAGTGGTCAAATTCTAATTAGTTTTTCCTGTTACATTCTAATGGAGAGGAAAGTCAGTGATATACAGTTCTCCATAGACTGTGATAGAAACTGCCTGTCACTTCCTGTCAGTTAGAACGATCAGGAAGTAAATTCACTTCCTGGTTATTTGAACTATTATAAATTTTGAATAGAACATCTCACAGCGGTGGGAGTGACCTTGTTTTATTCTGCAGGAAAATATCTATAAAATGTTTTTTCATTAAAAAAAGTTTACTGCTCCTTTAATACAGAGATTGTCAACACCAGACATCCCAAAAGTCAGAATTTAAGGATATCCCTGTATAATCACAGTGATCGACTCATTCATTACCCACTTGTTACCAAGCAGGGATATGGAGGAAATTAGATGTTTGTGTCCTAACTTTGGGATTCTCTGTCTTTATGAATCAAACCCATTTTAATCACCATTCTAGTGTGTAGCGATGTTTAAAGGAAAAATGAACTTTTCATGACGTTTCTCTTTAAAGGAACAGTCTCCTCTGCAAGTGAATAATCTATAAAATCAAATTGATTAATACTTCATATATCTGCCATTTTCAGCTGTTAAAATTTGGATAAGTGTTCAGGGTTACTTCTCTCTAGAGGGAGGGCACTTAAAGTGACATTAGCACTTTTTTGGGGTGTGGGGGGTCTCATATTATCTTAAAATAAGTAAAAATTAATACTGGAACTACCAAAAGTTTTATTGGGGGGTCCACGAGCCAGCCAGCAGCAGCCATCTCCATTGTCCAAGAGGCTCCCTTTCTGCTCTGCGTGTCCTATACTAAGCTTTGGCCATGCTCCCAGAAGTAAATGGAAGCATGTCACTTTGTTTCGTAAAGTGAAGCTCACATCCCAGCAAAACATAAACATGTGAAGTTTGAAACTCGGGCACCACCAGGGTAGTCTGAATGTCCGACATGTTGTGAGCAATATGTTGGACACACTCTGGCACTCAAGGGGTTAAATGCATATAATAAAATACACTGTGCTGTGTGATACATTTGTAGTGGGTGCTGCAATTTCTTCTTGTGCTCTTCCCTAGTGCTAGTCACGGAGGTTCTGGATAACTTAGTGTCTGCTGTACTGTTTTCTGCAGTTTATCTCACTCAGATTCACTAACACCAGGGGGGGGTTATGCACTAAGGAGTGATAATGTGGAGGTGATCTCTCCAGTTCCTATGTTCTTCTCTAGAGCCAATGCACTAAGATTTCTCCAGCTTTGGACATCTTGGTGCCTAAGCTGTATAGAATAAAACAGGAACTGGAGAAGTGATCTCGGTGTTATCACTTCTTTATGAAGCCTTATTGCATAACCCTCCAAGTGTCCTGAGTGAGAATATTAGAATGTAAGGATTGATATGGCCATGACATGTCCTTCTCATGCTGGAAATACTATTGACTCCTTTTGAGAGGGTCTGCAAGTAAAGGGTTATAAACATTGTTCATTTATAACAGCGTCACTCAAACATGTCCTCAGGCTTCTCCAAAAGAGCATGTTTTCAAGCTCTCCTCTCTTAAACACAAGTGATGTTGTTAACACAAGTTGATCTTTCAGAATGAATGAACCACTGAGTCATTCACCTGTGTACATGGGGAGATCCTGCACCTTTGGGTGGGGCAGCAGAGGACAGGTTTGAGCACCCCTGGATTATGTGTTGGGGTACTCACCCTCTGTCCCATCCTGCTTGCTTCTCACTGCTGTGGTTAATGATTAACCCTTTGTGTGGGAAATGAGGTGCACATAACTGCCAGCACTCAAGAGGTTAAAGAACTGGACTAAACCCCCTAGGAAGTAAAATTGCACAGTAAAGACAGTTCAGTGTCCCTGTTCAGCTCTAGGCTGGCAAGTTCTGCCATTAACTAAACATGTGACTGATACATCCAGTTGTCTGCAGGAGAGGTGCACTGCAAGTGCCTTCCTGTCAGCTAGCATGTTAATTGGCATTCTTGGTGTAGGTGTTCCAGAAACTGACAATGATACAGAAGAAACTATTTAAAGGCTGGCCTGAGTGCAGTTTGCTGGGTGCCAAGAGGCAAGTGACATCATCACCTGCAGTCAGAAAGGTGACTGGAGGTGCTGACATCACTCCTACAGCAGCCAATAAGAAATGGTTAACAAAAAATACCTGAATGTATGTGACAAAATTACTTTTTGTATAAAACCTGAATATATATAGATGTGAAGAGGTCTTAAAATGAAATAACAAGAGAAAATGTGTATAAAATTAAACAAAGAACCAATAAATAATAGGGATATGTATGTATAATACTCAGTGTGATGTTGAATAGTGATATGGAATATATATATATATATATATATATATATATATATATGGAAGCTAACATATATAAATGACAAAGCCCATAGCAGTAGGCAGGGATGATCAAATAGTGGAACAGTGTTTCATGTAACCACTGTAAATAGTAAAAACAGGTAGCTTGGATAGAATATACATTATTATTATAGACGCGTGGGTCTCCCTCACATCGCACAGCAGGATTGAATGTTGCTAAAACAAACTACTTAAAAGAGGATCTATGTGCTCATATTAAGTTTGTGAAACATGCTTAAAATAATTGAATTCATTATGAGTAAAGGATGTTCTAACATGTAGAGCGGACTGCAGCGGCATCGGTACCAGAGAACAGTGAATCCCTGTCTGTGATACAAATGTTGTGCGTAGGAGGTACACTGACGGGCGCCCCCATTCGTAAACCAGCTGAGTAGGAAAGCCCTAATAAGTGATAGATGAAAGGACCTGAATAACGGCGTAATGACAAATAATCTGCAGCAGATGATACTTGGATGGAAGAGGTTATGAAGCAGGCAGGAAGCGACATGGAAAAAATAAGAATATTTGAGAGAGATGGGGGGGGGAAACAAATAATCCAAAACATCACATATATAAAACACAGTATGATCAAAAACTCCTAATTAAGAAAAAAGGAGAGATGTTGTAGTCAATCAGTATCCTAAGGGATGTGAGTTTAGAGGCATAAACTGGTAACAAATTAATAAGCAAACCTTTCATAAAGAATCCAGATGATGTAGAGTAAGTTTTCCACAATGTGAGTCCTCAAAAATTAGGGGGTGAAATTCCAATTGTTACTTGAGCGAGTCATTGGAAGGCTTCCTTGTTCAGTCCAAATATATAGTGAGGTGTTGAGAGTAGCAACACTTGTTTCTTGACCAGATCCATGCCCACCTACACCTAGGAGGGACCAGTGGAGTACAGGTCATGGAAAAAGAAAAAAAATGTTCCAGAAAGTGAGTCCTCCGCAATTGAGAGGTGTGGTGTTATTCTTAATACCTCTTAAGAGTATCAATAGCCCAGTGGCCCTGTAGAGATAAAGAGCTCAGGGGTCAAGCCCATATACATAGTGAGGTGTTGAAAATAGCAACACTTGTCTCCTGACAAGATATATGCCCACTTGCACCTAGGAGAGCCTTCAAAGGTCAAACTTAATGTGTGTAATGTGACAAAGGATTCAACACAGCCATAAGGTGGGTCTACTATCACAGTACCAGGAAATTATCATTTATTTTTTTTTTTTTTTTTTCATTGAGACCCCTAGGGAAAAGGGGTGCCAAGCTTATGGATCCATAGTTCCTCTAGTTGAATTAGTTTGCAGCCCCTGTATCGCCTCTAGGATCTGCAAGTGTATGGTTTGCTGTAATTAAGTGCATCCCACTGGCTTGTCACTCTTTCTTTCTTTCTCTGATGTTTGAGTGGTGATTGGCTATCTGTTCTCTAAAGCTGGTAGTTGTTTTGCCAACATAATACAGACTACATGGGCAGACTATGTAGTATACCACAAATGCGCTTGTGTATGTGAGTTTATATTTGATAGGGAAATGCTTGCCCATATGTGGATGTTTCACACTGTCCGCAGTGATAAGGTTTCTGCATGTAGTGCAGCCTGTACACTTGAAGCACCTTGGCTTGGTAGAGGGTAACCATGTGTGGTGACTGCTGCTGTAACAATGTTTGGGGTCTGTAGCCACCAACTAGTCTTGACGATTTGGCACCCGTTTATTACTCCTAAAAAGTCTGTGTTTAAATATGGTTGGTAAAGAGTTGTTGCTGGAGAGAATCGGCCAGTTATGTTTTATCGTGTTACTCTGAGGTGTAAAGGTGCCTGTGAACACCAAACATTATAAATCCTTTAGTTTAATGGATTTGAACAATAGGTACTGTTGCTGGAATGAAAATGCATTATCATAGGCGTCCTGAAGTATTTTTGAAGGATAACCGCGGGCTAGTAAATGTGAAAACAGATCTTGGAGTACAGCTTGTTCTCTCTTGGTGTTGCAAATAAGAATAGAAATTGTGAGTATGGAACTCCCCCTTTAATATTATTTTTAATTTTTTTTTTTCTGGAAAGGGTGAAAAATTTGGTAATGTAGCAAAGTATTTCGGTCCATAGCGTTGTGAAAATTGGTAGGGGCCAGATGGCAATTTGCAGCATAGACTGTGAGTTCCAGAAAGTTGACCTGTATCTGGCTACTGTTACTGGAAAACTTTACTGCACAGGGTAGTTCACTGAGAGGTGACAAAGGTGTCAAATGAGAAGGACTCTCCTTTCCAAATCAGAAATAGGTAGTCATTGTAGCAACTGTAAAACCTGAATGCATGAAGGGAAGAGTGATGTGAGTAAATTCATACTGAGCCATATACAAGTTGGCAAAAGCAGGTGCTACATTGGACCCCATTGAGGTCCCAGAGATCTGTAGATAAAAATCATGCTCAAATTTAAAATCATTCAAAGTGAGACACTGTTAATAGATCAATGAGGAACTCAATAGGTGGCCTTTTAGGGTCAGGTGGAAAATTGCTCAAAGCTTGCACAATGGCATTGATGCCCTCATTTGTAGGAATAATGGTATATAATGAATGGACATTCACAGTGGCAAGAAGAAAATTACTATCAATAACCTCCTAATTGTATTTTGTTGATTAAAATCAGTGGAATCCTCAATGTAAGAAAAATGCCAGCAAAACTTTGACTTTATGCCTGTAATAGGATTACCATGTTTCAGCTTTCAAAACAGAGAGCAGTTCAATGTAACAGCCAAGTTTAACAATTTTGGAAGCTGGAGGGATGAGTAATGTATTGCCATGTAATTGTCTCTAAGATGTAATTTAAACAGCTGTTCATTGTGAGGTTGTATATGAAAAGTCACTGTCACCCACCCACTTGTGCTCCTGCAGTAGTAGAAACATCATTATGAGAGTGGTGGAAGTTTCTCGCACTTAGCACAAAGCATGTAATAGAGTGAGGTGAAATAATATGGTTTACCTGCACTTTCCTACAAGAAATCCAGAACGTTAAGGCCTAGTTCATGTCTTTATCTCTATTGCAGCAAATCTGCAACAACAAGCATATATGTGGAGGTGCACTAAGGTGTCATAAAGCTGAGATGACTTTTCCAGCATTCTAATCTCTGTCCTGTACTATTCTATGAATCAAATGCACAAGAGATCTTGGTACATTGGCTCCACAGAATAACATAAGGACTAGAGAAGTGATGTCATCTCCACATTATCACCTCTTTATCACATCTTAGTGCATAACTCCCATTGTTTTCTATGGGGTGTATTGATCCAACAAAGGTTGTTGGGTTTTTTTTTTGTTTTCCCATGTAAACTAGACCTTACAGCAGGCTGTCAATTGTGGGACCACGGCTACAGCTGCCTAACGCATACTTTAAAAGTCTAGAAGACTTATTCTTAAATCCCCAAAACAGAGCACGTGTCCTAGAAAATCTAGGTCTACCAGTAAAAACCTACACTAATTTTGGCATTATTGGCAACATATCTGAGGGGAAAAAGTCTATAAAATACTAGAATTCAGAGGGTTTTAAACCTCTGTTACAGCTGGTGTGCTTTGGAACAACTTCATACATAAAATGGTCTCCTTTTTGCCACTCGCAATAAATTTCCTGTGAGAACTTTGCCATATTTCACCTATGTTTTCCCACAAAAATTTTACTACTTCTGAGGGCTGAAGTAGAAAAATAAATATCGGAAAGTAAAAGTTTGAGGCCCACAACAACCTATGCCTTGAAAATATTGTTAGCAGGCTGACTTTTGCATTATGTTTTGCGCAGGCTTGAACTTCTAAGAACTTGGTAAGTGTGGGGTGGCAGTACATAGAAGAACAATGTATCTTTATTACTTTAATGACATGACTTGGTGGTGGTATGTGTAGGCTCTCTTGTAATCTCCAAAACAAACTCTGAGTCAGAGGGGAGCAGAAAATATTGTCACGCTTCTTGACACAGGGACAGCGCTTCTATTATGTACCCCAGAGCTGGGATGTTTAGTACTTCTGTTAATGCTAGTTGTGGCATCTCTGACCTATTGATGAAGTCTCTTCCAGTCAGACCTGTTGTGCTTCAGGTGGGAACTCATTGAAGAGGTGCCTAGGTGTGAGCCTGCTCACATGTTTCTTACACAGATGGCAGATAGAAGCATGCTTAGCTCTTGGATCCTGAGTGAAGTATATCCATACTGTGGACTTCATATAATTTCTTTTTCCTTGAAGGCTATTACTAGGGCTAGATGTTGCTGAAATCGTACTATTACTATGTGTCACAGGTGCTGATTTTCCAAGATCAGCAGAGGCACTCATCAAAGCTAAGGCTGTGGATGCTAATAACCTGTGGTACTGCTGGTTATTAGTCTGTGATAGCTGAGTGCGACTTGGACTTGGAAGTGGTGATGATGCTGATTATGGCTGCCAAGATGACTATGTATTTTGTAACATCTTTGCTTGTCCAGGTGTCACGGATTTTGTAAGAACACTCAGACAGTTAAGTAAGGTTAAAAGCTTTATTGAAAATAAAAGGAACAATCACCCTACTCGGGTCCAGATGAAGTCTGTACCTAGTACTTCCCAAATCTGACTCAGGTCAGGATGTATGGATATCACAGTGGTAATCAACAATAGGACTCTGTAGGCTTGATCCGTGGACTGGTACAGGAGCAAGTAGAACCACAACAGCCCCAAACCGCAACTAGGTGAGAGGGTAGGGTGATGGGTGACTGGAGGGCAACTCCCTATGAGGCTAGGGATAGCGGAGGCAACACAGGCAGGACACTGGCAGTGATCAATCCCTAGAATGCTAGAGTTAACAGAGGCAGCACAGTGTCACGGTGTGACTATGAAATTAGCACACTGACAAGTAAAGATGAACTTAATATAAAACTTTATTAAGTACAATAAAGACGGGTAGTAATAAAACAGGCTGGTGGCAACAAATGACAACAGTAGTAAGGTAATGACACAGTGGCAGTAGATGGTAACACACCTTCATGAGATCAGGGAGGAACAGTGAACTCCCTTTCCTCACCCTTCAACAGGCAGGTGAGCAGTAATAGAATGGCCCTTGGACTACACAGGTATATGTGAGGATAGTGCGGGTACACCGCATACACGGAATGAATGGCACACCTTCACGAGATCAGGGAGGACTAGTGAACTCACTATCCTCACCCTTCACTAGGCAGATGAGCGATAATGGAAAGGCCCAGGGGCTCACACAGGTAGATGGAATAACAGTGTGAGCATTCAACACTTATGTCTGGATAGTACACCTTCACAAGACCAGGGAGGAACAGTGGACTCACTTTAATCACCCTTCACCAGGCAGGTGAACTGTAACAGAATGGCCCTTGGACTTGCACAGTAGATGTGAGGGCAGTACAGAGCACTCCCACACACACACAGTCGACAAGAAATGAAAAGAGAGCACCGATACCCGGACAGAGTATACAATAGGCGGATAGCCAAAACTGAGGCTCAATAAGGCAGCACGCAAAACCGGGATGGCCATGGGAAGTCAAACACACGCTATGACCGACAAGCGCCACTAACAGAAGCGAGCGCAGAGCGGAAGGCACAGGCAACATGTAAACCAAACCGAGGCACGGTATGGTAACGGAGCGCAACAATGGAGAGAGTATCCCAAGAGGCAGCCAATGGTCACTACTGGATCGGGTAGTCAGACGCCGCCAGTGGTCGTAGCCGGAACGGGATAGTCAGACGTAGCCATGGGTCAGTGCCGGAACGGGATAGTCAGACGTAGCCAGGAGTCAGAACTGGAACGGGTAGTCAGACGTAGCCAGGTAATGCACAGGAACAGTAATGGACCAGCACTGCAATAAGCTCATGTACACCACGACAGGGCAAAGGTAATGACACAGGTTGAGGTTTAAAAACACTGACAGGTGGGTGGAGCGCTGACCTCACCAACAAATAGACCTATAAGAATAGCGACTCAGCGAGAGCGACAGTCAGGAAGTAAATAATGTAGCATATAAGGCAATACTGCAAGAGGTAATCATGGGGCACCGTGATACACAGACAGGACTCTGGCAGTGACCTGACCCTAGAACGCTAGGGTTAACGGAGGCAGCACAGACACTGGCAAATGACCAGACTCCCACAGACCCCTGGTGATTACGGGGATAGACAGGCCAGGCAGGCACTGTATAGTATTATCACGGTGCCCATGCTATTGCTACCCAGGCTACAGCACCCCCTGATACCCCAATTGGCAAGTGTTTTGTAGTGGAGTCTTTCTGTACCCGCCTACTCGAAACCTATCATGCATTTCGGGCAGCTGGGCATGTAGGTAGGGACCAATTGATCTGGTCTCTTTCACAGTTATTCTGGTGGCCTTCCTTACGTGCCGATTGAACTGCCTTCACGTCAGCCAATCCGGGTCGGTACACAGAGCAGGGACGTAAACAGGCAGAGTAGTCAGGCAGTCCGGGTCATACACTGGAACAACAACTGATTTGTATAGCCGCAAGGCTTGGAGGATAACCCAACGTCCGCATGCCGGGACTAACAATTGATTCGTATAGCCGCAAGGCCTCTGGAGCAAACCAGCGTCCGCACGCTGGGACCAACAACTTATTTGTATAGCCGTAAGGCTTGCAGCAAACCAGTGTCCACACGCTGGGACTACAGAATGTCGCCAAGGCGACCAAGCTAACGGGTCGTCAGGAACACATCAGGCAGGACAGGAGATGACAGGAACCAGCAGGGAGATCAACCGGTCAGGAAGCGGCAGCGAAAACGATCAGCAGGAAACAGCATACTCCAAGGACTAGGCCGGAACCAACACGGGAACAGCACTGCAGACAGGGGAATCAGGAATACGGTGCAATCTGGAACTCCGGAACACAGCAACAGGCCCAAACGACTACTGGAACAAGGTGAAAGCGAACGTGGTCAGAGACACCGCGAAAGGGCAGCCAAGGGGTGCCCAAACCAGGTTTAAATTGGCAGTATGAGGCGGGTTAAAGGCAGACAGCCAATAGGAGCCCCCTAATGGTGACAGGCAAGGAAATGCATCAATCACGGGCACTGTGATAGGAAGTAGGTTGGAGGAGACTACAGGAAGCCTCGCGCCTGCAGATGACGCATCTAGCTTTTGATGCGTCCAACCATGCGTCATTCCGGCAACATCCGTGCGGCATGGACGGCCATTGATGCCGAAGTGTCATTTCAAGCGTTGCCTGAAACTGCGGCACTGGAACCAAGGTAATCTGTAACACTTGTATAAATTGTTCCACCAAAAATGTCATTTACCAATTGTCATGTCACGAAAGTTGCATTCAATATGTAGACTTTAAAGTGGAACTTTCCTCCACTATAAAGTCACCCTGCAATAATTAAGTGGCTTTTACATCTACTGGAAGCGATGCCTTCAATGAATGAATCCCCTCATCGGGTTCATTCTTAGAAAGCAGCCCTGCGCTCTGATCTTCGAATCAGTCACCGGGTTTGACCCTGGTGACTAATCCAATGATTGCAGCGCAGCTCTCTGCTTACCAAGAATGAACCCAGTGACAGGGTTCATTCATTCTTCAAGCGTTGATGCTGCATGTGGCTGTAAAGCTGGCAGCATCAAGAAGGCAGTAAATGCCTTTGGGGTCGCCCCATGGATCATCTATCCATTTGGATAGATGATCCATGATAGGGGGGATATCAGGATGGGTCCCGGTGCCCCCCTTTGAGGTCTGATCATTTACATAGGTTATATGCGCTTGATGCAATAAAAGGGCATTTGTCTGCCTCATTTTAGGGGGGTGTCATGAGGAGTCATGATACCCCCCTTGAGGTCTAATGTTTGCATAATACATTTCAACACCTATTTTAATAAAAATAAATGCATCACACATTCGCACACACAGGCAAGGTATGCAGTCCATACCTTGCCTATTAACCCTTTGAGTACCAGAGGGGTAGGAAACACGTGCTAAGCAATGCCTTCCTACCTCTCTGGTACTCAAAGGGTTAAGTGTCGAATAAAAGACAGGTTCATCAACTAAATGGCAGTCCTTGAGGTGAAAGTCGGATCGAGTTAGTATGTCGACTATATGCAATATATGTTGACATACTAAGGAGGGTGGATGTCGAAGGGGGGGACATTGTGTAGTGCTTGGTGTACTAGTTTTGTTTATTGTAACCCTTTGAATGCCACAGGGGTGAGCAATGCACATCCCTATGGCATTCAATGCTGTCCGTGGTGCTGAAAGCCTTCTCTGTATTCCCCTACTGGCTCGCTAGGGAAGCACAGAGAATGCTGTTCAGAATGTCTTAGCTCTCCCTGCTGTTACTCCATAGTAAAGTACATGGGACATCCCAGCTATGACAGCCTGAGTTAGGTGAAGTGGAGACTGCTATCGGAGTTTACTGAATGAGTCGAAGTGTCACATTATCATATCAACAAACCTCCTTGCATACGAATGTATCTGATTATGCTTTATTTCCATATGGAAATAAGCAATTGTCGATTTGAAGAATAAAAATTCGTAGACATTGTGAAGGCATGTTGGATGAATGTCAACGTGGGTATCTTTTTGTCTGAGTGCTGGTGAAGCGATGTCGTAGACACTTTGTGAATACTGAGGATGTGTCTACGACACTGCTCCAACAGAACATAGACATTCATAGTCCTCTTCGACTTTTAGTGCATCTAGGCCCTGGCCTCCTAAAATAAAGGATATCTTTATAATCGGCTACGTTTCAGAGGTAATATATATAAGTTATAAAGCTAGTCGCTACCTGCTTAATTATTGCAGTTTGATTTTATAGTGGATGAAAGTTCCGCTTTAATGAGTTTCACGATAAGAGCTATGAGACTTCATTCTTATATAATATACATTCACAGTGGATATGAAGTCTACACACCTGTTAAATTGCCAGGTTCTTGTGATGTTAAAGAACGAGACAAAGATAAATCATGTCCGAACTTTTTCCACCTTTAATGTGATCTATAACGTGAACAATTCAAGTGCAAACAAACTGAAATCATTGAGGGGGGGGGAATTAAAATTTAAACTCATAATAACCTGGTTGCATAGATGTGCACACCCTTAAACTAATACTTTGTTGAAGCACCTTTTGATGTTATTACAGCAATCAGTCTTTTTTGGTAGGAGTTTATTAGCATGACACATCTTGATGTGGCAATATTTGTCCACTCTTCTTTGGAAAATTGCTCCAAATCAGTCAGATTGCAAGGACATCTCCTGTGCACAGCCCTCTTCAGATCACCCCATAGATGTTCAATTGGATTCAGTCTGGGCTCTGGCTGGGCCATTCCAAAGCATTAATAATCTTCTGGGGATGCCATGCTTTTGTGGATTTGGATGTGTGCTTTGGGTCTTTGTCGTGCTGAAAGGTGACCGTCCTCTTCATCTTCAGCTTTCTAATGGACGCCTGAAGGTTTTGTGCAAAAATTGCCTGGTATTTGGAACTGTTTCTAATTCCCTCCACCCTGACTAAGACCCCGGTTCCAGCTGAGGAAAAACAGCCCCAAATCATGATGCTGCCACCACCATGCTTCACTGTGGGTATGGTGTTCTTTGGGTGATGTGTAGTGTTGTTTTTGTGCCAAACATACCTTTTGGAATTATGACCAAAAAGTTCAACCTTGGTTTGATCAGACCATAACACCTTTTCCCACGTGCTTTTGGGGGACTTGATGTTTGTTATTGCAAACTTCAGCCAGGCTTGGATGTTTTTTTTTTTTTTTTTTTTTTTGTAAGAAAAGGCTTCCTTCTTGCCACCCTACCCCATTGCCCATTCATATGAAGAAGACAGGTTGTCACATGTAGGACACAGCCAGTACCTGCCAGAAATTCCTACAGTTCCTTTAATGTTGCAGTAGGCCTCTCGGAAGCCTCCCTGACCAGTTTTCTTCACATCTTCTCGTCAATTTTAGAGGGATGTCCAGTTCTTGGTAAAGTCTCTGTTGTGCCATATTTTCTCCACTTGATGATGACTGTCTTCACTGTGTTCCATGGTATATCTAATGCTTTGGAAATTCTTTTGTACCCTTCTCCTGACTGATAACTTTCAACAATGACTTCCCTCTGATGCTTTGGAAGCTCTTTGCGGACCATAGCTTTTGCTCTGAGATGCAACTAAGCAAATGTCAGGAAAATCCTACTAGAACGACTGAACTGTATTTGTGATTAATCGGAGTCACTTTAAGTGATGGCAGGTGTGTAATGACTTCTATTTAACAAGAGATTGAATGTGATTGGTTAATTCTGAATACAGCCACATCCCCAGTTAAGAGGGTGTGCAGACCTATGCAACCAGGTTAATTGTGCGTTTTTTATTTTTCCCCCTCAAAGATTTCAGTTTGTTTTGCAATTGAATTGTTCACGTTATAGGTCACATTTAAAGGTGGAAAAAATTCTGACATGATTCTTTATCATCACCTGGCATTTTAACAGGGGTGTGTAGACTTTTTATATCCACTGTATATAATGTATGTATTTGTTTTATTTATCAGTGCCTTATATGCAAGTTTATTAGAATAAACTTGTAAAGTGAAATACATTTTTTTTCTATTGAAAATTAATGCATTGAATAAGAATCTTAACTTGCATGCATTCTATCTGTTTTCTCTGTGTTGATGTATTAATATTTGTCTTGTCACTCTGATTGATTGATTGATTTATTTTTTTCCTCTTTTGATCATTAAGATGGATTGGGGATATCTTTTGTAGGATGTATATGGAGCAATTATTTCCCTTTTGGATATGTTTTCCTCCACTCTGAATTTATTGCAAGTTTCATCTATACTAATCCAGCTCCATTTTGATTCTTAAGAGCTTTTTGCATTTCTGTTCCTAGAGAAGCGCACACACTTGATAAGAGGAGAACACGCCCCCACACACAACTCCGGGGTTGCAATAAACTGCCCCAAAATGGATCCTGTCAGATGTTCCGGGGGGGGGGGGGGGGGGGCATTGGGAATAGGTTGGAATGCAAGACTGTGGCTCACAGCTTGACAGCCCTTATCTTTTTATGGGTGCTACATGTGCAGCACAACAAATTTGAACTGCAAGACTTTTAAAGTGTGGTTTGGTTTTGTAAGCAGCTATATTCAAGGAGGCTCAATTTATTTAAATTTAATATAACTACCTCTCCCACCTGCAGAGTAGAGGTAGGGGTCTGTGTACCCTTTCCTCGTTCAATATTGATTTTATTTATTTTTTCTCATTCAGGGCGGGATCAAACGTGCTCTCCCATTAACAAGAATACCTTGTGTATATATATATACCTCATATATATATTATATTTTTTTTATATGGTCTATGCTGATCTGATAAGGCTGGAAAGATGAGGTTCATCTTCTCCACCCAAAAATATAAGGGCATTTTGGCCTTAAATAAGTCTCTTTCTAGAAAATGATCCATTCTAATGGAATGGAATCTAGGCCTGTATTTTAAAGCTTCAAAATAAATATTGATTTTAAAGTATGCCTTGGATCACGAAAGGGTTATTTACCTGCTAAAATGATGTAGCCTCTGCAATAAAGTACTCTGATTTCTCCAACAATTACATAGTGAAATTGTAACTGCTTCAGTGCTGCAAGAATCCATGTTGTGTGAAGGATAGAAATGCTGATACTAACCATTGGTGCACATAATCCTGACTAGGTTAACAGGCTCACAGCTAACTCCTATTGGGTAACCTCCAAAAAAAAGGACCACAACATGGCAAACCTAGCTCCCACTTCTTTTGTGTACATTGATATAATCATCACCTAGGTCTGTTATTCTGGTACCCCCTTTAAACTAGTTCAGATCATATAAATTGTATTCCTTTGCTATGCCATATACAGTTCCATTCAGTAGTTTGCCACAGAAAACTCCTTGTTTGGAGATGCAGATATTGCACTAGAAATGAATTTACATGGTGCCATTACATACAGGTAGACTTGCACCTTAGGTAGCTATAGTACTGAATTAGTAATATGCACTCTTTGGCGGCTATTCAGAAATATTGAAAAGGGTTTATATCAACAGATTCTGGATTCCTGAGACTATTGGCTGTTTTCTACAGGTATATTTGTCTCTCTCCATCTCTTTCCCTGGGATGACCAATGTGTGACTCACTAGCTGTTGAACTATAAACACCTATCAACCTCACTCAAAGGGTTAAAGGCCAGCAAAAGAGCCACTGATTGCCTGAAATTATTTTCTATATTATTTGGGGGCATAATGTCAAGTTAAACAAAATCTTTCCTTTGTGCTGTTGTATTGTAAAAAAAAATAGTAGCGCACTGTCTTGTAAAGCAGGGCTACAATTTCCAGCATGCATTTCTCCACCTCTCTGCCATCTCCATGGCATGGAACAAATATAAATATATATATATAATCTATATAAATTTTTTTTTTTAATCAGAAAATATAACTTAAAGCAGACTTTATCACTCCAAGCAGTCTTAAGTGTAGGAATGCCTGGTTTTGATTTGGAAAACAAACTTCGTGACCTCCTCGTTCTTTTATAACACAATATAGAAGATCAGAATTTGCCTTATTTAAAGCATGTGGGTATCTCACAGTTAAATGTTTCTGAACTATAACACACCATTTCCATATTTTTGAGTGAGCTATTGTGCATGAAGTTCGATTGGGCTTGCTTCACCCACACAACTATCAATGGTTATATCTGATTTTGTTTGAGGGTGTTCTAAATCGAGCCCACTGTGCAAACAACTTTTTAGGTGGGGTGATGTTTTATTCAGCTGAGCGCATCAAACCAATATTCTTGTTTTTGATGAGAGAGGAAATGAAGAAAAGTTGTAGGACCCCCTAACTGCTCATGTCTTTAGGATTTCCCTGCTTGTGAGGTAAATAACTGGTCCTCTGAGCAAGAAAATCCAAAAGACAATGATTCTAATAGGACTGGGTGTGTGTGTGTATGTGTGTATGTGTGTGTGTGGCATTTGCAATTCTTTTGTATACAGGGAGTGTTAACAAACGTTGAGGGGAATACATTTTCTTCCAGTAAATTTGTACCTTCTGAACCTCAGGTGTAAAGGCCCTGACACACGTTAAACACCACCGTAGTACAAAATTAAAAGCAGTAGAAACAACTAGCAGATTAAGATGAGGGCCAACGTCCTCGTATCAAGTCATCCAAAGCAAAAGGTACACCCTCCAAGAATTAAGCCGCCCCCCCACTCCCAAACACAACAAACACTAACAAAACATGTTCAGAACAGTGAAATCTCAATGTATTCATCCTGGTAAAACTGTTTCTAAATAATTCTCTCAACCCCCCCCCCCCCCAACAGCCACAACACTAACAATAATGTACTCCCCCTCTCCCCATGTGAAGCATGTACCTTAATTCTGGAGGTAAAGTGGTGTCCTAAATGCCCTTGTCTACCTCCAGCACAGGGTGTTATTTACTGTATTTTTCAACTATCAGCCCACTGCTGTCTCTTAAAAAAAGAAAAAAAGGTGGTGGTGTGGGGGGGGGGACTTTCACCTGCAAGGTCATTGCCAGAGGCATTGTGAGGAAAAACGGAGCAGGAATTGACTTTTATATGACCAATACTTATTCAAATATTTCCCATGCTCCCATTGGCTGGGAGGAAGGGTTGCATAGGGCACAGATGGAGCCCTAGACCAGGACTGTTCAAGTTAAGTCCTCAAGGGCCACCAACTAGCCAGGATTTAAGGATGGGCCAATCAAATGAATGAGCCACTAATTAACTCACGTGCTTAATCGGGGAAAGACTTAGATCCTGGCCTGTTGGTAGCTCTTGAAGACTAAACTTGGACAGTCCTGCTCTAGATTAACCTCACCTCTCAGCCAGTCTCCATCCAGATAATAGGATCATGCTTGCGTGTAATATCACCCCTCCGTCTAATCAATCACTGGCTAGGTGTAGGGGATGGCATTATGCACACTTAACACCTTCATCTGGATGATGATTGGCTGAGAGGTGAGGTTACTTTAGGGCACCTTTAAGTGCCCTGTGTAACCCTCCCTCCCAGCCAATCGAAGCATGGGAAAGGATTTAAACAGGAAGTAGCTTTTACATGGCCAATTTTAATTATCCCCCCCCCCCATATTGACTTGGGCAATAGCCAGAGCAGAAATGAGGTGGTTTATTTTGATGTTTTTTGTTCTAACATTTTAGTGGTGATTTTATTTCCTCAACTGTGGAGGAAAATATAGTGGACGACCAGAGAGTTGAGGACCAAAGTCAGTGCTTCACGTGGGAAACACGTGGGGAGAGGGAGTGGGGACTACAATTTTGGTAGTGTTTAGGAGGGTGAGGGTAAGTTGATTATGGAACTAGCTCATAGTCTGTTTGACACTGTCAAACATTGAGCATTAGCTAGTTTCCTTTGCTGTTCCTGCTTCTTGCACAATTTAGAATAAATTGGGGGAACAGAAAGCTGCAAAGAGCACTGGGTCTCCCTTGGATTTGTGTGGCCGACTCTTGTAATGGAGCTTGCTGGGCAGGTAATAGAATACCTCCGGAGAACAGGTATGTTTGCCCGTTGGTACTTGTTTTAGCGATACCGATTGTTTTAAAGTTACTGATAGACTCAAGCCCATTATATGCTGTGGGTCCCTGAGGAGAACCACTGATTTTTAGAAAACAAGTGAAAGGTCTTAGATTTTTGAAGGACTGAATGTTTGTATGTGAAAAAATGTCAGTGATTATTTGGTAGGTACTTTATTGGGTACAGTGTTAATATAGTGGTACTAACTAAAAGACATACAATTGTAGATGTAACTCCGTGTCAGATATGTTAGTAAAATAAGAAATAGCCAGTCTGAGTCTCTAAAGTGGTAGCTGGTACTATAAAAGTAAAAATTTAACATAGGAAATACAAGCAGACACTGACTGTATAAATGGATAAACAAAGGAGGGCTAATGCATAATCCAATCCAATTATTTACTCCCTCATCCTCCATTACTTTAAACATACCAACAGATCAGGTTTTATGGATATCATTGAATAAGCAATAATAGATCAACCAGACTAACTCATCCAAAATTAATCTATGATCAACAAAGGATATTTTGAAAACATGACCTGTTGGTGTGCCTTGTGGGCTAATGTTTAAAATGCACTAACTAAGAAACAGCCCAGTCACTGAACAGTGTGTGACAATGTTTTGTGGGTGATATTTGTGTAAAAAGAAATTGCATGTCTTAAATGTTTGTGATACTTGTCTTACAGCTGACTGTGTAGAGCGGGAACCACTTTTAAGAGAAACAACACTTGATGGTAAGGAAGAGCTTTTTAATCAGTGACTGTTGTCAGGAATAGTTGAAAATGATTGAGGAATTGCTTATATACTCCTTTTGTAGAAAAAAGGGTAATAGATATATATAAATATCTTTATCATCAGGAAAGCCCTACAATCCTTTTTATATATATCTTTCATAAGCTCTTACCATTCTATTAATTTAGCTGTGATGTGTAAAGTATGTTTTGAATTCTTAGTAGAGAACAATAAACGGGGGTAAATGTAACAAAGCCAAACTGTTATGCCATTGCCTTTTTTTTTTTTTTTTAAAGGGAGTAGCAAACTTTTTTTCCTTTTTGAAAAAATGCAATACTTTTCCTGATTAATAAAACTGTCACTCCCACTACTGGGACAAATTATTACAACTTAATTTTTTTTTTCTTTATAATTTTCCTTTGTGGCTACCAGGTGATGCTATTCTAATCCGTTCCAATTTGAGAGCCATAGTCTTTAGCATTGATTCTCAGTATTAGTCTTCGGACACACCAACAAGTCACATTTTCAATACATTCCTTCTTGTTCACAGGTGGATAATCAGTGGCTCAGGCATTTTGACTGCATTACCTCTGCTTACTTAGTGATATCCTTACAATCTAACCTGCTGGTGTGTCATGGGGATTGGAACTGAGAATCGGTGATCGGTACTTGCTATATCCCATACATTGCATTATTTTTTATTTATTTATTTTGTTTTAAAAGCTGCCTTTTGGACACCCTTTTGATGCTGTTGCTATCAGTTTGATTAAAGAAAATGTTTGCATTGTAGTAACACTGAGCATTGAGTTCACCAAGCAGTGGGACTTCACTTGGTAAAGCACCACAGCATATATTCATAAACTTGTACTGCTCCTTCCTACTGTATATATAAATATAGTTTCTAATGGTATATGTACTTAAACCCCCCAAAAAAATTAAAATATATAATATAAAAACATTTGTTCTAGAGAAGTGCAGCATTGTCCCTCTATTACATATATGAAAAATTATAACTAACTTTGTTTGTAAGGCAATAATAAAACAAAATTTTAGTAAATTCACACTTCAAGCTTTATTGTAAGAAGCAAGACTCATATCCCTTGGGGGCAGAATGAATGGGCTGGTGTGTGTAATGGAAACCAACCATTCCCTTCTGGGTTTTAAAGCTATAAGACAAAGATGAGAATTCTGGGTAAAGACATGTAAATGTGTTGCTTACACAATGGCACCCACAGAGTTAAAGGAGAATGTGGTTCAAAGAATAAGTGGTTCTTAACTTGTTTATCAGAAGGCCTTACTTAGGTATGTGTCCTTCAAACACAGTAAAATATTGCTGTTTACTGCTTGTATTAGTAGTTCATCTCTATTTTTGTCTACTGCTAGTTTTTAGAACTTATGAACTGGTAAATACTGGTGTCCTCTACAGGTTTGCAGAAGCCTATTTTTTGCTGTAAGGAAGTGTTATCTAGCGTAGAGCTTTCCAATTTCAGTCCTTAAGGGCCACCAACAGGTCAGGATTTAAGAATTTCCCTGATTAGCATACCTGGGAACTTCCAGTTGAGGGCTACCCGGAGGGTAGTCCTCTGTTCAGAAGGGGGTGACAAAAATGACACTAAGCTCGTCAAAAAGGGGCGGGGCTTGTTGCGAGTGGGGGCGGGGCTTAACCCTTTGAGTGCCAGAGTGGTACGGAATGCACACACAGAAGGCTGGGGAAGGAGGAACAGCGGGAGAAAAAGCAGATGTGGCAGAGTTTCAACAGAAACTCTCCACATCTGGAGGAATCAGCCTCTGCCCCGGAGACCCGGTAAAGCTCTGTCAGAACCGGAGTCTCCGGGGCAAATCCGGAGAGTTCCCAGGTATGCTGATTAGACACAGTTAAGTTAGTCAGTGGCTCATTCATTTTGACTGTTTTCCCTGCTTACATCCTGACCTGTTGTTGGCCTTTTGAGGACTGAACTTGGACACCCCTGATCAGACTTAAGTAGAGATCACTACATACAAGAAATTGCAGATGCTAAAAATACAAAAAGAAATACTTGACTGGTTGCCTGAAGGACACCTACTTTTAGTAAATGACAATTCTTTAAAGGGATAGCAATACTTTGTTTTATCTTTATTTTATTTTGTAGGTATTAAAAAAACATAAAGAACGATATGTCTTATCTCTCAAACCTTTATAGTTTGAGAGATATTCACAAGGAAAGTTTCCCCTCCCGCCCCTTTTACCTAGTGTAAGCCATCTCTTCTCAGATGTAGAATGCAGTCCATAGACAAGACTGATAACAGAAGGGGACAATCTTCTTCAAATGAGAACAATGAAAGCCCTGCCCCCCTTGACAAGCTTTTCAGGTTTTTCCCCTATCTTAATTGAAGATTGTCCCTCTCTGCAGTCTACCTGGGCACCTCCCTTCTGATCTGACTGAACAGTGTTACATCAGTTAAAGGGGCTGGAGGGGGATACTTTATTATTGAATTACTCTTGAACTACAACTCTGACAGAATTGAAATAACACTCTCCAAAGTCCAAATACTATGATGATTAATTAGAGCTGCTTTTATTATGAAACCTTTACTATCCCTTTAAGGAACAGAGTGGTGTCAACAGGATTATCCGTGAATGTGCCATGCTAAGATAACAATACAAAAGCAGTGGGCATTATTCACAGTCGGTTAATGGATTTCAGCATGTGTCTCTCAATATGAAAAGCATGAACAGGATAAGTTAATCATGTTTAAAAATGGTTTTAAGATATTTTAGTGATGCGCCATGAAAGATGTTCTGTTTAAATCAGTCTATTTAATTGTTTTTGCTCATGTGTGGTTTTTTTTTTTTTGTTGGCAAAGAAATTAAGAGAAATTTATTCCTAGGTTAAATTTCCCCTAAGAGTAAATGGCACAAGTAAATTTGTGGCCTAACTGTAATATACAAAAATAGAAGACTTTCTATAGTACAATAATGATTTTCTATTAATCCTGACACAACAATTAGAAGCTAGTACACAGCCCATAATTGAAATAGTGGGTGGAGGTGGCGAAGCATTGCCCTTTATCTAAAGGGATACTCCCCAATAATTTTAAATGGGCCACCATTCAGTCATAATGGCATAGCATTTGTAAAACCTATTATTTTGGGCCATGCTTATTTACCAGTGGGCAAGCTGACTCCCCTCCTCTCTTACCATCACCCTACATGCCTGTTTTACACATCTCTCGTCTCCCCATGTTTTCTCATTGTCTGTCCCTATCTGTTCTTCCTTTCAACTAGGGGCGGATGAAAATTTCCACCTCAAACCAAAATCAGCAAAAAATGGCACTTCTTTTTTTGCCTAGCTCATTGCATTGAAACCAATGGGAGGACTGGATTTTCACATAGAAAATTTTATTTTATATCCCACAGGCATGGTATGAAAGGGGTCTGCGGGTGCCTGTGCTGGTTGAGTCTGGGGAAAGAGTCAGTTGAACAGGGACTTATTTTGGGGAGGTTTTGATTGACTGGGATTGGGGGGACAGTTAATAAATATAAAATAAATTGGTACATAACATGACAGGGACCCCTGATGTAAGCTGTGACTGTGGCAGACTGATACTTGATGGTAGACTATTTTGTAGAGAATTACTTGCAGGACTTAGTCTTGTTGTTAGAGGCCCAAGCCCTGAGGATACATTGATTTGTCGGACTTTGGCTTGTTGGTGTCACAACTCCTGAGGAATCAGATTAGCACTCAGGATTGTTAGACACAAGCCCTGAGGGATGAGTGATTTATAGCCCAGTGCCAGCAGGTCATGTTATGCTGGCCATTCACAAATGCTCAGATCTCCTTGCGGCATTTGTGACTGTTGTTCTTGGTGCTGAGTTGTTTAGGCACCTCCCAAGGGAATGAGAACAGCAGCACTGAAATGGGGGGTGATCATAGTTCCACTTGCCACTACTAGATCCAGTGAGGCAGTAGCAGCACCACAAATAGCCCCTGCCACAACAGGTATGTGTGGAGAAAAGTAGCTGGCCAATATTTCTTCTCCTCCAAAATGAGTGTGTTGTTGGATTAGAGATTTTACCCTTCAGAGCAGGAAGGAATCCTGCCTCTCATCAGCAACTTCAATGTAAACAGTGCGTGCAGGAAATGGGGGAAGGACTGGGAACAATGGGCACAACTGTAAGCAAACACTATAACACTTAGGTCCACAATGTGAAATCATCCCATCAGAACCAAGTACTACTGCTGTCACTATGCTCCTTGTACTCTCCATGCTAAAGACATGTGACAACTTGCAGTTTTAATAATAGTGATGAACGCTCCCTGCCACTAGCTTAGCATATTCTGCATTATGCAGTCTCCTAAAACGCTGTTTGATGCCCTGGTTGTGATTATCCTCCACCATTTTGCCATGTGTAGTCAGAGTGCCACACAGTGCAATGGGTTGGCACGAAATGCCACATTCTGACACCTCCAGAATGGCTGAGCTGGTGGTGGTGGGGAGGTAATGATGAAGGAGGTGGATTGCCAGAAGATGTTGCTGCTACATGTCCCCCCATCCGGACCCTGGAGCAAGAAGGCAATGGTGAGCCAGGTGTTTCGCTCTCCGTCGAACTTTTAGGTTCAGGCTGGGTTTCTCTATTCTTCCTCATCTTTGATTTCAACCTCGCCCCTTGTTGCCTTTGGTGTGAGACAGGGTGTACAGCAACATTGGTGTCGGATTTCTTAGGGGGGAGGTTGGCTTTAACATGCCTTACATGTGTTATGAGAGCGGTTGTGTCAAGGTGCCCCCCCCCTTCCCTTTTTCAGTGACTTGTCACACATTGTGCATTGAGACGTCATTGATGATTGCACTGTGCCTGTCTCAAGAGAAAAATAGTAGTACACCCATGACCTCAGAGGGGAGAAGGGGAGAAGAAAGATGGAAGGAAAAAACTGCATCTTCTTCCCCTTCACTGCCTGGGGCAGAAGGGGTTGATACTTCTTCAGGATCAGCACTACAGCTAGGATCAGGAGAAGTGTTGCTGCTGGCAAGTGGAATTTGTCCTAGTTCCACATCACTACTGTTGGACCCCATTCCTGCTGTGTCCATGGTGGTCTATGGCACCCTTGCCTGTTCATCATCATTCTTCTGCCCTTGCAACTCAGCAGCAGCAGCAAACACTGCAATGTTGTCACTGCTAGTGGTATCTTGGTCTCCCATTGCTTCTCGCTTGGGCTAAAAAGGCCATTAATGTCTCTTCCACCCCAGTTCTGTCTTCCTCACTATCATGTCGCAGAGGCGCAATGTAGGGGGAAGGAGAATCATGGAGTCGGGGATGTTGTGTGCTCCCTTGACAGCTAGTCTGGCTGTTCTCCTTCACTTCCCCTTCCACCTCCGCATCAGCAGGAGGATCAGTAACAGTCAAGCTAGTCTCACAGCTGCTTCACTAAGAGTAACAACATTTAGAATCCTCATCACCATCACTCACAACACTTTGAGTCTCTAGCTGCTTTGTTGTAGTAGTTCTGCGAATGCTTGGTGGTGGCAAGTGTGACGTAGGGTCCCCTGCTGTCACACTTGCCATAATCTCCTCCCCCCCCCCCCCCCCCAGATTATCACAACAAGACACACTGGCATCAGGCACGGGTAGCTGACCTGTACTGCTCACACTACCACCCACTTTTGCCTGTGCCACTATTTTCCCACAGATCCCATGAGACTGTATTGGGGGACTGGGCATCATTGGGTCTGGGGAATCAGAGCCTTAATGTGTCTAAATTAAGCACTGCAAAACAGCTTTGCACCCTCTCTCCCTCTCTAGCTGCTTCTGTTGCATTTCACTTCCTGGAAACATCACATTTTTGTCCATGTAAGTAAAGGGGTGAAAGTTTGTAGCCATTGAAAAAAGTAGCAGTAGGTGAAAATGGCAAAGATTTTAAGGACTTTGTTTTAAGGCAGATTTTCCCATGAAAAAGTGAACAACTATGTGATTTTCACTGATATGTTTGAGGAAACACAATGTGACCTTTCGCCCAACCCTACCCTCAACCCAAGAATTGCTTTTCACAAATTGCTTTAACTTTTTTACTTTACCCACACAGTGCCCCTCCGCTACATCTCTATTCTACCATCTTTCCCACTACATCTTCCTATTTGTCTTTCCCACTTTCTCTGCCTCTTTTCTGTGCATGTTTTTCATCTTTCTTCTCCAATCTCCCCCCATATCCTGTTTGTCCCCCAATTTTTCTCCTTTCACTTTAATCCTATAGTTGTTGTCCAGCAGGAACATGGGACAAATTTCCATATCCCTGCCACCCCCACCTTTGCTCAACTAAGTTGAAAGCCTAATTTAAATTAGTGAGAATTTGTGTTTTGCCCGCTATGGTGCAGTTGGTTCGTTCTTGAGACTCCCTGTTTAGTCCTATAATAACATTTATTCTTACCATTTTGATTTATGAGAATCTGTTTCATTATAGAAGCTAACATGGTTAACTCCGGAGAAATAAATGGTTCCAGCAACCTAATGGATTTTCTTGATGAGCCTGTTCCAGATGTCGGGACATATGAAGATTTCCATACCATCGACTGGTTACGAGAGAAATCGCGTGACACGGACAGGCATAGAAAAGTAAGCCAACTGTACTGTAAAAATATATAAACATACTTTATCAACGGATATGGAGAAGTGCTCATTACACACAAGGTTGTATACCTAAACAGTAGACATTTGGCCCTGCAAAGTTGCCTAAATGCATTATCTATAAAGAAGTATTTGGTGCCTCTGCACCAGGTAAAGGGATTTAAAGGAACACTACCTAGGAATGATGAACAGTGTATAAGCCTGTTTTCATTTTAGTTTTCCATTAATAACCCTTTCAACTCCAGAAGGGTATGCAACTCACTGCAAAGTGATGTGTTGTGTACCCCTCTGGAACTCCAAGGGTTGAGATGCTTGATCACTTCTTAACAATTTGCATGCCAGAGGTGTGTCCATTGCATTTAGAAATGTGTTAGATACCCCCTGGTAAAATGTATTAAATGTTAGGGCCTGTTCACTCGGCCAATTTTAGCAAAATATTATTAACTTGGAGCTAAATGTATACAAATTCATCCTTTGAATATCAGGTAGCAAACATATTGTGTTGCAATGAATTGGATACCTCTCATTCAAAGATAAACACCTAGTTTAAGCCTCACAAACTTGATCAATTGTATCAGTGGCTACAACACTTAAAGGGATAGTAATATTTCACAATAAAAGCAACTCCAATTAATCTTCATAGTATTTGGGCCATGAAGAGTGTTATTTCAGTACTTTTAGTCAGAGTTGTAGTTCAAGAGTAATTGCATGATAAAGTATCCCCCTCCCACCCCTTTTACTGATGTAACACTGCTCACCTCAGATCAGCAAGGTGGTGTCCAGATGGCTTGCAGAGAGGGACAATCTTCAACTGGTATAAGGGAAAAGCCTGAGAAACCTGTCAATGGGCACAGGGTTTTCATTGTTCTCACAGTAAGAAGATTGTGCCTTGATGTGAGCTGTCTGGTCTGTGGAGCAGATTCCACATCTGAGGGGAGGTGGCTTACACTAGGTAAAAGGGGAATACTTTATCATTCAATTACTCTTGAA
This sequence comes from Rhinophrynus dorsalis, assembly GCA_037306005.1. NCBI lineage: Eukaryota > Metazoa > Chordata > Amphibia > Anura > Rhinophrynidae > Rhinophrynus > Rhinophrynus dorsalis. The sequence continues at coordinate 162,806,733 of CM074719.1, read as the reverse complement.
CTACAACTCTGACAGAATTGAAATAACACTCTCAATGACTCAGTTACTATGAAGATTAAGTGGAGCTGCTGTTTTTGTGAAACCTTAATATCCGTTTAAAACGTCAATCCTATGTAATAATGTTAGAATGTTTGTCACAATGCAGTCACGCGCAGTAGACTGCCCACGTTTGGGCAGTCTCTACTGCACATGATTGCATCTCGTTAGTGAGGCAACGTAAGACTGCATCGCGTGGAGCAGTGAGGTAGCGGCCTTTTAACCCTTTGAGTGCCAGATGGGTATGCAAAGCATTGCAATGCATTGTGTACCCCCCTGGCACTCAATGGGTTAACATTGCCCAGACCTTGGCCCGTGAACACAGGCTTTTACACTAGTAGTATATAAATGGATATCCTTAACTCCCATAGTCACATACTGGTATGCATTGTAGTCCTTTAAACTGATTGGAGCACTGATGTGTGCAAGAAACACTAAAGCGGACTGCCTCCGCCAGCTGGAGACTTTTGTCACTTTCCAGAGCTGATCTAATTGGGTCTGTATATATTGTAGATCTAAAGTTAACTCTTACACAGTAGAGCTTCCAGACTATTCAATGATCTGAAAGCTTTATAGAATAGCATAAGTAGTGGAGAACTTTCTTTCACTGAATACAATCTTTACCTCTACAGTAGTTCATATTCCCATGGCTGATTGAAATGAGTGACACTCCTATTAGACAAATTGTAATGGTTTGCAATTGGTAAATATTTCCTACTGTGCAGATCACAAGCAAGAGCAAGGAATCGTTGTGGGAATTCATCAAAGGCCTTCTAGATGCTTGGTCAGGATGGGTTGTTATGCTATTTATCGGGCTCCTAGCAGGTGAGTACAGCATTTTTCTGAATACTTAATCTATTGATCACAGAATGCAAAGGATAATCATTTTATGTATATAAAATACAAGTGACATGAAAATCCCTAAAATTGGGTATTCAGAGGCCTCAAATTACTTTTGGGTCCCTTAAGCTAAAGAACCCAGCCTATAGAGATTATGAGGATAAAACCCAATAAAGGGAGCAGAGCCTGCCTGTAAGTAAAATAGCACCACTATATTCACAGCTAACTTGGGTTACTAACTTGAAGCTCTGACGCAGACCTGTATGGAATGCAGGTAGAATATCTGAAGAGATGTCTAGCATCCAAGGTGTTAATATTGTCTGATTATGACATATGCATATTACAGGGTTGCTTAGGAACCATGGCAGCTCCAGATCAGAGATGAGAGTAACTGTTAAGATTTGGTTCAGTGGCCAATTTGTCAAATCGTGTGAGAACTTGGGGGGGGGGGGGGGAGAATACAAATGTCTCAAGTTCCCATAGATTTTAAATGCTAAAGGTCTCCAATGCTTTGGTTTACAATGTGATGGAGTCCTCTCAATCATTCAGTGTTAAAAGCTTATTTTAAATTAATGTGCATTTTAATTGTGAGCAAATACCAAGATAAGCCACAGAAAAAAAAAGATATTTCCATATACCCTGAAGTCCAACAGAAAATGGGTCTATGTAAAATATTCAGCATTCATTAACCCTTTGAGTGCCAGAGAGGTATCCAATGCGATACCTCTCTGGCACTTAAAGGGATAGTAATTCAAGATAAATGCAGCTCCAATTATTCTTTATAGTTTGTGGGCCATGTGGAGCAGTATTATCATTCTTAACAATGTGTAGTTCAGGAGTAATTGAATGATACATTATCCCCCCCCCTTTTTTTATCTAGTGTAAGCCTCCTCCCCTCAGATGTGGAATCTGGTTGCTTGACCGGACAACTCTCCGTAAGGGACAATCTTCTGGCTCTGAGCATAAGGAAAACCTTTTGCTAACAGAAGATTATCCTTTGCTGCTATCCATCCAGATGGTCTTGCTGTGCAGCTTTACATAATTAAAAGGGGCGGCAGGGGGACACTTTATGATCAAATCACTCTGGAACTACACATCATAGAGAATGAAAATGACGCTCTGCATGGCTCAAAAGCTATAAAGAATAATTGGAGCTGCATTTATTTTGAAATATTACTATCCCTTTAAATAGACTGAGCTAATACAAACAACTGGTACAGTATTGGATCAACCAACTGCAACATAGGGGACAGTTGAAAATGTACTGATCTAAATGGGGATTTTAACTGCTTTTTATGATGGACTGAGATCTCAAACACATTGCAGAGTAATGCGCTTGAGGTCTATAACATTCAGTCTTGCATCTCCATATACATCAATAGGAACTTTTATTTGGTCCCATTCTGCAGTTGGTTTGCTCCAGAACTTCCTCATATATCTTCAAGATGTGGATTCCATTACTGGTTTTATTTGCAAATCTCCCAAGCGGATCAGCCATGGATCTGGAAAGTTACCTCTGGTGCTCTGCTGATCCTGTAAGAGACTAGGAGACTAGGAGTCCTATAGACTCCTAGTAAAAGTCTTTCAGACATGACACAGTGCTGCGCATATAAACAGAGAAACATGAAGATGTGTCCCACACCCCTCCAGACAACGGGGTCTGTTCCTTTCCACGAAATATGTGAAAATTGCCTTTTTAAAACTTTAATCTGCAAAGGCTATGCAATCTTGCTTTATAAAAGTGGTAGCATTCCCAGTTTTTAATTTTGAAACCATACAGTTCCTAAAATGTCTTTAGAAAGGAAAGAAATCCAAACTCTCACGCCACTGCTAAGTAAAAGTCCTGGTGTGCGCACTACCAAGGTACCTATGTATGTGTGAAAGGGAATTAAACGCCTTTTTGGTTATGTACAATAAACATATATTGAGTTAATCCAGACCCCTAAACTTACTATGGGTTGAGTCATTTTAGCTTTGCTGATCTGTTTTAAAACTTCAAAGAAAGTTGTTAATTTTAATTCAAGCCACATGTTTAAGGATACTTTAAGGATAACTTTATACACTTGTCATTAAAACTAGCATGAAATGAGTGTTCACATGTTGTTGCTTTTTGCAGCCATTAGCCATGCCATGCACAATCTGTGAACTGTGACCACAATAACTGCTTCTCTCTGTCTGACCTTTCCTGTTAGTCTCCTTTCACACGTTTACATGAGTGAGTGTTTATGAGATGTAAAGAGCCAGTTGTTAGTGCTTTGCCCAATTAGCAGTACCAGTGTTTGTCATGATCTAACTTTAAAGGAAAATTCATGACATTTTTAATGAGATTTGAGCACTTATGGGCTAGACATTCCCACAAATACAGCAGTCGCTTACGTTCTACCTGGCTACAACTTTCATGACTGTATATAGCACTTCACCCCTAAGGTACAGTTGGTTTGGTTCATAAATGCTAAAATGTGTATCAGCCTCCTTATGTACTCTACAACTCTTTTTAACCCTTGAGTTCCAGGACGGTATCCAACACACAGGCACTCTATTGTTAAGCTGTAAAGCAATACATTGGAGAACTCATTAGCATTAATGTGGTTATTTAACCCCCCCCCCCTTTGGGTTGATTCCATGTGTATTCGTACACAGATGAACTTACTCTTATGTAAAACTGCATCTCTAAACTGATAATCCACATAAAGTGAAGCTGATTTAATGAGACAAACTGGAGCATACTAACTGCACCAACATTTCCACTTATTTAATTAGGGCATTTAACCGTTTTGAATGCTAGTGATGTCACCAATGTATTGGAAAGCAATTAGTTGGATGCCTCTCTAGCATGTAGTCAGAGGCGTAACCAGAACCCTCCGGGCCCTGGTGCAAGAAGTACCATGGCCCCCCCACCCCCCCAGGCCCTTCACAATGCCCCCATCTCCTACCTCCCAATCCCTGGTGGTCCAGTGGAGTGGCAGGAGAGACGGGTTGGCGCTCTGAGCTCCCATGCGGTCCTCTTTCCTAATGCAGAGCACTGGGAGATGATGTCATCTCCCAGGGCTCTGCATTACTAGAGCGCCAGAGGAAGATTGCGGGAGCCAGGTGGAGGGGTTGCAGGGGGCTGCCAGGCCCCTGGAGTGACGGGCCTGGTCTCGGGTGCGACCCCTATAGTTACACTTTTTTTTTTTTTTTTAAGGGTGTTACTGGAGGTGTGACTAGTGGGTGGGCATTACTGAGAATTTTTAGGTCTTCCATGACCTAATGACACCTCTTTCTGCAACTGAATAAGTACATAGTAACATAGTAGTACATTAGGTTAAAAAAAAAAAAAAAAAAAGGACCCAATCCATCAATTTTCAACCTTTGCCTCATAGCCCAGAGACATTAGGATTACATAGCTTTCATGCTGCCAAATAAGCATGGTAAAACATTTTCTAAATAAATAAATAAATTATCAGACCATCCTGTTTTGCCTACTAATACACTGTATAACCTTGTATGTTCCGTTTTTGTATCTAATCTTCTCTAAAATGTATCCACTGTACCTGCCTTAACCATATCCTTGGGCAAGGAATTCCATAATTTAACAGACCTTACTGTAAAAAAAAAAAACCCTTTCCTCTGCTGAAGTTGAAATCTCCTTTCCTCTAATCTCAGGAGGCGTCCCCTGGTTATTTGATCAAGACCAAAGTATTTTATTTACATGGACTAATTTATAAACCTACATAATTAAGTTTAATCAAACATTAATGTGAATTTTATTGCTGTGGACCAATGTGATAGCCTTATATACACACCACACAGTCTGATCTTCTAAAAAGAGGGACACTAGGGAGGGAAAGAGGGATTTTGGTCTCAATGAGGGACTTTCCTTCCTAAAGGGGGGGTGCTGGAGGAATGCTAGTTCATGATGGGTTAAGAAACCCAAATGACCTGCACAACGCTTCAGAAACTGAAGTGGCAAAAAAATACCATACACTACATAACACTTAACAGCACAAAACTAACATAATAACAATAAACTAAAGAGTCAACTCGCAGTGCAAAACAAGATTTTAACCATTTGAGCGCCTGTGATCAGATACCTCTCTGGTACTCAAAAAGTTAAAGATAAAATACACAGCCTGCATTATAGCACTTAATAACAGGTACAGCTGAAGTGACAACACCCACATTATCCAGAATTATGTGTTCTAGACCCAATTTTCACCAGTTCTACAGTATCTAAGACTGTGTAGCTCCAACATTCTTCAATCACCATCATTCTTAATATAGCCCTCCCCTCACAACACACTGCGTCACATGATTGGTGATGTCGGCCTAAATCCTTCTGCCCAAGAGAATCTGTCCTTTATAGTGTATTCCATTGAGCGTATGGGATCCAGGAAACAGTAACTGTAGAAGCAGTCTGGCCTGCATGTGAGTCCTTCTGGATGAGAAAGAGAGTCGCATTTCTGAAATGGCCACATGTGATGAACATAGTGCTTCAAGTGGTGTACTAAATCCAACAGATGGAGATCCTGCTCATGTCTGTTGAAAGAAGCTGAGTGGAAGGAAGGACAATTTCTTGGTGTATGTGGAAACTCTGAAACAGCCTTGGGGAAAAAGCCCATGGGAACACCAGAAAAGGCACACAGCCTGAAGTTTGGTTACCTGCTCAACAGACCTGATGGTAAAAAAGGCCGTCATGAGCATCAGACAACACAGAAATGTAGCTGAAGGAGGTTTGAAAGGAGGCTAATGTAGTGGTTCCAATACCAACTCCCAAGTCCCCTGGTTTTAACATCAGGGAGAAAAGCAATGCATTGCTGGAAAAGAACAGGGAGAGTTGAGCTGTGTCTACCATTTTTATAGAACTAAGACTGAGACCTTTGAGAACACCACCTGAAGATTGAAAGCATGTGGACAAAAAACCACAATTGGCACAACATTGATAGAATATGGACCAAACCCTGTAATAGGCCTTGGACAAAACTGGTCTTGTAGCCTGGAGCATGGTAGATATGAGTGCTTGCAATAAAACCTTTTTCTTCAAGAGCCAGGCTGTCAAAGCCAACTTCAGTACCTGAAGGTGACACACCGGGTTTTGTGTTAGAAGATCTGGCCTCAGGTGGAGGCAAAAATGCTCCACAATGGATAATCTGAGAATATCCGAGAACCAGGGGTAGTAGGGGAGGGATCAGGATGGCTTGAGCTGTCTCCATCCTGACCTTTCTTAGCACCGTGGAAATTGTAGGAAACATATATGCTAGGAAAATTCCAACGTATGGACATTGCATCCACAGCTAAAAGAGTATACCTTGATTCAACACAGAACAAGTAGAAGGCCATGAGATTCACTGATGAGCATTGGACATTCAGATCAAATGCACTCTCTGGTTGAGTTCCCAGGATGCAGATGCTGGCGAACTTAACTAAGCATGAAACCAGTGGTGTAATGCTAGACAAATCTCCTAGGCAGCCTAGAGCTCTCCATGTATTCCCACGCCATCAGTGATGGCCAGGATATTGCTTGAGACACCTGAAGGGATAAGGATTGGATCTTGTCCTCTGGAAAGAAGAATCTCCCCTAGACTGTATTGAATCTCATGCCTAAGAAACTCTGTACCTCAGAAGGCACCAGAGAGGACTTCTGAGCACCCAACCATGTAGTGTGGATTATCTGAAGTAATTTAGAACATGTAGAAAAGTGTCCTGAGGTCTATGGAGGCAAGAAATTTCACTGTGCACACTCTCTCAATGACAATGAGTGCAGAGACTATTTTGAACCGCAGAGCCAGGACAAGGTGGTTGAGGCACTTTAAGACCAGAGCAGGGTGGCATCCATTGTCTCTTTGTGGACAATAAAAAAAAATTCTAGAGTAGAATCCAGTGAAGCTCTCATGATATGGAACATGAATTTAACATTTACTGGTCTGTGTGTCTCTGAACAGACCCCCTGAACCAAATTCAGTGGAACTCTAAACAAAAAGAAATGGTGAGGAGAATGGGATTTGAAATATGTGGTATCCTACCGAAATTACCAGCAAAACCCACTAATCCATCACCTAAGTCTCTCACGTGTCTCAAGAGAGAGAGGGCAACCCCCAATGGGCATTGATGGACTTTTCAACTTTAGGCTGACTGAGTAGTATTCTTGTTGCACCAAGTCTGTTTGGGCTTAAAGGGATAGTAATACTTCGTTTTAACTTCATGTTTTTTTTAATGCCTACAAAATAAAATAAAGAATGATATAAGTCTTATCTCTCAAACCTTTATGGTTTAAGAGATTCTCACAAGCAAAGTTTCCCCTCCCGCCCCTTTTACCTAGTGTAAGCAATCTCTTCTCAGATGTGGAATGCAGTCCATAGACCAGACCGATAACAGCAGGGGACAATCTTCTTCCCATCAGAACAATGAAAGCCCTTCCCCCCCCTTGACAAGTTTTTCAGTTTTTTCCCTTATCTTATTTGAAGATTGTCCCTCTCTGCAGTCTACCTGGGCACCTCTCTTCTGCTCTGGCTGAGCAGTGTTACATCAGTAAAAGGGGAGGGAGGGGGATACTTTGTCATTGAATTACTCTGGAACTACAACTCTGACAGAATTGAAATAACACTCTCCAAAGTCCAAATACTATGATGATTAATTAGAGCTGCTTTTATTATGAAACATTACTATCCCTTTAAGGGCAGTGCAGACCTGGAAAGCCTTAGAGGTTTGAACGTTGGGCACCCCATACTGGCAGGGGCTACGGGAACATATGCATGTTTTGGAGGCATTTGAGGCACCAGTGTGCTTTTATCTCTGTATCATGACTGATGACCTTGTCTACGTCAAGGCCAAAAAGTTGTTTTTCCACAAAGGCAAGGGACACCAAAAACTCTGTGGGAAAATTGGTCAGCAGACCAAATCTTTAACCACAACTTGTATTGCATAGCCACTGATAAAAGGTTTTTCCAGAAAATCTGGTGGTGTCAAAGGCCGCTTCTGTAAGGTATAACATTGCCTCCAAAATTTTGGCAAGCAATGCCAACAGTTCCTCCTTGGAAACATGCCATTGTATGGCATCTGAGACATGTTCATCCCAGATAGCTATAGCGCTAGTGACTGAAGCAGTAACAAAACTGGGTCATAGCACAGCACTAGTGAAAGCAAAATTTGCCTTTAGTAAGGAATCAGTGTTTATATGCCTGATTCTTAAGAGCCACAGCATCTGCCAGAGGCAAGGCATGGTATAGGGGGATCAGCTGCAGGTGGAGTAGAACACTACATCAAAGCCTCGGCTAAAAAAAGGGATACAGATTAGAAATGTGCCTATCAAGTGTTTTCTATTATTCCAAGAGCACCTGCTCTACAGTGTGATGGGGAGGAAGAATGGGTGCCTCCTTTAAGTCTCTGGAGACAAGAAGATGTAGAGTCAGAGGCCTGAGAGACTTGAAGCATCTCCAGGACCACACTACTAAGTTCAATCACCGAGGGGCAAGTCTATGAAGAGGAGAAGTCCTCCAAGGACAGGAAGAAACCTTAATTGTCTCCATCAGTTTCTTTCCTCCTCAGAGGAATCCCCAACCAATTGTGAATGGCCCCCAAATATAGGACTTAAATGCCTGTTTGGGACCCCTTGAATACATGAGTGGGTAGAGCCGACTGAAGAAATCAGGATCTTAACCCAAAATGGTTCCTGTTCTGCAGTGGAGGACCCTGGTGAGGGGGTCACAGTGGAAGAGGGACATGGAGTACCAGAATACTTTCCAAAATTTTGGCAAGCAATGCCAACAGTTCCTCCTTGGAAACATGCCATTGTATGGCATCTGAGAGATGTTCATCCCAGATAGCTATAGCGCTAGTGACCGAAGCAGTAACAAAACTGGGTCATAGCACAGCACTAGTGAAAGCAAAATTTGCCTTTAGTAAGGAATCCGTGTTTATATGCCTGATTCTTAAGAGCCACAGCATCTGCCAGAGGCAAGGCATGGTATAGGGGGATCAGCTGCAGGTGGAGTAGAACACTAATACTTTCTCTCTACGAAGCACAGTATGTGTTAAGGGGACCCCAGAATCTTTGGATTTGCTATTGGGATCTGACATGATTGTCAAAGTATCAGAAAAGTAAGACAAAAGTACTTATCGGGCTGCAAGGCAGGGCCGGCCCAAGACATTGTGCTGCCTGGGTCCAAAGATGAAATGCTGCCCCCACCAAAACATGCCCACATCCATTATGTACTTTTAAACCTTTGAGTGCCAGAGGGATATGCAACACATTGCTTTGCAATGCATTGCACACACCTCTGGCACGCTGAGGGTTAAGCCCCAGGTCTTTCAAAGCCAACCAACTCCCTTGGTGCCATCCCTGAGCAGTCAGTACAATGTAAGGACAGATGGAGGAATTGCACACTTTAGATGATATTTTATTACTGTCCATTCTTTAAAGTTGCAGCAGTGTTAGATAGTAATCTTTCACACAGGACACCACTTTAACCTTTTCATAACCAGGGGTGTCTGCTCCTGTACTCAAAGGGTTAGAATTTTCTGCTCCTGCACTGAAAGGGTTAGAACTTCTAACCCTTTGAGTACAGGAGCAGACATCCCTGGTTATGAAAGGGTTAAAGTGGTGTCCTGTGTGAAAAATTGCTATCTAACACTGCTGCAATTGTAAAAAATGGACAGTTATAAAATCTCATCTAAAATTTGAGTACAGGAGCAGGAAATTCTAACCCACAGAGTACAGGAGCAGCATCAGAGGAGACACAAGACCCTTACCTCATATTTACTGGCCGAAATTCACTTTCGTATAGGACCGGGAGTCATCAGAAATGTACTCTTCTTGTTTGTACCAAATACTGCTTGAAGTAATTGCTGTAAACTGTCTAAATAATGTAGGATAGGGGGCGATAATAGATAAATGGGAGTTGCATTAGTTTACCTACCCCTCTGGGTCCACCGTCTACTCACTCACAATCCATGCAGAGCCGGATTAAGACTCCATAGGGCCCTAGGCAGCATCTCAAATTGCCCCCCCCCCCCCCCGCCCAACCAGCTTGCCCCCCTCTCATTTGTCACAAATCTTTCTTGGTTTGTACTTTGTTCTTGTGGGTAGAGGTACTAGTACCAAGTTAATAAAAGACAAAATGGATGCTTCAACCTCTTGGATGCCAGAGAGGTCACCAAGGCGTTGCAAAGCAATGCATTAGGTACCTCTCTGGCACTCAAGGTGTTTAAAAAAAAAAAAAAAAAAAAAAAAGTACAACAGACCATATAATTTAGATGGGGGTACATCTGTGACACCAAAGAGCTTACAATTGAAGTGGGCTAAATTTGTGATATCACAGAGCTTAGAATTAAAATGGGGCTTAACCATTATTTAAAATGTAAATGGGGTGCACTGGTGATACCACAACGTTTAGAGTTGAAATGGGGCTACATTAGTGACATTATGAAGCTTACAGTTGAAATGAGGCTAAAATAGTGATGCCACAGAGCTAACAATTGAAATGCAGCTACATTAGTAATACCATATAATTGAAATACAGCTACTACATTTGTGCTGCCATATAACTTTCAATTGAAATGGGGCTGCACTAGTGTTACCACAGAGCTAACAATTCTAGCCACAGAGACTGCAATTCTATGACTGCCAATGGCTAGGAGACATGTGACTGGGGGGAGGATGAAGAGGAGAACCATGTAGCCCAACATGTGTACTTCTCTTTGTGGCATTTTATCTATTCTTCCTCAATTCCTATTATATCATCTCCCCTAATTCATCTTCCCAGCATCCCTTACATTCTAGGTAGGTCTGCTCTTCTTCCATTAAAATACCCATTTTCAGGCCGTCGGATTTTATGAAGCATTGCTATAAATCTTTCTAGAACCCAATAATATGTAATCTTGTCTGCCTCCATCAACCTCACATCATGGTTTATACTCTCACAGTCCACTACATTTCGTACTGCCACCATGTCACATGTGAACCTAACCTTACATTTTTCTCCCTTATTTAACCCTTTGAGTGCCAGAGGTGTACCCAATGCATTGCTTTGCAATGTGTTGCATACCCCTCTGGCACCCAAAGGGTTAATGATCTTGTTCTGAAATCAACATTTCCTCATACTGGCTCAAACCCACTAGGGTAGAAAGGCAGACCCCCCCAACCCATCTTCATCATGTTTCATATATTTAGCGTGGTCTGTGTTGGTAAGTATAACCACAACCCTTGTAGCCTCTTATTCTTGATTTATCCAAAATGAGAAATTAAATTATAATACTGCTAGATCATTTTTTTTTTTTTTAATTTCAAATTACACCTAGGGCCTACATATTCCATCTGCAACACAGCATCTTAATACATACATACACACATACATGGTCACCTCCCTCTGATACCGTTAGGCAGATCACAAAGACACCACCTGTTGCTCTTCCTGTGCTAGCGCTCAAAGTTATAGTCCAGGCCACGTCTCCTCCCATGTGCCTGTATGATTTGCGCAACACCAAATCTGTTGCTGGTATCCTTTTTTGGCTGTGGGTCCCAGGGCGTTGTGGGCCCACATGAAAGCCTGTAGGCTGCGGGCCACTTGGGACATCGGGACTACGTGCAGCTAGCTACTCCATAAGACCTCTGCTTGCCGGTGGGGAGATCTGTCTAATCTTCCCACCGGCCAACTGTTTTTGTTTTTTTTTTTTTTTTTTTTTTTGCCAGGTGGATCAGTGTTGCAGAGCAGCCCCCCCCACCTTGTCCAGACAACAGGCGTTTGCCCATGATCCGGCTCTGAATCCATGTGCATGCATCGCAGCGCCGCCATCCCCGCTGTCTCAAACCACACGCACCCAACCAGCCAATGAGCAAATATGGATCTCTTTAATTGGCTGGTGGTGGTGCTTGCTGCATGTAGGTGGCTGTGAGCACAGTGGGGGAGCAGACTACCGGGACTCTTTATTGTCCCGGTGGGGGATGGAGTGAGTCAGGACGCAGGACACAGACCTAGCACCCGAAAGAATATGCCTTGGGGCGGCAAATTGCTGCCCCTGTCAAAGTGCTGCCTGGGTCCATAGACCCACCGGGACCCGTGTAAGGGCCGGCCCTGATGCAAGGGGTTAAATGGCAGGAAACGAGGAGAGACAAACCTATGCACAACACATCTAATAGGAAAAGTTAGGTGCCTGTCAAAGGACCATCCCTGTTAACCTTTGAAAGCTGGGACAGGGGCAGTATATCTTTGTAAAGAATCATATGATTATACAGCCCTATGTAAGTAGGAATAAAAATGAAGTCTAACTTAAAACAAGTTCCTGAAAACCATTTCTTGATGCAAGTCACTTGATCCTTTTAATAGGAGGTGCAGTAAAGTGGAGGGAAGAGATGAGTATCCTCCACAGAGGGCTTAACCTTTTTTGAAGCGTCATGCCTCCTAGGGAAGGAAACATTACCATGGTTCCTGTGTTCCACATTGGACGACAGAGAAATGCAAAATCTGTGCACGTAATGCATCACATGCCTTGCAAAATTGTAACCACCTATATCATCACTAGCTTTAAATGAGAGCCTCTACCAGGTGGAATTTCACATTGTACATGCTGGGGCATGTGTATGAGCAGAACAAAGTTATTAGTGCATATGCAATATATAACCAACTGGTAGGGTTTGGAGGGGCTGCTAATATGTGATCTATGTTAGCTCCTGAAGCCTTTTGAGAATACCACCTTACTGGTTATTCATGCTGGTGCAGGAACTAGTGAGATACTTCCACTAATTTATTTTAAGACCAGCAGTGTGGAACGGCATTGCTCATCTGTTGTGAGGCATGGACGTAGAATTTGTGGTCATGTGACCACTTCTTCTTTTATAGTATAGACAAAAACATGCTTTGAGCAGAATCCTTGCATAGTCAGCATTAAAAGCAATGAGGAATACATTCTAGCTACATTGCGTGACTCCTCCCCCCCCCTTCTTTAAATGTGAAATTTCAAAATTGATGCAAAGGCTTGAGCAGCAGCAATTGTTGTGGGTGTTTTTTTTTTTTTTTTTTTTTTTTTTTTTTTTTTTTTTGGGGGGGGTGCTTTCTATGTACAGGAAAATGCTGTAAATTGGTGGTGGGAATGTTCCCTCAAACAAACCGCACTTTTCGCCCATTCTTACTTGGTGGAATTGTGTACAACATAGAATACAATATATGTATGTATATATACTACTATATATAGCAATAGCAGTTTTCACATTTCCACTAGTGTTGAGCGAGCATGCTCGGTTCGGCTTGAGCATCGCTCTGCTCGGCACATGGCGGTACTCGTACGAGTACCGCATGTGCTCCCCCGCCATGTTCGGGTCTCCTCCCCGCACGTTTCGCGGCTGCTGCGCAGCCAATAAACGTGCAGGGAGGCTCTGACATCAGTGTAATGCCAGCAGCCATGTTGGCTGCTGGCATTACACTGATTGGCTGGCCAGAACCCGTGGTCGGGTGCTGTATAGCACCTGACCAGCGAGTTCGGCTCAGTCTTAGCCAGGGAGAGATGAGGATAGGAAGGGAAAGTCAGTGTAGGGAGAAGACAAGCAATTGTGAAAAAAAAAAAAGACCCAAAAGTCCTTTTTAGGACTACTGTGTGTGGGGGCAGCAGTTTATTTTGTGTGGGGGGGAAAAAAAAAAAAAAAAAAAACTTCATATATTCTGTTTAGTGTGCAAAGTTGCAGATTAGAGCACATTCTGTTTAGTGTGCAAAGTTGCAGATTAGAGCACATTCTGTTCAGTGTGCAAAGTTGCAGATTAGCGGCACATTCTTTTCAGTGTGCAAAGTTGCAGATTAGAGCACATTCTGTTTAGTGTGCAAAGTTGCAGATTAGAGCACATTCTGTTAAGTCTTCAAACTGTAAAATATCAAAGTCACATATTCCATTCACTGTGCGTAGCCGCAGTTAAGAAGCAAATTCTGTGTACTGTGCAAAGTTGCAGATTTGCAGCACATATTCCGTGTAATATGAAGAAGGCGGGTAAAAAGGGACGGGGAAGTGGACGTGATCCTGATAGTTCAGGGCGCGGGTCAGGACGCGTAGAAACTGCGCCTGGTGCCAGAGCACAAGACAGACATCCACCATACCTAGCTTCATGTCTCATTTTACAGGGCGTCGCAGGACATCACTCTCGAGGTCCGACCACTGCGAACAGGTGGTCGGTTGGATGTCAGCTGATACTGCTTCCAGTCGGTTAAGCACCACCCTGTCTTCCACCAAGTCCACTCTCAGTAGCCAAGAGTCTGGTCAACATAATCCTCACTCTGATCATCCTTCCTCCCACCATAGACGGTCTGGTCAAAGAAGTGATCCCACACTGGGATATAGTGAGGAGCTCGTCTCATCACCAATCCTTAATTTGAACCTCTCTCCAAGCACGCTTGCAGAGGAACATGACATCTTGTGCCCTGATTCACAACCTCTAGAGGGTACCCAATCACAAGAAGATGACAGAGGTGAACGGCATTTAAGGTCAAAGGAAGTGGATGATGATGATGATGAGACACAGTTGCCATTACATCAACCACTATTACTGTCTCAAGACCTTGATGAGGAGGATGATATACAGTTGTCAATGACTGAGTATGTGGTGGGATCAAGACATGAGGAGGATGATCAGAGTGAGGAAGTGGAGGAGGACTTGGTGGACGATGAGGTGACTGACCCCACCTGGGAAGGTGTAGAGCCGAGCGATGACAGCAGTCCTGAGGGTGAGCCATCTGCAGCACCGCAACAGGCTGGAAGAGGCAGTGGTGTGGCTACAGAAAGAAGGCGGACCGCACCAAACCGGCCCGCAAATGTTCCACGGAGCACCCCCTTGCGTAAATCTCCCTTGCCAAGGGGTAGGTGTTCCGCGGTATGGCGTTTTTTTAAGGAAAGTGCGGACGACAAAAGAATTGTAGTTTGCAACCTGTGCCACACCAGAATGAGCCGAGGCATGAACATTAGAAACCTCACCACCACCAGCATGATCCGACACATGGCATCCAAGCACCGTAATAAGTGGGAGGAACGCCTGGATCGCCCATCTGTGTCTGCAGGCCACACCACTGCCTCCTCTTCCCCTGTTTTCGGTGCCGGCCAATCGCCTGTCGAAGGCGCAGGCCCGCATACCTCCCGCCCTGCACCTGTACCATCTGAAGCACCATCAGCGACCACATCCACTTCCCTGTCCCAGCACAGCGTCCAAATGTCGTTACCCCAGGCATTTGAGCGCAAGCGAAAATACCCAGCCACCCACCCACAGGCCATAGCACTAGCCTCACACCTTTCCAAATTACTGGCCATCGAAATGCTGCCATTTAGGCTTGTGGAGACTGAGTCCTTCCGCAGCCTGATGGCAGCAGCTGTCCCTCGGTACGCGGTCCCCAGCCGCCACTACTTTTCCCGGTGTGCCATCCCCGCATTACACCACCATGTGTCCCGTAACATCACCCGTGCCCTGACCAACGCAGTTACTGGGAAGGTCCACTTAACGACTGACACATGGACAAGTGCTTGTGGCCAGGGACGCTACATTTCCCTGACGGCACACTGGGTGAATGTCGTGGAGGCTGGGAGCGACTCGGACCCTGGGATGGCACAGGTGCTACCCACGCCGAGGATTGCGGGCCCTACCTCCATCAGGGTTTCCGCCAGCACCTACGTTATTGGCTCCTCCTCCTCCGTTTCCACCTCCGAATTCTCTGCGCGCAGCGCCACTCACCCATCAGCCGGTAGCTGGAAGCAGTGTAGCACTGCAGTGGGGAAGCGTCAACAGGCCGTGCTGAAGCTGATCTGCCTTGGGGACAAACAGCACACGGCCTCAGAGCTGTTGCAGGGGATTAGTCACCAGACCGAGCAGTGGCTCTCGCCACTCAACCTGCAACCAGGCATGGTTGTGTGTGATAATGGGCGTAACTTGGTGACGGCTTTGGAGCTCGGCAAGCTCACACACGTACCATGCCTAGCGCATGTATTTAATTTAGTGGTTCAGCGATTTCTAAAACCCTACCCCAATTTGCATGATCTCTTGACCAAGGTGCGCCGCGTGTGTGCACATTTCCGTAAGTCATCTACAGCTTCAGCCGGCCTGTTGAAGCTGCAGCAGCGCTTACAATTGCCAGCTCACCGGCTGCTGTGTGACGTGAGCACGCGCTGGAACTCCACCTTACACATGTTGGCCCGGCTTTGTGAGCAGCAGAGGGCAGTAGTGGAGTACCAGCTGTTACACGGTCGTCGCCTCTTCGTTCAACTTCCTGTAATCAGAAGTGAGGAGTGGGAATGGATGTCAGACCTCTGTGAGGTTTTACGCAATTTTGAGGAATCGACACAGATGGTGAGCGGCGATAACGCTATTATCAGTGTAACCATCCCACTTCTGTGTCTACTGAAACGCTCGCTGCTCACAATTAAAACTGACGCTTTGCATGTGGAAGAGGTGGAAATGCGGGAGGAAGAGCTTACACAAGGTGATAGCCAGAGCACCCTCACTTCGTCTTCTCAGCGACAATTGGAGGAGGCGGAGGAGGAGGAGGAGGAAGACACGGTTGCCTCCGCTACAGAGGGTAGCCATGGAACTTTAGTTCCATCTCTTCAGCGTGGCTGGGCAGAAGAGGAGGAAGAGGATGAGGAGATTGAGAGTCATCCTCCTGGTGAGGACAGCGAAATCTTGCCTGTTGGTACTCTGGCACACATGGCTGACTTTATGTTAGGCTGCCTTTCCCGTGACCCACGCGTTATACGCATTTTAGACAACACAGATTACTGGGTGTTCACCCTTCTGGACCCCCGCTACAAAGAGAATTTCTCATCTCTCATTCCTCCGGTGGAGAGGACAAGCAAAATGGTGCAATACCAGAAGGTTCTTGTTGAAAAATTGCTCCAAAATTTTCCATCTGACAACGCTGGCGGCAGAGTACGTGCTACCTTGGCCAACAGAGAAGGGGAGAAAAGGGGAGCACACAGCAGTTCCGACAAAGGCAGGGCAACACTCTCCAAGGCATGGGACACCTTCATGACACCCCGCCAGCACCCTCACCCTGATGCGCAGCCTAGTGTCACAAGGAGGGAAAAGTTTTGGAAGATGGTGAAGGAGTACGTAGCAGACCGTGTCAGCGTCCTCAATGATCCCTCTGTGCCTTACAACTACTGGGTGTCCAAGCTGGACACGTGGTATGAACTGGCACTCTACGCCTTGGAGGTGCTGGCCTGCCCTGCCGCCAGCGTTCTGTCTGAGCGGGTATTTAGTGCTGCTGGTGGCATCATAACAGATAAGCGTATCCGCCTTTCCACCGACAATGCTGATAGGTTGACACTTATAAAAATGAACAAGGCCTGGATTTCCCCTGACTTCTCCACTCCACTGGAGGAAAGCCCCGGGGGAACATAAACTCACTTTATATATGTTATTTACAATGATGGGAATACTCTGTATTCCCATTCACCCCTTCCACCCAAAAAATGGGTATATGGTTGACTCTCTTCCATATACCCTGGGATATAATTTTTATATAGGGCCAGCTCACCAGCGGGCCCAGTGATATAATTTTTATATAGGGCCAGCTCACCAGCGGGCCCTGTGATATATAATTTTTATCTAGGGCCAGCTCACCAGCGGGCGCAGTTTGACAATTTTTGTATAGGTCAGCTCACCAGCGGGCCTTCTCATATAATGTTTTATTGGGTCAGCTCTCTAGCGGGCCCTCTCATATAATGTTTTATAGCGTCAGCTCACTAGCGGGCCTTCGCATATAATGTTTAGGATGGTCAGCTCCGCAGCAGACCCTCACCCATAATGTTTTAGATGGTCGGCTCAGCGCACGTTTCCCTCTTAATCATGGCCTCAGTTCAGAAAAATCGAGGACATTTTTGGGAGAATTTGCAGATGATATACAAGTAAATATACAGCAAATACTGTTTGGTAACAATTTTTCGCCTAAAGTCGTTTTTATCTTCCTTTTTGTGTGTTTTACGGTCAGTCTGTAAAAATGTCGTACTACGGGCGAAAGATCGTTCCCAGCAGCGACGTTGGAGTCCAAGATGCATCCAGACATCCTCCCTATGCTGTCCCTGAACCATTTCTGTGGTGTTTCCATCATTTTCTGCCCTTTTCCTATGGACCAGGCACCCTCCCCTCACCAGAGCAGGGGGTGCCTGGTGTAATGCTCGAGTCCTCCCATTGACTTCAATGGGGCTCGGGTGCTCGGCCGAGCACTCGAGCCTCCGGGGGTGCTCGGTCAGAGCACCCGAACACCCGAGCATTGGGGTGCTCGCTCATCACTAATTTCCACAGATTCACAGTAGGAATGAAATCAGGACTGTGACTGGACCACTGTAGGACATTCACTTTTTGCTTTGGGATCTCGGTTCTGCTCATGAATGAAATTGCTTCACAAGGTTTTTTTTGTTTGTTTTTTTTCTTGTTTTTTTCTGTAGTGGACAGAAGCCGGTCCTCTTGAAGTATTCCCCTGTATGTTGCTCAATCCATTATTCCTTCAATGTTATCAAAATACTCAGTCCCTGCTTTTGAGAAGCATCCACACAGTAAGATGCTGCCACCACCATACTTCACTGTAGGGTTGGTGAGTCTTGAGGCATGGACAGTGTTAGGTTTGAGTTAGCACTTTGGCAAAAACTCAAAGTGTTATCTTGGTCTTATCTGACTGTCTCACATTGCAGATAGGGCACTCTCAGGTTTTCTGACAAATTCCAGACGTGCCTTCAGATGGTACTTCTTGAGCAACCCCTTCTTTCTTGCCACCCTCCCATACAGGCTATTGCAGACTACAATTTGTAATTCAATAATTTGAGAGAATTGGTATGGGCTCAATTATTTTGCAAGGTACTGTGTGTGTATTTTGATCTAACCTGTTTACGATCATTTTACTTTCAGGTACTTTAGCTGGAGTAATAGACTTGGCTGTGGACTGGATGACTGATCTGAAAGAGGGAATATGCCTTGAAGACTTTTTGTACAGTCATGAACAATGCTGCTGGACCTCAAATGAAACAACCTTTGAAGACCGAGACGACTGCCCCCAGTGGCAGAAGTGGTCGGAACTGTTGATTAATAAATCTGAGGTATGTTACGAAAGTTTATTACAGTTAAAATTCTGAAAAGTACACAATGCTATAAATTTTATTCCAAGTACCTTTTTGTGTTACAAATTAAAATGTAATTCAGACTAAAGGCACCCCAAATGCTGAAACAAAAAGCCCCCGCATACAAAAAATTCTAGTAGTTGTGACTTATACAATGCTTAAGTATTCAGCCTCCACCATCAGTGAGGCTCATGTATTAAGAAGAACTGGAGCAATTCTGGGGCAAGCAAATTATATCCTATGGGACAAATGATTCATATTAACGGTGTTACATTTAATGAGTATTTTGGTGGTATTCCCATTGGTACAGTTCCCTTGCCCCGGAATTGCACCTATATTTTTTAGTACTCCAGCCTCAGAGTCTCTGTGTGTGTGTGTTTTACATTGCTCTGCCATTCTTCCAACATTATTTGTATGTTTTATGGAGATGCGGTCACTTGTTACATCATATTTACATACCTAATATTATAAAGCTGGAATAAAAGTGCAAGTTCAGCCCGATTTTAATTTTCTTCATCCAAATCACAGGATGTAAGAGTCAAAGATGTCCGTTAGACTGGCCCAAGAAGCAATAGAGGAAAGGCCTGTAAGACTTGTAATGTATGGAGGACACTGGTCAGGTTGGATTAGTTGTAAGATGGGCATGGATTGGTTGTTAGTGGTATTTTATAGTTATATTGTCTCTAGGGTTTGACCAAGGTACAACAGGTTCACTGTTCACTATACTGTGATCCCCTGACCTGGACAATTATGTCCTCCTTGAGCTTGTCTGGCAGAGGTTAATGTTTGTCTGTTGAAAATGCTGACCATACCTGGTGCAGGTCTCTGGAGTGTTTGTTGGAAACTGGCAGCTGCTCAGCTTGGAGATACTGCCAACAGGAGCATCTCAGTCTGAGCCCTGTTGCTTTTTGCATGTGGAAACAATCTGTAAGCCATGAACAATACTCCCTTCAATCAGTGTGAGCTACAGGAGGAGGGACATGTCTGCAGTTGAAAATGTTGACCATCAGCCTGTACCAAAGGAGAAACCCACTGGGGCTACAAAGGCAGGGTGAGCAGAATCAACCAAGAACTCTCAGGTTCACCACAAGGTATGGTGGTTGGAGTGCAGGGCTTGAATGGGCTACCAAGGTGGTGGGGGGGAATGTTTTGCTTGTCTGACAGTAGCTGGTGGGTACTATTGGCATTGGAAAAGATACAGGGTTCAGCAGAGGTACTTTCCTTAGTATGTAAAGTGACTCTAATAAGATGTGGTGTTTTTTTGTTGCCTAGCATTAGAGAAACTTGCTCTGGTGTGGACTCTGGTCATCCGTATTAACTGCGCAAGAAAGGTTAAGATTTAGATGCTGCAGTTACTGTTGGATCATCTGGTTTGTGCTTGTCATATATTGTTATTAAAATAGTTGAAATGGATAAGCCAGTGGCTGAATGACAATAGACAGAGGGTTGTAGTTAACATAGAATACTCCAGATGAAGGTCTTGTTACTAGTGGGGCACCTTAGGGATCTATACTGGGACCCATTCTTTTTAATATTAGTGATATTACAAAAAGCCTTCTGTAAGACAATTGGGGTGGGGGGTTCTTCACAGGCCAATGGAAAAGGATGTTGGTAGTATGATGAGGTCTGATGGAAATAATTTGGTCACGATTGACATTATCTTTGTGTGATTTCAAGCACATTATAAAAAGTGCAGCTTTTCTTTAGTGTGCAGAGGGCCCATTGGGTTTACTGTTCCCTCCTTCGGAGGTTTGCTTATACTTCCTGCCAGTTGGTAATGTGATTCCTGTATGGGGTCTGGGTAGGCAACTGCCACTTGGTTGGAATTGCTTTGGTTCCAGAACATGCTCACTGCTACACAGACAACTGTGGTGAAGATAGGTTCTCCCTTGATCCCAGCAGGGAGACTGGTACCTACATGTGATGGGGTGTTAACAAACTACACTGGATGTATGAAGTTTGGTGTTTTTGTCTAGCATGGAGCAGTGACTGGCTAAAAATTGTGGTCTTTCTCCTCCATCTGGGTTTGTGAGTTTGGTTCCTTATACTACTTAAAACCTGATCATCTGGCAGTCCAGGACTAGCCTAGGAAGGACCAACATGACGGAATCCCTCCCCCTCTTTTGTTGTGCAGACCAATGTTTAACCTCCTGGTAAGTATTAACTCTTGCATATCTTCCATTTTACTGTAAGTTGTTGTGGCTTATGGTTGGTTTATGCTCCCTGCCATTCAGTAATATGACTCCTATACAGAGTCTGGGTATGCAACCTGTACTTGTATGATCTTTCTGTGGTTCTGGAACACATGGATAACAGACATGGAAAAACGCTCCAACCTCATATTGGCATGAGGGATGGTGCGCACATATAACAGGTTTTACCCAATGACACTGTTTAGACTACATTTGTAGGGATGGGCAAAAAGTAAAAAAAATTTCCTACAGGAATTTTCACAACCCCCCCCCCCCCCCCAGAAATTTCCCGTGTTTTTGTGTTTTGGAAAAAAAAAAATCCCACCAGTAGAATATACATAAAATTTCCACCTTTTCGCCACTGCCAGTAAATTTACTCTGATTTCCATGAGATTTCTTACTGCAAGTGGCTGAAGTGGAGAAATAGCTGAAAGAAAGTTGTGAGTCTTACAGCAACCTATGCCGTGAAAAAAAAAAAATGTGCCTTTTTGTTGTTTGCCCATAACACTAACTTCCTGCTTAAGTAATAGTGGCACAACATCCTTGAAAAATAACTGTGCTTGGGATATTCCAGCAGAGTGTAAGACAAGACATCAGTTCTTTAAAGCCTCTGTTTTCAACAAAAAAAAGGGGCAGCATGTTAACCACCAACATTTTGGCAAGTTTACTATTCCGCAGGTGTACTTTTGCATTATTTATGTGCAGGTTTTGACTTTCTAGAACTTAGGACAAGTGGGATGGCAGTACATAGAGGAAGAACTGTGTAACGTTATTACTTTAAGGATATCACTTCCGGTGGAGGTAGGTTCAATATGTGTGGGCACTCTTGTCATCTCCAAATACAAATTCCATCATAGTCCTCTGTAGCAGGAGCAGAAAATAATGGCACACTCTGACATATCAAGTAGCACTTCTTCTGTTATGTACCCCATATACCCTGGAACTTTTAGGAATACTTCTGCTGCTGCTAGTTGTGGGACCTCTGACCTGTTGATGTTGTGTCTTCCAGTCAGACCTGTGGTTGTGCTTTAGGTATGATCTCATTGAGGAGGTGACTATGTGTGGGCCTGCTTTCCCCCTGCTAGTATGCTTCTTACACAGAAGACTGATAGCAACATGCTTGGCTTTTGGATTCTGAGAGAAGTATGTATATAGTGTGGACTTTATGGCCTGCTACACTTCCAGATCCTCATATGTAAGGTGTTGGATGTTGATGACCTGTGTTGTTGCTGGTTACTCAACACTAGTAGTGGTGTGTGTGTGTGTGTGTGTGTGTGTGTGTGTGTGTGTGTGTATGATGATGATGATGACTGGCAGGATGACTGTATTTTTTTGGCATGCTTGTCCAGACTTTCCAATTGTTTATTAAACCGGTTTAGAGGAACAGTACTCATTTTCAGTGGTGGAAGACTGAGTCTTTGCCTTTCAGCTAATTAAGTAATCATCCACATCAATCTCCACTTCTTCTCTACTACTTTTATTTTCTTCTAGGCATTTAGAAGTCTCAAACTATTTTCAGGACAGGTGTTTTTGTGCTTTTGTCTCACTGTTGAATGCAGCAGTTTGTTGAACTGCTACACATTCTTGCATTATGCCAGCAACACCGGAATGCATGTTGTTGTTGTTGTATTCAGTATTTTTAGATGGTTTATTAATTGTATTGGTTGTGTTGGGACTCTGACAAACTGCATCCTTCTTGAGAGGGGATGCATCACCACCATCATTTTATTGCACATGCGGCACCACTTTACTCATATGTCCCTGCTCTGCTTCTAACCCTATCACCCTCCCTCTAAATGTACATTTGCAGGACATTACGCAACTACTCATGGTTGGATGTTTATTTGTGTGTGATGTCTTGCCTTGGGCCTCTACAAAATGCTCTATCCCTTCAAGTATCAGTCTGCCTCAGTCACAGCTCACATCAGGGTCCCTGTTGCCTATCCATTTTTTATTTATTAACTGTCCCCACTATCCCTATCACTGTCAACAAAAAAACAAAACAAAAAAACAACAAAAAAAAACACACACACACACTCCCTGTTCAACTGCTTCTTTGCCCAGACTCCCCTAGCAAAGAGGTAACAGACAGATCAGGAAAAAACTTGGATAAATTCTGACTGTGTGTGCCCCGTCAGTCACACAGAATTTTGGGTAAATCTACTCTTCTCACACACCCCAGACTCCCCTAGGACCGAGATAGTCAGATCAGGAAGAAACTTGGATAAGGGCTGTGTCACAGATTTCAAGACACTCAGACCAGTATGTGAAATAAAAACGCAGTTTTATTAAGAACAAAATGAATGATAAAGATCGCCCCCTATAGGCAGCACTGCATAGCAGCAGGAAGAAAATAGTATGACCAATATACAGGTATTGATATGAAACAGCACAGGCAAATAGCATATACTGAGTACTGTGTTAACCCTTGTATCTCTGTAATCAGTCCGTCTCAGTTATGGTGTTTGGCACTCCCAAGGTGATAATAGGCAGACTGGTGGAGAGAACTCAACACCAAATGTTCATAATACTGAGAACTGTCCAGCAAGGATGAACCTGCAACCCAGAACCTGCTGCACTTGAACAGTAGCCCCCTCGGGCGTAATAACAGAGCAAGTAGACTGCCAGATCTTGAGCCAATAGCCCCCACAGGAGTGATAACGGAAGCAACTGGATTGCAAGAGCTTGAGCCAATAGCCCCCCACAGGCGTGATAACGGAAGCAACTGGATTGCAAGAGCATGAGCCAATAGCCCCCACGGGCGTAATAACAGAGGCTTGCACAGTAGCAGCTAAAGCCGTAGCGCGTACTGGGCGTGGTAACGAACTTCACTATACTGCAAGGAGTGATGAACCGTCACCTACAAGACCTACCGGACCGGCTCAGCGGTAATAGTGGTATGAGAGAAACAGCTCAGCACAATTGCAACACCCTGTACCAGACTGGAGGCTCAGAACCGGGAACTCAGCTCTGCACGGGTCAATGGCTCGATAGTTGGAACACAGCTCTGCATGGGTTAACGGCTCATAAGAGGTGTACAGCTCAGCAGGGGACAGCTCGGTAGCAGGATCTCAGCTCAGCACAGGTTAACCACTGCAGCCGTAGAAGGACAGTAGTGGAGGAAGTCAGAATGTCGCCTCGGCGAAAGTGGGAAGCTGGAACGTAGTCTGAGCAGATGTAACCGGTGCAGGTCACTGAGCTGGAACGTCATACAAGCCAGGTCGAATCACGGAGCAGGTTCTCAGACAAGCAAGATCAGGATACGAGCAGGAACGTCAGCCAGGCCGGGTCAAATCACGGGGCAGGAACACAGGAACGTAGTCAGAGCAAGCCAAGTCGGTACACCGGAAATCAGGAACGCAGGAACACAGCATAGCAAAACTGGCTCAGGAACACCATGAATGGGCACCTGACAGGTGTCAATGGCCCAGTATAAAAAGGTCACCAGGGGCGGGCCAGACAGGCTCAACCAATCGGAGCGCAGCACAAGTGAGGGTGACATGAGGGGAAATACTGCACCTTGATAGTCTGCCTGTGTTTTTCCAAACAGTCACACAGAATTTTGGGGTAAATCGCCTCCTTTCCTCCAATCGCACACTTCCAGACTCTCCTATTTCAAAGATAACAGATCAGGAAGAAACTTGGTTCACTTGTGACTGCGTGTTCCCAGTCCGTCATGCAGAAGTTACACACACACACACACACACACACACACACACACACACACACACACACTGTCTCTCTCTCTGTCTCTCTCTCTCTGTCTCTCTCTCTCTGTCTCTCTCTCTCTGTCTCTCTCTCTCTGTCTCTCTCATAATGCTGCATGTGTATCCCCAGTCAGTGGCACTGAATTTTGGGGGTCAACCATTAGCTTGTCTTCTCTAGAAACATGTCATGGGGTGGGGAGAAATTCAGTCTTCCCACTGATTTAAATGCAGTGAGCTAGGCGCACAAAATTTACTGCTTGACAAAAAGTGCTACTTGTCTCCTGTTTCTCTTCTTAGTAGAAACTTTCACCCATCCTCATACATTTGTGTATTGTTTTTGTTTTGGCATGGAGAAATGACTAGCTAAAAGTTGAGACCTTTCACCCCCACTTGGTTTTGTGAATGGTTCTTTCTACTACTTCATTCCTGAATATCTAGCAGTCATGTCTCTAGACACAGACAGCAGCAAAAAAGAATTGTTTCTAAGGGACCACGGAGTGGTTGTGACATGTATACCTGGTTGGCCTGAATCCTTCACTCCCCAGGTTAGTCACTATATCTTGAATTCATGGCTGTGTAGCATGCATTCTTTTGAATCTATGCATTTGGAATTGCATTATTGTAAATCACAGCATTTGGAACTCAGAAGGGAGATAGCGAGGACATTTCATAGTACAAGTCTGCTTCATGTAGGATGCTGTGACAGTTTCTCAAGAACTGGAATTGTCAGGAGAAAACTGACTTATGGGAGCCTTTAGGCAAAAGTCTGCTGGCTCTTGCCCTCTACTTGTTGTGCTGTACTTGCCAACAACCTAACCAGGAATATTCACTTACATGTAAAGATAATGCTTCCTGCCAACTCTGGGCTACACTTATTGTATCAAATTAACTTCTACTATTGGTCTTGTAATTTGTCTAGAATCCCACCCTATGGAACATATGCAAAGTGTAGTAATTATGAGGGAAAAATGCACCATAGATGACCCATTCTTAACATTCCAGTTGTATGCCACAGAGGTCTCCAACGCACTGGACAGGAATACATTGGAGAGCTGTTTCGCACTTAAAGGGTTTAACCCCATTTAAATCATGGGCTTTTCATTATTTGTTCCTTATAGTGCAGATGGTTTGTTCCTGAATTGTTCTACTTTTGGACTGCAAATGGTCATATGTCATGTGCACTCTTCATATTTCCACGTCTCTAATGATCTCCATCACTTTGCATGTATCGGGTTCACATACTAGTTAAAGACAAACTAACTACTTCCTTATCTTAATCTGGGCAGAGAACTGGCCACTATGAAACAACTATGTGGATTGGATCTCCAAATTTATTTTACTAGTTTGTACTTGATAACATGTCCATGGAGGCAGATGTGATTCTTTGTAGCAGAATTCCTGGAAACAACTCCCACTGAGGTCTTTTTAGGAATCTTTCATTGAGAGGAGTCTTACAACACAGAATATCTACATACCATAATAGCCAGTAACAAATGTGAAGTTTGGAGAACTAGTCCAAGCAAAATTGCTATGTAATCCCCATAAGGATTTCCCCCCAAGTTAAGGTAAATGAGGAAGAAGTGTTTGTATTTCTTTAAATCCTAATTCTGTAACCAGAGGAAGTTGTGTGATGCTTCTTTTCTACACTAGAGTTTGAAATATTAACTGGAGGAAAGCACATTGACTACTAGACAGTGCGACTCCTGTGACAGGCTATAAGAAAATGGCCTCCAAGCATCTAGAAGAGCATCATACCCATGTGTATGTTCAGATATATTTAGTGTGTGTGTGTGTGTGTATAGATTATATATATATAATCAGATATTAATACCGTGACTTCGTAACTATAACTGTAGATGAGCTTACAGGAGCCTTACACTATGAGAAAACGGCTGTTGCAGCTCATATTTTGGGTCACGAAATGGGACTTTATTCACTTTCCTTTGATATCTTCCTGTTTTTGCACCTTCACCAGATATCTGTTTGTCCTGTGTCCCTAATCAATACAGTACCAGAGACTTTCTGAGCAATATGACAGCCCTGTTTTTAATTCAGTTCAGGTTTTATGGGACATTAGTGTCCCTTTAACTGTGTGTTGTAGTGTAGCTAGAATAGGGAGTTAGTCTAGTCAACATTGTTCATTGTATAGTTAGAAATGTCATTCTTTCATTTCTTACTTTTTACTGTAATTATGTTGTTGCAGCTTGAGGTTGGTTTATGCTCTCTGACATTTAGTAATGTGACTTCTATACAGATTGTGATTAAGCAACCCATACTTGCTCACCTGGGGCTGGATTCTATTACAGGAGATAAATGTTAACACCCATTTTATCAAAAAATGTTCCCATTGAAGTCCATGGGGAAACCTGGAGATAAAAGCAGAGAGAAAAATTGGCACCTGCAATGGAATTCAGACCCTGGTTTATTGATATTTTACCAAATATACTTTCTTTATAGATAAGGTTGTATGTCTACATGGCTGTTTTTATATATCATCAATTTAATCCAAGTTGTCATTTGATTCACCACAAATGTCAATATTCATTTTTAATTTTATTTTCAAATGTATTTTATTGTGGTGTGTACTGTTTTGATTGTATAGGGTTAGACCTTATGATGAGTTACCGTCTCTTTGAGAGGGTATTGTATTTACCTGAGAATCTTGAAGCAGCTGTTTTCTGTTACTGGCCCTTAATGTTTGATAATGCTGCATCATGCCACGAAGTGCATAAGAATTGGCCCTTGGTATTTTTTTATGTAAAAAGTTATTATATTTTACTATTTCGTGAATCCTATGTGGACTACAGCAACTTTGTGACTGAAACAGTGGCTTTCCTGAATGGACACTAGAAGATGTCTCCGTGTGCCTTTTTATGTCAATACTTACGGAGTATTTTATAATGAAATATTACACTACTGGGAGCCTTCTGTGTTTGTTCAATCTGAGAAAGTTACAAGTGCTGCATCTGGGGCAGCTTTAAAGATCCCAGGAGCTCTATTGCTGAGAATTACATAAGTAAGTTCTCAGCATATCCATTTGGGAGTACCCAGCTGTAGGGTGTATTTTGCTGGTTCGACAGAACCCTGTATATCATTTGTATAATGGTCAAACCCTGTGTTTTTCTATTTTTATATTCTATAGTTTTATAGACACATGGCTTCTAACTAAAACTTGATGGGCCATCAAGCTAAATTATAGCTTGAGGTTGGAGGAAATGTCTGGGTAAGTTAAAAGGCCCCAGATGAGGGGCAATTGGTGATCCAGAGGCCAGAAATCCCTTATAATAATTAAAGTGCAGTGCCCCCATGACAAAATTGAGCTGGATAAAGTAGCATTAGAGGAGACTTTTTTGTCCACTTATTCACATAATATGGAGAAAATCCTTTTAAGATGCTTCTTGTGTGACTGTGGCAATGGATAGTTACTAATATAATTTTATACAAATCCCATCCAGCCCTTTCAACCATTCATGGAACTACTTCTGGTGCAACATCATTGCCTAGCGCTCAAAGGGGGCCCATTAAGCTTTGTGGAGCTTAAGTCCCTTAACGCTATCGATTAGATTGAGCACTAAATTTGCCTCCTTCATTGCAAACAAAATAAGTGGGGTTAGGTGAGAATTCTGTTCGGTTCTGTCAGGTCAGAATCGGGAGAAGTCGTGCAGTGCTCTGACTTATTAGATCAGTGTTTGTCATTGAACTTTGCTGTTCTTTGGCACCAGCTCGTGGTGCCCCATTTTTTTCCATTAAGACCTCACAGATATGTTGAAGTTGAGTTTCTAATATATTTGTGGAAAGTATTATGCACAGCAGGATTTTTTTTTTTTTTTTTTGCCATTCTGACTGATAATGAAGAATAACTGT
This sequence comes from Rhinophrynus dorsalis, assembly GCA_037306005.1. Lineage (NCBI taxonomy): Eukaryota > Metazoa > Chordata > Amphibia > Anura > Rhinophrynidae > Rhinophrynus > Rhinophrynus dorsalis. The sequence continues at coordinate 162,778,042 of CM074719.1, read as the reverse complement.
ATATTTATGTAGTGTTCCCTCAATAAGTCTCTGAGAAATTATATGCAAAAATGTGAGGTGTGGCATTAAAATTTCAGATTGCATGTTAGGGATGCCTTGAGTGAAAAGATTTTGAAGCACTTGGTTAGACTGGACCTGCCGTGTGCAAGTGTTCTCTCCTGGCAGAAGGAGCTTCCTGACAGTCACATGCATTTCCATTGACTAGAAGTTGTTCAGAAGCCAACTAGTAATCACCTGATTGCTCACATCTGTACATTATTTGCATGGCCTGTGTTGTAGACGTCCTAAGTTATACTCCATGTGCATCTCATTAATAAATTAATAGGCAATTTTGTGCACTGCAAAAATATGGATTGATTCTATATCATAGGTTTATAACATTTTGCTCAGTATTTTGTTATGGCAAGAGATACATTGTGAGGTTTTCTACTAAAGACAGGTTTTGTTTTTCTGCGAGGTGCATGTGTGGCTAAGGTCAAAAACGTTCTTACATCTTGATTCACCCCCCACTCATTAGTAATGCTAATATGCTCAACTCCTACTCTTCTTTTAAATTACCATCTGTGGGGGGCAGAAACAAGAAACCAGCTGTCATTTAGGGGCACTAGAAAATTTCTGATAATGGTGAAGATATTTTACTAATTGTAGATTATTAAGTTTGTGAGGTCACTTGGTAGTTTCATGCATAACTTCTTGAAGTCTCTATTTATTAAGCTTGTTATTTTTTCCAGTCTAGTATGCACTGCCTCTAACTGAGGGCACACAGATGATGTTTAATCCACAATGGATACTAGAGACCTCTCCAGTGCAGTGCTTCATAATGTGTAGAAGATGTCTTTAACATCCTAGGGGTTAAGAAGTCCAGGTTCCCTTAGCTGCTGGGCACCTTCTTAGCTTCTCTACCCTGGTAGTACTGTCCTTGTATGATAGTTGCAGAGCTGATTTTCTGCAAAGTCCTACCAAGTTGATGAACAAGTATTTTTCTTAGCTTGCATACGTGAGGCCATCAGTGCAATACACCATTACACATAACCAGCAATGAAGAACAAGGTGACCTTCAACCTTTCTTTAAAAAAGAACTGTAGGTCATTTTACCAGAGCTAAACCTTATTTTTAAACTTTTAGTTCTGTAACATCCAAACAAAACCTAATTGTGAGTAGATGCCTACCAACTAATATTCCAGCACAGTCCCTCTCGGACACAACACACCTATTCAATGATATTGCTACTCAAAACAAAAAAGAACTGTTGGTTCTTGGAGGTTTTAATGTTAATTGTTTGGACCGGAGTCTCTGCTTACCTACTTGAGTGATACAGTTTAGCGATACCTTATGGACAAAACATAAACACATTGGCTCCACTTATTGCATACAGACAATTTCAGAATACCATCAAAAATCAAACAAAACTATCCAAAGCTCAGTATTTTACTGGCAACTTGGACAGTAGCATATCAGAACCAGCCAACTTCTGGAAACCTCTGCAACCCCCCTAACCATTCTCACCCTTCAACTATAAAAATAGACCATGAAACAATACAATGCCTCCATATCAATAACTATGCATTCAACAACTACTTTGTTGCATGTGCCACCTCCCTGACTTAAATAAAATGCAAATTCTGAAGAAGAAAAATGCATGGAAGTTTGTCACCTTCAATGTGGTCCAATAATACTAGTGAATTCAATTTCATGCCAGTAACCAATAGTGAACTATATGATCACCTCCTCAACCCAAGAAATGTTACTAAAGCTAAGTGCCTAGGCCACTACCCATTCTTTTGCATCTCTAATTAAAGCAGCCTTGTTACCAGGGTATTTGCACAAAGACTGGAAAGTGGCTAGAGTTGTGTCTATCCACAAAAGTGGTTCTAAAATGTAGTATCAAATGACACTCTTATAGCCGTACTCGACACAATATCTAAAGTCCTGGAAATATGTGTCCACATGTATTATCAATTGTCCAGCTTTTTCACCCTGCTTCACTCAGGCTTTCGTCCAACAGTGAAGGCCCTCCTAAAAGTAATCACTAATATTCAGGCTGACATGGAAAATGGTGAACGTACTGGTGCTATTTTCCTAGATTTTGCAAAGGCTTTTGATACAGTAGACCATAATATTCTGACAAGGAAACCCAAACGTTCAGGATTTGATAATCTTTCTTTAAACTGGTTCAGATCCTATTTATCAGACAGAATGCAGTGTGCGTGTCTGTTGGTGACAATATTTCCTTTCTTCTCCAAGTAGTACAAGTGGTTCCCCAAGGCTCCATTCTTGGCTGTCTTCTATTTACAAATGATCTGCTCACAGTTTGCAATGCATCTTCCATGCACATGCAAATGTATGCAGATGACACTCTAATCTACATACCTCCTAAGTGTCCCTCTTTAGGAGGGACAGTCCCTCTTTTATACCCAAATCCCTCTGTCCCTCTTTCTCACTCTGATGTCCCTCTTTTTAGGAGATCAGACTGTGTGGTTTGTATATGTGTATCATATTGCTCTACAGCAATAAATATTAGTGTTTATAAAGACTCCAGTATATGTGTTTTATAAATTAGTCTGTGTAAATAAAATACTATGGTCTTGTTATAAGTCATTTATTGGGTTACACAACGAGGTGTCAATCAACCTAAAAATTCTCGGTAATGTCCTGCCCACCAGCCAGGCCCCCAGCAATACCCCCTAAAACACAAGTTCCCTCTTTGGCAATTTGAAATGTTGGGAGGTATGAATCTATGCTAAAAAAAAATTCCAAAGTATTGCAACTTGGAGCTGTACTGCAAGAGTATTTCACTGACGTTGATAGATGGATAGCTAAAATGAATTGTTCTGACAAAATTGTACTGACAAAATTTTCATAATGTTATTTGGTATAAAATACAGGCCACTTAAACTCTGCAATACCCATCTAACCATTGTAACAGTCTATTCATAACTTGGCCCCTGCTGACTCCTACAAATATCTTGGTGTGTGCTTTGACTCCAACCTCCCTTTTGGTCTTCATATTGGTAAAATTAACACCCAAAATTTATCCCAAGACAGGGATCCCAATCCAGTTTTAAATCCACTGGTAAAATGTTTTGTTCAACAGAAGTTGTCAGCCATAGATTACAGGTCCATAGGATATACTTCTGTTCTGCAAATCCATCTTCATAAACTCAGCACTTGTATAACTCATCATGCAACATTGTTCTCCAGTGTAATTAGACTACACATCATTGTGATATGTGTAAAGAAATAAATTGGCTAACACTCCATTCTAGATGTACCCTTCACCTTTCGTCCCTAGTTTATAACCAATTCTGGAAAGCTACTAGACTATAGGAGTAGCATGCTCACTCCAGCTCTCCATGCTAACACTAACTTCCGCTCCACTACTAACTCCTCGTGAAGTATTCCACACTACAATACAGAAGCCAATTGATTTGCCTTCTCCTTCAGAGTTCTGAAAGCCTGGAATAACCTACCTGGAAAAAATCAGATCTCCCAGTCTAAATCCCTAAAAATTACGGTGTCTTTGCATCTTAATACATTTTGTAACCGTATATAACTTTTTTTTGGTGTGTTTGTGTATATTTTTTTTTACTTTGTGTAAATACGTAGCTTTTCACTGCAAAACCTCTCCAGGACATAAACGAAAACAGAAATCACAATGTATTCTTCCTTGTAAAACATTTTCTAATTAAAACAAACATCCATTCATTACAATTATATCATGTTGTAGACTTATTTGAACAGTTGGTGGTGCTGTTGTACCAAAATCTCAGTGGAGTTCTTTGCTGCACATAATGCTGTTTTCCAGACAATGTGTGTTGCCTTGAAAGCATGGGCTGACCAACAGTTCTGGGACATTTCCCAGTAGTTGAAGCTTCCTAACCTTTTTCAATTGCCACAGCAGCCTGCCACTGATAATATAGTAACCCAGGCACAAAGAAATGCTTACAATGTTACAATGTTTTGTTTTATTTTCAGAAATATTTTCTGGTCAATGTTCTCTTAACCCTTTGAGTGCCAGAGGGGTATGGAACGCATTGCTTTGCAATGCGTTCTGTACCCCTCTGGCACTCAAGGGGTTAACCTTTTATATATCATGGGAATGTTTAAAAAAAAAAAAAAAAAGTAACAAGGTGAAAGAGATGGACTTTTTTTTCTGGGGCAAAACAACTGCTTCATATTTATAAAATAAATAAATAAACAAAATTAATTGAATTGTTACTTTCAAACATGCAGTGCTTTTTTTTTTTTTTTGCCCCAGGGTTGATTTTTCATCCAATTACAAAATATTACATTTAATATTATCGGCTTAGCCACACCAAAATCAGTGGTTACATGCTGGGTGCTTGTTATTTCAGGAGGAATACGTGACGACCAACAACATTAATAGTAGGCATCAGCATGGTTTTATGAAGAATGGATCACATCAAATTAACTTTACTTGCATTCTACAAAAGGGTGTGGTAACTTGGAAAAGGATATTGCTTTTGATTATGTAGTTTAGGTTTGGAAGATGAAATTTGTGTTTGGATGCAGAACTGCTTAAAAGATAGTGTGCAGAGAGTTGTGGTAAATGGAACCTTTTTTCAAGCTTGTCTAAAGTTTTATAAGTGGAGTGCCTCAGGATTTTTTCATTTTATTTCAAGGAGTATCTCTGTGTTTTTCTGATGACCTTCAGCTGTGTAGGTAAATACATACAGAGTGGTATGTATTTTAATTTTATTTTCTTTGCAGGAATATTTTGAGAAACCAGTGAATGGGTGTAAATGTAGCACATGATTAATATAGAGAAATGTAATGTTATGCATTTGGGTTGCATGAAAAAGCATTCTACATATACAATAAAATGGGAAACTACTTGAAGACTCCTTTATTAGAAAATAATCTATCAGTGTTGATAGACAACAGACTTCACAGCAGTGTACAGTGGCACACAGCTGCTACAAGAGCCAATAGAGTACTATCCTGTATAGATGCATGGGGTGAGCAAATAATTCTGCCTCTATGTAAAGCCTTGGTAAGGCCTCTACCACAAAATGGAGCACAGGTTTCGGCACCAGTTATTTAAAAAAAAGGCATTTATTCAAATACCTCTGTGGCACTGAAAGGGTTAAGTCGTATTTAAAAGACAGATCCCTCCTGATGCCCCCCAGTTACTGATCTCCCAGCCTATTTGGCTGGGAGATCAATTGAGGAATTGCAGGGAAGCAAGATGGCTCCTTTGCTTCCATCCTACCCCTACTGAGCAGGAAACCCTTTCATGTCAACGAGGGAGGCTATCCCTCATTGACGTGAGAGGGTTCCTCGATCCCACCAGGGGCTTCAGGTGGAATAGAAGCAGGGGAGCTCTGTTGCATCTAGTGCTCTCCTAGCTGAATCGGCTGGGAGATCAGTAGCTAGGAGTCATCACCTACTATGATGTCAGACTTTCATTACAACGGAGTAGCAGTGGTGGCCTCCTGCCTCCTCCTCCCCCAATCAGCATTTTCTAGCCACCCCCCCTAACAGTGAACCAGATTCACTTAGATTTTCAAATATAATAATTATAATTAGAGAGGTCCAAGGAGAGAGATGATTACTATTTACAAAGCTATGTGAGGCCAATGCAAAGAACTATTTATTTGAGAGTTGAGCAAAAAACTAGGTCCTCCATTAAGACTAGGGGAAAGTTCTTTCGACTATAACAAGAACTGGGCATTTTTTTATTTTTTTTTTTAAATAAAATGCAGTGAGATTGTGAAATTATTTGCATTTGTAAGCTATGTCTGCAGGTACTGTAGATTTTTTTTTTTTTTTTTTTTTTTTTAAATAGATTTCTTTCTAGCTCTGAAAAATATTGAGTAAATCCAGGAAATATCTTACTGCCCTTTGTTATCTAATTGGGATTTAATTGGTAACAGCATCAGAAAGAGGGGGTGTTTTTGTTGTTGTTGGTTTTTTTTTCCCCAGCCTCAACTGTTAACATGTTATGTCAAACAAAGGTATATGCTTCAATCAAAGGCTATTACAGTGCAGACTTGCATTTGTGTACCCATTACATTGGATAGTGGTACTATTGCTGTCTATGAGGACCACTGGTCAAATACTTGCTCACCAGATTCACTAAAAATTAAATAAAAACCCAAACAACTTGGTGTGAATTCCTTCCCACAAGTAAAGAATCAGTCATGCTTGACAATAAATAGTGCAATTATAATTCAAAAAATATCAGATCATCTTTGTGCATAAAAACGTATCGACCGACACATATCAATCCAGTTTTAATGTAATTGTTATATTATTAGTTTAAGCAGGTAATATAGAACAAAATGACAACACACACACATACACACACAGCAACTTACAGTAGCATATGCTTATAGGCCATATTGCATTTTTGGGTTATTAGATGTACTGTTCTGAGTGCAATAAACAAATACATTTTTACATAAATTGCAGCCATTATCCTAAATGGCATATATAAAGCAGAGGCTGTTCAAGTGCTGGAGATGATGATTTAGTGTTGGCAAATACAAACCGTCCATAAATAAAGAAGCAAAAGATTTTTATCCTATGTCTTTAACATTGTATACTGGTAGAGCAAGCTGAAGGCTTCCTGCTCTTGAACTACGTCCTTTCAACCAGCCAATTTACACATCCTCTATGAGCTACCCATAGCAGCTGCAGGTATAGAAGTGTTGCTCATGGAGATTGTATATGTTTAACCTAAATACAGCCAGGAGGTCTTCAGCTGCCTACAATGGAGGATGATGATGCAAATATACAATACCATCAAATCTGAAGAGATTTCACCCCATGCTTCCTGAAAAACCTCAAACAAATTAGATTGGCTTGATGGGAACTTCTTATTTACCATGCCATCAAGCTTCTCCCACGACAGCTCAATAGGGTTGAGGTCCGGAGACTGTGCTGGCCACTCAGTTATAAATGGAATACAAGCTGAATGCTTCTTCCCTAAATAGTTCTTGCATAGTTTGAAGTTGTGCTTTGGGTCATTGTCCTTTTTTGTAGGAGGAAATTGGCTCCAACCAAGCTTCGCCCATAGGGTATGGCATGGCATTGCAGAATGGAGTGATAGCCTTCCTTCTTCAAGATTCCTTTTAACCTGTACAAATCTCTGTACTCCTCTAGCACCACCAATGTACCCCCAGACCATCACATTGCCTCCACCATGCTTGACAGATGGCATCAAGCATTCATCCTGCATCTTTTCATTTGGTCTGCATCTCACAGATGTTCTTTGTGATCCGAACAACACAAACTTGGACTTGTCTGTCCATAACACTTTTTTCTAATCTTCCTCTGTCCATTGTCTGTGTTGTTTTGTCCATCTTAATCTGTTCTTTTTATTGGCCAATCTGCGATGTCTTTTTCTTTGCAACTCTGCTTAAAGGGATAGTAATACTTAAAATGTAAAAAAAAAAAAAAATATGTTGTAGGGTTTATCCCCCTGACTAAAACAAGAGTACTCACTCTGCTGAGAGGTGTTTTATTCAAAAGTTATTAATTTTCAAAGTTGAATTTTTTAGGTGCAATATCACAGTGGCCTGAAATTGTACAGTGGCGCTGTTGCTACATGATCCTATGGACAGCTCTGGTCCCGGGACCATAAATCTCCATAGGATGGTGTAGCAACAGCTTCACTGTACAATTTCAGGCCACTGTGATATTGCACCTAAAAAATTCAACTTTGAAAATTAAAAACTTTTGAATGAAACACCTCTCAGCAGAGTGAGTACTCTTGTTTTACTCAGGGGGATAAACCCTACAACATATATTTTTTTTACATTTAAAGTATTACTATCCCTTTAAGACATCCCAGAGTTGCCTCTTCACTGTTGATGTTGAGACAGGTGTTTTGCGGGTACTATTTTAATGAAGCTACAAGTTGAGGACCTGAGAGGCATCGGTTTCTCAAACTAGACACTCTAATGTACTTGCCCTCTTGCTCAGTTGTTCACTGGGGCCTCCTACTCCTTTTTCTATTCTGGCTAGAGCCAGTTTGCACTGTTCTTTGAAGGCAGTTGTACAAGATCTTCAGTTTCTTTGCAATTTCTCGCATGGAATAGCCTTCATTTCTCAGAACAAGAATAGACTGACGAGTTTCAGAAGAAAGTTCTTTGTTTCTGGCCCTTCTGAGCCTGTAATCGAACCTACAAATGTTGATGCTCCAGATCCTCTAGACTGTAAGCTCTCACGAGCAGGGCCCTCTGATCCTTCTGTTCTCCACATTTGATTTGTACTGTTTAATACCTCTGTATGTCTATTCCCAATTGTACAATGCTGTGGAATTAGTTGGTGCTTTTATAAATAAAGACTAATAATAATAATCAACTAGTCTAAAGAAGGACAGTTTTATTGGTTCTTTAATCAGCACAACACTTTTCAGCAGTGCTAACATAATTACAAAAGGGTTTTCTACTTATCAATTAGCATTTTAAAATGATAAACTTTGATTAGCTAACACAGCGTGCCATTGGAACACAGGGGTGATGGTTACTGATAATGGGCCTCTGTATGCCAATGAAGATATTCCATCAAAAATCAGCCATTTTCAGCTACAATAGTCGTTTACAACATTAACAATGTCTACACTGTATTTCTGATCCATTTATGTTATTTTAATGGACAAAATTTGCTTTTCTTTCAAAGACAAGGACATTTCTAAGTGACCCCAAGCTTTTGAACGGCATAAATATGGAACCATGACCCATACTTATAAAACCTTTTTCTGGGGTAAACCAACTGCACTGTAGGGGATAAATAAAACAAAAATTCCTGTTACTTTAAATTGTGTTTTAACCCATTTAATGCTAGAGGTCTCTAATGCATTGTAACTCACTGGAGGCCTGGCTTTAGACTAGATGGGCCGAATGGTTCTTATCTGCCTTTAAATTCTAAGGGGTTAACAAGCTCTAAACAATTGTGTGGGGATTTAGGAATTTGTATTTTCCCCTATGGTGCAGTAGGCTTACTCCAGCTTGCTTTTAGAAATATTGGCCCATCTGCTGACTATGTTAACTGTTATTTGGAAGCAAGATAAATATTTTTTTCCCCATTAGTCCTTCTTCTTGGACCTCATTTCACAAGAAAAATGCCACCATAAAACATAAACAAGAGGAATTTGTGTATCTGAGGTCCCGTATGGGAACTGAGAAATGGAAGTGGAGAAATTATGGGGAAAACCAACTGCACTAGTGGGGACTGATAAATTCATTTACATTTTTAAAAAGGGATTACTTGTTAGAGAGGTCAACAACATGTTTCGAAGCAATATATTGGAGACCTACCTATGATTTAAGGGGTTAAAAATCCCATTTAATTATCTGGAAGTTTATTTGTCCCCTGTGGTGCAGTTGGTGAGTCCAGAATTATAACTTTCTTGTGCTTGATGTTCGAAAACTGTTAAGGCAGATCCGGTGTATAAATACAACACGGAGCTTGATGAGCCTAGAAAGTCTGTGTAAAAGACCAGTGAGAGAAAGGGAGAGAGTTAAATCTCATAAAGCTTGTCTGCATCAAGAGTATGTGAAATCTCAGATACAGTTGTTCAAGACATATCCACTGATGTTGATCACTTCTCCTTACGTGTATAGACAAGTGAAATTGGCCGTGTTAAAAGGAAAGCACTGTACAGTACATATTAGTTGATGCATAGCTTCTTATGTTATGCATTCACTTGTGGTATCATGTCACTGTTTTCCTGGACTTTCTTGGTATCATCATTTAAGCTGACATGGTTGAATGAAAATAAAGCTTTAGTAATTGCTGGGTAGATTTTGTCTAATCATAACCAATCTTAGCCATTTAATCAGCAGTTCAGAAACATTACATTGTGAGACTCCACTGTTCTGTGGCCTGGGTTAGTAATAATTTATTTGTCATTGCTGTCTGCATGCCTCAAAAGAGTTATTTGAGCATTGTAGGCATCAATTCATGTTTATGCTCTGTCAATGCCTGAAGTATGTGGACATTATACATCTAGAGTCTGGACTGAATGACATCTCCAGGCTTAAACTGACAGCCCAGTTGATTCTCCTGTATCTTGCTAGTGAGTCCTATGTTGTCATTTACACATTATGAGCTTTTAGCTGATGGATTGATGAAAGATCAGTAAGTCTTACAAATGTGTAAAGACCTTGGACAGAATGAAAAACCCTGCAGTTAAGTTAGATGACGTAATTATGAATTACACTAAAATGAAGTGGCCTGGATTAACGTCAGTGCAACAGACAATCTCCCTTTTTTTTTAAAGTTAGGTATTATTATTATTATTATTTTTATTTCTGAAGCACAAAATATTCTTTGGTGCTGTACAAAAGTAGGAAGGGATATACAAACAAAATTTAACATGCATGCATAAATCAAAACAAATGGCAAGCCCTGCTTGTGCATTTGCAATCTAGAGGGTGTCTGGCTGTCTTTATATGGTAGAGGTAGCAATAATGTTCAGTTACTATACTTATGTATGCTGTTAACCTATGCAGTTCTGATAAATGTCCACATTAATCACTTTCCTCCATCCCGCCCCATCCAATCTTTAAAACTCAGATGTTACAACAGCTCTACATTTATATTGCTTCCATCCTTTCCTAGCTGGAGTTGCAGATGGGGTGATTTAAGGCACTCATTGGGTTGTTGCCTTAAGTTCAACTTTTAATTTACATGTCAACAACGATGACTCCTCATCACACCTTCAAAAACAGGGGCATCTAAAAATAAATGGCCCCTACCATAAAAAAAAATTAGTCGGGTGCAATAAAAATGCAGGTCCAGATTTACCAATAGGCAGAGTAGGCACATGCCTAAAGCTCCAGATTTTGAGGGGTGCCTCAACTGTGCTAGCAACACCCAGTCTGAATTGCATGTGTGGTCAGAGCGATCTGAAGGTTCCTACAGCTGTTTATATAGCCCTTTGCATGCAGTTATTTAACCCCTTGTTTGCTAGATGTCCAATGTTTTTAGGAGTAATGTGATGCAAATATCTGTCAACCATGTTGTTTTTTCCATTCTTGCTTGCAATAGGCCAAGGGTATTTTCTGTGCTAGGAAACAGTGGATGGGGCTGGAGGTGGGGGTGTGGCATGGGTGGAGCAAAGGACACCTAAATTGCCCTACCTAGAGGCACCTCTGCTGTAAATATGACTCTGCAGGGAAATGTGTAACTTTCCTCTGCGTATGCTAGAGGTGGGATTTTAAGAGTTTATTATACTCTCAGCTAATAAGAGTTTTGGTATAGTAGTACTTTGTGACTCCATGCTAGATTGCTTCCATATGAGTAGCTTTATTTTCTGAATATGCATTTTCCTTATGTCCTATATCTTGATATTTATGGCAATTTGTAACCCTGTTTCTTTTTATTTTTCTAGGGTGCCAGTGCATACATTCTGAATTATTTCTTATATACTATGTGGGCACTGACATTTGCCTTTCTAGCAGTTTCCTTGGTCAGGGTTTTTGCTCCTTATGCTTGTGGATCTGGAATACCTGAGGTAAGAGTTTAAATCTGTATTTAATGTGAGATTGCAATGTCTTCTACAAGGAGCTATGTACATAAATTATGCATAAATACATGTCAGAATTTACTGTGCTGCACAGTGAAATCCTTAACCCTTTGAGTGCTAGTTATCCAATGCATTGCAATGTGCCTCTCCGGCACACACAAGGTTTAAACACATTTTGTACAATCTTTCTATATTACAGAAATATTTTAAATTGATTAATGCTAAACCATGTCCTTGTTATCTAATTCTATCAATCTAGCCCCTGTGAATTACAATATGCAGTTAAGGTGTTTCTGATAATATCCCTTTTATTTTTTCCTTTTCCAGATAAAAACTATCCTCAGTGGTTTTATAATAAGGGGCTACTTGGGAAAATGGACCCTGTTGATAAAAACTGTGACATTAGTTCTTGTAGTGTCATCAGGTCTGAGCCTGGGGAAAGAAGGACCTTCTGTACACGTGGCTTGTTGCTGTGGCAACTTGTTCAGCAGTCTGTTTTCAAAATATAGCAAGAATGAAGGAAAGAGGAGAGAAGTAAGCCAAAGTAGCAAATTCACAATAATTTGTTTTTTATCCAGTTAAAAAATTTTCGTGAGAGTGATGTGGTTTGTCTTCCAGGTGCTTTCTGCAGCAGCTGCTGTAGGAGTCTCTGTTGCCTTTGGGGCTCCAATTGGTGGTGTTCTTTTCAGTCTGGAAGAGGTACAATTACATTTTTGTGTTTAAACTTGAAATTGCTAGTTCTGATTATAGGTGCGCGTTTCCATATATTAGTGATCTGAATATGTAATTAACACAGTGCAATGGATAGCAATACGTAGTTTAAGTGGGTGTAACGTACTATGTTGTTCAGTCTTTTTCTCTAGGACCTTTTTAATAGACCAGGATTTTAATATCAATACATCCTTGGATGCTAAGTGTCTACTATGCATTATGGAGCCAATAGACAAGTTTCCATACCTAGATACATCTTTTTTTTTTTTTTTTCTTTTTAATTATATATATGTATGTATATATGTATGTATATATGTATGTATGTATGTATGTGTATGTATATATATATATATATGTGTGCTAATTTTCAGCAGGCTGGGAGGTCCATGTTCTTTGGAACTTCTCATGTCTTGATCAGAAGACTGAAGCCTTATGCACAACAGGAAGTGACGAGCAAGAAAAATAGATTGACACAGCCTTCTAAAACCTGTGCCATAATTTTGTTTAGATTGACCTTCCATACAAAACAATAATGGGTGGTGAGATTTTCACCTTTTAAAGCCTTTTTTTAAAAGCCCATGTACACAGGCCACAGTGCCACCCAGTATATTTCATTACTTATATATTCGTAGTTCAAACGCTATTGAAGCCAAAAGGATCCCCGTCCTGCTCCTTTCCCTTCCTCCCTAATCCTCTCCTGCTGGTCTGTATGGAGAGTGGCGAGGGACAATCTTCAGTACGAAAAAAAGGAAAATCCTGCCCTCTTTCTTCAAGGGGGGGCAGGGTTTTCCTTAAATTACTGACTGAAGATTGTCCTTCGCTGCATCTGTCCGGTCCCACGACCAGATTCCACATCTAAGGGGAGGCAGCCAAAAGGGGTAGGAAGGGGATCCTTTTGTCTTCAATGTCGCTTGAACTACAAATATGTAAAGTAATGAAATATAGCTCTATCTGTCATTAAAAAAAGACTTGAAGATTCACTTTAATACAGATATTACTATCACTTTAAGAAATTAATTTCTATATTTTGGTGGAAGAATGTTCCACTTGAGGCTAATCTTCTTCCCAATATACCAATTAATTTGTTTGAGGCCTGCCAAAAAAAAATTGTTACATCTTAAATTCTATTAAGTTATGGGAACAATTATTATCGGTGAATGTTACATTTTTTTTTCCAGATAATAAATTTGTATTTTTCACGTTCCTTTGCTCTTTAATATAAACAAATTTATATTTGCATTTTTAATTGCAGGTTAGTTACTATTTTCCTCTGAAAACATTGTGGCGTTCTTTTTTTGCTGCCTTGGTAGCTGCTTTTACGCTAAGATCAATCAACCCCTTTGGAAACAGCCGCTTGGTTCTGTTTTATGTGGAATACCATACACCATGGTACATGGCAGAACTTTTTCCGTTCATTCTTCTCGGTGTCTTTGGAGGACTGTGGGGAACGCTTTTTATTCGATGTAATATTGCATGGTGCAGGAGGCGTAAAACCACCAAACTTGGCAAGTATCCAGTTCTGGAAGTCATTGTGATTACTGCTATTACAGCCATTTTAGCCTACCCAAATCCGTACACCAGGAGAAGTACAAGTGAGCTCATCTCTGAACTTTTCAATGACTGTGGAGCACTGGAGTCTTCTCAACTTTGTGACTACATAAATGATCCCAACATGACCAGACCTGTAGATGACATTCCAGATCGACAAGCTGGTGCTGGTGTTTATACGGCAATGTGGCAGCTAGCTCTGGCTCTAGTTTTTAAAATTATCATTACTATATTTACATTTGGCATGAAGGTAAGACATCTGGTTAATCTCACTTAATTTTCACTTTCATGTATTTTTAAACCGATTATGTCTGTCTATGTGTTTTGAGGTGTCACTGGCATCCAAGGGGCTAAATGCCAGCCATATGATGGGACATTGTGTGGAGAAAGACTCAGGAAAACATAAAGGCAGGTATTCATTGGAGACCTGAACAACAGTAGGGTGTGTGGGCTCACACCTTCCTCTTAAATGAGTGCAGCTTTTTTACGTTCATTACAAATGCTAAAATTGCACAGAAGCAGAAAAAATAGCAACAGCCATATGAGGCTGGATAGATAAGAGCGCTCTGAGCTCCTAAAAGGACTGTACATTATTAACAATTTGTCAAAGGTTATAAAATATGGCGTGAATCCTGGTAGGCTAGAACCATTCTATCATCTGCTGTAAATGACAACTGTCTGCCCGCAAGTGTCAGTTTCATTGAACTGATAAACTTAAAGGGATAGTAACACTTCGTTTTAACTTTATTTTATTTTGTAGGCATTAAAAAAACATGAAGAATGATATAAGTCTTATCTCTCAAACCTTTATGGTTTATGAGATATTCACAAGCAAAGTTCCCCTCCCCGCCCCTTTTTCCTAGTGTAAGCCATCTCTTCTCAGATGTGGATCAGGTTGTATGACAGTACAGATAACAGAAGGGGACAATTTTCTTTGTATGAAAACAATGAAAGCCCTTCCCCCCTTGAAAAGTTTTTCAGCTTTTTCCATTATCTTAATTGAAGATTGTCCCTCTCTGCAGTCTACCTGGGCATCTCCCTTCTTATCTGGTTGAACAGGGGGGGGATACTTTGTTTGTGAATATCTCTTAAACCATAAAGGTTTCAGAGATAAGACTTATATCATTCTTCATGTTTTTTTAACGCCTACAAAATAAAATAAAGTTAAAATGAAGTATTACTATCCCTTTAAGGATAAGTCTTTCCACCCACTGTAAATGTATGGTGAATCCATTTAGAAATGACATTTCAGTGAGTTCATGATCAAAAGTAAATCAAATACTTGGATAATTATCAGTATAGTAATCTATGAATAGTATCATTGCCTCAACTCGAATAATAATCGAATGTAATATAGATAATTATGAATAGAATGTATGTGGGGAACTCGACCTCCATAGACATTTTGCTGCTCCCACTAGTTTAAAAACAGGTTAGCATAGGACTGTGCTTATTTTGTGTATTTTGCATCGCAACCCCTTTGGAGGATAGAAAAAATGCATGCATAGGAAGATAATCAATGCACATAATTTAAATAAATAAATAAATAAAAAATCATACAAATTGTTCTAAGCAGAAATTTACAGCCATCACCCCTCATTCATACCTGTTTTATTATATCATCAAACTGTTAGCAACTCCTTTTCAAAATGTGTTTTACTTGGGGTATCCAAATTATATCCCCATTGGACATCAACAGATCATGATCTGATGATTTCCCTGATTAAGCATAGATAAGTTAATCAGTAGTGCATTTTGACTGGCTCTCCCCAGCTCAAATCTTTGACTGTTGGTAGCTCTCGAGGGTTAAACTTGGACTCCCTGTCCTATTACATTTCTTCCAAAAAAAAATGTACTGCTTCTTTAACAAATACTGTAAAATAATTATAATGGAAAAATGATTTAAGAACGGGAACCTCTGCATTGCACATACATGGGCTCTCCTATGGCTAAAGAGACTAACCCAATGGGTGAATGAGGAAAAGATGTAAGATTTTAATGTTTCCCCAACCCCCCTATATATTGTAATTTATCAGTGTGAACTTGTGTGTCACATACTTCAATCTGAACATCTCAAAGACCAAATTTGTCTTGTGAGTGAATTTTATGCAAACTTTTTATTTATCAGTATGTTTCAACACTGTGAAAAGCATTCTCTGTGTAGTATGTATAATGATAAAGGGAGTTGTTCTGGGGCAAACATTTGTACCATTGGGAACAAATAACATTTATCAAAAGCGTCATGGATTCAACCCCTTGAATGCATATCAATGTGTTGGCACTCAAATGGTTAAAAAGGGCAATTAAGTTTCTGAAAAGTCTCCAATGCTTTGCAAAGAAGTGAGCCGCAGATGTCTATTCTTCAAGGGTTCAAACCCTCATTTACATTAATGGGAATTTTTATTTGTTCATTGTGGTTCACTTGATTTGCCCATAATTTTACCACTTTTTCAATTCTACATATATCCCTCTTAATTCAAGTTTCAAATCTGCTCTGGAGTATCCAAAGGAACTCTGCCTTAGTCATAAACATTTGCCAGTTTTTTTTTTTCTTTTCTTTTCTTTGAGTGAGTTTCTTGAATTCTCAAGTTGTCTTGCATTTTTTTGGGGGGTTTTCTTTGAATTCCTAGTCAATTCAGTTTGCTATACATATTCCTTTACAACCAGAAAGAGGCATGAATTGTTGCATTACAAGTAATAGCATATGCCAGTGAAGTGGCCCTCTACCAAAGGGCAGTAGATAATGGTTAAGAGAACAAAAAGAAATATGGAGATAGTAATAAACATTCATTTGATATATCAGCAATGAAAGTAGTTATAATCACTTAAAATCAAACACCGGCTCAAAGGGATAGAAGCCTGTAATGCAAGCATGGTCTTCTTGTGCTCTGCTGGCAATACATCTCACTGGATGCTGCTCCTTTTTCAAACAAGTAGAAGTCAGAGATGCTCAGACTCATGAGCTTGCTAGGGTATGCAAAAGCTCACTGGAACTGTCTTCACGCCCAAGGTGCAATCTTTTAGCTCACAAATGCCATACACAGAGAAGAAATATTCTGAAACCTATCATACAGGTCCTGCCAACGACGAGGCCCAAAAAGGCCGAAACATGCGTCTGGTGTTGGCTGTTTCCCTTGTTCCAAAAGGAATTGTCTGGCATTTTGTGGCTGGACTGTCATTTGGCAGGACCAGTATGATGTGATTCAGAAGATTTCCTCTCTGTGTATGGCACTGGTGAGCTAAAAGAGATTGCACCCTAGGTGCTGGACGCAGTCCTAGTGAGCTTCTTGCATGTATTTGCTAGCTCATGAGCCTAGTTGAGCATCTCTGACCTTTCTTCCTTTTTCAAACACAAAGCGAAAGTGTGGCTGATATAAAATGTCAACCTTTATTTTCTAAAACCCTATATAATAATTCATTAGGAAGTTTGTCAGATGCCATCATGCGCAGTATAGACTGTGTACGCTGCAGTCACGTGCAGTACAGACTGCCCGAACGCGCCTCGGAGCGCCCCTGCTCTGTATCAACTGTGGCGTGTTCGGGCACTCTGTACTGCTCATTACTGCAGCGCGGGCAGTGAGCAGAGAGGCTCCAGGCACCAGCCGAGGCTGTTGGGTGACAATGTGGCCCGTGTAAGCCGGCTTTTAAACTAGTATATAAATAAAATACATGCCATCTCAATGCATTTCTGATCTTTAAGGCTTTTTTATCAAGAGAAATGGCAAAACAGAGCTTTACGTTTGGCTTCCACTTTATATACCCAAAGGTAAGCACATCCCCTCTAATATGATAGGACTACACTCCTCAACTCTATCTACATAGGCTATTTTTTTATTATAGCAATACAGTTCTTAAAGGGATAGTAATGTTTCATAATAAAAGCAGCTCTAATTAATCATCATAGAATTTGCACTTTGGAGAGTGTTATTTCAATTCTGTCAGAGTTGTAGTTCGAGTAATTCAATAATAAAGTATCCCCCTCCCTTCCCTTTTACTGATGTAACACTGTTCAGCCAGAGCAGAAGGAAGGTGCCCAGGTAGATTGCAGAGAGGGACAATCTTCATTTAAGATAAGGGAAAAACCTGAAAAACTTGTCAAGGGGACAGGGCTTTCATTGTTCTGATAGAAAGAAAATTGTCCCCTTCTGTTATCTGTCTGGTCTTACAACTAGATTCCACATCTGAGAAGAGATGGCTTACACTAGGTAAAAGGGGCGGGAGAGGGAAACTTTGCTTGAGACTTATATCGTTCTTCATGTTTTTTTAATGCCTACAAAATAAAATAATGAAAAAACAAGTATTACTATCCCTTTAATGCTTTAATGGAGACACACACGCCCAAAACACCTAGACAAAAACAGACCCTTCCTCAACCCAAGAAAACTAGACAAAGATAACTTGGGAAGGAAAAACCAAAGCATTAATTGAACATAAACATAACTGGAAACGGTATGCTTGCTACCCAGCACATGCCAGAAGGAATGAAATTGCACACTAACAGAGTCTCTGCTCCCACTCACTTTGTTAGCCTGTGAGTGGGAGACTAACTCCCCAAACCCCTGGGGGAAAGTAAGCATGCAAATTTTTAGTGAGAACTCAACCCTTGCTGCGCCAAATTTAATGCTGTGACATGGACAATATATGCCAAAGGAAAACAAATGGGGAGGGTGGGAGAATGTTCTGACAACAGATCCTGCGAGGCTGCAGAATAAAAAGTGCCCAGGCAGCCCCATAGGGGTCCTTTTGTAAACAAAGAAACCCACCCAGTCATAATAGCCAATCTGGACCCACCAAAAGCAAACTATTGCCAAAAAGGATGGGTCTGTGCCCCCAGCAGTCATGCCGTCCCTATACTTAATGCCCAAGGAAGGGCATCTTTAATTTATCATGTACCTTTTAGTCTTAGTTTATTAACAGTTTATATATAATTGTATAATATAATGAGGAAAATATAGAGTCGTTCATAGATTATATACGTTAGTTAATTTTTCAAGTATATGCACACTTTATATTTTTAAAATATAGGTGTTTAGTGTTTTTATGGGTTCCCTATTAACAATATTACAATTCAAACTGAATATTTGAATCGACTTTCAAATGTCTTGTGCACATTTTTTTTTCTATTATAAGCTCTATTAAAATGTTTCATATCCCCCTCCTGCCCGTTTTACTGCTATAACACTGCTCCGCTCAGAGCAGCAGGGAGTGTCCAGGTAGACTGCAGAGGGGGGCAATCTTCAATTAAGATAAGGGAAAAAGCTGAAAAACCTGTCAAGGGGGGCAGGGTCTTCATTGTTCTCATAGGAAGAAGATTGTCCCCTTCTGTTATCTGTCTGGTCTATGGACAGCATTCCACATCTGAGAAGAGATGGCTTACACTAGGTAAAAGGGGCCGGAGGGGGAAACTTTATCATTCACTTACTCTTGAACTACAACTTTGACAGTACTGAAATAGTACTCTATGGCTCAAATACTATGAAGATTAATTGGAGCTGCTGTTTTCGTGAAACATTACTAACCCTTCAATGAACCTTTTATATTTGTTTATCGGTAACCTGTTTTTTCTTTGTGTTTATTTATATTTGGGCTATGTGTTCATGAGTTTTCGGGAGATGTCCTTGTCTTGTATTGAGAGCACTGTATTCATCTTTTTATTTATCCTATTTGCCTTCCGTACTCTGAGATATGAGGTTACCTATCACTGTATGTAACTTAAGGTGGGATTAGAGTTGAAAACCATATTCAAATAGAATAATGTGTTGGCACCATAGCATTTAACGGGTTATGGTGGAAGAGTGAAACTGTAAATTGAGATAGTTTGTTGAAAAAAGAGGATGAAACAACGGTCATGTAATTGGCATAGTAAAAATGGACTTGTAAATGCTTTTCAATAAAACCAATCTGTTTCTGCAAACATTCATAGACTTAAAGGATATTAATGTTACCCCGAAACATAGGAGTTTACAAGCCCCATAATGCTTAGATGTAGGATCTTGCTGTGAATACACTTAGGCCTATGGTAATGAGGGCTAGTACAATCTACATTCATAGAGGACAGTTTTGTCTTATTCCATGACCATTTCAAACTTCTTCAAGGCTGATGTAAAAAGCAAAATTATGGGGCAATCCAACTGTTCCATAAGGCTCACTGGAGAATCAGTCTGTCCCCGGAAACCTAGGAATTGACTCTTAAAAACCTGAGTTTCTGGGGCAGATCTGGAGTTACCAGGTATGAATATAACCCAATTCATTTTATGGCTTGAAATCCATAATGCCCACTGTGAATGTTTATGGCAGCGTTGGTCCAGAAGCTGAGTCTTCAACACAACGCCATGTCAACAGAGGTGATATGACTGATTCTTAATAGCCTCCCCAATCTCTCCCCACTGCACATGTACATCTTCTACATCTTCATCTTCCATTGGCTGACCACACCTCGGTGTTGACCAATGGCTGAAGGGCCTTATGCTCAGAAGAAAAAGGAATCCTTCTCGAGCAAGTTAACTGCAGCTTAGAGAACAAATAGAAGTTCCCAGATTTCACAAAAACCAAAGGATGGGCAATGTGAGCCCTACTGGCTGCTGCCAGACTACAACTCTCATCATGCCCTACCCGATTATGGTTGGCAGGGGAATAATGGGATTTATAGTCTCGCAGCAGATCGAGGGCCTCACATAGCCCACCACTTTGAATGCTAAGGAGGACTCCAAACCATTGTGACTCAATAAGGGACAAAAAAAACAAACAAAAAAAAAACAGAATTGATCGTCTTTCCTTTTGTGCAGAAGGCTATATATGTGGGACAATCTATATTAGACATACAAGTTTGAGATCAGATTTAACCCTTTGAGTGCCACGGAATGCATTGCTTTGCAATGCATTCCGTACCACTCTGGCACTCAAAGGGTTAGTATATAACTATACTAATCTGAATGTAGTAAACAGCATTTTAATTGTTGCCAGCATATTAGAGGGATATGAACTACAATGTCAATCTCCTTCACTCCCAGTCAGAACTTTTCTCTATGCATCTGACACCTGTTTAAACTATGCAATAAAACAGTACTATGTATAGGAAAAGGTGTTATCCCTTTAAGGACAAGAAAGGTGTGCAATGCATTGCTTCACTATGTTACATACCCCTCTGGTCCTTTTTAAAAGATTATATTTTATTACAGTAAATATACTTTTGGAATTTTAACGGTCATTATCCATGTTAGTTCAGCAAAATGTATTTTTTTTTCTCTTCTAGATTCCTTCTGGTCTGTTTATTCCAAGTATAGCAGTTGGAGCCATAGCTGGTCGCATTGTTGGAGTTGGTGTAGAACAACTGGCTTACCATCACCATGACTGGATCATTTTTAGGAACTGGTGTAGGCCAGGAGCAGACTGTGTGACTCCAGGGCTTTATGCTATGGTGGGGGCAGCAGCCTGTCTAGGTATTGTGGACAATATCCAGTGTCAATATCTGGTATTCTGAATTTGAAAATGAGCATAGCTTGAGAAACATGTGTGGGTGAATCTAATTGTTCTTCTAAAGTAACGAAGGCAAGTAAACTGCTCAGGAGCTGCTTTTCCTGTCTCTAAAGTCTGGTTGACTGGACACATACATCACAAAGCACACCAGTGTAACAGTGTTTTGCTCAGATATCCAGAATCCATATTGTCTCTATGGGAACAGCTATTAATTCCTTAATGATGGAAAACGTTCCAGGACCATCACGCTGGTCCTGGCGTGTCATAGAATTATGGGATGGCAGTGCGGCTGCACGCTGCTCTGCCACCCCAGAATTCATTACAAAGAAGAAGAGAAAAAAAAATAAAAAATTCAGTGGTCCTTAATGGCTGCCCATAGCTGGATCGGGTGGTTGTTAAGGGGATAAAGGAAGGGTTGCATACAAATATGACGAGCACCCATCAAGCATGAACAAGATAAAGTGTTTTGTATTTAGGCATGGTGGACTCTCAGTGGTGCTACAAGTCACTTTTTTAACTCCCATGTGCTATTGCAGAGTGGAAATTTCCATATCCACATTAGACTGGTCCTGCCCACAGACAGTCCAGCTCTGAAATGTCAGGCAAATCGTCTCCACATGAAAGCGACCGCAAACCAAGCGTATGTTTCGGCCTGTGTGGGCCTTGTTTGTGTGGTGCAGTGAAATCCTTCTAGGCGCATTCAGGATAAAGAAAGGGTAACTTTTTATGTTGACTTTGCATACTCTGCAAGAACATACAGTATGTAAAGTCAAATTGCCTTTACTTCGTATATTTTTCAGGTCACTTTATTTCTGAATCCAGGGAGCTTTGCTTTTTTGATAGTGGAAGTAGGGATAGTTACAAATTTTGTAAGTCTCCCTGCAGTACTGATGATCTGCTGAAGCAGGCATTTCTACATTTTTTGACCATGTTTAAGATGGCAATGCATTGTTACCCATGTTTTCCTAATAAAAATATAACCCGCACATGCACAGTTAACAGTGCAACTTAATTCAGACTTAAAATAGCCACACCCTATAAATCGGGGGCAGCCAAGTTTTCTTCAGTTGTGGGCCCCATGATTTAGAAAGCCATAAGCTATAGGGCCACATTATTTTTCTTTTTATTATTGATAATGTGTGTATTATAGCCTGTCACCTAATAAAAAATATAGATGTATTTATTTATTGATCAAGTCAGTGACAATACTGATATTTTACAGACATCTATTCTTGAACTGTATGGTACTGGCAGTCAAGGGATTAGGTCTTACAGGCCTACTAGTTCAAGAGTACTAGGTAATTTTCTTTTAAAAGTCTGTCAGGCCACACCCTGTGGTCAGATGACCTTCTTTTGGCCCACGAGCCTCATATTTGATGACCATGCTATAAATAAACACACAAAACACAAGTTAAGGTGGCAATAAAGAGATCACAGCTTTATTACGGGATTTTACCTATTAATCTTTGAGGGCCGTCCTAATGTGGTACTTCCAGTTCAGTTACCAGCCTGGACCCTGTGGCAAGCGCTGGCAGCTTGGGGTCCCATCCCCAGCCAGCTACTTATATGGAGTTGTCAGGCACTGCTGCCTTTGCCTTGGTGCCCCTCTGGCATTAGCCCACCCTTCTAGACGGGACCCGCAATGCAGCCAGGTCCTAGGGAACAACCTAACCTTCTGTGGATGCAGGCCCTCCTGAAAAGTGTACCTTCTGAGGCTAAACAGTACTGCATAGATGAAAGCTTGCGAAGAATGTGTAGGAGTTGTTTCTTTTTATTGATGTCTATATGACCAATCCTGGGGTTCCAATTGGCTTGTGACTTATAGTGCTTTGGACCTACCACAGGAGTTTATAAAATGGAAATTTCATCCATTCAGTTTGTTGCCTCTGACAAAGCCTGGGAGTGCGGGTGAAACGCATTAGGCATTTTTGCTTTGGATCTGTAACTTGGAATTATAGGGTTTTAGTAATGGGAATGATCGGTTAGATATATTCTTTGTAGTAATGAATCAACTATTTACTAAACTTTGCTCACGTGCTATACCAGCATTTTGATGCAGTGATTCAGGATGCTTATATATAATGCTTATATATATAATACTGCACGATTCATTATGCTGTTGCTGTTTATCAGTTGAATTATATATATTAACGAATTTAAGGAGGCTTGCCTATAATAGTGTTTTGAGGCTAATAGATGCTTTGGCGTCTCAGAGTACTTCACTAATGGCCTCAAAACCCTATTAAATAGCGTGAATAATGGGAACATCAAAGGAAAAGAGCTAACGATCAGTGCTTGACACACTACCAAGCATTGATTATTAGCTCAAACACACAGTCACCCTCTCAAACCCTAACCCTACATTATCCCTAACACTAGCCTAACTCCCACAGCTGTATAACACTTACCTGTCATCCACTGTCCGCCTTCTTCTTCAATCTTCTGGTTTCTATAATCTTCCGTCTTCTTTCCATTCTGTAGTTGAACAAGGAAAAAAGTAAATGCAGTTCTCAAGAGATGCATAACTTAACCCTTTGACTTAACCTTAATCCAACTCTAAGCAGGGGAATACCCTTGTTTTACTCTGGAGGATAAGCCCTACAATATATAATATATAAAGTGTTGCTATCCCTTTAAGAAGAAATGGTCTAATTCGGGACAATCCAACTGTGCAGTAGGACATATAAAGTCTCCATTACTTTAACCCATTGCATGCTAGCTATATCTCCAATGCATTTGTTTGCATGCATCAATAGGAATTCAATAAGTATTTGGTGCATTTGTATTTATCGC
This sequence comes from Rhinophrynus dorsalis, assembly GCA_037306005.1. Lineage (NCBI taxonomy): Eukaryota > Metazoa > Chordata > Amphibia > Anura > Rhinophrynidae > Rhinophrynus > Rhinophrynus dorsalis. The sequence continues at coordinate 162,754,014 of CM074719.1, read as the reverse complement.
CTATGGCCATAGCTGGGAACTCTCTGGATTTGCTCCGGAGACTCAGGTTTTGAAAGTGCATAACTGGGTCTCAAGGGCAGAGGCTGAATCTCTGGATGTAGGGAGTTTCTACCATAACTTTGCCCGCTTCTGCTTTTTCCCATTCCTTTCCTCCATCCCCAGCTTATTTTTTTAACACCATTTTTTCACCCCTCTTAACCCCCCCCAACTCACGGTTAAGTCCCACCCCCTTTTGACACAATTCACATCATTTTTCTCACCCCTTCGGCACCACAGGACTCCACTCCGGGGAGACAATACCTTAAAGGGATAGTTATGTTTCAGAATAAAAGCAGCTCTAATTAATCATCATATTATTTGGACTTTGGAGAGTGTTATTTCAGTTTTGTCAGCGTTATAGTTCAGGAGTAATTCAATGACAGTGTCCCCCTCCCGCCCCTTTTACTGATGTAACACTGTTCAGCCAGATCAGAAGGGAGGTGCCCAGGTAGACTGCAGAGAGGGGCAATCTTCTTCCTATGAGAACAATGAATGCCCTGCCCCCCTTGACATGTTTTTCCCCTTATCTTAATTGAAGTGTTCCCTTCTGTTATCTGTCTAGTCTTACAACCAGAAACAGAAGGGAGGCGCCCAGGTAGATTGCACAGAGGGACAACCTTCAATTAAGATAAGGGAAAAACCTGAAAAGCTTGTCAAGGGGGACAGGGCTTTCATTGTTATAATAGGAAGAAGAGTGTGCCCTGCTGTTATCTGTCCAGTCTATGGACTGCATTCCACATCTGAGAAGAGATGGCTTACACTAGGCAAAAGGGGCGGGGAGGGGAAACTTTGCTTGTGAATATCTATTAAACCATAAAGGTTTGAGAGATAAGACTTATATCATTCTTTATTTTATTTTGTAGGCATTAAAAAAAACATGAAGTTAAAACAAAGTATTATTATCCCTTTAAAGTTCCCAGGAATGCCTATGGTGTATCTGGTTTGCTCCAGAGTTACTTCAGTACTTCTGTGTGTTTTTTTTTTTTTTTTTTTTAATTACTTTTGCATTCATTAAAATTTTTTGTTTAATCAGTGTGGGGTCATCTTACAGAGGTGAAATAGGTTCTTACAAAGCCGTTATTTGGTTAATGCATTTTTCCCCTTCATTAATCTTAAATGTAACTTCAGCTTCTTAATAGGTTGAAGCAGATATTCGAACTGTGTAACTTAACCTCTAAAGACTGAGTTGTGCAATACACTGCTTCACAATTATTTATGCGCACCACTTTAAAGGCTTAATAGAATTTATTCCAGTAACCTTTCTCTGTCCCATGGCACAACCTGCCTAGCATCTTGTGTTGGGATAGTACACTGCGGTCTTCCAGTGCTTGCCATTTAATTCTGAAGGCATTGACAAAAATGTTTGCTTTGATTGACAGCACATTTGTATAGATATCTATTTGTGTTTACAGTATAATACATCTTGTTTTAACAGGTGGAGTCACTAGAATGACTGTTTCGTTGGTTGTAATCATGTTCGAGTTGACTGGAGGTTTGGAGTACATTGTGCCACTGATGGCAGCTGCAGTAACTAGCAAATGGGTAGCAGATGCATTGGGAAAAGAAGGAATTTATGAAGCTCACATTCATTTAAATGGTTACCCATTCCTGGATGTGAAAGATGAGTTTACTCACAGAACGTTGGCAATGGATGTCATGAGGCCTCGCCGTGGGGAGCCATCTCTGTCTGTTCTTACTCAGGACAGCATGACTGTAGAAGATGTGGAGACTTTAATCAAAGAAACAGATTACAATGGCTTCCCTGTTGTGGTTTCCAGAGATTCAGAGCGTCTAATTGGCTTTGCCCAAAGAAGAGATCTTATAATTGCAATAAGTAAGTTTTGAGTTGCTGATTGTGACTTGACTTCATTTGTTTATGTCTCAAAATAAGTGTATTTTCTGTGATTACAAAAGTGGCATTGCTTCACTGGTTTGATCTGATGGTTTTTAGAAAGTGTTTGTTTGTTTTTTTTGTTTTTTTAAATGAGGATTTCTTTGTGCATAGAATAATTACCTTATGCTGACTTAATTTAATATACAGCAGAAAAAAGAAGAGACCACACTTCAACGCAGTGTCTTAAAACCAGCTCAGATTTATTCAGAAAGTTCAAAAAACAGATGCCACACATATTGAACACTCTCACACTTTCGCACCTGGGTGCTTAATCATACACTCATTTCATATACAACCTTAAGTAAAATGAAAGTATCTGAACGGTTCATAATGCCTTGGATTACATTATTATGTAAAGGGGAGCTTATTTTGTGTAACAAATTATTTGCTTAGATAGGTGTCCACACAGCAGTCAGGCAGACCGGATTTCGTATTATACTTTGTCTCTTGTAGTCTGCTGCTAATGGTTTCTATGTACAATATGACAGACTTGCATCGTACAGTCCCTGCAGGTCCATTGTTGTAATCTAGATCTGGATTTTAATATAGATCATTGTATGCATGCAACTGCAGATCTGTAAATGAATATGCGCAAATTAATATGTTTAAATTAAAGCCTAATTATTCATAGGGTAAAGTCCCTATTTAAAGGGATAGTAATTCTTCGTTTTAACTTTATTTTATTTTGTAGGCATTAAAAAAACATGAAGAATGATATAAGTCTTATCTCTGAAACCTTTATGGTTTAAGAGATATTCACAAACAAAGTATCCCTTCCCTGTTCAATCAGATCAGAAGGGAGATGCCCAGGTAGACTGCAGAGAGGGACAATCTTCTATTAAGATAAGGGAAAAAGCTGAAAAACTTGTCAAGGGGGGAAGGGCTTTCATTGTTTTCATACAAAGAAAATTGTCCCCTTCTGTTATCTGTACTGTCATACAACCAGACTCACATCTGAGAAGAGATGGCTTACACTAGGTAAAAGGGGCGGGGAGGGGAACTTTGCTTGTGAATATCTCATAAACCATAAAGGTTTGAGAGATAAGACTTATATCATTCTTCATGTTTTTTTAATGCCTACAAAATAAAATAAAGTTAAAACGAAGTATTACTATCCCTTTAAGTACTTAAAGGGATAGTAATACTTCGTTTTAACTTTATTTTATTTTGTAGGCATTAAAAAAACATGAAGAACGATATAAGTCTTATCTCTCAAACCTTTATGGTTTATGAGATATTCACAAGCAAAGTTCCCCTCCCCGCCCCTTTTACCTAGTGTAAGCCATCTCTTCTCAAATGTGAGTCTGGTTATATGACAGGACAGATAACAGAAGGGGACAATTTTCTTTGTATGAAAACAATGAAAGCCCTTCCCCCCTTGACAAGTTTTTCAGCTTTTTCCCTTATCTTAATAGAAGATTGTCCCTCTCTGCAGTCTACCTGGGCATCTCCCTTCTGATCTGATTGAACAGGGAAGGGATACTTTGTTTGTGAATATCTCTTAAACCATAAAGGTTTGAGAGATAAGACTTATATCGTTCTTCATGTTTTTTTAATGCCAACAAAATAAAATAAAGATAAAACGAAGTATTCCCCTCCCTGTTCAGCTAGATCAGAAGGGAGGTGCCCAGGTAGACTGCAGAGAGGGACAATCTTCAATTAAGATAAGGGAAAAAGCTGAAAAACTTGTCAAGGGGGGGAGGGTTTTCATTGTTTTTATACAAAGAAGAGTGTCCCCTGCTGTTATCTGTCTGGTCTTACAACCAGGAAAAAGGGGCGGGAGGGGGAAACTTTGCTTGTGAATATCTCTTAAACCATAAAGGTTTGAGAGATAAGACATATCATTCTTCATGTTTTTTTAATGCCTACAAAATAAATGATATAAGTCTTATCTCTCAAACCTTTATGGTTTAAGAGATATTCACAAGCAAAGTTTCCCCCTCCCGCCCCTTTTTCCTGGTTGTAAGACCAGACAGATAACAGCAGGGGACACTCTTCTTTGTATAAAAACAATGAAAACCCTCCCCCCCTTGACAAGTTTTTCAGCTTTTTCCCTTATCTTAATTGAAGATTGTCCCTCTCTGCAGTCTACCTGGGCACCTCCCTTCTGATCTAGCTGAACAGGGAGGGGAATACTTTGCATGTGAATATCTCTTAAACCATAAATGTTTGAGAGATAAGACTTATATCGTTCTTCATGTTTTTTTAATGCCAACAAAATAAAATAAAGATAAAACGAAGTATTACTATCCCTTTAAGAACAAAAGTCATCCAGGGAGTGAGTGTCAGGGGAAACAAGGTGAAGTTGGGTACTGGATAGCTCTGCAAAATACAGCTGATTTGTCTTTTTGATTGGGGGAATATCAAAATACAAGTAACCTGAAGTATATATTTTCTGGATATTTTGCTATAGCAGTGATTCTCAATCAGGGTACCGTGGCACTTTAGTGTGCCATGGACATCCACTTAGGGTGCACCTTGTTTTACATAAAGACTTTGACAAAAAAGTGATTGTTGAGGTTCAGATGTATATTTATGGAAATGTTTATGTACAATATATATTTTGGTTTATTCTGTTTGTGAGGCCCACTAATAACTATATATTACTTATTTGTACCGTTTACAATGCCCTTGACAAATGACACCTAAAATGTTAGGGCTGCCCAGAAGAATCTAAATTGCGAATTTGGGATGCCCTGGACAAAAAATGGCTGAGAGCCACTGTGCTTTATCATTTTGCTATGATAACTCATCTGCTACAAATCCTATTGGAAACCAAAGTGGTCAGTCAGTATTTTTGTGTGATTAAAGGGGATTTGACTGCATGAAGTAGAATGGTGCTCAACAACTTCACTTAAAGGGTTAATAATGTTTGATAACAGCAGCAACGATTATTTATTATAGTTCATACTATTGATCTCTGATGTTGCCACTGTTCATATTGCTCTAGTTGCAATGCAATTATATTATAAAGTTTACCCCTCACACGTTTTTCATCCACCCTTATGGTTCAGTGCAAGAGAAAAGGAAACTTATTAGGAGCCAGAGCTGAACAGAGTGCATAATACCTGTGAGGTATGATGGCTTGCATTATGGGAAGGCCACGCTCTAGTCCTTGGTAACTTGTATGTCCCATCTCCGAGGGTCAGGCAGGTCATCTATGCCCCTCGTGTTGTGGCCCCTATGTAGACCACCCAAGGGACTGATCCTTCTGATAAGGAACCTTCATGGGCTAGGAACCTGACCCAGTTGATTCACTAACTTCCTGTCCAGATCCAGTTTGACAATGTAAAAGTGGTAGCAAGGAGGGATCAAAAGTGTGAATATATGGTGTAAGGTTCAGTTGATAATCTCTGTCACAGGAACCACCGGGTCCCTGGCTCCTGGAGAGGCCTGAGGACCAGCCTCCTGCCCCCAGTCTATGGACCTAGTCCTGGAACAGGGTATGACCTTCCCCTCAGAATAATTTCTGCCCTGATGGCCCCTTGCCATGGAGGATCCTTTAGCAGCCCCCCAGTCCCCTCTTGGGGCTAAGTCACCCTATACTTATTGGGGGTACAGGATGACCAAGAAACCCAGTGAACATTCTGCCCAGCCTTGTCAAAGGATATCAGACTTCCCAAAAGACTAATATGTTAATGATGTTTCAGAACCTCATCCTGTTTTGTGTATTCCGGTCCCTCTGTTACACTAGTACCCAGCCCTATTCCTTTGTCCCATTGTATAGTTAACTCACTCAGGTCTGGCCCATTGTATCATGTTGTCACCTACCCATTGTCTCATCACACAGTATGTTTACACTCCCCTTGTGTTCAGTGTACTGCATGTTTATACTGAAACCACCCTCCACCCATTGACCCTTTTGTAAAGATGCATATTACCACTTCACCAGTGTGCCTCTTTATATGATGTGCCCCTCCACCAACAGTCCCATTGTGTCCTATTGGGTGGATAACTTGTTATGTATGTATTTAAACCCTGTGTGTTGTACAATAAACAGCAGTTCTTGTCTTAACCTACACTGGTGTTGTCTGGTGAGGTTAAGCTTGCTGTATGCAGAGCGTGTGCTGGTTACCCTGATACTAGTTTTGCCTAGTTTTGGGGTATATTGCGGTATGCTGTTGGATGTCCATCTGGCTCATAGCGGAAGAAGTGACCATTGATGGGGACACCAAGGCTGGGTGCCCGCTGGTACCGTCACACTCTCCTAGGCAGAAGCTCATGTGCTGGCAATATTTGCAATTCCTATCCCAGGAGTAGCCAGTGTAGAAGCACACTATCCCAGTTGTCAGTTTCTGGATCCCAGAGAGTGGGAACTAGCGCAGTCTGTTTGTTCCTGGGATCTGCAGGCCTTCACTCTGGATGCAGTGCTAATTACATGCTGGTTTCTGTATTCCTATGAGTTTCCTCTTCTTCCGTTAATTCCCCATTGTGTTGAGAAATATCAAGATGGACAGCACTCCTTTCACTGGACTCGCAGGTCTTGAATCATAGATATGATCATTTTGCTGGCAGACAAGTCATGGTGTCCATCTTTTTTCAGACCTCCTCTGTCAGGGCCTGACTTGTCATCCAGATGTAACGTGGTTGGCCATGATGGTGTAGCTCTTGAAGCTAACCTCTTGAGAGTGAAGGGCTTATCTGATCCTTCCACTGTGAATATGCTTAAAGACCGTAAGTTGGTTTTGTCCAAGACCTACCATGAGGGTCTTTCTTCTTCAGATGGTATAAAAAAACCTGGTTCTCATCCACATCCCTTTTGCGCCTTCTGTTGGTTTTGGCCTTTCTCCAGGATGGCCTTCACAAGGGACTTTGTCTTACCTCTATAAAGGTACAGATCTCTGCTTTGTCAGTCCTTGTTTAGAAGTGTACTGCTCTAATAATAGATTTTCAGATATTTGTTTAGGGGTGGCATGTGTCTACCCCATCTTTAAGGATCCCACACTTCCACGGGATCTGAATATGGTCCTTGGAGTGCTTTAGAGGGATCCTTTCAAACCATTTGCTTCCGTGTCTGTCTCTTGACCCTTTAATCCAGTGTTGCTTCTAGCAATTGTCTGTCACTTGAGTGGCCAAACTTCAGACGTTGTCTTGTAGAGACACCTTTCTGAATCCCCCCCCATGCAGATAAGTTGGTTTCCTTCTAAGGTGGATTCTAATTTCCAAATTTAATATGTAGAGTGTGCTTCTTTCTTTTGTCCTGACTTGTCTAATAGGAGAGAACAGGACCTTCACTATCTGTAAATTATTCAGCATCTTAAATGCTACATTCATTGCACCAAATACTTTTGCAAGTTGGATTTACTTTTTGTTATTCCTGAATGCCATTTGCCAGTCCTACATCATTAAAAAGGGGCCAACTCCCTTCCGGTTAATGATACTTTCCAAGAGAATAATAGGTGCTTTTCCCCTACCTTTCCCTGGAATTTTCTGTGTTCCACAATAGATGAAATAAAGTGTTTTTTGGGGGTGCTTATTGATTAAACCCTTTTTCTTAGTCCTTGTGGAATACAAGACATCCCTCCCAGAGAAAATATGTTTGCATTCTGAACATGGGTGTCCTCAATGTTCTCTGGTGTGATGACTACCTTCCAATTCTGTGAGTCTTTGATATATGTAAAACTAGTGCTGTTGTTGGGGATTAAGTGAATCGGGAGGGAGTCTCCTCCTCGAGAGAGCTTTAGTGTGAAAATGCCTTTTTTTCCAAGTGGTAGCCACTTAGCCCCATAAAGAGACAAGTATTTTTCATAAGTGCACACAAACCTTTATTGCTTCAGCAGATATTTACAGTTGCTTAAAGGGATAGTAATGTTTCCAAATGGAAGGAGCTCCAATTAATCTTCATAGTATTTGGGCTGTGGAGAGTGTTATTTCAATACTGTCTGAGTTGTAGTTCAAGAGTAATTAAATTATAAAGAGTTCCTCTTCCTTCCCTTTTACTGATGTAACACTGCTCACCTCAGAGCAGCAAGACTGTTCAGGTGGATCATAAAGAAGGACAATCTTCAGTGAGCATAAGGAAAAACCTGTCAAGGTGGCAGGGTTTAAATCATGCTCACAGTAAGAAAATTGTTCCTTGCTGTGAGCTGTCTGGTCTCACTACCAAATTCCACATCTGAGGGGAGGTGGCTTACACTAGGTAAAAGGGGTGGGAGGGGGATACTTTATCATTCATTTACTCTTGAACTACAACACTGACAATATTGAAATAACACTCTCCATGGCCCAAATACTATGAAGATTAATTGGAGCTGCTTTTATTTTGAAACCTTACTATCCCTTTAATTCTACAGTCAATATTTTGTTGTAATAGAATGTCCCATTGAAATCCTTTTTAGAAAAGCACACTGCAGAATGATTCTAAAAGCAAACTTAAGATGCCCAAGGAAAGTTGCTGGATATTGAATGCATTTTTTTTGGTCTGGAACAGAGGCGGCACAAAAGCCTTCCCAGTGGAAGAGCGAAACATCATTAGTAACTCCCTCCCCCGACACATATACACAAACACACATCCAAAACATGATAAACCTCTGTGGCTACAACTAGTCACACTGCCAATGGAGGAGTTAGTGGGGGGGTTGTTAAAAATGACCCTTGCAAAGGCATTTGGGGTGACAAAGTATCAGAATGTGACCCCCAAATTTATATGAGGTCAGGATCTCCCAGATCAGGAATAAACCTTGAAAGTGGAACCATTCCACTACCCTACAATAACTTTTTTTTTTTTTTTTTTTTTTATTTCATTGAATGTGGCAACGGATTTTTTTGGGCTCTTTTATTTATTTCGGCAAATCAAGTGAAGGACCAGGGTATTGTTAGCACAGCCGGACCTCCATACTTGGGGAAGAGAGGATTTAAGGGGTCCCAGGGAGGGACAATTTCCAGGTTTGTAAAAATAATTAATATGGGGGCTTGGAGAGGGAAGATGGGGTCACAGACCACATTGTCACGGGAACCGGACAAATTCCCTGCTTATTGTTTAAATATACCCCTCCTCCCCCATCCTCCTCCAAAGGACTAAAATTCACGTTCTGGAGACTGCCAGCCGGACTATCACACCAGCCGTCTGGCTGTGGAATGTAGGCCGGCTCCTGATTGGCTAAAGCCCTGGGTGCCATGTTTAAAGGTTCCCCATAGACTTAACATGGGGAAAAGTAGGCATCCCAGGGATTGGCTAGTCAGCCACCCGCCCATAGCATCTGATAGGCTAAAGGCAGGTGTGACACCAGAGGCCAGGATTGGCCACATCATACTCAGCCTTGGATTGGCTGGGGTTTGAAGGCGGCTAAATCAAATTATGTAAAAGATGCTTTAGCACAAAGGACGCTATTGTGAATGTGTATTCTAGCCCATTGTATCCAGCCCCAGCCCTTTGTCTAATGTTTACCCACCGCCCCTCACTATTGTCAGTTAATGCACTCATGTCTGTCCCCATTGTTCCCTGGCCACACTGTTCTGTATATAAGTCTGTTGGTTTCTTCAATAAACAGTTCTGGTTTACCCTGACACTAGTTCTGCCTGGTGACTTAGGGTACATTGCTGTATGCTGCGGGAGCCTTTGCTGGTGGATTTTGGGGAAGAAGTTATCTTTGACGGTGACACCAACGCTGGGTGTCTGCTGGTACCGTCACATCTGGTGGCTAGCGGCGGGATTTTTACTTCTTCCAGAAGAAAGGACACTGAGACCAGTATCCAGGGGGAGATATAGCCACTGGGCTTGACCCCGGTCTCAGCAGCACACGGAGACCAGCATCCAGGGGGAGATATAGCCACCTGGCTTGACCCCGGTCTCTGCAGCGCGGCCAACAGCGGATGGAGCAGCGGTACGAAGCCCTCAAACGGAGTACCTTAAAAGATTTGGTGGAGTCCCGTGGGCAAGTGGCCAGCAATAAGTCTAAAGCCACGCTAATCGCTGAACTGATGGAGGGCGACCGAGCCAGCAACGCGTCCTCTGCGACCACTGACATGTCTGATTTGCAGCGGGAGGTTCAGTGGCGTCTGGCCCTCTATGGTTCCACTCCTCCCCAGGAGATCATCACGCAGATCCTGAGTGAGGCCACCAACCTCCGGCTGGCAGAGCTGCAGCAGCACAGAGAGGGATCAGGGAGCTCCAGACCTAGTGGAGTTCCGAAGAAGAAATTGCCTTTTGCTGCATTCAAAGCATTCAATGATGCAGAAGATGACATTGATGGCTACTTGCAAGTTTTTGAGCGTCAGTGTGCCCTGCAAGGAGTTGAGGAGGCGGACTGGGTCACCGTGCTGGTGAGCAAATTGTCAGGGAGAGCCGCGGAGGCATACCAAGCCGTACCCACGGAGGAGTGCAGGGACTATGAGCGAGTCAAGGAGAGGCTTCTGGGTAGATACGCCATAACCCCGGAGGCACACCGACTGAAGTTCCGCAACCTGAGGCGGAAAGAGGGACAGCCATTCACGGACTGGGCTCATCGGATGGCGAGAGCTGCTGAAAGTTGGGTGACTGGTTGCCAGGCAGTTACCCTGGCGGACGTTCTGCAGCTCATAATGTTGGAGCAATTCTACGAACATTCCCCTGTAGCTGTGCGGGACTGGGTCAAGGACCGGCGGCCCCACACCGTGGAACAAGCAGCTATCCTGGCAGATCAATATGTGGATTCCAGGAGGGCGGGAGCCCCAGAGCCACGACCTCCAGTCCGAGTTGGGCAACCTATTTCCCGGGATTTGGGGACAGCACGCCCGTTCCCTCCACGACCTCTTCCAGCACGTCCTCTGGCCAGCGGAATGCCCAGGAGGCCGGGCATTCGCTGCTATGGATGCGATCAAGTGGGCCATGTGAAAGCGGAGTGCCCCAAAAATGCTCCACGGGATTCCGGGGCCCGACCGTCTCCAAGGATTCCACGGGCCGCTGCACACTGTCTGGATGCCGAGTCTGCCCCATCTGTGCCCGAGTGGGGGGAGGAAGAGTTTGGGATGCTTCATGAAGTAGATCCCGTGCAAGCAGTCGCAGCAGACAACCGGTTGCATCACCGGCAGGCGGTTTGGGTTAAGGGCCGCCCCGCTCAAGGATTACGGGACAGTGGGGCCACGATCACCCTATTGCAACCCCAGTTGATAAGCCCCAGGGAGAAAACCAGCCGGTCGATAGCAGTCCGAGTGGCGGGGGGCACGGTACTGCGGATTCCCACGGCCAGAGTTCATTTGGATTGGGGGGCGGGAGCTCGAGAAGTTGAAGTGGGGGTGATGAAGGGCCTCCCCGCGGAAGTCTTACTGGGCAATGACCTTGGTTGCCTCACCTCCTCATTTGTTGAGGGGGCTGCTCCGGAAATTTATCCTGTGACCACCCGGCAGCAAGCACGAACAACGGGCCGTCCATCTGAGGAAGGGACCCAGGTAAGACACCCCGACAGTGACCTCCCTCTTAACACTGACAACCCCATAGAGGCCCCAACCGACCGTATCACTCTCCCGGTTCCTTGGGACTCCCCTGCTGACTTTGCCCAGGAAACACTCACTGACCCTACCTTAGCCAGCTACAGGGACAGAGCTGGGGCTAATCCAGGGGGACTGGGGGGGACCGGATAGAATGGGATCGGGGCTTACTATACCGAGTCACGGAAGGGAGGAAAGAGACCCGGGTGCCCAAGCGACAGCTGGTGGTGCCACAGAAATATCGGCAGGACCTTCTCCGAATTGGGCACGACATTCCCCTAGCTGGCCACTTAGGAGTGACCAGGACCCACCACCGGGTTACCCAATCCTTCTTCTGGCCCGGGATTACAGGAGATATTAGGCAGCACTGCCGGACTTGCGACACCTGTCAGCGGGTCGGCAAGATAGGGGATCACAGCAAAGCGCAGCTGCACCCCCTGCCCATTGTAGACGAGCCATTCAGTAGGATAGGAGTAGATCTGGTGGGCCCCCTGCCGCGTCCTAGTCCCTCGGGGAAGAAATATATTCTGACTGTGGTAGACTATGCTACCCGGTATCCGGAGGCCATCCCCCTGGCAAACATTCAGGCAGAAACAGTGGCAGATGCCCTACTCCAAATCTTTGCCAGGGTCGGCTTTCCCCGGGAGATTATTTCGGATCAGGGGACCCAGTTCACGGCAGAGGTGACCCAGCAGCTCTGGAAGCTTTGTGGAATACGGCCCTTACCGAGTTCCCCTTATCACCCCCAGACCAACGGGTTATGTGAACGGTTTAATGGGACATTGAAACAGCTGCTTAGGACATTTGCCACCTCTCATAGGGACTGGGAGAAGCACTTACCGCATCTCCTATTTGCCGATCGGGAGGTCCCCCAGGAAACTACCGGGTTTTCCCCCTTTGAGTTAGTCTATGGGAGGAGGGTGCGAGGACCCCTTGATTTACTCCGGACCCACTGGGAAGGGACAATAGGAGAAGAGGGGACCCCTGTAGTAGATTATGTACTAGCCTTCCGGGACCGTCTAAAGGAACTCACGGATACAGTCCGGGATAACCTGCGGGTGGCCCAGGGTCAGCAGAAGCGGTGGTACGACCGGACTGCCCGCACCCGCACGTTACTGGTAGGTCAGCAGGTATTGGCTCTCAAACCCGTCAAAAAGGATAAGCTACAGGCAGCCTGGCAGGGGCCTTACCGTGTACTCAAACAATTGTGCGATACCACCTACCTGGTTGCTAAATGTTCAGATGAAAGAGTACAGAGGACCTTTCATGTGAACATGTTGAAAGAGTACCAAGCCAGACAAGAAGAGGTAGCTACGATTTGTGCCCCGGCGGTGGAAGACCCGGAGGGTCTCCTGTTGCCGGCGCTACCCAGATTAAGTGAAGGGAAGACAGGGGTGGAAGCTGTAGAGATAGCGGAGCAATTAGGGCCAGCTCAGGTTGAACAGGCTAAGCAGATACTGCACCAGCGTCAGGAGATGTTCTCCTCCCTTCCCGGGTATGCCACGGTAGCACTTCACCGAGTGGAGACCCCAGGGCAGCGACCCTTGCGGCAAGCTGCCTACCGGGTCCCCGACGCAGTTAGGGCTGGGATGCGCCAGGAAATTAGGGACATGTTAGATCTGGGAGTCATTGAGCCCTCTACAAGCCCTTGGGCTTCCCCAGTTGTGCTAGTCCCCAAGAAGGACGGGACCACGAGGTTTTGTGTGGACTATCGCAAACTGAATGACCACCCCACCACAGACGCCTACCCTATGCCCCGAGTAGACGAACTGCTAGATTGCATTGCTAGGGCTAACTTTTTGACCACCCTTGACCCGTGCAAAGGATACTGGCAGATTCCGCTGGATCGGGAAGCTATCCCCAAATCGGCCTTCATCACTCCATTTGGCCTGTACCAATTCAAGGTCATGCCATTTGGAATGAAGAATGCTCCGGCAACTTTCCAGCGGATGATTGACCAGATCTTAGATGGTCTCCAGGAGTATGCCTGTGCGTACCTGGACGACGTCGCGATTTTCAGCAACACTTGGGAGGAGCACTTGCTCCATGTGGGGGTTGTACTGGATCGCATCAAGTCGGCGGGTCTGACTCTTAAACCAGACAAATGTAGGGTAGGGATGGCAGAAGTACAGTACTTGGGTCACCGGGTGGGCAGCGGGTGCCAGCGGCCCGAACCCGCAAAAATCGAAGCTGTCGCCAACTGGCCCACCCCACGAACTAAAACCCAAGTAATGGCTTTTCTGGGTACGGCGGGGTACTACCGCCGATTCGTACCTGACTATAGCACAATAGCTAAGCCCCTGACTGACCTGACCAGGAAGAACCTTCCCCGACAGGTACTGTGGTCCCCGGAATGCGACACTGCCTTCAACAAACTAAAATGTGCATTGATCTCTGCCCCTGTGTTAGCTGCTCCTGACCCCACTAAACGTTTCTGTGTCCATACAGACGCCTCTATGTTTGGGCTGGGAGCAGTACTGAGCCAGGTGGGGCCCGACGGCAGCTAACACCCGGTGGTCTACATCAGTCGGAAACTCCTGCCCCGGGAAGTAGGGTATGCCGCAGTTGAAAAGGAGTGCCTGGCCCTGGTCTGGGCTCTCAAAAAACTGCAGCCCTACCTTTATGGACGCTCCTTCACTGTGCTCACCGATCACAACCCTCTCATCTGGCTTAACAAGGTATCCGGGGACAACGGCCGGTTACTCCGGTGGAGCTTAGCCCTGCAACCCTTCAATTTTACCATTCAGTACCGGCCCGGGAAACAAAATGGCAATGCCGATGGTCTGTCCCGCCAAACGGACTTGGAACCGTAACACCGGACAGCCACCAGCCGACCCATGAGGATCTAGCTGGGTCTGCCGGACCATGGGTCAGGGGGGAGCACTGTCACGGGAACCGGACAAATTCCCTGCTTATTGTTTAAATATACCCCTCCTCCCCCATCCTCCTCCAAAGGACTAAAATTCACGTTCTGGAGACTGCCAGCCAGACTATCACACCAGCCGTCTGGCTGTGGAACGTAGGCCGGCTCCTGATTGGCTAAAGCCCTGGGTGCCATGTTTAAAGGTTCCCCATAGACTTAACATGGGGAAAAGTAGGCATCCCAGGGATTGGCCAGTCAGCCACCCGCCCATAGCATCTGATAGGCTAAAGGCAGGTGTGACACCAGAGGCCAGGATTGGCCACATCATACTCAGCCTTGGATTGGCTGGGGTTTGAAGGCGGCTAAATCAAATTATGTAAAAGATGCTTTAGCACAAAGGACTCTATTGTGAATGTGTATTCTAGCCCATTGTATCCAGCCCCAGCCCTTTGTCTAATGTTTACCCACCGCCCCTCACTATTGTCAGTTAATGCACTCATGTCTGTCCCCATTGTTCCCTGGCCACACTGTTCTGTATATAAGTCTGTTGGTTTCTTCAATAAACAGTTCTGGTTTACCCTGACACTAGTTCTGCCTGGTGACTTAGGGTACATTGCTGTATGCTGCGGGAGCCTTTGCTGGTGGATTTTGGGGAAGAAGTTATCTTTGACGGTGACACCAACGCTGGGTGTCTGCTGGTACCGTCACACACATCCTAGGGTTTTTGGAGCATTAATATGGGTGATCCAGGCTCTCTTAAAACTTTATTGTTGTTGCTGGTCATTTAGGAAGGGCAGAGAAATAGGTCCAGGACCCCTTCTCTGGGCATTTTTTCAGTACATAAATCAATAATGGAACCCAGGACTCCATTATGACTATTTGTTGGTTTTCATTTATTTTCCTTAGCCTTTATATTTTTAAATATGGGGTTCATATATATTCCATATTTAATTTTTTTTTTTCTTAAAGGAGTGAACAAAAGTGCCCTCCTTTAACATTTTGAACACTGTCTCTCCTGATCTATTCAGGATGGAAGGATTGGGGATAACGTTATCCCCAGAATAATTTATTTAGCCTTGCATTTAAAAAATATTTATTTTTATCACATTTAACCCTCTATATTGCTGGGCTGGCTGGAACTCCTTCCTGGTCAATCCAGCAATGGAGGGGTTAATGGTGGACCTTGTGTGGGGTGGTATTGTGTGTTATTTTTTGGGACCTAGGAGGGGATAAGGAGAACTTATATGTTCAGAGTTGGCTTGGTGCACCTGGGGATACATGGGAGCTGTGGTAGTCACTTCCTTTTGCAACCAAACAGGCCTTTTCCCCCTGAGATGCCAAGCCTGGGAAGGTCTTTGTGGCTGAAAAGTGGTGCACTGAAAAGGTCATCCTGCTGCAACGTAATAACAGAATAACGGTTTACGGTGCTACCTTTGTGCGCTTTTGTATGTATCCCAAAATGCCAGACTGAGTATTCGTACCAGTCGTAATGTAATGGTCAGAAAATACTTAACCACCAACCCCACCCCCCAAAAAAAACAAACCCAAAATCTCTTTATGACTATTTTGATAGCTAAATTCTCCACCGGTTCCCTTAATCTCCATCTAAACTAACTGATGCAAATACTGTAATATTGGCATTTGGTAAATAATAGAATAAAGCATGTTTACAAACTGATTTATGGGCGATAAATCACGCTCATGCCTAGTCTCTAAAACTAACAATTATTTTAATAAGAAATGCATCCTGTTTTGTGAGGCTGGATAGATTTTAATTATGCCTGACTCCTAAGAATTTATAAAATGACATTTAACCCTTCACTTCCAGTCAATATCAAGCAGTACTTGTAAGGTTAGAGACATGTCAAGCCGATATACAGTGGATCAAAATGTTCTGCTTTCAGACCATATCCATATCAGAAACCCATGGGCTCCATTTAATGCTGGACTTGGGCAGCCTGTGACCTGGAGAGCCATAGTCTGCCCACCCTGCTTAGCCCAGTTTTTCTGGTTAAACCTGAGTCTACATTTCTTATATCATGTTTGATTCATATAAACATATACCGCTTATGACCGAAAGTGCAACACCTGGAAGGAGAAGAGCTAAAAAAAAAATTACACCAGTCAAAGGGTTGTCTTATTAAATACTTACAGGTTTTTAACAGTGGATCATGGGAGTAACTGGTTATATGGCATAAAGGTTATCGGCTATGAAGCCTTAACATTCTGTTTTTGCTGTGGGAGGCTTTAAGAGGTATAATATGACAGTCAAGAATATCCTCCACCAACAAGCCTCTGAGGGGGAAGCCATTGCTGCACGGTTTAGCCATGATGTTGGAATGGTTTGTCCTATTGTGTTCAAGAACACCAAAGCACTCCAAGGCTGAGGATTAGCTCACAATGCCTTGCACAACCCCTTTGCAACCACAAGCACATTCCAAGGTAATTAATTTCCAGAGAGCCACTTGCATGGCTTTGTTGCCTCAAACAATTCAACACTGATTGTGCAACAGTCTGTCTAGGTAAAATGACCACAACAGTGGAACAGAACCCACTTATCAGTGACTTGTTGACACATGTAATGCTCAGCATCACCATGGACCAGCTAACTGTATAATGTTGTAGGTTAGTATAGTAGACACACTCTGCTAGAGGTTAATACAGTGAGGGAATTTAAGCATGCATGGGATTGGCATAAGGCACATACATCCTCCCACTCTTGCCTTCAGGACTTCTCCCTTGCTGCATCCAAGCTCTGGAATTCCCTCCCCTGCCCCATCAGACTCTCCCCCCCACCTTCAGACGCTCTCTGAAAACTCACCTCTTCAGTGAAGCATATCTACTACCTCCATAAATACTATCACCAAGGACCAACCCTTCCCTGGACCACTGCACTCAACAGCACTTCTCTCTCCAACCCACTATCCAGCAGTTCATGTGGCAGGAGGCACTTACACCCAACAGCACTTACTCCTTCTGTGTCCAACCTTCCTTCCTCCAGACTGTAAGCTCTCATGAGCAGGACCCTCTAACCCTTCTGCTCTCCACATTTGACTGTACTAATTAATACCTCTGTATGTCTATTCCCCATTGTACAGCGCTGCGGAATTAGTTGGTGCTATATAAATAAAGAATAATAAATAAAATAAGAAAGGGCCAAGGAGCATTTGAGGTTTTTGAAGTAGGAAAAATGGGGAGACTAGATGGCCTGAAATGGTTATTTGCCATCAAATTCTGTTTTATTACACACTAATTGAAGAGCCTGTTACACGGGCCACAGTGCCACTGCCACCCGGTCACGGAGCAGTCATGCTCCGGAGAGACTGCCCGCGCCGCGGCTGATACAGAGCTGGACGCTCCTTCTGAGCGTCCAGCTCTGTATCAGCCGCGGTGCGGGCAGTCTTTACGGAGCATGACTACAGCACGCGCAGCAGTGTCTACTGCGTATGATGCGCCGTTACACACATTTTAGTGAATTATTATATAAGGATGTTTGATACTCTCTCAACCCACTGATACATAGACCTGGCTGTACAAACTTGCATCAGACCTTTTTACAGAATATTCCAGTCATTCTACTGCAGTACTGTAATGCCTGCATAATCTTTGTGGCACCAACAAGCTGCTGTGGTCCTGCATATTTCCCAGACCTATCTTGCATTGAGTACAAGTAGGACCTTGATGGGTTTTAAACTTTGTTGCTGTGTGGACTCTTTCCCAAGAAATTCTTAATCTTAGTGACAGTATGCCTTGTTTAGTCACTTTATCACCTGCCGGGGAATACATGCTTGCTACTAAATAAAACATTCTGTTGTGCACGTTTTATATTAAACATTAGTCACTCGTTTTTAATGTTATTTCCTCCATATGTGTGATTCCATACTGACCCCATATCAACTTGCGGATGCTGCAATTTCAATGATTAATTGTGTGTACAGACGAGGAGAAAAAAAAAAAAAAAACCTAGAATTACAAAAAATAATTTTGTACCAGAGCCCTTCACAAGAATCCCAAAAATGTCCAAATTCTAATCTATAGATTAGATTAGAATGTGGATATTTTGGAATGCTTGTGAAAGGTTCTGGTGTAGGCTTATTTATTTATTTTTTAAAATCTTTTTATTAGATCACTTTCTTGAACACTGTTTAATGTTTTCATACACTTCCACTTATCATTTTTTTATTTTTTTTTTAATATTGATTTTTTAAGCCCTTTGATTGTCAGAGGTGTGTTCAACTCATTGCTTTACAATGCATTGCACACCCCCTCTGGCACCCATAGGGTTAATTACATTTTTGGTAATATTGAACAGTCTTTACCAGAAGTGTGCCTTAAAAATTTATACATTCAGGGCCGGATTTGTAATTGGGCAGAGTAGGCATCTGTCTACAGGCGCACCCCACAGAGGGGTGCCTGTCAATCAGGTCTCCCGCTTGGCACCCGTGGCCCGCAACCACATGGGGAGGTCTCAGTCTGTGTCTTCTTCGGCACAGACCTGTAGCTGCTGTGAGCTCCCTCGTCTGCTCTCCCAGCGTTCTGCATTACTGAAGAGAAGACCGTGAGGGAGCTCCAGCAGCTGCAGCTCTGTGCAGAAGAAGGAGGCACAGACAGACCTCTCCTCTCCAGAGTAGGAAACTGACACGGGGGGCAATATGGAGATGATGGGGGCACTGTGAGGGACAAGATGGAAATGATCATGGGGGCAGTGTGAAGGACAACATGGAGATAATGGATGCAATGTGAGGGGATATGGAGATGATGGGGGCACGGTGAGGGGCAATATGTAGATGATCATGGGGGTACTTTGAGGGGCAATATGGAGATGGTCATGGGGGCAAGTTGGAGCTGATGGGGGCAATGTGAGGGCAATATGGATCTGATGGGGGCAATATGGAGATCAGAAGCATTGTGGAGATGGGAAATCGGAGGGGGTAGGGGTGCTTCATATTTCTGTGCCTACAGGCTCCTGAGAGGTAAATCCAGCCCTGTATACATTGAACTGTTTGTTTTAATTACATTGGAAATTGCACAGTGTTACATTTTGACAGTTCTATTTAATGTTTGTGTTAATACAAACTGTATTGTACATTTATTGCTGAGTGCATGGGAACGCTCAATCAGGTAAAGGTGACCTGACTGGTTGGTTTTAAAATCTGGATGAGATCATGATCAGATGTCTGTAGTCTAGTCTTATCTGGTTGTTCTAACCCTAATTACATATCCTCACACATGTAATTAACAGACAGATTGAACACAGCCATCAGATTAACTGCCTTTTGGTGTTTGTGCTGATGGGTATTGCTGGCTATTTTCAACCAAAACTTGTATAGATACATTGAATCTATGTTTTATCAATTCTGTGTTTATATAACTCTTGGAGTGCAAAATCCCAAACTATATCATATAACCTGATAAAGTAAAAAAAAAAAAAAGTATAGACACTTATTCTGAGAATGGGAGTACATGCTTAATATTACAATGTGGATTTTTTTGATCAGAATAATTAAATTTTTTTTTCTTTTTTAATATAAATTTGCAGAGAATGCTAGACAGCGTCAAGAAGGGGTGGTGAGCAATTCCATCATATATTTTACAGAAGACCCACCAGAGTTGCCCGCTAACAGTCCCCATCCACTAAAATTGCGTCGTATACTTAACCTGAGCCCCTTTACTGTTACTGACCACACTCCCATGGAAACAGTTGTGGATATCTTCCGAAAACTTGGACTGAGGCAATGTCTGGTCACTCGTAGTGGGTGAGTATACAAAACACTAGATCTAAGATTCCTCAAACTATGACCTCCTCTGAAGTTTAGAAAACTCTAGATTCTGAGAAATCCATTGCATAGAGTTAGTTTGTTTGTTATTATGGAAGAGATTTGTCTAACTGCTTCATAAATCTTCATTATTCATTTTTATCAGTGTGGAATGTGTCTAAAGTATTGTGTGCTTTCGTTAGTACTGAAAAGCCTCTATAATAGAATAACACAGGATCTGGAACTTCTCATTGTCTTAGATTTTGAAGCTGCATAGGTATGGAAACAGAGAGGCAACGAAATGGAGGGGAGCCTATGATTTTGGTACCAACCAGGGCCCAATGTGTCCTTACTTGCTGGGAATATGTTACTCTAATTTTATTCATTTTTTTTTTTTTTTTTTTCCCACTGTGCATGGATACACACATACTTGAAAGTACTTAAAGTGAAGATCTGATGGAGATTCCATAACCTTTTATTCTTGTTTGCTAATTTATTGGGAAATGGCTATGAAGAATAATTGCACTTAGTGTGGTCATTCTGAATGCTGCAGCACTTATAGCAAAATATTTGTTTCTACTTCACCCAAACAGCACTGAAAAACACTACTTTTAAGATAATTGTTTTTGTATCCGAAATCCCCTATACAGGGACACTGACACTGTCCAATGGGCATACCTGGGAACTTTTGAAACAGGGCTACCCGGATGGTAACCCTGTCAGTACCCAGGGGGAGTAAAATGATACGAATCGTGTCATAAAAGGGGCGGGGCTCAGTCACGGGAGGGCGGGACAAAAAAACACAAAACCCCACCTGCTAAATGGATGTAAGAGGGCAGGGAGTGGGAGGAACCGGGCGGGATGGAGACCAAGTGGGCAGAGTTTCTACTTAAACTCTTCCCACCCGGGGATTCACACATTGCCCCGGAGACCCAGTAATTCACTTTGAAATCCGGAGTCTCCGGGGCAAAACTGGAGAGTTCCCAGGTGTACCAATGGGTGGCACTCTTGTCATCAGTATTTAATTTTTCAACTGTCTAAGAAATTTGTATGCAACTTCCCCATTCTTTATCTCTTATATTGAAATGTGCCACATATATTACACACAATGGATTTATGAATTAGAATGTAATTTGTTAAATTGTACAAAAGTCTTCACCTAATCCAAACCTCTGATTGGCTTGGGGCCTCTGTCAATAGGCAGTGATACCTCCTATGTCCTTCCTTCCCCTCACTGAGTGAATGAAAGTTGAGAACTTTGTATCTAAATTAGAGTAATCGGGGCAAGCAAGGGGTATACAGTCTCTATTCTACAAAATAATTTATTACCCGGATTTTCTATTCCACTACCAATGGCACTTTGTACTGATTGAAAAGAGTTTTGCACCAGACTTTTTCATTCAAAGGTGTTGAACCCTTATATGTATAGGTTGAGTACTTGTATCACTTCTATCTTGTCAAGCTAGACATTCACTAAACATTAGAGATGCCCAAGCATATGCCACAAAGATATGCTATGTCTACATGTTCTGCCTGGCATATCTCAGAAGTCAATGTAGTCATACAGTGTATTTGTAGTATGTAGAAAGGATACTTCCTGATAATTGTCATGATACAGAAAAATTTCCCTAAGGCTGTTGCACTAAGCAAGTGGAGTAATTCTAGAGTAAATAAATTGCACCATAGGCAATACAAATTTCTGAAGCAATGAATTGGAGACATCTCTAGCACTGAAGGGGGGGAGGTAAAATCCCTATTTAAATTGCTGTGCATGTTTATTTATTTGTGTTTTTTGTGTTGCTCTAGAATTGCTTTAAGTCTCCCTAGTATGTCAGCCTCACTGAACATCAATCTCTCCAAAATGTACGTGTTAAAATGGTTGAACTCTTCTCTAGGGTATAGATTTAGTTTAAAAGAGCTTCGTTCACAAGTGCACAGAAAATGGTATGCATGACCTGTCATGAAAACAGTTAATTCCGAAAATGCCCATCTTATAGTGCATTTAGTTATTTCAGCACCACATCTGCTGTATTTCAACTAATCAAATGGAAATTAAGAAATAACACTAAGTGGGGGTTTTTTTTTTTCTTCGTTCTTGCTGTTTTATTGAAGCAAGGAGTCTGATTTGGTGTGACTTACTTGGACAACATGTATAAAAAGTAAAATGTAGTATAAGGTTTTCAAATAAAATTGTGTTCTTTTGTACAGGAGACTTCTAGGCATCATAACAAAAAAAGATGTTTTAAGGCATATGGCTCAAATGGCTAACCAGGACCCTGAATCAATCATGTTCAACTAAGCTGATAATAAGCTCGGAAGATTTGTATGTGGAAATCATGAAGAAGAACCCTCTTTAAATGAGGACAGTCTGCATCCTTCATCTCTAAAGAGTGAGCATTGGCTGTGGATTAAGACTAAAGATAGAAAATATTGGAAGCTGCTAAGTTTATTTATTAAATCTACAGACATTCGGGAACAAATGAGAAAAATCAGAAGAATTAGAAATATATGTAATTATTACTCAGCGCAAATGCATATCATCCAAAGTTTTATGTCCAAATGTTGAGTACAAAGCATGATTTCTAAGTATGTGCATTCCAGGCGTATTAATGCTCATTTTATTTTACGTATAGGTCATACCAGGTTCATGACCAAGTTAACTTTATTTGGTATTACATGAGACCAGCAAAGTAATACAGAATCATGTTACTTTTCTTTTAAAGAAATCACCCTTGGTGTAAAAAGCATTGCAGACAATAGTTGCAATTCATGGCATACCTTCCTGGCATTCAATTTCCTGGTATTCAAATGGCTAAAAGAAACTGTAACTGAACTAATAATTGTTAAACATTTCATCATTGGGCATAAAATGAACCTTCCAAGAGGTGATATGAGTAAGGGCTCTTTCACATGGGTGATTTTTGTAGCATTTTTTTTTCGTAGCAAGTAGAAATTTTTTTTTTTTTTTTTTTTTTTATACAGCTGCCTGTGAAAGTTGCACTGTTTCATTGCAATGCCATTAAAACACGTAGTACTCAAAGTAACTGTGTTATCATACTGTTAGAGGAAAGATACATCATGCTGTATCTCTCTGTGACAATCACAGCACATATTGCCCATGTGAAATGCACCATAAGGCACAATGAGGGAGATGCACAAAGAAGTGATAAAGCGGAGATGACTTTTACAATGAGATCATTTCTCCAGTCTCTGTTATTTTATAGAGTCTATGCACTAAGATCTTCAAAGTTGGAAAAATCTTAGAGCATTGGCTCCATAGAATAACATAGGAGCTGGAACAGTGATATCAATGGAGAAGTTATCTCCACTTTATCACCTCTGTATCACTCCTTAGTGCATAACCCCAGTGAGTCGCATCTCATGCTTTTTTTTTTTTTTTTTTTTTTTTTAAACACACTTCTGTCTATGAAATCTTCCAAGAGGTGAGCTCAGGAATATGCAAATATTTCTTAATTTACATTTTTACCTATATAACTCTGCTGGCTTTTGGGATATTGATTGTTCTCTGTTTAATATGGAGATTAATGAAAGCCCATTATAAGATAACTAGTTGAAGAGCCTGTTACACGGGCCACAGTGCCACTGCCAGCCGGTCGTGGGGCAGTCATGCACAGTAGAGACTGCCCACTCCGTGGCTGATACAGTGCCAGCCGGTCGTGCTGCAGTCATGCTCAGTAGAGACTGCTTGCCCCGCGGCTGATACAGAGATGGTTACTCCTTCGGAGCGCCGCACTCTGTATCGGCCTCATCACGGGCAGTCTGTACTATGCATGACTGCAGCACATGTAGCAGTCTCTACTGCGCATGACTGTGTCATTATAAACTTTCTAGTGAATTATTATATAGGATGATGTTAATAATGTTAAAAGTCAGTCTTTTAACTGTTAATCTATGCTACTCTCACCTCTAGCAGTAACCGCGTTATAAACTTACTTGTAAAGAATCCTTCTGCACTTCTTATTCTTACTTCTGCAAGAGCTGACTACAAGGAACCATCCGCTATCTTTCCAGAACTTACAGCTCCAGCTTTGAGGGGAGAGAAGTCAATGGGTAACCTATTCAGAGGTGGTTGATTTATAGTAAGACATTCACAATGCCTAAGATGAACATCTATTTTGAATATTCTGTAAGATTTTTTTTCATAGATAGAAAATAGGCAAACTAGTTGACTCAATTGGTTATTATTACCGGTCATCAAAATCTCTTTATGTTTCTGTATTTGCTGTTCCAAGATGTAGGTATGTCCAAAATATAACTATTAAAAGCTTTAAAATGAAGTTACCCTTAAATCCCAGCACACACATACTGTATATATTAGGTTCTGACTTTGCCCTGAGGAATATTGTTTTTAGTGTGCCTTTTTGTAAGTAAATATATTTGTATGTACATAGAAAAAAACATAAGTCTCAGACCAGTGTTTATCTACAGCTATCCTTATGTACTTCAAACAGATCATGTTTTAAAGGAGCAGTACATTTTTTTTTTTATATAAAAACTTATGTTAAGAGCTTTTCCTGCTGAGTAAAACAAGGTCACTCCCACAGCTGTCAGTTGTTTTATTCAAATGTGATAACAGGTCAAATAACCAGGAAGTGAATGTACTGTGCATTTACTTCATGAAAGCCCTAACTTTACAGCATGACTTAGCAGTTTCTATCACATTATATGGAGAACTGTTTGTCTTTGACTTTCCTCTCAAATATAATGTAACAGTATATCCAGTTGTACTCTCATCACTAGAGGGCACTGCTAATATAAAACAAACATGGTTTAAACTGTAATAACTCTGGAAATATGCATCCCCTAGCAATGGGAGTACCCTTATTTTAAGCAATGGGAAAATCTATAATATATAGTATAGTAACTTTTTTTTTTTTTTTACATAAAAAAGTGTATTGCTCCTCCCTGTAAGAGCACTGGTGAATGAATCTGTATAAAAGAATTGTGAATTACACATCTGTGCTGGGACAGGGAAATCTTAAAACCTGCACTGTTGGTGATAGGGCCAGAGTTGAGAAATGCTGTCTTAGAAGACAGACATTTTTATACAGTGTTTGGCTCACTTTTCTGTTCAGCGAAACAGTGGAGTCATTCTGAGACAAACCAGCTGCACCACGGGACTTTTAATCACTTAAATTCTGGAGAGGTCTCCAATGTATAACAATGTGTTGGAAATTTCTTTATCATTCAAGGCGATAGAAGCGCTGTTCAAATTGATAAGAATTTGTTTGTCCCCTATAATGTAAATAGCTTGATACGTACCTACAAAACTATTCTTTTGTACATAGTGCCCAAACTGTTTTATTCCAAATATTTCTACAATGCAATTGCATTGCTCACCCCTTTCCATCACAGGGATTAATTAATTGTTACTACGCTATAGCAGTATACTAGATTAGCATTAAAAAAGTTGTTTTTTTTTCCAGCCTATTCTGTCAAATGTCACTGAATTGCACTACAAGAAGAATATCCATCCACATTTTATTTTCTTTGTTCTCTACATCTATTTTAGCACTGGCAGAATTCTACTAATTTGCAAAATTGTTTACCTGTTAGTCATTTCAGATAAATAAATATATTGCCATATTGCTGCACTGAATGTGATATTGATCATATCTGCATTAATATTAACAGGTAGCCATCCATAAGAGAGACTGTAAATTAGAAATGTGAAAACCTGATTTCATACACAATTGGCAGCTTTCCTACAATGGTTTTGGGCTTGTTTGGCTTGCTCTGAAAATTGGTTTATTCATAATATGAATAAATAAGACGGAGCGCAGACATCTTTCCATATGGACTTCTGCACGCTTGCTCCGTCAGTCCCAGACGGCTCTAGGAGGCATTGCTAGGAGCCGTTCAGCTCCAAAAAGGATTGACAGAGCAGGCGCGCAGACAGCACATTGGAAAGATGTCTGCGCTCTGTCCTGCCTGTCAGTCCTAGAGTAGTGTCTCATTCTCCTCAACACGGTAAGAAATCTGGCAGCTAGCGCTACTGAGCAGCTAGTTGCCAGATGGGAAATTATATGGGACAACATTTTTGAAGGGTGGTAGTTACGCTTTAAAGGGATAGTAATGTTTAAAAATAAAGGCAGCTCCAATTAATCTTCATAGTATTTGGGCCACAGAGAATGTTATTTCAGTACTGTCAGAGTTATAGTTCATGAGTAATTGAAAGATAAAGTATCCCCCTCCCACCCCTTTTATCTAGTGTAAGCCGCCTCCCCTCAGATGTGGAATCTGGTCTTAGGACCAGACAGCTCACAGCAAGGTACAATCTTCTTACTGTGAGCATAAGGAAAACCCTGCCCCCTTGACAGGTTTTTCAGGTCTTTCCCTTATGCTATTGACCATTGTCCCTCTCTGCAAGCCACCTGGACACCACCTTGCTGCTTTGAGGGGAGCAGTGCTTCATCAGTAAAAGGGGTGGGAGTGGGAAACTTTATCATTCAATTATTCTTGAACTACAACTCTGACAGTATTGAAATAACTCTCCATGGCCCAAATACTATGAAGATTAATTGGAGCTAGTTTTATCTTGAAACATTACTATCCCTTTAAATCAACGTGAATGCTTATGTGTCCTCTATTGTGCAGCTGATTTGCTTATATTTTTTCTCATACCCAAGACCCAGGGTTTATCCTACAAGTAACAATACTATCTATTCATTTGTTAGCTCAAGAACTCTAACTTTAGCCTTATACTGAATAACCGTTATGACATTCTTTTTACCATTCATACTAGTTTCCATACACCCGACCTTGTAATCTGTTTGTAAAAATATAATTAACTGGATGATTTCTTCATTTTTATCTTATGAGATACAGGATTACTAAAACAATTTTAGAGAATTACTATAAATTATACATTCTGAATAAAGAAGTAGTTTTATTTCAGGGTGTGCAATACAATATTTTATTTGATTAAAATTAAAAAGAAAAAGGGAAATGGTATTCAGAGTTCAAACTTCTTTTAGTTTTAAGAAATTAATTAGATGTTAAAATGCTATTAAATATTTACAGTGTATAAATACATGAAACTGTGCATTACCCCTTTTGGAAAACCATTACTTATAAATAAGAAGAGGTTAATGTTCACAATAGAATTCCTCGGAATATCTGTCTTCATGTAAAATGCATCTCCATAGGTAGTATTGAGTGCTAACCTTTTTTGCATTAGAGAAAATGTCTCCTTAAAGTATAATATAGAAACAAAGTCTAGAAACTTCTACTTAAAGGGATAGTAATGTTTCATAATAAAATCAGCTCTAATTAATCATCATAGTATTTGGACTTTGGAGAGTGTTATTTCAATTATGTCAGAGTTGTAGTTCTAGAGTAATTCATTGACAACGTATTCCCCTCCCACCCCTTTTTCTGATGTAACACTGCTCAGCCAGAGCAGAAGGGAGGTGCCCAGGTAGACTGCAGAAAGGGACAATCTTCAATTAAGATAAGGGAAAAACCTGAAAAACTTGTCAAGGGGGGAAGGGCTTTCATTGTTTTCATAGAAAGAAGAGTATCCCCTGCTGTTATCTGTCTGGTCTATGGACTGGATTCCACATCTGAGAAGAGATAGCTTACACTAGGTAAAAGGGGCGGGAGGGGGAAACTTTGCTTGTGAATATCTCTTAAACCGTAAAGGTTTGAGAGATAAGACTTATATCATTCTTCATGGCTTTTTTAATGCCTACAAAATAAAATAAAGATAAAATGAAGTATTACTATCCCTTTAAAAGGATAATGGTTATTTTAATTTTTGTTTCCAATTTACTGCAAAGTATTCAACTTCCAATTAATAATATAGTAATGGTTTGTATATATGTTTTTGTTTCAAATTTATTGTAAAGTATTAGGGTGCTTGATGTCCGTTACCCTCTTTAATACTCTATAGATTAAATGTTTAATGTCTCCCCTCCCTCCTTTTTTCCCTAACATATGGCGCGATGCAGGAAACGTGCACAATCGCTATTTCCCGTGTGAAAACCACTAGGAAATAGGTTTGCCCATGAAAATTCAAGATCAGCGAACAGCTGCATATATTTAATTTTTTTGTAGGCATGGCTAAGATGGAATAGCAATTGCGCCTAATGCAAGAATTGCTATTGCGAATGAATTTATACGTCTTTGTACTGTTGTAGTAAAATGGAATTTTATATGCGCAATTCAAGAAGCTTTCGGTATTTAGCTTCTTGGATTAGAACATGCTCAAAATCCATCTGCGCACAAAAATGCCTTTATCCAATGCGAACATTTCTTGCATCGTGCCAATAATCCTCTTATCCAGAGAAAAGGCTAAATGGTTGGTTGACTGGTTGCCTTGGCAACCTAACAAGGTGCTCAATCACACTGAGACATTTGTCTTTTGTGAGTTTTGATTCATCCTAAGCCTTGCCATAGAAACAGCTTGAGCAAGTGGGTAACTCCCCACTTGAAGAATGGGCTGATGTCGGAGTAAGGGGTAGCAAGGGGATATTAAATATTTAGTCACACTCCAACACTTTGAAATGTATTCAAAATTTAAAAAAATACGCATTTGTATCTCTCCAACTCTTTTAGCAAATGAGAAGTTTTGAAGAAAATGCTGCTTTTTTGCATTCAGTTTCCTTACTACTAGATTAAAGGGATAGTATTACTTCAAAATTACTATCCCTCATATTGTAGCCCTTAATAAACTGAGTTAAATGACACCAGCGGCATCTCTCAAACCTTTATGGTTTAAGAGATAGCCTCTTTCAAAGTTTCCTCTCCCCTGCTGTCAGCGTTCTGCTGCCAGCAGGAGAATCCGGTCTCTGAATCAAGAGGAGGCTCTTCAGCAGAGCCGATATCTCGTTATGGAAGGAAAAATGATTAATTGAAACAGTCTTCTACATGTGCTTGGTAACCAAGCACACATACAAGACTGTTTCAATGAATAATTTTTCCTTCCATAACGAGATATTGGCTCTGCTGAAGAGCCTCCGCCTGTCCCGGGACCGGATTCCCCTGCTGGCAGCAGAACGCTGACAGCAGGGGAGAGGAAACTTTGAAAGCGGCTATCTCTTAAACTATAAAGGTTTGAGAGATGCCGCTGGTGTCATTTAACTCCGTTTATTAAGGGCTACAATATGAGGGATAGTAATTTTGAAGTAATACTATCCCTTTAACTTCAATGCCAGAAAACCATGATCTATTACTTTCTTAAAGGAACAAAACCAAGTAAAAATGACCTGAAGAGATTAATGATTGTGTGTTGGTGTGAAATGTTATCAACCAGATTAAAGAGATGCATTATGTGATAGCTTTATCTGTACTAGTACTACTCTGTATTACAGAAGACAGACCTAGCAGTGGGGAGCCTGTGGCTCTTTATCTTTTAGGACTACAACTCCCATAATCTAACAGACATTGGCTGGCTGAGGATTATGGGAGGTTTACACCTATAACAAATGGAGAAACGGGAGCTGTCTCCAGTGCTAGATCTTAGGTATGTGATTGTTCTCAGATCAATGTCCTGTACTTGGGGGACATATTTAACAATGGCGAGACCTAGTTTCTGACTGATTGACTGACTAAGAAGAAAAGTGGCCTAATTATGACATGAAAAAGATGGAACATAACTGGAGTTTTCCCAACCTATTAGAGTGTGAAAAACTGCTCCATAACAATGTTATATTATGAAAGACTGAAATACAGCATACTTTTTTTTTTTTTTTTTTTTACAAATAATTGACAAGTATTTATAAAACGTAATACTATATAATATAAATCTCTATTAATGCCTATTTACATATGAAGTCCCAAGAAAAGTGAAATAATTCAGAAGAAAAACTGCACCATGGGGAGAAATAAAGGACACTTTTTTTTTTTTATATGAATTTTAACCCTTTGAATGCTAGAGAGGTCTGATGCATTGTAAAGCAATTCATCTGAGACCCCTCCATAAATTAATAGTTTGAAGGTTTTTTTTGTT
Source organism: Rhinophrynus dorsalis (assembly GCA_037306005.1). Lineage (NCBI taxonomy): Eukaryota > Metazoa > Chordata > Amphibia > Anura > Rhinophrynidae > Rhinophrynus > Rhinophrynus dorsalis. The sequence goes on along the minus strand of CM074719.1, from coordinate 162,724,084 downwards.
TTTGTTTTTTTCCTTACGGTGCATTTGGTTTATCTTTGGAATTGTTTCTCTTTTCTTTTGTGAATACAGTGTTTAAGAACTTGATTTGAACTTCGGGTCTCATTCTATAAATGTCTGCACTAAACCCCTTTCTTAGATAGTAATATATACCACATTCTGTTCACCTAACCGCAATGTTACCATTTATTTCTAAAATGCATGAAATAGGTGATGTGATCTGTAATTTATTTTGTTATCCTTCAAAAAAAAATGTACAAAAACACTCATTGTTAATATACTTTTTTGGAAATTTATTATAATATTTCTAAATTATTTGTAGAAGGTCATGTTCATGCTGACATTATGTAAAATGTTTGGATTCTATTTTTAAATAAAATTAATACATGAGAAGAAAATGAATAAGCAGCTTTATTACACTTAAACTGGATATATAAAGATTGTAAAAAAAAAAAAAAATTGACCTGTAATAATTTAATAATACTGTCCACAGTCTTTCACATAAACACTAATCCACAATATTATTATTACAGTTTACTGTAATTATCTGTTAATGGATATTGAAATGGCAGTATTCACCAGTGTTGTAAATCCACTAGTCAGTTGACAGGACAGAGAACCAACCAAGACAAAATGTCACAAAGTATGAGAGGCCCCACCTCTTCCTCCTGTTGTCTAGACTCAAAGGGATAGTAATGTTTGAAATTGCAGCTCCAATTATTCTTTATAGTTTTGGGGCCATGTAGAGAGGTGTTATCATTCTCTACGCTGTATAGTTCCAGAGTAATTGAATTATAAAGTGTTCCCCTTCCACCCCTTTTACATATTATAAGCCTCCTCACCTCAGATGTGGAATCTGGTCACTTGACCGGACAGCTCTCAGGGAGGAACATTCTTCTGGCTGTGAGCATAAGAAAAACCTTGATTTCAGAACAAAGAAAATGGAGGGAACTATAAAAGAAATAGAATCTTCTCATACAACGTTAAGTGATTTATTCCAGTCATTCTGAATTCTACAAACTAGATTCACTCATCAACAGCAATATTAAGAAATCTGAATTAGAAATGGTGAACAGAAATAATAAGAAATTGGACCAAGACAATTAAGACTACAAGAATAATAAAGTAAGAAAAATGGAATTCATACCATCATCCTGCACACAAGAATCAGTAGAACAAATTCACTACACAACGAAACCATAGATACCATTTTACTTCAGTAATCACGAATGTCAAACTCCCCCCCCCCCCCCCTTCCCCAATATCCCAGTCACATACCGTTCCAATAACAACCACATAAACCCCATCATATCTTACAAGGCACTCTCAGATGTCATCGACTAAGATGTCCTTACCATCTGGAAATCAACTTGTCCAAATTGCACCAACAAACGAGAAAAATGCCTTTTGACCTTTCCATCACAACCACTAACCGATATTCAGTCCTGCCAATTCCCCACCTGTGATTTATCCACCACCTGTGATTTGTCCTATACCCTCTAGCCTGATTGCTTTTCTGGCAGAGGAACTCAAAAATGCAAATAACTAGCAAGTCAGAGCCCACAAGTGGTCATCAGGCTGGGACCAACAATCTTAACAAACCACAGGGAGCCCAGACCCAAAATGACAACTCCTGTCCACACAAAGGAAGACAAATCTGACATCTCCAAAAAAGCTACAACTCCCTCCCAATCAGAACCAAGTCCAAGAACTAATAAAAGGCCTAAGAACATCAAACCTAAGACCCAACGGAGTTCCAAACCACCACAAGAACAATTCAATTGCATCCTCCTCATTTTTTTTTTTTTTTTTTTTTTTAGTGGTGGGCCATCATCCTCCAATACAGGAATCGATATGCAAGGAGTGGAAAAAACTTGAAGGACACCAATATAAGACCAGCAAGTTGAAGAAAAAAGATTAAGAAAAGGACATCAGGAAACATCACCACTACCAATTTAGGAATTTTCAATTTATCCTCCTATCCCCTCCATCCCCCCAGAAGAATCTCTTCTCAAGAAAGGTCTTAAATTTGCTACTACACAAGGACCAAACCATTTTGCAATTTTCATTGATATGAATCAATTTTCCAGAAAACTCTCAGTACAGAGAGGATTCTCATAATCGGCTTTTTTGAGAATCAAGATAAAGGTGCAGATACGATGTCTACCTTGACCAGCATCTCACAGGGGGTGGATAATTTGGAACAGGCAACTACTTATTCTCCGAAGGACTCCATTGATCCTTGTCCAACTAAGCACGGCCATTTTAAACCACCATCCACTTCTATCCTCAGCAATTCAGAGGCCACGGAAATGTAAACACATCTTGAACAGACACGAAAGGCAGGCATTGTCTGACCTCCTCAACAATCCAAACCTAGTGATCAAAGAAGCTGATGGGGGGCAGGGGCATTGTCATTCAAACTTTATATCAATACATAGAAGAAACGTCTCACATTCTCAGCGATGAAAACATCTATCAACGCTTATCCTTACCATATCCCAAAGATACACAAGAATGCTTCCAATCCACCTAGTCGACCGATCATATCCGGTATCAACTCTCTCACCAGTAAATTGTCTCAATTTGTAGACTTCTGCCTTCAACCACATGTACAACAATTAGTCGTATATTTGGGATCCAACCCATGTATTGCAAAAACTGATAGCGGTCTCATGGAATTCAGAATATTGGTGGATAACATGTGATGTTACAACATTGTATATGGTAATTACACATGACCAGGGACAGACTATCAAATATTTCTTCAATAAAATACAGGATCTACCTCAAAAACAACAAGAATTCATCATTCAGGCAATCCAATTTATCTTGGAACAGAACAAATATATATTCAACGCTACTCATTACCTACAAAAACGTGGGATAGCAATGTGAGCGAGGTTTGCCCCCAGCTACGCAAATTTTTTTATGGGATTTTGGGAAGAACATCACTTATATGGAAAGTATGGGGGCAACCTTGTTCTATATTCTAGATACATAGATGACCTACTCATCATTTGGCAAGGAGATGAGAACTCTATCCAGTCCTTTCAAGTGGACCTTAAAACTATTTGGGACTAAAGTTCACAGTTGAATATAGTAGGCATGAAACTGTCTTTCTAGATCTTCATCTAAACATACAACACTCGGAGATTACCTCCAGGACTCACTACAAATCTGTTGATGCCAACCGTTACATAGAAGCTTCAAACAGCCACCATCCAAACTGGCTGTGCAGTATACCATATGGACAACTATGACCAAAAGGAACCTTTCAAGAACAATCAGTAGTTATACAAAATAGATCCTGTGAAAATGGATATAGTGAGTAGATTCTTACACACCATGGAAAAAGTAAAAAAGATTCCAAGGTCACAATTGCTACAACAAAATACAAATAAAAAACAGAAGAAAAATGCCCTACAATTCCCTTCATCGCACAATATAATGCTGCAAGACCAGAGTTACAAAGAGTATTGAAGAACTAGTTGATTCTAAAGGGAGATAACATTTTAGCCAACATCATTCCCAACAAACCAGAGAAAAGACCTCAAATCTGAAAAATAAGATCAACCTATGTATATCCACTGACCAGAGAGGGCCACTAATCTGTACAAATATCCTTACTGGTGAGAAACTAGTAGGTAATTACAGGTATGGTCACACATCATGCATCACTTGTGGTTTTATACAACATGGACTTACTAAGCTCACCAATTGCTCGACAGGAACCATATACCCCTTCAAATCCTTTTCTAATGATAGTACCAATTAGGTTATATATGTATTGGAATGTCCATGCCCTGTTTAGTATGTAGGAGGGACTATCAGACAACTCAAGGAGAGGTTCTTGGAACACAGAATAAATATTATTCAAATTCCTCGACACAGTCTTCACCATAATAATGACCCAAGTGTCCTTAAGTTCACAATCTTGGAACAAATACATCCACAACTTAGAGTTGGGGACAGACATCCCCTTTGCCAAACAAGAGTTCTACTGGATCTTCCAACTCCCCATAAAGAGTGAATGAGGACCTGGGTATATGGTGTCTGCCACCATATGTCTCTCTCACCAATTTTCCATAGACTTTTTGCCATTATCATCCTTTGCAGGAATTAGAACCAAGAGGAGAACGCGCATGAATTCAGAAAATCCAGATGTAAATAATATCAGAAACAAAAAGTAAATTAATTCAATCTATGAAGACAAAGTAGACGTTTCCTATACTGGGGCTCGCATTTAAGGTATATCCATACCTGGGAACTTCCAGTTGAGGGCTACCCAGAGGGTAGTCCTCAGTTCAGCAGGGGGTGACAAAAATGATGCTAATCGCATCAAAAGGGGCGGGGCTTGACGCAAGTGTGGGGGGGGGGCGTAACCCTTTGAGTGCCAGAGTGGTACAAAATGCATTGCAAAGCAATGCATTCCTTACCACTCTGGCACTCAGAGGGTTAAAGGTGTCACACAGAAGGCTGGAGAAGGAGGAACAGCGGGAGAAAAAGCAGATGTGGCAGAGTTTCAATAGAAACTCTCCACATCCGGAGGAATCGGCCTCTCCCCCGGAGACCCGGTAAAGCTCTGTCAGAACCGGAGTCTCCGGGGCAAATCCAGAGAGTTCCCAGGTATGGGTATATCCTGAGCCACCCCAAACATTTTTGGAGGTAGCAAATATATACAACATTTAGGAACGCACAAGAAGATAATTCACTCAATCCACTAAGAGAATCTAAACGCTCCTTACATATTCAAGTTATATCTTGAGCCTCTGCAAGAAGGTGTTTTTATTTCTAACACATCTTGTGAACAAATTATTTAGACCGCCAAGATTGTAGATTTGTTATATTTATACTTCTATTAACATGTGTAAGAAAGTCAAAATGGATCAAATATGACTTATAACAGGTGTGTGTGTGTATGTATGTATGTGTGTGTGTATATATATAATATATATATGTGTTTATGTATGTATACATGTCTTTTTCACTATGGATATGGACATTGTATGCAATTTATTATGTGTGTGTAAAATATATGTATATAGCTATAAAATGCATGGGTATAGATGTATATTATACAGAATATACAGTTGGAAATCTGTTTCTTTAATTAAGAATCCAGGGCAATTTCAGCTGTCCCAAACGGCAGGGCGTCACACAATTACACCAATAAAGGTTGCTTCAAAAGGATTTTACAGGATGTATTTCCTGAGTTAGGTGTTTGAGAACTCAAATGAAGGTCTCTTCTAGTTAAATGGGAAAGGAGTAAGGACAAGCCAAACAAAGAGTTCAGATAAGAAACCAAATGCTCCTGTTCCTGGAGTCTCCCTGAATGGCAAGTGGGCGTGGTGAGGAAAGGTCAGTTGAGCTAACCAGTTTACACCAGACCTATGTGATGTGAAAAATGGTATAAAGGAGTAGTATTTTTGGGGTGGAATCAGAACTTCAGGAGAGCATGAGAGGAGAGCAGCATGAGAGAAGTGCATCCTGAGAGGAAGACCTGTCCTTGAGAGTCCTGATGTGAGCCCAGCAGATGAGACCAGAAACCAAGATTTGTGCTGGAGGGTGTAAGGAGATTTTCATCATATAATTTACTGGTATCCAATTTAATTCCATCTTTTCCATACCTGTAATCTATAATATTATTTTATTCATGTATATACCATCCAAACTGTAACAGTATTTTGATTTTGTACATAGTACAATCCTCTTTTATTATTATCCCTTATCTGTGTGATTCTTAGTTACAACCAACCCCAAAGGACAATTGTACCCTTGGTAAGAGGGGATAGATAGAATTTCTTACAATGTGTATACTACCAGCCATATGATATGGAGGAATAATATTAGTCTATAACACCTAATTTTGGTATATGGAGGAATAATGGTGAGAAATGAAGTTTTTGTTCATCCATTCCCCCTCCTTGCATAATTACATCTAGGACTTCTATTTCCCATAGATGTGGGTACTATTCATCCCTGTTCATATACCGTAAAATCTCGGGTATAATACGCACAATTTTACCCCACTTCACCTTATTTGAAGTTGGGGGTGCATATTATACACAAGAGTTATTTAAAAAAAAAAAAAAAAATTGTGCTGACAGATACCCTCCCACGGCCCAATTCGCTCTCACAATAATGCTTGCTTGCTCCCACTGACGTCCCCACTGAAGTCCGCTCTGACAATGAGGCTTACGGTGCTTCCTTCCACTGAAGTACCCATCTTCTCTGCAGGCGGCAACCTTGCATTTGCTGCCCACTTCCTTCATGGGCTTTCAGGACCTTCATGAAGGAAGTGGGCGGCAAATGGGTACTTCAGTGGAAGGAAGTACTGTAAGCCTCATTGTCAGAGCGGACTTCAGTGGGGACGTCAGTGGGAGCAAGTAAGCATTATTGTGAGAGCGATTTGGGCCGTGGGAGGGAGGGAAGGGATCTGCCACCAGTAAAAAAAAAAAAAAAAAAAATTAGTGAGGGGCAAACAAGGGTGCGTATTATACATAGGCACTCTTGTTTAACCCTAAGATCTTAGGTATAATATACACCTGCGTATTATACACAGGTGCGTATTATACCTGACATTTTATGGTAGGTTGTGGGTTCTATATTAGTGTTACGTATCTAATACAAAGACCTTTTTTTACCTCTATTATTCCTACAATATTTCATGAATAATTGCCATGCCCCGTGTTCCTTCATTATTCTATATGTACACCCTGCAGGTATGAAGTCAGTTCTTCCATTCATTGAAACAGTATTAAGGAAGCTTGCTATCGCCATCTGATTCAATATGAGTAGCAGATCAAGTGTTCTATATTGCCAGTTCAATATGATTTTACATGCAGTGTCCTTGGTTTTCCTTACTCTTTATTACATATTATGCTTTGTATATAAGAATGGAGGAGGTTTAGCTTATATGTTACACATGCAATAGTTTTATTCACTCTATGCCCATATGTTCACTACACCGATACACACCTACCATCCGATTGTCTAATAGCCTCTTAGGGTTTGCTTGGCACCTCTTATGCTCCAGAGCGCTGAAACGCAAAGAGCCTTACACTTGTAGCAAACTGCTACAGTGCAATCTGATTACAAGCTCCAATTCAGTATCCAGCAGTTCCATACATCAGCAAAAGGAGAAAGATAGATAAAATTGAGCCCCAGAGAGAGTGACTTTGGTTCCAGACAAGTCTGGACCGACAACAGTGCTGACCTGACTGATCTGCCATTGAACACCACACACAGCAGTAGACACCGGCAGGGAACAGTGGCTGAAACCTCATTAACAGAGAGCCATCACTTGTCTGTATGAGTGCTTTGTAACTGGAAGGGGGCAACCTATCTTTGTTATATGTGAACCATCAGTGGCTTCTGATGTATGCAGACTGTCAATTGACATTCATGCTTGCTCTGCTGTGAACTATTGGCCTGTTACCCAGACACTTAATTTATAAATGATTCTGTGGATGACAAATACCAAATTCCTTTTCTTTTGATTTTATACAAGTAGTTTTATAAATTCCTTATGTAACATAGTAATTTTGGTTGAAAAAAGACTTGCGCCCTTCCAGTCCAACCCTTTTCCTATTCCTGTTTACCATCGTTGATCCAAATGAAGGCAAAAAAACCCTCAATACAGCATTTTTAAATTCTTCCTTGAATGGGGGAAAAATGTCCTTTTTGATTCCAAATGGCAATCCGATTTCTCCTTGGATCAACAAGCACTAACTAAATATTAATCCCAATACTAACGTACATAGCCCTCTGTGTTCTGCTCTTTTAAATAAGTTCTCAGGACCTTTTTAAAGGCATCTAATGTATTCGATAGCACCACCTCCTCTGGCAGTGAATTCCATATCTTTATTGTCCTTACTGTAAAGAAACCCTTCCGCTGTTGTAGATGAAATCTCCTTTCCTCAAGTCTAAGCGGGTGGCGCCTTGTCCTTTCTACTGTTCTGTTAATGAACAGCTCTTTGGAGAGCCCTTTGTATGGGCCCTGAACATATTTTTATAGTGTTATCTTATCCCCTCTAAGATGCTGTTTCTTTAGTGTGTACACATTTAACTTTTCTAGCCTTTATTCATAACTAAAACTTTCCATTCACATTACTAGTTTTGTAGCCCTCCTCTGCACTTTCTCTAGTTCCATAATGTCCTTTTTCAGAAAGTGCGCCCAGAATTGAACAGCATATTCTAGGTGGGGTCTTACCATGGACCTGTGTAATTTCTATATGTGCAGTCTGTGCTGCAGATGCTTTAATCTATTTGAATAGATTTTATTTATTAATGAACAATTGTTATTTTATGTATATTATTAAATATTATTTTAGTGATTTTTACCAAATCTTAAGATTGTGATTTGGTTAATGTTAATGTTTTACCAAACTACTACACTTAGAGGGTCCACTTTTTGCGCTCCCCCCCCCCTTTTTGTGTTTTTACATGATTGCTGCTTGGATCTTAGGCTTCTGGGGAATTGGCTGTATTACACGGACCAATCTAATAGTAGGGGAGCCAGGCTACTTACCTAGATACTATTCCATAAAGATTAATACTGGCCAAACGTTTCTTAGAGTAATTTCAAAGTGGGTGATATACAAATGTACACCAATATGTGTTTTGTACTAGACACCTTTATGTCCATCTTATTGTACACGTGGTTTAGTGTTGGTACTGGTGTCCTCCACTCCCCTCCATTCACTCAGTGGCCTGACTATACCAGCAATCCGAGCTCCAGTAAAACATTTTTCTTCATAAGGAAAACCCTACCCCCCTTGAAGGAGAAGGGCAGGTTTTTTCTTGTCCCTTGCTGTGATCCAACCGAACGGTCTTTCCGTGCAGTTTTACATAGGTAAAAGGGGTAGGAGGGGAACACTTTACGATTCAATTACTCTGGAACTACACATCCTAGAGCACGATGATAACCTCTTACATGGCCTAAAAACTAAAGAATAAATGGAGCTGCATTTATTTTAAAACATTATTTTCTCTTTACACTAGCAAAACAATGGATGAGAATGTTGATTAATGCTGCCATATACAATATCCAGGAACAGAAAATTACAGTAAATTGTAACAATTTTTTTTTGTACAGCCCTGGACATCCATGGTAGTCAGTTCATCAAAGGGTAAGTACAAAGCAAAGTAAAAAGGAGATAATAAAAATACAAGCAATCTAAAATAAGATGCCCAAATAATACCCATGTACGCTGCTCAGAAAAAGGCTGGAAGCTGCAGCTAGAAAACCGACTTCGCCAGAGGCATGAGCTCTTAAGAGGAAAATGAATCTTTGGCCATAAGTCAGTACTTAGTGTGTGTGTGTGTATAGTCTATTCCACACTTAGAATGTAAAATATGTGGAATAATACATTAATAAAAGTTCAAGAGCGCAAAGGATTCTTGAAGTCATGAGAAGCTATGGATCTGAAAAAAAGATACATCATGTAGACACTGTTCTGGCAACCACAAACTGAGGTTTCTTCAGCCTGACACATATACATGAAGCATATATCCTGTGTCATATGACCTACTCATCCCTATGAAATAAAAATCTCTTAACCTTAGGTAAGCCTTCAAGTGTTATCTGTCTGGCATATTTTTAGGAGTAGGGAGAACACTCCACAATAAACACTGTGCTACCTGTAGGGAAAGCAGTATAACCTGAAAGGTAGCCTAAACTGAAACACAAAGGCAATGTTTCACTGAAAGTAGCAGGATAATCTGAAGAATCACTAGAGAGACAAACAGGAGTCACGGAAAAACTGACCTGGAAGCAATCAGCATGCATCTCAAAACCAAAGGAAAGGGGATCTTGTGAGTCATATCGTCAAAGTCCAGAATCAATGTGCAACAGTATAACACGTACTCCAGGACCCAACAGATGGAAAAGCTTAGAGCATGAATGTCTGGATTACAGCAAATCATACACAGTAAAGGCCAGTGATTAGTACATTTGAGGAAACAAGTAAAAGATAAGGCAAGTATAAGTCTGAATGAGCATGCAATGCAAAACCTCTACAAAAGTGCCTAAAAGCACATTTAAATCAAGGAGTGCTATTGCACATATCAATCAAAGCAGTCCTAAATCCACATACTACTCAATGTGTGTATATATATATATATATATATATATATATATATATATATATATATATATATATATATATATATATATATATATATATATGTGTGTACCATAAAAGCACTCCTGTGTCAAAATTCACCTGCAAAAAAGTGCACATACCACACATATAATAACTAGCAGAATTTCCAGTGGCATAACACACACTGCTAAGGCCACCTTGGAAACTGTTGATGAGGCTTCCATGCCCCTTCCCCACCTTTACACTCCTTCCTCTCTATAATCTGTAAAAATAAAACCTATTCCACAAAGAACCCTGCATAGCCCACTATGATAAAGCATGTGCAACAGCATCTGACAGCTCTGTAAGAAAATGTATTATTCCTCCATATCCCATAGTCCCCTGTATTAAAACATCTGCCTGCTGGAAGAGATGGTGCAAGAATTTGAAGGGATTGAGGAAGAAGGAGAGGGATGAAGAATACAGGGAATAAGATGATTCAGGGGAAAAAGGATGGAAGGATAGTGGAATAAGATGGAGGGAAGGAGAATCTGGAGGACGAAAATGGTAAGTACACAACAAACGCACCTGGGCACTTAATGCACCCAACCACACACGTGTATCTTTAAAAACACACAACTAGGGGGACTTTCAGATGAGAGGCTCTATGTATGGTGGATGAGAGGCTTTACATATGGTGGAGAGAGGGAGACACTGGGGAGGACAAAGTTGAGAAAGGCTGGCTTTGAGTATGGCTGGGAAATGTACTGGGGGAGAGAAGAGAGAGGTGCTTGGGATAGGCTAGATTGTGGTGTGAAGCTGGAGGGACAAAGAAGATTGGACCTTCAAGAAGAGAAGCAGCAAGTATGAGGCAAAAAATTGAAAAGGAATTAAAAAAAAAAAAAAATCCCAATAATTTTATTTACAGTATAAATGTCCTTGTATGTAGTATGAGCAGTAACAAGCTGGCAAATTTTGGCCTGGTTAGTGTAAAGGAGCACCTCAACCCACAAGTGTGGGGAGGTTTGTACTGTGTATTATTCTGTGAAATTGTCATTCCACAGAGAGATTGGCCATCAGAGCTTCCGATCTACAAAATAATAATCTGCAATCGGAACTGACAAACCAGACTTATATATCAAAATCCTGTTCGATTTTTTTCTTATGAACAAGAAAACCATCAGGCTCATCACCCACAGAGCCAGTAGCTGATCAGAGAACGGAATTAAAAACATATCACATACATTGGGCTTTATGTGTAGAAGCAAAATTGAGCAATCCTGGAACTCTCTAACCACAAGACAGGTGTCAAATAAAAATTCCTCACATTTTCATTGTTAATGTGTCTTTTAACCTGTTGAATGCTAGATAAGTCTCTGTTCATTGTTCCACAGTATGTAGAAGTCCTCTCTAGCAATCAAGTGTTTAATAGCCACATTTGAATCAACTGGAATTTTCATTCCCCCCCCCATATAATGCAGCTGGTCTGTCCCAGAATTGCACCTGTTTGCCTTTATAAATCCCAAAGATTTGTTAACTGTTTCCTGATATTCGTAATAATTTAGTCTTCAGTTACATGTACAAATTAATATTCACATACATTTTATATTGGTACTAGGTTAAAGGGGAACTATGATCCCCAAAAAGCACCCCCCCAAATAATTAGCCATATAGCGATAAGCTTACAAATAGTATTATTCAGCATAAGTACAGCGTTATTCAGAAATCCTGCTTCTGAGACTGGCGGCCAAGCTTCTTGCTTTAGAGGCATCTGCCTCTGTTCTGTTACCTTAAAGGGATAGTAATACTTATAACGGAAAAAAAATATATGTTGTAGGGTTTATGTCCCCGAATAAAACAAGGGTACTCCCACTGCTGAGAGATATTTTATTAAAAAATGATAACAGCTCAAACTTTAATTTTTTTAGGTGCAAAATCAGTGTCCTGAAATTTTACAGTGGTGCTGTTACTACACCATCCTGTGGAGATTTGTGATCTACGGACCAGAGCAGTCCATAGGATGGTGTATCAACAGCGCCACTGTAAATCTTCTGGACACTGTGATATTGCACCTAAAAAATTCAAGTTTGAGTTGTTATAATCTTATATAATAATTCGCTAAATGTATGTTTGTCAGAAGCTGTCATGCACAGTACAGACGGCTGCACGTGCTGCAGTCATGTGCAATACAGACTGCCTGTGCCGCGGTCTGAATTTGGAGCGCCCCACTCTATATCAGCTGTGGCGCAGCCAGTCTCTACTGTGCATGACTGCACAACGGCCATTGCTAGATGGCTCTGTGGTCCGTGTACACGGGTTCTTCAACTAGTTTTTTAATAAAATATCTCTCAGCAGTGGGAGTACACTTGTTTTACTCAGGGGGATGAACCCTACATCATATATTTTTTTTTACATTTTAAGTATTACTATCCCTTTAAGGTACCATGCAATGCCTCCTAGAGGAGACAAGGATGGACAGTGCAGACACGTAGATGTCTGCCCTGATGCTTGGCTGTCCGTCTCAGAAGAAGAAGGATTTCTGAATAAAGCGGTACTGAATAATAATACTATTTATAAGTTTATCACTATAAGGCTAATTATTGGGGGGCTTTATTTAGGATGATAGTTTTGCCTTAACCCTTTGGATGCTAGTGGTCTCCAATGCATTAAGAAGCAATACAGTGGGAACTTTTCTAGTTGGTTAGATTGTTAGGCTATCACAGTGATTGCATTTGAAGTAATGTGTATAACCACAGTAAAGTTGGAGAAGCCTTCATTAGTGAATGAAATCTGATGCAATATCTAATTCAAACTTTAGCAATTTAACCCTTTGAGTGCCAGAGGGGTATGCAACGCATTGCTTTGCAATGCGTTGCGTACCCATCTGGCACTCAAAGGGGGGCTCGATGCAAATGTTTGCGCTAAAAAAGCCGGTAGGGCAAAATGTATACCAACTGACAAAAGGAAATTTCTAAGTTGGTATTCAAATGTCCTACCAGCTAAAAGCACAACAGACGTTAGGCCACAGAAATGGTCTTGTGGACAAACTTCTATTTTATGCGTTAAATTCCCAGAACACTGCAAAATAGCTGCAGTGTTGGGAACTTCAAATGAAAAAGAGCTAATGATTGGTGTCTGACATACTGCCAAGCACTGATCGTTAACTAATCTGTGGTACACTTACCTGTCATCCACTGTCCTACTTCAGTCTTCCCTTCATCCTTCTCCTCATTCTTATTGTGGCGAATATTGCTGCATTGTACTTTTACCTTTGATTTCTTATAACAGCAAGAAGAAAGGAGAGACGAAAGAAGATAAGAAAGGAGGACAGAAGATGACCAGCATGCTGAGGACTCCGCTGGACATCAGGATTAATGGTAAGTGTTACTTGTAATGCAATGTTTGTTGGCTACTTAGTCAGATTAACCCTATGAGTGCCGGCGGGGTAATTATACCCCACTGGCACTCATAGGGTTAATTCTACTAACTTTGGACACATTTTAGACATTTTGGATGTATTGATGTGGAGCTTAGGGCCCCATATCGATACATTTACTCTGGACTTAGGTTTTTTTTTTTTTTTTTTACTTTGTTTTTGCGTCAGCTATTATAAGATCCTATAACGGACTCTAGTCCCCAAAAAACTGAGTCTTAAATTTCCTGCAATAAACTGAGTTCCTTATCAGATCTTCGTGGCTAACACAGACATTTGAATTGATAATTACTGTGTTTTCATTATTTTCTATGGCTGAAAACACCTCTTAACTTTATCACCCGGCAGCTTTTTTTTTTGTCGGTATTTTTTTCACAGCACAGGCATTTGACTTAGTTACTGTGCTTGAAAAAATGGTGTAGGCATAAGAAACAGCCTTCTCCAACATTTACATCAATTCCTAGGTCTGGTGGGGCACAAATGAATAATGTCTCTGGCGTACAAGAGATGGACCATTAGAGAATCTTCAGGTGACTGACTGCAACCCTTTAAGCAGTATGCAATAGCTATTTCTGTCCAACAATGCATTTCTTGATTCTATAACACTGAGTGCTAATACATTAAATGAAAACAACATGATTTATATACATAATCTCTCTCTCTTCTGTGGCTTCATATTGGTGGATAGTGCAGCAAACACTCCCATTTACCTTGCAACCTCAGTAGTGTGGGCTGACTGAGTTACAATAGCCTCAAGCTGCTCTTCATCTACAAACCACTCATGTAACCGAATTTAAATTCTGCGGTACTTGCAAGTGTTTGTCCCATGTGGCTTATGGTGATCAGCATAAAAAATAGAGCATTCACCTCTCATTTCATATTGAAAAGCTTCTTCCTGATGCACAAATTGTTGCTCCTTTTCTGCTAGGACCAGCCCCAATCAGAGCTACACTTTACTCCTGAAAAACAGGAGATATGAAATCCTGCTCACATAAGCAAGAGAGCTACATTGTTAATGATCAGGTCTAGGGGCATTTTGTGGTGTTAATTTAACTCACTTGAGCAGCAGTAGTATGTAATGCATTGAAAAGCAATGTATTAGGCATCTAAAGGGTTAACTTCACACGCTTGACTAGTATTTTAAGATGCAAATGCAAGGTTAGTAAGGACATGAGTGAGTCATGAACCCAATGGACAAGTGAAATCCTGGACATTTTTAAAAGTATGTATAAAAAAAGAAAGAAAAAGAAATGCTAATCCTACCATACAGGCTACTTCAGGCTACTGTGCGATACCTGAATAAGTGGGAGAGCACAAAGTCTTAGCAGGAGATCAAAGCTTCATGCAGTAGCTTCTCCTGGCTCCTCTTGATTACGTACATCCCAGCCAATCAGATTCGAGTTACTGTGCTTTAATCTGATTGCATAAGCACATCTCAGCCAATAGCTGTGAGGGAAATGGATCACAGACTGCCCATATATAAAGGCAGTCTCTGTTCACATTCCCTCATTGCGGATCGGGCATCGGCCCGAGAGGAGGGGAACCCCGTGGCACACGGCACTGTCTCCGGCAGCACTCACGATAAATTGTTCATATGCCTGGGTGTCCGGATCAAACAAGTAATAGTAATAGAAGAAATCAGCACTCACAGGACTTTTCGTGAAAACAGCTATTCAACTCTTTATTTGATCAATATTTCGATCCCCTCCTGGGATCTTTATCAAGACTAAAACCACGGCAAATGACCTCCATTTTATACCCATCAGTGTGTATTTGACCCCCAACCTTCTGTGCACATGTTCCAACTGTGTCACATGCAAAAACGTTGTCACAAGCACCAGTTTTAGGGATCTGAGAAATAACAAACAAATCCCAATTAAACAACGTTTAACCTGTACATCTACTTATATCATCTACTTCATTAGATGTCCCTGTTCACTTATGTACATTGGTAAAACCATAACAACATTTTGTGAAAGGATGGCAAACCATCACAAATCAATAAGGGATGCACTCAACGCAGGCGAGTCTGATAAACCAGTCGGGAGACATTTTGCCCAATATCACCATTCAGTGGCCTCACTGCAATGTGTGTTCATTGACCAAGAGCCCCTGACATCCAGAGGAGGAGACTGGGGCAAGAAATTATTACAAAGGAAGGTACAATGGATTAGAAGACTAAACACAATAGCCCCTTTGGGTTTGAATGAAAGTATATCGTACGCATGCTTTTTATGAGGAGAACACCCACTGGGATTCTACATGTACTGAGATTATTTAGATACTGTTTCATCATCAGTCGTATGTGATTGTCTGTTGAGGAGGAACATTAACTCCTGGAGCAGATGTATTTGTCTACATAGGATTTACTGGATATTCCAAACAGTTCTAATCCACTCATTAGTGGAGGCTGTAGGATCAAGGAAGGATAAACATTTCATTGGGAAAAGATACCTGGATTAACAGATACACCTCTTCACATGACTACATATTTACTACACATAACACTGATCCACGCGTATGTGGTGGCTGTGGGAGAGTTGTTAAAGGTGAGACCATCATTTATGATATAAAATTAACCAGCGGGATTCCTGTAAACTGAAGGTGCAGAAGACACCGTGTACAGTTCTAATCCACATGTATGTGGAAGCTGTTGGATGAAGGTGTGAATATATGGGATGATATAGAATGACCCACTCTAGGACACACCCCTACTATAGGCGGGGAAGACTGGGGACAGGACACTCATCAATGATGAAAGGCCTCTCCTGGAACCTATGCCAAGAGGCTCCTATATATATATATTTCCCAGAGACCTGGAATGCTGTTACGGTTTTCAGACACTTCAGACAGAGGGTATGATAAAACGCAGTTTTATTATAAAAAAATAATGAACAATATCGCCCTCTACAGGCACACAGTGTAAACAAGAAATAAGTGTCTAGACCCTTACAGGCCAGTAGACTGGATACAGACAGAGTAGAATATATGTACAGAAAATATATACTAGGGCTGGTAACCCAGAGAGGAGCACACAATAGTTAACTCAGTCCTCATCAGTCTTTGTTGTGGTGTAGGCACGCCCAAGGTGTAGCTGAAGCTTGTATAAGTATGAGGAGTCAATACCGAGTCTGCAGGAGAGCAATTGACTTGCACGGCAGAACTGACCCAGAACGCTAGAGCAATAATGGATAGCCCCCACGGGCGTAACAAATGCCACCAGTACTTGGGAACTGTGAGTCGTTAGCCCCCACGGGTGTAAACCGGAGACTACCAGCTGCAAGATCAAGGAACGTTAGCCCCCACGGGCGTATAACGGAGACTGCAAGCTGCAAGTGTAAGGATCAAGCCCCCTCGGGCGTAAACGGAAGCCAATAGCTAGTGCCAGGTAGCCCCTACGAGCGTATAATGACTCCACCAGTGCAAGTGCGTGGGCAAGAGGACCACCGGTACGGTACCGGAACAACTACCCTGCAAGATGGACTATGAGCCGCCGTCTCTCAGGCCCAAGCGGCCGGCTCAGCAGTAGTAGCGTAGCACTGAAAGGGTTAACCAGGCACCTGGTAGGAGGTGAGGCTCAGCAAGGAATCGGCTCCGCAATCGGAATCGCCCTGATAATATAGCTCTGCAATCTTAAGGAGACTCAGCAGTAGTACAGCTCAGTAGCGTTAACAGTGAACAGTGACTCAAGGGGTGAGGTCAGTCTCGAGCACAAGCGCGACTCCAGGAGTAAGAATGTTGCCCAGTAGTCAGCAGCAGGAACGTAGACAGACTGGAACCGGGAACTGTGGAGAATCGTAGACAAGCTGGATCAGCAACAAGCAGGAACGTCAGCCAGGCCGGGTCGGATACCAGAGCGGGTTCGTAGACAAGCCGGATCAGCAACAAGCAGGAACGTCAGCCAGGCCAGGTCGGATACCAGAGCGGGTTCATAGACAAGCCGGATCAGCAACGAGCAGGAACACAGGAGAGTATCAAGCAGGCCAAATCGGTACACCGGAAATCAGGAACGCAGAGAACAGCAGCAAGGCTCAGGAACACCACGAAAGGGCACCAGACAGGTGCCAGTGGCCAGTATAAAACGGGTAACCAGGGGCGGGCCAACACAGCTCAGCCAATCAGGGAGCAGCAAAGAGTGACACACAGGATAACGGGGACTGTGATAAATGCACACCCTGGAGCCGATAGATTCCAAATACGGAATACACCATATGAACAACAGCAGTATATACGCACGTGTATAGGTATTGGTGATAATGATGGATCAACAGTAAGTACTGTACTTCTAATATAAACATACTAAGCAGTATATTTTTATATGTTGTTAGTGGAGATACTGGGATCTGTTCCCAATATATCGCACTCTGAGAATCTACAACAGAATATAGGATTTATCCTACATATTGTGTATTGAATGTATGGAATGGTTAAGCTGTTTGGACACTCATTCCTGAGATATTAGGTTTACGTATAGATTCACCATATTGGCTGAACTCATTATCTGTCCTCTTATCTCAGTGAATTTTTCAGTGACCCATTATTATAACATCCAGTTTGAACTATTTCTTGGAAACACTGGTTTTCTGTATTAGAAAAAAAAACTGTTATTACATAGTTTGTGATCTTCTATAATGTATTGTATACACACACATGCTAATTATTATATCCTGTGTTATTATAATATTATGTTCACCCTGTCATATCAGGTAATTTAAGGTGTAATAACATTCATGGATCGGTCTGCAATGGTTTAAATATGATTGAGTATTTAGCTATCTAGCAACTTGCGAGGTTGAAAACGCTTTGCAATGTGATGGCCTCCCACAAGTGCTACACTGATTGAGTGATGTCAGGGAATCCCTGCATTATCAGACAATGTATATGTGTTATTTTCCACTTCGGATCTTTCAGTAGTGGCCTGATTGGCAATATATGAAACATGAAGCAGTGAAACATTTCTTTTACATGCTTCCAATAACTATATTTGAGTTTAATAATACTCGATATACAAGTATGATTTAGTTTCATGATCTTTGGAGGTTTGAATATGTGTTAGTACATTTATTATTGGCTGCTGTCCCCATTAGTTTGTTTTTATTTAAATTTATATTTTTAACAGTTTGCACAGAAGGTTGGGTGTCAAATACACACTGATGGGTATAAAATGGAGGTTGTTTGTTGTTTAACCCTTTGAGCCCAGAGAGGTCTGCACCCTCTGCCCCCATCTGCTACTCAAGGGGTTAAACAATGTTATGGTTTCTGCATTTGATTAATAATTTTGTTTTTTATTGACAGCAAGAAGAAAGAAGACAGAAGAGATGAAAGAAGATAGAAGAAAGAAGCGAACACAGAAGAGAAGGACAGAGGAGAAGGACAGCGGGTGACAGGTAAGTGTAAGACATATGAATTAATGATTGGTGCTTGGCAGTATGTCAGGCACCGATCGTTAGCTTTTTTACTAGTGATGAGCGAGCACCCCAATGCTCGGGTGTTCGGGTGCTCTGACCGAGCACCCCCTGAGGCTCGAGTGCTCGGCCGAGCACCCGAGCCCCATTGAAGTCAATGGGAGGACTCGAGCATTACACCAGGCACCCCCTGCTCTGATGAGGGGAGGGTGCCTGGTCCATAGGAAAAGGGCAGAAAAGGATGGAAACACCACAGAAATGGTTCAGGGACAGCATAGGGAGGATGTCTGGATGCATCTTGGACTCCAACATCGCTGCTGGGAACGATCTTTCGCCCGTAGTACGCCATTTTTACAGACTGACCATAAAACACACAAAAAGGAAAATAAAAACGACTTTAGGCGAAAAATTGTTACCAAACAATATTTGCTGTATATTTACTTGTATATCATCTGCAAATTCTCCCAAAAATTTCCTTGATTTTCAGAACTGAGGCCATGATTAAGAGGGAAACGTGCGCAGAGGCAAATTCTCCCAAAAATTTCCTTGATTTTCAGAACTGAGGCCATGATTAAGAGGGAAACGTGCGCAGAGGCAAATTCTCCCAAAAATTTCCTTGATTTTATTGAACTGAGGCCATGATTAAGAGGGAAACGTGCGCTGAGCTGACCATCTAAAACATTATGGGTGAGGGTCTGCTGCAGAGCTGACCATCCTAAACATTATATGCGAAGGCCCGCTAGTGAGCTGACGCTATAAAACATTATATGAGAGGGCCCGCTAGAGAGCTGACCCAATAAAACATTATATGAGAAGGCCCGCTGGTGAGCTGACCTATATAAAAATTGTCAAACAGGGCCCGCTGGTGAGCTGACCCTATATAAAAATTATATCACAGGGCCCGCTGGTGAGCTGGCCCTATATAAAAATTATAGCACAGGGCATATGGAAGAGGAGGAGGAGGATGAGAAGATTAAGAGTCAACCATATACCCGTTTTTTGGGTGGAAGGGGTGAATGGGAATACAGAGTATTCCCATCATTGTAAATAACATATATAAAGTGAGTTTATGTTCCCCCGGGGCTTTCCTCCAGTGGAGTGGAGAAGTCAGGGGAAATCCAGGCCTTGTTCATTTTTATAAGTGTCAACCTATCAGCATTGTCGGTGGAAAGGCGGATACGCTTATCTGTTATGATGCCACCAGCAGCACTAAATACCCGCTCAGACAGAACGCTGGCGGCAGGGCAGGCCAGCACCTCCAAGGCGTAGAGTGCCAGTTCATACCACGTGTCCAGCTTGGACACCCAGTAGTTGTAAGGCACAGAGGGATCATTGAGGACGCTGACACGGTCTGCTACGTACTCCTTCACCATCTTCCAAAACTTTTCCCTCCTTGTGACACTAGGCTGCGCATCAGGGTGAGGGTGCTGGCGGGGTGTCATGAAGGTGTCCCACGCCTTGGAGAGTGTTGCCCTGCCTTTCTCGGAACTGCTGTGTGCTCCCCTTTTCTCCCCTTCTCGGTTGGCCAAGGTAGCACGTACTCTGCCGCCAGCGTTGTCAGATGGAAAATTTTGGAGCAATTTTTCAACAAGAACCTTCTGGTATTGCACCATTTTGCTTGTCCTCTCCACCGGAGGAATGAGAGATGAGAAATTCTCTTTGTAGCGGGGGTCCAGAAGGGTGAACACCCAGTAATCCGTGTTGTTTAAAATGCGTATAACGCGTGGGTCACGGGAAAGGCAGCCTAACATAAAGTCAGCCATGTGTGCCAGAGTACCAACAGTCAAGATTTCGCTGTCCTCACCAGGAGGATGACTCTCAATATCCTCATCCTCTTCCTCCTCTTCTGCCCACCCACGCTGAAGAGATGGAACTAAAGTTCCATGGCTACCCTCTGTAGCGGAGGCAACCGTGTCTTCCTCCTCCTCCTCCTCCTCCTCCTCCTCCGCCTCCTCCAATTGTCGCTGAGAAGACGAAGTGAGGGTGCTCTGGCTATCACCTTGTGTAAGCTCTTCCTCCCCCATTTCCACCTCTTCCACATGCAAAGCGTCGGTTTTAATTGTGAGCAGCGAGCGTTTCAGTAGACACAGAAGTGGGATGGTTACACTGATAATAGCGTTATCGCCGCTCACCATCTGTGTCGATTCCTCAAAATTGCGTAAAACCTCACAGAGGTCTGACATCCATTCCCACTCCTCACTTCTGATTACAGGAAGTTGAACGGAGAGGCGACGACCGTGTAACAGCTGGTACTCCACTACTGCCCTCTGCTGCTCACAAAGCCGGGCCAACATATGGAAGGTGGAGTTCCAGCGCGTGCTCACGTCACACAGCAGCCGGTGAGCTGGCAATTGTAAGCGCTGCTGCAGCTTCAACAGGCCGGCCGAAGCTGTAGATGACTTACGGAAATGTGCACACACGCGGCACACCTTGGTCAAGAGATCATGCACATTGGGGTAGGTTTTTAGAAATCGCTGCACCACTAAATTAAATACATGCGCTAGGCATGGTACGTGTGTGAGCTTGCCGAGCTCCAAAGCCGCCACCAAGTTACGCCCATTATCACACACAACCATGCCTGGTTGCAGGTTGAGTGGCGAGAGCCACTGCTCGGTCTGGTGACTAATCCCCTGCAACAGCTCTGAGGCCGTGTGCTGTTTGTCCCCAAGGCAGATCAGCTTCAGCACGGCCTGTTGACGCTTCCCCACTGCAGTGCTACACTGCTTCCAGCTACTGGCTGATGGGGGAGTGGCGCTGCGTGTACAGAATTCGGAGGTGGAAACGGAGGAGGAGGAGCCAATAACGTAGGTGCTGGCGGAAACCCTGATGGAGGTAGGGCCCGCAATCCTCGGCGTGGGTAGCACCCGTGCCATCCCAGGGTCCGAGTCGCTCCCAGCCTCCACGACATTCACCCAGTGTGCCGTCAGGGAAATGTAGCGTCCCTGGCCACAAGCACTTGTCCATGTGTCAGTCGTTAAGTGGACCTTCCCAGTAACTGCGTTGGTCAGGGCACGGGTGATGTTACGGGACACATGGTGGTGTAATGCGGGGATGGCACACCGGGAAAAGTAGTGGCGGCTGGGGACCGCGTACCGAGGGACAGCTGCTGCCATCAGGCTGCGGAAGGACTCAGTGTCCACAAGCCTAAATGGCAGCATTTCGATGGCCAGTAATTTTGAAAGGTGTGAGGTTAGTGCTATGGCCTGTGGGTGGGTGGCTGGGTACTTTCTCTTGCGCTCAAATGCCTGGGGTAACGACATTTGGACGCTGTGCTGGGACAAGGAAGTGGATGTGGTCGCTGATGGTGCTTCAGATGGTACAGGTGCAGGGCGGGAGGTATGCGGGCCTGCGCCTTCGACAGGCGATTGGCCGGCACCGAAAACAGGGGAAGAGGAGGCAGTGGTGTGGCCTGCAGACACAGATGGGCGATCCAGGCGTTCCTCCCACTTACTACGGTGCTTGGATGCCATGTGTCGGATCATGCTGGTGGTGGTGAGGTTTCTAGTGTTCATGCCTCGGCTCATTCTGGTGTGGCACAGGTTGCAAACTACAATTCTTTTGTCGTCCGCACTTTCCTTAAAAAAACGCCATACCGCGGAACACCTACCCTTTGGCAAGGTAGATTTACGCAAGGGGGTGCTCCGTGGAACATTTGCGGGCCGGTTTGGTGCGGTCCGCCTTCTTTCTGTAGCCACACCACTGCCTCTTCCAGCCTGTTGCGGTGCTGCAGATGGCTCACCCTCAGGACTGCTGACATCGCTCGGCTCTACACCTTCCCAGGTGGGGTCAGTCACCTCATCGTCCACCAAGTCCTCCTCTACTTCCTCACTCTGATCATCCTCCTCAAGTCTTGATCCCACCACATACTCAGTCATTGACAACTGTATAACATTCTCCTCAACAAGGTCTTGAGACGGAAATAGTGGTTGATTTAATGGCAACTGTGTCTCATCATCATCATCATCATCATCATCATCCACTACTTCCTTTGACCTTAAATGCCGTTCACATCTGTCATCTTCTTGTGATTGGGTAGCCTCTAGAGGTTGTGAATCAGGGCACAAGATGTCATGTTCCTCTGCAAGCGTGCTTGGAGAGAGGGTCAAATGAAGGATTGGTGATGAGACGAGCTCCTCACTATATCCCAGTATGGGATCACTTCTTTGACCAGACCGTGTATGGTGGGAGGAAGGATGATCAGAGTGAGGATTATTTTGACCAGACTCTTGGCTACTGAGAGTGGACTTGGTGGAAGACAGGGTGGTGCTTAACCGACTGGAAGCAGTATCAGCTGTCATCCAACCGACCACCTGTTCGCAGTGGTCGGACCTCGAGAGTGATGTCCTGCGACGCCCTGTAAAATTACACATGAAGCTAGGTATGGTGGATGTCTTTCTTTCTTGTGCTCTGGCACCAGGCACAGTTTCTCCGCGTCCTGACCCGCGCCCTGAACTTTCAGGATCACGTCCACTTCCCCGTCCCTTTTTACCCGCCTTCTTCATCTTACACAGAATATGTGACTTTAATATTTGAGTTTGAAAACTTAACAGTATTTCTTACTATTCTGCAACTGTGCAGAGTACACAGAATAGGCTGCTAAACGGCGGTGATACACACTGAATGGAATATGTGACTTTGATATTTGAGTTTGAAAACTTAACACTATTTCTTACTATTCTGCAACTGTGCAGAGTACACAGAATAGGCTGCTAAACGGCGGTGAAACACACTGAATGGAATATGTGACTTTAATATTTGAGTTTGAAAACTTAACAGTATTTCTTACTATTCTGCAACTGTGCAGAGTACACAGAATAGGCTGCTAAACGGCGGTGATACACACTGAATGGAATATGTGACTTTGATATTTGAGTTTGAAAACTTAACAGTATTTCTTACTATTCTGCAACTCTGCACACTACACAGAATGTGCTGCTAAACTGCGGCGAAGCACACTGAATGGAATATGTGACTTTGATATTTTAGTTTGAAGACTTAACAGTATTTCTTCCTATTCTGCAACTCTGCACAGTACACAGAATGTGCTGCTAAACTGCGGCGAAGCACACTGAATGGAATATGTGACTTTGATATTTTAGTTTGAAGACTTAACAGTATTTCTTCCTATTCTGCAACTCTGCACAGTACACAGAATGTGCTGCTAAACTGCGGCGAAGCACACTGAATGGAATATGTGACTTTGATATTTTAGTTTGAAGACTTAACAGTATTTCTTCCTATTCTGCAACTCTGCACAGTACACAGAATGTGCTGCTAAACTGCGGCGACGCACACTGAATGGAATATGTGACTTTGATATTTTAGTTTGAAGACTTAACAGAATGTGCTCTAATCTGCAACTTTGCACACTAAACAGAATGTGCTCTAATCTGCAACTTTGCACACTAAACAGAATGTGCTCTAATCTGCAACTGTGCACACTAAACAGAATGTGCTCTAATCTGCAACTTTTCACACTAAACAGAATATTTTTTTTTTTTTTGTTTTTGTTTTTTTCCCCCCACACAAAATAACCTGCTGCCCCCACACACAGTAGTCCTGAAAAGGACTTTTGGTTCTTTTTTTTCACAATTTTTGTTTTTTTCCTCCCTACACTGCCTTTCCCTTCCTATCCTCAGCTCTCCCTGGCTCAGACTGAGCCGAACTCGATGGTCAGGTGCTATACAGCACCCGACCACGGGTTCTGGCCAGCCAATCAGTGTAATGCCAGCAGCCAACATGGCTGCTGGCATTACACCGATGTCAGAGCCTCCCTGCACGTTTATTGGCTGCGCAGCAGCCGCAAAACGTGCGGGGAGGAGACCCGAACATGGCGGGCGAGCACATGCGGTACTCGTACGAGTACCGCCATGTGCCGAGCAGAGCGATGCTCGAGCCGATCCGAGCATCGGCCGAGCATGCTCGCTCAACACTATTTTTTACTGTTAAGTTCACAATACTGCCGTTATTTAGTGGTGTTGTGAGAACTTAACGCACACAACGGACTTTGGCCACAAGACCAGTTTTGTTTCCTAACATCCGTTTTGCTTTAATCCGGTAGGACATTTGAATACTGACCAAGATATTTTCTTTTTGTTGGTCGGTATCCATTTTGCCCTACCGGCTTTTTTTATCTCAAACATTTGGATGGAGCCCTTTGCTTCCTATTCTCAGGTGTAAGGCACATACCTGCACAACCAATAGGAATGGGGCAGCCACTGACAGCTCTGCACTATCAGGAAGTGGGAAAAGAATCTTAGGGCAAATCTGTGTAATTATGACTTTACGTTTGATGCTATTAGTTCTAGAGGTGGGATTATTAGCAAAAATTAACTTGCATATGTTTTATTTTCCATGCTTGTTGCCTTTTAAATCAAACTTGTTTTGAGGTGTAACTTTCTTTAAGACCATATTTATAAAGTATTTAATGTATAACTGCTCTTCCAAGATGTAGGATGAAAAAAATCAGCAAAACAATAAACAATGTAGGAGTTTTTCTTAACCCTAAGAGTGCCAGGGAATATCCAATGCATTGTGAAGCATTGAATAACCCACTGACTCCCAAAGGTTTAAATATTTTGTTTACAACTGAATCTAAATGTTTATTGCTCCTAAAATTAAACTCCACCAGATTGTTTTAAAAATGTACAAGGGATAATGCTAAGTGAGATCGTTTGATTGTTGAACATCCAAACTACTTTCCCTGTATTTTGAAGTGTTGCAGATTGGACAGTCAGGGTCAGAAAAAGATTTCTAGTTTGATAGGGTCAGAAAGACGAATCCTTTGACACAAACCACTTTCTCAAGCACTATAATACGATACAGACATCATAGCTCTAAGGCAGTCACCTGTAAGAATTAATTTGGATTCTTACAATCCCACATCACCACAATGCTTCTACTTAATATAAATCAAACCATGTTCTGAATTGCAAATGTGTGCTTTTTTTACTGGACTAATTCTGGGGCAAACCACCAGCACCACAGGGGAGGAATAAAAATTCTAGTTGCTTTAAATTGAGTTTTTAACCCCTTGAGTGCTAGCGTGGCCTCTGACGTATTTCCTTGCAATTCATTGAAGACCTCTCTAGTGTTTTAAGGATTAAAAGCCCCATTTAAGGCAATGGGAATTAGGCATATTTTTATTTCTCCCCGATGGTGCAATATTTTTCCATGTGTATTACTGTAGTTGTTTGTCGTACATATGGTTTGCACCATTTTGATGCAATGTTCTGGAGTCCTCTTTAGAAAACAAAAGACTCTATGTTCAGAAATGACTGCTTGGAAATAGTGATCTAAATTTAACCCCTTAGTGACGGCCGCGTGCAGACGCGGCCGTCACTTAACGCCCGTCTAACATTTTTTTTTTTTTTTTTTTCAGAAGAATCCGGAGTCCCTGAACGGCGTGCAGCCGCGCGGGGATCTGGATTTCCTGGACGTACATGTACGTCCTTTGTCACTAAGTGACAGCCACAGAGGACGTACATGTACGTCCATTGTCGCTAAGGGGTTAAGGGATAGTAATGTTTCACAAAAAAATCAGCTCCAATTAATCTTCGGATTAGTTGGGCCACGGAGAGTGTTATTTCAGTGCTGTCAGATTTGTAGTTCAAGAGTAATTGAATGGCTACTTATACCCCTGCTACCCCTTTTACTTAGTGGAATCTGGTCACTTGACCAGGCAACTTGCAGCAAGGGACAGTCTTCTTACTGTGAGCATAAGGAAAACTCTGCCCCCCTTGACAAAGGAGGGCAGGTTTTTCCTTCTGCTCACTGAAGATTGTCCCTCTCTGCGATCCATTTGTACAGTCTTGCTGCTCTGAGGTGAGCAGTGTCCAGTGGGAGGAGGATACTTTATCATTCAATTACTCTTGAACTACAGCTTGGACAGCATTGAAATAACTTTCTCCATGTCCCAAATACTATGAAGATTAATCGGAGCTGCTTTTATTTTTTTCTTTTTTTAAACATTACTATTACTAGTTTTAGCATCACTTTTCTTTAGATCGTAATGTTCAGATTCATAAGGACACTCTTAGTATTTGATGGTATTAGCACTATTTTATCAGAAAATTACAGAAAGAAACATTCTTTGAAAATAATGAGGATCTATCCATGCAACTCTGATATTAATACAGACATTTTAAAACCAGGATTCTTTTGTCTGTAATTTTTGGAGTTAATACTACTTTAACATTTGATTTGATGCTTAAAGCGGACTTGTCAGTTTAAATTTGTTTACGCATTTGAAAACTTTATTTAAAATTCTCTGTGAATATTGCTATATTTAAAATATATATATAGTTCTTATTTAGTTTTACAGTGGAGGAAGGACAGCACAGTCAACTATGGTCTCTCTTTCGTGTATATTATCTATTTTTTATTCTGGGAGTAGAATAAATAATGTTATTATTTTACTTGCTAGTGTTGACCTTGAATCACCATATTTTATGCTGTGAGAGGAGGTTTTAAGAAGTATAGTTTTGGGATTTATGTATGGTTTATTGTATTATTTTTTAATTATTTGAGATATGATGCTTCTTTAGAATACTGTGTTGTACAGATTGGCTGGGTAACACCTTTATATTATTTGAGATTGTTGCTACATTTGTATATAAACTGTGGAATCCCTGCCGTCTGTAACACCTGAGGAAGCAATATGTGTTGGGTGGTTGATTGAGCCCCGTTCTCGGCGAGTTCCCTCTTTGTTATGCCCCCTGTAAGACATCCCGCGTCCTAAAGACGCCACCTGGGTTCTCCGGTAAAATCGCGAATCAGTTTTTGGTGTTAACCAACATAATTTCAGCTACTGTCTGCCAAGAGATGTTGATCTTATTATTGTAGCAGTAATATATAATTGGGGATACATCTCAGTTTGTGCACATCACTATAAGGAGTACCGTAAAGTAGAATTGTTGCACCAAAGTAGTAATAATAATAGGAAGATGGTGAGGACACCGAGAACATAGCTACACTGACCAGGAGAGAAATATGCAGACTACAAGGACTCTGTAAGTGCATCTCTGTATCTTGTCTGTGAAGTCTAATTTGGAATAACACTTCTTTTAAATTTGTATTTTTCTTGCACTTATTTGTAGATTCAAGTTAAGTAGAACTGGATCCTCCACTGACAATGATTTCAGAAGGATGAAGCAGACTCATCCTGGCCAAGTATGGAGCCATCAGAATTTCTGGAGTCTTGTCCATTACAATCTTTCTCAGCATCAGTGGAATGAGATACATAGGTGGAAAGATATAGACTTGGGGAAAGGGCCAAGTCTGAAGCAGGGCATTCACTGGCCACTGGATGGTTTTGTAGAAACTAGAGGAAAAAACTGTAAACATTTGAGTTCTCTCTTGTTCCTATCAGATCTATCTGTGGTAGCCTCCAAAAGCTTATGAGAGAGAAATACTTTCTGACTCTGTAACCATACATCTGGAAGGACAGTTCTCCTGCTCAGATGGCCTGACATACATTGTCCTTTTATAATCACTAATGTTATAGCTTGTAGGTTGGTCTTAGCCTTTTGTAGGATGAACGTGGAAAGCAAAAGTAGAGAAGAATTTCTAGTGCCCCGTTGCCAGACTAGGAATGCTACTTTAGTAGTATTGGTCAAGTGAATCATGATTGATTGACCCTATCTAGGGCTGTATAATCCTGCAAACTCACCACACTGCTAATAATTCATGTGCGGCCTGCTTTCTGATGGGGACCATAATCCTTGAAATAACTGATCCTGGAGGACTATGCCCCTGCCTTGTTTGCTGGCATCCATTGTAAGAACAATCTAATGGGGAACCAACCAGGGAAGACCTTTCTGCATGTTTCTCCTGTACCACCAGGACAGAGAGAGACTAACCTGAGGAGTAATCTGGGTATGTTGATGCACTGAGATAGAATTAGCTTTTGGGATAGTATCAGCTTTTTTATATACACCCCAAGATTCTGCATTTGTGGAGGCTGTCATGAGCCCCAAAATAAACAAAATATTTGTTTTAGAGACATCTTACTGGATGTTCTGAGCAAATTAATCTGAGCAGGGTGTTGATTTTTTTCTTCAGACGAAATGGTATTTCCAAATGTAGAATGCAAAATGAGTTTCAAAAACTTCTTTCTGGTGAAGATTTTACTTTCTAATTGACTAGCTATTCAAGGGACTGTAGTTACCTCTACTTCCATCACCTTGGCAAACACACTGAGCACAGAAGAGATCTGCAGATCACTAATACTCAGACTATCTTTAGACTATCTTTATCTGATACATTTTGGATGGCTGAATATATGGGTACATGGAGATATGCATATTGTACGTCAATAGATGACATTACATTATATCTCCTTGTTGCAGGATACATCTGTCCTTATGACTTA
This sequence comes from Rhinophrynus dorsalis, assembly GCA_037306005.1. NCBI lineage: Eukaryota > Metazoa > Chordata > Amphibia > Anura > Rhinophrynidae > Rhinophrynus > Rhinophrynus dorsalis. The sequence goes on along the minus strand of CM074719.1, from coordinate 162,694,789 downwards.
AATCATGAAATTCTCAGTGAGAAATGTCTAGTTCACTACAAGCTGGAAAATACTATGTGCTTTGGCACCAAGAAAACTGCTACAGATATGCCCTTATGTGAAATTCCCTCAGAGCTGGAAACTAACCATGACCACTATCAGAGGCAATCAAGACAACTTACCTTTTCTGCATGAAGTGAGAATCGTAGGTTATGATGAATTTGCTGGGAGACAGGGATGAAAATAGGATTTTGTAGCCATCTTGAATAATACACAATGGTAATAGTTCTCTATTGGAGAAGGAAAATATGTAATCTGCCTTCTCTTAACCAGGGTGTGTGTGTGTGGGGGATGAACTAAGGTGCAATGTTATGACGATGTTTGTCTGGCAATGTGTGGTGAACACGAAGATTAAGTATTCGCAGGTCACGGGAGGGAGAGAGAATTTAATCATAAATTTGTAGGGTTGTTGTACCTCTGGCAATGTGTAAGGAATGCACTCACACATCACCAGCAGTATGACAACCCTGAAATCTGACAGCACTGGGGGAGCGGGCAATATGCACTCAGACTTCAGCAACACAAACAGCATTGTTTTCTAATCCTTTCAGTGACATAGAGGTATGTATTGCACACCCCTGCAGCAGTGAAAGTGTTAAGAAAACATCTAAGAATAAAACAATACAGTCGTCTCTGTTACTCAAAAATACTATATCTAAGAAGATAAGAACATAAACAAAAAAGGAATAAAGTCATAAAATTCCAAGCATAAAAAAGACAGAAAGATCTCAACAGAAAAAGCAGTGATCTGTCTCCCTTTCAATTATTGCTAGATAGCGTTCAAGGGCTACCCTTCTCTTCATAACATTTGTCCATCTGTATGGAGAAGGGGAGACCACAGAATTAACTCCACAGAAATTAAGTAGCTTCAGAAACCACCCCACTGGAGCTAAATTAGTAAGCGAGCTCTGGTCCGTGGAATGCACAACTAGTTGTTAAACAGACATCACTGTAATTGTGCGTTCTACTGCCAGAGAATGCAGCCCCATACAGAGAGGCACAAGGGAAGGCAGAGAAGCAGCACTGGATACATAATAACAACAAGGACAGAGCGGGGCCCTAAATTGCAGGAGGGGATGGCCATAGGTAGCCCCTCTCCAGCACTGACCCAAGCAGAGAATTGTGGATATCAGAAAAGGTACCCCAGCTGGGCTCTCATTTAAATTAAAAAAGTAATAAATATGGAAAAAATATATTGTAGCCTGAGTGGAAAGGACATATTGGAGAATGGTGGGTGTAGGAGGAACCTTATTACTTTTCTTTTTCTGTTGTGACTGGAGGTGGCGCTCGCTACCACTTGTGTTCTACAAAGGAATCCCTGAAGGAAATGGATGTGGTAAAACTCAATGGATTAAAACCACTGATGGTGTTATTCTGGTTTTCACTCCAAACATTTCCTCCAAAACAAAAGGGGAATAATTCTGATGAATGAAATCCAACAGCAACAGGGAAGAAATAAAAATACCCACATTTTCCATAGATTTGAATGGCATATGAAGTAGTGCATTGGAGACCTCTCTAGCATTCAAGGAGTTAAAAGGCTAATTAAACCAAAGGCATGTGGGTCGGTCTGCCATCTCATATAGACCTCCGCAAGCATGAAATAATTTACCTTAAAAAATCAAATGTTCTGCCAGTTTAAATTCCTTAAGAAGAACTGCTTCTTTGTATTTAAAAACAACCAGCTACTGTATAGAAATTCTAATGTATAATGTTGTGTTGTTCCAAGTCATGTATAAATGTGTATCTTCTGTATAGTAAATGTTCTCCCAGAAGAAACCAATCTTAGTATATTTGTCCTTGTAGAGCACTTTCTAAATAAAATGTGTCCCCTATGTGGTGGTCCTCCAGAACGACTCCAATATATTTGGTACATAAGGCCCAAAATGTATTTGTAAAGAATGTTTCTTTCCTCCGTTTTCTGATATATTTTCAAAACTGACATATTTTTGAACATTGCTGTCTAAAATAAGTGCCACTAAAAATGATGTAAATTTATACCAGAATATCCAAACACTCATTTTTTAACATGTTCCACTAAGGCCAAGATTCCATTCTGAATGAGTTTTAATACCTGATGGCTTTTTTTGATTTGGTTCAAATTCAGACTGATTAGTGATTAAATCACAGCATCCAGTCCCCACATCATCCATGAAAAAAGACCAGTCCAGTGTGTGTGTTAGTAGTATGTGTTATATGATGGGGTGATTTGGCTTGGGATTAACTTGATGAACACGTCTTTTCAGCCTCATGAGTTATGTACCATATTCATAAGACTTGGCTTTTATTAATTTCTGTTACAAATCCAATATTTTCCCTACATAAGTGAGGATTGATGATTAAAAACATATTAGGTTTCAAAAACTGGACTCCATTTAATTAAAACAACACTATGGCAATACACCATTTATTCTGGCTGTATTAATACACACCAATGACTGCTAATAGGTCAACATTCTTCTCTGTATACCAATTTACAGAGTACAAGACCCATGTCATTAGACCTTAAAATCTTTCTAGATCAATGTAATTTAAATTGGCCACAATTGCTTAGCAACGTTCACAAAAACCACATTCAAGAAGAAGCAAGCCATTGGTTGAGCATCACCAGTGGTCATCAGTTTTAACTTCTAGGAGGATATACTGAGGGGGTCCATGGTGCCACTAGATTGACATAAGGATTTAACATAGCGAATGTCCATGAACAATAGGATGGTGGTAAGAAATGTATAATTTCAGTTGTCACAATTGTCTCATGACACATTGAGGACCAGAGAGATGTGTTTATTCTTTGCTCCTTTTGCCAAATATGCATCTCCAAATGTTAGTTGAAACACCACCTAACACTTTAGTGCAATAGGTTCGGACATTGTGATTGGCCCACTTGTGCTCCAGGTGGAAAAACACAAAATACTGGCCTGTTAAAGGGCCCTGATGGAACTGGATGATAATCTGCCCTATCATACAGTACATAACTTGACAACTTAATCTTCCAGCTGCACCTTTCAGTGAGTTTTTCCATTATCTTTTTTGCATCTGAAAAGCCCACCTCTTTTTGTAGGTGTATACATCTTGATATTGCATGGGGCTCTTAAAGGGATAGTAATACTTAAAATGTAAAAAAAAATATGTTGTAGGGTTTATCCCCCTGAGTAAAACAAGAGTACTCCCACTGCTGAGAGGTCTTTCATTCAAAAGTTATTAATTTTCAAAGTTGAATTTTTTAGGTGCAATATCACAGTGGCCTGAAATTGTACAGTGGCGCTGTTGCTACACCATCCTATGGAGATTTATGGTCAACTGACCAGAGTTGTCCATAGGATGGTGTAGCAACAGCGCCACTGTACAATTTCAGGCCACTGTGATATTGCACCTAAAAAATTCAACTTTGAAAATTAATAACTTTTGAATGAAACACGTTTCAGCAGTGGGAGTACTCTTGTTTTACTCAGGGGGATAAACCCCACAACATATTTTTTTTTACATTTTAAGTATTACTATCCCTTTAAATATGATAAAATCCAGTAAATCATGACATATGGTGTCCACTTCTCTACCTTCTTTGTGTTATGTTGTAAATATGTAAAGCATATCTAAAACAACGATCAGGCAACAATTTCAGTCACCCATGGCAGTACTCCTCCCACCCACCCAAGAGAAAAAAAAAAAAAACTCAAGACGTGATATGTCTGTCCCACACATTCAACTAGTTGAACAGAACCCAGTAACATAAGGCACCAGAGATGATAACAGTGAACACATGCCATCAACAAGTCCAGCTGCACTATAGTGGACTTAAAGGGGGCCGAAGGTTAAAGAATCCTACTATGCACTGTGTTGATAACTTGCATGTGTCCAGTTGCTCCAGTATTGCTCTTTTATAGTTTTCTGCATAACGATTCAAGGGTAGTAAAGTCACATGCTCTTTGCAATTAATTCTATATTTTGACATTCATTTAAAGATTAATTGTCCCAACAATAGAAATGTTATCACTTATTTTATCTCCCAAAATGTTGAGAGCCAATGGAAGGTAGTAATTGAATTCATTCTTTATCATCTGTAAGAAAGTAATAGTATTCATCCATTATCATCTATACTAATACTTTGAGTGGTAGAGGGGTGCCAACACATTTCTTTGCAATGCTCTAGATGCCCCTCTGCTACTTTGAAGGTTAAAGTACATTCTGAAAGAAGTCAGGGGCAAACCAATTGCAGCATAGGGGCAAGTAAAACTCCCCATTGATTAAAACCAACATTTTAACCCTTTCAATGCAAGAGAAGTCTCTAGCGCATTGCTTTGAAATGTGAAACTCTTGTGCATTTAAGAGTTTTAGAAAAAAATCTAATAAATAGAAATTTTTGTCAACTCTATGGCAGTTTGTTTTCTCCAGAATTTCACCTCTTTGGCTTCCTGAATATGGCTCTTGTATGCTGTAATTCCTCCTCTTATATATAGCCTTCGCTCCGCATGCTGTCTAGGTTTGCTACCATGTGCTATGTGGGTTTCTGTTATCACAAGTGACATGGCACATACCATGCCATTTGTTTTACAAAACAGAAACACATGTCTCTGCATTTGCTATAGCTTTACAGCTTGGAACCTTGAGTCAGGAGGACCAGCTTTTCATGTAACAGTTGTTGTCGTTATAGCTTTTTAAATTTGCTATTTATAGTCATGATTTTCAAATTAATTTACTTTGAGGATAATATACTAAAAGGAACTGAAGCGGTTCTGGTGCAAACAAACTGTACTACAGTGTATAAATAAAATCCATGGATCTCCATTGATTAAATACACCTTTTAACTCCTCGTATGCTAGAAAGGTTGCCAACTCATGGCTTTGCTAAGATGCACTGCTCCACCTAGGTCAATATTTCCAACTTTGTTGCAGGACAGCTTAAAGGGATAGTAATGTTTCATAATAAAAGCAGCTCTAATTAATCACCATTGTATTTGGACTTTGGAGAGTGTTATTTCAATTCTGTCAGTGTTGTAGTTCAAGAGTAATTCAATGACAAAGTATCCCCCTCCCGCCCCTTTTACTGATGTAACACTGCTCAGCCAGATCAGAAGGGAGGTGCCCAGGCAGACTGCAGAGAGGGACAATCTTCAATAAAGATAAGGGAAAAACCTGAAAAGCTTGTCAAGGGGGGCAGGACCTTCATTGTTCTCATAGGAAGAAGATTGTCCCCTTCTGTTATCTGTCTGGTCTATGGACTGGATTCCACATCTGAGAAGAGATGTCTTACACTAGGTAAAAGGGGCGGGAGGGGAAACTTTGCTTGTGAATATCTCTCAAACCATAAAGGTTTGAGAGATAAGACATATCGTTCTTCGTGTTTTTTTTAATACCTACAAAATAAAATAAAGATAAAAGGAAGTATTACTATCCCTTTAAATCGGTGTGCATTGATGTGGGTATTTTTACTGCCCACCACAGCCAAATACAATTGCTTCATCTTTGGTGGTCTCAATCATACATATATTCCTCCTTATTAATTTAACCCCTTGGTTGTTAACCCCTTGGTTGTTAGAGATGTCTCCAACTTATTGCATTGCAATGTATTAGACATGTCTAACGCATCCAAGGGGTTAAGATCCCACAAAACAAGCTATAAAAGGAACCTCTTTGCCCCTCCTTGTCTTTGGCCCCTTGCCTTTCTGCAGTGCAGCAGACATGAACGGTGTTTCTGTGGAGAAGAGCCGGGCAAGTACAAGTAAGCTGAGGGATGGGTGCAGACAGAGATCAAATAGGGTATGAGCATTCAAGGCAACCGTGCATCTGCATTTTGCTTCCGGAAGGAAGTAGGTGATGTTAGCTGTGCAGATGTGCAGAGGGGTGTGATGCAGAGTTTGTTTGCTTTGGAGTGGAAAGATGCATCTGGCATGTCTGCACTGACACTAGCAATGAAACAAATACCCTCAAGGACCCAGTAATAAGAAGACCCATTGTCCTTAATCTATATTTGGAGTTTTAAACCTTTGATACTTTTCAGTGCCCAAGGTTTGGACACAGTAGGATAATAATGCCCCCTCCCCCCCAAAAAAAAAATAAATAAAAAAGACACCAACAAAAGCCAGTTTTAGTGATGGTATGATTGTATAGCATAAATTATTATTAACCCTACTGCTATGGGCTTTGTTGTACCCTGCAGGCTGGACATATTTTCACTATTTTTGCTATCCATCTGTTTAGGTAACTTTCCGGTTATATATGAAAAACGATATATTGTTTTCTTCAGAACAAATTCAGCTTTTTCCTGGTGCATCACTTGAAGTAAAATATGAGGTCATAAATGCAAAAGATAAATATAAAGATTGCTTATTTTGATAATATCATATACTATCATTATTATTCTTTATCTATATGGTGCCAAGTAATTCCACATTGCTGTACAATAGGGAATGGACATACACAGATATTAAATAGTTCAAATCAAATGTGGAGAACAGGAGGTTCAGAGGGCCCTGCTCGTGAAAGTTTACTATATAACAATATATATATATATATATATATATATATATATATATATATATATATATATGTTCAAGCCCTGCATTCTCCAAGTACACTGCTACCAAATATGCATAATTTTGCCAACATATATGGCCTGCACAAGCCCCAATTATCAAGAGTGCAAAAGGGTGTTTTTGAACATTATGACCTAAAAGGCACATTCCATTGATTTCATGGTAAAACCACCCCCCAAACAGATCAATAACTATAAAAAAGTATGTGTTTCCTGAAAATAGATTCACTTTACATATAGGAATATGACTGAAGTGCCTTTCTACACCAAATGATGAAGCAAGGAAATAGTGTTAAAAATAGGTGATCAGAAAGCTTTCAGAAATTAACAGTAAAGTCCCAATTTAGTGAAGAACATCCCAAGCAAGTTTAGGATACAAAAAAAAGTATGAAATATGGCATGTACAAATGTTTCTAGAGGATGGCACTAAAGGAAAAACATGCATTTTTTTCAACCATTCAAAGATACTGCAATCTTGGAAAGCTATGGAATTTCCTATTGTATTAATTAGCTACTGCTATCCAAGAAAAATTGCATTCAGTTGATATGCATTGGTATATTATAAGTGGTACCAGAAGCACAAAAACTAAACCAACTACAATCTCTAATTTTACATAAAATTTTTAAATCTGACTTATCTTTACTAAACTGGTTATAACAACTACAGAAACTAAGAAAAGGTATTGTCACGGTAACAAATAATGAACAAGGAGCAAGTACAGTAATGGAACAACCCCTTTATTAAATAAGACACATGTAAACAGAGAACAATTCGAGGCGATGCCCTCAGAGTGAGAAGAGATCGTAACCCAACACAAGAGCTTCCTACCAGAAATAGGAGACTGCTCAGGAAAGGTCTTAATATGGAGGTAACCATGCAATAGCACCAGAACCGGGGTTAGGAATCAGCCAAATCTCTTAACCGGAACAGGTTTCAGCAACTGGAGTAGCAGACAGACTAGGCCTTCAGTCTCAGAGAGGGTACTGGGCCAGAGCCACAGGTAATGCCAGTGAGCAGTTGGACAGAACCAGGTGATCAATACCGGAGTGGGTAGTCAGCCAGAGCCACAACAACTGGTACACTGGAAGCAATGGAGGCCAAGCCAAGAGACATACACGGATCATTGAAGCAAAAGCAAGGACTTCACTTGAACACCACAAAAGGGCAAATGATTGTGGTGTCCAGGCAGTTTATATATGGTGGACCGGAGGAGGAACTCTAAATTAGCCTCCTAGACTGCTACCCGATAATGAGCGCCCATTTGAGGACATCCATAGATGCGGAAGAAGACTGCATAGCAGACACGGCCGAGAACCGTTGCGAGGAGGACAGAAGAGACTGGCTTCTTAGCTGCCAGCTGCTACAAGTAAGCGACCGTGACAGGTATACAAAGCAAACCACTTTAGAAAACAGAAAACTAGCTATATTAAATGAGGGATCACTTGAATATCTACCTCTAGGATAGTGTGCAAAATTATTTCCACAACTGTATGCAACAGGAAAAAAAAAAGATATGTGTTGGATACTGTGCAAAAATAAATTAATATTTTTATATACATACTTTTGTGATGGTCTATTGTGTATGTTAGACACTGCCCAGAATTTCTGTGTTTTTAAGTTTTCCCAACTTGAGGCAAGAGATCAGTGCTAGATTCTTACTGTTGAATATTTGATTTAGTCAAGGAGTGGTTGGATCCTTACGGGTCTGCAAGATCATATTGCCAGTCAGATCTCTGTAAAGCAAAGAAGAACGTTCTGCAAGAGTGGACACTGAGTTACAACTACAGTTTGGTTCCACCTCCACTAGATTTCTATTTTATATACTTTATAACACTTCAATCATTTCAAAAATACTAAAATCTTTAAATGCCATGGAGTTTCCTACTGTATTTAGTATGTAGCACCAGCCATATAAAAACTGAACTCCACTGGTATGAGCTGACATAGTGTGGATTGTGCCAGGAGCAGGGTACCACGCTGGTCCTTAAGGGTTTAAAGACATGGGATATATGCAGAAAGAAAGTGGAGCAATTCTGTAGCAAATCAGTTGCACCATGAGGTAAAAAAATAAACTTTCCAAAATTCCAAATGATTTAAAATTGTCCTTTGAAACCTTTGAACCCCTCTTTGAAATGGTTTGGAGACCTCTCCAGCATTCAATACATTCAGTTTATTCAGTGGGGATTTTCACCTGACTCCTGTTGTGCAGTTGCTGTGCACCTAAATTGTTCTACTTTATTTGTGCATACTGCCCACTAGTGGGTTCTAGTAAAGGAGAATATTGTTGATTCATGTTACATGAGTGAGTATTTATAGATTAAGTTCCTTAATTATAAAGAAATTACATTTAAGTATATATCTTTGTTACGATTTTCTGAGACTCAGACAAGGTTTAAGTAAAAACACAGTTTTATTGTAATGAAAACCAGGTATAGCACCCCTTGGGGCCAGGTATGGCATAGACAGACAGAAGTACAACAGGAGTAGGTACAATAATATGCAGTAAGCACAGATGAACTGGGTAAACAAGGGTTAATGTGTAAACCTCTGATCAGTCACACTGATGGTAGGCAGACAACGCCCAGCTGAACCTATGAGTCTCTGAAGGTGCTCTCGGTAGTTAGCAGGCTTGTACCAATCACTCTCATATAGCTGATTACGAGGACGCCCAAGTGAGACTGCACAATATAACCAGAGCTGAGTAATAACTCCTTGAGGAGTGTGATGGATAACCGAGCAAGAGAACAGAACCTGTATCGCCCTTATAACATGCAACCGGAATACTTCTGTGTGCCCAAATGAGAGGAGAGCCAGGCCACCCACAGGGTACCAATCGGAGTCGACACTGCACCAGCTACAACGAGCCACGCACAGGTAGTGCGATGGATAACAATACACTTAAAGCAACGACCAGAGCCCAGGCACCCTTCCGGTGCCGTTACTGAACCACACTGCGAGAGCACACGGGAAGACCATCAGCACCGGGAGGTGCAACCACGGTACAGGCACGTACCGGAACGGAACAGCTCTGCTGTGTACTGGATAGGCTAGGTCACAAGGCACGGCTCAGTACGTGTAAATGGCTCGGATAGAATGAGTTAGCTTTGGCAAGTATCCTGAGGCTCATAAACGGAGGCAACACACACAGTGAAGCATAGGGCAGGTTCGGGCACGGAGAAGTCGCTCAGCAAGGCTACTACAGCTCGGTAAACTAACAGCACAGCTCAACTGAGAGTGATTGAACAGCGCACCACTAGATACAGTTCAGAATGTCGCGGGCAGGCGACCAGGATACACCGGAGCTCAGGAAGCCAATGATGAACAGGAAGCATCCAACGGAATAAGGACAATCACGGATCAGGAACGTCAGGCGAGCCGGGTCGATACACAGGAGCAGGAATGTCAGCCAAGCCGGGTCAATCACGGAGCAGGAGCGTCAGCCAAAGCCGGGTCAATCACGGAGCAGGAACGTCAGCCAAAGCCGGGTCAATCACGGAGCAGGAATGTCAGCCAAAGCCGGGTCAATCACGGAGCAGGAACGTCAGACAAACCGGGTTGATCAACAGAACAGGAACGTCAGCCAGAGCAAGGTCCAATCACAGGGCAGGAATAGAGAATGGTCAGATAAGCCGAGTCGGTACACGGGAATTCAGAAACACAGCGAGAAGGCTTAACCACAGGAACACCACGAAAGGGCATCAGGCAGCTGTCATAGGCCCAGTATATAAAGGAACATCCTGGGCGGGTCAATAGTCTGCTCCAATGCACAGGTACCATCCGTGTGACTGACAGGGGATCACGGGCACCGTGAAAATCTTGTAGGGTTATACTTCTTTTTAATAGTACACTCAGGTCTGACTCAGCACACCCTATGGTGGGGAGGTACGGCCATGGTCTAGAAGTTCAATTGCTTTCAACCACTACAGTGCACCCAAACTTCTGATTTTTGTTGAATCAATAACTGCCTTGGACTGCAGACATATATAAGCTTACCAGCAAAGCTCCAAAACTAATTATTAGTCCTGACTGATAAAATGGAGGAATTCTGAGGCACACCAACTGTGACATAGAGGACAATATAGATTTCCCAAAATGCCATTGATTTGACTGGGAATTTTAACCCTTTGAATGCTAGAGAGGTCTCCAGCACATTGCTACACAATTCTTTGGAAACCTCTCTAGCATTTAAGGTGTGACAATCTGCCATGTAATTAAATGGATATTTTTATATTCTCAGTGTGGTATACTTAGTTTGCTCCACAGTATCTCTGGGGAAGGAAAGGTACGTACTAAGCTGTGATAGAGAGGTAATAAAATGGAAATACTTCTCCAGCATTCTAAACTCTCAGAGTCCTCTTATATTCTATGGAGTCAATGCAGTAAGATAACTCTAACTTGAGATATCTCAAGGTGCATAGGCTCCATAGAATAACATAGGAACTGGAGAGTTTCGAACACTGGATTAGTGACCTATACTTTATCTCCATTTTATAACCTCTTTATCATGCATTAGTGCATAAACGCACCAGTTTTCTTAGTGCATCATGTTCTGCATCTCTAAATAATACATTTATTAATTTGCATACAACATACAGAAAAGTGGTTAAAAGTCCAGATTAAAGAATTTCTCTGCAGTGTCTGCATTGGATAAATCTCCCCATTTGTTAGATTCTGCTACACTGTGATCAACATACATTTTTGAGCAATGTTTTATTAATTTTAAATTTATATCTTTTAATGACTTATAGTGGAAGTAGAATTAAATGAAAGGATCTGCAAAAAGTGTTGGTATAATCACTGATACAACATGAAAATTACAAGGAACAATGAATTATAAAGTTAAAAATGTAAAAAAAAATCATAATTTCAAATTTCTTAAAAGTTAGCACAGATGCTTGGTAGGACCTAGGTGTAATAAAGTGATTACAAATTTAAAGAACATCACAGTAGGAAAAACTAGTCTCTGTAGAACAGCTGGAGGATATCAAGGCAAAGAATTATGTGCAACCAAACTTTTACACACACATGTTCATAATTTAAAATACTCTTAAAATTAGTGAGAGTCTATGCCACATAGATTAGAAACAAATGTTACACGACTTAAAGGCCATGAGGCATTTTGAAAGTCAGAAGACTATATCCCCACTCTGCGCTAGGATCTAGGAAAGTAGGAAATGACATCTCTGAATTAGATCTGCAATTTTATTGTAACATTGCTCTTGCATTTATTGCTGTAGTAACACGGTTTCTACACATCATAATGCTCTTTCACTGTGTAACATATGGTCCTTTGAGGCACATTTCTTTATATCATATAACCCTAATCATATAAACAAGAAAATAGCATTTTCATCCTCCCCACATGATCTCCTGGAGCTTAAATAGATAATGATTGCTTCCACAGCAAATAATTAACAATTACTGATAAAAGAGCACTATGTTCCTTCACTTTATTGGTAAAAGATTTAGTCAATTTGTTAACACTTAAATTATCAAAGTGCACATCAAACCTCTGGTTCTTGTTAAATATATGCCTTTTAACTTTTCGAGTGCTTTGGCTATTAACATGGTAAAAGAGGGGGCAGGGGTAGAAATTGTTTGGTACTCCATTTTTGGAGACTACAACTGCCCTCATCTCAAACCTGCCATTGTCTGGTTGGAGTTGATGAGAGATGTAGTTCACAGCAGGTAGAGTGCCAGACATTGCCTACCTCTGACTGGAGGACCTTATGCGTCACAGAAAAAAAGATACACCATAGGGGACATATAGACATTTTCAAAATTTGCACTGATTTAAACCGGCCTTTAACTCTCTGAGTGCCAGAGGGGTACACAGTGCATTGTGCACCCCTCTGGCACTCAAAGGGTTAAACCCATTTCAGACCACTATAGCATTAAATGGGTTAAAAACTTAATTCAAATCAATGGTTATTTTTATTTTCCACTTACACTGCAATTGCTTGACTCCAGAATTATTCCTCTTTTCTTTCATCCATAAGGCCCTATAGGGTCAATTTACTAAGCAGCAGAGAAAACAGCATATCATATAATCTGGCCTTTCTCTGCTTCTTGCAGTGATTGCTGGGAAAATATCTTTGTCATATGTGGCAGATGGAGGTGGGCCAAAAGGGCCATTGGCCTCAATGATGACTCATTTAGAGCCAATAGTTCTTATGCATAAAATGGATCAGTGCACTTAAAATTCCACAGGTTGCAAATGATTTAAAATTACTTTTTAACCCTTTGAATGCTAGGAAGTTCTCCAACACATTGCAAATGTGGAGATTTTGCATTGTGTTGGAGACCTCTCTAGCATTCAAAGGCTTAAACATTCCATTTAAATTGGAATTTCTATTTGTCCCCATGGTGAAGTTGGATTATTCCAGAATTGCACTGATTTACATTTAAACATATGACCCAGTGTTCTGGGCAACCTGCATCACTCAGCTGTTTTTGAAATCCAGTTCCCACAATCTTTATTCAGCCAGTGGCTAGAGAATTGAAGCTGTAGTCCAACAACAGCTGTGGGTCTGAAGGCTGGCCAACCCTGCTCTAAGCTGCTCTTTGTTTTTCAATAATATAATAACATAGTAACAAAGCTGGCCTAGTCTAATATTCTAATATAGTGTATGAAGCTTGGCCATTTGTAGACAGTCAATGCTTTGGGGACCTCTTTCATTCAAGCACTTTAACTCTTTGTTATTATATAAAATAATTCCAATGCGCCCTGAAATTGTATCTGTTGCTATTTCACGCCAAATCCCCACTTGTAATGAAAAAGTCAAAATGTGTCTAAAATAAGTGTGAGCTCCATCTAATACATTAGAATATATAAATGATAAATGATACTTCAAAGAGACTTGAATAATGAGAATATTAAATGTATTAAAAACCCATAAATCATATACCTGTATCGAGGACAATTGTTCTGATTGTGTTTGTCGTGCCAAGGAATGAATTGGCCCTTGCAGGGCCTCTGGTTTGTATAATTAATGTGTTTATTTTGTATTTGTATGTTATTAAAAGTGCACCAGTCCTAGTCCATAAAATTAGCTGAGTAGATAACATCACCAGAAACTGAATGAGTAAATCACCAGAGCAGGACATATAGAGTGCCATAAAGGTCTTGGGCCCCCTGCTTTGATGGGGTTCACCCAGGGGACAGTCACATATAATGAAATAGGGAGAACATGTATATATAGTGTAAAATGGATCAATACAAGTATATATTTAAAATGCCCAGGTTTTACCCTTTTGGTGGGTACCAAACATGCCAGGGGGGAGGTGTTCCTGCTATGAGTTACAAGAATAGCCACTTTGCAACCAGCTAGACCCAACATGTTTGGTGTCCAGATATTCACACAGATATGAGGAATATGATTATTATAACATTATAGAGGTGTGCTGTGGGTTGCATGTTTTGGGAAGCCTTATGACTTTTCAGGTAGATCTCTGCAGTAACATCCCTGGCAGGTCTGACTGAGTGGACCGTAACCTGCCAGGCCAAACCTCTGATCCTCCCAGGTAACATCCAGGGGGTCTGGCCTCTTAGAAGGAACTTTGGAAAGTGGGTTTTTGGGCTCTTATATATGTATACTGGTAAATGTATGTAGGGATCTCTTGTGTTTCTCACATTTTATTTTGTGGACTGTTTTGCTTATGTGTAATCTTTATTTCTGTATGTTCTTTATTTCTGCATTTTTGTAACCAGCACCGTGAAGCCTTTTTTCAGATTAAATGTTCAATTAATCAGCTCTTGTCTCTGTTTTCTAATATGAACTCACTACTCTGAAGGAAGCTCAGTTAGAACACGATACTAAAGGGTTAATAAAAATGTCTGATTATTAAGGTGATTTCATACTGTAATTCTCTTGTGTTTGGGGTAACCTATAATGCCCAGATATAAAGTCTTGGTGGTGGCAGCAAATTGTAGTACTGGGGTGATTGTGAAGAAGGGATTTCAGGGGTTAATTTGGTGGTTGCTAGTGATAGTAACAAGTAACCAGGGATCCGGTGTTGTTAACCCATTCCCTCCCCAGTGTCTCAGCAGGGCCTATAGCCTTCGCTTGTGACAGTGTTTAACCCCTCCCCATCTGAATATCAGATGTGGGTTGGTAAACACAATAGTTGGTAACTCAAAGCAGACCCCTACACTACCATAAAATAAAATACAATACAAAGGGAACTCTTCCTACAAGAAAGTAATGTTGTGTCACCAGTTTCCACCTCCCCCTACTGCTTTGAATTGACAACTATTGTGTTTACCAACTCACATTTGATATTCAGACTGGGAGGGGTTAAACACACTCAGAACAATAGTTCTTGATACAGGTATATGATATATGGGTTATTAACCCCTTAGTGACAGACAACTTACCTGGTAAGTCCAGGAAGTCATTCGCTATAATGGAAAAAAAAACAAAAAAACTGTCATTAAGGGGTGTTAAAAAATGTAATATTCTCCTTATTCAAGTCTCTTTGAGGCATCATTTATCATTCAGCAGTATATATACCAGTGTGTTTGATGGTGCTTTACATTGGTATTTTATGCACACTTTAACTTTTTGAATGAATGAAAGAGGGGTAAGCAACGCATTGCTTTGCAATGTGTTATTTATGTCCTCCTCTGGCATTCAAAGAGTTAAAGTCCCAGCCAAGGGGTGGTAAATGTAATTTACATATTTGTGTGGTGTATTTAGAGTATTTGATCTTTGACTTAATGATTAAGGAAATCATTCGCCCATTCATAAATATGAGAATGGTTAATCTGCAACATTAACCATTCACATCTTCATAAATAAAAGAGGCAATTGATATATAAAACTTTTAAAATAACATTTCTTTTTTGTGAATTTCTCAAATAGCAACAACTAAGCATTTTTTTCAAATATGCTGATACAGATAAACTAGCAGTTTAAGACCTTTATATTACTAAGGGCAACATGCATAAAAGCTGTGCATTCGCTATTTACAATGTAGTTTTGATGGAAAAATTGTATGTGCCAAAATGTTACCAACCATGCATTTTTTTCACAAATTAGTTTGCTTTTTTTTTAAGTGAGTTCATACCAAAAAGTCTGTATGACTAAAATGTCTGTTTTGTGAGAGGAATAATGAATGCGCCTAATTCAATAAAGTACTTAATAATTGTCAAGTGTTTAGCTAATTGTGCCTTTAATTTAGAAGCATGTGTTAGTCAACATCAAGACTTTTCAGAGCTTGTTGCATCAAAACAGAAGTAATTGCTAATAATGCATAAATGTAAGAAAAGCTCTACTTTCCTGCATGCCAATGAAAGGGCCTTATAAGAAAATTGGTGTAAGTCTGCTGCAAATTAAATATCCCATAGAGAGAAATAAAAATTCCCAACTCTGTCTTTTAAAGCCTTATTCTCCAATGCTTTACAAAGAACTCTTTAGGCATTCAAGGGGTTAATATTATGTTAAATTGTATTGCCCCCTATGTTGTAGTTCAGTGGTTCTCAATTGTGTTTTTGTTCAAGGCACTGCTAACATGCAATCTGGAATTCAGGCAAGGCTGGTGCAAGGATTTTTGCCACCCGTTGGCTCTGCCTCTTGTGTCCCGCCCCTTTATGTCCTGCCCACTTATACCCCATCTCTTTTAATGATTTGTTACCTTAGCACCTTATGCACTAATTAACATATGTTTTTTGTCGCAAATTTAGAGGACAGCTTGAGTTAACCTTTTGAAACCCCATACTAGTTCTTATATAAAACCCTTTGAGTGCCAGAGAGGTATCCAAGGCATTGTGCTGCAATGCATGGATACGTCTCTGGCACTCCAAGGGTTAAAGTCTAAAATAATCTATAAATTATCCTATACATCTCCACGTGCTACACAGCTCCCCCTCATCCTTATTCCCCAGTCTGGTTAACCCTTTGTGTGCCAGAGCAATGCATTGCATACCCCTCTGGCACTCAAAGGGTTAACTCATTGAACGTTCCAACATTTCTCACTGCTGAGATTTCCAGAATGTGTATTGGGTGCAGAGGGAAACAGCATAGAGGAGCCTGGACCATGGTATAGTACATACCCAAACCAGAGGCACCCTGCCACGCCCATCTATTTCCCAGAAAGGCAAGTGTGATTGATACCAGAGAGTGCCAACCAGAACAAAGGACATTCCATGTGTTGACCCTTCAAGGACCAAAGGGGTTAACCTGTTCATATTTAAGTCATTTTTAATACATTTATTGGAAATCTTGGAATTATGGTACATGGCTTAAAATATTTATTATAGGGTGTAACAAAGAGTTACAAATATGATTTAAACTTACAGGGTGTGCTGTAACTCCATGGACACTTACAAAATAATTAAACTCTTGAATGCTAGAAAACAGCTGCATCTTAGCGGACAAATAAAACTTCCAATTCATTTAAATTGGGCTTTTAACCCCCTTGAATGCTAAAGAGGTATCCAAAGTTTTTGCTTGGCAGTACAGACCTATAGCATTCAGTGGGTTAAAATGCATATATTGACCCCCCTATAGCTGATTAGTGGGAAAGGGAATCTGCAGTATACACTTGAACATTTCCACAGAAATCATAAAATCATTTAAAAAAACAACCTTGTAACTGAACAGCCTTTTGGTACTCAAATAGTTCATCATTTTGTGCATAGATACGTTTCCAAACACATTCCTTTCTAACAACAGAAATAGCTCACCCTGGGATTTCTGCCCCCCCAAAAAAACAAACAAACAACCTTTGCTACTGTGTTTAAAGGGATAGTAATACTTTGTTTTATCTTTGTTTTATTTTGTAGGCATTAAAAAAACATGAAGAACGATATAAGTCTTATCTCTCAAACCTTTATGGTTTAAGAGATATTCACAAGCAAAGTTTCCCCTCCCGCCCCTTTTACCTAGTGTAAGCCATCTCTTCTCAGATGTGGAATCCAGTCCATAGACCAGACAGATAACAGAAGGGGACAATCTTCTTCCTATGACAACAATGAAAGCCCTGCCCTCTTGACAAGTTTTTCAGGTTTTTCCCCTTATCTTAATTGAAGATTGTCCCTCTCTGTAGTCTACCTGGGCACCTGGGCACCTTCCTTCTGCTCTGGCTGAACAGTGTGACATCAGTAAAAAGGGCAGGAGGGGGACACTGTCATTGAATTACTCTGGAACTACAACTCTGACAGAACTGAAATAACACTCTCCAAAGTCCAAATACTATGATGATTAATTGGAGCTGCTTTTATTATGAGACATTACTATCCCTTTAAAGTCATACGCGGCATCCCCCATAGTCTATAGACCAAGTCTGCTTGTGCAGAGCCAGAATTCCTACTGTGCACAAGCAGACTTGGTCTTCTAGGCTTTCGACATGTGACTTCATCATGTATTATTATTATATTAAATCTCTGATATAATTGAGCAAATTGAAGCTAGCCAGGGGGACAACTTGTTTTTAGCAGGGCCCTGGCTGTCTGGTGGTTAGTACTTACTGGTTTGTTCCTTTAAGCTAGACTTGTCAATGCAGAAAGTTCAGGGTCACTCCCATATATATGCAACACTATAAATATAATTTATTTAACTATTGTGCAGCTAAAGAAAATGTACCAAAAATACTGATTCACTGATAATGTTCTTCATCAGTGATGAAGAATGAATGAGCAGTGGCAGTACTTTTGGTCCGTTTTCTGTTGGATAATAGATACATTATATTTAAACAGTAAGTATATAACTGTTTGCATTTAACATGCATGCTGCCTGCATGGACCAGTAAGTAAGCACCCACCAGACAGGGGCACAGACTCTGCTAAACAGGTTGTCCCCCTTTTTAGCTCCAGCTTGCTCAAAGCTTTAACTTCCCCAGGCCATGATCATTTGATCCTCCGGTTCTGACTGCAATGCCAATTATTAATGAAGGACTAGTCTATCTTTAACTTAGCAGTAGGGATGGGCAAAAGTTGTCGCCATATTCCCGCAAGAAATTTCGCAAAAACCATGTTATCCGCTTTTTCGTAGGAAAATCCGCTTTAAAAATAGTGGTTAAAATTTTTGCATCTTTTGCCCATTGGCCAAAATCTTTCGCCACTTCTTCAATCAATTCCTCCCATTGATTTACGTTGTTTTCGCACTTCTGCTATAAAAAGTGACGTTTTTGTAGAAGGCAGACACAATAGAAGCAGCTACAGAACGAGATAGATGTGATGTGCTGTTCTGCTGTGATATTTTGGAATAATTGAGGCAGGAGAGGCTCATAGTGACTCCTATCACTATGAGCAAGGTGAAAAATAATCAATGGAGGAGCTGGAAGGACCCTTATTTGTCCATTGAGTCTGAGGAGGAAGAAGTGACTAGCAGTACTGAACCAATGCTGTCCAGTCCCCCTAAATCATCCCAAGGGATCTCGGGTAAATTAATGAGAAGGGAGGGTGAAAGGGGAATGTGAAGGAAGGGAGAAAAGGGAATGTGAAGGAAGGGAGCTTTAACATCAGTGAGGATTTTTATTCTCTTTTGGTGTAGTGGTTTGCTCCAGAATTACTCAAATTTTCTTCTGAACATAAGACCCAAATAGTTTTTATACTACAGAGTTGCTGTAACTATTGCAAATATACTTCTTGCTAATATTCATAACAAGACAAAAAATGATGAGAGGCTCTGAGCACGAACAAAAGCACAATGGCCTGTTCTATGGCTAGTCACCACTCAAAAGCATCACATTTTAGCTCTCTAGTGCCATTACAGAGGAGAAATTTCCACATACATATTAGACTAATCCCTCCCATAAGGGCGGTCCAGTACCAAAATGATGGGCAAGTCCCCTCTGCGCGTAAAAACCAGCTAACCCCAGATGTACGTTTTGGCCTTATTTGGGCCTCGTCAGTGAAGTGCAGCTGGCTTCCCTAGCCAGCCGTCGTCTTCTTCTTGCTGATAGATTTTATCCATCAGCGGTGATTTTTGGATACCGAGGTTTGTGCCTCACTACTCCATCTTCTCGGGTTGGGTCTTAAGTTGCAGGTTTGGATTCTTCTTGGTCTGTGTTGACTTGTCACAGTTGGGTTAATTTCACAGGGTCTTCGCTGTGATGGGCCGCGGTTAGCGGTCGAAGGGGTTTGCAGTGGTGGCAGTGAGTTTTCTGATCAGAGGGTTCGGGTTCTGATCCAGTCCTTGGCAGAAGTTCTTACCCAGCTTCTCTAGGTGTTCGTCCAACATCTCGATGTCCAGCTCCCTGTGAAGGTCAGCTGTCCTTACGACTGGCTTCCCTAGGCACTGAGAGCAAGGGGTCCACGTCTGGATTACCCTTAACACTTAGGGAGAGACCCCAAGTGTTTTGCAGATAGAAGCCAAAAAATGATGTGAGAGGCTCTGAGCACGAACAAAAGCACAATGGCCTGTTCTCTAGCTAGTCACCACTCAAAAGCATCACATTTTAGCTCTCTAATGCCATTACAGAGGAGAAATTTCCACATACATATTAGACTAATCCCGCCCATAAGGGCGGTCCAGTACCAAAATGATGGGCAAGTCCCCACTGCACAGAAAAACCAGCTAACCCCAGATGTACGTTTCGGCCTTATTTGGGCCTTGTCAGTGAGGTGCAGCTGGCTTCTCTAGGCACTGAGAGCAAGGGGTCCATGTCTGGATTACCCTTAACACTTAGGGAGAGACCCCACGTGTTTCATAACAAAGCAGATTTAACCCTTTGAGTGCCAGATGGGTACACAATGCATTGCAAAGCGGTCGAGGCCTCAAAATATTGGGAAACATTTAGGATGCTCTTAAATTTTGTTGTAGCTCCCTCCCTTCCTATTGGTGGAGAAAGCTGCCAGATTTACATGTTGGGCATCCGGATCAGCCTCACTCTTTCCTCACCATCTGATCACAGGATTAAACTGGTTCCTTCCTGCAAAACTGGAACTATTCTGTTAGGAACCAAGATGATGTCCCCATGAGTGCCCATACATTAAAATGACCCTTGTTCTCAGTAACCCTTTCAGCGCAGTTGCCATCCAAGTTGTGTGCATACTGTCTGCTGCCTTGATCCTTATAGAAATGAAAGGTC
This sequence comes from Rhinophrynus dorsalis, assembly GCA_037306005.1. Lineage (NCBI taxonomy): Eukaryota > Metazoa > Chordata > Amphibia > Anura > Rhinophrynidae > Rhinophrynus > Rhinophrynus dorsalis. Next base: position 162,674,183 of record CM074719.1, on the reverse strand, counting down.
AAATAACCCAGAAGTATAATATCTAACCCATAATATACAATTTTTACTTCTCCCAGATGCCTGACCTTTTTTACCCCAGCTATATTATGTCATGTACGGGTGCAACTAGGGAAATAAAATGTGATACTACCCACCACAGATTCTAACTACTTCAGGAATGTTGAAGAGATGATGGTTTGAATTATGCAATTCACCTGGGTTTTATAGTCCTAAAAAGGTTAACAGTTTTAGTGCCAGAGAGAGGACCTATGCATTACAAAGCAATGCATTGGACATCAATCTGGTACTCAAAGGGTTAAATGACAGGACTGAATTGAATTTATCCTTAATTTTGTCATGTCCTCACATATTGTACGTGTTAAATTATTGCCGTTTGGTGTCTTGTAATCTTATGTGATTACCCGCTGGTAAATCTGGAATTTATTAAGAAACTCACACTTACAATATGTGGTGATGTAAGGCAAGTAACTAAATCTTTTTTTTTTTTTTTTATTACAAACTTGAAAGCAGCAGTTTAGCAGATGTATAAAATACATCCAGATGAAGGCTAGCGCATGTTTTCTTTGACAAATCTACAAATATACAATATATGCAGGGCTTATTCTATAGGAGAAATAAAGCAGATTATGAATTTTCTCGTGGTTTACAGGTTGCAAATATAGGTCTCAGATATACAGAAGTCAAATCACTGATCAAAAAATGCATATCAGATAAAACCCTATTTGAGAGCACTAAAATCTTTAAAAGGATAGTAATGTTGAATTTTAACATCCTTTAATATTGTAGGTATTCAAAAAAGGATTACATTGATGTAAGCTCTCAAACCTTTATAGTCTAAGAGATGTAACCGGCTAATGGTCCCCACTCCAGGCCATTTCACAGAAGTCAGTGCTCTAGCTGATAGCAGGAGATTCGGGTCATTTGCAGCTCTTCAGCAGAGACAAAATAAATACTTCATTGGAACGGTCTACAATGTGTGCTTGCAAACCATTTCACACTTCTGTGAAACGGACTGGAGGGAGGAACTTTAGCTGGTTATATCTCAGACTATAAAGGTTTGAGAGACAGGACTTGCATCAATGTAATTTTTTTTTTTAATACCTACAATAGGATGTTAAAATTAAACATTACTATACCTTTAACATAAACAATTTCTATAATTTTGCCCCTGTAAAATATATACTGTTTATGTAAATTATAAACATGCAAAAAATTGTGGTGATGGCTACACTTTTCTCATGTGTATACAACAATACACACTTTAGGGCCGTAAGAAAAGGGGAGGAGAACTAAAAATTCTACAAATTCCAATTTAAATTGGGGTTTTAACCCCTTGAATGCCAGAGAGGTCTCCAATGTTGCATATTCCCATTTTAATCAATGTGAGTTTCTGGAATTTTTAGTTCTCCCCTATAGTGAACATATGGCCCTTGAAGGAGCAAATCAGTAAGCTAATGAGTAGCAGTTCTGGAGCAAATCATACCATAGAGTCGAAATACACATTCCCAATAGTCCTGTTGATTTAAATGGGGCTTCAAACCCCTTGAATGCTAGAGAGGTCTCCAACTCATTACAGCACAATATATTTAAGACCTCTCTAGCAATTAAGCGGTTAAAAGCCCCATTTGAATCAATGGACATTTTCCTTTCTCCCCTGTGGTTCTGATGGTTTACTCCAGTATTGCACCTACGTACCTTTATTGATTTACACTTTAATAGCACTCAAGTATTCACAAGAGGTCATCCATTAAGATTAGAGGAAGGGTGCTTTCAACTTAAACAAAGACAGGGATATTTTACAGTAAAGACAGTAAAGTTATAGAATTGTTTTGCCTCAGGATGCTGTATTTGAAGATACTGTAGTTGTTTCAGAAAAAGTGACGGATACCTTTCTATTCCATACCAATACTGAGAATTATCACAGTTAGTTATAAAGTGGATGTTGATCCAGGGAAATATTGGACTGCCATTCGTAGTCAGGAAGGATTTTTTTTACGCTCTTGGAGCGTAATTGGAAATGAGTTCAATTATTATTATTATTTTTTTGCCTTCTTCTGGATCAATAGGAATGATTTGGCATAAGCTGAACTTGATAGATGTATGTCTTTTATTCAGCCTCATCAACTATGTTACTATCATGTACTTAAAAAAACTGGAGCTATTCTGGAAAAAAACAACTACACCATAGAGGAGAAATAAAATTCCATTTGAATGAAATGGGGCTTTAAAGCCCTTGAATGTTAGAGATGTCTCCATCATACTAAGTGTTAACTATACACTTTAGAAATATGTATTGCCACCTGTAATGCAGTTGATTTGCCCCATAATTGCACCAGTTCTCATTAGTGCATCAAACTCAATGTGTGAGTTCATGTGTGTGAGTGTGTATGTAATAGAGAGTGTGTGTGTATTGTGTGTATCCATCAGATTGTGATTGAATGTCTGTGTATATTAGTGTGTATGCGGGGAGGGTGTTAAGAAGAATTCTTAAACAAATGCCCCACGCACTCATACTGTTTTTAAATTTGAAGTTAATATAACATCACATATACTCTTTCAAACATACATACATACATACAATATCTGTCTCTCTCTTATTCACATACAAACACACACACACACACACACACACAAATGCAAACACACAATTCCCACTCACATAAATTCTCCCTTTCATACATTCTCACAGATACTAACTTCTGCTCATGTAATGTCTGTCCACTCATGGAAAATAAGCTGCACTATCATGTAAAAAAAAACAAAAAAACATGATGATGATGATGTTCTGGTCAGAGGGAGAAGCCCACCAACTAAAGCATATGCAGGCAGCACCTGCCAGCCTGTTACAGATTACCTTGTTTCCAGAGCCGCAGCTTCAGGCGACGCTCTAAATGACGCTTTGGCGTCAGTGGCCGTCCATGCCGCACGGATGTTGCCAGAATGATGCATGGTTGGACGGATCAAAGCTAGATGCGTCATCTGCAGGCACGAGGCTTCACTCATGCAGCAGGCCTCTGTTTTATGTGTTTGCTTCCTGTAGCCTCCTCCAACCTACTTCCTCCCTCTAAGCTGCTCCTCCTACATACTTCCTGAGAAGGGGTTTAAAGGGCAGACTGAGTCCTAACTCGGTTGCCCTTGCGTTGTTGTACAATACAGTTCTGTTTCCCTTGGGCTTTGTGTAGTTTGACCATCCATTCTGGTCCTGACCTGTGGCTATGTCTGACTACTCTTTTGCCTGCTCCCATTGTGTAGTGGACACCCAATCTGGTGAGGACCTGTGGCTCTACCTGAACTGTGTGTGACCCGGCCTTTCTGTCCATTCATTCTGATGTTGACCTGTGGCTCTGTCTGACCATTCTCCTTGTGCGTTCTGATTTGGCTTAGACATCCTTTCTGGTGCAAACCTGTGGCTCTGGCTGACTACCCGCTCCGTGTATGACCTGGCTTGTCTGACTACCCACTCTGGTGTTGACCTGGGGCTCTGTCCACTGTGCATCCAGCATACCAACGCTTCAGTGGATAGCCTATCTGGTGCAAACCTGTGGCTCTGGCTGACTACCCGCTCCATGTATGACCCGGCTTGTCTGACTATCCTTTCTGGTGTTGACTAGGGGGCTGTCTGTTATCTCCGTGTGTTGGTCCCCGCTCCACAGACACCCATCCTAGTGTGGACCTGGGGCTCTATCAGACTCCTAGCTTACTGACTGCAGATGTGAGTCAGTAGTCTCCTTGGTTGCGTAATTGGAGACTTCTCTCCTAGACTGATTGCAGGCTGAGCAGTGCTAGTCCTTTGGGCATTCCGAATTAACTCGAGGCTCCAGTGGGCTTAGGCCTAGTCTCGAACAGTATGGTGGATCTATTGGCGAACTGCTATTTCTGATACAGTGCTTGCCTCTTTGATCACCCTCTATGTGTTATCTGTTTACGTTCATTACTGTGATTTTTCTAATAAAAGATTGTTTTACTTTACCGTACCATATTCCTGGGAACCGTGACACAGCCTCACAGAGACAAGGCACCTTTTTCACCAAGGCCTGGGACAACAATTACCTCTGCCTCCCCTTGATGGTGACCCTGTGTGCAGAACCCAGTAATGCACAGAAATAAAAATGAATAGAACACAGATAAAAGTCACATTTCTAATCACCTTTGAAGGTTCTATGGGAAGGGTGGGTGTAAGGATTCATAGCTAAAACATATTGTTATTGTTATAGACATTCCTGGGAATTCTCAGGGTTTGACCCTGAGACTCAGGGTTTTGAACCAAATCTCAGGGTCTCAGGGTGGAGGGCAAAATTCTCAGGGTGAGACAGTCCAGTGTTTCCTACAATCTGATTTAAACCAATTTACCACTTATTTAATGTCCAAATTAGTGACATTTCTACTAGGAAGGCAGAGGAGGATGTCCTACTTATCTTTTGCCTGCATAAGAAGTGATACCTCCCAACTGTTAAAGCATATTAAAGGTTCCATGAGGACTGATTGAATCATCTGTGGGTTACAGGAAAATTTGATGTAGCATGTACAATCTACTTTATTGGGAGCTTAAGGGTTAATATTTCAAAGATCACAGGGTAATCTCATTTCAAAAGTTCCCAGGAATGACTATAGAGAAAAACAAAAAGAAAAATAGGATGAAGTGTATAACTTATGGGGCGGTTCATCTGCCCCACAATAGATAAGTAATAGATAAGGAGTGACAAGTGTAACTCATTGAATGACCAACACATTGCTATGAAATTAATGACAATTTCTTAAATCTGTATTTGTTTCCTATGGTACAGTTGGTTTGATTGAAGTTTTCTTTTGAAAATAAGGCCCAGAATGTTGTTGGTAGAGTATCACAGATGGTGTCTTTGTTTTACAATGTGATTACCATATTAGTTATTTCCCAATAGTAGTGGCAGACCGCAATAACACTTTTATTGCAGTAATCTTACCCAAGGTCAATTTAACAGGATAAAGTGATAAAGGTTATGACTTAATTACTATTCCCTGCACCCGCCCTATCCCTTAGGATTTTTAAGTTGTGTCATAGATATTTGTGCCTACATAGACCTTTATTAAACTGCAGCAGAATCAGAGGAGTGACTAGAAGCCTCCGGGCCCTGGTGTAAGAAGTGCCACGGGCCCCCCACCATCACCACATTGGCCCCCTTCGACCACACTGACTCCCTCTACAATGCTACTCAATCTTCACAATGCCCCCCTCTCCTACCTCCCTGAAGCTCCTGCACGGTCCTTTTAGTAATGCAGAGAGCTAGGAGATGATGTCATCTCCCAGTGCTCTGCATTACTAGAGCGCCAGAGGGAGATTGCGGGCTCCTGACGGAGGGGTCGCAGGGGGCAGCCAGGCCCCTGGAGTAACGGGCCCGGTCACAGTTGCGACCCCTATAATTACTCCACTGAGCAGAATAGCTCCTCGGTAACATCATTCTTTGAAAAAAGGCTATTTCTTTGGTGGATTTTTTTTCTTTAGTTCAAATCACCAAATTCTGGCCACTAATAATCTTCAGGAGCTCACTTTGGTACATATTAGGAGGCAATTAAACAACTTATAGGACAGCACTGAAAATTGCCATTCAAATTCATTGCAGCAAATCAGAATTTCCTATATTACTTTGGCTTATGATCAGACAATTTCTTCTGCTTCAACACCTCGAGGTTGTTAAAGCAGCTAAATTTGAATAATCGAGTGCAGAAGTGTAGCCTTTGCTGTCTTGAATGGAAATGCATTGAATAAATTAGCTTATATGAAAGTGTCAAAATGCAAAACAATGCCCAAAAGAGAACATTATTGCTTTTTAATATTTTGAGACCCATTCAGTGTCACATTTAATAGAATAATGGCACTGTTGCAATATATTGACATTGGAGTTATAAACATTGACCCTATGCTCATCTGTGGGTGGTCACTAATAATAGTCAAAATTTGCTTCATCATATGTTGCTATCCATTTGACGCTCTTGTCTGTTTTAACCAGCACACAGCACATTACTAATTAACCCTGGTCATTTAGAAGTTCCCATAACAAATTCCGTATTTTCCATTCAGGCTCTTTGGGAACTTGTTCTCAGGCCCATTTCCAAGAACTTGTTATCTCCTTTAATCCTCATCCAGATGAGAGTTGGTACCGTGTTAGCCGTAGAAATACAGGAGGCAAATATAGTTTTTGATACCTTTTATTGGCTAACTAAGCAGATTTAAATGCAAGCTTTCAAGACCTTAGGTCTCTTCCTCAGGCATGTTATACAGATAAATATGTAAACATCTCTCTTAAATACAAGTACACATCACATTGTTTAGCATGGAAATCAGATAACAGAATGCAGTCCAGATCCAGATATCTTTGATCAGTCAATGGTAAATTGCACTCTTCCTCTGAGGCTTTAGAGGTATTTACGATGCTCTTGGGTCTGTTGGAAAGGTTAATCAACTAAATGGTATTTTGAGAGGAATTCCTTATCCCTGTTCAAACCACTACAAATTGCATTAAATTTTAACATTAATTTTACCTCCCATACCTTTCTGTCCCTCTGAGTGCGGAACCGTCCCATCAGTACAGTTAACTTAATATCCTTGACACTGTGCCCATTTTGGCAAAAATGTTCTCCCACTGGTGTCTCTGTCTTTTTGTTATTAACACTGGATCTGTGGGAATTAAATCTCCTATGTAGTGCTTGTCCAGTTTCTCCCACATACAGAGCTGTTGGGCATTTTGCACACATGATAAGGTATATTACATTGGATGATTTACAGGTGAAGGTACCATTGATCTTATGGAGTAACTGGGTGTTTGGAATTGGTATGTTGTCCGTGGTGTAAATGTGTGCACAAGTTTCACACCTCTTTTGTAGACAGGGAGATGTGCCATTTTTTGTATTTTTATTCAGGGCACTCCTCACCATCATTTGTTTCAAATTGGGAGGCTGTCTGAAGGAGAGTAAGGGAGGCTGTGGGAATATGTTCTTAAGTCTTTCATCCGTATGTAATTTCTTTTGAAGTTCTCTTGAAATTTTGCGTAGCACTTCAACCTGGGGGTGGTAAGTGACCACCAGTGGCACCCGGTTTCCCTTATGTTGTTCTTTGTAGTGCAACAGATTTTTTCTTGGTATTTGGGTAGCCTTCTGTATCTGACGGTCAATAATAGTTGCTCTGTAACCGTGTTTTATAAAGTCTCCTCTGAGTTTCTGGAGGTGCTTGTCACGGTCCATCATGTCAGAACAGATGCGGTGGTATCTGATGGCCTGGCTGTATATTATGGAGTTCTTTGTGTGTTTTGGATAGAAGCTATTGCTTTTCAGGTATGTTGGTCTGTCTGTTGGTTTGCGGTATAGGGATGTGTGAATGGAGTTGTTCTGAATACTGACAGTTGTGTCAAGGAAGTTAATGCTTGTGTGTGAGCGACTGAGTGTTAGGTTGATATTGGGGTGGAATGTATTGTAATTCTCATGGAATTTGAGAAGTTCCTCTTCACTGGCGGTCCAGATGATAAGAATATCATCTGTGTAGCGGAGATAAACCAGAGGTTTTATCTGGCAGGTGGACAGGAAGTCCTCTTCCAATTTTGCCATAAACAGGTTGGCATATTGTGGTGCCATTCGGGTACCAATTGCAGTCCCCATTTTCTGAAGGTAGAGGTCCTGTCCAAACTTGAAGTAATTGTGGGTGAGAATAAACTGTATGAGTTTTGTTACCGGTTCCATGGGTGTGTTATTTTGTTCCAGATATCCCTGGCATGCTGCTATGCCATCCGTGTGTGGAATGTTGGTGTAAAGGGATTCTACATCCATAGTGGCCAGGATGGTGCTCTCTGGAATTGGCCCTAAGTCAGCTAATTTGTTTAAAAGATCCGTGGTGTCCTGAACGAAGCTGGGTGTTTGTTTTACCAGGGGTTTCAGGGTATTTTCTACCCAGCCAGATATATTCTCTGTGAGTGTACCAATCCCTGAAATTATGGGTCTTCCTGGGTTTCCTTCTTTGTGTATTTTTGGTAGCATGTAGAAGGAGCCTATTTTTGGATCTGCTGGTATTAGGGGCCTTATCTGTTCTTCAGTGTTGGAGGGTAGTTCTTTTATGATCCTGTTAAGTCCTCATCCAGGCATTCAAATAGCAGTGCTTCAGTGTTAAAGAAGGTTTATTTAGATGTCCAACTTCCGATATTGGCAACAATGTAGTAGCTCCATGTTTTAGTCAGTAATATCACTCAAACTGAAAATAGCTACACTGAGAGTCAAACTCAGCTCTGATATAATCCAGGCCTTAGTGGTTGAAATGGAACCTAGGTATCATTGGCTACGTTCTAATTTAGACACGGTATACCTGTGGATGTAATATACTTGGATTTTGCCAAATTCTTTGATATTGTGGTTCAAACTTTCTTGCTGAAAAAATAGAAACGGATTGGTTTGGAAGATGTCTGTGATGAACAGAAAACTGGTTAAATGATAGAATGTAGAGTTATTGCAAAGTGAAATGTTTTAAGTTGATCTAAATTTGTAAGTGGAATGTTTCAGGGGTCAATCCCGGGCTTAATGCTTTTTCAATTGTTTATTAAGGAGATCTATGACTTTAAAAATGGTTTTGCCAATCAATTGAGAATAAAAAGTTTACTTTAAACTATATTTTTCTTTTATAGATGTACCATTTTTGTGAATATTGGAAGGAGTGTGTTAATCTTTCTTGATGACATTGAAGTACCTTCCTCTAGACTGTAAGCTCTCACTAGCAGGGCCCTCTGATCCTCCTGTTCTCCACAGTTGATTTGTACTATTTAATATCTCTGTATGTCTCTTCCTAATTGTAAAGTGCTGCGGAATTAGTTGGTGCTATATAAATAAAGAATAATAATAATAATAAGTACGTAAGGAAATTCATACAAAGCTGGAAGTGTTTTCTCTGCAGAATGATTTGCATAATGTGAGAAAATGGTTGCCAATGTGGCAGATTAGGTTCAATATAGATAAATGTAAGTTTATGCATTTGGTTACAGAAACCAGCATGCTACATGTATAGTAATGGGGAATCCTTGCCAGGGAGGGATTTAGGGTTAATAGTATACAATAGTCTAAACAGCACAGGGTCACTTAGCTGCTGCAGGACCCAACAGGATACTATCATTTATATATATAACAAAAAAAAAACAAAAGAGTATAGATGCACAAGATAAGGCCACATCTAGAATATCAAATCCCATTCATAAAAAAAGACTGAAACTACACAGATGTTCAACAATAATGGTAAAGGAAAGATTTTACTTATAAAGGGAGACTAGACATATAGGGTTGGTTTACAATACAGAGGGACAAATTTAAATGGAGAAATAATTACCATATATCTCTCTGGATTTTTTTTACTCAAACAGCTGAGCAAAAAACATAAGGAGGCACACTTTGAAGGGCAGCTATCATCCAATAGTTCCCTATTAGCAGATTTGCTAACCTGGGAGCAGACCTGCCGATGAAGCTGGGGCTGCATCAGGAGCTGGAGGGGACCAATTGCTGATACTTTGGATACTTATAAAAAATATTGGATACAATTTTAGTGTAGAACCACCATATATATACTAGCAGAGTTGTATACCAGCTACCTTTGTAGAAAAAAGAATTAGAACTCACATTTGAAATATGATTTATTTAGATACTAGTTGAAGAGCCCTTTACATGGGCCACTGTGCCACTGCCAGCTGGTTGCGGGACAGTCATGCTCAGTAGAGACTGCCCACGCCGCGGCTGATATAGAGCTGGATGCTCCTTCGGAGTGTCCCGCTCTGTATCAGCCTCTTCACGGGCAGTCTTTACTGCGCATGACTGCAGCACGTGCAACAGTCTGTACTGCGCATGACTGCGTTGTTACACGCGTTTTAGCGAATTATTATACAGGATGATTGCTGCCAAACAATAATGCATTATGGGACTTAGTAGATACCCAATGCCTTTAATGCCTGGATATCATTACTGATGCTTGACTACTCTATTTTTTTATGTAAATCATGATCACTTTACACTTACTTACATACAGTTTAAAGTATTTTTAAACAACCCCACTTTATCATGATGTTCATACTGGCACTGACTTTATTGTGCTGATTTGGTTATCTCAGAATAATAACAGAAAACTCTTGTCCAATGAACAATGATCACTCTCACATTTCAGAGATATTGTAGAATACACGCAAATAACTCATCCACATGCTTTTTAAATGTCTTCTACACTGAGTGAAATGCTGATAGAGTGAAAACCTGCCATAAAACACGTCTCTTCACTCAACAATAACTCATAAATTTTCATTCTTATCTTATCAAAAGCTTGTTCCATAACTCCTTTCTACAAATTGCAACCTTAATGAAATCACATTCTTGAAATAGACAGGATATTAGATTATTCAATTTATGTCCACTAAATGACAAATTAAATACCTCTTTAAAACGTCTGCATATTTTAAAATATTTGATGAATATAAAACATTTTAGGGACTGTAAGTTAGTTGCTTGAAATATCCAAAATGTAAGAACACTTAAAAAAAATGCCTATTAAATTTATATTTAGTGATTTTGCTTTTGTGAGTACCTAATGAAGCCTATTAGTAAAACATAATAATGCCCTTTATTGCAAAAGATTTGAGGGAAAGGTACATTTTCCCAAATTTGCAGAAATTCCCATGAGAAGTAATATTTTGACTACACCTGCAGTTGAGATCATATATGTGTTTTTTTACTCCATATTTTTCACTTTTCTTTTAAAGGGGGCAATTTAATTGGGCTTGAATTAAAAAGAGAGTTCATTAGGTGGCTTTAAAGGGATAGTAATACTTGAAAATAATTTTATTTTATATTGTAGCCCTAATAAAAACATGAAAAATGATATAAGTCTTATCTCCCAAACCTTTATGGTTTGGGAGCTATTCACATGTAAAATATAGTAAAATTCTCTTTTCCTGGTTGTTTCAGCCAAGTCTGCCATCTAGTGGACAGATTTGGAATTCGGTCCACAGAGCAACCGGCAGCTCTTTAGCAGTGCTGATATCACGATCTTTGAAAAGAACTACTTAATTGGAACTGTGTACAAAGGTTTGAAAGCACACTTTGTAGACCATTCCAAATAAGAAATTATTTTTAAAGATTGTGATTTCAGCACTTCTGGAGAGGCACTGCCGGTCCAGGGCCCGGATTCCAAATCTGAAGGGTGGAGCAATGACGTCACTCCAGGGGAAACCTTTACTTCGGAATATCTCCCAAACCATAAAGGTTTGGGCGATAAGACTTATAGCATTGTTCATGTTTTTTTAAAGGCTACAATATAAAATAAACTTATTTTCAAGTATTACTATCCCTTTAAAGCGGAATTACCACAGGTTAACAACTCTAGCTTCAATAACTCCGCATCTGGCAAATAGCTGCTTAGTAGCGCTAGTTGCCAGAATTATTACATTGTAAAGGAGAACTAGCCATTCTTCCCTGGCTGACAGGCAGGATGGATTGTGGATATATGCACTCATGGACTGTACAGTAAATGAGGTTTAATGAATACAGCAACATTTCAGTCCCCTTACAGGACCTTTGTCAAGCCAACAAGAACATGATACAAACAAACAATAAATAGAGAACTCACCCAATGTGATCCGATGCTGGGAAAAGTGATGTCATAGAAGGCGAACAGAACCCACAAGGAAAAACCCATAGAGATCCAATGATACTGAAAGAAAACGTCAATAACAACAATTACACCATTGACACCCAGTGGTAGAATAAAAGTAGCTACCATGTAGCCAATAGACAAGATAGAACTGAGGAATAACAGAATGTACATTGTAGCACTAAATGATATACTGAGGTCAAATGGGGGAACTATAATGGGAACAGTGGATAAAAATTAAAATGAAATAAAATTAATAGATAAGTAAAATAAATGTGAATAAAAACAGACCTCTATTATCAGCTCTCTTGCTGTCCCCAGCAGTCTAGTAATGCAGAGCTCTAGGATGTGACGTCATCTCCCAGCACTCTGCATTACTGAAGAGAGGACTGCGAGGGAGCTGCTAACAGAGGTCTGTGCAGAAGAAGGTACAGACCTCTCCTTCCACACCTCATGCTGCTGGACTACCAGGGATGAGGCCTCCTCCTGTGGCACAGGGGGGTGGAGAATTGGGGCCAGTGTGGAGGTGGTCAATGGGGGACAATGTGGAGGTGGCCAATGTGGAGGTGGACAGTGGGGGCATTGTGGAGGTAGATAATGTGGAGATGGACAATGGGGGCATTGTGGAGATGGACAATGGGGGCTTGTGAAGGTGGACAGTGGGGGCAATGTGGAGGTGGCCAATGTGAAGGTGGAAAATGGGGGCCATGTGGAGGTGGACAATGGGGGTCAATGTGGAGATAGACAATGGGGGCAATGTGATGGTGGCCAATGTGGAGGTGGACAATGGGACCAGTGTGGAGGTGGCCAATGTGGAAGTGGCCAGTGGAGGCCAATGTGAAGGTGGACAATGGTGACAATGTGGAGGTGGACAATGGTGACAATGTGGAGGTGGACTGTGTGGAGGTGAAAAATGGGGGACAATGTTGTCAGGGGGGCCCATGGCAATTTTCGCACCAGGACCTAGTCGTTTCTAGTTATGCCTCTGCATGCTTATTTCCCTTCCCAATCAGAAGCTGTCTAGCAGTGCCATCAGCTCAGAATTTGCAGTGGGACCCTGGCATACCCATCTACTGTCCAGAGAATTCTGGTCACAAGTGGTCTTCCATGGAAGACTTGCAGCCAAATAGCCATACATCTGACGTGGAAACAAGGCCAAGAAACTCAAATATGCATGAAAATAAAGGAACTGGGTTGCAGAAATAAGGCAGCAGGTACTCTGGACCGATTATTCAAAATTTGAAATATTTGGCTGTAGCAGAAGGCAGTTTCTTCACTGAAAGGACTGGAGAGCGGTACAACAATGAGTTTCTGCAGGCAACAGTGAAGCAGGGTGGAGGTTCCTTGCAAGTTTGGGGCTGCATTTCTCCAAATTGAGTTGGGAATTTGGTCAGAATTAATGGTTTCCTCATTGCTGAGAAGTATAGGCAGATACATATCCATCATGCAATACCATCAGGTATGTATCTGATTGGCCCCAGATTTATTCTGCAACATGACAAAAACATACAGCCAAAATCATTAAGAATGATCTTCAGCGTAAAGAAGAACGAGGAGTCCTGTAAGTGATGGTATGTTCCCCACAGAGCCCTGATCTCAACATCATCGAGTCTGTCTGGGATTACATGAAGCAAGAGAAGCAACTGAGGCTGCCCTAAATCCACAGAAGAACCATAGTTATTTCTCCAAGATGTTTGAAACAACCTACCTGCAGAGTTCCTTAAAAAACTATGTGCAAGTGTGCCTAGAAGAATTGATACTGTTTTGAAGGCAAAGGGTTGTCACTCCAAATATTGATTTGATTTAGATTTTTCTTTTGCTCGCTCACTTTGCATTTTGTTAATTGATAAAAATAAACTATTAACATGTCTGTTTTTGAAAGCATTCTTACTTTACAGCATTTTTTCACACATGCCTAACATTTTGCACAGTACTGTAGATATATATATATATATATATATATATATATATATATATATATATATATATATATATATATATATATATAGTAGAAATGGCCCTAGAGCCATGCAGAGAAGTGCACTCTCAGGACTTGAAGAGTTAAAAATGTTTTATTATGACCGTCAACGTTTCTGCCCCCTCAAGGGCCTTTATCAGGACAATTAATGAATGCTCAAAGAACACATATACAGTACCACGTGAAAAAAAACGCCAAGTTAACTCAAGTGCGTTGCAGGTGACATCATGAAAGTATAGTCCAATGTCCCCCGTTAACATCTGAGGATCTTGGGAAATGTGTCCTACACCAACAAATTAGCAAACATCACCCTATCGCAAAAACAAATTAAAATAATACCAAGTTACAGTGAAGAGTGACACATTGTCAATTATACAATACAACACGGAATAAACTCTCGGAAGAAAAGTCTAGACCGGCATGCTCACACTCGCCAAACCAATTATTCCAAATAGCGACAATGAGAAACAAAGTTGCCATAGTATAACATTGAGCCATGCGACACTGTTACCTCCATAGTATGCAGACCCACTGTGTATTCAACTGTAGGTGAATGTCAGATAATACATTTTACAAACTGAAGCGGATATAGAAAATCCAATCTCCTAACTGAGATGGGTATATACCCACCGTATACCAATCATGGTATTCTGCACTCCAATGAATATCCTCCGTCCAATGAAGATGGTAATAGTTTCCATTGATATCTTTCTTGTCAACTCCAATCCAACGTCCAATGGTAATGCAAAAAGATGAATGAATATGATTAACATATTTTAACCCCCTGGCTCTACACTGACTGCAGCTTGTGCAGACCAATGGAGACCTATTGTAGGGGTCATTATGTTCATTCCATTGTTGTAGACGCAAGTGGGTGGCGAAATATAAATCCAAAAATACTTTGAGCTCCATATGGCAAATGCGGAGAACAAGTAGTGCTCCCTTTATAAGCATCCCTATGTGCTCCGTATAGCATCTCAGCAATAGTTTAAAGTAGAAATACCCCCTGGCTCTACACTGACTGCAACTGTTGCAGACCAGCGGAGACCTATTGACAGGGGTCATCACCATTAAAAGACATTAGAGGATGCGCAGTGTCACTCTTCACTGTAACTTGGTATTATTTTAATTTGTTTTTGCGATAGGGTGATGTTTGCTAATTTGTTGGTGTAGGACACATTTCCCGAGATCCTCGGATGTTAACGGGGGACGTTGGACTAAACGTTCATGACGTCACCTGCAACGCATTTGAATTAACTTGGCGTTTTTTTTCACGTGGTACTGTATATAAGTGTTCTTTGAGCATTCATTAATTGTCTTTATAAAGGCCCTTGAGGGGGCCGAAACGTTGACGGTCATAATAAAACATTTTTAACTCTTTAAGTCCTGAGAGTGCACTTCTCTGCATGGCTCTAGGGCTAGTTCTACTATATATTCAACTTTCGAAGTAGCACCCAGGCATTTGTTTCTATTTTATTTATTTTGGTTAAATAGGAATGCCCACTTTTTTTCTCTCTCTCTCTCTCTCTCTCTCTCTCTCTCTCTCTCTCTCTCTCTCTCTCTCTCTCTCTCTCTCTCTCTCTCTCTCTCTCTCTCTCTCTCTCTCTCTCTCTCTCTCTCTCTCTCTCTATATATATATATATATATATATATATATATATATATATAAATATATGTCTCTGTGCATATAACACACCTGTATATTTCATTGTGTTCTGTACAATTATACATAACTACTTATGTGACTGCAAAAGCCTCCTGCAATGGACATGACATTTTTATGACTTGTGTGAGAAGATCTTCATTCTAATTAATTATCCAATAAAAGAGCAGTAAACATTATAAGCAAATGCTATTGTGTTTTTCTTGCTAAGTAAAGCAGGGGTATTCCCATTACTGAAAGAGGTTTGTATTCAAAAGTTATTACAGATCAAACTATTTTAGACTACAGTGTGTAATTCTGGTATTCAGTTGGTGCCGTTCCTTTTAAACTAGAAGTTTATTGAATTTTGCCACAAAAGTTAAAAGGAAGAACAAATAATAAAAAAAAAACAGTATTATGGATTGAGTAAGGTTATATAATAGAAGGTAAAATATACATACGTATACAGGTATAAATTATACAACAGTAATATAAATAAAGGCCAGGAAGAGTTATTTTTGAAACCAAGGTTGCACTCTAGCCAAGTGCCGTCCCTATCACATACTGTGAAGCGTCACATTTTTGAGGGGAATGTGTGAACATGACTCCATTCTAAACCAGGCACTGGAATCAATTTTCTAAACCAATGTCTGCCTAATACTAGTATATTAACCCATTGAGTGCTGTTGAATGCACTTCTGGTACATAATGGCTTCATCTAATGAATGACGCAGGCTCTCCCATGGAGTGCATTATAAAAAAAAGTTGTAATTTCACACTGTTGCTAACAATTTGATTTAAAAAAATATAAGTTCAAGTTGGAATAACTTTTGAATGAAAAATCTCTCAACAGCAGAAGTACCCTTGTTTTATTAGCAGGAAAAGTTCTATAACATACACTGTTTGTTCCATTAGTTACTTTATTATTAAGTTCTTTAAAGGAACATTCAAGGTGCATACACAGAATTAAAGGAAATGTCTCCAGTTGTATAGCAGGCAAAGGAATAAAGGCCAGACAGCACAAATAAAAGTAGGAATCTGTTTGTAAAATCATGCTAAACAGGAGTAGTCAATTGTTAGCCTCCAGCTAACTCCCATGATCCCCTTGTAAAGTTCCCAGCAGCTAAAGATCAAATAATTGAATATTCCTCTTCTAAAACATTTTAATTACAGGGTAGACTGTTACATTTTTTGTTTATCTTGGCATAGTGAAACACCTATTATTTGTAGCTAAAAGTTGTAATATAACCAAACATTTCCTTATGATGAATAAAAAGGAAATGATGAACATGAATTGAACTCTTTCACAATGCATAGTTGGGATTGAGGCATGAGGTTGCTATGTGTTGTTATGGGTAACCATATAAATACCATACTGTGTTTCCTTACAGTGGTTAGGAAGATGTCTGCCTATATTATTAAGGTGGCTGGAGAGCGAAGCTATTTACATATATGAATAAAAAAAATAAGCAAAGTAGCCAACCACCCAGGAGCACCTTAACTATGCTGCCCATGCACTGGTACCAAGTTCTTAGTCCTATGCAGGTCGAAAACCAATTTAGTAAACAGAGTATGAAATATATTCTCCCCTTAATGGTACTTGAGCCAAGGAGAGAACAGTGGGGATTACTTGTTTCAGGCATTCCTTTCCTCTGCACATTGTTTAATGCCATAAGTTAAACCAAGCATGGAGGATATAGTGTAGCTTACTTTTCTCCAATTCCCTGTGCATGCTGCTAGAGAGGTGTTTGGTGCTTGCTGGCAAAAATGTCTTAAAGGGATAATGTTGCTCAATATTGGAAAAAAATAAATAAATAAATTATATATATATATATATATATATATATATATATATATATATATTGCAGGGTTTATACTGCGGAGTAAAAAAAGACACATGAGACATATAATATTCATAAGTTCTTGCAGCTCAAACTTTCATAATCTGAGTGCAATATCTCCATGGCCTGACATTTTATGGAGGTGCTGTTGCTATAGCAGTCTATTGACAGCTATGGTCAGTTGACCATAAACCTCCATATGCTGCTGCAGCAACAGCTCTAGAGTTTTAGTCACAAAACATCATTATATATATATATATATATATATATATATATATATATATATATAAAAAAATCTGCATCAGTGTTAGCCCTCCCCAGAAGTAATGCTTTACATAAAGAAAAAAAATATTTTGGGAAACTACAGCTGGACATCTTAGAAGATTGACTGCTAGAAGGGTGTAAAACACATTGAGATGCAATGCAAATGTCACCACTCTAAACATCAAAGTGTTAATATACATGTAAGCACAATATGTCCATTACTACATACAATTGTAAAGACAGAACATTGATCTTAATTTTTACAATGTAATTGTTGACAGCACAGTTTATGACATGTAAGATGCATGTCAGGATACATATCCTCATAATTCATAACAAAGCCCAAAATGGGTTTCCAAATTTTATAGGAGCACTAGCAAGAAATGGGGGGAGATTTTCTAAGTGGTGATAAAGGAGTGATAAAGTGGAGATGACTTCTCCAGCTTAATACTTCTCCAGTCCCTATGTTATTCTATGTAGCCTATTCACGAGAAATCTTAGTGCATAGGCTCCATAGAATAAGATAGGAATTGGAGAATTTATATCACTTTATCACCTCTTTGTAACTGCTTAGTGAATCTCCCCAAAGGTCTCCTAAGTTGTGGGCTTTATAACGAGCTTTTTGAAAAATGTAACTCCAGTGCACTTGTTTTAGTAAAATAAAACGGTTAGGTAATCATCACTGCCCCAGCCTATATACAAACATTTAAAGCACATAAATCGTGGCAATCATGTATATATAATTACTAAATACCTTCACAGTGAGTATTTAATGAAGGCCATCCAACGCTGTCCCAATAAAAACTTCAACTGAAATTGTGCTTGGAGGACATTTCCAGATGCACCCAGGAAACCAAAAATAGTAAAATATACAGTGAAATCCATAATTATTTGGACAGTGACACAAGCTTTGTTGTTTTGTCTCCAGCAAATTAATTTGAAATGAAACAATGACCAAGAGTATAAAGTGCAAACTATCAGCTTTAACTGCATGGTGTTTACATCCATGAACAATGTAGGAATTACAGAAACCACATAGAAACCACAATGAATTCTGGGACACAGAACCTGACTTTTGCCCCAACGTCTGTGTCACGGTTTGTTATGACTCTCAGACACAAGTTTTAGGTAAAAAATACAACTTTATTGAAATGATTAAAATTATCACTTAGAATGGCAATTACATACATATATACCAAGAGTGATTGGCAAAGACAATATACAGACTCTACCGGTCCTGTCAATATACCGGACAGGACAGTCTGGGACAATGGAATAATAGGCTCTACCGGCCTTGCCAATACCGGGTAAGGCAACCTGCAGATGGATTAGCGTCAAGGTTCTACCGGCCTTACCTAAATACCGGGCAAGGCAGCCCCAATAATACACGGTGTAGGCTCTACCGGCCTTGGCAATACCGGGTAAGGCAACCTCAGATGGAATGCGATGCAAGGTTCTACCGGCCTTACCAATACCGGGCAAGGCAGCCCAGTAACGAGCGGTGTAGGCTATACCGGCCTTGCCAATACTGGGTAAGGCAACCTCAAGAGGAATGCGGAGCAAGGTTCTACCGGCCTTACCAGTACCGGGCAAGGCAGCCCAGTGGTACCAATAGCTGTCGGATGATAATGACAGTAGTGACTAAGACCTTACGAGCAAACCAGAGTCCGCACACTGGGACCAACAAGGGAATCGAATGCCCACTATGCTCTGGAGCAAACCTGGGACCAACAAATGAATCATGTAGCCGCAAGGCTTTGGAGCAAACCAGTGTCCGCACAGTGGGACCAATAACTGAATCGTGTAGCCGCAAGGCTTTGGAGCAAACCAGTGTCCGCACACTGGACCAACAAGTGAATCGTATAGCCGCAAGGCTTTGGAGCCAACCAGCGTCCGCACTCTGGGACCAACAACTGAATCGTATAGCCGCAAAGCTTTAGAGCAAACCAGTGTCCGCACACTGGACCTACAAGTGAATCATGCAGCCGATAGGCTTTGGAGCAAACCAGTGTCCGCACACTGGACCAACAAGGAATCGTACAGCCGCAAGGCTTTGGAGCAAACCAGCGTCCGCACGCTGGGACCAACAACTGAATCGTGTAGCCGCAAGGCTGTGGAGCAAACCAGTGTTCGCACACTGGACCAACAAGTGAATCGTATAGCCGCTAGGCTTTGGAGCAAACCAGTGTCCGCACACTGGACCAACAAGTGAATCGTATAGCCGCAAGGCTTTGGAGAAAACCAGCGTCCGCACGCTGGGACCAATAACTGAATCGTGTAGCCGCTAGGCTTTGGAGCAAACCAGTGTCCGCACACTGGACCAACAAGTGAATCGTATAGCCGCAAGGCTTTGGAGAAAACCAGCGTCCGCACGCTGGGACCAACAAC
Organism: Rhinophrynus dorsalis; assembly: GCA_037306005.1. Classification (NCBI taxonomy): domain Eukaryota; kingdom Metazoa; phylum Chordata; class Amphibia; order Anura; family Rhinophrynidae; genus Rhinophrynus; species Rhinophrynus dorsalis. The sequence goes on along the minus strand of CM074719.1, from coordinate 162,654,435 downwards.
TGAATCGTGTAGCCGCAAGGCTTTGGAGCAAACCAGCGCCCGCGCGCTGGGACCAACAACTAATTCGTTTAGCCGCAAGGCCTTGAAGTGAGTCAGCATCAGTATGCTGGGACTGACAAGCAATGTCGACGACGCGACCAAGCAGAAGGTCGCCAGGATCACAGGAGACAGGCCAGGAGATGACAGGAACCAGCAGCACGATCAGTCGGGTCAGGAAACAGCAGTGAAGATGGTCAGCAGGAATTGCAACCCCAGAGGACTAGGCCGGAACCAGGACTGGAACAACTCAGCATACAGGAGGTACTGGAACAGCTGCAATCAGGAACTCAGGAACACAGGAAAAGAGGCCCAACTATCACTGGACATAGTGATAGCGAAAAAGGTCAGAAACAACACGAAAGGGTGCCCAATCCAGGTTTAAATAGGCAATATGAGGCGGGCTAAAGGCAGGCAGCCAATGGAAGCCCCCTACTGGTAATAGACAAGGAAATGCAGCAATCACGGGCACCGTGATAGTCTGACGTGTATTTTTGTTCCAAAAACTCACTCTAAATAGTGGAAAAAATGGGAACATCAAAAAAAAACTACTATCGCTTGGTGCTTGACACATTGTCAAGCACTGAGCGTGAGCTCAAGCACAATCACCCTCTCAAACACTAAAACTACACTATCCCTAACATGAAAGTTAAACAATACTAGCCCTAACACTATCCTAATACCCATAACCCAGCGCTGTAACACTTACCTGTCATCCACTGTCAATCTTCTTCATTAATTTTCTATAATTTGTCTTCTTTCTCTTCATCTCCATTCTTCTTATCTTATCTTCTGTCTCCTAATTTTCTTTGTTCTAAATATGTCACTGCAAAGAAAAAAAAAATGTCCAAATTAAAGATGCTCACCAAAATTATGTATCAGAGATGTGTTGCGCATTTCAAGGGTTAAATTGATGCTGGCTGTCCAAGATAAAAAGAGATGATAACAGTCCAGGAATTACAAGTACGCTTCCTCTGTCGCCGCTAGTGCCAGCGGTGGCAGGAATTCAGAGGTACAAATTCCTCTCTGAAAGTTACCTCTAGGGCCATTGTCTGAGCCATTCTGTGGAAAAGTTGAACAGAGACTGTTTTTTATGGCCAGTCTCTGATCAAAATCCATGCTACAACTGGCTGGGATGTGTGCTTACATACCTCACAGCCAATCAGCTTCTAGCGGGTCTCATCATTTGTTTTTTTCCAGTTTTTTTCCCCTTCAATTCCTAATTTAGGGGATTCAGCACCCAAAAATAGTTGGTGTAGATTTTGTGGCAATAAAATGGGTCCCTTAGTGCATGTTACTGCCTAACACATGGAATTGAATGGGAAATTCTGACTCTTCTTAATGGCTTCCAATGGGAGCAAAATTTAGCACCAAACGTGTTTTTTTTTTCCTGCAGATTATTTTGACAGCACAGGTAATTGAATGCCTTACTGTGCTTGAAAAAAATAGCATTGTTTTTTGTTTTGTTTTTTTGCTGATGGGGACAATTGAATTGAGGCCTAGATATGTAAAAATCACCTTTGTGGTACATTATTAGGAAACAAGTATGTACTACAATAGTGGATAACTGAAGAACATGCTTGCAATTGTTAAGAAAAAGCCCTTTTCAACTGTCAATCAGATCAAAAACATGATCCAGGACGTAGGCATAGAAGCATCAATGAATTCCATAAAGAGAAGACTACACTAGCATAAACAAAGAGGGTTTACTGCAAGATGCAAACCACTGGTAAGCCACAAGAATAAAAGGTCAGGTTTCAGTTTGCTAAAAAAAACTATACAAAAACCGGTAGAGTTCTGAAACCAAGTCATAAGGACAGATGAGAACAAGATTAACCTGTTTCAGAGGACTGGAAATAGTGTGTGGAGAGATAGAAAGAAACTGCACATAATTTAACTCAGCTGTGAAACATGGTAGAGGTAGTGTTATGGCTTGGCATGTATGGCTGCCATTTGAACAGGCTCACTTGTTTTTTTATTGATGATGTGTGTTGATGGCAGTGGCAGGATGAATACTGAAGAGTACAGAAATATCTTATCTGCTCAGACCCGTCCAAATGCCTCAAAGCTCATTATAAAGCATTTCACCTATCAGCGGGACAATGACCACACAAACATACTGCTACATCAACCAAGACATTTTTTGGGGCAAATAGTGTAATGTTTCTGACAAGCCAAGTCAATTGTCTAATCTGAATCCAAATGACATGCATTTTACTTGCTGATGAAAAGTCTGAATGGAAAAATGCACCCCCCAAAAAAAAAAAAATCTCCCCCCCCCCAAAAAAAAATCTGAAGTTAAAGATGGTTGCAGTACAGTCCTGACAGTGTATCCCCAGGGAGGGTCACATTACCTTGGTCAGAAACTGTGGCTTCTGGGCAAAGCTGGACAGCAGGTTTGAGAGCAGAGGCAGTCAACTGGACCTCCCTTGCTACATCTGAGGCTGTATAAAGGTACTGGTCGCATAACCAGATTTTTCCAACCCCAGCTGAGTAAAGGACCAACTATGATGGAAGAACCAGTTGCTGTTGTGGACTGAGAATGGGATAAGATGTCTGGACCCAGAAAAACACTGTCAAACTCCCAATGGGAGGAAGGAAAGAGGAAGGATAAGAAGCAAGATGAGCAAAGGTGAGGAGAAAGAAGAGGCGAATTGCGGGTTATGGTGAACCATTAGAGGACGGACAAGAGCAGGGTAAGGTGAAGGCAAAGAGGAGAAGGAAGAGGTGACTGACATAGATGAACCTGAGATTAGTCTAAAGTAATAGTAGGTGAATTGCAGAGTAGTGGCAGACCACAAGAGGTTGGACAAAATCAGAGATCAAGGTAAGGCAAAGGTGACGTGTAGAAGGAAGAAGTGAATGGCCTAGATGGACCTGAGAGGAGGCTAGAGTAAGAGTAGGTGAATTGCAGAGTAGAAGATGACCATTAGAGGGCAGACAACAGCAGAGAGCTGGGTAAGATGCAGGCAAAGTGGAGAAGGTAAATAGCTTAGATGGACCAGATAGGAGACTAGAGTAAGAGGAGACAAACTGCAGAAGGAGAAGGGGAAGTCTGACAAGTGCACTCTGAGTCAATGATCTGGAAGGAGAAAAAGAGGTGAACAAGAACAGTCGGGTAGAGTCTTGTCAGATAAGATGAAGGGATGAGGTTGAACTAGCCTAGAGGTCGAAGCCGGATAACACCAATTAGGTGCCAAGTTGGAAGCCAGGATTCAAAGTAATGAGGGAAGCCGAGGTTCTAACCAAAGGCCGAGGAAGCAGGAACAAATTTACTGAATCAAGGAAAAAAGCTTGCAAAGAAAAATACAGATAATCTGAATCTTTAACCCATTGTATGCCAGAGGGTTATATTGCTCTGCTCAGGCACTCAAAGGGTTAAACAACATTCAGATAATTTTTTGCTTTTTAAAGAACCCCCTAAACAACTAATGCAGATGCAGCTATTTTTTTCCATTCCAGATTTATATATATATATATAATATAAAATAACATACCTCCCAAATAATGTTGATACACAAAAGAAAATAAGGTAATAAGTACTGTATATTAATAAAGTGATGTTTGAAGACATATGTTTAAAATCACCCCATAGAGAATTCTCCATCCAAGATCCACAACATGCTTATGTAAAAATCTTTAGTTATGCCAAATACATGTCATACTTCAAAGACATGTCAGAAACCAACAGCACATTTGTCAAGAAAAATATTTCCACTGAAAGCAACATGTAAAAACGGATTTTTGTATGTATTGTATAGAAGCAGGAAAGTTTGTATTGTCTAGGACTGATGAGGTGAAACAACACAATTCTCTCTGTCCTCCTTATCTCTCTTTGTCTCTATACCCAGTCGCTTTAGGTGAGATCTAACTACCGGTAGCACCAATTCTGTTTTGTGTACTTTTACAGACAGCTAAATGATTGTCCTTTCTCCGCTGTATTTGTGCAGATAGAAGAAGATCTGTGTATCGGCCCTTTAAATACCACTGTCGAGACAAGTGCTTTTAATAACACATTTGGGGGTTGATCCAATTGTCCCCAGTACAACTGCCTGTACCAACAGGGACTACAACAAGCGTTGGGACACGGAACATAACTTGTGTCCAAACATTTGTTGTGGGTTTTGTAGTCCCGTAACTCATGCTAAATAATGTGAGAAATGGGAAGATCAAAGGAAAACAGCTAACGCTTGTTGTTTGACACACTGTCAAACACTGAGCATAAGCTCAAAAACACAGTCAGCCACCCAAAAATTAGCCCTCCCTTTGGCCCTGCAATACCCCTAACATTAACAATAAAATGGAAACATACTAGCCCTAACACTAACCTAACACGCATAGCTACAACACCTACCTGTCATCCAGATGTCCAGCAGAGTCCTCTGCACCCTCCTCTTCTTCTTCAGTTCTTCTGTAGGCTTCTTCTTCTTTATCTTTAACCCTCTTCTTTCTTCTTCTTCATATGTTATCTTCATCTGTCGTCATCTTTCTTTATCTGTGATCCTCTTCATTTTTCTTCTTTACATGTAGTGTTGTACTTGTGAAAAGAAAATAATATAGTTATTAAAAATAATCTAAACAGAAGCTGCTGCTGCCGCATGTGGAAGCAGTGGCAGAACAAACCAGGAAAAAACACCCCTCCTTGTACCTCTTGGGCTGTTGCCTGATGCCAGTTGATGGACATTTGAACAGGGACTGTCTTTTATATGGCTAGACCCTGTTGAAATTGGCCCCCCTGCTCCCACTGGCTGGGATGTGGGCTTACGCACAAAATTACGCAAAATAATTGGCAGCCTCCAATTGGCTGGGATGTGCTTACATACCACCCAGCCAATCAGCTATTAGTGGGGTTTGTCATCCCCCCTGCTAGAAGCTGATTGGCTTGGAGGTGCGTAAGCACTTCCCAGCCATTTGGAGGCTGCCAATTATTTTGGCTTTTATATGCCAGTCTTAGTTCAAAATTCCGGCAGTTGGATTCGGGAAACAGCCCAAGAGGTAGGGCATGGTGGGTTCTGCCAGGGGAAATATCTTCCCCCACCAGTAGAGATAGAGGTGGCAGATACAAAGGGGGGGACTTTAGAGACATTTATTTGAAATGGACAAATGAAAAAAGATTTCATTCTTGCACCAGAAAAGAAGATGCCACCTATTTTAACCCTCTAAGCACAGGAGGGCTACCCCTACAGCACTCAAAGAGTTAACGGTCGCATCTTGGAGGTTCATTTTTTTTTAATAAAAAGATATAGATTTAATGGATTTTTTTTAACACAGAAAAAAGAAAGAAGAAATAAGATGGCCAGGAACCCGCTGGGCATCAGGATTATAGGTAGGTTTTTATTTGTTGGGACATGTGTTAACTGTCTGTAGATTAACACTATGAGTGCCAGTGGGGTATGCAACACTCTATAATATGTTGCATACCCCTCTGGTACTCATAGGGTTAGTATTTTGATTTTTTTCAACCATAAGTATGTGTTGGAAACCACTTTTCCTACACATACCTGTGGTTTTCACCACGTTTAGAGACTCTGCACCTCTTTTTCATAGTGCAGGTTTTTCAGTATGACAAGTGCGTTCTTTAACACGCGGTGAAGCCACTGCATGGAATAAGATAGCAAAGTCTCCTTTTTTAACGTGATGTCCAATGGGTGCAAATTTTGAGCCCGTTGGACATTTTTGCAAGGTGGTGGTTGTTGACAGCATAATTAATACAATTGCGAACTGTGCTGTCAAAACCTCCACCGTTTGTTTTAAAAACTAACGGGGCTAATAGTATCGAGCCCTATGCTGGAAATTCTCAATATGAGAAGGCTTGGTTTTCTTCTGTGCAGCGTGAGTATTAGACTAGGGGCCATGTCCAGAAACAAAAGAGCAATTCTTCAGCAAACCACCAGTATCATAGAGAACAAGAAAAAAAGCCCCCAAATCTACACAAATTGCATTGATTCAAATGGAGTTTTTAACCACATGAATGCTAGAGAATTCTCCAAATCATGTTCTTTGGTAAAAGGAACCATTATGACATTCTTATGTAGAAAAACTCAGTACATGGTGGATGCCAAAAATCAAATGAAATAATGATATTCTGTTACATTTTACTTCCTATTGCTATGAAATAATTAAGTTGCTTGCGTAATGTTGGAATGTTTCCATCAATATAATACAATTGGACAATAATTGTGCTGAAGTCATGCTAGAAATATGAAAGCTGAACTAAAGAGACAATGCAGTGACTCTTGAAAAATGACTTTGTGTCTGGGACCTCAAGCTAATTAAGCAGTTTCTAATCTGTAGGAGCTTCTTTGCTAGTACTTATTTGACAGCACTGTATCTGAATCCACTTAATATTTTTGTGTCGATTAGAGTTCTTTGAGCAGCGTAGACCATAACTAAATCAACATGCTAACGTGTAGATAGGAATCAGTCATAAAAAGATGAGTGTAATGCAGATTTGGATAAGTTCACTGCTCAAGAGGCATAAATCGGCCACATTTCATGGACAATATAATCCTGAGTAAGTGAAAATTAAGCCCGGTCTAAAAAACTACAGATTAATTAATTAAGAAAGCTTCATAAATCTGTTTGATTTGTAGTTCTCAAGGGCTGAACTTGGCTACTCTGGAACACTATATTGCTGAAAAATCATATTTTTACACTGGGCCAATTTTTCCTTAATAAGGGTTTACTATAGCTTAAAGCTGTCAAACTAAACATCTTTGAGTTGATTTTGTCTCTGTAACACCAACAAGTAATTTCTGTCAAACATCTTTTTCTTGACTTTTTAAGTTTTTTAATCAAAATTCAATTAAATCAAACTGTTGGGAAATCAGAACTGACCCCACTATTTTTATAAACAATGTTTTTGCTGTTTATACCTTTTAGTGGACCAACTTAATAGTTCTTCCTAAACATATGCAATAATCTTTGTACTTTACTAAGAGCTACTAAGCTTTTACTCTGAAATGTATCTAAAGCTATAACTAAAACACACACAATTTAGTATCAGAAATATAACTGAGCAAACAACATCGTGCATGCAATCTACTTGAACAATCACAGAACAGGGATTCAAATATGTTGTCTTTACTTCAATAAATATATTTAGTTATACAGTTTTATAGTCATGTTTCTAGAAACATAAGCTTTTGTCAAGAATGTCAGCAATGTTGCCAAAGGCGTATGATTGTGCATGAGTCAGTCTTTGCGGTTTATATTTATGTGATACAAGCTGAAGTCATAGTTAAAGACAGTAATCAGCAAATACTGTTTCCCAGAATGTTTCTCATACAAAAGAAAATTATTAAAAGTAAGAAGAACTCAGGGATAACCACATACTGTATATAAAAATGACATTGTAACTATATAAACAGACTTTGAGAATTTTTTAAACTAAAACTAAAAGCAAATGTAAATACAAAAGTCCTGTAAATATCTAATCTTGAAGATGTAAGCCAAATGTTTCTTGTTAATGACCTAATTAGTATTAAAGGTGTATTGTGTTACACAACTATTACACTCAATGTGTCAAACTAATACTACAAGCAATTCTACAATAAAGCAGTGTTTGTTTTGTATTCTATATATTCTGAATCTTATTAAAATGTACTTTACTATTGTTTCTATATCAAAATTTACAAAACTAGTATTAAAGTAAATAACTTTTGGCTGCACTGTTGTAAAGACCATCTTTTGAGCTTATTTGATACATAGCTATCAATAAGAAACTTTTTTACACTAAAGAGTGCATTTTAAAAGAGCAGTAAACTTTTTACAAGTAAACTCATATGTTATAAAGCTGCTGAGTAAAACAAAGGCATACCCCACCACTGTCAGTTGCTTTATTCAAAAGTTATAACAGTTCAAATTGGCAGGAAGTGATCAGTGTGATTACTTCCTGAAAGTGAAGCATTACTCAGAAGTTTCTATCATGTTCTATGTGGAACTGTTTGTCAGTGACTCACCTCTCCTAAAGAATGCAACAAAATAACTAACCGAACCACTAGAGGACACTGTTAATATAAAAAAAAGCAAGAATAACTCTGAAAATATCCATTTCTCAACAGTGGGAGTACCCTTGTTATACTCACTAGGAAAATATCTACAATATTTGAAATATATGAAAAACTAAATCAACAACGTCTTTCCCCAGACTTCCCCACCCAGCACAGAGACGATAACAGCAAGATCAGCAAGCAAACAGGTCCCTAGTTGTCTTGCCAGTCAGTCACATGGAATTTCGGAGTATTTGGGGGTCAACCTCCTTCCTCCCTTCTTATCCCCTAGAGTGCCCCCAGACTCCCTTAATACAGCGAACAAATGTCCTACCTAAATGACTCCCTATCATGGTGCCTGTGTATCATGGTGCCCATGATCTGGGCGACATTCTGTCCATCTCGCTGATACTGCTTTGCTATTGGCTGCTCTGTCTGCTCCTCCTAGTGACTAGCCTTTTTATAACCTAGGCTGTCACTTCGCTAGTGCCCTTTCGTGGTGTACCTGATGACTGGCGCTAGTTGTCGTTGTTCTGATCCAGCGTATGACCCCGGACTGCCTGACCACGCTATTGTCTCGTTCCTGACTCTGTGTACCGATTCGGATTGGCTGACATTCACTACCATCTTGGGTTCCGTTGGGCTGCGCTTCTTGGGCTATAGTCTCCTGTTGATCAGTTGGGCGCTTCCGGTTGCCATCCATTTATACCATAGCCCATTAACCCTTTCAGGTAGTACATGCACATGGTGCTGGGTTGCTCCGGTAGGGCCTCCGTTTAAGCACAAGTTCTGACCAGTCCGTTAGTCGTTGGTGGGTGTACACCATTTAGTCACAATTACAGGCGTCCAGAGCCTGGGGTTGCAGTCCTGTCCTTGTTGCCTCCAGCTCCACTCAGGCGACATTGAGTCTGATTGTCGTTACGACCAGCATTGCACTGGTTAATTTGGACATTCATACACTGTATCTATACTATTTACCTGACCTGTGTCAGTATTGTGTTGTTCACTTTACTGGACCCGTGTGGGTTAACCACTTGTAACCTGTCTTGTGTCAGTCTGTGCTATATTGGACCCGTGAGGGTTACATCATACATTGTGTGTCTTAATAAAGCTGTGTTGTTACCTATACATAACGTGTCTGAGTGTACTGAACCGTAACACCGTGATTCTGGCGCTCTTACTGTCCTATTCACTTTCTTGTGATTGCCTGGCAGCAGCATGGTGGGTGCCTACTTCCTGGTCACTCGAGCGTCATTCTGAGCGCTCGCTATTTTATAGTTTCCACCTTGATTGACCTATGTGGACTCCTTATATTCTGCATTCTATCATTGCCTCAGTGCCCTTTTGTGGTGTACCTGAGCACTTCCTGAGTCTTCCATTGTAATCCGTTCCTGGCTACTGAATATGATTTGTGTATGACCCTGGCTCTGTCTGACTACCAATTTGTGCCTGAACCTTTTGCCTAGCTATTGACCACTCCATGCCAACTTTGGCCTTGTCTGACTACCTGCTCCGTGTATAACCTTTGGCCTGGCTGACTAACCCCTCCATGCTGATTTTGGCTTGTCTGACTACCCGCTCCGTGTACGACCTCTGGCCTGGCTGATTACCCGCTCCGTCTAAGTACTGTGGCTTGTCTGACTTCACGCTCCGTGCTAAGTACTGTGGCTTGTCTGACTTCCCACTCCGTGCTAAGTACTTTGGCTTGTCTGACTACCCGAATCATTTGACCATTGGCTGGTTAGTCTCTCTTGCTCCCTGAGGCCTGTCTTCCTTTAGCAGGTTCTCATTCTCAGTCCTTGGTCGGGTAAGTCTTGTCAGTAGTGCAGCAGTGCCTAAGTCTTCCGGGGCTTGTTGTGCTTCTAGCATTCTAGGGTGCATGGTGTGCTGTTACCCTAGTGTTCTAGGGTATTGAGGTTGTGTCCTTGCATTCTAGCTGGTGGGCCTCCTGTTTCCGCTCTGCTATAGAGCACGCTTACCACTATCGCTACCTCTGTTGTTCTGCTCTCGCTACTGGTTCGCTCCTAGCTTGTGCATCAGTCTGGCTAAGGTTCAATGTCAGCTCCTGGTAGTGGACTGAACACTGTCCCCACGCCTGACCCCGGGAAGGTTGGGGAAGTGTCTATATTTACTTTTCTTGTATCATTTTCAATAAAGTGGAATTGATTTTATGTACCAGTCTGAGTGGTTATTTACAAGTCTACCGTGACACTCCCTAAACTAAGCTTCAATTCCCCTTTATTTGCCTATCTCCTCTAGCTCAAAAACATGCTGCTCTCTCCTCTCACAAACACAGAATAGCTGCTGTGAGAGCCTGACAGCCTTTTATATGGTGGCTGTAGAAAACTTTCCTGTGGTGCAGATATTAATATAATATTTTTCTTACCATTGATTTCAATGGGCGGAAAAGGCGGGAAAAAGCAGAAAAACAGCACTTTTCACCGGAAATTATTTGCCAAGTGGAAAGTGCCATGATTCAACGATTTTACTTTGAGGTGAAAATTTTTGCCCATTCCTAGTCACTTGAATAGGAAGCCATTGCAGATGAAAGAAACAATTCAGTAAGATTGGTATTTGTGGTAAACTAGAAGTTTTACAATACCCAAACCTGTGTTTTTCATAGTATTTAGTTTGCCATGACAGCCAGTCAGATTACAGGAAAAGAGCAGATTCACATACTTTCTGTGTCATTCAAAATAGGTTCCTGAATAATATAGGAGAACTGCTGTATCAGTTTACTTCTTCATACTTGTGAAGCAGGCAGGGTTGCTGGAGCAGTGTGTGCTTGCATAGGTGATGTGCATGTGAGTCTGTGTTGGAAATGTCCCTAGCATTCAAGGGGTCAATAATTTGAGAAGAAAATGTTTTTTTCTCATTGTTTTCCATTGTTATTAATATTAATTTATTATATTGAACATGTAAATATTTTGTCCAAATCAACAAATCATTCGGGGAACTGAATCACAACAGTTATCCTTACCTTTTTGTCTTTATAACAGTGATTCATAAATATAACCAGGTGCATCTCACCCCAGGAAAATGCGTCTGCAATGAAGCTATAGTGGTATTTAATAACAATAATCTGGTATTGCCTGCAATAAAGGTTAGTCAAGTCAGAACTGACTGATGTCATGAGGAACATGTCGTTAACTGCAAAATCAACTGTATAGGGCTGGATTTACATCTCGGGTACCGCTTGCTAGGGTCTCCAAAGCACACTATGCCCCACCCATGGCCATACCCCACTCCTTTCTTGAGTTAATCCTTCAGCCCCATCCACTCTGGCCTGGCACAGAAAATACACTTAGTTTGCTACATACAAGCGCAAAAAAAATCTCTTAACCCCTTTGTGGCTAGTGAGATCTCCAATGCATAGGAGACCTTTCTACCACAGATTTGAATCAATAATAGCCAGTAAAGCTATATGCAAATTGTTAATTAACCCAATTACATTAACCAGGAGTAGGGATATTGGAATTGCTTTGGGCCCATCTGCAATTCTCAATGTGGATATGGCCAATGCTGCTGAGGCACCTCTCCAAGGCATTGCCAGCCCCCCAACTTAATTAAAGAGAAAAATTAAACGGATATTAACGTTTCACAAAAACAGCAGCTAAAATTAATCTTCATAGTATTTGGGTGGTGGAGAGTGTTATTTCAATACTATCAGAGTTGTAGTTCAAGAGTAATTCAATGATAAAGTTTCCCCCTCCTGCCCCTTTTACCTAGTGTAAGCCACCTCCCCTCAGATGTGGAATCTGGTCCTGGGACCAGACAGATCACAGCAAGGGACAATCGTCTTACAGTGAACATAAGGAAAAATCTGCCCCCTTGACAGGTTTTTCAGGTTTTTCCTTATGATCACTGAAGATTGTCCCTCTCTGCAATCCATCCAGACAGTCTTGCTGCTCTGAGGTGAGCAGCGTTACATCAGTAAAAGGGGCAGGAGAGGGATACTTTGTCATTCAATTACTCCTGAACTACAACACTGACAATATTGAAATAACACTCTCCATGGCCCAAATACTATGAAGATTAGCTGCATTTATTTTGAAACATTACTATACCTTTAAGTATTACCAACTGTTCAGGTTTTTAACCACACTCAACAGAAAAGTATGCAATGATAGCCACAGTAACATGGAAAATGGTGAACTTGCTGAAGCTATTTTCATAGATTTTGCAAAGGCCTTTCATATAATAGACCATAATATTCTGATAAATAAGCTCAAATGTTCAGGATTTGGTAATCATTCTCTCAACTGGTTCTGATCCTATTTTTCAAACAGTATATGTCTATTGCTGACAGCATTCCTTCCACTCAAAGTGACATATGGGGTTCCCCAAGGCTCCATTCTTGGCCCTCTTCCATTTTCCCTCTGTATTTGTAAATTATCCACCCACGCATTTCAAAGCATCTTTTGTGCATCTGTATATGGATGAAACCATAATCTACACTAAAAATCCAAAAGTATCCTAACTTGAGGCAATTTTACAGGACAATTTCCTTGAAGTTGAAAGATGAATTGTTAAAATCACTGTCAAACGGTCCCAATAGTATTTGGTACAAAGTGCGACACATAAACTCTGCAATACACATTTAAAGGGTAAGTAATATCTAGTTAAAATGGTTTTCCACATTCTTCTGTATATTAATACTAGCAAATTGTGCTATATTTAAGTCCTTACTTTATTGTGGTTTAAAAGTTATGCAGAGATAAAGAACCATTGCCCACCCCTTCTGGCTATGTCACAGCAGAAACCTCAGTCTTGTCATGAAGGCTGCATCCAGGGACAAACTTCAGTATGCAAAGGAAAAATGCTTTGTCAAGGGGGGCAGGATTTCCCTTATACTTACTGAAGTTTGTCCCTTGCTGCAGCCGTTGAGTTGCGCAACCCAATTACAGATACAGAAGGAGGCGGCCAGAAAGGGGCAGGCTGGGGATCTTTATCTGTGCATAACTTTTGTGCTACAATACAGTAAGGACATATATAGAGAGCAATATGTTAGTATTAATATAAAGAAGATTCAGCGAAATAATTTTAACTAGACCTTACTATCACTTTAATAAATATCATAAAAAAAGTCTAATCGTAACGTGGTGCAGGTCAGCCCCTACAAATGTCTTGTCATGTGGCTTGATCTCAACAGCACTTTTGGTCTTCATATTGATAAATTAACATCCAAACTTTATGCTAAAATAGGCGCCCTGTTTAAAAACAAATCCTGCCTAAATCCCTGGGAAGTTAATGTATTTTAATGCCAATCATAGACTATGAGGATGTAGTATATGTTTCTGTTACACAAATCCATCCTGGCAAATATAACTCTATGAATAATTAATTATGCCACTTTGCCCTCCAATGTAATTACACTACACATCATTGTGATATGTTTACACTTTGTGCTATGTTTACCTGAATAAATTGGCTAACACTTGAATCTAAATGTATTCTTTACCTAGTTTATAAACACGTCTCTGTAAAGCTCCCAGACTACCTATAACCTTTGCTCCACTGTCAACAACTAAGTATTTCACTGTAAAAGAAAGAAGACAGTCAATCTGCTTTCTCCTTTAGAGTTCAGTAAGCCTGGAAAAACCTACTTCCAAAAAAGTCAGATCTTCTTCCAGTCTAAAAATCGCTAATAATAACTGTCTCTTTAAATTCAAAGTGGAACTTTCACCTTAATTCAAGTTTTCATATTTAAAAACTGACTAGGTGTCATGTTAGCCAAAAGACCCACAAATGCACAGTTAAGAAGATATTCATACTTGTTTCCATATGCTATGCTAATTGCAGTACCCATGTGTTACTACTAGTGATGTATCATATGCTATTTAAGCCTTTCAGTGACTTTTCATATGTTAATGAATGTTTCAGTGATGTTTCATATGATAATGAAGCTCTGTGTTGCACCAGGAAATCTGGAGGTCTTTAAGCTCTGCGGAATGTTTTTTTTTTAATTAAAAAATGGTGTAAGAACTTTTGTAAAAAGTGGTACTCAGAAGAGAATACAACAAAAAACGCAGGCTAACACCACATTTATAAATATGCCTAAGATACATTATAAATATCAATAATAAGGAATGAGGAGATTTTAACCCTCCGAGTGCCATAGGGGTATGTAACGCATTGCTTTGCAATATGTTGCATACCCCTCTGGCACTCAAAGGGTTAAATGGATAGTATTGCCATATATTTATAAACATTACTTTTGTACGCATTCAAAAATAAAACTTAATGCCCCCAGTCCCATCTCTCAAACCTTTATGGTTTGAGAGATATTCGGGATCAAAGTTCAACCCCCTCCTTCCCCTGATGTCAGCGCTATAGCTGACTGCAGGGAAATCCGGTCCCTAGGCAAGCTTAGGCTCTACGGCAGAGCTGAGATCTCGTTATTGAACAAGAAATCCTTCACTGGAATGGTCTACAAAGTGTGCTGCTGTTCCAGTGAAGGATTTCTTGTTCAATAACACGATCTCAGCTCTGCTGAAGAGCCTCAGACGGTCCCGGAACCGGATTCCCCTGACGTCAGCGCTCTAGGGGAGGAAGGGGGGAACTTTGGTCCTGAATATCTCTCAAACCATAAAGGTTTGAGAGACGGGACTGGGGGCATTAAGTTTTATTTTTGAATGCCTATAAAAGTAATGTTTATAAATATGTGGCAATACAATCCCTTTAAGGAACTGTTTCCAAGAACTGATAAGAATACCTTTTATAAATCTTCTCCTTTGTACTATAAAAGCTCTACAGGACATAGTTGAAAATGAGAGACAGCTCAATGTAGTCTTCCTGGTTAAACACTTTCTAAATAATAAATCAGACCAATTGTACAAAGAAGATCAGGGGCTCGATATCATTATCATCGGTAAAAAAAAACCAGTCATCGTGGTTTTTTTACCCAAGTTGCTAAAACAAAACCAACGGTAATTTTACGCACCACCAGTCAAAAAAAAAAAAAAAAAAAAGCCCATAAGAAACAACTAAAAACAATGCACAAGTACCATACTATTACCTACGGTCAGTATTACAGCATGTTTTATGGTTACATTTTCTGGCAGTAATCCTGCACCTCAAAATTGAGGTGTAGAAGCCACAACGACGGTTTCAAACCATGGTTTTTTTCAAAGAAAGCAGTGCAGAATACATGAACACATGCTCTTCTAAGGACAAAATGAATGGAGAAACGAATGGACAAGTGTCAAGTTAACCCCTAAAAGCACCCAGACTAATTGGTTATTGTTTTTACTTTTGCAAAACTGTCTTTGGCACTAGTTCAGTCATTGTAATCTGTCACACACTGCACACGTGTCAATCACTACATGATAGATCTGACTGTCACAACTGTGAATAGCATGTATGAGCAACATGGAACTGAAGGGGTTAACAACATGCTACATCCTAATGAGTGTCAGAAGGGAAGCCAATGCATGACAGGGTTGAATATCTCTCTGGTAATCATAAGGATGAACTGAGCTGGCATGTGTGGTCTGTCACTGGTAGGGGCTTGGATCAAAATATCAATAACTATGTACTAAGAGCCCACTGAAGCAGGGAATAATACAACAGATATGCAGAACTAATGGTATGACAACATCTCTAACAGGGTGTTGGTTGGGGGACAGGGGGAAGAGAGATGGTTGCTTACCAGGATCCGGTAGGGTACTTTCTTCTTCTGTGTCACAGCCATCAGGGATGCCCTGTACCACAGTGGTAGACAGGCTACCGTGGAGCAGCTCCTCCCATCCGTTAAAGGTGATAGAAGATGGAGGGCCACCACCTGATCCCCTTCTATAGGTTGCAAACTCACCCAATTTGTTCTTCACTCTACGTTTGCAGTCCATCCAGCAATTCTTGAGGCCTTCCACCATCCTCCTGCAGTGTCCAAAGTAAGTCACCTCTTGCCATGCCTGCCTCATGGGCAGAGATGCCCCTGATATTGCCTGAGAAATACAGGATCCTCTCCCTGTCTAGGATCCCGCGGACCAGAGCCATATTTTCATCAAAGGTGTACTTCACCTCACTGACTGTGTCACATCGCCCGCAGGCTTAGAATGTTGGGACGTGAAAGGCCTTACCTGCTCTTGCTCTGGCTGTGTCCCTCCCTTCCCCAACACCCAAACCCCGTCCCACTGGCATCTCTCTCCATGCATGGAGTGTGCCTAGTCACACTGTATAAATAAAAAGATAAATGTGTGTAGTGTTGATAAATAAAAAAATGTGTGCTTGTGATTGTGTGTGGATACAATGTGTGTGATATGTTATAAAGTTTAATATGTGTTAATGATGCAAATCTCGCCTCAACCTACACCTCCTCTACCTTTCTCCAGTGATTGCACCTCTCTCTCTCTCTCTCTTATATACTCTGCTTCTGGGCCCTGTGCAATAGCTCATAGAAAGCAATACACAGTCAGTGTTTGCTAGGTTTTTTGGGCTTTTTATACTTTTTGGGCCTGATAGTGATACTTTTTGGGTTGTGATTGGCTGGGGCTTGGATCTGCTCTTGCTAACACTTAACTTGACCTTTCTTTTGTCAAACGTACGGCTATTTCCTTAGAGGTTAATGTGTAGCACGTGTTTTGATGCAGAGGTTTAGCTCAGAGTTGAATAAAAGCTGCCAGCAACATTTTTGTTAGTATGGCGACATGTGCAGCCTACAACAGTTTTGTTTTATAGTGGTTCTACAATAGAAAACCAGTAAAACACAAGTTTGCAAATTACACTGTACTTGTTTTTACTGTTATGTATGTTTTGGCTCGGGTAATAGTATCAAGCCTTAGATCTCTATCTATACACACCAATGCTGACTAGCTAAGTCGTGTTTCACTCTCTTAGCATGAATTGGATTCTAATCCACATTCAAAACCGAGTGAAAGACTGACTAGTAACACCACTAGCTATTGTTCTCATTAACGTTCAGTCTGTATGTGCAACTCCGTAGATCTCACTGACATGTCGACTATGGTACAATAGTCTTCTTTTTGACCCCATGCTCTCTCTATAAACATCTCAGCCCTACGTGTTTCGCTGGACATGCCAGCTTCATCAGGGGTTTTCACTTGGTTTTGAATGTGGATTAGAATCCAATTCATGCTAAGACAGTGAAACACGACTTAGCTAGTCAGCATTGGTGTGTATAGATAGAGATTTAAGAGCCAGTCTTTCACTCGGTACTGAATATGGGATATACCCAATTTATGCTACGAGAGTGAAACACGACTCAGGCAGGAAGGTAAATGTACGTTTCCTGGTAATTATAACCGAGAATAAATATATTGTTCATTCTAAGCAAGTTAAAAGGATGATTGAGCCAATCAAGTGAAGATAAGTACCCATAACATTGAGGGATTGATTCAGTAATTTAAGGTATTTAAATACCATTTTGAAAGAAAAAGTTGCTATGGTACTTGTGCATATTTAACGGTGAATTTATTGTAAGCCCGCCTCATAAGTAAATACGATCATAAAAATATACCAGAGTTTATAGTGAAGCGTTGGAAAATTGCATATGATCAAATAAGACCCGAAGTAAAGTATACTCCTCTTTAACTCCTGGATGGGGGAGTGTTTTAGACCCTGTTTTGTTTTACAGACAAAGGGTTATTATGTTTTTAAGGGTATAATATTTAAATAAACATAAACAATTTTAGTTGTCTGATCAGCAGTCTAGTGAGGACACGTTGCTGTCCCAATTGCAACAGTATCAAACTGGTCTCTTCTTGCGGATATATATCCATATATTTATTTCTTTCTATCTTCTGAATTTCTTGTATGGTGGAGATTAGATTCTCCAAATACTAAACTATATCCTGTTTATAAAATAAAAAATCAGACATTATAGACAGTTTGAAAAGCTATATTTAATGAGACTAAATTCTGTGTAGGTAACAGGTCAAATTTAATCAAGAAATGCTTGACTATCATAGGAACTAACTGTCGCATTTTGCAAATATCTTCCATGAAAGCAGCAGCAGTAGAAAGAAAAAGGTCAAGTAGCTCCGGAGGGCGATGACTGGCAAATAAGCCTTAAAGCAAAGTCTGCAGAGCTCTTTTAATAACTGTGTCAAGCAGAAGTCTTGCTCTAGAACTATGTTATGGCACTCCCATTAAATAATGTGAACTATGCAACACTGAATTGTTAAGGCATTACGTCAGTATTAGGGCACACGTATGTATCATATGTAAAAATTAGTTTCCTGTTTCTGGTTTGCATTATTAGTAGCCTACAAAATTGGCCTAAAAATTTGCAGACCTTCTAACAAGGATTGAAGGAAAGAACAAATAACACAAAATCAAATGTAATGGTAGAGTTTTAGGCTATGATTAGTATTAAGGACACACAGAAACATAATTTACATGCTCAGACTTAGGTTTGGTTAGAGAAATCTAGTATTAAAGAGAAATACATGCAAAAACATAATTTTGCTTGTATGACCGAGTAGATTTTCTGCTACTTTTTTTTCCTGACACATTACTAGTCCTTAACTAGTGCGTGCGTGCGGCCGTCACTTAAGGACTACGTTTTTTTTTCTCATTGCTTCTGGTTCAGGGCTCCCCAAACGGCGTGCAGCCACGTGGGGAGCCCTGAATTCCATGACGGTCCTGGCACGTCATGGGTTCTTAAGGCAGATCTACCCATCACATGCCTGAACCGTCAAGGGTTGTTAAGGGGTTAATTTTTTATAAGAGAACAGTTTGCTTAATGAAGCGTACTTCATAGAGCAGTCAGCTACCATATATCTGCATTTTTATACAGTGGATCTCTATTTCAGTTGCTAACTAGCAATATTCTAGCTAGCTACTTTTCTTACTTTGTTCTACTGAGTATAGCTGGGTATTTTTTTCTATGGGTTTTCTTAATCATGGATTTGATGTTTATTTGGAACTGTGAACCAAATACAGGCTTAAAACGGAGATTTGTAAACACATTCAACTGCATATACAATGTAAACAATTAATATGTATTCTGAGATGTTGTATGAAATACTCAGAGTCCTACATATATATATATATATATATATATATATATATATATATATATACGTTAAAAAATATTTAATCATGTATCACTTTAATTATAATTTACCTTTAAAATTATATAATATAATACATATTATGCACACCTCCCAACTTTTCAAAAGACCAAAGAGGCACACTTTAGTTTTATGTGGTGTTGCTGGGGACATGGCTGGTGGTAGAGGTATTACCGAGCATTTTTAGGTTATTTTATGACCTGTTGGCCAGGTATTCTACTGTTAACAACAATGCAATAAGTTAAAATATGAAGTGGTTATTTAAGATAGTAGGAAAGAGAAAAGCTGTAAACCAAATCCTCCTATAATATAAAAGGCCAGAATGTTTGTCCGATGCAGTCATGAGCAGTAGAGACTGTCCAAACTCACAGAATCCTGGGAGGTATAGGAATGCTGGGAACATTCTGTGCTTTCTGGCAATCTCTACTGTGCTTGGCTGCATCGTGTGTGACTCCTGTGAGGCGACGGCAGTACGCAGAGCATGACCGGCCTCTTTACCTCACCGGACCCTGGCCCGTGTACACGGGCTTTTACACTAGTAAGAATATAATAGGCTCATATTTATACAAGCAAACTGAAGTTATTCTGGAGTAAACCAACTGACCCATAGGAGATCAGATAAAAATTGCTAAATTCCTATGCTCTTGATAGAGCTTTTTAACCCTTTGAATTCCAGAGAGGCCTTCAGAATTCAAGGTATGAAATGTCAAATTTAATTTGACAGGAGTGTTTATTTGTCCCCTATGGTGCAGTTGGTTTACTCCAGAATAACTCTGGTGCTTTTATAAATATGGGTCAATTGGCCTAATTAATTCAGAAAAAAAGGTGCAGTTGTTATGCAAAATCAGTGGGAGCTTATGTTAATTTCAACCTCATGGTGCAGTTGGTTTGTTCCAAAACTGCATCTCTTTAGCTTGACAAATTAGGTCCATAGACCAATATTTATAAAAGCAAACATCATTATGGAGTAAAGCAACTGCACCATAAGGGACAAATAAAATTCCTGATGAATTGGTCTTTTAACACCTTGAATGCTAGAGAGGTCATCAGTCCATTGCACCACAATGCATTACAGACCCCTCTAGCATTGAAATGGTTAAAAAGTTCTATTTAGGTGCATGGGAATTCTGGGATTTGTATTAGTACCCTACGGAGCAGTTGGCAGTTGGTTTACTCCAGAATAACTCCAGTTTATATATATACATATGGTCAAATGTTCTCAAAAGATTTTGATGGAAAGTGGCACTGGCATAAAACAGAAAATGCTGATACCAAGAATGTGATGGTAGGTAATGATGGTAGGTAAAGACTACCTGCCCCTCATAGCCTGTCCAATTCAAGGGGCCAGGGTTTTCATTGTTTTCACAGTAAGAAGATTGTCCCTTGGTGGGGGAAGGTGGCTTACACTAGGTAAAAGGGGCGGGAGGGGGGATACTTTATCATTCAATTACTCTTGAACTACAACTCTGACAGTATTGAAATAACACTCTCCATGGCCCAGATACTATGAAGATTAATTGGACCTTCTTTTATTTTGAAACATTTCTATCCCTTTAACCCCATCGCGACAATTGACTTACCAGGTACATCCCGCAAAAACTGTCACTTAGTGACAGAGGACGTACCTGGTAAGTCACGGAAGTCTGGGTCTCCGTGCGGCTGCACGCCATTCGGAGACTCCGGAATCATTTAAAAAAAAAAAAAAAAAAAGTACCACAGGCGTTAAGGTGACAGCTGCGTACGCACATGGCTGTCACTAAGGGGTTAAGCTCAAGTGCAGATCAGGGGATTATGAACTAAAGCGTAACAAAGAGGTGATAGAGCGGAGATGACTTCTCCAGTGATATCACTTCTCCAGTTCCTATGTTATTCCATGGAGCCAATGCACTAAAATTTCTCCAGCTTTGGAGATCTTAACGCATAGCCTCTATAGAATAACACAGGAAATGTAGAAGTGATATCTATGGAGAAGTTATCTCCACGTTATCAGTGCTTTATCACGTCTTAGTGCATAACCCCCTATATCTCTTAGATTCTGGCCCATTTAGTCCACCTATTTTTCCTACTGAAAAAAAATAAAATCTTACTTGGTCTTGTCTTGTATTCAGCATAAGTGTTTCCAAAATGTCTCTGGACACACCTCAGTTATTCATTATGGGGTGCTCCAGAAAATAGTGTTAGACTCTTGTGTAGTAGATAAGCCTAGTACTCCATCTCATTAAAACTTTATTGTAAAATCTCTAAAAACACACATACTGTCGGCATATGTCTGACGTTTCAGTCCTCTCTGGGACTTTCCTCAAGGACAACAACTTTACAGAATGCCTTGTATGCCATTCTTTTATCCTTTCCAGATTGAGTTTGGCGCCGGAACATCACTCCATGGTTACCTTGGCAACCAGAGACGCCAGTCCACCTCCACCTTAGATTCATTTGTCTCAAGGCAATTCCACACTTTACAATTCTCTACACATTTATAAATACAAGAGGGGAATTCGGCCTGAGCTCAAGTTCAGCAGTTCAAAGGAAAGCCTCCTTATATGCAGAGTCTATAAGCAAACCAAATTAAGGTTCTAATAATCTTTATGCTAGCATCCTAGATTAATGCAATCAGCAAGAATTATTGGCACAAATTGCCCATCAAAATGTTCTCGAGCAATGTTATGCTTATCTTGATAATTTAATATAACAATAAAATATTTTAGTTTAAAGATAATAGAAATACAGTTAAAAGTTACATTTATAACCAATATGAACTGATCATGTATTATTACCTCAGAATTCTCCTGTTTCTGTTCATTAAAATATGTTACAATTCATGGCAATCAATCAGAAGGACGGACCTAAGTTGCAAAGACAGAGACTACAATGGAGCAACTTAAAAATGAACTCTGAGCACTGATTTTGACTCTTACACTGCAAAAAGCAGACTGGATTTATGGTAAAAGCTTTCAGGTCACAGAACAAAATTTGCTTCACCTGAACTCCTTCCCCGTTATTGGCATGTATAGCAGCAGTATTTTAGTTGCTCTTTGAATCCTCAGTTGCCATACTGCAGAGCTTAAAGTTTTAACCTCTAGCCAATTGTGCCTGTCTAGGAAATCATTTATGTCAATGCACACATAAGTACTACATCTTTAAATTTTACTTGCTGTTGACATGCACAAGATTTAAAGGGATAGTAATGTTTCAAACTAAAAGCAGCTCCAATTAATCTTCATAGTATTTGGGCCATGGAGAGTGTTATTTCAATACTGTCAGAGTTTTAGTTCAAGAGTAATTGAATGATAAAGTTTACCCCTCCTGCCCCTTTTACCTAGCATAAGCCATCTACCCTCAGATGTGGAATATGGTCTTAAGATTTGTCCCTTATGCTAATTGAAGACTGTCCCTCTCTGCAAGCTCTCTGGACACCACCTTTCTGTTCTGAGGTGAGCAGTGTTACATCAGTAAAAGAGGCGATAGGGGGATACTTTATCATTCAGTTACTAGTGAAGTATAACTCTGACAGTATTGAAATAACACTCTCCATGGCCCAAATACTATGAAGATTAATTTGAGCTGTTTTCATTTTGAAACATTACTATCCCATTAAAGATGCAGTCCATATGTGTGCAGCTACATAAGTTATGACCTAGACAGCATAGTTCTTTAGATACTGTTCTCCAAAATTGAGTATTCAACTAACAACTACAGTACTGCTGACCCATGTCTCAAAATGGGCAATTATCTATGCTGCTGCTCCTTTCAACTTATTATTATTATCCTTCCAAGGAGTTCAGAGCCTATATTCTTCTTTCCCTGTATTTTAAGTAATGAGAGGTTAAATTGCATTGAAGGAGAAAAGAAGAGGTGCACCCCTGTTCAAATGACTCCTCCCTTCATGTCCTAGAGAATACATGGATTCTCAGTACTGCAGCTGCTGATTACAGCAGTCTGTAAAGTGAATGGCTACCAATGCAGTATACAAGATTAGGGATCAATATGCATGGTTCAATGGCTACTGTTGAACAAGGCTGTGAGGTCAGTATGTGTGGTTATATGGCTACCATGGGACAAGGCTGGGCAGTCAGTATGTGGTTTTATGGATATCAGTGGTACAAGGTTGGGGGTCAGTATATGTGGTTCTATGGCTACCATGTGACAAGGCTTGGGGGGTAGTATGTTCAGTTCCATGGGTACCAGGGTAGTGGGACAGGGGCAGGGTCCATTTTTGTGGTTCTACTGCTGTGTGTTGCAGCAGAAAATTATGGTCAAAACTGCATTTTCACTGGAGTTCCTACAGAAGATAAAAAAGTCAAGTTTTTATCACTTAGGATTGTTGGGAGAAATTATTCTTCCATTCATATTGCTGAGCTTTTGATGTTGCATAGTTGTAGACTGTCCCAATGATTCAAATTATTTGATTAAATGAATACAAACACCTCCCAATAATAACCCCCCCCCCCCCCATTTATCATAGAGGAATAGCAACTTAAAGTTTTGACTTTACTTATTCTTCAAGTACCTAATATGTGCACACAAATTGTCTAGATCTTTTATTATTTATTTTTCTTCTTTGCTTATTTTTTACACTTTTATGTCCCTAGCAAGAAGCTCCTTGGATTTATTTGCAGAGAGCTTTGTGACAGGGGACATGAAAGCAGATCAAGTGATGCAAGGTAAAAAAATAATCAGTCTAAAATAGAAAGCACACATAGCATTTAGTGCTGAAGAGAGACTGTAACATGGTATTACATCTTGCTTTGATGGTCTATCAACCAGGAAACTCTCTCGAAACTGAGATCTAGGTATCTTACTGTCAGGCAGCTTGCCTGTACATATTAAGCACATGAAGAATATGTAAAATAAATAGAGTAAAACTAGAGGGTCTCTATTCCTTTAATCTAGGCAGGAAAGGCTAGGCAGGAAAGCACACATAGCATTTAGTGCTAAAGAGAGACTGTAACATGGTATTACATCTTGCTTTGATGGTCTATCAACCAGGAAACTCTCTCGAAACTGAGATCTTGGTAGCTTACTGTCAGAGAGTCCTTCAGAACATTGTGAAAACCTTGCTAGCACCCAAAAGGTTTGCTAATGTATCAAATGGTGAAATATGGTGAAAAAGCTGCTGGAATAAGAAAGAGAAACTATTTTTAGGGAAAGAAAACACCCACGGTGCTTGGACACCATAATGTGCATGTGCAAGAAAATTACCTAGGTTGAGAGTGTATGAAGTGCAGCAAGGAAAGAGGGGACCCTCCACAAATCCCAAAATTAAAAACAAAGCTGCCCTGTTTCATATAGATTACTTACATGTAAATCAGGGGTATAATAACAGAGGGCGCAGAGGCTGAAGTTGTGATCGGGCCAAGTTCCTAATGGGGCTCATGAGCTTGTGTATCAATCAGACCAGTTTCTTATCTTGGGTGGTAGCTGCTGACACATCATCATACAAGTCCGCTGTCAGCTAGTGAGATAAAAATTGTATTGGTCATATACAAAGACCTTCTAAGATCCTCCAGAGCTGAACTGCACCTTGGGTTTGTGTCGGGCCTTTATTCAAACTTGCTCCAGACCACAGAAGGGGCCCAGCTAGAGATATTGCTCTAGGGCTCATTAGGTTCTAGTTATGATCCTGAAGTGAAACTGTGTGTATCCTATATTACTGCCTATAATACCCACATATTAACCTATGATTCTCAAGTTCTTTGTTGCACTTCACATATTGTGCACTGAGGTCACTTTTTTTTGCATATGCACAGCATATTAACGTGTCTTAGAGAGTTTTATATTTTCATGGAGGAGAGAACAAGCATTCATACATTTCATTATTTTGCCGAGGAAGAAAAAAGCACTAGCTATATAGGCTAGTCAGATGTAAGTCCTATACAGTGTTAATGTTTAATAAGTCCCCTCTACCCCATACGTTTCCTTCATCAGTGTGCAAAGTGCTGATCCAATCCCTGCTTTATAACAGGAGGTCACAGGACTAGAGATGGGAAACTGTATTTCAAAAATGCATTTTCTGCCAGATCATGCTTGTTGTTGTTTTTGTTCCCACAACTCATGATAAATAGTGCAAATTGTGGGAACATCAAAGGAGAAAAAAAACTCTCATTGTTTGACAGTGTCAGACAATGAGAGTGAGCTAAAACTAGTCAGAAATGTAACATATCATCCACTGTTGGACTCTTCATTAATCTTCTCTTCTTTCATTTGTCTTCTCTTCTGTCTTCTTTTCTTCTTTCTTTGTTCTTGTGTTAAAAACAAAAAAAAATCTATTAGTACTCATTAAATAAAAAAAAAATTAAATAAGCTCCCAAAGACGAGTCCATTAACCCCTTGAGTGCCGGAGGGGTAGTCCTCTGGCACACAAAGGGTTACCAGAGGTGGCATCTTAAAATCTGCATGATATAATAATATGATTTGTTTTTAAAAATGCATATATAGAGTAAATGTTGTAATTTATTTACACTCTTTGCCTCAGATGCCATCTCCACTCATGGCGGAGGGCATTTTGAGCTGCACAGAGGCCCCCCATGCCACCTCTCGGGCCATTGCTTGATTTTGAACAGAGACTGGCATTTATAAATTGGCAGTCTCCTATTGGCTGGAAACTGCTTACGCACCTCCCAGACAATCAGCTTCTAGCAGGAGGGATGAGGAACCCTCCTAGAAGCTGAATGGCTGGGAGGTATGTAAGCACTTTCCAGCCAGTTGGAGACTGCCAATTTATTTTGAACCGAGTCTGGCATATAAAAGCCAGTCTCAGTTAAAAATCCCAGCATCTGACTCAGCACTCAAAAGGTTAAGGGTTGCATGTTTTGGGGCATATTTTTTTTTAATTAAATGAGCACTAATGGATTTTTGTTTTTCACAGCAAGAAAGAAGAAAAGAAGACAGTAGAGAAGAAGAGAGAAAAGAAGTAGAAGCCGGACCGCGACCCCGCTGGACATCAGGATTACTGGTAAATTTTTATTTGTAGGGATTTGTGAGTACTGTTTCTAGATTAAACCTATGAGTGCCAGTGGGGTATGCAACTTTCTATAATGCGTTGGATACCCCACTGGCACTCATAGGGCTAATCTTTTTGTTTGATTCAACCACAAATATGTGTCGGAAACCAGTTTTCCAACACATACTGGTGGTTTTTACAGAGTGTTTGGGACTCTGCGCCTGCCTTCTCATGGCATAGGATTTGCTCCATGAAAAGTGCAGTCCTAAACGTGTGGTGAAGCTATTGCATGAAATAGGATAGCAAAGTTGGCTATTTTTAAATGATATACAGTGGTTGAAAATTTTGCATGGGTTTTGGTGTTGACAGCACAGTTTATAGAAATGTAAAATGTGTTGTCAAAACCACTACCGCAGGTTTTAAAAAATAAATGCTTTCCTTTAAGAAGACCTCATGGGCCACTGGCAGACCATGTTTACAGAAAATGTGGCTAATGTGCTAAGGAGAACTGGTGCCATTCTACTGCCTCACAGTGGTCAAATAAAAATCCCCATGAATCTAAACGGGACTTTTAATCCTTTCTAGAATTCAAGGGGTTAAAAGCCCAAATTTAAATAAATGGGTTTTGTCCAATATAATGCAGATTGTTTGTTCCAGAACTGCACCAGTTCCTCTTAGTATATAGGAATAAATAGATACCTAAATGTGTGTTTTATTATTTATGCAGATTTATTCAGGTTTATCCCGATTGAGCTATAATATATATAGAGAGAACAACAGGAATCCCTGCAGTACTAGCACACCTAAAAATTCCCAATCCCTACTGCATGGTTTCCTGTTGTTCTCTCTATATGTGTTATATGTTTAATTCCCCTGTAGCACCCATTTATTTCCCTTTTTTCCTGAATTAGAGGTTTTTAGGCAGTTCTGAGTTATTTGGGTGTGCACAGTTGTTTCTGTGTTTCTTATCCCCATTGAGGTTACAGTTTTCCAGCCCAACTCAAACATCCAAGTGGTGAACAGAGAAAAATTCTGACCATTCAGTGACCCTTTAGGAACTGAGCTGGCTAACCATGACTGAAGTAATGTTGTCCCTAAATCCAATTGCCTTTTTATTCATGAGCCTATACGATTTACACTTGTAATACATCAAAATTTTAGTAAATATGATGTTGGAAGGGGAGCAAATCAATAGAAAAGAATAAAGGTGTTACAATTACCAAATAGCTTACAGATGGAAGGCTGCCCAGGCGAGAATCTTCTCATGTAGAGCTCTAATAGTAGTGGTGCTGCCAATGGCAATATTGTCTATTTCAAATATCCTTATACAAAACTGCTCAACATGTCCTTTTCTTTACCACAGTGAAGCAATACAACATTTTTCCTACAACATCTGTTTCAATATAAGCTTTGAGTCCCAAACGATTACAGGATTCCTGGAGAACATTCACCAGCAGCTGCCACAGTACTTTGCACTTCGGCCTGCGTTATTGTACATTAAAAACTTATGCTTTATCCATAGCAACCTATAATAACAATTGCAATGTAAATTGCTTCATAATCCATTTGAAAATCCATATGTTGATACTTCTAGAAACTGGGATATTGATTAACTTTAATTTAAATGTGGAAGATTTTAAAACAATCTTTTATTGTCACAGCAATTAATTTTACTATTTCTTCAATATCTATTGAGGCTAATGTATTAAGATAACTGGGGCTAAGCAACTGCTCCTTAGGAAACAAATAAAAATGTGCAAGGTCAGTCTAAGAATGTGAGGATGGGACATCAGCCAATCATACGTGGCTAATGTCATCCATTTACCTGCCCCCTCCACAGGTAATTCTGACCACTATCAAGACTATGGCCAAGCCTTACAGAAACTGTCATAGTTGCAAAATAGTAACTTAAAGGGACAGAAATGTCAGAAAAAATAGTATCAACTATATGGTATATACAATTAAAAGAGAGTACTTGCACTTATTTGTATCTCTCAAACCGTTATGGTTTGAGAGATATAGGAAAATAAAGTTCCTCTTTCTGCTTGATGAGCTGTAACACTGTCAGAAGCAGATTCTGGTTCCTGGATCAGACGGCGCTCTTCAGCAGTTACGTTGGTGCTTCTGAAGAGCGTCATCTGATCAAGAGACCAGAATCTGCTTCTGACAGCTTTACAGCTCATCAAGCAGAAAGGGGAGGGAGAGGAGAACTTTATTTTCCTATATCTCTCAAACCATAATGGTTTGAGAGATATGAATAAGTACAAGTACTCTCTTTTAACTGTATCTACCATATAGTTAATACTGTTTTTCTGACATTTCTATCCCTTTAAGTTACTATTTTGCAATTATGACAGTTTCTGTAAGGCTTGGCCATAGTCTTGATAGTGGTCAGAATTAATACTTTTTTCTGACATTACTATCCCTTTAAGGATTAATCCACAAGTAAACCATATTACAATAGCCTTGGGAAGACCAACAGTAAACCGGTTAAATTATTTTCTCTGTATTACTAGTTACTAATACATTTGTTTTTGACAATTGTTTGAAAAAGTCCAACAAGTGGATTATAGTTTACAGACCAGCACTGGAAATTTATCAGTGTGATCGTAGATTAGGATAACTGTAACCCGGTCAGAGAATTGCTTATCCATATCTGAGTCTATAGAGACTGGGGGAAAGATGTACAATGTGTGAAAAGCCAATCCACTCCACTGCATGGACCCTATGTGCTAAGATCTATTCAACTTTATAATAAGGCTCAACAGAATAACAGAGTTGAAGATTTACTCTCACTGGAGGAGATTTTCTCACTTTTATCTAACATGTATGTATAATTCGACAGGAGAATTACAGCCTGATTTTTCTCTCTCTTTTGTTACATGTATTTTTAAGGGTTTTCAACAAGTACTTCTTAAACCCACCCGGTACCCCTTAAATACGTATCTAATGTAATAAAATTTTCGATTCCACTTTATGTACCTCATCAAGAACAAGGTAAGTACTTCTTAATTATCAAGTATCCATAGACTGGAGTACTATTACAGGACTTTTTTTCCTAGTAATATGACTGGTAATATTCTGAGTGTAATTCCTGGGAGGTCAACCAAGATGCATTTCACCCACACATAATAAAATGCACTCCTCTGCATTTAGAGGAAGATTATTATCTTGCAACATTCTCTCTCCTTGAGCACTTGGGTAAGGGTGAGTAGGTAAATATTTATGGAATCCATAACATCTAAGGAAAACGTTGGAGCTCTTATTTAGATACCTGTCCACCATTGTGCAAAGATGTGGAATTTATTCCTTCTTTAGTGGTGTGAGGGTGTTTTCTATTAGTCTTTTATGACTATATATATATGTATGCTGTCTTCTAGTGAAACATATAAAAAAAGTCACTTTCTGTCTTCCATGGGAATTCTGATATAAAGTGCCATTTTCCACTCTTTTCACTGCATTGAAACCAATGCTAATATATCACCATATATTCCCACCATGCTAAAGTATAAAAGGGGGTGTTAGTTTGCCGCAGTTGTCAGTCTGTTTGGCAACAGAAAAACACAAATGAAATCTAGTATAGACAGACAGATAAGGAGAGGGAGCTTCAGATGTTTGATAGAAGTATTGATGATGGCCACTACCAGTTGCTCTCTGAGTGTGGGTGTGGAGGGAGGAAAATTACAATAAATAAATAAAAACCCAAAACCTTTTTGAGTGATAAGTAAATGAAAGGCAGGCAATCCAAGTCCCAAACTGACCTTACTCCTACATCTGAAAGAACAAAAAGAAACAAGCTTCTACTGAGGTGTGGTGGTGCTGCATACCTGCAGCAGCTGCTGTGACATATTCTTTATCCTTTATTGCAATCTTATCCTTATCCTTTATTGCAGCTTAAAATAAAACAAAACCTTTTGAATAATAGATGACAGAGATAGGCAGGAGATCCTTCACCTGAACTGTGACGCAGACTGATAGATACCAGAGAATGAGACATACTAAGGCCACAGTTGCTGCAGCTTGTTCAATACATAATGATGATACTTCTCCTGAGGACAACAACAGTGTAGTAATAGTAGTACTGGACCTTTTAGCGACACTAAAGACAACAAGTCACATTCTAATATTGTTATAGCAGATAAGTAATTAGCAAAGAGATCAACTGCTGTATCAGACAGTCACAGCAACACTGCTACAAACTAGTGGTCAATGTTCTTTAAATCCCCCCAAGAGGAAAAGTAAAAATAAGCTTTTCAAACTTTAATAAACCTACAAGAATATGACAATTGAGGAAAGGAAGCAGATTCTGCTGCTGTTGACCAAATTATTGATGATGATGTTGATGATGTTGATTTAGAATATATCGTCCACACTCCTCCCCTTCTTCTGATACAGATGAAGTAGACCGTGAAAGCAGTGATGATTATATTGCCAAAACGTTTGCTGAAAGAAATAGGTTCAGTTGTCCATCATTGAAACAGAGCACTATACTAATGTATAAACTCTTTGAGAAATCAACTGGAAAGTCTAACTTTGCATAAATATGGCTAAAAATGCACAATCTTCATTTTCTTCATCAACATCAGTGTCATCTTTTCCAAATCCAACCCCCACCTAATCACACTCACTCTTGTTGCCTAAGCAGCAACACAGGTCACCAACATTCACAATGCTAACTATGGGTGCTTCTGCTGTTGTTCAAAGTACAGCACTACTGGAAACTAGTCTGATTGAGGCATACACAAACAGGAATTAAGAGATGTGAAGACTCACAACAGTAGAAGCATTCCTAAATGTTTACTTGGCTGAACTCACATAATAGTAGTGTTGTAGATATCTCAAAGAGAGGAAGAACATTTTTTTCATTAACAATATCACCCATGTCTCCCTGCAAAGCATGAGGGAGGATTACTCTGTGCCAGTTGGAGGTGTGAGTTCCCACAAGTGCCATACCTGCCACAACCACCTCCACCACCACTACGACAACTAGTCATGTTGTTAAAGCTATAAAGTTACAAAGTCCTTCTACTATGTACTGCCAATCCACACTTACAGAGTTCTTAGATATGAGCCAAAAACTGCACAAAAATAACCTAAAAGGACACCAGTGGAACAGCAAATGTGACGAATTGTTGGCTAGTGATGTGCTACACCATTATTTTATAGAAAACAGATATTCTAAAAACTGATGTCAAGTGTTGCAACCCACTGGCATATGCCAAGCTGCAGCCATTTTTCATGGACATCTGTCCCAGAGTTGTACAAGCAGGTTGTCAGTACCATGGGCAAAGGTCTAGAGACATCATACGGCAAGAAAATTCACTTGTCCATAGATATATGGACAAGTGGCTAGAGAACAGATTATATGACTGTCACTGCTTGCTATGTATCTTTTGCATCAGTGGGCAGCAGCAGGCAGCAACAACAGGTCATCTCCAATGTTTCCTCTTACTCTGTCACTAGTACTAAAGGCCAACTGCAAGGTAGCCCATAACATCTTCATGGAAAATATGGATGCAGATCTTTTGAGAGACAATCCTAGAAAGCTCAAAATGTGTTACAGAAACTGCAGGTCATAGATCAATGGATTTTGCACTGCTCCTTAAAAGCTGGTTTTGTGTCATTTAAAGTGCAATGTAATAACTGCTGTGAGAATAGAAGATGTGGTGCATGTGCACTGCTTCACCCATGTCCTAAATCTAATTGACACTTGATTCCTATCAGAATCCAGAGCTCTCAAAGAAATATTACATTTCGCCCGCAAAATCTTTGCAAATTTAGCTGGTACTGTGAGTAATGAAATATACAGTAACACAAATTATTAGTTTGTAAGGCTGAAAATAGACATGCATCCATCTAGTTCTTCCCATGCTATATAACCCTTGTTGATCCAGTGGAAGCTAAAAAAAATCCTTTTGTAATTTTTAGTTAAGTGCCAGGTGACTAAAAATCCTTCCTGACTCTAAAGGCAGTCAAATATTTCCCTTGATCAACATCATATCTGCCTTGAAACCAACAGTCATAATTCTCAATAATGTTCTGAGCTAGAAAGGTAGCCATTACTTTTTAAAAGAAGCTACAGTATTTGCAAACATTGGATCCTGTGGCAAAGAATTCCATAACTTTACTATCCTTACTGTAAAAAAATCCCTGCCTTTGTGTATTCACTTTAGTCTTAATAGATGACCTCATGTTTTGTTCAGCTTTTGAGTAAATAATCCCTTAAAAAGTCTTTTATATTGACCTTGAAACTAGTTGGTAATTATATCACCACTTCAACTTCACTTAAACCCAGTTTTGGTAGTATATCTATATAAATCAGATCCTCCAATACCTTTACCAGTTTTGTTGCATGTTTCTCAAATTTTTCCAGTTTGATAATATCTGTTTGAACTGGTGCCCAAAACTGTATTCCATATTCTAGATGGGGCTTTACCAAGGATTTATATAGAGGCAAAATTATATTCCAATCTGGCACATCTTTACCAAATTTTTTATACAGGATAGAACCCTATTGGCATTTGCTGCAGCTGAGTGACACCGTACGCTGCTAAGAAGTCCAGTCTATGAGTACTCCTATATCTTTCTCTAACAAGGATTCCTCAAGAAGCTTCCCATTTAGTGTATATGTACTATGTTTGTTTCTGTTACATAATCTTACATTTATTAATCTTAAACCTTATCTGCCACTTTTCCACCTATTCACTCAGTTTATCCAATCCTTTCTGAAGAAAAAAAACATACAGTTTTGTAGTTCCTTACACAGCTTAGAGACATCAGCAAAGACTGACACACTGCTTTCAATATCCACTTCTAGATCATTAATAAACAAGTTAAAAAGCATTTGGCCCATTACTAAACCATTTGGCACCCCAAATACAACTTTAGACCAACTTGAAAAGATTCAATTTAAAAAAGATATCTGTATCTTGTAACCAGTTCTCTATTCATGCACAAATATCACCTCCCAAAACAAAGCTTTTGAATTTATGCAGTAACCTGTTATGAGATGCAGTATGAAAGGCTTTTGCAAAATCGAAGTATACTACATCTTGCCCATATTACTATGCACCCTTTTCTAAAATGCAAGTAAACTTGTTTGACATGATCTATTCTTCATAAAACCATGCTGGCTCCTGCTAATAATGTAGTTTGTCCTTACATAGTCCTGAATAGGGATAGGCGAACATTGTTGCAGTGTTCCAGAGAGAAATTTAGCGAAAACCACATTGTTACCCACTTTTTTGTGGGAAAATCCTCTTTATAACTATTGGTTAAAATGTTTGAATCTTTCGCCCATTGGCCAAAATCTTTCATCATTTTGTCAATGTGTAGAAAGTTTCCGCCCATTGATTTACGTTGTTTTCGCACTTCCACTATAAAAACGTGACGTTTTCGCTGAAGGCAGACACAATAGAAGCAGCTACAGAGTGAGATAGACGTGCTGTGCTGTTCTGCTGTGATATTTTGGAAAAATTGAGACAGGAGAGGCTCATAGTGACTCCTATCACTATGAACAGGTTTAAAACTAATAAAAGGAGGAACTGGAAGGACCCGTATTATGTGTCCACTGAGTCTGAGGAGGAGGAGGAGGAAGTGACTAGCAGTACTGAACCAATGCTGTCCAGGGACCTTGGGGAATTTAATGGGGAGGAAAGGGAATGGGAAGGAAGGGAGAAAAGGGTAGTACTAGTGAGAGCAGGACAAGTCAGCTGCCTGAGCCTGCTGCAGGAGTGCTGCCCCTGTTGCCAGTGCCACCATTTCTGTTCCTGCAGCCACCAGTGTTGTACCTGCTGCCAGATGTGCTGTCCCTGGTGCTAGTACCACCATTGCTGTACCTGCAGCCACTAGTTTTTTACCTGCTGCCAGACGTGCTGCCCCTGCTGACAGTGCCACCATTGCTATACCTGCAGCCACTAGTGTTGTACCTGCTGCCAGATGTGCTGTCCTTGCTGCCAGAGCCACCGTTGCTGTACCTGCAGCCGCTAGTGTTGTACCTGCTGCCAGATGTGCTGCCCATGCTGCCAGTGCCACCATTGCTGGACCTACAGCCACTAATGTTGTACCTGCTGCCAGATGTGCTGCCACTAGTGTTGTACCTACTGCCAGATGTGCTGCCCATGATGCCACCAGAGCTGTACCTGCTGTCAGTGCTGAACCTGCTGCCACCAATACTTTGCCTGCTGCTAGTTTTTCTTGTAGTACTCAGGAGGGGAAGGAGAAAATGATGCCAAGTGTGAAGCAAGGGACCCTAAATCCCACTTGCCATTCCCAAGCAGTCCTGACAGTTCTAGTACTACTTCTATTAATGTCCAGTAGCTTGTTAGCATTAGGAGTGAAGGGGGTTAATCAACAATATCCTCATATTACTAGTGACTGTGAGAAACATGTTAAAGACAAACACCCACCACAGAAATCAAGAACCGCTTTTGCTGTCCCTGACTCTCCAGAAAGGCAACAAGAGTTGAGGCGGAGATCAAAGAGGAGGAAGAATAGAACAACCCAGGCAGAGACTGGAAGTTCCATGACGAGTGAAACAACTAGCTTGCCATCACCTTCTAGGGTAACTACATCTTCTGCCGATCCACCTCGTTCATTACCTCCCCCGCCAAAAGATAGCCACTATGCTGATGTTAGGATGTGGTAGTTCGTCTCTACCCATTGCACACTGTGTGGTGCACTGACCACGCATGCCAGTATGGTGGAGAAGAATCACAATCAGTGCATCAAGCGGCATCTGAGGAGATTCCATCCTGCAGAATATGCTAAGATGGTGGCAGGGAGGGTTCATCATTACTATTACTATTACATTACTGTCATCAAGTTGTCATGTGTCCTTATTCTGTCTGGAAAAGGGGTACAGTGACAGCGGCAGTACTTGGTTTTGGGTGTCATGGTGTTTGGATACAGTTGTGCCCCCAGATGTTATTTACCACACACACACTGTGCACATTGCAGTTGCTGATGAGACCCGCTGTTCCTGCTCTCAAGGGAAAAAATATATTCTAATAACAACACACCCATGATGATTTTGGAGGAGGAGCAGGTGGAGAACTATACTGGGGGGCTACTTATTGTGCTGCTACTGCCTCAGGCGCATCACTGGAGCCAGTCGTGGCAAGTGGAACCTTCATCATTAGTGTTGAGCGAGCATGCTCGGCCGAAGCTCGGTTCGGCTCGAGCATCGCTCTGCTCGGCACATGGCGGTACTCGTACGAGTACCGCATGTGCTCGCCCGCCATGTTCGGGTCTCCTCCCCGCACGTTTCGCGGCTGCTGCGCAGCCAATAAACGTGCAGGTAGGCTCTGACATCAGTGTTGCCAGTGGCTGCTGGCATTACACTGATTGGCTGGCCAGAACCCGTGATCGGGTGCTGTATAGCACCTGACCAGCGAGTTCGGCTCAGTCTTAGGCAGGGAGAGATGAGGATAGGAAGGGAAAGTCAGTGTAGGGAGAAGAAAAGCAATTGTGAAAAAAAAAAAAAGACCCAAAAGTCCTTTTTAGGACTACTGTGTGTGGGGGCAGCAGTTTATTTTGTGTGGGGGGGCAGAGAAAAAAAAAAAAAAAAACTTCATATATTCTGTTTAGTGTGCAAAGTTGCAGATTAGAGCACATTCTGTTTAGTGTGCAAAGTTGCAGATTAGAGCACATTCTGTTCAGTGTGCAAAGTTGCAGATTAGCAGCACATTCTTTTTAGTGTGCAAAGTTGCAGATTAGAGCACATTCTGTTTAGTGTGCAAAGTTGCAGATTAGCAGCACATTCTGTTTACTGTGCAAAGTTTCAGAATAGGAAAACATTCTGTTAAGTCTTCAAACTGTAAAATATCAAAGTCACATATTCCATTCACTGTGCGTCGCCGCAGTTACGAAGCAAATTCTGTTTACTGTGCAAAGTTTCAGAATAGGAAAACATTCTGTTAAGTCTTTAAACTGTAAAATATCAAAGTCACATATTCCATTCACTGTGCGTAGCCGCAGTTACGAAGCAAATTCTGTTTACTGTGCAAAGTTTCAGAATAGGAAAACATTCTGTTAAGTCTTCAAACTGTAAAATATCAAAGTCACATATTCCATTCACTGTGCGTAGCCGCAGTTAAGAATCAAATTCTGTTTACTGTGCAAAGTTTCAGAATAGGAAAACATTCTGTTAAGTCTTCAAACTGTAAAATATCAAAGTCACATATTCCATTCACTGTGCGTCGCCGCAGTTAAGAAGCAAATTCTGTTTACTGTGCAAAGTTTCAGAATAGGAAAACATTCTGTTAAGTCTTCAAACTGTAAAATATCAAAGTCACATATTCCATTCACTGTGCGTCGCCGCAGTTAAGAAGCAAATTCTGTTTACTGTGCAAAGTTTCAGAATAGGAAAACATTCTGTTAAGTCTTCAAACTGTAAAATATCAAAGTCACATATTCCATTCACTGTGCGTAGCCGCAGTTAAGAATCAAATTCTGTTTACTGTGCAAAGTTTCAGAATAGGAAAACATTCTGTTAAGTCTTCAAACTGTAAAATATCAAAGTCACATATTCCATTCACTGTGCGTAGCCGCAGTTAAGAAGCAAATTCTGTTTACTGTGCAAAGTTTCGGAATAGGAAAACATTCTGTTAAGTCTTCAAACTGTAAAATATCAAAGTCACATATTCCATTCACTGTGCGTAGCCGCAGTTAAGAAGCAAATTCTGTTTACTGTGCAAAGTTTCAGAATAGGAAAACATTCTGTTAAGTCTTTAAACTGTAAAATATCAAAGTCACATATTCCATTCACTGTGCGTAGCCGCAGTTAAGAAGCAAATTCTGTTTACTGTGCAAAGTTTCAGAATAGGAAAACATTCTGTTAAGTCTTCAAACTGTAAAATATCAAAGTCACATATTCCATTCACTGTGCGTAGCCGCAGTTAAGAAGCAAATTCTGTTTACTGTGCAAAGTTTCAGAATAGGAAAACATTCTGTTAAGTCTTCAAACTGTAAAATATCAAAGTCACATATTCCATTCACTGTGCGTAGCCGCAGTTAAGAAGCAAATTCTGTTTACTGTGCAGAGTTTCAGAATAGGAAAACATTCTGTTAAGTCTTCAAACTGTAAAATATCAAAGTCACATATTCCATTCACTGTGCGTAGCCGCAGTTAAGAATCAAATTCTGTTTACTGTGCAGAGTTTCAGAATAGGAAAACATTCTGTTAAGTCTTCAAACTGTAAAATATCAAAGTCACATATTCCATTCACTGTGCGTCGCCGCAGTTAAGAAGCAAATTCTGTTTACTGTGCTAAGTTTCAGAATAGG
The DNA here is from genome assembly GCA_037306005.1 of Rhinophrynus dorsalis. Taxonomy (NCBI): domain Eukaryota; kingdom Metazoa; phylum Chordata; class Amphibia; order Anura; family Rhinophrynidae; genus Rhinophrynus; species Rhinophrynus dorsalis. Next base: position 162,617,146 of record CM074719.1, on the reverse strand, counting down.
AAAACATTCTGTTAAGTCTTCAAACTGTAAAATATCAAAGTCACATATTCCATTCACTGTGCGTAGCCGCAGTTAAGAAGCAAATTCTGTTTACTGTGCAAAGTTTCAGAATAGGAAAACATTCTGTTAAGTCTTCAAACTGTAAAATATCAAAGTCACATATTCCATTCACTGTGCGTAGCCGCAGTTAAGAAGCAAATTCTGTTTACTGTGCAAAGTTTCAGAATAGGAAAACATTCTGTTAAGTCTTCAAACTGTAAAATATCAAAGTCACATATTCCATTCACTGTGAGTAGCCGCAGTTAAGAATCAAATTCTGTTTACTGTGCAAAGTTTCAGAATAGGAAAACATTCTGTTAAGTCTTCAAACTGTAAAATATCAAAGTCACATATTCCATTCACTGTGCGTAGCCGCAGTTAAGAAGCAAATTCTGTTTACTGTGCAAAGTTTCAGAATAGGAAAACATTCTGTTAAGTCTTCAAACTGTAAAATATCAAAGTCACATATTCCATTCACTGTGCGTAGCCGCAGTTAAGAAGCAAATTCTGTTTACTGTGCAAAGTTTCAGAATAGGAAAACATTCTGTTAAGTCTTCAAACTGTAAAATATCAAAGTCACATATTCCATTCACTGTGCGTAGCCGCAGTTAAGAAGCAAATTCTGTTTACTGTGCAAAGTTTCAGAATAGGAAAACATTCTGTTAAGTCTTCAAACTGTAAAATATCAAAGTCACATATTCCATTCACTGTGCGTCGCCGCAGTTAAGAAGCACATTCTGTTTACTGTGCAAAGTTTCAGAATAGGAAAACATTCTGTTAAGTCTTCAAACTGTAAAATATCAAAGTCACGTATTCCATTCACTGTGCGTAGCCGCAGTTAAGAAGCAAATTCTGTTTACTGTGCAAAGTTTCAGAATAGGAAAACATTCTGTTAAGTCTTCAAACTGTAAAATATCAAAGTCACGTATTCCATTCACTGTGCGTCGCCGCAGTTAAGAAGCAAATTCTGTTTACTGTGCAAAGTTTCAGAATAGGAAAACATTCTGTTAAGTCTTCAAACTGTAAAATATCAAAGTCACGTATTCCATTCACTGTGCGTAGCCGCAGTTAAGAAGCACATTCTGTTTACTGTGCAAAGTTGCAGATTTGCAGCACATATTCCGTGTAATATGAAGAAGGCGGGTAAAAAGGGACGGGGAAGTGGACGTGATCCTGATAGTTCAGGGCGCGGGTCAGGACGCGGAGAAACTGCGCCTGGTGCCAGAGCACAAGACAGAAAGACATCCACCATACCTAGCTTCATGTCTCATTTTACAGGGCGTCGCAGGACATCACTCTCGAGGTCCGACCACTGCGAACAGGTGGTCGGTTGGATGTCAGCTGATACTGCTTCCAGTCGGTTAAGCACCACCCTGTCTTCCACCAAGTCCACTCTCAGTAGCCAAGAGTCTGGTCAACATAATCCTCACTCTGATCATCCTTCCTCCCACCATAGAGGATCTGGTCAAAGAAGTGATCCCACACTGGGATATAGTGAGGAGCTCGTCTCATCACCAATCCTTCATTTGACCCTCTCTCCAAGCATGCTTGCAGAGGAACATGACATCTTGTGCCCTGATTCACAACCTCTAGAGGGTACCCAATCACAAGAAGATGACAGAGGTGAACGGCATTTAAGGTCAAAGGAAGTGGATGATGATGATGATGAGACACAGTTGCCATTAAATCAACCACTATTACTGTCTCAAGACCTTGATGAGGAGGATGATATACAGTTGTCAATGACTGAGTATGTGGTGGGATCAAGACATGAGGAGGATGATCAGAGTGAGGAAGTGGAGGAGGACTTGGTGGACGATGAGGTGACTGACCCCACCTGGGAAGGTGTAGAGCCGAGCGATGACAGCAGTCCTGAGGGTGAGCCATCTGCAGCACCACAACAGGCTGGAAGAGGCAGTGGTGTGGCTACAGAAAGAAGGCGGACCGCACCAAACCGGCCCGCAAATGTTCCACGGAGCACCCCCTTGCGTAAATCTCCCTTGCCAAGGGGTAGGTGTTCCGCGGTATGGCGTTTTTTTAAGGAAAGTGCGGACGACAAAAGAATTGTAGTTTGCAACCTGTGCCACACCAGAATGAGCCGAGGCATGAACACTAGAAACCTCACCACCACCAGCATGATCCGACACATGGCATCCAAGCACCGTAATAAGTGGGAGGAACGCCTGGATCGCCCATCTGTGTCTGCAGGCCACACCACTGCCTCCTCTTCCCCTGTTTTCCGTGCCGGCCAATCGCCTGTCGAAGGCGCAGGCCCGCATACCTCCCGCCCTGCACCTGTACCATCTGAAGCACCATCAGCGACCACATCCACTTCCCTGTCCCAGCACAGCGTCCAAATGTCGTTACCCCAGGCATTTGAGCGCAAGCGAAAATACTCAGCCACCCACCCACAGGCCATAGCACTAACCTCACACCTTTCCAAATTACTGGCCATCGAAATGCTGCCATTTAGGCTTGTGGAGACTGAGTCCTTCCGCAGCCTGATGGCAGCAGCTGTCCCTCGGTACGCGGTCCCCAGCCGCCACTACTTTTCCCGGTGTGCCATCCCCGCATTACACCACCATGTGTCCCGTAACATCACCCGTGCCCTGACCAACGCAGTTACTGGGAAGGTCCACTTAACGACTGACACATGGACAAGTGCTTGTGGCCAGGGACGCTACATTTCCCTGACGGCACACTGGGTGAATGTCGTGGAGGCTGGGAGCGACTCGGACCCTGGGATGGCACAGGTGCTACCCACGCCGAGGATTGCGGGCCCTACCTCCATCAGGGTTTCCGCCAGCACCTACGTTATTGGCTCCTCCTCCTCCGTTTCCACCTCCGAATTCTCTGCGAGCAGCGCCACTCACCCATCAGCCGGTAGCTGGAAGCAGTGTAGCACTACAGTGGGGAAGCGTCAACAGGCCGTGCTGAAGCTGATCTGCCTTGGGGACAAACAGCACACGGCCTCAGAGCTGTTGCAGGGGATTAGTCACCAGACCGAGCAGTGGCTCTCGCCACTCAACCTGCAACCAGGCATGGTTGTGTGTGATAATGGGCGTAACTTGGTGGCGGCTTTGGAGCTCGGCAAGCTCACACACGTACCATGCCTAGCGCATGTATTTAATTTAGTGGTTCAGCAATTTCTAAAAACCTACCCCAATTTGCATGATCTCTTGACCAAGGTGCGCCGCGTGTGTGCACATTTCCGTAAGTCATCTACAGCTTCAGCCGGCCTGTTGAAGCTGCAGCAGCGCTTACAATTGCCAGCTCACCGGCTGCTGTGTGACGTGAGCACGCGCTGGAACTCCACCTTCCACATGTTGTCCCGGCTTTGTAAGCAGCAGAGGGCAGTAGTGGAGTACCAGCTGTTACACGGTCGTCGCCTCTCCGTTCAACTTCCTCTAATCAGAAGTGAGGAGTGGGAATGGATGTCAGACCTCTGTGAGGTTTTACGCAATTTTGAGGAATCGACACAGATGGTGAACGGCGATAACGCTATTATCAGTGTAACCATCCCACTTCTGTGTCTACTGAAACGCTCGCTGCTCACAATTAAAACCGACGCTTTGCATGTGGAAGAGGTGGAAATGGGGGAGGAAGAGCTTACACAAGGTGATAGCCAGAGCACCCTCACTTCGTCTTCTCAGCGACAATTGGAGGAGGCGGAGGAGGAGGAAGACACGGTTGCCTCCGCTACAGAGGGTAGCCATGGAACTTTAGTTCCATCTCTTCAGCATGGGTGGGCAGAAGAGGAGGAAGAGGATGAGGAGATTGAGAGTCATCCTCCTGGTGAGGACAGCGAAATCTTGCCTGTTGGTACTCTGGCACACATGGCTGACTTTATGTTAGGCTGCCTTTCCCGTGACCCACGCGTTATACGCATTTTAGACAACACGGATTACTGGGTGTTCACCCTTCTGGACCCCCGCTACAAAGAGAATTTCTCATCTCTCATTCCTCCGGTGGAGAGGACAAGCAAAATGGTGCAATACCAGAAGGTTCTTGTTGAAAAATTGCTCCAAAATTTTCCATCTGACAACGCTGGCGGCAGAGTACGTGCTACCTTGGCCAACCGAGAAGGGGAGAAAAGGGGAGCACACAGCAGTTCCGACAAAGGCAGGGCAACACTCTCCAAGGCGTGGGACACCTTCATGACACCCCGCCAGCACCCTCACCCTGATGCGCAGCCTAGTGTCACAAGGAGGGAAAAGTTTTGGAAGATGGTGAAGGAGTACGTAGCAGACCGTGTCAGCGTCCTCAATGATCCCTCTGTGCCTTACAACTACTGGGTGTCCAAGCTGGACACGTGGTATGAACTGGCACTCTACGCCTTGGAGGTGCTGGCCTGCCCTGCCGCCAGCGTTCTGTCTGAGCGGGTATTTAGTGCTGCTGGTGGCATCATAACAGATAAGCTTATCCGCCTTTCCACCGAAAATGCTGATAGGTTGACACTTATAAAAATGAACAAGGCCTGGATTTCCCCTGACTTCTCCACTCCACTGGAGGAAAGCCCTGGAGGAACATAAAGTGACTTTATATATGTTATTTACAATGATGGGAATACTCTGTATTCCCATTCACCCCTTCCACCCAAAAAACGGGTATATGGTTGACTCTTAATCTTCTCATCCTCCTCCTCCTCTTCCATATGCCCTGTGATATAATTTTTATATAGGGCCAGCTCACCAGCGGGCCCTGTTTGACAATTTTTGTATAGGTCAGCTCACCAGCGGGCCTTCTCATATAATGTTTTATTGGGTCAGCTCTCTAGCGGGCCCTCTCATATAATGTTTTATAGCGTCAGCTCACTAGCGGGCCTTCACATATAATGTTTAGGATGGTCAGCTCCGCAGCAGACCCTCACCCATAATGTTTTGGATGGTCGGCTCAGCGCACGTTTCCCTCTTAATCATGGCCCCAGTTCAGAAAAATCGAGGAAATTTTTGGGAGAATTTGCCTTTGCGCACGTTTCCCTCTTAATCATGGCCTCAGTTCAGAAAAATCGAGGTAATTTTTGGGAGAATTTGCCTTTGCGCACGTTTCCCTCTTAATCATGGCCTCAGTTCAGAAAAATCAAGGAAATTTTTGGGAGAATTTGCCTCTGCGCACGTTTCCCTCTTAATCATGGCCTCAGTTCAGAAAAATCAAGGAAATTTTTGGGAGAATTTGCCTCTGCGCACGTTTCCCTCTTAATCATGGCCTCAGTTCAGAAAAATCGAGGAAATTTTTGGGAGAATTTGCAGATGATATACAAGTAAATATACAGCAAATACTGTTTGGTAACAATTTTTCGCCTAAAGTTGTTTTTATCTTCCTTTTTGTGTGTTTTACGGTCAGTCTGTAAAAATGGCGTACTACGGGCGAAAGATCGTTCCCAGCAGCGATGTTGGAGTCCAAGATGCATCCAGACATCCTCCATATGCTGTCCCTGAACCATTTCTGTGGTGTTTCCATCATTTTCTGCCCTTTTCCTATGGACCAGGCACCCTCCCCTCATCAGAGCAGGGGGTGCCTGGTGTAATGCTCGAGTCCTCCCATTGACTTCAATGGGGCTCGGGTGCTCGGCCGAGCACTCGAGCCTCCGAGGGTGCTCGGTCAGAGCACCCGAACACCCGAGCATTGGGGTGCTCGCTCATCACTATTCATCATTCATCTTCCATGTTACTGCTATTGTTGATCCCATTCCCTTTCAGCTGCCTAATCATCCTGCTGCTTAAACAAGTCTGCAGCAGCAATACGACCAGCAGTTGCAACTCAGGACTTACGAGGACATTTGAGAGTGGCCACTGGCCAACACGACCTGCTGGCATTAGGCCAGTAGGGCATTTTTACTTTTTTCTCAGGGCTTTTGCTTTAAAAAACAAACAAAAAAACCACAACATAGTCCTACTAAAAAATAAACAATTTTTGGGGGGTTTGTTTATAACAATCCTAAGTCCTACAAATCAATGTTTCCTTAGGGCTTGTGCCAAACAAGCTTAAGTCCTACAAATCAATGTTTCTTCAGGGCTTGGGCCTCTAATAAGTCTAAGTCCTACAAAGGTCTCTAACAACAAATCAAACAAATCATCCTCTACAAAATACTCTATCAAGTCAAGTATCAGTCCACCCCAGTGGCAGCTTATGTCAGGGGGTTCCTGTCTTTATAAATTTACATACAAATGTCTTATTTTATTGATTTATTTTTTATTAACTGTACCCCCAATAGCAGTCAAGAACCCCCCCAAAACAAATTCCCTGTTCAAATGATTCCTTCATTCACCAACACAGTCACCCTTCTCAGACTCCTTTATATCACGTCTTATGGTTTCTATTTTATTTTACTTAGGATTTATTTTTTATTAACAGCCCCCCAATCCCAGTAAACAACCCCCCCAAAAAATCATCCCCTGTTCAACTGATTCTTCCCCCAAACCCCACCCACACAGGCACCCTCATGCCCCTTTTATACTCTGCCTTTGGGAAATAAAATAATATTTGCTATGTGTTGTGTATAACTTCTATGTTCCCTTTGATTTCAATGGAACGAGCTAGGCAAAACAGGCAGAAAAAAGTGGTAAATCTGCACTTTTTGCAGGAAATTTTTTGCCAAGTGGAAAGTGCCATTTTTCGCCAACTTCAGTTTGAGGCGGAAATTTTCGCCCATCCCTAGTCCTGAATAATTTTGGTTAGCAACCGTTCTAATTTCGTACCCATTGCAGAAATCAGGCTCACTGGTCTATGAATTCGTTGTTTTGATCTTCCACTCATTTTCAATAATGGCAATACATCTGGTTTCCTCCAGTCACAGGGAACTATGCCTGATGATAGTGTATAAATAAATGTGAAGTATAAGGATATTGCTATTACTGAACTAAGTTCCTTAAGTACCCTTAAGTTTCCCTGTTTGCCCATTGTCTGCCATTGTTGCTACCTTCATACATACAGTTGCCTTATCCTCACTGGTTAATTCCCAAATTTCCATTTTAAGAGGACCAATATCAACGTTAATCTTTTTGTTATTTATATACTTGTAGAATTGTTAAGGATTTTTCTCACTCTCTTTTGCAATACTTTCCTCATTTTCATTTTTATGTAACCTAATTGCTTACTTACAGATTCTTTATATCTTTAAATGGTGCATCTGACCCTTCTGACTTAAACTCTTCAGAAGCTTGCTTCTTATTCCTCATTTCCCTACAAACCGCTTTATCAAGCTACATTGTTCTTTGCTCCTCTTAATTTATTCCCCAGTGGTAAATATTGACATATATAATTGTCTAAGATCATTTTGAACACATTCAATCTGTCTTCTGCATTTTAATCTTTGAAGATTGCATCCCTTTGAGTGTCTTTTAATACTGCTTTTTATCATTGTAAAATTAGTCTTTTTAAAGTTGAATGTTTTGGTTAAAGCCATTTTAATGGGATTCTCATTGTAAATATCAAAAAATGCTATATTGTATTCACTGCTGCACAAATGTTCCCTTACCTGTATATTGTATACCATTTCAGAATTGTTTGAGACCACTAGGTCCAGCAAGGCCTCATTTCTAGATCTCTCTTCTTCTAGTTGAGATGTGAAATTATTATTAAACATATTTTTTAATTAATTAGTTAGGGGTAGTCGAAATCAAGGGTATGCCCACTGCTGAGTGGTATTTTATTCAAAAGTTATTACAGCACAAACTTGAATTTTTTAGATGCAGTATTACAGTGGCCTGAAATTGTACAGTGGCGCTGTTCCTACGCCATCCTATGGACAGATCTGGTCTGTTGACCATAACTCTCCATAGGATGGTGTAGCAACAGCGCCACTGTACAATTTCAGGCCACTGTGATACTGCACCTAAAAAAAACAAGTTTGAGATAAAATAACTTTTGAATAAAACAGCTTTCAGCAGTGGGAGTTCCCTTGTTTTACTCTGGGGGATAAACCTTACAACATATTTTTTTTCCATTTCAAGTATTACTATCCCTTTAATTTGACAAGTACACTTTAACACTTCATTGATAATTAATAGGCAAAGAGACAGGTTCTCTTTAAAGTAATTTCACAAGTGTCAATGTGATAGAAAAATATAAGGTAATGCAACAAAAAGATACAACTGTTAATTTTAGCACATTAACCCTTTGTGTGCCAGAGGGGTACGCAAAGCATTGCTTTGCAATGCGTTGCGTACCTCTCTGGCACTCAAAGGGTTAAACATTCTTACCTATTTGCCAGGTAACTATAAATCACAACCTTAATAACCAACCCATTTTCTTTTGAATGGACAGGTGGTATAATCGTATCATAAAGTAGTAAGTGGTATTCAAATACCTCCTAAAGCCATTCAGTAAAGTTTTAAAATTACAGATAAGTCAAGTATATACATGAAATGGAGGAAAGCAAACTTATTGAGCTATTTATTTTAAAGAGCAATTATACCCTAATAATAATTGGATCTTGGACTTCTTGGGTATGGTCATCCAAGAAGGCTGGAGCTTAGCACATCTCCAAAACACTTGTGATTTATTCCCATTCCATCCTGAAGGCTGTAGCCCGACTTTCATCTTCCTCCACTTTCATTAGAGTGCGGAGGTCATGTTTCCTGTATTGGCTGATGGGTGCTGTGAGATTATGCACAATAGGCTGCATATGCCTGATCATCTATACTGCTGTATTGCCAATGCCTATGTCAAGGGCTGAATGTCAAGTGCCAACTCCTCATTATGATCTTCTACTAAACCAATATAATGTAGTCTGTGCCATCTGTTTATGAATTTAACCTCACTATCTATATGTTGCTCTGTTTATATCCTGCACTTGGACACTATTCTCTTGTTTGTGCCATATGAGTTTGTGCTCAGCCATAGGCCATAGTCTCCAATTCTTGTATTCCTCATTATAGCCCCCCTCTTTTATCAACCAGTGCACACACAACTCAAGTTGATTTTGGATGGTAGTTAGTTAATCCTACATCCCCAGTGGACAGGTCTAGGATGTGCCAGGACCATTATGGGTCAATGTGCATTAAGGACCCATGTCCCCAGTGTCATCTATCAAACCTTTAGGGGGGAAGCCTATCCTGATGCACTTAAGACCGGATATCCCTGCAGTCAGCTACAACGCTGACTTCAGGGAAGGGGGAGGGAGGGGGAACTCTGTGGGCTATTATCTCTCAAACCATAAAGGTTTGAGAGATGACACTGGGGACAATTAAATTATTTTTAACTTGCCTACAATATGGGGATTAGTAATATTTAAGTATTACTATCCCTTTAAGAGTTTAAGCACAAAATAAATGGGGAACAATTCTGGGATAAACCCCAAGGGTTTACATGCCCTATTTACCATGTGGTTCACTTGTTTGCCGCAGAATTGTGCCACCCTTGTTTTTGGTGACTAAAGACCACAGTTTTATAGAAAACCAGAAATTGCCTGTTATATGCCACAAAACAGAACATTTTAAATTACCTTATTTAAACCATAAAATAGAAAACTGTAAATGACCTGCTTTACACCATAGTACTGAACTCTGTAAATGACCTGCTTACACCATATTATAGAAAACTGTAAATGACCTGCTTACACCATAGTACTGAACTCTGTAAATGACTTGCTTTACACCATATTATAGAAAACTGTAAATTACCTGCTTACACCATAGAACTGAACTCTGTAAATGACTTGCTTTACACCATATTATAGAAAACTGTAAATGACCGTACACCATAGTACTGAACACTGTAACCTGTTTATACCATATTATAGAAAACTTTAAATTACCTGCTTTACACCATAGTAGTGAACACTGTAAATGACTTGCTTTACAACATATTATAGAAAACTGTGAATGAGCTGTTTTATACTATACTATAATATAAAAAAATGTGTAAATTTCCTTCTTTATTCCATAGTATAAAACACTGTAAATGGCCTGTTTTACATGATAGTCTACAGAAAAGAAACATAGAGGCAGTTGTGTTCACTATAATCACTGAATAATGGTCTGTACAGACATGAGTCATTTCTGGTGCAATCTACATACCAAGTGGTTCTATTATACTGGGAATGTTGTTTTCAGCGGCAAAGGAAGAATAGCAATCATTTGGGTTATTCATTACTCTGTGAGCTAATTTATATGCAAGGGTTGCTTATACATTCATTATGTGGCATTTCTATTTTCCTCTTGCTTGATTTTATTGTTTCAAGCCCAAAAGCAGTGGTTCTATTTTAGAATCTTAACCTTTATATTGCTTTCATCCAGTAATTAAATCCAGCACTTTAATGCTCTGGTTGCATGAGCATTGTCTAACACTTTAAGGAACAGTAAACTTTTTAAATGAAATCTTATGTGTTATAAGACTTCTATTGCATAAAACAAGGGTATTCCTACTGCTACAGTTGTTTCATTAAAAATTCATAACTGTTCAAACTGTCACAAAAGTGATACATCAGTTAGTATCACATTGCATTGAGAATTGCAATAGGTGACTCCCCTCTGCCATAAAATACAATAGAATAGCTGTCTGAACATAAGGTTAACAATGGTTGAACTTTCTGGGTACCAAAAGGCAATGTTAATGTTAAATAAAAAAATAAATAAAAGGTAACCCTTTGCATGGCAGAGTGATGTGCAATGCATTGTAAGCTACTAGGAGAGGTGCACTAAAGGTTGATGCTGTGGCAATATAATTTTGTCTCTGTATGTAAAGGACTTCTCCTTTTCGATGTAGACACACGTCACCATATGCACTAAAATTTAGGAATGCTTGGGGAGGGGAGAAGTTCCCCATTAGCATACAGGGTTGCGGAACTGCTGGAGATGTGGAAGACATGCCTTCTCTTACACATCACCAGCAGTAGATAACTCTGAAGTCGTACAGCATTCTCTCTGCTTTCCCATTTGGTCAATAGGGAAGAGGAGAGGATCCTTTCAGCACCACAAACAGCATCACATCCTTAACCCTTTGAGTGCCATAGTATTGTGCATTTCACACCTCTGTGGCACTGAAATGGTTATAAAAGTACAATAACCAGTACATAATATCCCCTGAGTGCTTTTCTCTTCCTCGTATATGTTGTGCACTCTCAAGGGAACAAGGCTGTTCATCCGTGGGGATTTGTGCCTACCCGATGCCCCCAGTCTTTTTCCCTTGTCCATTGGTAGCCACAGATCTCCATTTACACTATCTGCCCCCCCCAGACTTGTTCCCTTGTCCACTGGTAGCCACTGATGACCACTTACACTGCCTGCCCCCCCCAAACCTGTTCCCTTGCCCACGGGTAGCCACAGATCTCCATTTACACTGTCTGACCCTCCCAGACTTGTTCCCCTGCCAACTGGTAGCCACAGATCCCAATTTACATTGTCTGACCCCCCCCCCAGACTTGCTCCTTTGCCTACTGGTAGCCACAAATCCCCATGTACACTGCCTGGGTAAGGGAACAAGGCAGGGATGTGTCAGTTTGTGTATATCAAGCGAACACATAATGGTGAGGTTCCCCATTCTCCCCCACAATGATCATGTTCCAAATGTTGCTCCCCACAATAAGTATGTTCGACATGCTATCTTCACAATAATTATCTTCAACATGCTGCCCCCCACAATGAATATGTCCGACATGCTGCCACCCACAATGAATATGATTGATAAGCTGCCCCACAATGCTTTCACATTTTTCACATGGGATTGATCGTGTGTATATTAAAAAAAATAACGCACAGAGTGCAGGATCTCTAAATCCTGCAGTATGCTGTGTGTTTTTGTTGTTTATTTTATTTAAAAGAAAGTCAGACCTTGCAGGGAGCATCAGGATCCCTCCTTATCTCCTCTGGCATTGATCACCTATCCAATAGCATATAAGATAAATGTCGCAACCAGGAAGGTGATCAATGCCTTCCTCTACCTCCCTCTCTTCAACACGGCATCCTATGAATGTTTGAGTAGGAGGATCCTCAAGACCAACATGATGCGAGTAGGAGCGAATGTGTGTATTGTAAAAAAGTATGCCATAATGGGGAAGCATTGTGGGGCATCATGTTGAAATAGGCCATTATCGATGTGATAAGTGAAAATTGTAAACTTGTCTAAGGCCTATCGGATTGATGTTGCAATGATGTCACAGACACTTTAGTGAATACTGTAGGTGTGCCGTTGATACCGATTCAACAGAATATCGCCATTATGAGCCTTCTTAGACCTTTAGTGCATCTTGGCCCATGCACACCTCTCTTCCACTCATAGGGTTTTAAGCTGGTGTAGCAATTCTGAGGAAAAGTAAGCCCTATAATATCTTTTTTCATAAAAACATGTACTTATCTTTTAACCCTTTGTGTGCCAAAGGGGTGACCAATATAATGCTTGTTAATGCATTGGCCACCCCTCTGGCACGCAAACTCAAACAGTTAAGGTAAATAAAAAAGCCATTTAAATTATTTTAAATAGGGCATTGCTTTTCAATATGTTGTCAACCACTAGCATTCAAGGGGCAATGTGGGGACTATATATTTCTCCACTATAGTACATTTGGTTTGCCTGTGAACCACTCTTCGTTTCTTTTGAACATATGACCTTCTAGAGTGCTAACCTCTTCATATTTTAAGCAGAGGTCTCTAAAGGGTTAACACATATTAGTAACATTGAAGTGCATTTTTATTGTAAATGTTTATTTTTAAGAGAAAGTCGGTGCTATAATTTTTTTTTTCATAAAAAATATATATATTATAATTATTTTCATGTGAAGTAAAACAATAGTATGCTCATTTCTGGGGGATTGTTTATTAAAAAAATATTGATGTTTAACACTTTGAGTGCCAGGGGCTTACGGTATTTCTTACACTCTGTAAGTCAGACATTTTCAGCATTTTTCAATTTAGGTGTGATTCCCATAGGTAACTTTCTAGTTACATACGGAAAACCATATATCATTTTTTCAGAATGAATTCTGCTTTTGCATGGTGCCTCACATGAAGTACATTTTGCATTGTGAAAAAGTTATGATGTCATAATTACAAAAAATAAAATTACTTATTTTGCTAAAATCACACACAATATATCAGGAACATTTATATTGATTGTGGAACTTTCAGTTATTTGAAAAAGCCCTGAATCCTCCAAATACAAAATACCAAATATGTATAGTTTTACAAACGTTCAGGGGCTGAGGACAGCCCTAATAATCAGGAGTGTAAAAAGACTTTATGAACTAAAATGCACATTCCAGTGATTACATGGCAAAGCTACCATACAACAGTGAATAATTATATAAAACGATACATATTTCCCAAAAAGTAGATATGCCACTGCATAAAATGAGAGGTCACTTGCATTTCTATCCCTAGCCTGGTGTGCACAAATGTTTCCAGAAGGTGGGTATAAAGGAAATGATTTGCATTTTTACATTTTCACCCCCTCAAATATACTCAAATCTTTGAAAACGACTGCATTTTCTACTGTATTCATTAGCTAGAGCTCTTAGGTGAACAATGACGCCCCATTGGTATGAGTTGGCATACTAAGGGGTGCCAGAAGCACAAAAGTACACCAACTGCAACATCACATTTTTCTTTCAATATTTCAGCATGACTTGTCTGTACTAAAATGGTTATAAAACAGCTACAGAAGTAAAGAAAAGGTGCACAGAGCATACCACTTTGGAAATAAGAAAACCCACCACACTTGCCTTTCTACTCCTAGCCTGGTGTGCACAAATGTTTCCAGAAGGATGAACCAAATGAAAAAAATTCATTTTTTTTCCTCCCATCTAATTTATTGAAATCTGTGAAAACTATGGAATTTCCAACTGTATTCATTAGCTACTGTTCTTATGAGTAAAATGGCACCCCACTGGTTTAAGTTAGCATACTGAAGTGGGTGCCAAAAGCACAAAAATACACCAGCTACAATCTAATTGTTCTTTCAATTTTTCAAACATAACTTGCCTATACTAAAATGGTTGTAATAACTACATAAATTGAGCAAAGGTAGACAAAGCCTACCATTTTGATACCCCTAACCGGGTGTGCACAAATGTTTCTACTGTAGTGGGTACCAGGAGCACAAAACACCTGCTTTTTATGGTCATAACTATTAGAGATATGACGGAAATGGGTCACTTGCCTTTCTACCCCTAGGCTGGAGTGCAAAATATTTCCATAATGTGGTGTTAGAAGAACAAATAATATTTTTTTTTACATTTTCACCACTTCGAACACACTAAAATCTTTGAAAGCCATAGAATGCACTACTGTATTCTGTACCCGATACCAGTCTGGGAAAAATGGTACCGCATTTCTGTTGATTAATATACAATATGGGGATGCTAGTAACACTAACCTATACCATCTACTTTTATTTTTGGAATTACCTGCCAGCACTAAAATAGTCATAACCATTACAGATATGCAGGAAAGGTAGGCAGGATTTACCATTTTAGGAAACAGACATTCACCGGCATCAAATGAGGGGTCACTTGACTTTTTACCCCTAGGATGGTGTGTGCAACTGTTTGCAGAAAATGGCGCTATTGGAAACAATTGAACTATTTTACTTTTCCGCCTGTTCAAAGATACACGTAGCTTTGAAACACATGGAATGTATGACTGTAACCATTAGTTACAACTCCTCCAAGAAAAATGACACCCTGTTGGTATAAGCTGACATACTGTAGGGGGTGCCAGAAGCACAAAACTACACCAACTACAATCTATTATGTTTATACATTTATAATATGACTTCACTGTGCTAAAATTGTTATAACAATGAGAGACATCAAAAAAGCTAGATAAAGCATACCATTTTGGAAAGTAGACAACTATCTGCATCAATTTACTGTACAAAACTAGTTGCAGAATGTGGAACTTGAAGGATACTAAAATGGTTCAACACCATGGGCTTTTCAGGACCTACTGCCAACCTAAAAAAATAGTACTCCACTGGTATGGGCTTGACATACCATATTGGGTGCCAGTATTGTGGGGAAGTAAACAGTTTCTGTGTAATTATACAGTTACCAGTTGAAACAGCTGAGGTGGCCAGCCAATGTATGCGTGAACTTGTGACTACCGATGGAACTAGGCAGGGGGAAGGAGTTAGGCAGTGGCCAGCAGAACAAGGCTGGGGGTCATACAGTGCATATGCAAACTGAAACCAGGCTAGGAATCACTGTTTTTCCCCCACATACACTATTTGATTCCCAGCCTGATTCTAATTCACAATGGCAGTCTGTGTCTACCAGTGGGCAATGGAATCAGGCTGGAGGGGCGGTCAGTCTGGAGGGATGTGACTGTGAATCCAGGCTGTGGTGGGTTAGGGTACAAAGAAAGGATTGGAGACACTTAATGTGCATGCCATAGTGGTGTCCAATACATTGTGGTCACCCCCATGGCACGCACAGGGTTAATTTATTTATTTTTTATTTTTTCTTCAGATCTCATTGAGCGGGGGGCATCAGGACCCCCCCCAATGAGGTCTAAATAAAAGCACATTATGATTCACCCCCCTCCAAAAAAATACACAAAGCAATGTATTGAATGTTGAGTACACAGGCTTCATTTTTTTATCTTGTTGGGGGGGTATCATGGCCCCTCCTGATGCCCCTCCCAAAGAGGTCTGCATAAAAAATAATGAGAAAATAATCCTGTGTTTGTGCCACGGCGGGGGGGGGGGGTGTTGTATCTAGCGCATCTCAAATACATTTGTTGGAGCCCACTGTGGTACAAAAAATAATTACTTTTGTTTCATTATTTTTTATTCAGACCTTGTTGGGGGGAATCAGAGCTTCTCCTGATGACTCCCTCCAAGGAGGTCTGAATAAAAAATAATTAATAAAAATGTATCCTGTGTGTGTGCCACTGTGGGGGGGTCTGCATTGTGTGGCAAACACAAGGTTAATATATTTTTTATTTAGACCTCAGTAGTCCTGATGACCCCCAACAATGTATATATAAAAAAACACAGTTCACCATAGAATGACAGAAATTACTGAGTCAATATATGACAGTTTGAAGTAAAAATGATTTTATTCTCTTCTTTACAGTTTTAATGATTATAACTCTTGAAAAACATATAGGTTTTCACAAAAAAAGTTTACTGCTCCTATAAACTGTAATTACACACACACAAACACACATTATATATTTTTATATACAGTAATGTGCAAAAGTTTTAGGCAGGTGTGAAAAAATGCTGTAAAGTAAGAATGCTTTCAAAAATAGACATGTTAATAATTTATTTTTATCAATTAATAAAATGCATAGTGAGTGAGCAGAAGAAAAACCTAAATCAAATCAATATTTGATGTGACTACCCTTAGCCTTCAAAGCAGCATTGATACTTCTAGGTACACTTGCAACAGTTTAAGGAACGCAGCAGGTGGGTTGTTATAAACATCTTAGAGAACTAACCACAGTTCAACTGTGGATTTAGGCAGCCTCAGTTGTTTCTCTCCCTTCATGTAATCCCAGACAGATTCAATGATGATGAGATCAGGGCTCTGTGGGGGCCATACCATCACTTCCATCACTTAAGATAGTTCTTAATGACTTTGGGTGTATGTTTGGGGTCGCTGTCATGCTGTAGAATACATTTGGGGCCAATCAGATGCCTCCCTGATGGTATTATGTGATGGATAATTATCTGCCTGTACTTCTTAGCATTGAGGAGACCATTAATTATGACCAAATTCCCAACTCCATTTGCAGAAATGCAGTCCTAAACTTGAAAGGAACCTCCACCATGCTTCACTGTTGCCTGCAGGCACTCATTCTTGTGCAGCTCTACAGCCCATTGGCAAACATACTGCCTTCTGCTACAGTCAAATATAAAAAATTTGGACTCATCAGTCAAGAGCAGCTGCTGCCATTTTTATGCACCCCAGTTCTTGTATTTCGTACATATTTGAGTTGCTTGGCCTTGTTTCCATGTCAGAGGTATGGCTTTTTGGCCGCAAGTCTTCCATGAAGTCCACTTCTGACCAGATTTCTCTGGGCAGTAGATAGGTGTGCCAGTATCCCACTGTTTTCTGCCAATTCTGAGCTGATGGCACTGCTGGACATCTTCCTATTGTTAAGGGAAGTAAGCATGATGTATTTCACCTGCTACACTAATTTTCCTTGGCCAGTCACAGAGTCTACTGTCCTTAGCATTGCCTGTTTCTTTATGGTTCTTCAAAAAAGCTTGGAAAGCACATGTGGAAACCCCTGTCTGCCTTGAAATTTCTGCATGGGAGAGACCTTGCTGCTACTTGTGTCTTGTTGCTGTGCTCAGCACCTGTTTGCTATAATTGTTTAATCATACAACTGACTATATGCCTATGAAATCCCTGACTTTGTGCAAGTGTACCTAGAAGAATGTATGCTGTTTTGAAGGCAAAGGGTGGTCAAACCAAATATCGATTTGATGTAGATTTTTCTTGATAAAAATAAACCATTAATATGTCTATTTTTGAAAGCATTCTTACTTTACAGCATTTTTTCACACCTGCCTTAAACTATTACACATTTATTACACACATGCATATATATATATATATATATATATATATATATATATAAATATAAAAGAATGTGTAACCACAAATTCTCCGTCCGTGCCTGACACATTCCGGGGTGGCAGCAAGGAGGAAGTACGCTGATCTCTTCCTGACTGCTTGTTAGGAACATGCAAGGGGAAGTTATTTTGACATGAGTGGCCAGGAGGCCTTCTGCTGTCTTGCCGCTCCTCTTGAAATCTTCTCTTGGACTTGGCCCACCCTCAACTTCCCTTGTTCCAAAGAAATAAACATGGCCGACTGATGGCGCTCCGTCACCACATACATCACAATGCATGTGTTACAAGAAAGCACACTCCGTTAAAAAATAAATTCCCTACTCATGTCACGTTTAACCCTACGAAGTTATATGCAATGCATTGGGTTAATTACTGTGGGTCTTTTGGCTGCTGATAGTTACCTGAAAGTATAAGAAAAATAAACTACCTTTTCTGCCAATCTGGTCGAAAGAAGCATCTAACACACTGCTGTAAATTTTCTTCTTTTTGGTCTCTGGTAATTGCACTTTGTATAGGACAATAACAATCATTCAGAGGCTTTGCCATTTAGTTTACTATTACGGGTTACCCACCTACATACAACCATGTCTTCTGGATATAAACCCTCAGGCTTTTCTTCACTATAAACTATCTGCTCTCAAATGCAAGCAAATGGTCTTGGTAATATGTATCACAGGCTTGCTATAGGGCTGAATTTACCAATTTGATATGATTTCTTCAGACCACACACATCTCTGTGCCTACTCAGACATAACAGTCCAACTGCCTGGAGATCCAGAATTGCCAGCAATAAGGCTCAGGAGAGATGTAAATAGGGGTTTGGTACCTCCCTACATTTCAGTAGAATTAAAACTATTAGATTGAAACAATGTATTTTATTGCATTTTTATGTGACCTTGAGGTTGTCCCAAACATGTTGACATTAATACAATGTATGAAGCAATTACTAAGGGAGAGTTATTGAGTCTTTTATATGACTTGATTGAACTGGGCATAAAAGCGATTGCTTTCTTCCAAGTCCTCAGGCTGTAAAACTGTCAGAGGAGTTGGGAAAGTGACAAGAGACTGTCTGGTTCCATTTATGAGATAAAGACTAAATAGTAACTGTTTTAATATAAAAAAATCAATATGTTTTATTCATTAAATCTATGTTTTAACTTCAGAATGTATTTTGGTTTGTTGCTAAACCGATATGCTTATATAGTATAGTATTATTTTGCCTTTTAAATGTATACTAGTTTTAAAGCTCAGTCTGAATTTGGAGCGCCCGCTCCGTATCAGCTACGGCGCGGGCAGTCTGTACTGAGCATGACTGCAGCACGCACAGCCGTCTCTACTGCGCAGGACGGCTTCTGACAAACATACTTAGCAAATTATAATATAGGATGTCCTGCCCTCTAAATTAGTTTACCAATGTTTGTGATTGTATTTTTGTATAGGTATTTTTATATATATTTCTATATTTCTTTTCTAGGCAAAGTTTTAAATAAATAAAGAGTTACAAAATAATTTATGTTACTGGTCATCCCTGTCTGCATTCACCAATGGGTTAAGTCCCCTTCCATAGGACAGGAAACTAATGAAACCTTACAAAGCCCTAATCAAATATCCCTCATCTTTTTTTGTTTTTTGTCCATTCCCGGTAAGAAGGAAACTCTCCCCGTTGGTGTAGCATCGCTTATGTGTTCGACTTGCCTAGGATTTGTTAGGCCTTTTTAGTCACTTGGTCTCTCACTCTCTGGTTGATGATGCTCCATATTTATGCCTTCCATCAGTGTCACCAGTGGGGAGCCCTCTGTATTGGTGGCTGTACAATGATATTGTGGTGATTGGAATCCTTATGTACAAGATGGAGCCTGCTCAGGAGTGGGAAATTTGAAATGAGTAGCAATCTTTGTACCCAGGTAAGATATTTAAGACTGGCTGTGGGTAAAGTTTGGGTTTGTTTCTCATCCATGTGATGCTGATGCTCATGCATTGGATTTCTTGTGCTTGTTCCTACAGTGTGTTCATTTCCCTGCTGCATGAGGCTGGTGCTGTGCCGCCTCTGTAAAGTATTTGGTTTATTTGTGGCCCTTGATCTCTTGGTATTTTCATTGGTTAAAGCTTAGTTCTAATATATTAGTTATTTGTTTCATATTGTGGTTTCCTGCTCTTGCTTTCTTATTCCTCTCAGGACTTGTCTGGTAGTGTTATTACTTGGGTACCACCTTTTGGTGAATGTTGACTTAGGAAAAGGGAATGAATATCAGCTTACCATTATGCTGTTTTGTTTTTCTGGTCATAATCATTGGCAGCAATCTATCCAGGCTAACAACTAGGCTGACCATATTTCCTTGAGACAAAAACGGGACGGGGTGCGGGATAGACGGACAGTGGGACTCCGTCACTCCCATCGTAGTAAGCTGCAAGCAGCGAGAACGCGATTGCGCTGTCTCTTACTAGCGGTGTTCTCTCTCTCTCTCTGGTCAAAAAGCCTACCCCTGAAGTAAATCAGAACTTCCTCTCATCGTCACTCACACTAGTGGTTTTATTGTGTTTACTGTACAGACTGATTACCATAGAGTCTTATGACTCATCATCCTATCATTGTCTAAGAGACTCTATGGTAATTTACCATAAACTTGAGAGTCCTAGACAGTTAGAGTCATGTCTGGTGTCAAAGTGAACCATCAGCCTAATAATGGTAATTCTGGTGACAGCAACATAGTCCAAAAAGAGCAGAGTATTCTAAAACATGTTATTTTATGGTTGCACCATCCCCAAATAGTTTAACTGGAGGAGGTAGGGGTCAGCCATTTCATACTAGATACTGATGCTTGGATACAATGTATTGGTATGGAGGCTGATGTACTAAAAAGTGGACAAAACAACTGCCTTTAAATACTAGTTCTCCACTTTCTCTAGCATTCGGTGGGGAGTTCACTTGAGTGGAGATACAGATATGGATTTCACTTTCCAGTTCCTATGTTCTTCTGTGTACCCTTTGCAATAAGTGGGGGAGATCTTCATGCATAGGTTTCACGTGACATAGGAACTGGAGCAGTGATAACACTGGAGAAGTTACTTCCTCTATCACATGTTAGTGCATCTCCCCCAAGGTGGTAAAAAACCCCATTCAAATCAATGGGTATCTGGATTAGTTGCTCGGAGGGCAGTGTGTCTGATTACTACATCACTATGTTCATATAGCACCGTCTCAGAGCTCTGTTGCCTTTTAGCCTCATCAGCTGTACATTTTTTCTATTCCACTTGTAAAGAGAAACATAGAATAGCATAACTATGGCCCCCTAAGTGTACCAGGTAAGTGGAATATTTATTCAATCAATGAGTCGTATGTACAGTAAAAGGAATGTGTAAAAAATAAATACACAAAAAACACCAGATATTTTATACACATTGCTGTCTCAGTCAAAAGTCTGAAGAAAGGCTATGTGTAGCCTGAAATATCAGCCAGATGACTGTTCATACCAACTATTCTTTTTTCACAAAAGTATACCATGCTTTACTTTATCATCCATTAGTGGTGGGGTTAGATTACAGTTTTGGCATGTCTCCCCAGCATTCTTACATTGTCACATAGACCAACAGACCCACATACAGTTCCTCTGCTTACCTCTGTACTGCCCTCCCAGTGATGCAATAAACACAATCACTATTGAGGAGAGCAGGACAGAGCTGGGAGAAGGAAAGGCACTGAAGCAAGAGGAGGCTACAGGGAACCTCCAGGTGACATTTGTCTGGGTTGAGGAGGAGAAGAGGAGAGTGGAACAGGACAGAAGCCTCCCTGTCATTTGTTTGAGGTGTCCAGTGGGCTGGAACTCCCTCTGGCACTGTGTTAACCCTTTGAGTGCCGGAAAGGTATCCATTGCATTGTGTTGCAGTGCAATAGATAGCTCTCTGGCACTCAAATATTAAAGAACTTCAGAAAGAGACAGTAGTGCACCCCTTCACTCCCACTGAGAAAAATATGTTTTTTCATTTGTTGCAGATTGAAGTTCAGCCTGGTGTGAGCAACATGGAGGGCACACA
Source organism: Rhinophrynus dorsalis (assembly GCA_037306005.1). Lineage (NCBI taxonomy): Eukaryota > Metazoa > Chordata > Amphibia > Anura > Rhinophrynidae > Rhinophrynus > Rhinophrynus dorsalis. Next base: position 162,595,552 of record CM074719.1, on the reverse strand, counting down.
GAGAGGGCTGATAAGGATTCCTTCCCCTGACTGGACCCCTCCCCTTTAACCCTCTGTCATAAGAAAAGCACAAGCCTTCTTTTATACAAGTCACATCTATTGACAGATCTTGCACTGCTTCTTGTGTTGATTTATGTACTCCTGTGTGAATTATAGCTACAGAGGTGCAGGCTGATCAGAACTGTAGCCAAAAATGGGCTCTGAGAGGTGATCAGACTGCACCTCCAGATAGAATTCACACAGAGACATTGAGGAATCAGCAGTAGAATCCGTGCAAGACATGTCAGTAGAGGTCACTTCTATAAAGCAAGGATCGTGTTTTTTGTCTTATGGAAACTGTTAAAATGTGGTCTGGGGGAGAGAATCCTTATCAATCCTCTCTGCAGCTCACTCCAGTCTGCGCTGCAATTGAAAAGAAAATAAACACACTTTTATCAGCAATAGTAAAGGGCTGAACTGCTGGACCTCTACATTTTAACCCTTTACATTTTAAGCCAAAGTACAACCTCCAACATTTAGCCAAGCATTGTGTATTTTGACCCTCCCTGGTCTGTACCTCTGAGCCTTTGCAGATATTTCTGTAAGAAAATCAGGTTCCTCTGCAGTGGTCCCCTGCTCGCATTTATCCAGTGAAAGGAGCAGGGGACCGGAATGTGAACCTCTTCTGTGTTTGTTTTCTTTGCAGCTGTCTGAGAGCCAGTTCCCCACTTACACTGTGCGAGTGAGTTGAATCTGAAGCTCTGGCAGTTGGAAAAAACTAAGCATGCACCGCAAATCATCAGAAGTTCACATTCTGGTTCCCGCTCCTGTCACTGGCTACATGCCAACAAGGGACAGAGATAAACACACTATAATATGAAGAAAGTTAAAGTTTAAACAACAAACACAATAACACAATCCATGACACTTACTGAATCTGACGAGGACTCCCAGACTTGTCCGCCCTGCCCCACCTCCGCTCATTCCTACTCCCATGTCTGATGCTTATTTCGCCTTGTGGGACCACGTTTCAGTACATGAGTCAACTGGCTAAATTGGCCCTGCGTGACAGGGACCCCCACAGCTTCACTGGGCGCTAGGCAGCCGCCTTGCCCATAATCCAACTCTGGTTGCACTCACTGACTCAGTTTTAAACTGCCTCTGTAGTTCATTCCAGTCAGATGCTGCAGTGCTGAGTGCTGCCGGCGCTTAGGCCTCTTGATCCTAAGTACTGCTGGCCTCCCCCGGCTCCTCTTACTGTAGTTTGTGACGGCGCGCTAAATTTTGGAATCTAAGCGCCCTGCCTCAGAACACGCACAACCAATGAAAAAGGAGTAGCAAAGCACTCCTTTCTCATTGGCTGCAGTGCGTGACATCATCATGCATGTTTCTAGGAAGGAAGGAGAGGAAGGTACTGGACGGCGGCAGGGCACATTTAATACCGTCCATACCTTTGTATCATGCGCTACTACTTTTTGTTTTATGGTGCACCGTGGGCATCACAAGCCACCATTAATAACGGTACAAAATGGCAAAACGACGGGGCGGCCAGAAAACATTAAAAAAACGGGACTGTCCCGTTCAAAACGGTACATATGGTCAGCCTACTAACAACTCACACGAGGGGATTTGATTTGGTGCAGGCTGTATATTGATTCATTTGTTTCCTATCCTATCAGGTGAAAGGGAAATAAGTGCCGGTGGAGTGCTACCAAGGATTATGACCAGGAAAGAAAATAATCTTATATAATAATTCACTAGGGTGCTGTACACAGGCTCTTACACTAGTAAAATAATAAAAGAATACAGTAAGCTTATATAATCAACCTTAGTAAGACATAGTAAGAAAGTAATGTGTGTGAACCATTTGGGAATACAATAAGCCTTATCAGTCTGAAAAGACATATTTTGCATGAAGAGTTTTGTTTAAATATTTCATATTCTTTAACCCTTTGAGTGCCAGAGGGGTTAAACGATTGCTTTGTTTTTCTTTTACTGTGACCCAACACCATGGACCTTATGCAGAAAAGAAAAAAAGAGGAGCAACTTTGGAGCAAACCAACTGCTTCATAGGGGACAATTAAAAATTCCCATTGATTGAAATAAGGTTTTTAACACCTTGAAAATAACAGTCCTCAAATGCATTTCAAAACCTCTATACCACTCAAAAGTTTAAAAGAGGTGTAATCCCAGTTTATTGAGGATTTGGGGACTTGTATTTGTTTCCTATGGTGCAGATGGTTTGCCCTAGAGTTTCTCATCTTTTATACCTAAATAGCATACGTTTAGGCAGTCTACATTTTTGTTATACTACATCTGATATGTTACAATCTGTTTTGTGAACTCTTATTAAACCTAGAAACTCCTGAGGGATCTTTCCTATTTTTCATTTTGTTAAATTCAATGTTATTTCAGCCAGGGCCAGATTTCCCAATAGGAAGAGTAGGAAGCTGCATAGAGCTCCAGATTTTGAGGAGTGCTTCAGCTGTGCTAGCCACACCACCATTCTGAATTGTGGGTGTGGCCTGAGAAGTCTCAATGTCCCTGCACCAGTTTTATACCCCTTTACAAACTGTTATTTAGTCCCTTGGAGAGATTGCCAAGGCATTGCAAAGCAACCAAAGAGCTAAAGCAATTTTTTGTTTTTGCTTGTTATAGGCCAAGCATATTTTCTGTGTCAGGAAATAGTAGATGGAATGGGGGCAGGGTCATGTGAGGAAAAATCATGTGGCCATGGGTGGATCCAAGGGCACCTAGAGTGCCTTGCCTAGGGGCACCTGGAATGTAAATCTAGTCCTGATTTCATGATTACATTAATAAGGTGGTAGCAGTAACACTAAATAATTTTGTTGCCATGTTTGGGTGTACTTAGCTATCTCCTGTGAGTGGATGTGAGAGACAAACATGTTGACTGGTTTATACCACAAAATGACAATAGATTTTATGAAGTATACATAAACCAAGTTAGAGTAAAGATAAATCACCAGTTTTTGTAAAAGGTGAAGCCTATGAAAGTTGCTTCATAAAAAGTGCATCAAACCTACCAGGAAAAACAGTAATCACCTATATTAGTTTAATTAAGTAGGTGCATCTAAGCATCACAAAGAGTTGTTTGTATGTTCATTAGTTTGTGTTAGACAGATTTTTGTTAGACAGAGAAAGAGAGAGAGAGAGAGAGAGAGAGAGAGAGAGATAGATAGAAAGAAAGAAAGAAAGAAAGAAAAAGGTGTCTTGGTTTCCCTAATTATGCTTGGAACAAACATGTCAGATTTTGAGGTGAGACGTGTCATGGACATGTTATCTCTCCTTCCAAATCTTCCACTTCTCACCACACCAGGCATTATTGGTCTTTAGTGTAACACAGTGCTCGACAAAATCTAGGCACCAGGTCACCATGGCACCTTGGGACCTAGAGCCAGCAAATGTGCCCTGCATGTAGGGAAGCACTCTGTTTGTTCCCCAGGCTGAAGTTGGTAGACTTGTTCCTTAATAAAGAGGTGTGTGTGTGGAATGGGGGTGGGACACTGCAGCAGAAACCCCAGGCAGAATTCACCTCCCAGTCCTGGAGGTGTGTTGTACTTGAAGGAGTGAATCAGGAGACAATGCATCATCAAACTGGTCACAATTAAGAGACAGGAAGGCAAGAGGTGCAGCACTAGCAGGAGCAGATATGGAGGACATTGATGGGGGAGCATCAAGCAGCTGTTCAGATATGAGCGGTTGCTGGGCTGCAGTTGGCTGGGTAGCAGCTGGTGTTGGCATGGATATGGAAAGCAGTGCTATATATTTTGTTGGGGGTGCTCTGTCCTATTGCTACCTCTGTCTCTGTCAAGTCCTGTTTGAAGTAATGAAGCTCATCAGTCAACCATAAGGTTGCCACTTGTATCTGATCTTGGTGGTGCCAATTGTCTGTTATTTGCCAGATGTTCCTCTTGAAAATGTGGTAGCTTGGACCAATACGTCTTCTCATCCCAGACAATGCATTGCTTTGCAATGTGTTGCATATCTCTCTGGTCCTGAAGGAGTTAATTATGCAAAGGGAATTATGCAGAGAATGAGACTCATATCTATGAACTTTCAAAATCAGCTGACTGAGATTCTTGAAATATCCTTCCTTATTCACCACAATGTAGATTCTATACTATATTTTCCTGCTTATTGTATGCAGGTAGGTTATTGATCCAGGGAACTATCTGACTGCCATTTGGAGACAGGAAGGAATTTTTTTATCCACTTGGGGCTAAATTGGAAATGGTTTCAGGGTTTTTTTTGCCTTCCTCTGGATCAGCAGAGGTGTTTTGGCACGGGCTGAACTTGATGGACGCATGTCTTTTTTCAGCCTTGTCAACTATGTTACTATGTTATGTTATTATCTTCTAACCCAGAGGTGATCTGATCCTTGCTCAAGGAACCTTTAACATGCTACAACTTAGAGATATCACTATACCTGAGAGAATCTCAGCCCCAAATAATTTGTGCAGATAGCTGTGCCTGAGTGATCATTAACCCTACCAACTAAAAGCAGAATGGACATTAGGTCACAGAAATAGCCTTGTGGCTAAATGTCTGTTTTTCACGTAACATTCCCAAAACGCAGCTAAATCGATACCTGACATAATGTGTTAAACTTACCTGTCATCCACGGTTTGTCTCCTATCTTCAGTCTGTATTCTCTTCTGTCTTCTCTCTTTTTTTTTCCTCTTGTCTATTAGCTGTAAAAGAAAAATAAATAAAAGTAACATTTTTCATCAAATAACCAGCACTCTTATATATATATTTTAACCCCATGAGTGCCAGAGGGGTACACTTATTAAAATGTTTCCAACTATATAAAAATAAGTATTTTGAAATTTGTTAAAAAAAAATATATTTAGCTTTTTTATTTGTCTCCACCCGCTGTGTGCGGCTGCACAGGCGACAGCGATAGAGACATTGATGTGTGGCACAGACCCCCCAAGTCCTTCCCTCACAGGCCGATGCCAGTTCCACACTGAGGGAATTTGAACAGAGACTGCCTTTATATATGAGCAGCCTCTGTTCAAATTCCCTCACAGTCATTGGCACGTACGTGCTTATGCACTTCCCAGCCAATCAGCTTCAAGAACCGCTGCTTGAAGCTGATTGGCTGGGATAACTGCCCGTATATAAAAGCAGTCTCTGTTTAAATTCCATTAGTGTGGAACAGGCATTGGCCCGTGAGGGATGGACTGGGGGGTCTGTGCGATACATAACTGTCTCCACCAACTCTGTGGCTGCACACAGCAGCGGAGATGAATAAAAAAAAAGCTACTTACATTTTTTAACAAATTTCAGAATACTTTTTTTTTATACACCTGGAAACATTTTAATAACTGGAGGCATGTTCATATTCACCCGCACACTAATACATGTTTAACCCTTTGAGTCCCAGAGAGGTGTGCAACGCGTACCCCTCTGGCACTCAAGGGGTTAAACTATGTATAAGTATGCAGGTTATTTGATGAAAAATTATACTTATATTTATTTTTCTTTTACAGCTAAAAGACAAGAAGAAAGAAGAGAGGAAAGAAGACGGACAGTAAATGACCAGAATGCTGAGGACCCCGCTGGACATCAGGATTAATGGTGTTACTTTTTATGTGATGTAGGTTTGTTACTTAGTCGGGTAAATACCCCCACTGGAACTCATAGGGTTAATTCTACTAACTTTGAACACTTTTTAGGTACTTTGCATGTATTGAGATGGGGCTTAGGGTGTGTTGGCTGATTAAAGATATAATAACGGACTTTAGTCAGAAAAAACTGGGTCTTACATTTCATGTGATAAAGTGAGTCCCTTATCGGATCTTTAGGGCTAACACAGTCTATTAAATGGCAACTTGTGGCGTTTTTTTTTTTTGTTTTGTTTTTTTTTTTATTTTCAATGGGTCTGGGGCTGGCAGGTCATTAAATCGCTTACCATGCTGGAAAAAATGCCATCACCTATTTTTTTGGGGGTCGGCTGCCTTTAAATTGAGCCCTATAAATCTGTAAACCTCTGTTATCTTTGATCTGTTCTCTGGCTTTACATTTAACATGCCAGCCATAAACATGCTGAAATCTGTACATCTATACCAGCCAGATGGTGAGTGACCTTCCTTAGCAACTGTGAAACAACATTGTGTTCCCGTGCTTTTCATGTATGTTTGTTTAAACATTGCCCTGTGCAGCTCTTCCTGTTAGTGTTAGCAGTACATCCCCAAACGATGGCCCTCTCTTCCCACCAGTGCCATCTCCTCGTCTTGAAAACACAATTAAAACTCAATCTTTCAAAGTATTTCCTTACAGTAAAACCCACCATTGACTTTTTCTTGATCATGAAACTTTAAATTCATTACTATAATAAAGAAATGGATAACACTTTCTCATAGTCTTTCCAGTTCCATTAACCCTTTGAAAGGGCGTTAAATGAACAGTTCTCATGTTTAAAGCCCCAGCATGGGACATGTAATGGTGCTAATCTCCCTACTAGTAATGGTACAATTGGACTGCACGGTGCATTAATAATGAATTTAACCAGCTCTGGCCCAAATCTTTTGGGAGCTTAGCAACTCCATTAAACCTTTGCGTGTTAGACATGTTGCACTGAATTGCTTTGAAATACATTGGTAACACTTCTTGCATCCACAGAGTTAATTAAATATTTGTCTCCCGTTGATAATAATTTTCAAGTTTTTGAGGCTTCAATTATTTAACATTTTTATTTATCTGAAAGTTAAAGGGATTGTAATATAAGCAAATAAACGGAGCACCAATTCCTCAGTATAGTTTTTGGACCATGTGGAGTGGTATGTAATGGTATCAGGCTTGTAGTTAAACAGTAATTTAATTATAAAGTATCCCCTTCCCACCCCTTTTACTTAAGTAATGCTGCCTCTCATGCAGGTCCGGAGTGAGGGACAATCCTGTCCTCCTTCGTCAAGGTAGGCAGCATTTTCCTTATGTTCACAGCTGAGAGCTGTCTGGTTCTAAGGCCGGATTCCACATCTGAGGGGAGGTCAAGCGTCAATGAGTGGGAGAAAGAGGCAAAGAGTGGGATCAAGAGAGGGGGAAATGGGGGAAGGGAGAAAAAGGCAAAAGGAAGGGGATCAAGAGGGGGAGAAAGAGACAAAAGGAGGAATCAGGAAGGGAAGAGAGAGGCAAGGGGGGAGAGGCAAAATGGGGGATCAAGAGGGGGAGAATGACAAAAGGAAGATCAAGAAGGGAAAAAGAGGCAACTCGGCAAGAGGGGGCATCAAGAGCAGGTGAAATAGGCAGAGGGGGAAAAAAGAGGCAAATGGAGGTGAGATCATGAGGCAAATGGAGGGTGGATCATGAGGCAAAAGGAGGGGGATCAGGAGGGGGAGAAAGAGGCAAAAGGGTGGGATCAAGAGTAAAGAAGTGGAGAGAGAGAGGGGCAAAAGGGTGGGATCAAGAGTAAAGAAGGAGAGAGAGAGGGGCAAAAGGGTGGGATCAAGAGTCAAGAAGGGGTGAGAGGCAAAAGGGGGGATCAAGAGTCAAGGAGGGGGAGAAAGAGTGATCAAAAGGGAAAGAAAAAGGCAAAGGGAGAGGGCTTAAGAGTCAAGAGGGGGAGAACGAAGCAAAAGGTGAGGATCAAGAGGGGAGAAAGAGGTAAAAGAGGGGAGTCAAGAGGTGGTATATATATATATATATATATATATATATATATATATATATATATACTAGTGTTAAAGCCCGTGTACACGGGCCAAGGTCCGCGTAATGTTAACCCATTGAGTGCCACGCAACGCAGTGCTTTCTCCTCTTGCCTCTTTCTACCCCCTCTTGCCCACCATGCCTTTCTATCTCCTCTTGCCCCCCATGACTTTTTCTCCACCCTCTTGCCCCATGCCTCTCTGGCAAACCCTCTTGCCCCCCCATGCCTCTTTCGTCACCCATTTGCCCCTTCCATCACCCTCTTGCCCCCATACCTCTTTTGCCTCCCATGGCTCTTCACCACCCTCTTGCTCCTCACACCTCTCTTGCCCCCCATGCCTCTTTCACCACACTTTTGCCCCCCCAATGCCTCTTTCACAACCCTCTTGCTCCCCTTACCTCTTTTGCCACACTTTTGCCCCTCATGCCTCTTTCACCACACTTTTGCCCCCCCCCAATGCCTCTTTCACAACCCTCTTTCCCCCATGGCTCTTTCACCACTCTCTTGCTCCCCATACCTCTTTTGCCACCCTTTTGACCCCCATGCCTCTTTCACAACCCTTTTGCCCCCCCCATGGCTCTTTCACCATCCTCTTGCTCCCCATACCTCTTTTGCCCCCCCCATGTTTCTTTCACCACACTTTTGCCCCCCATGCCTCTTTCACAACTCTCTTGCCCCCCCAAGGCTCTTTCACCACCCTCTTGCCCCCCCATGCCTCTTTCACAACCCTCTTGCCCCCCCATGCCTCTTTCACCACCCTCTTGCCCCCCCCATGGCTCTTTCACCACCCTCTTGCTCCCCCATGGCTCTTTCACCACCCTCTTGCTCCCCATACCTCTTTTGCCACCCTTTTGACCCCCATGCCTCTTTCACAACCCTTTTGCCCCCCCTCATGGCTCTTTCACCATCCTCTTGCTCCCCATACCTCTTTTGCCCCCCCATGTTTCTTTCACCACACTTTTGCCCCCCCATGGCTCTTTCACCACCCTCTTGCCCCCCCATGGCTCTTTCACCACCCTCTTGCTCCCCCATGCCTCTTTCACAACCCTCTTGCCCCTCATGCCTCTTTCACCACCCTCTTGCCCCCCCATGGCTCTTTCACCACCCTCTTGCTCCCCATACCTGTGGACGCGCATAAGTGACAGGCGGCCAGCTGCCAGCCCTCTGAGCTCGCACCGTGCATGTGGACGCATATAACTGACAGGTACCCGCGAGCGCGAGCATGGAGGAAGCGGGTGCTTGTCAAATACGCGTCCCTAGTTACCATAGAGGGCGCGGGTCAAGGGGGAGCGAGTCACGTGGCTCTCTGTGAGTTAGTGCTTCGTGCTACGCTCACAGGGAGAGACGCATTCTTATACTTTATAGTATAGGATATACAATATAGAGGAGAGGGCAGCACCCGTGGGTCTTTTAGATCAGGTTTATTGAGACAATTTAGGCACAAAAATTGGTCAACGTTTCGGTCCAGCAAATTGACCTTTCTCAAGATGTCTTGAGAAAGGTCCATTTGTTGGACCGAAACGTTGACCAATTTTTGTGCCTAAATTGTCTCAATAAACCTGATCTAAAAGACCCCACGGGTGCTGCCCTCTCCTCTTTATTGTGTATGTCTTCTTATTGGGGATTGTGCACCTGGGCAAATAACTGAAATAGGAGCGAGTGCTTTCTCTTATACCTTTTGCTATATATATATATATATATATATATATATATATATATATATATATATATATATATATATATATATATATACCAAAATGAAATCAACCAGCACCTGCAGGGTTAAGTTCAAATAAAGCAATGTTTAATGTGGTGTCTCAACATTTCAGTGCATCCATGTGCACTTTCATCAGCACATGGCTGCACTAAAACCTTGACAAACCACATTAAACACTGCTTTATTTGAACTTAATGTGCGACTGCTGGTTGATTTCATCTTTTTGGTACACTTATGAGGATTCCACTCAACTTCAGCACCCAGATTGTCTCTGTTTAAAGGGGATGTATCACGTTACCAAAAGTTTCCCTTAATCTGTTTGTTTTAGATATTGTAACAATGCTATGTTGTTGTTAAAAAAAAAAAAAAAAAAACACTATAGAAATGCAGTTCGAGAGATTACTTTTTCCCCTTGACGTCTTCTCCTCATTCTGACCGGCAAGACTCTTGCCGACGAGAATACAGGAGAGATCCTCCTCCACGCTGGTCTGTCTGTAAGCTGCAGCACTCTCATTGGCTAGATATCAATCTCTGCAGATTGCTGTTTTGTGAGATTATATGGACCTTTTTTATCAGGTAACTAAATGATGTCTTTGATAACCAGTTCCCCAAAAATTTTGACTTGGGGACAGATACTGGTAGGGGGTGTGAAGAGAGACTTAGGTTTACATTCCAAGTCTGTCTTCGGGATGTTTTCATCAATTAATTCGATGAGTTCATCCAGGGGATTGATTGATGTTGGTTCTAAGTCCTGTCTCGTATTTTTATGACCGAAACCCACATCAAACACATATTCAGGTCCAAATAGGTTCACCCCTTCATTTTTATCATGGTCTGATCTTTTGAAAAATGTATGTAATAGTACCTTGCCACAAAAAAGAAAAAGGTCAAATTTATTAGCTTGATTACATGGTGAAAATGAAAGACCTTTCTTTAACACTTCCTGATGTACTGTTGTAAGTGTATGTTCACTCAGGTTAATAATATTTAAGGGCAATATCCCCTCCATGCTGTGCTGGCCCTGTGTGCTTGGTGGTGACCATAGCCCCAGATTTCTCTGTTTCTTAGATCTCTGCCCCCCCCATCCTTGTCTTTCGCCTATGTTCTGATACTTTCTTCTCCCCCTCCCTCTGCATTGTCTCTGTCCTAAAAAATGCCTCTCTGATCTATTATATTCTGTGTCGGATGAGGCGCCAGATGTACGTTCTGCATCTGATGTGTCTGACTCTGAGATGTCACTCTCTTTTATTTCTTCTTCGGTATTTTCTGTTCCAGTGAATGATATATAGGTCCTTCTTTGAAATCATTGAGATCTCGCTGGAATTAGTTTTTCTTTTTTTCAATTCTCTTCTACAGCGTATCAATCTCATTGTCTATTTTATTTATTTTCTCTTTTATATTATCACATTCAAATTCCTGGAGTTTCTTTTCTATTTCTTTAATTTGGGTGGCTAGTATGTCACTCCTTGCCTGCTCGTGTTCAAACAAAATCTGTATCAATTCATTGGAGCACCTACTGAGTGCTGCTTCCCATCTTTTCTCCAGTGCTGGATTATCTAGAGGTGTTGCAGGCATCAATTTAATTCTCAACCCTCTAGGGATTATATCACGTGAAAACATTTTTTCATAGGAGGACTTGTTCCACCATGATCTCATCATTTTAACATTTATAATCTTATATTCTGATCACATCTTGAATTGTACCTTTTTTCTCTTATGTAGTTGTATGAGTTGCAGAGAAAACATCACCCAGCTGTGTAGCCCACCTTTCCCGTCTATTAACAAAGTTAGTTGTATTAGGATTGCTCATCCTTTCTTTGTGATCAGTGTGCGCCTATCTAGAATCTCAGATTGAGAAAAACACTAACTATATACAAATAATCAGTGCACCACCAATAGTAGAGTATATAGGATATTCAACTGAATATGGGGAATGTGCTAAGATGACTAATAGAATATACAAAAAGGAAATGAAAATCTTAAACAGCACCAGACCCTCGCCTATGTATACAATAGACTGATAGGATAGGCTAGATACAAATTTCTAGGGGAAGAACGGTCTTAAAATAATAAAATATAACTTTTATTAACCTTCATAAAATTTAAGCAAGCGAATTTATACATAAAAAGACAATCACAAAATGCTAACAGACCTGCTGTTAAGATTATCACAGTAGATCTTCTTCACTGTTCATTAGCAGTAGTGGATCACTCCTTGTGTTTAGTGTGATCATTCACAATATATACCAGATATATATCTATAAAGTATCAGTGTACAAATATATCAAAATTCTGAATGATTGCTGGTTTGTCAGTAAGGGTTCAGTCATTAAATAAATCCGATGTAGCTCAAGTATACAATAACACTGGTTTGATAATAATTATCACACTGATTGTTTTTAAATTTGCTTGCTTAAATTTTATGAAGGTTAATAAAAGTTATATTTTATTATTTTAAGACTGTTCTTCCCCTAGAAATTTGCATCTAGCCTATCCTATCAGTCTATTGTATACATAGGCGAGGGTCTGGTGCTGTTTAAGATTTTCATTTCCTTTTTGTATGTGTGTTTAATTTTGAGCTAGTGCTGTTACCACAATTCTTTATATCAGACTACTCAGACTGGACTGACACTGTCCGAGGTCCGGCGACATTGACACGGTGCACGCCTTTCTCTCTCTCCTTTACAGCAGCCACCGGGGCTCTTGCAGTTCTGCTTTGCTGCATGCCTGCGCCCCCGGTCATGTGCTCCCTAAGCTGGCACCTACCTCGCCTATAGGCTGCCAATACCATTGATATACCGCTTCATAACATGTATGTGCAAAATGACAACATCAATGTAAAACATTTATTTGCATATGTGCATAGGATCTATCACTGATACAACACCCATATGTTGAGGGTTTGGTTGCACAGTGTGGAAAAATATGTTAACCCTTTGAGCGCCAGAGCGCCAGAGGGGTACTCTCTCTGGAACTCAAGGAATTAAGATTCACCTGCCACACCGTGTTAATTTTGGCCAGTTCTTTTTAGCATATTTTTTGTAAATGTCACTGTTATAAATGATAAGGATGGTATAAATGTAGTGTACATAAATGGATTCCACTATGAACAGTTGCTGGGCACTGTAGGAGAGGAATAGTAACCCTTTATTCCTATATTTATTTCTTCATCTTTACCTTTTTTTTATTTACATGTTTTTGTCTTTGATAATGAGCTTTCTGCATATGTTTGCAGACAGCTTTCTGCCAGGAAATATGAAAGCATGTTTAATGATATAATGAAAAAAGAAACAATGTAAAATATAGAGCAATAGGTGATAGTGATAGTGTAACAATATATTAGATCCAGCTTCCAACATGATGCAATAAATAGGAGTGGGTGTGAGAGATCTCTATTTGTATGTTTTGTGTCCCAAGGATGTTCTGAATTTACGTGCCCACTGACTGTAGGTTTTTCCATAATGACAGACTACTAAAAGCCTATAAACTTGTAGCAAAAACCTCTAGCAAAAACTTCTAATTGACCATAAGATATGATAAAATGTATTTGGTAGGACTTTCCTAAGTTGGCTGCCTTGATGTGGCACGTAAACTTGAACATATTTGGCCAAACTATGCAACCAAACCTCAACCTGGAAAGAGTAATTAACATGCCGTTGTTATTCGACGTAGTGCAAGTGTATCTACTTTTTTGTTTATATTTTTAATCTAGGGATTTGCTGTGAGTCCCTTCATTCCTGCACTTAAAATGATAGTAATGTTTCACAAAAACAGCAGCTCCAATTAATCTTCATAGTATTTGAGCCATAGAGAGTGTTATTTCATTACTGTGAGCGTTGTAGTTCAAGAGTAACTGAATGATAAATTTTCCCCTCCCGCCCCTTTTACCTAGTGTAAGCCCCGACTCCTCAAATGTGGAATCCAGTCCATAGACCAGACAGCTCACAGCAAGGGTCAATATTCTTACTGTGAGAGCAATGAAAACCCTGCCCCCCTTGACAGGTTTTTCAGCTTTTTCCCTTATCTTAAAGCGGAACTACCACCGCTAAGCAACTTTGTTTCTAATAATTCCCTATCTGGCGACTAGCTGCTTAGTAGTGCTAGTCGCCAGAATTATTACCTGGTTATGGAGAAATATGCATTCATCCTCAGCTGACAGGCAGGACTGAGTGCGGACATCTTGCCTTAGTGACGTCTGCGCGCCTGCGCTTTCACTCCCAGACGGCTGTAGGAGGCGTTGCTAGGAACCATTCGGCTCCAGAAGGTACTGATAGTGCAGGCGCGTGGACGTTACTAGGGCAAGATGTCCGCACTCCGTTTTGCCTGTCAGCCGAGGATGAATCCATAACCAGGTAATAATTCTGGCGTCTGCCTGTCAGCCGAGGATGAATCCATAACCAGGTAATAATTCTGGCGACTAGCACTACTAAGCAGCTAGTCGCCAGATAGGGAATTATTAGAAACAAAGTTGCTTAGCGGTGGTAGTTCTGCTTTAATTGAAGATTGTCCTTCTCTGCAATCTACATGGACACTCCCTGCTGCTCTAAGCTGAGCAGTGTTACATCAGTAGAAGGGGCGGGAGGGGGATACTTTATCATTCATTTACTCTTGAACTACAACTCTGACATAACTGAAATAACACTCTCCAAGGCCCAAATACTATGATGATTAATTAGAGCTGCTTTTATTATGAAACATTACTATCCATTTAATACTTGTGTGCTGTTTTTCATTTATAGATTATGGTGACTTAGTATTGTATTTCTTTCCACTGCTCTTTAAGGCCTTCATCACATGGATTACACTTTGTTTTAGTGAAGGCTAAGCCATCCATGTTTACACAAATTTAGCTACCTTCCTTGATCCCTTAATTATGGAAACAAATGCAGTTCAATCTGTGTTAAACAAGTTATTCACAATCAGAATAGGAGTTCCCTGATAAGAAATTTTTGGTATATGCTTTCGGGTGTATTCATATTAAATGCTATACACATTGATAATCTCCTTTGAGAGTCTGAATACAATTTCACATTTTAACACTACTTAGAAGTATTTCTATAATCTTGCTCTAATTCTTTTTTCTAATTTGTTTTTTCTAAATGTCATATATTTCATATTTTCAAGTGGAAAATACTTTCCTTAATTTGATACTGGGGTTGAATCAGTGTTACTACACTTTTTTTCTCAACAGATAAACCATGATTGTCAACTCAAAGCTGCTCTTAGCTGAGGAGTGCTTTAATCTATCCTCTGTTTTAAGTTCTTAATTCCTTGAATCATCTTTGACCCAGGGAAAATCTTTAATCTTGTGTTATGCACTCAGGAACACATACACAATGAAATAGGATCACATAGAAAGAAGCGTGTTCCAGTCATTTGTGAAACCTGGCAGGTCTTCATACCTACAAAATTCAAATATGTGCACTCATTTACACACAAGCGCACACACATTATATACCTATATCAGGGCTAAAAAATTCCACTCGCCACTATCCAATGGCAAGTGAAAATTCAGCCCTGGCGAGTAGAAATTCAGCCCTGGTGGGTATGTTATGGCTTGCAGTGGCAAGTAACTTTTCAGGTCTGGATAGTAGCAAAGGACTTCACATTTTAAGCCCTGTATATATATATACATACTAAAGAACAGAAGAGGGCAGCACCCGTGGGTCTTATTAATAATCTTCACACAATTTATTATGCACAAGAAACGTCCTGTGCGGACCGTGTGCATAATAAATTGTGTGAAGATTATTAATAAGACCCACGGGTGCTGCCCTCTTCTGTTCTTTAGTCTGTATCTGTCCATGGGAATGTGCACCTGGGCATGAAGATTAGATGTAAGAGTGAGTGCTTTCCACCCATGGGATTTGCGATATATATATATATATATATATATATATATATATATATATATACAGAGAGAAGGAATGTATATACTATGCACTCACAGGTTTTGTCTTCAAAGTACTGACCTGTATAAGAAATTGCATGAGCAGCAGCAACATTTTGGCAGGACCTGCCAAGCCAAAGTGAAGGAGTCACATCAGAAATTATTCATGTGTTCCGTCCAGATACCCAAATTGGCTGGTCCTGCATTCAAAATGTTAAGTGGTTGCCAAAGTGTTATACCAGAGGGTCAAATATATAGAAAGTGAAACATAAAAAGTGAAAGAAACAATATAGAAACAAGAGTTTAAAGGCCACTAATTTAAAGTGATAAAATCCCAGTAAAATAAAGTACTTATCAGTGCAGACTTTGCCTACGCTAATATGTAGAAGATGGAAAAGAGAAATTTAGTAAATCCCAAAACACAAAGTGGGGAATGAAAAATAATAACTTGAGCTAAAAAGTCAAAGAAAACATGATATAAAGAAAAACAGTTGGACCAAGAAAAAAGCTAAATGTAAATATGAACAGTAAGGCCAAGAACACCAGCCTAGGTTATCACCATCAAAACAACCAGCTTAATTGAGGGATACACCTTGGAGTTGGGCCACCAATGATGTGGACCAGCTCCAATGTGTTTACCACACACAACGATTTTAGTAACAGATTGTTATCTGTGTGGCAAAAAAAAGGTAATTATTCCCATTTAACCCATTAGGGTATTTGGCATGCAATATATGAATCCAGTAGCACTCTTTATGTTGCAACAATTTCGACCTATTCCCTCCACATTTAGGAACATGGTTAGTGATTATGTCATGCCAAGGCATGATTTGGCCTCTGGTATGTATAATTTGTTTGTTTAATTTTGTATGTGTATGTTATTCAAAGTGCACCAGTTCTAGTCCATAAAATTAATGAGCAGGTGACAATCACCAGAGCAGGACAGGGCATCATAAAATGTATTGGAAGATCTGCTCTGTTGGGGGTTATCCAGGGCACAGCCACAAACATGAAATAGGGAGAACATGTACATATAGTGTAAAAAGGTTCAATATAACTATATATTTAGAATGCCCAGGTTTTACCCTTTTCGTGGGTACCAAACATGCCAGTGAGAGGGGTTCCTGATATGAGTTACAAGAATAGCCAGGCAAAGCCCCTGACACTCCCAGGTAACACCCAGGGGGTCTGGCCTCTTAGAAGCAACTGTGGAATCTACTTAATATGGGTTTTGGATAAAAAGCAGCTGATTTTTCTTTGTAACAACTGAAAGGAGAACTTTTACCATCTGAAGTTCCCACAAGGACTCTTTATATATCAGTAACTGTATATAGGGATTTCTTGCGTTTCTCCCATTTTATTTTATGGACTGTTTTGCCTATTTCTGCATGTTCTGTATTTCTGTATTTTTGTAACCAGTACTGTGAAGCCTTTTTTCAGATTAAATGTTCAATTAATCAGCTCTTGTCTCTGTTCTCTAATATGAACTCACTACTCTGAAGGAAGCTCAGTTGGAACACACTACTAAAGGGTTAATTCTATGTCTGATTATTAAGGTGATTTTGTACTGTAATTCTGTGGTGTCTGGGGTAACCTAAGACTCCCAGATATGAAGTTTTGGTGGTGGCAGCCAAGTGTAGTACTGGGGTGATAGTGCAGGAGGGATTTCAGGGGTTAATTTGGTGGTTGCTAGGAACAGTAACAGGGAACCAGGGATCTGGTATTGTTAACCCTTTTACTCCCACACTCTCCCCACTGTCTCAGCAAGGCCTATAGCCCTTGCTTGTGACAGGTTATAGAACTGAAATTTATTGACAGGATGGTTTATTGCAAGATAACGTTTCCCAATGGGTTTCTCTGTCTTTTTGAAGGCTGTGTTAATTTCTGACTGATGTCCAAGTTTTCTTCTTTTGAATCATGTAACTCTGCTCCTGATCAGAGTTAACCAGTAGGTCTCTTAAATGAGTTCTTCTCTTAAAACCTATTGTAGGTTGCTTTTAAAGGAAGTGCTTCATCATGAATATTATACAATTCTTATTAAGTGTAGTTTGAATTTCTTTATACTCTGTGAATATTATCACGGTGCTGTGATTGCTTGCCTGTTGTATAGTCCGGTGACCAGTGTGCTGCATGCTGCTTGCCTGAGCTGTCTGCGGGTGTGCGTCTCTGATGTCACGCTCACAATTTTGTAGCCAATTTGTTATTTGTCATTCCCCACATTGTGTTTCTTTTGGGAATTATTGGGCCTCTCATTTCATCTTAGACATATTCTTGTAATCGTAATTAAACTCTGATTTCTATATTGTATCTTATACTTTTTATTTTTCACTCTATTTCCCATTACTGTGTGTCACCTTGGCAACCACTGTACATTTGGAATGCAGGACGAGCCAACTAGCATATCTGGATGGAATACATAAATCGCTTCTGGTACAACTCCTTCCTATACTTTTGCTTGTGTTTGGCATAGGGTTCCGGGAAAGATGTTGTTCCTATTTTCTCTATTTCAGTCACTGTTTTTTTTTTTACTATCATGTTTAGCTTGATAAAGGTCCCAGTGAGAGGAACAAAATGTCTCTGCTGCTCATTTATTTTATTAGTATAGTTAGATATTTTAAAGATATCCTGTACTATTTACTTTCTCTATTACGTATAGTAATGAGCACCCAGACCATTCAATTTAGCATCGTGAGTGCTGGATACTTTAATAAATATATATACTGTATAATGTAACCTCATTTGAAAGAAGCCCTTTACTTGTCTGTTCCAGTGTGTTTTTTTTCTCCATTTTCAGCAATGATTGTACAGATTTTTCACCTATTGAAGCTGTATACATAAATTAGTGTTTTATCTGACACAGTACGTTACAACTCTTTGAAATGGATCAGATTCAAATATGTACTATATGAGATCAGTTAAATGTTCCTGAGTTTTCTCATGCTAACGTTTAATGGTGTTGTAATGTAATCGTTTATTGCTCAGTTTTATATGCACAGACAAAAGAAATAGAAAACCTTGTACGGCAGCTATTAAATATTGCAAATTTTCTCACAAAAGAGATCAAGGATACCACGTTTCCACTGGATGTCTCTTAACTGCAATCCATACTGTGTTTGTTGGATAATATTACATGGTTCAGCTATACATTTTATTGTCTGTTCACCATGGAATGAGTCTGTGAGTCTGTACAGTCATTCAATTAAAAGGACACATTTTTCTACCTCCATCATTTATTTAAAATACAAATTTGTGTATTAGCACAATAGCTCACTTTATTTAACACCTTAAGGACCAGAGTGCAACACACACCTCTTTTACAGCACACATTTAACCCCTGGATGACAGAGATGTCTTCATGCAATAAATAAAGATGTCTATAGCATCAAGGTGTTAAATAAACAAAAAAATAACTATATTTGTTCACTGCAATGCACTATAGTGTATATGAATAATCTGAATCTTTTATGCTGGAAATTATATTCAAATTGTTAAACTCTTCTAAATTTAAGGATTACATTTTTAACACTTTAGGTGACAGGGTGGGATGTGCAAAGCTTTGCCAAGCAAGGCATTGCACACCACTATGGCACTCAAAGGGTTGCTATGGAATTGCTAATGGTGCAAACATAAGTAGTATAATCCATGTGGAACACGGAACCATAGGGTAAAGTATCTTTCAGCAGGAGGGCAGGGCACCAGGGGCGTAAATGGTCCTCCATTCTTAAAACTGACCAGCACGGCTCGTCTAAAAATGCTCTCAGAGGCAGAGACTCCCTCCTAATCCACTTTACCCACAACAGGCAAGCACGGTTTAAGGTATAGTAAAGATGAAAGAAAAAAAAACAGAAGTGGAACAAAAGAGGGAATCCCCTATAATAGAGAATCCAAGAAGATCCCCTTACCTGGGACTTGAACAGTTATTTTTATCTGGGAGGGGAGTTCTGTGTTCAGCATGGATTAAACTAAAATGATTTTTTTGTCAAGTAGACAAAATCCCTTTTATCCTTTGGTTCCTTAGTGGAACACAGAAACCAAAGCATCCACCAAGATTCCATGAAGGCAAAGAGAAAAACTCCTCAAGACACAGACCCCCCCCCCCCAACTCACAGGCCAGTTTCATCCTAGACGATCCGATATAACATGAGCCTCTGGTATCAACGGACACTATCGATACAAAGGAAAATTTACTGGCCAGAAATTAAATCAAGAAGTACACCTACACACACACACCTACACCCCCCCCGTAAGCACCTTAAAGGGATAGTAATGTTTCATAATAAAAGCAGCTCCAATTAATCATCATAGTATTTGGGCCTTGGAGAGTGTTATTTCAATTCTGTCAGAGTAGTTCAAGAGTAATTCAATGACAAAGTCTCCCCCTCCCGCCCCTTTTCCTGATGTAACACTGCTCAGCCAGAGCAGAAGGGAGGTGCACAGGTAGATTGCAGAAAGGGACAATCTTCAATTAAGATAAGGGAAAAACCTGAAAAACTTGTCAAGGGGGGCAGGGCTTTCATTGTTCACATAGGAAGAAGATTATTCCCTTCTGTTATCTGTCTGGTCTTACAACCAGATTCCACATCTGAGAAGAGATGGTTTACACTAGGTAAAATGGGCGGGAGGGGGAAACTTTATCCTTCAATTACTCTTGAACCACAACTCTGACAGTATTGAAATAACACTTTCTATGGCTCAAATACTAGGAAGATTAATTGGAGCTGCTGTTTTTGTGAAACATTCCTATCTTTTTAACACAGCAGTGCTTGACAAATGTGTGGAGAGATGACCAAATGGCTGCCTTACACAGCTGCTCGGCTGAAGCCTGATTCGTATAGACCCATAGACGCCCAACAATAGAGCACAAGTTTCTTCCTGAGGTCAAACAAGGGTGTTTCTCACAGGAATCCCCAACCGAGAAATATGAATCCAGAATGTGCACATCAGTTTCCCATTTCTCAGTGGAGAAGTCCCCAATAATGTGGGCATCACCCTCTATATAATGGGTAAAGTGCCACTTGGGCAAGAGAAGCTCCTTATATGTGCTCTATGCACCATTTAATATGGCCTCCATGTGTATCTGTTCTTAAAAGTGTTGTGATCCCAAAAAAGAAATGTATGTCAAAGAAAAGAAAGAAAAAGTAGAAAAATCACTGCCACAAGAGGACTATACTAAAAATAAAGGCTTATAAATAAAAAATAAGAATAAAACCAAACTATAAATACAGGAGAAGTGAAATGGTTAAGTGAAAGTTGTTGTGTATCAACAGAGTATTGTAAGAAATAGGGATCATTAAGGATGATAAAGAGGTGATAGAGTATAGATGACTTCTCTGCTATTATCACTTCACTAGTTCCTGTGTCATTGTATAGAGCCTAATCATTCAGATCTCCAAAGTTGGAGAAATCTTACAACATTGGCTCTGATGAGGAAAACTGTGAGGAGAGGGCTGATAATGCAATCCATTCTCAAATAAACTATGAAGTCTGCACTCTGGTTCAAACCCACAAAGGAGGGCAGAGATAGAAGCCCACCTAATGGGGGATTACACAGCCCCATTTTAGCAGACTACAACAAAAATTAAGGCTAATAAGGAGAGAATCATCCCCCTGCTTCAATTTCTATGGAATATCATTTTTAAAACCAAGCATGCCTCGTGGGGGTAAAGTGGGTCAGGAGGGAGTCTCCTCTGAGAGCCATTTTAGTCAAGTGTCCTGCCCTGTAGGAGGATCCCTGAGTTCCACATAGGACACAGCATACACAACAGGCTTTATATATAGAGACAAAATGAATCAAATCAAGTGCAACATATAGGTGGGACAGATGATGTAGATCATTTGCCCCAGAATTGCTCGTTTGATTTTATACATAAGGACTAATGGGTCTTATTCATTAAGCAAAATATGTACATTTGTGAAGAAAACACATTGCATCATAAGTCTGAAATTGCATATTCCCATTAATGTGGCTTTTAATCACTTGAATGCTATAGAGGTCTGCATTGTAAATCATTTAAAACAACCTGTATTTTCATTTCCACTCTATGGCACAGTTGGTTTGCTCCAGACTGCACCTATTTTGCACTGCCACATCACATAATCTACCATGCTTCTCCAGTGTGGGTTGGCAGATATGTGACCCTGCCGGGGACTAGAACCTGCAACCTTGTAGTTGGAGCAGATTCCCCACAACTAGTGTATTAACCAACTGAGCTATCACACATGTATATTACATATATATATTTCATATCCACATAGAACTCATTTGTTTTTAAGCCTTAGTAGCTAAAGCAAAAACAGAGAGAGTTGGATGAAGGAGTGAAACGTTATCAGTGCTTGTTTTAAAAATGTCCCTTTCCAAACACAGGTGTATCATTTATGGCTGAATACAGGTGATCAAACCTGTACAAAACCCCACCAACAGTGCATGTTTTAAGGATAACATCACTTGGGCACAGGTGGATCTGTCAAAATGCCCCTAATGGACCTACCTGTAATAATGTGGATTGGGAAGTCCAAACTTTTTCTTCAACAGCCAGACTGAGAAAATAATAAAGGGACAAAAACTAAAAAAAAAAATAATATAATTATTACCTACAAGCATACTTACGGTCATAATATAAAACATTATATAAGCTATTATTTGTAATCGACAGCTAGGCTAACAAGCCCAAGCTACTTTACATTTTGCTACAAAAACTTAAACAGACACAACATTATATTTTTGCATCTCTGCTGAAGATCTTGTTCTGCATCACAATGTCCTCCTTGCTAATGAAAAATTGGACAAATACCAATCTGGCATCCCCATTCCTCAGTGACTCATTGGGACTTCAGCAAGGTTCATTGGGACATGAAGGTGTCATCATGTTAAAGGGGAACTTTCACCCCTTAATAACTAAATCTCCCCTTACTGCTGACCTGGCGACTAGCTGCTTAGTAGCGCTAGTCGCCAGAAATCTTACCCCGTTCTCAAGATTTCGGCGTTTCAAAGGATCAGGAACTGTCAGTCCCTTGTCAGTCCCTTGTGCACCGTACGGTGCACAAGGGACTGACAGCGCAGGCGCACGGACGTCACTGTGAAGAGACGTCCGTGCTTCCTGATCCTTTGAAACGCCGAAATCTTGAGAACGGGGTAAGATTTCTGGCGACTAGCGCTACTAAGCAGCTAGTCGCCAGGTCAGCAGTAAGGGGAGATTTAGTTATTAAGGGGTGAAAGTTCCCCTTTAAGCTGACAAAGTAGACCTTGATTCACGTTTGCATATTTGAAAACTTCATTAAAAACTGCCTAGTGGTCATGTTAGTCAAAATACCAGCAAATGTACAGTTAAGGAGCTATTCATACTTAGCACTGTATACCAACGTATACTAATTTTGGTACCTATGCAGTACCAGTGACATTTCATACGTTAATTAATATTTTCAGTTATTTTTCATATAACTAAGCATTGTGCTGCACCAGGCCTTTTCCCTAGAGTACCCTCACTTCCCAGCCAATCAACAACTAGCTGGAGGGGTCAGCATGCACGTATAATCATCCCTACAGCTATTAATTGATTGGCTAGATGGAGGGATGACGATATGTGCTTCAGTGACCCCTTCAGCTAGCTATTGATTGGCTTCAAGGTACTTGTCCTGCCTAACCCCACATCCCTGCCAATAGGAGTGACTGAACCAATTTGAACAGGAATGGGCCATATAAAAGACAATCCCTTTTCATCTTTACACTGAGTAGTTTGGGCAAAGGCCAAAGTAGAACCAAAGGAGGGGGATATTTAGTTATTAGAGGCAGCGGTGGAGGCTGCAGCAGGGTATTACCGTAAATCTCAGGTATAATACACACCTGTTTATAATACACACTCCCTGTCCCTCCCTCTACCCCCCAAAAAAACAGTCTCCTCCACCTCAATATCAGTGCTTGCCTGCCCCACCCCCATTCTGCAATCAGACCCCCCTGAAGCCCTTGAGCCCCATCTGGAGGCAGCTGATGGCATCCCTGCGCTCAACGCCTGCTTCTTCTGCTCCTAGAACTCCTCTGTGTTGCCCTGTCAGGACCTACCATAGCTACAATGTGCAAGAATTCCACGGCAGGTGGCAGATGCAAGAATGCTGCCCACTGCCCCTATTTCACGACTGCCTCCAGAGGGGAGGTCCTGGTTATTGAGGGGGGGCTTTAACAATTTTGGAATAATGCAGCATAGAGGAAGCGCGCAGTGAGAGCAGAGAAGCACTGATATTGAGGGGGAGGAGACTGGGAAGGGCAATTGAAGGGGGTATTTTGATTTTTTTCTTGTGTTTGGATATTTTTTCCTCTCATGTATAATACACCCCCCCCCCCCACACACACACTTCACATAAGGTGAAGTGGGGTAAAAATGTGCATATTATACCCAAGATTTTACTGTAGGTTTTTTAAAATCACTGTATATTTTTTTTATTTCGGGAGAAGATGCAGGAGGTCCAGGGTGAAGAAGACACCGCTGGACCTCTGATGTCAAGGTAAGTGTTTCAGGCGTGGGGAGGGAACACTGGGTATAGGTTTGTGTTAGGAATAAGGGGAGATGAACCCTTTGAGTGCCAGAGGGTTAAGCATGCATATATTTTTTATATGCATTGCATAGACATCTGGCACTAAAAGGGATCATTTTTTGTGCTGTTATTGTTTTGGGGAGTGAGGTGTTAGGGAACATTTATTTATTTTGTGTTTATTGGAATTTTCAATGAATTGATATTGGGTATTTGGTCCCCATATTAATTCAGCCATTGTTTATTACTGTAGGAATGTCTAGTCGGGCGTGTATGTTTTATTTACTACCGTTCTATCATTCATTGGTGGTTATTAATGCCTGTTTGGTAGGTGCTAAATTACTGGCAGAAAAGACAATCCCCTAATCTGTGTTAATAGCCACTGCTACAACACAATGGGAGATGGATTGATTTGGTTTCAATGGACATTAATGTAGTGTCTGTCGTGCATTTTCAACTGGTGGTAATTCGTTATAGCACAGGTAATAGAGTACCAAACTATGACTTAACACTACTGCCACCATTGTTGTGTGTCTAACAGACCAAATCAAATGGATCCCCAGAATTACCCTTATCTTGCCTTAGTTCCACTGGATAAACAACAGCAGCAGTATGTGTCATCTTGTATAGGATCAGTTAGGTAGGATAATAAGTGTTCCCTACTGGCCATTCAACTAGTGGGTGTCCATGCTATCCAATACCACTGATACAATGGCCTTGAATCAATTTTGTGCTGTAAAACAGCTGGTAGGGCTAAATTGTCTACCGGCAGACATAAAAAATAGTCTGAGTTGGTATTCAATTGTCCTACCAGCTGAAGCACAAAGGAAGGTAGGCCACAGAAAATGACTCTTGGCCAAACGTCCGTTTTATGCGATAAGTTCCCAAAACTCCCACTATATAGTGTGAATAATTGGAACATCAAAGAAAAAAAAAGCTAATGATCAGTGCCTGAGATACTTTCAAGCACTGATCGTTAGCTCATCTATGTTACACTTACCTGTCTTCCTTCTTCTTTTTTTCATCTAATCTTCCTCTTCTATCTTGTCTTCTTTCTTCTCTCTTCTTTGTCTCTGTTCATTCATAACTTTACAATAAGTCATATTACATGAAAAAACTTAAGAGGGAGTGCATTGGACCATTCGAAAATGAGATGGGTGAGTTGGTTAGTGAGGATAAGGAAAAGGCTGATGTTTTAAACACTTTCTTTGCATCAGTATATACAAGGGAGCAAGGAATGGTAGAAGAGCCTCCGCAAGTATCAAATAAAACAATACAATTAATAGATATTGGGTTAACTCAAGGAGATGTCATGGGAAGACTGAACAAAATTAAGACCGACAAAGCACCGGGTCCTGATGGTATACATCCAAGGGTTCTTCAGGAACTCAGTGCAGTGTTAGCAAAACCCCTATATTTACTCTTTAAAGATTCTATTACCACAGGCTCAGTGCCACAGGATTGGCGAAGAGCTAACATAGTGCCTCTATTTAAGAAGGGAACTAAAACAGAACCTGGGAATTATAGACCAGTGAGTTTGACCTCTGTAGTGGGAAAACTATTAGAAGGCATAATAAGGGACTATATTCAGGATTACAACACAAAAAAATAAGATCATTAGCACGAATCAACATGGTTTTATGAAGAATAGGTCATGCCAAACTAATCTTTTCAGCTTCTATGAGGAGGTAAGCAGCAACCTTGACAATGGCAAGGCAGTAGATGTAGTATATCTAGACTTTGCAAAGGCATTTGATACAGTACCACACAGAAGGCTGGTGTATAAAATAAGGAAATTGGGGCTAGGAGATAACCTTTGCAATTGGATACAAAACTGGTTGAAGGATAGGGAACAGTGTGTGGTTGTAAATGGAAAATTCTCCAGTATAGTTAAAGTGGAGAGTGGAGTACCTCAGGGTTCAGTATTGGGTCCGCTGCTTTTTAACATGTTTATAAATGACCTGGAAATAGATATAGAAAGCAAAATATCAATATTTGCAGATGATACTAAATTATGCAAAGTCATTAATTCAGAACAGGATATTTTCTCTCTACAGAGGGACTTACATACAATTTCAGATTGGGCAAACATGTGGAATATGAAGTTTAATGTGGGGAAGTGTAAAGTCATGCATTTGGGAGGAAACAATCCCAAGGCTACTTATAAACTTAATGGAATAATTTTAGGTGACTCGTTGCTAGAAAAAGACCTGGGTATCCTTGTCAACTACAAACTTGGAAACAGTGACCAGTGTCAAACAGCAGTAGCAAAGGCAAACAAAGTCCTGTCTTGCATAAAAAGAGGTATTGAAGCAAGAGTGGATAACATTATTTTGCCATTATACAAATCATTGGTAAGACCTCACCTTGAGTATGCAGTGCAATTTTGGGCACCGGTTCTGAAAAAGGATATACTAGAACTAGAGAGGGTACAGCGGAGAGCAACAAAATTAATTAAGGGAATGGAGGACTTGACATATGAGGAACGACTAAACAAACTTGGTTTATTTACTCTAGAGAAAAGACGACTAAGAGGAGACCTTATCACATTGTACAAGTATATGAGAGGTCAATACAAGGATCTCTGCGGTGAGCTATTTATTCCAAGGCCTGCTCAGGTGACCAGGGGACACCTCTTGAGATTAGAGGAAAGGAGGTTTAAACTTCAGCAGAGGAAGGGTTTTTTTACGGTAAGGTCTGTCAAATTGTGGAATTCATTGCCCAGGGAGGTAGTTATGGCAGATACAATGGACACATTTAAGAGAAGATTAGATACATTTCTTTCAAAAGGAAACATACAGAGTTATACTGTTTATCAGTAGGCAGATCAGGAAGGTCTGATAAAGACTAATTTAATTGGTAGCAGGAAAGCTATAAAATTCTTAGTTACTGAGGTATGAAGCGAAGGTTGAACTTGATGGACTTGTGTCTTTTTTCAACCTAATTTACTATGTTACTATGATGTGGCACAAACATAACCCTAAAATCTGTGCACAGTTTAACCACTTGAGTACCAGAGGGGTACGCAACGCATTGCTCTACCTCTCTGGCACTGAAAGTTTACACATGTTGCCCATAAATATTGCAATCCATAATATCCCATTGTTTTCTATGCCTCTGTCATGGCGGAGAAAGTAAGAATGAGCAGACACCCCCACACTTTGCACCTGACTGGCCGATGCCCTTCTACTGTGAGGGAATTTTGAACAGAGACTGCCTTTATATATAGACCGTCTCCGTTCAAAAGGACTCACAGCCATTGGCTGGGATATGTGCTTACACCCCCCCCCCAGCCAATCAGCTTCACCCCCCGCCAATCAGTTGACAGAACCCGTCCGAAGCTGATTGGCTGGGAGGTGAGTAAGCACATATCCCAGCCAATGGCTGTGAGTCCATTTGAACAGAGAATGCCCATATATAAAGGCAGTCTTTGCTCAAAATTCCTTCAGAGTGGAATGGGCATCGGCCTGTTAGGTACAGAGGTGGTGGTGTCTGCTGCTCGTTCTTACTTTCTGCACTGCCAGCAGAGCCGGACAAAACAATGGGGCATTATGGATTGTAATATTTTTTGGCCACATCTGTTAACTTTGGGAGAAACTATCTGGATTGTAACAGGATTTATGGGGTAATTAACTGAGTATCTGTGTCTTGTTTAAACAATGCACAGATATAAGGGTTATGTTTGTGCCACATCATGTAATATGACGTATTTTCTTTTTTTAAAGAAATTAATGGAGACATAAAAGAGGGAAGAAAGAAGAGAGAAGAAGATGGACAGTAGCTGACCAGGGTACTGAAAACCCTGCTGGACATCAGGACTAATGGTAAGTGTTTGTTTTCATTGGTTGTTGCTTTGTAATTATATCCCACTGGCACTCATAGGGTTAATTCTACTAACATCGAACACAGTTTTGGAGTGCTTCGGGTGTATTGATATAGGGCATAGGGCCCCATATCAGTACATTCACTGAGGACTTTTTTTTTTTTTTTACTTTCTATTCAGCACTTTTTAGATCCAATCAGGGACTCTGCACCAAACAAAACTAGGTGCAGAATTTCCCACGAAAATGTGAGTCCCATACAGGATCTTAGGGCTAAAGCAGGTTATTGAGTTGCATCTTGCAGCATTTTTATTGATTTCTATGGGCGAAAATGCTGCTATTTTTTTTCATCACATATTTGAACACTTAGGAGAAACGCAGGTCAGCTTTTAAATAATGACATAAAAAATTCAAATATTATTTAGTCCTTTCTTTCTTTCTTACTTAAAACACATTTCTCCCGCTTCAAGTACTTCTGTGCTCGTCAATACAGAAAATCATGAATACAATTTATTGACTTTAAAATAAACTTTGATTTTAATATACAGGCTTTGCAAAATACAAAATCTCAAACAAAACAGAGTTGGAAAATGAAACTGCTTACTGATTATCCCAATATCATATTATGGAAAACAGCTGATGTCTCAAGTAGTTCTCCTTACTTGGGGTTAGCAGGAAAACAAACATAATAATCCATTAATCAAGATGAATGTTCTGAAGGGATGAACAAAATCAACTACTGAGAAGAATGCTGATCCAGAAAAGTAAACTGAAGATTATGAAAGTTTCCTTGGAGGCTAAGCCCCACTGTATACTGTAATAGGTACATTTTCCAAGGGACATGTTCTATAAGGAGCTTGTAAAGTAGATTCTTTTTGTCCAGAAGCACTTCCTTGCATTTGAGTAATAAAAGTCCATGCAATGTTTTAGATTCTTGTGTATTCCAGTTCATTTTGTCAGTTATTGCATTATTCCCAACATCATACAACAAATGGTGTTTTAGTTCATGCCACACAATTTTGTTCTCAAGGAAATTGCACAGTAGAATAATATTAAACTGTAGACCATTTATCCTCTGTCAGAGAAGCAAATATTTTCCAAATTACAAGAAATGCTTATTTGAGTCCAGGTGTCAAACACTGAATCTCTGGTGTTCCATTTGATAATTCTATATATTCCTGTAATAATATTTTCCATAACCTCAGTTACAGTAAAATAATGAACCATATGGAGCAATGTCTTTTTGCTTTGAGCAGGATAATTGGAAAAATTGTCACAGACTAATGTGAGAAGACTATAAAATGCCAAGAAAAGGTTCTCTCAATAACAAAATGAGAAAAATTCTCACAGTTAAATTACAGTAGTTGAGGGAAAACATAAAACAGACTTAGTGACGGATTGATAAGCTATAAAAATAGGATACATCCTCATGGGCGTCTTATAGTGGTATTAAAATAAGGCAACCTTTAGTACGTTTTTGTACCTGGCTAGTCAACACTTAAGAATTCTGAAGTTGTTACCCTTTAACCTAAAATCTATTTGTTAACAAAGTGCATTAAACTGCCCTTTCTGCAGACATTTAAAAAAAAAAATCTATAACTGAGGCACCTATTAGAGAAAGTCTGCACTCATTTCAGACTTATTTTTAGAGAAAAACTTTATTAAAACCTTGATTAAACTAACAAAAAGATCCATTTGCTTTCTGGAAACTGTCCTCTTGACAGAATTCTTCTAAAATTGCATTTGTAAAAAAGACAAATGCTCACATTAATAATTTATACATACATATCTACAGTATATGCATAAACATTTATAGTAAACCTATTAGACCTCACCTAATAAAATTGTTACATTTCACACATGTGCATTTGATTAATGAGGCAAGTCATTACATTTTCTTTTCTTATTACAAGGAACATGTCCACATAAATAGTCAATCAGCACTGTTTATATTAAATACTTCTGAAGCAGATTAAATGAATGGTAAATATAAGAGATGCTTGTATTGTATTTTATTGAATTTAGAATGTATCTAATTTTGCTTACAATGTAAATATCTATCTGATGAGTATCCCAAATATATTGGTATCACTCCAAATGTTTAAGCTGTACAACTTTTTTTAAATAAGAACATGTACAAGGACAAAATGTTATACAAATGTATATAAAAGATAGGGTGTCAGACCCTGACAAGGGACAGTGACTTACAGTTGGATATCCCTAATGCAGGTATTTGCATTCTCAACTCCCTAACATACATGTCTGAGTAACCTACAGTTTGCTATTAGTTATTGTTACAGAAAAGCAATTCAACATTGCTCAAAGGGCTAGGGTCCTATCAACAAAATTAACTCAGTAACAGCTTCTTCTTGAAAATATTTTTTTAATCACACTGGCTCAAACACACAAATCAGAACACTCTATAATTTATATTTCCTCTAAGCCAATTTGTTTGTTTTGTTTACTGGCTTACCGTGTTCAGAAACAGAATTAAAATACAATGGTATTTATCCTACATCTATAGGATATTTTATTCTGATGTAAACACTGTTCCACATGTACAAAAGAAAATCATACTTTTCTCATTATAATTTGGTTCCTTGATACATATGGCTCAGCGTACATGCCCCTACAGCGGTACATTTTGCCTTGAGTCAAAAAACACATTGGGAAATGATGACAGTGGTCTGCAACTTTTCAAGAAAGGTTAGGCTTTCTTCCATTTGGTTTTTGACTAAAATATTCATAAGTCAAAAAACACATTATATACCTGACTAGTAATACATCCCCAAACACATAAATGCAGAGATGACACATTGTTGTGTGTAGGACAGGAGCCAAAGAGTACAAACCACTCTACTAAGATCCCCTATGTATGGCTCATAGTGAGGGATTTAAAAATAACTGTAGCTGCCATTTGTACTTTCACTAGGAAAAGCAACAGTTAAACCCCATAAATCCATAGACTGAATATGCAACACACTGCTGTAAATATTATGAGCAATCAAAACTATACAAACCAAAGTTAACTACATTTTTATGTTGTGCAATGATAAAAAAAATAATAAAACTTACTTGACCCCATGAACCTATAAGAAGCCATACCTTGCTCTTTAAAACTGGCAACTGATAATTAATCTAGACCAGTTTGTGAAAACAATGCTCTGTGCTAAAGTAAATTTCAATGAAAATAATAATTGTGCATGTATTATCACAAAGTATGCATCTGTCATTGTGCTTTCTCATTAATAATCAGTATAACATTTACTTAATTTGTATATATGGGGATATTTATCAGTCTCTTGTCTACTTAACGGGAAAAGAAAATCTAAAAGATGAAATAATTAAAACATTTTCTGTCAACTTAAACTTTTTGTGTTTTCAAGAATGGTTCCATAAATATTTTTTCCCTATTGAAATTATTTACAAGTGAATTCCAACATGGCAAACTATATTGGATTCCAATAATTTGCTTACTCTACCTATCTAAATATAGCTGACAGAATGCTGTATTGTTAAGCAACTAGTGTAAAAGCCCGTGTACATGGGCCAAGGTTCAGGTAATGTTAACCCTTTGAGTGCCAGAGGGGGTACGCAACGCATTCAAAGGGTTAAGAGGCTGCTACGCTACCTCACTGCTCCATGCGATGCAGTCTTGCATCACCTCACTCACACGATGCAATCATGTGAAGTAGAGACTGCCCAAACGCTGGCAGTCTCTATTGCGCATGACTGCATCGTGACAAACATCCTAGTGAATTATTATATAGAAAATATAAATGAAATCTCTATGTTCTACACTGCTGGGGGACCCAAGAGGCTTCTCAGACATTGAAAAGGATGAAGGTCTTTGACCTTAATTATACTATTTAAACCAAACAGAAATTATTATTTTTATGCTTCTAAATTTAGGTGACCATTTCTAAATAGGAAATAATACAGTAAGCAATTCCACACCTGCTCTGCTGCAGAATAGACAACTTTTTAAAAATAAAATAAGAATGGCAGTTATATATATGTCCCTGCAAAGCTGGTTCACAAATAAATTTGCCCAAAACACAGTATTGCTCATACCATGTTGTGGGATGGCAAATACACTCAGTATAAGTCAGCAACTTATGTTATCAAATACCCCACTCATTTTAGTACTTGAAGATCACACATGGGCCATATACTATGCAAAAATAAGTCATGTGCAAAATAGAACAAATACTAATTAAAATCATTCATAAATAATTTATAAATCTTCCTGTAATGTTATTAATGGGAGAAAAAAATATCATAATTGGTATCATCTCCTGTTTGGATATTTGCTTACATGTGGACGAATCTTATTTCTTTGACCTTTCTAAAAATAAAGGGATCCAGTCAGTGTCTAAATTTATTCTGAAAATTTGTATTGATTTAGATTCAGGGTAGAAATTCAGGCCAGTTGCTCAAGGCAGTCCAAGTGATCAGGTATGGGAAGGCCTGTTAAAATTGTTAAGCACTTGTTCCACACGGTAAGGGTTGGGCACACGGGTTGTGCAAAAGCAATGTCAAAAGTGTAGAGGTGAATGGAGTTCAAAGCATCATAAAATGAGAGTGACCCATTATCATAGTCCAGCAAGATCCCAACGCGTCGAAGATGAGGAGAAGGTTCTATAGGAATTTCTTTACTATTGTGTCTCACTACCCAGTTGTTGTTACAGCGACAAAACACCCAAGAAGCAGAATTCTTTCCTATCCACTCATGTTTTGGTGCAGATTTGTATGCAATGCCAATAGCATACCTAAAAAAAAACCAAAAAAAACAGAAACATTAAAACATTTGTACAAAAAATAAAATAAACACTTTGGGTACTTATAAATTTTGAAGGGATAGTAATCCTGAAAACAAGAATGCAAATAAATATTTCCTAAACAATTTATTTGTCCTAAAGTAGCCTGAGATGCTCGAGCTGTATGCTGCAGTATGGGCCAAACTGTGTAACCTGTGCCAGACTATTACCGATTTTATCTTCAAATTTTTCAGTTGACTGCAATTTTGTAGATACAATTCCACTGTAACCTTTTTCCAGTTAATTGAATCCATCCTTATGCGCCTTTCACATATAACCATTAAAAAAGTTTGACATACTTTGCTAGAAGTAAGAATTCATATGTTTCTCTACACCAGGGCTGTCAAAGTTCAGTCCACAAGGGCCACCTACTGGCCAAGATGTAAGGATTTCCAGGTTTGAGCACAAGTGGGTTAATTGAAATGAATGAGTCACTGATTAACTCACCTGTGCTTAATCAGGATAATCCTTAAATCCTGGCCTATTGGTGGCCCTTGAGGACTGAACTTGGACAGCCCTGCTCTACACCTTTGCATCATCAATGCATTTGTGTAAATGCACAAAATCGTCCTGCTTCTACCCATAGTGCTTTATCAGTCCCTTGCGAGTGTGGTATGGCACCAAAACAAGAAGTAAACAGATTATGGGAAAAAGTGCACATGGTCCACAAGCAGAATGTTGCACAGTATACTCCTACAACTGTATCCATGATACAAAGTGGTTGAGCAACATGGACTCCTCCAACTAGTACAGTACTGCTTAGTTTCTTCCCCAGCTATCAAAAACAGGCACATACTTTTACATACAGTAATAGCATTTCAGGGCACCTTTTTTCAGGTCATAGTTTTTTTCTTTAAAAGTTGTGGACCATACAATGCTTGTGATTGGTAGAAATATATAAGGCAGCAACAAGCTTAAGTTGTGGTAGCTAAGTGTTTGCTGGTTGGATATACAATTCAGGGTGCATAGACTAATGCTAAATATGATGTACATCAGGGCTGTCTAAGTTCAGTCCTCAAGGGCCACCAACAGTACAGGATTTAAGGATTTCCCTGCTTAAGCACCGGTGAGTCAATCAAAATGAATGAGCCACTGATTAATTCACTGTGCTTAATCAGGGAAATCCTTACATCCTGGCCTGTTGATGGCACTTGAGTACTGGACCTGGACAGTCCTGATGTAGATAATTGCCATTTCTTATATTAGTAATCCTCAGAAAAACAAGAATGTTAAATTAACAATCCTGATAACAATCCTGATATTTGTAATGCAATAAAAAAAAAAAATATTGTTCTTACCTGTTAAATTATGTTCTCTTAATCTATACAGAAGACAGCTACCATGGGGTTCAGCCCCTCCTCTAGGAGGGCAGAAAACATAGAAAAGATAGGTTCTTTGGGGTGAAGACTCCCTCCTCCTTCTCCAGCTCAAACCCCCACCTACCCCCCATAATTCATATGATAAAAAAGCCACAGAAAAGAAAATAAGTGGGAACGAAGAACATCTCCGAAAGCTAACTCTGTGTTCCATATGGACAAAAAGAAAAAGATTTAACAGGTAAGAACACTAAAATCTTATTTTCTCCTATGTCCAATACTGAACACAAGTACCATGGGGATATACCCGGGGAGGGAAAAGAGAAAAGACCAGAGTTCCCTAAGACTATTCTGGATCTAAATAAGCCAGAAAAACAAGTGTCTACAGACATTGATTTAGCACAGCACAAAAAATGGACCAGACTATACGGTATTCTTTGAAAGAGATCAGCTTCAATTCCAAAATCCTGGTGGATATGACATCAGCGGAAAATCGCTTCAGGATAGTGGCTTCAAGAGCCATGCCAGTCTCTTCACATCCTTGTGTCACATGAGAATCTGGAGTAACAGATACAGTGTGGGAGGCAGCTGAATAGGGTCCTAAATGGACAAGCTGGTCAGGTCCACAAACCAATCTCTCCTGGGACAATAAGATAATCAGAATGACCAATGCCCCATTCAGTTTTATCCTCCAGATCACCCTGGGGATGAGTGAAATCAGGGAAACATAGAAGAGATGGAAGCTCCATGAAATGGTCATAACATCCATTGGGAAGACCAGGGGATCCCTCATATGTGAACTGTTTCAGTTATCTCTGGTCAACATTAGGTCTATCGCTGGGGTCCCCGAGTGTTGAACTATCAGGTAAAATGCTTTGGGATGGAGTTTCCAATTTCCTGGATCTATATCTTGGCAAATTAGAAAGTCTGTCAGTACATTTACCACTCCTGGAATGTGAATGGCTGAAATGGCTGGAACATGTTCTTACGCCCAGCTGAGGAGATCCTTCACTTCTTTCCAAGCTACCACGCTGCTAGTTCACACTTGGTGACTGATATATACCACCACCGTGTTGTTGCTCGATTGCACTGGAATTCCCAAGAGCACCAGGGATCAATGAAGGAGAGGCAGAAGAATTGCCATGAGCTCCAG
This sequence comes from Rhinophrynus dorsalis, assembly GCA_037306005.1. Lineage (NCBI taxonomy): Eukaryota > Metazoa > Chordata > Amphibia > Anura > Rhinophrynidae > Rhinophrynus > Rhinophrynus dorsalis. Next base: position 162,560,658 of record CM074719.1, on the reverse strand, counting down.
AATGTTAATAGGCAGCAGACTCTCACCCCTTGTCCATCTGCTCTGGTCAGAACTGCACCCTAGCCCCTCAGGATGGCATCCATCATGACCAGAGCTCACTCCTGTATCACAAAGGGTCTCTCTCTCTAGGTATGGCTGATGAAGCCACCACTGGAGGTCCTCCAGGGGGAAAAGACAACTGCGCCACAGCATCAGCCATAAAAGGTTATAGCTTAGCAAAGCATTTGTTAAGGAAAAGTCTCTTGTCAGGAGTTTTCCACTCATCCATAAGGATTTGGTCAAGAGTGTTATTGGGTGAAAATATAGGAGAAGTCTTTCTACTCTGCTGTAAAACGTCCAGAGGGGAGATCCCTCCATCAACATTGTCAGAGACCTGAAGGGTCTCCAGTACCCCATGATGAGCCCCTCAGCCATGGGGACCAGATCATCCTCATAGAAATTGGAATAATCTGCATCCTCATATTCCTCATCATCCTCTGAGGACAATTGTTCCTCACAGGATACCCCAGTAATCTGAGTATGGCCCTTGAATACAGGGTCAGTCTGTTTAAAAGTGGGCATAGGTTTCCAGGAATGTAAAATCCTGTAAGCTGAGGAAGGGATTTGTGCCACTTAAGAAGGTAGTGCCTTAACACACGCAGGCTCTAGTTTAGTGCTAGAGGGGCTGGCTGTTTCACAGAGGGCCACAGCATGAGATACATAAAGAACCCAAATATTCCATTGGTAGCCCTGTATGGCATGAGGAACAGTGAATGAGGGGGGTAAGGGAAGCCCCTGAATCTTTTGCCTTCAATTTCCCCATATGCCCCTTAGTGTCCCACATGTCTAAGAAAATGTTCAGAACATAGTAAAAACTAGATAAATCTCGCCAGAATAGAGAAAGTATCCCTAAATACACAGAAATGCACTTAACTGGTATGTGAAGGGTTAATCTGGAGAAAGAGAGCCACCCTCTGTATAAGATAAGCAAGAGAGAAGATGGTCACCACAAACCCCATGACATGGGCATTCTGCCCATCCAATTTCTTTGCAAGACAAAAGAATTCTGGGATTAGGCAGGAGGTTGAGCTGGAGGACACTGTCTTTTTTGATATGCCCTGCCCTCCAGAAGGAAAGACTCAACACCATGGTGCCTGCGTTCCATACTGATTTTATTTGATTTTATTTTATGTTAACCCCATGGATACTAGAGCTGTCTCCATCACTTTGCTAAGCAAAGCTTATAAGTCTTCCTAAATATCCAAGGGTTAAAATGTTACAGCTGTGGTTAGGAATATGTACTCATTTACAGCAGATTGAATTAGCCAAGGATGAGATCCTATTCTAATATTCAAAGCTGCCAACACACAAGTAAAGCATAATGCAGCCAGATTGTATGACAGTCACATAGGTGTTCTAGGGCTCAGCAGGCACTGAGTGAAGAACTAATTTAGCTAATGTTAAATATCATGCCATATATATACAGCAACACTTGATTAACCACTGATTTCAAACCTACTGGGGAATGCAAATTACGTACTCAAGAGTGATGGATTCATACCAATGTGATAATGCAGTCACTACAGAGTCTGAATGACACTTTACTTGCAAGATTTGGCTATCTCTTCTAATTAAACAAAACTACTTTTCAGTACTGAGACTAGAGACTTCAGTTTAAGAGTAATTAAATGATAAAGTATCCCCATTCCTGCCCCTTTTACTGATGTAACACTGCTCACCTTAGAGCAGCAAGACTGTCCCGATGGATCACAGAGAGGGACAATCAATCTTCAGTGAGCATAAGGAAAAACCCAAAAAACCTGTCAAGGGGGGAAGGGTTTCATTGTTCTCACAGTAAGAAGATTGTCCCTTGATGTGAGTTGTCTGGTCCCAGGACCAGACTCCACATCTGAGGGGAGGTGGCTTACACTAACTAAAAGGGGCTAAGGGGGATATTTTATCATTCAATTACCCTTGAACTACAACTCTAACAGTATTGAAATGACACTCTCCATGGCCCAAATACTATGAAGATTTATTGTAACTGCTGTTTTTGTGAAACATTACTATCCCTTTAAGTGTTGATGTTTGTTATATATAGATATTGCATGCAACCCCCTAAGAATGTTCTGCAGATTTTGCAATGGGCTTTTATTTTGATATGAAACCGTAGGCTAAGATTTGTTTTAAAGGGATAGTAATACTTAGTTTTATCTTTATTTTATTTTGTAGGCATTAAAAAAACATGAAGAATGATATGTCTTATCTCTCAGACCTTTATGGTTTGAGAGATATTCACAAGCAAAGTTTCCCCCTCCCGCCCCTTTTACCTACTGTAAGCCATCACTTCTCAGATGTGGAATCCAGTCCATAGACCAGACAGATAACAGCAAGGGACAATCTTCTTCCTATGAGAACAATGAAAGCCCTGCCCCCCTTGACAAGCTTTTCAGCTTTTTCCCTTATCTTAATTGAAGATTGTCCCTCTCTGCAGTCTAACTGGGCACCTCCCTTCTGCTCTGGCTGAGTAGTGTTACATCAGTAAAAGGAGTGGGAGGGGGATACTTTGTCATTGAATTACTCTTGAACTACAACTCTGACAGTATTGAAATAACACTCTCCAAAGTCCAAATACAATGATGATTAATTAGAGCTGCTTTTATTATGAAACATTACTATCCCTTTAAAGGGCATTTATAAAACAAATAATTATATATTTTTGCAGTTCTCACTGAGAATATCAAATTTCTCATTAACCCTTTGAGTGCCAGAGTGGTACAGAATGCATTGCTTTGTAATGCATTTCGTACCACTCTGGCACTCAAAGGGTTAAGTCCATCCACTGCTATTTATCTCTGAGAGTGCCACAAGGTGGTGGAACTCATTCCTTTGTAATGTTACACACACCCTACCTTGTATTCAAAGAGTTAAAATATCCGAACCACCTGAGGTCCAGAGGACTTTAGGCTACAATAGGAAAAGCTCCGCTCCTCAATGGGTTAAATCTTTTGTGCCAAAGGGGTACAGTGCTTAGCAATGCATTGGATACCCCTCTGGCACTCAAGAGGTTAATGGAGAATCAGGCAACAGTTGCACAAATGTGACTAATACTTGTGCATCGGGTTATTTTGGCCTAGACTTTCCAAACAAAAAAAGAACATGCTGTGTGCAAGCAGAGTGATGGATATTTAATACTTACCAGGTGCTTCCGCTTATAACCACTTCCCAATAATGACGGCCACTGTCAAGGAACACGTTACCAGCTACACCGTAACTTCCTTGGCTTGTAAAACGCTCCGGTGTGTGGCTCTTTTTTGAAGAGGTTTCGTCTCTTTCAACTGTCAGGTTGTCATGCGATACCTTAAGCTTCCTGTGAGCGGATTTGGGGTCTAATTTAAAAGGCTGACCTAGGGGATAAGAAAAATATAAAGAAATAAATATATAGAAATATACAGTTACATATAGTTATTTCATATTTAAAATTTTAATATTTAGTAGTTCAGGCATTTTCAGCTTTGCAATATACTGAAAAAAATTATTAAAAGATACCCCTCAAAACAGAAAACAATATAATAAAAATGCTTATGCCGTGGCCAAAACTAGAAATGCAGCCATACTTGCAAATATCTGCAGTGGTTCAGTTTTAAAATGTTGCACAGAAAGGTGAGTGCAACTAAATGGCACATTCACCATGTTGCCGTAATAAAAAGGGCAATATGAGAATCCCTCCCTGCATTAAAACCGCAAGATTCTCATGTCACTGGCTTAAACCTCGCTTCAACTGGCATGTGATATTGTAGTGGCCATAACATACCTAAGCAAGATCTTTGATCTGTGTGCTCTAATGCTCTGCATATTTTTTGGTGTCTTCACAGGATCTGGCATTTAGTATGTTTCTCAGGTGCTGTGGTTCCTTATTTGGCTTTGGAACTTCAAGTATAATAAACACGTTACAGTTCCGGAGTTACCATCTGTCTTTCTTGTCTAAACTAATATATATTAGTTTCAAAGAACTTCGAGTATGCTGATATATTAAAACTGCATGGGGCGGAGACAAGAAAGACAGATGGTAACTCTGGAACTGTACCGGGTTTATTAAACTTGAAGTTCCAAAGCCAAATACGGAACCCCAGCACCTTTAACATACTAAATGCAATTGCATTGCTAGAATGTCGCATTGAATCAAGCTTATGCTTAATGATAAAATGTATCATGCATCCTTTTCAGAGAAAGCCAGAAGTGATATTTCCCCTGGATAGCAGCACTGCTGTATGTGTACAGCCAGGTAGTACCAAGGGCCAGATTAATCCTTTGAGTGCCACAGGGGTATGCTTTGCAATGTGTTGTGTTCCTCCAGCACTCAAAGGGTTAATTCAGCTAATGGCACCCTATTTTGCCCATTTCTGCTCAACACCTGGGACCTTATGCATAAAGGCAAAGTGCCCAAATTCTGAAGATAGCCAGCTACATCATAGAGGACCAAGGTAAATTCCTAAATGTCCATTGATTTGAATGGCAATCTTAAATCCATGAATGTTAGAGGTCTCCAGTGCACTGCTTCACAATGCATTGGAGACCTCTCTAGTATTCAGTGGGTTATAACCCATATTTAAATCAACAATAATGTTTGATTCTTGTTGTGAAGTTGGCTTGCCCCAGAACTGGTGCACATACGGCAATTAATTCCCTCTGAAAACCAGGCAAAACATAAAATAAGTGAAACCCCAGCCACCCGCACTACTTTTGTATGTAAAGGCTAAATCAACCTTTAGTAGAACTTGACCCATATGGGTTTGTTTAAATAACACTCAAGAGAAAACAGCACTCAGTTGTCGCCGTTCCATTGCTGAGAATGTTTTGATTCTGCATGATTAATAGAGAGTACAGTTTATTTGATACAGCAGTGCTTACAAAATCATTGACTTCAATATGTACATTTGTTCTGCTTCACCTGCTTAGGTTTGTAATGTATTAAGGCTTCTGACAGCAACTGAAGACTGATGTTAATGCAATAAATTATTAGTATGAGTACAAATTATGGAAATTTATTAAATCAATGTAAAAATAAGGTGGTGCAAATGCACTGGAGTGGCTGTTTATGTTGGCATGGTCTGCTTTTAAAAAGTGCTATGTACAATAACAGGAAATAGCATGGGAGGCGGTGGCTTAGTTGATCTACTATACGGACCCTTGTGAAGAATCACTGTGGAGCTGGTGTACAGAAGATAAAAGGTACAATACTGTCGCAATGCTAAGGAGTCCTCTCTAGCATTCTCTGTGCTAGAGAGCTATCCAAAGAACTGTGCTGCAATACGCAAGGTACTTCTCTGGCACTCAAAGGTTAAATCTGTGAGAGTTTGTTGAATTTTTGTGTGTTTCTTATATTGCATCTGCATTGCTCCAGAATAGGGTGACCACACGTCCTGGAATGCCCGGGACTGTCCTTTATTGGTAGTCTGTGTCCCGTGTCCCAGGTCACCCCGCACCGGGACAACAAAGAGTCCCGGAATTGAGCAACACACGCCAGTCTAGCCAGCCAATGAAATGTATTTGCTGTATGGTCCTCAGCCAGCCAATGAAGACCATATAGCAAATACATTTCATTGGCTGGCTGGACTGGTACGTGCGAGACAACTGGCACTGCATGTGAGACCCACGGCTGAGGCTCTCACCGGCCCTGACCATCTTTCTGAGGCTGACACAGAGTAAGAGTTGCCAGTGGGAAATCTTACTTTGTCAGCCTCAGAAAGATGGTCAGCACCGGCAGGAGCCTCAGCCGCAGGACTAGGGTGACCACATATCCTAGAATGGCAGAATGGAAATGTGGTCACCCTACTCCAGAATTGCTTCTCTTTCTTAGTGTATCAACCTCGAAGTGATTTTTCTGGGATGTCTGCCACAGAAAGTCACTGGCCTCTCAAATAAGGCAGGACTGAAATAAATAAAGAAAAAGTTTTGCAAATGCATCTAAAAGTAAGTGAAGGACAACACAGCTGCATGACATTATTTGCCATGATATAAAAATTTTCTTTAACCCTATGAGTGCCAGGAATGACTGATGCATTAAAATGCTCTTTAAAGGAACAGTAAACTTTTTATGAAACATAATTGAAAGGAACGGGGACAAATGCCTCAGAGCTAGGCGAACCTCTCGAAGCTCCAGAACACTGATATATACAATGCTGTCTGTCTTGGACCAAAGATCCTGCAACGTCAAGTGACCCAGAGTCACAAACCAGCCAGTCAGGCTAGTGTCCATTGTAACTCTGACTCAAGTCTGGATGACCAGAGGCCACATCAAGGTCAGGTGAAGATGTTGAAGCCACCAACGAATGTACACATTTGTCCTGGCAGATGGAGACACAATTTCTAGCTCTCGAGTATGGAATTGTGCAAATGGGACTGCCACTAGGGCCAAATCTAGATAGTCCAGCATCTGCAGGAGTTCCTACACCATCGCCAATGGGTGGGAAACCATCTAAGATGCCGGAAGGGATAACAACTGAACCTTGTTGTCTGGAAAAAAGACCTTCCCCTGGAGTGTGTCGTACCTCATACTGAGAAACTGAAGGACCTGGGATGGAACCACAGACGATATATTGAGCTTGAGCACCCAACTGTATTTATCCAGAATGGATACACAGGACTGAGGCTGAGTGCACAACTGCTCATCTGAAGGAGTTTCAGTAAAAGGTCATACAGATATAAAGTCAAAGAAATTCCTTAACAGAGCCACCAGATTTGACATGGCCTTTGTTAATACCCGCAGAGCAGAAGCCAATCCAAAGGGAAGCGCTATAAACTGAAAATGATGATCTCGGAATTAGAATTGCAGTAAATACTGATGATCTGCATGTATAGAAATGTGTCTTCTTTTATTTCTACAGAAGCCAGAAATTCCACTGGACATATAGTGAAGGAGAGCAAAGACTCCATTTTGAACTTGGGACAACTTTTACAAACCTGTACAAAATGGTTGATACATTTGAAGTCCATAATAGGATAACATCTGCTGTCCTTCTTGGAGACTATGAAAAGACTGGCAAAAAACCTCTTGAATCTTTCCAGTGAAGGAACTGGTACTAGCAGATGCACAAATGTTGAAAATAGACTTCTTCACTCGGGTTCTTGTGAAACTCTGGATAAGAAGAATCAACAAGGATGAAAGGACTTGAAATCTATATGGTACCCTTCTGAATGTACTCACAAAACCCAGTGGTCCACCACAGAAACGGCCCATGCACTTTAGAAAAGATGAGAACGACCTCCTTTTACCTATGATGGATGAAGTCCCTACTAGTCACTAAGTTAGTTTTGACAGACTTCGGCTTCTTGCCCAGCCAAGCCTGCTTAGGTTTGGAGTGGGAAGCACCTGGGTCGCAGCGTGGAGTGGAGCCATGGAAGTATATCCACATGGGCTGGGGTAACAAAAACCATGCATCTCCCAAGGAAAAAGGCAAGCTTAGGGGTGAACTGATATAACAAAGTCCTCTTGCCACCAGTTGAATGACTGATATCTTTGTCCAATTTCAGGCCACACAACTGTTTGCCCACAAAGGGAAGAAAGACCAAGGATTTCTTGCAGGACTGGTCACCTAACCAAATCTGAAGCCACAAAGCAGAGGCCTATCTGGTAAGCTTACTGACAGCAAAGACTGCTTCCGTAAGATAAAAAGTAGCTTCAAGGATCTTAGATAATAGAATCACAGGTCCGTCTTGGGGTTAACTGCAAGGATGGCATACAAAAGTTGTTCCCCCTAGACAGACATAGCCCTAGTAACCCATAAATTGGTTAAAGTAGGATGCAAGGAAGTCACAGATTTTGCCTTGAAGATCCAGGCAATTGTACGCCTGATCCTTGAGGACCACAGCATTCACCAGCGGCAAGGTATCGTTCTTAGAAAGATGAGAAAGTCGACCGCAGGAAGAGTATCTCAGTAGGTAAGAGAAAAAAAGAGGCATCAGAAGAAAAAAAGATATAAAAGAAAAATATGCTGGTTAAGGAAAAACCTCCTGTCAGGCATCTTCTATTCCTCTATCAGCAACTGGTCCAAGAAATTGTGGGGAGGAAAAATTGCAACCTCCTTCTTGGATCACTGAAAAATAACCTGGGAAATGGGATTATAATTGTGGTTTCTCAATACCTTAATAATTTCTAGTATTGCCGAATAAAACCCTCAGCAGGAAGTAGAGGGGTTCTCCTCATAAGAGTCTGCAAATGAGAAGGGCGAGTCTAACTCGACTGCATCAATTTCCCCTTTCACAGCAGAGGAATCCACAGAAATGGGGGGTATCCCCCACCATAACATCCTTTTGGGGGGTGCATGGTCTCCCATGAACCAAGAACCTAAAACCCCTTTAATGGATGAGGTGATAGAACTAACTTAGGAAATCAAGGTCTTGACTCATGCAGGTTCCTGTTCAACAAGTGAGGGACCGCCCAAGTGAGTGGGGCCCCAAAGCAAGAGGAACAAAAGAGTATCAGAAAGACTTCCTAGGAAGTCCCATCTGGAGCAATGGGATAAAGGGGTCAAACGGGCCCCTGAATCCTTACTAACCTTGGATTTGCCCATATCTCCCTTAGGGTCTGACATAATAAGAAGCGCTAAGAAACTGATAAATGTAGAAAATATGCAGAGAAATTAAAGTACTCAGAAAGACTTAAAATGTACTCACCTGACTGTAAAGGTTTAATGTAGCAATCAATAGAGAGAAAGTAGCCTCAGCATAACCAGCAGGGTCCCAAAATGAAGAGCGTTCACCAAGTACTACATCTTTCCCGGCACTTAAGCCCAGGAAAAATGAGCTGCTGGGAAGTGTAGTTTCCCTTTAAGAAAATGATGCAATGGTGCTCCAGTGGTCACCATCCCATGTCCCAGTAAAATAACTTTTTCACATAAAACTTCAGTCAAAGTAAATATGTTTTCTTAAAGTACAAGAGCTTAGGACTTATCCTATATAATAATTTGCTAACGTTTGTCACAAGCCGACATGCGCAGTAGAGACGGCTGCGCACGGTGCAGTCATGTGAAGTAGAGACGTCCGGCGCTGCGGCTGATATGCCCTGCTCCGTATCAGCAACGGCGCGGGCAGTGTCCACTGCAAATGACTGCATCGCGACCAGCTGGAACTGTGGCCTGTCTAACGGGCTCTTCAACTAGATGTGTATAAAAAAAGTCACGCTTAAAAAATCATCAATATGGTTCAATAGATCAAAAAATACCCCACAACACATGCGGAAACAAATCTTGACCAGGTATAAAGTATATTTTAATTTATATCTACATGACATGTATGGGGTGCCAAGACCACTAAACTCCATCTACCATATTCCACAGGTTTATGCAAATTATTTTTATTAACACCTGATATGCCTGCAAATGACCACCACAATTTCACACACAAAACAAGGTAGGCATGTTATCGGTTCACACAGTGAGGATGTTATAGCAACCCTCTACAGCAAAGATTGATGTCTAACTCCATATTGCTCATAGAGATTAAAATAAGAAATGCTCCTCCCATAAAATAATGCAGACTACAAGGGGTTAATTGTAAATTTGTTTATGGGTCTCTCATGTCCCATTTGTAGCTTTCATCTTTAGCCATCACAACAGGAATGAGAACAGAAGTACATAGGCGTAGAAAAGACTAATTATATGATACAAAGTGAAGTATTATATAATCCCTCTTCAGTCCTATCCAGAAGGCTGGACAGTGTCCATTTACTCATGCCCATTTACTCAAAGGAAAACTGCAATTGTCCAATATGATGCAGTTGATTTGCTCCAGAATTGCTTCTCTTTTTGTCTGTAGATAAGGCCCGTAGGGACATATGCACAAAACAGAAGAGGAGACGTTCTGTGGAAACCAACTGTATCATCGATTTAAATCTGCTTTTAACTCCGTGAGTATCCAATGCATTGGGAATCAGCTCTTTAGACACCCCTCTAGCAATCATGGGGAGCTCTTTAGACACCCCTCTAGCAATCATGGGGAGGGTTAAACCCCAATTAACACCACAGGGATTCTGGGACTTTATATTTTCTCCTATGATGCAGCTGGTTTACTCCAGAATTGCTCCTCTTTTCTTTTGTGCATATGGCCCTATGTCTGTTATTTGATGTACAATTATTCATTAACCCCTTTAGTCTCTGAGGAGCCAGCAAAAGTACAAGTCACTCACAGCAAAGCAGTTAATGTGTTCTATTATACAGATGGCTAGTTTGTGGTCCTCCAGCTATTCGGCAACCTATAATATTAACCCTTTGAGTGCCATTGCTCTGCAATGAGTTCTGTACCCCTCTGGCACTCAAAGTGTTAACTGGAGAAATACAGGTTTGTCAACCCTTGTGTTATTGTGAACTAAAATAGCTAAGTGCATTGAACAGGAGATTACAGAATTTAGATGATTAGCAATGAGAATTAAGCTTTTTCTAACGCATACACTGTGTATCATTTCCCAAAATGTCATCACAGATGTGAATAATCTAGAGCTAACTACACATTAAAGGGATAGTAATATTTCATAATAAAAGCAGCTCTAATTAATCTTCATAGAATTTGGGCCTTGGAGAGTGTTATTTCAATTCTGTCAGAGTTGTAGTTCAAGAGTAATTGAATGATAAAGTATCCCCCTCCCGCCCCTTCTACTGATGTAACACTGCTCAGCTTAGAGCAACAGGGAGTGTCCAGGTAGATTGCAGAGAGGGACAATCTTCAATTAAGATAAGGGAAAAACCTGAAAAGCTTGTCAAGGGGGGCAGAGTTTTCATTGTTCTCACAGTTAGGTTTGCCACCCAGCCGGTATTTTACAGGCAGGCCGGTAAAAAATTGGCTTCTGTCCAATGTTACGTCTATGGAGAGAATGCCATGGCCGGTATTTTTTCAAAGAAAAGGTGGTAACCCTACTCACAGTAAGAATATTGACCCTTGATGTGAGCTGTCTGGTCTATGGACTGGATTACACATCTGAGGAGTGGGGGCTTACACTAGGTAAAAAGTGCGGGAGGGGGAAACTTTATCATTCAATTACTCTTGAACTACAACACTCACAATAATGAAATAACACTCTCTATGGCTCAAATTCTATGAAGATTAATTGGAGCTGCTGTTTTTGTGAAATATTACTATCACTTTAAAAGCAAAATATAGGTTTAGACATTCTATATCTCTATTTGCTCTAGGAAATTAAAAGGCTTTGAGGAGATACGTCCATAAACTAGTGCAGATCAGAATAAATCTCTGAGGGCTTGTTGATGGTAAAATAACATTCTGCTTTTGTATTTAAAACTTTAAAATTCAATCCAGGATTAAGCTAGGACATCACCCTGGGATGATAATAATAATGATAATAACGGAGCATGTTAAGTGAAAGCAAATCCTGTGTTTTTTTACATGTGTGATGCATTTAAGTATACACTGTATTGAATTTCAAGACTGTGTGCTATATGATAACAGAATAATAATCTAAGGCACTATTCTGTCTATTAGCCCTTTAACCCCTTAAGAATTGGCCACGAGCACATGGATTGGTCGCTCCCACTACTATATTCTGACATTATAAAAACTGATATTTTCAGGGACATTTAAAGGGATAGTAAGGTTGCAGAATAAAAGCAGCTCCAATTAATCTTCATAGTATTTGGGCCATGGACAGTGTAATTTCAATACTGTCAGAGTTGTAGTTCAAGAGTAATTGAATGATAAAATATCCCCCTCCTGCCCCTTTTACTGATGTAACACTGTAACACCTCAGAGCAGCAAGACTGTCTGGATGGATTGCAGAGGGGGAAAATTGCTATCCCTTTAAGAATTAAATGCTGATGGAAATATCAGTGCTGTACATTTGGCCCATTTAAAGGAATAGTAATACTTAATATAAAAAATATTAATATTATTCTCCTGAGCAAAACAAGGGTATCCCTCCTGATGAGAAGTGTTTTATTCAAACGTTCTTAAAGCTGAAACTTGAAATTTTTAAGTGTTGTATCACAGTGGCCTTAAATTGTACAGTGGCGCTGTTGCTACACTACCCTATGGACAGCTCTGGTCAGTTCACCATAAATCGCCATAGGATGGTGTATCAACAGCAGCCCTGCACAATTTTAAGCTACTGCGATACTGCACCTAAAAAATTCAGCTTTCACCTGCAATAACTTTTGTAAAAAACACCTTTCAGCAGTTAGAGTACCCTTGTTTTACTTAGAGTGATAAACCGTATAGCATATTTTTTTTTACATATTAAGTATTACTATCTCTTTAAATCAAACATAACTAAACAGATGTGTGGATTAAACTCTCCTTCACGTTGCCCACCATTAATCTGGCATATCTGTTTTACATTATCAGATTTGTGATGAAGCCCTGGGTGCTACATCTATATAAATGTGACCAGACACACACACATCACTTCAGTATTGCAGTGATTCTTATTCAGCCATGCAGAATCAAAACTTTGTAAGTGTCCTGCATTAACAACATCGCTGCTAGGTCAGTTCAGCAGGTTTTCATACTTCTATTGCAGTTTACAGTCAAATGACAATTTTAGTTGTCTTACTTTGACCAATCTGTACTCCATAAACCATTTTGTTCAGCAGACCCAGCACTTTGTGGCTATCTCATAACATGATTAAGATAAACTTTAGTAGTAACACATTTCTAAAACACCAAAATTCATGGTTTATACAAATAGCAACAGAAGCAGATGCATTATAAACATACTAGTATTGAAGGCGGTGTGTCGATCGAGGCACCCCGCTCTGGTTCGGCCATGCCTCGGACTGAGGGCCAGCATGTTTGGTCAGTCTCCGCTAAACATGACTACTGCTCGTGATTCCGTCATTCGGGCAGTCACTACTGCACATATGCGTGTTATGCAAACAGGGAGTGACGCATCCTAACAAACATATATATAGATATGGTGTCCCCTATCCTAAGCACTGAGTACATATGTATCAGTACCCAGAAGGAGCAAATCTGGGGCAAACTACTGAACTAGAGAAAACAAATAAAAAGTCCACACATTTCGAAATGATTTAAAAGGGGCTTTTAACTCCTTGAATATCAGGAAAGTCTCCAATATATGCCTTCTCCATGCGTTGGAGACCTCTTTAGCATTCAAATCTCAGGGTCGAAGCAGGGTCAAATCTACATTAAACCAGTGTGGAAGATAACGGTCCAAACCCTCAGCTTATTGTGGAGGCCTTCATCCTGAAGTAGACTGACAATGGCTGTAGCTTTATCATTATATATATATATATATATATATATATATATATATATACACATATATAAATATATATATATATATATATATATATATATATATACACACACACACACACGCACACAAATCATTTTGCTCTGTACATCAGTTAGAAATGTGATACTATGTGATTCAGTGGGTTTGTCCAAATATACAGCTGTTGTTGCATTAAGCTGGTTTCAATATTAATGGAATGTTACTTTAGGGACTTGCATTTTACGACTACGTACTTGTTAAACCAGGCTTAAAACTGCTTTCTGCTCGGAATAATATGTATCAGCCCACTTACTCCTGATCTTAGCTGAGCCATAGGTCAGGTCATTGTAGACTGTATCTGGCTTCCCACTATTTTACCCTTATGTCAGTGTTTTTGTATGGAAATGAAACCCTGTTCTTGGAGAGTTTAACAATTGATGCTAATAATGCTTTCTTCCTATGAGAGTTATGTTGCAATCTTTATTATTTTTGTAGAGTTTTACAGCTGCATACAGTTACAAAAGTAATGTAAATCATTATTACCTTGGGGTAAACTTAGCTAAAGATAAAGTTAAGACACAAAGAAAATCAATATCAATATACAAAAGATTTAAATATAATGTAGATGACTTCCAAATAAAATAAAAACTTAATTGTTTGAATGATACAATCGACAATGACATGTTGTTAAAAGAATTAGAGATGCATTATTTTAAATATTTTCTAAATAAAGGTTCAAGATACTCATGTTTAAAGTGTTAGTAATGTCCAAAAAAAGTTTTTGCATTTAGAAGAGCTTAAAAAGCTGAGCTAAATGCAAAAAAACGTATCTCTCAAACCGCTATGGTTTAAGAGATACAGGCATTAAAAGTTCGCTGTCTCCTACTGACAGCTGCAAAGCTGTCAGCAGGAGATTCATGTCGGTCGACATGGAGACGCTTGAGAAGTGCCGAGATCTCGTTACTTACAAGGAATCCCTTCACTGGAATGGTCTAAAACGTGTGCCTGAATACCAACGTGTCAGTAGGAGACAGCGAACTTTAAATGCCTGTATCTCTTAAACCATAGCGGTTTGAGAGATACGGTTTCTTGCATTTAGCTCAGCTTTTTAAGCTCTTCTAAATGCAAAAAAAAACTTTTTTTTTGGACATTACTAACACTTTAAATGGTAAATCACACATCCACTTAACTTTCACAGAAATGGAATACAACATCTATCAGGAAGCTCCATAGATCTGAAACATTCACAAATATCTGATTTTCAAATAAGATCAATGGAACATGTTTCAGATCTCTGGAGCTTCCTGATCACTGGTGTATTGATTAATATAGCTTTATTTGTACAGAATAATAATAATAATAATCCTTTATTTTATATAGCGCACACAGATTCCGCAGCGCTTTACACTCATATTGGTCCCTGTCCCCATTGGGGCTCACAATCTAAATTCACCTATCAGTATGTTTTTGGAGTGTGGGAGGAAACCCACGCAAACACAGTGAGAACATACAAACTCATTGCAGATGTTGTCCTTGGTGGGATTTGAACCCAGGATCCCAGCGCTGCAAGGCAACAGTGCTAACCACTGAGCCACTGTGCTGCCACCAAACTACAATAACAATTTAATGCACGATGCATCTTCACAGATGCACTCAGAGGGTTTAAAGTAAGTGAGATTATGTGCCTCACATATACCTGCAAATTTCCCTCCCTTAAAGGGATAGTAATGTTTCACAAAAACAGCATCTCCAGTTAATAGTATTTGGGCCATGGAGAATGTTATTTCAATACTGTCAGAGTTGTAGTTCAAGAGTAATCAAATAATAAAGTATCCACCCTCCTGCCTCTTTTACATAGTGTAAGTCACCACCCCTCAGATGTGGAATCTTCTTACTGTTAGCCCTCCTTGACAGGTTTTTCAGGTTTTTCCTTATGCTCACTGAAGATTGTCCCTCACTGCGATCCATCTGGACAGTCTTGCTGCTCTGTGGTGAGCAATGTTACATCAGTAAAAGGGGAGGGAGGGGGATAGTTTATCATTCAATTACTCTTGAACTACAACTCCAGTATTGAAATAACACTCTGGTCCAAATACTATGAGGATTAATTGGAGCTGCTTTTATTGTGAAACATTACTATCCCTTTAAATGTCCCTGCCTTATTTTGCTCTACACTAATAATGGTATCCACTGGCCCTTCATCAATATTTTACCACAATGTAACTAAACAATTAGGAGTAACCTAATGGAGCCTAAGGGCCCTATTTTCAAAAGTAAAGTGCAATAATAATTAGGAGGCAAACAAAATACAAAAGTGAGAGCAAATAAGAGTTTCTGTGAACCAAAAATCAATCTCACACCACATTTATGTTTTAGGTTGTATAAGGTGGTTAAAAAGCTTGATAATAAAATGTGTCCTATTTGCCACCCTATGTGTTCACAAGATGAGCACTTTTATAGCAGATTATTGAACTCAACCCAATGAAACAATTTATACATATGCTAGCTAGAAGAACATGATATTAAAGCAATAGTAAACTAAATGAAAAAAAAAATGTAAAACTTCTTACTAACAGTCTATTATCCAATCTGTTGCTGAATTCTGAAGGGTCAGATGAAGCCCGTGGTGTATTCTGGCTAGGATTATAGAGTCTGAGCAGGGACAATCTTCCTCCCTGCTCAAATCTGTAATACTGCTGCACGTGCTCGCACAACAGATATTACAGTCACTGACCAAGTCAGAAGAGAGGAGAACATTCACCAGACATTTCAGAATTCGGTAAGGGATAAAGTGAGAAACTCAGTGTACTGCATTTTAGAATTAATAACCTGCAACAATGTGCTCAGGGCATCCTTTAGATTGAGCCTTTTTCACAAGGCTAACTATCCCTATAGTCTATTAAATGGATATAAAATCTTTCAGTTTGTTAGTTTAGAATGTAACTTTTACACTTCTCAAATCCAATTTTATTTTCAACTATATTCAGCTAGGTAATCTGCTTCTAAAAGGAACTCAGAATCATCTCTAACATATGAGCAGAACAATGTAGCATCAGATAAGTTGAGAAAACATAAAAATAAAACCAGCTCTAATGGATGTGTGGAATAATGTACCTTGACATCAGTTCAACATAAATTCACACCAGTTTCCCCACCTGCTGTAGAAAACATCCTATATAATAAAATGCTAGAATGTTTGTCCGATGCAGTCATGCGCAGTAGAGATGATGGGAGCATTCTGTGCGTTCGGGCAGTCTCTACAGCGAATGACTGCATCGTGTGCGCCGACAGTGAGGCGGTGGCAGTACTCAGAGCAGGATTGGCCACTTAACCCTTGGAGTGCCAGAGGGGTATGCAACGCATTGAAAAGCAATGTGTTGTGTACCCCTCTGGCACTCAAGGGGTTAACATCCGCCGGACCTTGGCCCGTGTACACGGCTTTTACAATAGTCTATATATATATTTGATTAGCTGTTAAAAATCATTAAGCCCAATTAAAAGATAACACCACCTGTAGATTGCTATGGTTTTAACTGGCCTGAAAGAAGCCCTATTATGTTTCTGTGGGCTGTGGAAAAATTAATAAAAACATTTACTTCTAAAACTTAGCTGAGGGTATGTTTTACAGGATAAGACACAATATGTGCCAGATAGAAATTGCTGGTGTTTTACAATAACAACACCTCTATAGTTAGTACATGTTCTCAGAATCAGTTATTAAATGTACTTTTTCACACAAATTATTACTGGAGCATAAAAAATACAAGACACCAATTTTAAAGACATTTTACTTTTTATGCTCTACAATTTTGTACCTTGTAAGGTCTCAGAATCACGAATTGCTTTCCTTGAAGTGGTTATGCAAATAGGAACCTTTTTATGAATATAATTACAAATAGTCAACATAAAATGCATCCCTAAAGAAGAGGAGGCTTTTGGGAATGCAAGATATACAAAGAGACTTGGGAAAGGATGTTGTATTCTAAAGCAATGATAGCCGTGGCTTCACTATACATATACTTTTTCTCATTTGATTAAGCTATTAAAATTTTTATTGGGATTGGCTTGTTCTTTTTTCCTACTTACATAGTTTATTAGATATTTGATCTTAAATGTACGCTTGATGCTGGGCAGTTCCAAAGTCTGCAGCACAGGGTAACGTCGGCACAGTGGCACAGGACTTCCAGTCCTGCAATTCTCCTCCTACCTCCCTCCCAGCTCTACCAGGCAGCGCATTCACGCTTCCCCTCATGGTGATGTGCAATATGTATATTGAAAAAGCAAGCTCTGTTTGTTGCGCTCTGTGGGACAGATTTCTAGCACTATTTAACTTGCAGTATTTATTAAAATGCAATTTATATCTATCTTTCTTTTTTTTTTCTTTTCTTTAAAAAGAATACATTTTTAATGAAATTTTGAAGTGGTATAAATAAAGAGCATATGCCCTTTATATTTTTAGCACTGAAAAGTACAACGATCCTGAAAAACACTTTCCCTTCAAAACCTCTGTTTAGTGCCAAATTGATTTTCATTCACACAGTTAGGCTGCTTTTAGATTTAATCTGAACTGATCTTACCCAGCAAAAAATGATATTCAGTGAACATTCTTCTGCAAGAGCAGTAGAAAATTATTTCAATGTTTTAAATCAGATTCATCCTTGATTTGCAGCTAAATATTGGCTTTGATTCCCCAGTTATGTCTATTACAACAATTATACACAGATTGTTTTTTTTCTTAAAATTCCATTTAAACTTAAATCACATATTGCATTTTTGTCTTCTAGTATGCATAACATTCTAGACTTTATTAGGCAACATTGATATTGATTGGCCAGGCTGGTTGGAGATGATGGGAGTTGTAGGCTCCAGAATCATGTGGTCCAACAATTATCAACATCTGATGTAGAAACTTACATTATAGGGGTGGGATAGGGGGGATAGGGTCCATAAACGACCCTTTTAAATGCTTGGTTGTGTCCACAGAGCTATGGAAACTTTGTCATAGCTCAAAACTCCTACATTTTCCTCTGGTTTGTCTTGAAGAACACAGAGATCTGTAAGACTAAGTAATATCAACCAGTATCTCCCTCAACACTCATTGAGATGCATATTAATGGTGGATTTGATTACATATGTCTTTTATACAATTCAGTAGACATGATAGACATCTCTTATGATCACTGATTGAGGTGAAGATGACACACAACCTTGCAGATCTCAATCAACAAAGCAAAACAGAGGAAAGTGGAGGAGTTTTGAGACAAAAGAACTAGGTTTCAATAGCTCTGAGGGCACAACTGAACATTTAAAGGGATAGTAATACTTCAGTATTACAAATCCCTATATTAAAGCCCTTGTAAAAAGAAACGTTTTGCCCCCAGTGTCATCTCTCAAACCTTTATGGCCACCTTTATGGTTTGAGAGATGAACGCTTCTAAAGTTGCCCTCTCCCTCCCCTTCCCCGTAGTCAACATTTTAGCTGACTCAGGGAAATCCGGTCAGAGATCATCAGGCGGCTCTGCAGCAGAGCTGCGATCTTGTTAACTAAAAAAAAAAACTTTCACTAAAACGGTCTTCTACATGTGCAAACCAAGCACACGTAGAAGACCATTTCAGTGAAAGTTTTTTTTTTAGTTAACGCGATCAGGCTGTGCTGGAGAGCCGCCTGAAAGTTGTACGACAAATGCTGGTATCGGCACCGATACTGATACCAGTATCGGTATCGGTGCAACCCTAATGTATATGTATTGTTTTTGCCACGGTACTTACTTTATGTTATGTGTAAGTATTGTTATTGCACGCAATACTTACTTTATGTTATGCATATGTATTGTTATTGCACGCAGTACTTACTTTATGTTATGCATATGTATTGTTATTGCACACAGTACTTACTTTATGTTATGTGACATGTGTAAGTATTGTTATTGCACACAGTACTTATTTTATGTTATGTAAACCCCTGTCTTGGAATTTGCCCCGTGGACCGTATCTCCATGAATATGTCCTAAGTTTAATCCTTTGAGCTCCAGAGGGGTAGACAATGCATTGCTTTGCAGTGCGTTGCGTACCCCTCTGGTACTCAAAGGGTTAATCAATGCAATGTTAAAACTCATCTAGCACTTACACTGTAAAACACTGTGTAAATGCTAGATGAGTTTTTGTGACACCTAGCAGGAAATTTAAATAAATAAATTCAGGAATACAATGAATACTATATTATTTTTTTATATATGTTTGAATTTTACCAAATAACGAGGATAAGGCAACCAAATCTGAATGCTTTTGCTGTCAACCCATAAAGTCCACAGAAAGAACTCACTGCACACCGGATTTAAATCAAGGCCCTCTAGTGGAAATTAGACCCAAGCACCCATTTCCTGTGTTGATCAGGACACATCAAATTCTCATGAGCACAATATCTCTTTTCACCCACTGAATGCAATAGAGACTTCTTAAGCATATAAGTAGAAGTTTGGATGCATTCTTACCAATATGTCTTTCTTTCACATTGTGGACAAATCTAAAATATTTTAATTCCTTGTATTATTAATTAAAACCTTAATCCAATATTGCTGAACTTCCACAGACAACGGCTATAACTGGGACTAATCTACAAAGCTGCACATGAACTTTTCCTCCTCTCCAAATGTAACACAAACTACCTACTGCATACCGGTCATGCCCTTGAGAATTCCTTAGCTATCCTCACCTCTCATTCACACCTTCTAGACTGTTCTTAAACAGCACCCTATCTTTGGAATTCACTACAAAACTCCATAATTCTATTCTGCAGCATTTTAAAGGGCATTATAATTGTAGACATAAGTGCCTCTATGTTGTTTAAGAGAAATATATTAGTTGAACCAGAGTACTAACATAGAAGCACGTATACAAATTATATATTATGTATTTTTTATGCTACCAAACTCTACACACATCTCTAAACTAATGTTTTTGTTTCATACACCTAAGTTACAAAATATCAGCTGGGACAAATCCTGCGGTTAGCACAGATCTGTCCTCTTTAACATTCACCATCATTCTCAATTAGGACAAACTTTGAAGTTGTCCCAGCAAACTATGATGGTATATACCAGGGTTGGCCAAGTTCAGTCCTCAAAGGCCAACAGCAGTAGGGGATTTAAGGATTTCCCTGCTTAAGCACAGGTGAGTCAATCAAAATGAATGAACCACTGATTAACTCACCTGTATTTTATCAGGGAAATCCTTAAATCATGGCCTGTTGGTGTCCCTTGAGGACTGAACTTGGACAACCCTGGAGCATAATAAGCATGTTGTGTTAGCAATTAGCCGGGATCTGAGATTTAAGAGTAAATAAAATTAATATAAAAAGTGGGTTTGAATCAGATTTTGTTTTTATTTAATGTTTTTAATTTAAATCTGATATTTTAATAAAATGTTCATTTGATAAACCATACCTCAAGATATTAAATATATCTCATCATGGAATATAGATTAAATTTATAGTTTGAGGGGGCGGAGCAAACTGCCTAACAAGATGGCCACTTTCTGAATTATCTCCAAGTCTGAGTCGTTGTTTTTACCTAAACAAGCTGCATATATACAGCTTTTTACTCATGATTATTGGTGGAGGCTTTTCGCTTTGATTTCCTGGATGTTCCCATTGAGGAATAGGCTACAATAAAATAGCACAAAAGCTGCAAATCTTGGGGTTCCTAGCTGCATGATGTATGGTCCTGGTAGCGTTGTAAGATGTAATGGCGGTGAGAGCTCCCATGTCGAAGATGGATACTGTGTGCTTGCTGACCAAGGCGGACCTCTGGGCCTTGGTGGTGGATATCAGAGCTGCAGTTCAAAAGGAGTTGGCTACCATCTGCTCTGCTTTTGGGCAGGCAGATCAGAACCTCACCAATATGCAGTGAGACTCTGACGGCCTGGCTTGCTATCCTGTGCATGTGATACACAGTCCACATCATCGGGAGTGTACATTGGACTGCTTTAGTGATCATGCTCCAGATCTGGATTGCTGAGAACGGAGAGCTGTTCTGTGCATTGATGTTGCCTCAGTAACTGTACCTGGGATGCTTGAGTCACACTTCCCTGAATTTACCAGTTACACGTACCTGGAGCTTTTGGCACATCATTTTCATCTGTTGTTCAAAGTTCTCCTGGTGCAGCTGTTATCTACTTCCCCGCTTTCTACACTGGAGACAGGGAGTTATGGATGGAACACTCTAACTTGGGACCTTGGGATCCGTGCTTTCCTCTATGGATACATCGCTGTACAACCTTCCCCTACAGTCCCCTCTACTTTCAGTGTGCTTCAGGGGGGTTGTTGTGTTCATTATTAGTGGGTAGTGACTTTAGATTATGAGTTGTTTTTGCAGTGTTTTCCTTATTATTCTTATGGATTTCTTACAACAGCTTGAGACATGTTTATTTCAGAGGTTCCCAGCGGACTGTGTGCCCCCAAGTAGGACTAACGCTGTCTTGTTCACCTTGAAGATGCCAGAGGATCTCGGGGGACTCTCTTGGGCCCGGGGGGGGTCGTCCGTGGTTTTAGTGGTTGTAAAACATACTGTAAGGTGCTGCTCATACTTAGTAATAGTAGGTTTGCACTATGGGCACCAAGCTTAATTACTTTGAGGGAGTTTGATCCTATTTGATATCTCTAGGGATTATGCAGCTTTTTCGAACCATCAGTTTCATATGTTTACTTTACTCACTGCTGTATAAGAATGTCTGTTTTCTATATGTATATGCCCACCTTTCTATTGTTATGCAGAACATCTGCTTGTTGTAAGCTACTTAAGATATGGAAGCTCAGCTGTCTAAGTTTTGCTACTGATCTTCTCATCCCTCCACCCCGGAACCTCATTGAGGTCCCTACGTGATATTCAGACTGGCTGTCAGGTGTAATGCCCTTTCACTTAGTGTACGTATTTTTAGCTTTTAGCTTTCTCTGAACTATTTTCTCTTTGCTTCTCTTCTATCTGCAATTTTATCTGATGATGCCTATGTGCCTTTCTCATCTTACCTTCTTTTTTAATTTTCATCTTTTTCTAGTCTGCTACTTCACTTTGCATTTATCTTTTCTTTTTTTTGAAACCTGTTGAATTGTATGACCTAAAAAAGCCAGTTGGGTATGTATATGCTTTAACGGGGATCATTATTATGTTAATGTCATTCATAATTCTCTCACTTCAATCCTTGTCTCTATAAAAACTTTCTCTTGGCATTTCTCTACTGTAGACTTCAAGCTATTTCTCTTCTCATTCTCTTGCCTTTCCCCCACTAATGCTCACATTTCACTTTAGTTCAAAGATATTTTACTGGCTAACCATTTTTTGTTGTCCTTGCAACACTGGGATCCTGTGATATCTTGTGGAGCGACAATCCATTTTTCACGTTTTGGTACTTGTGTGCTGTGTGTCCTAGTTTCTTTGTGCTTCACCTTCCTAAATGTTGTCTGTACGAGATATGGGAACTTTCTGTAGTGTCTTTAGTCGGTACTTTCTACTTTTGCTGCTTCCAATATTCCTCTGATTTTATTATAGCTAGATACCAGCTTTAATTAGCAGGAATAGTATTCTTATGATTGCTAATATTGTATGATGTTCTCATACTCATGTCATGTTTCTGATTTGCACCTGAGCATATCTTTGTATGATTATTTATCTCTAAATAAAGCATTTAAAACTTAAAATAAATAAATAAATTATAGTTTGAGATAACATATGCATTTACATTTGCAAAAAAGTTTAGTAAATTAATAGTCCACAAATTAGGCACCAAATCCTATGGTGTTCCAGAGTCTTCTCTATAGATAATTTATGTTAATCAACCAAATAGGACTCAGTGCTCTTAGTTTTGTGGTTCTCATACTGTGGATACAGGACAGAATACAAAAAAAATGTTGTTTTAGTCAAATACAACTATTTAAAATGTCTGGCCGTGTATTTCTTCTACCACACTATGGCTAGAAAATCTGCCAAATATTAATGATTAATATGTTGAATAAGTGAGTGTTCACCTCCAAATGGCTTCATAAATATCTGATTCAATCACTCATGTTAATTAAAAAGCAATTATCAGATTTTACTAAGTTTTCTCCTATGGGCTGTGCTGTGCAGCTGCAAAATTGCTCCAGTCAGCTGTTTTTGAAGGGGGGGGGAGGGTAAAAAACTGGAACTTAATTCAAGCAGCTGAACTCAACCTGACAATTTGTGACAAGCAGCTACAAACTTTGCAAAGTAGTGTATACGCAGCCCCATAGATCACTAGGATCACAATAGAAATCATGACCCTAGTAGTTTATGGGACTGCATGGTTGGTTACCACTTTACTCTCAAGTGGAAGACTCCCAGTGTCAGAGTTCAGAGTCCATTGCAGACCAAGGAAGGAGCACCTTCTATAGTCACCTCCCCATCCCTCCACTTATTTCTAGGTGCTTACAATGCACCCTGGCTTCCCAGATGAACATACCTGGCAATGGGTTACTAACAACTTGATACTTGTCCTTTAATAATAACCAAAACATTTATTCCTTGATATAGCAGATAGCTAATGTGTGCCTTATACAAATGAAACCTATATCCAAGTTGGGAAGAATATGTATTATATCTATAGAATAAGTCTCTCTAAATGTAGTTCATGGAAGGACTTTCTTAATGAACACTAACACATAAATGTGCAACATTATTCTATTTGTTTTCTGTGTTCTAAAATGGAGTCTTATATAGGCTTTTGGGAGCTCACATTTCTGCTTTTTCCAGGGCTCCAATTACAATAGGAATCTTGATATGTGTCTCAGAAGTAATATAATAATAAATAATTATAATAATAATAATTATATAATAAAAGATCAACCTTTGTAAATAGGAGTGGGTATTAATCTCAATATATTAATACAATAATGGGCAGAGTCCCTACCCAGTCCCCTTACCAAAATAACCCACACAATATATCACAGGACTGTGATTCACAGTCCACCAGCCTTTGTCCTCAACTCCTGGTAGAAAATAGCCTTTTGAAATAGAAAAGACAACTCTTGGGATACCTGGCAGACATCTCCCGGGACTTGTTTGTTTTTCAGCTCAGTGCATGTAGGAGTGGCCCACAATCAATTCCTGTAAATTTTGTAAAGTTTAAATACATTTTTGTATGCTTCTAAGTGCCAGCTGCCAAGTTTCTTCATGTGTGTTACTGACTGTCCCTCAGCCATTGCCACTGATGCGGTGGCTTTCTTAAATGAGTGTGTGACATTTTGTGGGGTGTAAGCCAGTCTCTACCAATGCACATTTTAGAATTACCCTACAGGGGAACATTCCATCAGGAAAGCTTTTGAGCACTTGTTTAATCAGCTAAGAAGCATTAGGCAAACGTGCTCTCTCTTTTTTTTGTAACTTACTTTTTAAGATATTCAACTTCAAAGTTATCCACTTCGCATAATATAGCTGTGGCACGGTTCTCAGGACTTCCCAGCAGTCTGTCATTATCCTCCCACCTCCCTCTCAGCTGCCCACGGGAGCCTGTTCACACTTCACTTCGGTGTGGGGTGAATGGCTCCTAGAGTTACTCTGAAGTGAAGCGTGAACACGCTCCCGGGGGCAGCTGGGAGGAGCCGCAGTATGCGGAAGTGGATAACTTTGAAGTTGAATATCTTAAAAAGTAAGTTACAAAAAAAAGAGAGAGCAAGTTTGTCTAATGCTTCTTAGCTGATTAAACAAGTGCTCAAAAGTTTTCCCGATGTGAATGCTCCCCTTTAAACTGGAAAGGGAAAGCAAAAACCTGTCCAAATATCTAAAAGGGCAACCCCCCACCCCATAGAAGAAGACAACAGTTTAACGTGTAGACTACCCCTCTTTTATGCATTAGACATATCACTGCTCTGTTCTTCAGCTCCATATACCACAAGGCCAATGCAACCACTATAGGGAATACGCCAGAAAAGTTAACCTCCTTGTTATCTCTGACTTGTGCAATTCCTCAAGGCTATAAACTATTTGCCCTGCAAATAAGCCCCAACCACTATGGCTCCTGCTGTTTCTGACTGCAACTATAACTCCCTACCAATTTGTTTGCCTTCCTGCTATAAAAGAATTCCGTTGAAATCCATAAAAAAATCCCACACTGTCCTCTCTTAAAGCCCATGCAAACGTGATCTTATAAAACTGCTTGATCACCCCTTGATCACTGCTTGATCACCCCTTTACAACCTTCTGCAAGCAAAATGCAACAAACTCAGTAATGATTTGAAGTCCTTAAAGAAACATTTTCTTTTACTAGTGTTGTTGCAAAGAAATCAAGATTAGTTTATACCAGTGATTCTCAACCAGGGTGCCATGGCACTTTGGTGTGCCACAGACATCAGCTTGGGGTGCCCCATGTTTTCTATGAAGACTAACAAAAATGGACTTTTAAATAAAGATTTGTAGAAATTATTATGCACAATATGTTTAGTTTTGTTATTAAGATTATAAGACCTAATAATAACTGGATATTATGTATTGTACCCTTCTTCTGCCCTTGATAAAGTACATTAAATATGTTAGGGGTGCCCCGAATGTTCTAGATTACATGTTAGGGGTGCCCCAAACAAAAAAAGATTTAGAACCACTGGTTTATACACTATTTTACTTTGGCCTTGATTTTCAACTTTACTCCCCACCCCCTCTTTTCCTGCCTCAGGAAGGTCACATGCCCTCCCTCTACCCAATGGTTGAAGAGGGTGCACACCCAGGACGCGGGGGGACATCCCCCCTCCCCCCAGGCAGCAAGGAATGTATTCCTTGATGGCCCTGCCCCTTACCTGGGTTCAGGTGGATTCCCACCTTCTACCACCATCAGTGCTAAAAAAACAACCAAATTGTGTCTATATTGGATAGTCTACACATGCATTAAAAATACAAGTTTACCATTAGATTTTATTGAGCCAACATAAAATAATAACATTTTACCCGCTAGCTGGAAGTACATGATATTTAAAATTATGTAACACAGTTTCATTTTATTGGTATTAGCGTTCCTTTAGGTAGAACTTCTCTATAGAGCAAACACTTATCTATTTATTTACAATATCACCAATCGAGCGCTACACCAGGACAAACAATAGACAACTTTATATACACAAAACCATGTGTTCTGATGTTAATTACTACGCATCATAAACCCATCACATATAGTGTATATATCTAAAGATTCTCTCAATTGTATAAAAATACAAAAAACCTAGAAAAAATCCAATTTAAAATGCAATTTAATAGTTACACATATCAATCTCGCATGAAAATTACAAAAAATGATGTTTAAAGATCATTGGCCCGATCCTCGATAAAACACATAACATACCACACAGTCGCAATAATCCAATGTGTATTCTATCACTCCAGATAATCTCTACAGAGACCTTTTAGTTTCACCCCACTAACACATGGATATACTGCGGCTGCGTAATAAAGCATATATCATGAAACATGCAAGAACCAAATAATGACTGTGGACACCCGGATCAAATGACCGGATCCACAGACAAGAAAAGCCCCAAATTATTCTAGTGACTTCCGACTACCATCCGAAGTATATTAACTCCGTATGTGTTAGTACCTGTCACTTAGCAAAATCTACATGTAGTATCTAAAAAAAATCCACATCAAAACTAAAAAATATTGAAAATATTCAAAAAGTGTACACTTAAAAAATCTATACCCTGGTACCAAGGGCAAGAAAACATATATATAGTTAAAAAATGTTATACAATATGTATATGATTGTATCCAATAAGGGCAGAATTGTATCTACCCTATAGAAGATTTTAACAACGTAAATTATAAGAGAGAGTAACTAAATCCCAATATCCTCCAATAGACACTATATCACACGTGCATATCCGTTACTTTCTTCAGATGTAAAAATGGACTCCAACACCTCCGAATGTAACTTTCATTCAATAGTGTTTGATGTACATATCAATGGGTTACCACCCAACCGGACACTCACGGTTTTATATTCCATTCACTTATGTGGCTGGAGTATCTTCTCCTTAATTCGCCGTTTTAATAGAACTTCTGTTGAGATCTTTCGGCGTCTTCCTCCACGCACTGCCACTGCATGGATTCACCCAGCAACTTCCGTCCGGTATCCTGCACACCTTTACTTCATTCGTAGGTGCAGCTTAAAGTTACATCAACACTTAACAGGAATTCCATTATTTTGTATAACGGCTGAAATATGCACGTAATGGATATGTTCTTAGATCTTCCTTACTCTCATCTTAAGTACAACTCGGCTCCTTGCCAATCATTCCTCCAACGCGTTTCAAAGCACAACTTGCTTCTTCTTCAGGGATTTTCTAAGAACATATCCATTACGTGCATATTTCAGCCGTTATACAAAATAATGGAATTCCTGTTAAGTGTTGATGTAACTTTAAGCTGCACCTACGAATGAAGTAAAGGTGTGCAGGATACCGGACGGAAGTTGCTGGGTGAATCCATGCAGTGGCAGTGCGTGGAGGAAGACGCCGAAAGATCTCAACAGAAGTTCTATTAAAACGGCGAATTAAGGAGAAGATACTCCAGCCACATAAGTGAACGGAATATAAAACCGTGAGTGTCTGGTTGGGTGGTAACCCATTGATATGTACATCAAACACTATTGAATGAAAGTTACATTCGGAGGTGTTGGAGTCCATTTTTACATCTGAAGAAAGTAACGGATATGCACGTGTGATATAGTGTCTATTGGAGGATATTGGGATTTAGTTACTCTCTCTTATAATTTACGTTGTTAAAATCTTCTATAGGGTAGATACAATTCTGCCCTTATTGGATACAATCATATACATATTGTATAACATTTTTTAACTATATATATATGTTTTCTTGCCCTTGGTACCAGGGTATAGATTTTTTAAGTGTACACTTTTTGAATATTTTCAATATTTTTTAGTTTTGATGTGGATTTTTTTTAGATACTACATGTAGATTTTGCTAAGTGACAGGTACTAACACATACGGAGTTAATATACTTCGGATGGTAGTCGGAAGTCACTAGAATAATTTGGGGCTTTTCTTGTCTGTGGATCCGGTCATTTGATCCGGGTGTCCACAGTCATTATTTGGTTCTTGCATGTTTCATGATATATGCTTTATTACGCAGCCGCAGTATATCCATGTGTTAGTGGGGTGAAACTAAAAGGTCTCTGTAGAGATTATCTGGAGTGATAGAATACACATTGGATTATTGCGACTGTGTGGTATGTTATGTGTTTTATCGAGGATCGGGCCAATGATCTTTAACCCCTTAAGGACCGGACATTATGGGACATTTCCGTCCCATAACGTCCGCATAGGGGCACGTTGACGGGCCGGTACACGTGACCTGTCACGTGTATCGGCGCGTCATTATGGGGCTTGAAATAGATCGCTCCGATCTTGGAGCGGTCTATTTCATGCCCCATTTTTACTTACAGCGCTCCCGGTAGAGCGCTGTAAGTAAAATGTACGTGACGTACCAGGACCGTCAAGGGTCTTTCAAGAAAGTTTACCCTTGACGGTCCTGGTACGTCAAGGGTCCCTAAGGGGTTAAACATCATTTTTTGTAATTTTCATGCGAGATTGATATGTGTAACTATTAAATTGCATTTTAAATTGGATTTTTTCTAGGTTTTTTGTATTTTTATACAATTGAGAGAATCTTTAGATATATACACTATATGTGATGGGTTTATGATGCGTAGTAATTAACATCAGAACACATGGTTTTGTGTATATAAAGTTGTCTATTGTTTGTCCTGGTGTAGCGCTCGATTGGTGATATTGTATTTGCTTGTATTTTGGGTTTTTAGAGAGTAAACCTCTTTTTTCTGTAGCTGCTTACTAGGACACCAGACATATGGTTTAACCCGTTGTGCGCCATTAGTGTGTATATCTCTTTTATCTATTTATTTGTTGCATATTATTTATTATAATTCCTTTATAGAGCTCCAGCATATTCCCCAGCACAGTACAATTGGAGAACTCATTGCAAACTCATGACACTATTAGCAAATAGATATAAATAGCAAATAGATACAAATGGACCCTGCTAACATGAGCTTACATGACCAAATTTTCAGATCTCTATTTTAGGGGTACAATTATTTCACATCTCTCTATAATAATGAACTGATTTTGTTGACTGATATTAATCATAGAGAGAATGACACCCCCCATAGCCCTTTACAACCATGCAACTATTCTCAATTCATGCAACTGTTTAGATACAGGGTGAGATGTTTAAAAAGTTGTGGTAACTGTGGTAACAAAAAAACTGCAATCCGTCTGAAAAAAGTTCATATGTCTCAAGCATGATACAGTTATTTTTGCATCCAATTCTTTGTCTTCAAAGTTAAAGTGTCATATTGTAAGTTATCTTCAGAAAGAAATATTCACTTTTTTGTCTGATTTCTGTCATTTTTTTCTCACAAAAAACTTGGAAAAGACAAATTAAAGTACTATTGGATAAGAGTTAGAAGCAGTAGTACGGCTTTAATTGGTTACAAAAAATATATATATTTCTTTGTTTGAAATTTTGTTTCAAAGACAAAATTACGCATTTTTAAAGCCAGAATGTTAAGGGTAATATTCCATAAACTCATCTTACCAGCATTTTATTTTTATTATTTTTGACACATTTTCAAATGTGACAAATTTACTTCTGAAAATACTGTCCTTTTACCACCAACTGAAGATCCTGCAGACTATATAGCAACATTCAAATGCACAAAAAATGTAAATACATACACCTCAGTATTGTATGGAAGAAGCATACCTAGGCAGGTTCTTCTGTAGTACAGATTACTAGTCACTTGAATTGAATATAAAGATATCATATTCAACCTTATCTTTACGCCAAAGGAATAGCTCCCCTTTATGTTTGAAACAACCAAAAACAATGCACTATTATGAAGAAATCAACTATAATTGACTAGTGACTTAATTAGTTTTCCGAACTAGTGATTTAAATATATATAATAAATCTAGCCTGCACACTTTAGAACCCCAAAAATAGCTTCCGTCAAATATTTTGGAAGTAAGAAAACTAGCCCTGTGGCTGGCAAGGGGTGGAGGTTGTGCTTCAGTTTCGGCATTAAGATTCTCAAAGGCAGAAAGTGTCAAGCACCTACAGTACATACTGTTGCCTATGGCAGATGTACAGACAGCCACAGGGTACAGTTTTTCTGACCCCCAAATCTGCTGTCTAGGACTACAGCTATGCAATGCATACATGTTTCCAACAGTCTGGTGATTTTTTATGGGAGAGTTTTCAGAGTACCACAGTAAAAAACAAAAACAGTTTTTTTTTTTTTTTTTGCAAACTGACTTAGGTATGACAACTACACTAGTTTTTATAACAATACTAGTGTAAAAGTCCGTGTACACGGGTCAAGGTCTGGGTAATGTTAACCTTTTGAGTGCCAGAGGGGTACGCAATGCATTGCAAAGCAATGCGTTGCATACCCCTCTGGCACTCAAAGGGTTAAGAGGCCAGTGCTACCTCACTGCTCCACGTGATGCAGTCTTTCGTCGCCTCACTCGCGCGATACAGTCATGCACAGTAGAGGCTGCCCAAATGCAGGCAGTCTCTACTGCGTATGACGGCTTCTGACAAACATCCTAGTGAATTATATTATAGGATTTAAAACTAAATTTTATTTTAAACAAATTATTGTATCACTTTAACATATCCATATATTCCAACATTCATTCAAAGATCTATGTCTACTTATAACTTAAAAGGTATAAAAAAAAAAGGCATGTCAGAAAAGATCCAACATCACTTGACACTTACTGTTGGTCTTTAGCTTTCCAGGTTCACTATTTCGACTGCCAGCTTGGTTAATGGCCTTAACAATGAAGATGTACTTGGTGCCACTCTGAAGACCATGCACTGTGTAGTGGTTCTGTTTGATATTTGGAACAATCATCCAGCTGTCGGCAGAGTTACACAAACCTGTAAGTTCAAGGAAACATACAAGTCATTTAACATTCATCACTGCTAAATTAAACACTGATTCTTTTCCTAATGTTTATTTTGCTATCTGACTAAGGAACCTGGACGAGTATGGCATAACCTAATTCTATAGAGCCTTTTTACTTTCTAAAGTGCTGAACTCTCCCAGGTGCCTTTGATTTTCTGAAGACATTTTTTTCAACCATTAATGGTTTTCCCTTTCAACTTTCAATTACTGCAGTCTAAATGGGAAAGAAACCTTAACTGAGAGCAAACAATTCAACAGCCTGTTACATACTTTTCTTTCTGCAATAAAGTTGAGCAAATCTCAAGTGGTATTGTGAATAATGGATGCATCAAAGCAGGTATACATATTTGCATTGCAGAGTTATGCAACGTGGATATATACTGAGTGGATAATTACATTAAAAGATTTCATGAGTTAAAGAATAGCAAAAAATATTATATAACATTTCATAATAAAGGCATCCAGTTTTTCAAAGCTTTTCTCATAACTTTAGTAGAAGATTTGAAGCCTTTGTCACTTTTGTCCATTATCAAAGCTCTGTGGCCCATATTTCTAAGAGCAAACCAGCGCTATAATGGAGTAAACCAACTGCACCATGGGGGGGGGGGGGGGGGGGCAAATAAAAATCCCTACATTCCTGTTCTGTTGAATACAGCTAAAATGCTAAAGAGGTCTCCAAAATCTCTCTCGCATTCAAGGGGTTAAAAGCACAAGTTAGTTTAGCAGGAATAATTTGTCCCCTTTGGAGCCATTGGATTACCCAGGAATAAGGCCAGTTTGTTTTTATACATTTGGGCCTTTGTTGTGAATCCTATATGAGTTTATAGAGGAGCTATCACCAAGATAACATTGCTCCGCAAACACTTACTAACATAGAGAGGCAAAGGCATACTTCTATTAGGCTGAATAAGTCCCGTGTCATTCAGGAAAAACAACTTGTTCAGCAGGCATCAGCTGCACAGAGCTTACCGTAAAATCTCGGGTATAATACGCACAAGGTGAAGTGGGGGGTGCGTATTATACATGAGAGATTTTTTTTGAAGATCTTTTTTTAATGCTGGCGATCCCTTCCCTCCCTCCCCTGATGCTATCTGCTTTCATAATAAAGCTATAAAGCTTACTGAGGTCTGTAGGCAAACTTCATCTGCATCTGGGTAAATCTCTGTGGGCGGCATGCTTGCATTTGCCGGCCGCCCGCTTCCTTCCATGGCATTCAGGACCTTCCGCCTCCAGCCAATAGTAATGCCCTGTGTACCATTGGCTGGAGGCGGAAGGTCCTGAAAGCCATGGAAGGAAGTGGGCAAGCAGGCGGCCTGTAAATGAAAATATGCCGCCCACAGAGATTTACCCAGATGCAGATGAAGTTTGCCTACAGACCTCAGTAAGCTTTATAGCTTTATTATGAAAGCGGATAGCGCCGGGGGAGGGAGGGAAGGGATCGCCAGCATTAAATTTTTTTGTAGCAATGGGGAAAACAAGGGTGCGTATTATACATAGGCACTCTTGTTTTCCCCTAAATCTTGGGTATAATATTCACCTGCGTATTATACACAGGTGCGTATTATACTTGAGATTTTATGGTACAAGAGAAGCTCTATGCCACCAGTAACTTCCAGTACCTTAATGTACCAAGGAACGCCACTCGCCAGTGCTGGCACTTAACTGGACAGACACCACAGACGCACAGGTACAGTTTCTCCAATATGTCTGCTCTGTTGTCCACTGGCGCCTGCCAAAGAAGTTATTTTTCCTGAATAACACGGGACTTTGCCTATCGCTATGCTAATAAGTGTTTTGGGGGGGCAATGTTTTTATGTTGATTGTTCCGCTTTAAGCATTGAGATGTTAGCTTCCCCAAATACACAGCTTCACGATGACTTTGGGAAAGCTCTACTATCCATTTTTCAGGAGATTGTATCTTCAGTCAGTTCTGGATGACATGTCTATGGAGGCAGACATGACAGTTGCTAGCAGGACCACAGGATCCAAATTCTGCTAACTGCTGATGGTTATCTAATCCCTTTAAGGACAGGATTGGTGTACAACACTTTGCTTAGCAATGAGTTGCATGCCCCTCTGGTCCTTAAAGGATTAATTAGGCCCCTACATTCTGCCTGCTTCAGTGACTGTCAGCAAGTGTTTTGTCCCATTCCATGGACATGACATTCAAGACTGAGATATTATCACTTGGACAAATGCAGTTCATAGGATTGGCCATTAGGATTTTATGGCTGTTGCAAGGTATTTGGGAGGTTATTGCAGTGATTTATAAATATATTATGACTTTTCCTATGACCCTCTAGTACTAAAAGCTCTAATATTTATTTTTATGTAATTCTGTATAAGAAAGAACAATAGATTAAAATATACATTGTTAATACAACTAAACATCCTTCTTGATCCATTTCATGACTTAAAAGGTACAGCTATGAGGATACTAAAAAATAAATAAATAAAAATAAATGAATAAAATACCAGGTCACCTCATTCTGTAATGAGTTATAACCCTGCTGGTGGCAGGTGATGTTGTATTGCTCTGTTTACTACATAAAATTATCCCAGTATCAGTTCTCTTTGGTTACTCTCTGATATTGCATAGCTATGTTATTCGCCTGGTGCTTCTACATCGCAAAGACAAGGAGTCTCCTGTTATGCACTCTGATTATTATTAAAGGGGAGGTTATACATCCTAGATGTAACTCCTCGCTTACCTTACCAGAAAATCCTAATGGCAGAAATGACTGTTGCTAAACAAGCAGAGTGCAGGAGCCTGCTTGGGACCAGATGGGTGTGCATTCCTCTAGTGCTTAAGGGGTTAAAGGTTAAGATTACCATGTCCAGTGGATATAGTTTGTGTCCTGCCATCCTGATAGCAACTATCATGTCAAGCTTCACAGAAATAACAGAGGGCTGATTGATGATGATGATGTCTTCTCTTGAACAAAGGGTCAATGGTAAATTTCATAGGGGGGCATTGTGATGTTCAGGTCATAGTAAGATCAGTGGGATGTTATTAGGTGTTTTTCCCCTTAATGACCAGTGGTCCAGGAAAGTGCACTTCCCTTAAGGACTGTTTTCATAGTTGTTGGAGTGCTGGCACACCTGACTGACTGAAAGAGGGTCTGAGAGAGACCGCTCAGGATTTGAATTGGTCAATTTCAGACCCCGATAGTGCTTACAGTTGTCCTGCAGAAGCACTGTAAGCACAAAGTACGTGACATGGCAGGACCATCACTGATCCTCAAGGGAAAAAAATGGTGATGGTCCTGGCACATCACCAGTTGTTAGGGGGTTACAAGAGAAGCACACTAAGATGCAGTGAGGGGAATTAATTACTATGTTAAATGCAGGTCACAATATATATATTGTTTTGTCCTGCACTAACCCTTTCAGTGCCAGGGGCATAGCCCTCTGGACACAAAGTGTTAACTGCATGGGGTAATCCCTTTCCATGCACCTCTGTGTACTTTTCTTTTAATAATAAAATGAAGGTACCAAATATCTGACCAACTGAAAATCTGCCCGATGCAGGACAAACCATCAATTATAAACTGCTCTTA
The DNA here is from genome assembly GCA_037306005.1 of Rhinophrynus dorsalis. Taxonomy (NCBI): domain Eukaryota; kingdom Metazoa; phylum Chordata; class Amphibia; order Anura; family Rhinophrynidae; genus Rhinophrynus; species Rhinophrynus dorsalis. The sequence continues at coordinate 162,525,869 of CM074719.1, read as the reverse complement.
TATTTTATACACAAAATATTACATAAGAAACATTCACCCTTTCTTTATTATGACTGTAAAGGATAATAACTTTTAACTAAGGTGACCACATATCCCTTTAGGCACACTTATAAAATACACACATTGCAGGACAGCACAGGAATCAAAGCAATCCTGCAATGTGTGTATTTTATAAGTGTCCCTGATTTAAAGGGATATGTGGTCACCTTAACATGTAAACACGATGTGTCAGTGTTTCTCATTTCTTTCCTGTTATCACCTGCAGCAAGATAATTTTCTGGAAAATGTTCCCCTATTCATACTTGATCAGCGGAATTTTATTTAGGAAATCAGACCAAAGTGTCACTGGAAAACTTTCTATTTCTAAATATTAATGGAGTGAAAATAAGAATAATTCAAGATAATTCGCTTGTGTCTCAGTTTATGCAAATTAGATACTAACATCCCACACTACTCTCCAACCCACCTACCACTCTCTGTCAATCTAATACTGACTAGTTTGCATGAAATAACAAATACATAAAGCTAAATATCTAAAACTATTGTTTTAAACAAAAAAAATCTTAAAGCGTGTCATACTGGTCCTGCCAAGAGAAAAGTCCAGCCATGAAATGCCAGGCAATTCCACTCTGAACAAAAGAAGCAGCCAGCCCCAGACATACATTTTGGCCTTGTTGAGCCCTGTCAGTTAGGTGTAGCTGATCTCTCTAAGCACTGTGAGCAAGAATAATAGGGGAATCCAGCAATGGACCCTTTGCTCACAGCGCTTAGAGAGATCCGCTACACCTCACTGGCGAGGACCAAAAAGGCTGAAAAGTATATCTGGCATTGGCTGCTTCTCTTGTTCAGAAAGGAATTGCCTGGTATTTCATGGCTGGACTGCGGTCTTGGTAGGATCAATAGTTCCTCTCTGTGAAAGGCACTAGTGGGCTAAAAGAGACTGCACCCTGGGTAGGACACCATTCCTGTACAGCCTGCAAATTTGTATTGCAGGCTCATTCCTAGTTGAACATCTCCGACTTCCACTTTAAAAGCTGCTCATCTAAACATAGGCTAATGGTGAATGTCATGCTGTTCCTAACACAAACCTTTAACCCTTTTCAGTGCTCCCATCAATGGGTATTTTTCTATTGTAGCCTGTAGTTCAGTTGTTTTGTCCCGAAATTACTCATTTGCTTCTATGCAATTTTGTTTTTGTATGATGTTAGCAACTAGCTTTCACTGTATAAAAATAATATTCATCCAAAGACAGGAAGTATAATGAACTGTACAAAAGTAGAATGACAAGGTGCATCTATCATGGGCTGCTGCTTTAAATTGAATATTGGGATATCCCAGCTGCAAAATGTAAATGAATACAGGATGTATCAGCTCCCAATTGACAATACACATCTACAATCTGGAGGTAATAATGTGGAAAGCTATTTCCTATGGGATTGATGCTGATATATTTTATAAACCGGATGGGACCAATCCCAAATTATATATATATGACTGCAAGAGAAAAATATTTAGATTCACTGTGTATCATCTGACCCTATTTTTCTTAAATATGTCAGAATCCCAAAGCCAAAGACTTTTCGGTTAGCTACTAAAAGATCACAGTCCATTCCTTGATGCTGTCTATGAGCCAAAGGGAGCATGAGAGGAAATAATTTATACAGACAGAGCAAAGTACAGTTGATAATAAATGGAAAAAAGAGGAAAAGAGGACACTATGATTATTAACTGTGATATTTAATTTTCAGCGTGTAGCACTATATGATTGAGTAGCCCACTGTAATACTGCTTGCCAAGAACACTATGGACCTACACTAACAACTAAGCTATAACAACATATGTGATATTTTAGGCATTGCCGACCCTCCACCTATTCAGTACTGCTTACCCTTCTGGTTGTAGATGAAGGGCACCTTATTTCAACAATGCTTAGAGGTCTGTAAATTCCCTATTCCTCCTAAAAACATATTTCTGAATTCTAAGGGGAAGTTCACATGGGTGTCATTACTTCAGTTTGTCCCCAAATGGCATTGCTCATATGGGTGATCCTCACTTTGCAGAAGTCACCTGAATGTAGCAACTTGGTGCATTCTGCTAAAGGCAAATCCAAGAAGCACCATGACAGATCTGCAAGAGCAATATTGGAGGTTCTGATGCCAATTTATGGCTATAATATATTGAGTCAGTCATTTGTCAGACTCCCGCCACAGTCCATTTGGAAGAGGCTCACCATGGCAATGCAGAAGATCACAGGTAACTGTAATACTCATAACTAAAACTGAATCATGTTCCTAACCAACCTTTAACCCTTCTGAGTACTAGATGTAGTAGTGACAGTACTCTGTCACTCAAAGGATTAATCCTCTCAAGTCTTATAACCCTATCTTAGGCATGTCAGACTCCGATTTAGATGAGGGACTCACACTTAACAATTCCCTCTATGAAGGTCCAAGACAGGCTGCCAATATCTGCACTATTCTTTTCTTGTCACGGTCTGGAGAGAGTGACGAAATGTAAGTAGATTGCTGCTTTCCTGTGACTGTTCTGATGTGTCGTTAGCTTATCTCTAGAACATGGTTAGGCAACCTTTGGCTCTCAGGCTGTTTGAGATTTCAACTCCAATGATCCCCAACCAACAGCTGGAGAGACAAAGATTACCAAAAACCTAAACTGGAATGTGGGACACCAGGACTGCACTGCAGTTAAAATTAGTTATTCTGCTGCAGGCAGGATGTTTGCTAATGCTAATTTAAAATCTAAAGTCTATTCAAACCAAAACCAATGAAATTGTGTCTGTGTACCCTCTTGACAGATTGCACGTTTTGTTCTTGCACTTCTCTCTTTTGACCAGTAGTCTGTGCTCTATTATCCAACATGGAGCAGGACCAGTGGAGAAAAATAATATTGTTTCCCCTCAAGACAGCAGGAAAACAGCACAGGCAATGTAACATTTCTGTAGTTATACCATCATATACACATATGTTATTTCATGTTGCATTTCTTCATTAGTGCTACTTGTGGAGAACAGTCGCAGTGGTTTTCATTTAAACAGTAGTTAATTCACCCACAAATTTATGTGTGTATCCAGTTTTAGTCAGGAGGAATTTCTGAAATAATAAAAGAAGTATAATTATACTAAGATTTTGTTTAGTGTAACTTTAAATCCAAAACCCAATACTCAAATCAGTTGTTTTTCATAGGCTGGAAGAGGGCAATCTGTGGCACTTAGGCAGTCGTTGGCCATCTAAGGATGATGGGAATTGCAGTTCCACAAAAAATGGAAGTATACAGGTCTCCCTAGCTTAGTTATATGCAAAGAAGCAATAGATGTCACATTAAAGGTTTCTGTCTCCTTCCCTCTGATCTAATAGGGGGGGAAAAGTGTGTGTGTGTGTATGTGTGGATTCTGGGTACTGGACAACCCTTCTCAGTTTGCCCTTGATATTCAGTTATAAAAATAGAAAACAATTTTTAAACGTTTCACAAGAAAACTACATTTAACATTTTATCTAAACCATCAGAGACAGCTGCTATAACTTTTATACACTATAAAATGATCTTGTGCTGCAGTAATGATATCTGATATGTACTTCCATTCCCCATAGTCTGCCTTTCATATACAGTTTAAAATCCTCATGTACAGATAATGCAAAGACCTACAATTGCTCTTTGGTGAAATTTTATTTTAATTGGCAATTCTTGGGAGTAAAATGTATAATTTCAATATATAATCATAAAAATTGTTTGAACTATAATTATTTTGGATATAATGCTAAAAATGTTAGGTTTTCAGCTACTGCAAATTAGCTTAATTGCTTGTAGCAGGTTATGCAGGGAAAAAAGCTTTTAGCTTGATAACAATCTTAACCACTTAGAATTCTTTGCAAAATGAACAAATCGGTGATTTCCCTAAGTGATACAATATTGCTTTTCTATTCCTGATTAGCTGTCACCAATGTTTAAGCATAATATTGTTCAATACTAGACACACATAAAGAAAGACTAATATATTGTCTTTAGCTTCCAAGGCAAACTTATGAAAAACTTCTAGACAAATGGCTGATATTTGTCTGCTTCACTACTCTAAAAATGATTAAAGAAAAATGATGAATGTCCTCCACATTGGTAAACTTCCCTGCTCACCACATTAATTGTTTCTTGGTGATTGGTGGTGGGTTGGTTTTAGTCTTCACTGGGGTGTATATGTATGATGTTCTGGTATGTTTGTTATGCTTGAAAAAGGCCTTGATCCTTGGCAAAAAGAATAAAACTCCTTATACGTCACTACAAATTATTCCTGAGAGCGCCTAATACTCTATGAACTCTCTCTCTATAATATATATATATATATATATATATATATATATATATATATATGGAACTGTCTGATGTTAACCCTTTGAGTGCCAGAAAGGTATACTTCTCTGGCATTTAGAGAGTTAAGCCACATTCCGGTTGACAAGAAATCAAAAGCACAGAAATGATGCGCTTTATTGGTAATTATGAATCAATGAAAGTTAAAGTGGACATAAAAGTTTCCTTTGCGAACTATTACCATCATTTACAGACTTTTACTTTCTTGAATAAGAACTGTAACATTTTTTGCCCAACAATTTCCTTTTTTTGGTATAATTTAGTTTCATGTTTTGATAGATTTTGAGGCTTTGAGTGCATGACCGGGTTTTTTTCTGTCTAATCCTCTGTTTGTACAGCTTGGTTCAGTGTGATCATTCTCTTTTCCCCGTCTAATCCTTTGTTTGGTCAAGTGCTCTTCATCCACAGTCAACTTTTTTTTTGGTTAAATATTTTTCTTTACATTCAAATCTAAGCTACCTTACCACATCCCCACTGTATAATCTCATGGAAAACCTTATCTACTTTTTTACAATCGTGTGGTCAATTATTTCAGAGCTCAATTTGTCAGGAATGGGACCACCACTCAACAAGTGGCGAAACTACATTTTATGGATATCCATTTAGTAGATTTGTCTGCAGCCCTGTTAAGAAATATGCAATGTCACAAAAACTTACAATGAAGAACTGATTAATTTTTGAACAGCATTGTATTTTTTCTGCCAAATAGATTTTTTTTTTTTTTTTTTACTTCGCAGTGCCTCCTTATCTTCCAAATTCCAAACAGTTCAAAAGTTAGTTATGTCTGTGAAAATGTTAAGATTTTCCTGACATTCATGAAGGAAAGTCAGGGATTCCAGAATTCTGTGCTATCATGCTTTTAATGATCTCTTGAGCCTTTTCTTGGGATGTCTTCTTGATTTTCTCAAGATTTTAATAATAATAATAATCCTTTATTTATATAGTGCACACAGATTCCGCAGCGCTTTACACTCATGTTGGTTTTGGATTTGAACAATACTAGCGTCAATTTCCAGGGTGAAACGAAAGAAAAGGATAGGGGGTGGACAGAGCAAGGTAGACACTCTAAGAGTAGTAGTTTATTAAATTAAACAGCACATAAATGTGACAAATAATCATAAAATTGTGACACGAATGGTATAAAATTAAATTTAAAATAAAGATAAACCCACAGACATATATATAGATACAAGCTATTGGGTGTAGGTAAAAATTAACACTGCTCACAGTGAATGGAAAGCAGTATAAAAACTGAAAGATATATGATCAGCTGAAATATATATGATCAATCAATACGGAAACAAACTGAATGACAACTGTAATATAAGATTAATTACATCCAGCTCGCAGCTGCATGAATGTGTGGATGAGTGATGGTCACAGACTTGCATTGAGGACTAAAGCTGCTTGTTGATGAGCATTTTATCTACTGCAACCAAGTAAGGGCATAGACTGCTGGGGTTAACCTCTTGACTGACGATTTGCACACTACCTTTTACACAAGTATTTCTGTACTTATATCCCCAGGTGGATGTCATGTGTATATTGGCTCAAGTGCCTTTTTATTTATGTTTTATATTTTCAAGTATTTATAGCAAAGTTTAATAGTGTAGCTATTAAAAATATAAATGCAATGACCTACCTGCCATTTCTAAAACATGTATAGTTTGAGAGATATAAGTTGCTAAAGTTCCCCCCTCCCACTCCTTTCACTGACATTAGCGCTCTAGCTGACAGAAGGAGATCCTGGTCCCAGGACCAGTGGCTCTTCAGCAGAGCTGAAATAGCGCTATCTAGAACGGAATACTTCAATGGAACAGTCTACAAAGTGTGCTTGCAAACCAGCACACTTTGTACACTGTTCCAATGAAGTATTCCTTTCTAGATAGTGCTATTTTGGCTCTGCACCGGCCGGTCCCGGGACCAGGATTTCCTTCTGTCAGTTAGTGCACTGACGTCAGTGAAAGGAGCGGTAGGGGACAACTTTAGGACCTTATATCTCTCAAACTATAATGAGAGATGGGAGGTAGGACATTGCATTTATATTGTTAATAGCTACACTATTAAACTTTGTTAATAGTAACCAATACTATCTCTTTAAGGCTGACACACAGTTTGTATCCATATCGATCGATCATATATCTTTCAGATTTTACAAAGTCTTCCATTCACCCTGAGCAGTGATAATTTTTACCTATAGCTTCTATCTGTATATATGTGTGTGAGTTTATCATTATTTATATATATATATTTTTTTTTTTCCCATTATTTATATTTTATACCATTTGTGTCACAATTTTATGATAAAGTTATCTGTCACATTTGTTCCTGGGTTGGGTCATCTTGAAAAGACCCTTCACCTTCTTCCACAATAATTTCTAGGTCAGCATTTTTTAACATTTTTTAATTACGTTTGCCCTTTTTTGAAGAAGAAGAAGAAAAAGATTACAGGATATTACTTTTGTATTCTGAGATTTATCCATGGTATAGATACACAAACTAAAGGATATAAATTATATACATGTGATCAAGTGACTATCAAGTTTATTTGTTTTTCTTTATTGCTGTATACACGTTTTCTTTTTGCTGCTGACAGTTCAGTAAAGAAAAGTAAATGCATTATATGAGCCTTCTCTCTTGTAATAAAGTCGACATTTAACTTAGGATGACTGTATAACTATAGCCACATAACCATAGAACATATAGGTTTTGCTATAATATACACACACACACACACCAATAAACAAAAAAAATTGTATGGATGAGCTTCTAATCGGCTCCCACATAGAACCAAAGAATCTCTACAAAGTGGATGTGTCACCTATAGACAACATCCCATAAATAGTTAGGAGACATACCCAATACCATGAAAACGTGCTGCAGCCACTTCCGTATAAACTGCAGCCTGACTCTCTGACTCTGCTCTCCTCTTTCCTCTGATGACGGAGGCTTCTGTCAGTAAGCTGGAGCAGTCTCATTGGCTAGATATCGATCTCTGCCAATGAGACCACTCCAGCTTACAGACAGAAGCCTCTGTCATTGGAGGAGGGAGGAGAGCAAAGGCAGAGCTCTGTAACCGCAGAGAACTGCAGTCAACAGGGCAGTTGCTGCATCACAGACTTTGTCAGTTAAATTTAAAGAAAATTACAACTTAAAATAAAAAATAAATATTGCTTTCAAGGTATTGGATATGTCTCATAACTATTTATGGGATGTTGTCCATAGGTGACACATCCACTTACAATCTTGAATCTAACTATTTTGTATAACAAGGTAGGAAGAACAAAATTGTATATATTATAACAGACTGGAGATCAGAATGCTACATACAAGAAAATTATCAAAAATGCAACAGTCAAAATATGAATTGCCATGTAAATGAAAATGCATACCACAGAATCACCACCTACTTTCTCCACCCCTCAGTGCAATACCCTCCTCCTGGGAGACAATCAATCAATGAAGTGGACAGAGCCTGCACTTTTCGATAATGGCCATGCATGCATGTGATGCCTTCAGTGCCTTGCTGATTAAACGGCTATATCAGTGCACAATTAGAAATGACTTTGAATGCTTTTTGTTTTGTCCAATGCCCATTTGTACCAGCCAGTGACTTGGTCATTGAGATGACCATTCAAGCAAGTCATCCTTGCTGTGAATACTTTTATTATTGCCTACTTCCTGGTGGCCAGTCCTAGTGCCTGGGAAGTTGAAGCTTTTATGGGCAACTGTCAAGATAAAAAGTAACACAAGTGTTTACCTCAATAAGGTGCAATGTGACATGTTTTTAGAAGGTGCTTCATGGAGATGGGTTCTAGAAATTGTCAGAAGTCTCACTTTAAAGTATAAAAATTCCCCAGGTAACAGTTTATAATGCACTGGGGGCTGTTGAAAATTAATGGAGTTAAAAGCCTAATTTAAATCAAAGTAATTTTTTTATTTTTCTATGGAATAAGGGGAGAGAATCCCCATTTAAATCAATAATATGTTTTATTTGTCCTGTATGGTTTCATTGGTTTGCTGCAACATTTCTAAAGTGGTTCTTATTAAATCAACCTCAGTGATTATATTTGTACTTTCAGCAGCTGGGAGGAAGCAATTTTATTCTGGAGTAAAGAATACAAGGAAAATTGCTTCCCCCTGCCTGTGTAAAGTAAGCACAAATGAATATACTGTAACTTTGCAATACGGTGTAAAACTCTATGGTACCTATGGATGTCCCAAAATCATTATCTGCTAACAGCAAGTTGCATTTTGGCATTCTTGAAAATGGAAATTAACATGAAAAACAACCAATGTAAAAACTCAGTCTTTTTACTAGCTAATGGAGAACTAACTTGTTTAATAATCCCCCCCATCTTTACATTAGTATGGCTAGAAATTTCTAATGGCAGCTGGGCATTTCCCCCCTGTCACTGGAAGGCTGAGGTCTTGTAGGTGGTGGGAAAAATGCTTAGGGAGGATCATAACAATTAGGGCTTTAACCCCTTAAGGACCATTGATGTACCGGACTGTCATGCTAGTCCGGCACTTAAGGACCAGTGACAGTCCTGGTACGTCATGTATTTTTACTCACCGCGCTCACCGGGGACTGAAGTTGATCGCTCCAAGTCCCACGTTCGGTGTGCCGGCACACGTGATCAGTCACGTGGGACGGCATGTCGAACTTCCCTATCTGGTCCTTAAAGGACCACACACCCTGGGACCGCTGATCCTTTAGGGGTTACGTTTATAATGCTGCTACTTCCAGAGGAGAAAAAGACTAAGCGTTAACTTTTTTTAATCATTTAATATAAGTTCCCCTTTAAAAATCATTTGGCGGATAACTTGTTAATTGGATAGGACACTTGCCCATATTTAGAGAAACAGAAACAATAAAACATTGAGTCTTTTTAGTCTGTCTCAGTTTAAATGATGTTTACATACTTTAGTAAATTTGAGCATAAAAGAGTAATTGTTTTTAAAAGACAATTAAAAACATGTGTGTTATAACAAGAGGTTTAAGCATTACAGCTGTAGCAGCTGTAATTATCAAAGACTAAAAAAAATGCTTGTTTATAAAAAAAGAGACTTGTTTTGAATTTAACCTGCTGAGTGCCAAGGCCAGCTGTACCAAGCCTGAACATTGCAGGGGTGAAATGTAGCCATTGCATAAGCAGTGGCCACACTAAAAAAACAAAGAAAAAAAACCCTTGTGGGGGTCATCAGAAACCCTCCTGAGGCCCCCCAGTTATTGATCTTCCAGCAGATTTAAGTAGTACCATGGTTCCCCTGCTTCCATCCTACCCAAACCTCTGGGTAGGCGAGGGAGGGATAGGAAAGATCCTTCCATTTCATGTCACTGGTGACAAAAAAGGTGACAATGAAGGGTGTTCCTGATCCCGCCCACTCCTACCGGGTACTTCAGCTAGCATGGAAGCCAGGAAGCCATGCTGATTCCATGAGTCGCCTCTATTGATCTCAAAGCTTAATTTGGGCTGGAGATCAATAACTCCCTCCCTCACATACACTATCTGACCCTCCTGCCTGGTCCCACACAAACTGTCCCCCCACACAAACTGTCAGACCCCCATAGCCTAGTTATACTGCCAACTGGAAATCACAGTTGCAGACCCCTTCATACACACTTTAACTCCACAGCCTTGTTCTACTGGTAGTCATAGAATTGCACATACACTGCCTGCTCCCCCAGTAGCCACTCTCCTGGCACCCACTACAGTAAGTCAACCCATACCAATGGGGTATGATTTTTCTCAGGTTGGCCCTAAGTACTGGATAGACTAGGAAATCCAATGATATTAAAATATTTTAGTGTCTTTGAAGTTTCTGAAATATAAAAAGAGTGTGTGTGTGTGTTTTTTTTTTCCTATAGCAACATTTCTGGAAAGAGTTGTGCCCACTAGCTTGGGGTAACAAAGCAAGTGGCCCCACAATGGCATGCCTTACTGACCTTTTTCATACCTGTAATCACTATGACCATTTTAGTGCAGGCAGGTCATTTCACAAAACAAAAGCATAGTTATGTGCTTCTGGCACACCCCACGGTATGTTAACCAATACCAACAGGTTATTATTTTTCTTGGGTTGGTAGAAAGTACAAAGTAGGAAATGCCATAGTTTCCAATGATTTTGTATCTTTCTTGTGCTGGAAATTAAAAAAAAAAAAAAAAAAAAAAAAAAAATTCTCATTATGTTGCCAACTTATGGAAATAATTGTGCATACCAGCCTAGCGGTAGAAAGTCAAACTATTCCTCATTTGATGCGGGTGAATATCTACTTTCCAAAGTGAAATGACTTGCATACCCTTACTTCATATCTCTAACAGGACCATTTTAACGCAGGCAGCCTATTAAAAAAATAAATAAATAAATAAATAAAAGAAAGCAGTCATTTTGTGTTTCTGCCACCCCCCACCACACACACGTATTTCAAGCCATACCAATGGGGTATAATTTTTCTCAGAGGAGTTGTACCTAGTGAATGCAGTAAGAAATAACGTAGTTGGAAATTAAAAATAAAATATGCCTTTTTTTCCCCTGTAGCTCCACAATGTGGAAACATTTGTGCACAACAGGCTAAGGGTAGAAAGGCAAGTAATATCTCATTTAATGCAGTGGGATATCTAGTTTCAGGAAATATACTGTTTTAGTTACTTATTGAACTATTTTGGGTATTTTTACCATGAAGCCATTGCAATGTGCATTTTAGTTCATAAATTTTAAAATACCGTTTTGCGTTCATATGGACTGCGCAGGCCATGCATGCAGGTAAAACTATACATATTTTGTATTTTTGCATTCAGGCGGTTTATGGCTTTCATAAATAATGATAATTTTCACTTCTAATATATGATAGTGGTAAAATACGAACTTTGTTTTTCATGTTTTTTTTGTATTTATGACATCATAACTTGTGAAACAAGGTGAAATTTAGTTCTTTCTGAGGAGCCATTAAAATGTTAAAATCATCAAGAAAATGATGTATAGTTTTCTATATATATCTACATACCTCCAAACATTTCAAATTGCCAAAGAGGGACATTTGTGTTTTAGGGGGTGTTGCTGGGGGCGTGACTGGTGGGCGTGGCATTACCAAGAATTTTTAGACTATTTCATGACCTATTGACACCTATTTGTGCAACCTAATAAATTATTTAGAACAATACCAAAGTATTTTATTTACACAGACTAATTTATAAACACATATACTGACATTTATACAAACAGTAATGTGAGTTTTATTGCTGTAGAGCAATGTAATACACTTATATACCCACCACACAGTCTGATCTCTTAAAAAGAGGGACATCAGGGTGGGAAAGATGGACAGAGGGATTTGGGTCTCAGAGAGGGACTATCCCTCCTAAAGAGGGACACTTGGGAGGTATGTATCTAGAAAGTTAGGAGCACAAATCATACCTACAGATGGATAGAAAAATGCTGAACATGTTTCTGGCCATACAAAAGAAATTCCCCAAGCCTCTGACTCTGAGGAGATTAGAGTTTTACTAGTAACTAAAAACAGGAATGTTTACGTTGAGCTGAAATACATTTGAACCCTGTGTGTGCCAGAGGGCTGTGTAAAGCACGTGTTGTGCACTACTCTGGTGCTCAAAGGGTTAAAATAAACATTATTTGAATACAAAAATTGCTCTAAAAATGACCACACTGGAAATGTTTTAAATGATCAAGGCAAAGCAAAGGTATTTGTTTATCCTGCATTCTAGTTCGCCTTTGGCAACTGCTGGGAAGTACCAATGACTCAGCCACTGAAGATACATAAACAAACAATTGGTGAGCAATATCCAGGGACCAGTCTCACAAAGTGATCTCTGCCTCAGTACGTCTTAAGAGAACAAACACACTCTACAGCATTGATTCAGAGCATGCCAACAGGTCAGGTTTTCAGGATATCCTGATTATGCACAGGTAGCTCAATCCCAATGACTAAGCCACTGAATATTCCCCTTGAAAAACAGACCTGTTCATGTGATCCGAGGACTAACGTTGAAAAACACTTCTTTATATTAACTCTAGTTGTATGTATTTCAACAGCCCTTCCTGGGCTGGATTCTATTGCAGGTGCTAATTTTATCTCTGCTTTTATCACCAGGTTTCCCTATAGACTCCAATAGGAAAATGTTTGATAAAATTGATGTTAACATTTATCACCTGCAATAGAATCCAGCCCCCTGTCTTTTACCTATTCAGCTAAGTAATGGAAGACAATATATTTACACCTCAATGTCAAGCACAACAAACAGGAAAGTTTGAATTCTGAAACCACTATCTCTCACTTATGGCTGATACTATATTCATAAAAACTAAAAATAATGTTTTATTTTAAAACTAGTGTAAAATCCCATGTACACGGGCCAAGGTCCGGGTAATGTTAACCCTTTGAGTGCCAGAGGGGTACACAACGCATTGCTTTGCAATGAGTTGCGTACCCCCTCTGGCAGTCAAAGGGTTAAGAGGCCACTACGTCACTGCTCCACGCGATGTAGTCTTGCGTCACCTCACTCATGTGATGCAATCATGTGCAGTACAAACTACCCGAAGAGGGCAGTCTCGACTGTGCATGACTGCATGACAAACATCTTAATGAATTATTATACAGGATGACCTATTTTGATAGTAAACATTTCAGCATATTACATTTTGGCTTTCTTTTTCATTAAATGCACAGTAAACTTTCATGTTGCATGTTAAATGGTGAGAGGCTGTACACCGCACTTAACATGTCGCCTGGATGAAAAGGGCGACATGAGAATCTCGCCCTGCATATAAGCGCAAGAGTCTCATGTCGCCTCCTTCAATAGCTCAGCATACCTGAATCTGGATCCAGCTCTCTTGAACGTCTGCATCCAGTCCTCTGTAACTGCCTCGGACAAGGAAGGTAGAAGCTGTAGAATCATTACAAGGGACTTGTAGCTGGCTCATGTACTGCCTGCGATCTCCTATTTTTTTGGTGTTTGTTTGATATGTGGCTTAACCCTTTGAGTGCCACACCTAAAAATGAAATTGACTACCAGGAGATCGCAGGCAGTACATGAGCCAGCTACAAGTCCCTTGTAATGATTCTACAGCTTCTACCTTCCTTGTCCGAGGCATTTACAGAGGGCTGGATGCAGAAGTTAAAGAGGGCTGGATCCAGATTCAGGTATGGAAGGAGGCGACATGAGAATCTTGCTCTTATATGCAGGACAAAATTCTCATGTCGCCCCTTTTCATCCAGTTGACATGCTAAATGCGGTGTGCAGCTGCGTGCCATTTAACATGCAACCTTTTAAAAGGATACCCTCCCAGTACACCGCTAAGGTGTGATAAAGAGGTGATAAACAACAGGTCATTTCTCCAGATATCTAAACTCTACAGTTTCTATGTCATGTTATTTTATGGAGATTATGCACTAACAACTCAAAAGTCAGATAGGTTTTTGTGCATAGTCTCCAAAGAATATAATATAAATAGGAACGCTTATCACACTAGAGAAGTGATCTGTGCTTTATCACACTTTAGTGCATAACCCTACCCCCAGTGTTCACAGATGCGTTCTTTTGCATTCTGTGGGAGAGGTGAGCTACTAGCTACTGTTCTCCAAAGAATGAGACTGTAACTGTTCCACTACTTTGTGACAGTTTGAATTGCAATAATGCTTGAATGAAGCAGCTGCCAGGAGTGAGAGCAGCCTTGTTTTACTCAGCTGGAAACACCCTGTAACATAATTTTGTTTTTCATGAAAACACATAACTGAACCTTTCATTATATGTAATTACTGTATATCAGCTATTTCAATTCTCTTTTCGTCTCCATCATCACATCACTATGATGTGAGTGCCCTCAGCCTGCTATTAGTAAAAAGTATGTTACTTAAAGGGATAGTAATGTTTCATAATAAAAGAAGCTCTAATTAATCATCATAGTATTTGGACTCTGGAGAGTGTTATTTCAATTCTGTCAGTTGTAGTTCAAGAGTAATTCAATGACAAAGTATCCCCCTCCCGTCCCTTTTACTGATGTAACACTTCTCAGCCAGATCAAAAGGGAGGTGCACAGGTAGATTGCAGAAAGGGACAATCTTCAATTAAGATAAGGAAAAACCTGAAAAACTTGTCAAGGAGGGCAGGGCTTTCATTGTTCTCATAGGAAGAAGATTGTCTCCTTCTGTTATCTGTCTGGTCTTACAACCAGATTCCACATCTGAGAAGAGATGGCTTACACTAGGTAAAAGGGGCAGGAGGGAAAACTTTGCTTATGAATATCTCTCAAACCATAAAGGTTTGAGAGATAAGACTTATATCATTCTTCATGTTTTTTTAATGCCTACAAAATAAAATAAATATAAAACGAAGTATTACTATCCCTTTAAAGGAGAAGTAAACTTTTTCACCTGAATAGAAAGTGAACAGTGGGCGAGACACACTGAGTTCTTATGTGACTTTGCAGGTACAGTTACATCACTGTTTCTGAAGACTGCAGGTAGAGGACACACAAGACAAAGTTGAAAAAAAGAGAGAAAGTAGCTGACATGAAAAATACATGGGGTTAAGAAAGAAGACAGTATGTAAGATATCTTGATATAGACTATTAAAATTATACAGGTTAAAAATAATCAACAAAAGTAATTTAACCCTTTGAGTGTTAAAGCAGAGCAATAACCAAAGACTAAGTGTCCCTTAAGGAACTTACCTAATTAAGTGTCCTTCATATAGCAGCCAGTTATATTTATAGGCCATTTTTTTAATAAGTGTAAGAAAAATCAGCTGTACCATTACGGCCAAATGACAATTCCTACTGATTTAAATAAGGATTTTTATCCACTGATTTGTAGAGCTCCCATGTGAATGTTTGTATATGTGTATATTATATATATATTATACATATATACACACACACATACACACACACACACACACATAATCACACATGATCTCTACCATTCAACGGTTAAAGAAATGGTTAAAGAGAGCTCATCATTCAGCAGGTAAGAAGCTACAGTATGGAGGCACTCACCAATATCCAAAAACACAGGCCTGTGTACTAGCCTGTGAAATAGTATACATACAGTCCTGAGAGTACTCACAGGCTCTTTATTAAATCAACATTTAGGGCATAATCTTAGGCCTTTGTCAATCTTGACAAAGTAATGGATGAAATGTTGATTTAATAAAGAGCACCTTCATCACATCAAGCAAGTCCCTGCATGTGTGTTATTATTTTTATTGCCTTTTTTTAAAAATATTAGCATCTACAAACAAACGGAGGAATGAATAACTTACTAAAATCTTACATGGTTTATCTTGTATTTTTTCCTGATACAAAATTCCTACAACAAAAACTACAATCGGATTTGTCTGTAAGGACCAAATTACACGGTTTCTTAAATTATCCCTTTTGTTTACAAACCTATTTCTATATATAATCACAGTAGACTAGTTAAAAGCATTCCCATTGACAAAGAACAAGAGGAGGAAGTGTGTAGTCTATTGTTAAGAAAGATCTCAAACACGCAGGGAAGGAAGCTGATCATATAACCAGACCCACAGAGATCTCACAAGGTTTCCTGGGTACTTACAGCAAATCAATACGTCAGATTTTTTTTCTCATCTTGCTTTAAAAACACATTCATTTAATATTCCCCATATAATCTCATTCAAATTTATAAGGGTTATTATTTTTAATAGAAGAACTTGCTTAGAATGTGTCCTCCATGTATATGTATTTGCTGTTTTTTGCATTTGAACTCTGCTGCAGTCTATTACTAACATACCAGCTGATTTACGCGGGACATCCCCGATTTTAGGGCCCTAACCCGCTGTCCCGCCCACATTGCACTGTGTCCTGTTTTCCTGGTCTGATCCTAGCTTAATTTTTACCCATACTACACTACACCGCTCCAGCAGTCTACAGACGCACAACCACGCTCATCAAGTGATTGAGCCACCCTGCTGAGATGCCTGATTCACACTTGCGCTGTACTCCGTCTGAGACAGAAGACTGAGTGTGAGTAGTGCTTGACTGCAGCATCACCCTGAACAGATGCGCCTAAGAACAAGTTGGCCACCCTTAGCAACAAGCCTCTGTCTCTTCCTGGTCTATCCTCCTGTATGACAGCTTAGGTACAAGAAATTAATACTACTAGTGATTGTGTTGCGACAAGCTTGAGTTCAGTTCGGGGGAGTCTGGTGTCTGTCATGCCTGGCCATGAGGTGTTCGCAGACAGGGACTGGGACGGACAAATGTGCACACCAATTCCTTAGTGCCTGTCTGGCCTCAAAGTGACACCGGAGGCGGCAGGTCAGGAGGAGGATACCTAGCCCAGCCATGAGTTTAAATTTTCCAGAGTGGCAGAATAAGGTCATGATAAGGTACTGTGATGTGATCTAACCCCCTGAGTGCTTGGGGGAAAAGCAATGTGTTGCTTACCCCTCTGGCTCTCAAAGGGTTCATTTCTTTTTCAATACATTCTTGGGCAAGCGGCGTCAGGGTTAGAGAAGATGAGAAACAAGCCATCTGTTGGGGAAGAGGCTGGAAATGTCATGAACAGACTGCAAAGTAAGTTACTTTCAGTTTTAATACCTAAATCATAAGGCACATTCTTGACTGTCAGTAATTTACAAGGTGATGACTTTTTTCTGATATCAAAGAGAATTGGATCGCTCTGCAGCCCTCTTACGTCTCCTGTCAGTCTACCCATGCTGACCTGCAGGAGATAACACAGGGCTGCAGTACGATTGATCGGTCATGGTTTCAGATACTGGAAGAAACCACCTTATAAATTAGAGACAGAGTAGACATGAAACTAATATGCATTGCTTTGCAATGAATTGCACACAGTAATGGCACTCAAAGGGTTAAAACCAGAAGTTGAATGATTAGATGCATTTAAACTTTGTGTGTGAAATTAAAGTTAAAACGTTTGTGTGCAGTTTAATATTTTATGATCCCACTCTTGTCTCCCTCCTCTCCCCCTCTTTTCTCCCCTGATTTCTTCTCTCTATGGTTCCCCCTTTTCCAGACTCATGGCAACCCTCCCCCCAAACACACACAGGAGCACAAATACATTAAATGACCTAATTAACCCTATGAGTGCCAGAAGGGTGAACACTTCGCATAGCAATGCTTTGCACAACTCTCTGGTGCCTAAAGGATTACCTTTTTTCCGGCTTTTGACTCCACTCAGAATAGCTGTGTAATGTATTTAATTATTTGAGTGCTAGAGGGGTGAGCAATGCATTGATATGTTCTGTCCTGCCTTATACCCCAAGTAACTAAGACAGTGGTGGCTCCTGCCTATAATAATGAATATGCTCTCCACAAAGTGTACTGGGGACAGGGCCGGATTTACATCTCAGGGGCCTGTAAGCACAGAAATCTGAAGCGCCGCCCCCCCATTTGCCATCTCCACTGGACACCTCCACAATGCTCCAAATCTCCACATTACCCCCCATATCCATATAGCCCTCACATTGCCCCCCATCAGCTCCATATTACCATCAGCTCCAGCTTATCTCCCATCAACTCCATATTGCCCTCACATTGCCCCATCATCTCCAACTTGCCCCCATCATCTCCACATTGCCCCATCAGCTCCAGCTTGCCCTCACATTACACCCACATTGCCACTATATCAGCTCCAACTTGCCTCCACATTGCCCACATCATCTTCACATTGCCCCCACTTTGCCTCCCGCATACGTTTCCTACCTCCCTGGTGATCCAGCAGCAGATGTTTGTGCTTCCTTCTGTAGCTGCTGTTGCTCCCGCGTGGTCTCTTTAGGAATGCAGAGCGCTGGGAGATGATCTCATCTCCCAGCGCTCTGCATTAGAGCCGAAGGGGGAGCAAAAACAGCTACAGGTCTGTGCCTCCTGTCTGAGCCGAAGAAGGCATGGACCTTACGCTGTGAACAAATATATATATATATATATATTTTTTTTTTTATTTAATTACAATGACAGGCGCCCCTCTGTGGCCTTACGGCAAATCCGGCCCTGACTGGGGAACTTGCATGTTCCCCCTGCAGAAATAAATTCATCATTCAGCCTCACTTGTACCACGTGCTGGAGGTCCTGCTTACGTGCACAGCTCTGCCTCATATGATCAGTCATCACTGTGACTGATCCAGATATGTTAGTGTTTTTGTAAACCCTTTGAGTGCAAGAGGCATACCTCCCAAGTGTCCCTCTTTAGAAGGGACAATCCCTCTTTGAGACCCAGATTCCTCTGTCCCACCTTGGTGACTCTCTTTTGAGGCGATCACACTGTGCGGTGTGTATATAAATGTTT
Organism: Rhinophrynus dorsalis; assembly: GCA_037306005.1. NCBI lineage: Eukaryota > Metazoa > Chordata > Amphibia > Anura > Rhinophrynidae > Rhinophrynus > Rhinophrynus dorsalis. The sequence continues at coordinate 162,507,205 of CM074719.1, read as the reverse complement.
CACATTATACTCACATAAACGTTAGTATATGATGTGTCTGTGTAAATAAAATACTTAGGGCTTTGCTCTAAATCATTTATTGTTACAAAAAATGGTATCAATAGACCATGAAATAACCTAAATTTTCTCTGTAAAGCCATGCCATCAGCCACGCCCCCAACAATACACCTAAAAAAAAAAAAAGTGTCCCTCTTTGGAGATTTGAAATGTTGGGAGGTATGCTGAACAGGAACACATTGCTATCTTGAAAAGATGTCCCATTTGAAACATGGATGGGTCTCTCTATGGTAAAAACTATACAGACCTAAAATGATGCAAGCAAATACAGGAAACTGCAGCTACTATGTAAAAAAAAATTATGGATATACCGGACTGCTGTACGAAGCACACTTACCTATGTAAATCTTTCTATTAACCTTTTAGGGACCAGAGGGGTTGTAATGCATTGTAAAGCAATGTGTTGCATACCACTCTGGTCTTTAAAGAGTCAAACTCAGTAAGAATCATTTACTCATTGCTGTCTTGAAAAGATGTACCATTTGAAACATGGGACAAATACAGTATGTAAACTGAAAGTCTATTGTTTATTGTGCAGAGGAAAGTTGAAAGATGGGGAGAAAAAACCAAGTTGTTTTTAAACACAGACAAAACCGTCACAATGGTATTTGGTACAAACCGCCCGGTGGTTGCCTCCGGCAGCAACAGGGTTAATCTTTACTTGTCTTTTATTCCGGTTTCCTGTCACTGAACGTGACTACATTTCAGTATCCTAGCTAGCATGTTTTTCTGCATTTTTATTTTATTATTTTTACTTATCACATTAGATTTAGCTTTCTCACTAGTGTATACCCTTTGCCCTAATCTAAAAGGTCAAAGGTCATTCTTCTCATGCACTCTGGGCATCCTGAAGTTGGAGTTAGGTATTTAGGTCACCATTCCATATAGGTCATGTTATCTTGAGGACAGCCTGTTGGGTGCCGAAACATTGACAAATAAAACCGTTTTTTGGATTTACAAGACCTGTTGAGTGCTCTTATTTTGGTTATTAAATTTAATAACCTACACCTTACATTATTAATTTAAGAAGCAACCAGGCATTTTTTTCTGTTTAAACTAGAATGTGAGGTGTGCCCTTCCTTTACTGTTATATATATATATACTTCTTACTTCTTGAGGCTGTACTTCAATATTGTTATGGTGTATCTGAAAAAGACCCCTCTCTCCCATCTTCGCTGCAGGCGGCACGCATGCATCTGCCGCCTGCTTCCTTCTATCGGTTTTCAGGACCTTCCTCCTATGGTATTGCCCTGTGAGGATCTCAAGGTCCTGAAAGTCGACTGAAGGAAGAAGGCGGGAGATGCAAGCGTGCAGCCCGCAGGGAAGATGGGAGAGATGGATATTTTTCAGATACACCAGAACAATATTGAATTCAGCCTCAAGAGGAAAGTTTTACTTTGTCACTGGATCGCACTGAGAGAGGGAGGGAGGGAGCTGGAAGCTCTGACTTTATTTTTTAGTAAGGAGGAAAACAAGGGTGTGTATTATACATAGGCACTCTTGTTTTCCCCTAAAATCTTGGGCATAACATACACCTGTGTGTTATACACAGGTGCGTATTATACCTGAGATTTTATGGTATGTAGAAAATAAGCCGAGCTCCCCTGAGTTAAAACTGTTACTTTATTATAAAGTTAAAAAGCATACTGTCTGGAAGCGTCCAACGTTTCATTCCTGTCTTGAACTTTCATCAGGGACAACACCATTACAGAACACCCCGTATGCATCTGTTTAAAACTTCTATTGTTACTCTTGGCGCCGAAACAGCGCGTGGTCATCACCATGGTGACCACAAATGTGACTGCGTTAACCACTTGCAAAAATATCACATAACAAGTCAACAATATCACATTATTAATCAAATTGCACCAAACTTTAAAACTTATGTAGATACACATCATATGTGTAGGAGCACCACCATATCTATTATATGTATTTAATTAAAGTTTTTAACTTTATAATAAAGTAACAGTTTTAACTCAAGGGAGCTCGCTTATTTTCTACATATGTTCCATGAATATTTTTGAGCCTGGAGAACCCTGATTAATATATGAAGAGCGAGTGCAGAGATTTGTTTGGTACTATATAGAGAAATATAAAGTCCCATAGGTTTAAAGTGATGGTAATGTCTATTTAAAATGAGTTGCCAGAGTCTTCTGTATATTAAAAGGAACATATTGCGCTATGTCTAATTGCTTACTTCTTTGTAATTCAAAACATATGGAGCACTAAATATCCACAGCAAGCCCCTTCTCCACAGAAGATGCAGGATGGTCGGAACAGATGCAGTGAGGGACAAACTTCAGTAAGCAAAGGGAAATCCAGCCCTCCTTCATCGGGGGGGGGGCATGATTTCCCTTATACTTACTGAAGTTTGTCCCTCGCTGCAGCCGTCGAGTCGCACAACCAGATCTCAGATTCTGTGGGAGGCGGCCAGAAAGGGGCGAGTAGTAGTTTTGAACTACAAAGAAGTAAGAGCTTAAAAGGAACATATTGCACTATGTCTAATATTTAGAAGACTCGGGCATCGAATTTTAAAGAGACATTACTATCACTTCTGCACTGTTAGTATTCACATGTGATAAACGTTCCCAGTTGTGATGTCACTCCAGTACAATATGGAAGACGCTGTGTTCATGGATGTGATAGATAAGGGGGATTATAATTTAATTCCAATTCTTTTAAATCCTCCATGCAGAAAAATAGAATTATTCTACCTTATACCCAGTAATCTCTTCTCAGTACCAGCTTTACTAGTGTTCTTCTTGTAAAAGGGATGGTAATTTATAAAAGGTATTTGGCTACGCTGGCATAGGTTACAAGAATGTGTTGTAATGAAGCTCAAGATTGGCCATGCTTGCATACTTGTGTTTCCCCAGTGATCCTCTCACTCAGGGGGCTTGTTATAGTGCTACAGATTGCTGGCCCAGGTTGACATCATCCATATATGATTGGTTAAAGCCAACATGAGTCAACCATTCATTCAATGTGGTGAGGAGCATCATAATTTCCAATGGCATCCTTTTGAACAATCTGTATTTGAACTCTTTAAGTACCAGAAGGGTGTGCAATGTTTTATGTACCCCCCCCCTCGCATTCAAATTGTTAAGGGAAAGCCTTATTTTCATGAATGCACTTGCCTTATGATTCTTTTGATTTTTTGCCATTTGTTTGTTTCAGCAGCTATATATAAACATCATCCTTCATTTAATTATCTTTCCATCTTTTTAATTATCTTATTTCCAAGATGATACACAGAGCTGTAATTAAAGTCGAGAGCAGTGGTGACAGATTCTTACAAAGTGCTCCTCAAAGTAAAGCAATTAGCGCATCCAGACAAGAAAAAGCTTATTAACGCATATCAAGAGTGGTTCACAGGTTATCATTCAATAATTAAGTAATCAGCTTCTGGCTAGATACTAAGAAAACATTAACCCCTTCAGTGGCAAAGGGAAGAACACAATTCATACCACTGATACTGAAAAGGTCCCATTTTTGACCTATATATAAATAATAAAAGACTGTTGTACACTAAGTATACCATTACATTTTGCCAAGTTTTCTCATTTTTTGAAGCTCTACAAAACTCTAAGAATTTTTTTGGGGACATTACTGACCCTTTAAACAAACACTGAAGTAATTCTGGGGAGAACCACTGGGGGACAAAATAAAAATGTCCATTGACTTAAAGGGACAGTAATACTTCATTTTATCTTTATTTTATTTTGTAGGCATTAAAAAACATGAAGAACGATATAAGTCATCTCTCAAACCTTTATGGTTTGAGAGATATTCACAAGCAAAGTTTCCCCTCACGCCCCTTTTACCTAATGTAAGCCATCTCTTCTCAGATGTGGAATGCAGTCCACAGACCAGACAGATAACAGCAGAGTACAATCTTTTTCCTATGAGAACAATGAAAATCCCTGCCCCCAATGACAAGTTTTTCAGGTTTTTCCCTCATATTTATTGAAGATTGTCCCTCTCTGCAGTCTACCTGGGCACCTCCCTTCTGCTCTGGCTGAGCAGTGTTACATCAGTAAAAGGGGTGGGAGGGGGATACTTTATCATTCAATTACTCTTGACAGAAATAACACTCTCCAAGGCCCAAATACTATGATGATTAATTAGAGCTGCTTTTATTATGAAACATTACTATCCCTTTAAATGACTTAAACCACTTAGAGCTGAAGAAGTCTCCAGTAATTTTTTTTGCCAATGCATTGCAAACCTCTTGAATTAAAAAGTCCCATTTAAATCAGTGGGAAGTAGGGGAATTGTAATTCTCCCCTATGGTTTGTAATTGGTTTGCCCCAGGATTTCTTCTGAGCGCTGGGATCTTAGAGCAGGTTTTTATCCCAAGATACACAACCCTCCATCTTTAACAATATATAATAACCCCTTGAATAGTATAGTTTTCTCCAGTGAGTTGATTCACAAATAAGTGGGGACCTCTCCTCACCCAAGAGGTTAAATGAGCTTGCATCTAATATTTAGTTTATCCCTGCTCAAAGACAGCCAGAATCAATAAACTGTTGAATTAGCTGTTATGTTTTCTCCTTGGCCAAATTCGCTACTGAAATTGACGGGAGGTTTTAGATGAAAATAGCACAAATGGCAGATTTATGGCATATCAAATCATGTACTCTGCCTCGTTTATACAGGTTATACATTTTAATAATCTGTAATTTCCTTTATACTTTCAAAATAAACTATGAAAACCATATTTCTTCTTGCTTTCAAAGATGAATACAGAACATTTCATATGAATGAACGTGAGAGTATCACAATTTTTTCCCTAATCTGGCGCTGTTTCTTCAATCATATTTTGAAATGGATGTATTTTATATTGGTGTTTAATGCTAACAATGGTCATTTGCAAATTAAGCCAAAATGTAACACACACACTCAAACACACGCCTCCTACTTAACCGAAACGTGAGTGATGACAGACTATATGGATGTCTTTTTCACTACTGGAGGCAAATATAGTTGTTGATACTTTTATTGGCTAACTAAGGAGACTTAGAATGCAAGCTTTCAAGACCTTAGGTCTCTTCCTCAGGCATGTTATACAGATAGATATGAAAACATCTCTCTTAAATACAAGTACACATTGCATTGTTTAGAATAGACTGCAAAGAGAATTTATCAATTCTGTTCTTTTCTGCACTGGTAGAATGATACATTTTTTAAAAGTTGTGCTTTAGATGTCTCAATCTAGTAGCAATACTGTATGTGTACAGGCAGTCAGTCCTAAGGACTAGACTAAATCAGCCCATGAGTGATATTTTGCTCATGTCTGTAATAAGTAAAAGCGATTCAATAGAAATATCATCTATGTACATACTCATTAGGGATCTAAGGGTTTTATTTTTATTTTACTTTACTTATTCTGCAAGTCATATTGTCTATAGATTTTATGTTTATTGTTTTATTTTAACCTTTTTCATGATATTATACCTACCAATAATATTACCACCATAGAGATTTTGGAGAGTAAAAGCAGAATAGTAGTACAATGTACCATTATCCCTTCTCTTTTTGCCTTTCCCTAATGCAGTAGTTCTCTAAGTTTTTTTTCCAGTCACACCACCTTTGTTTTTGGGTTGTGACATATATGTATTGATTCCATTACTGGTAATAGTCTTATCACTGGTTTTACCTGCAAATTACCTTATAGATGTCAACAGAATCTGTGAGGTAAAACCAGTGATCACATGTATCACCTGTAATGGAATTCAGCCCATAGCTGGAAAATCTAAGTTTATGTGACTCATAGTGAAATGACCAATATAGAGGCAGATAAAAATATACAGAACTTTGGACCTGGATTGGAGATTTTGGGGCTAATGAGTGTGTGCATGTACACATGTATATAAAATACTCCAAACATTTAGGAGCCTGCAGAAAAAAAAAGTTTTTTGGCTCCCAGGATCCTGGTATTTTCCACGCCTAACCTGATGGACTTTTGTGGTTTTCCAGCCTAGTTTACTATGGAACTATGAGCTGGGAAGGCTTAGATAATTCTCATTTTCTTGGTTATTCTGGGAGGCAACGGATGAACTGGATGGACTGCTGTTTACTATGTAATTCTTGAAGATGTGACATACTGAGCTTTGTGCAGTGATGCATACATGTATTTGGACATGCCTATTGGGGACCACTGCCCTAATGTATTCTACGCAGCATACAGAGGGTTCTGCATGCTTTATACTGTGTATATTTGCAAAGTGGATTTCTGAGACATAATTTCTGATATCCCAAGATAAGCTTTCCGCCTTGCAGGTGTCTTAGGTTGTACTCTGTATACAGTATATGAGGGCTGTCCAAGTTCAGTCCTCAAGGCCCACTAACAGGCCAAGATGTAAGGATTTCCTGATTAAGCACAGGTGAGTTAGTTAAAATGAATCAGGCACTGATAAACTCATCTGTGCTTAATCATGGAAATCCTTACATCTTGGCCTGTTAGTGGGCCTTGAGGACTGAGCTTGGACACTCCTGCTGTATATAATATAACGGGGAAAGACTCGATGGCGAGGGTTCTCTAAGAACACTCCCACCAGTCTTCTCTGTTGGAGGAAGAGCTGCCCTTGCTTTCTTTGTGCCCAAAGACATTCTCCCTACTAATAGCTTTCCTTGGTGAAGTCACTGGTAGGGATAACGAAATGTGAAAAAAGTAATAATTTAAAAAATTATAAAACATAATAATAATTATTAAAATAACTATCGACAATTTGACAATGTATTCTGATACAAAGTTAGAAGTTAGTGTAGTCCAGACTTTCGTCAAAGAAAATTCCAACAGTGGATGACACATGGATCCTAATAGATTAATAAATCATACAGCTGGGCTAGCTGGAATTGCAGTGTACACACCTGATGATTACCTATACTGAGGATTCTGACACCCACGGCTGTCTGCTAATTCTGCATTAACTTGTACAGCGAGATGTCTAGCAAGTCTAGAAGGCAGTTTCTAGGGAGGTGGTCCTCCGTCATTCTTAATCAAGACACCCTTATCACACAGTCTGGAATTTCCAAAGCCTTACTAACACTTTATAGGTCATTTATCAAAGGTAAAAGAATAAATATTTAGCTGATCTTGGGTTGCACAGTCAGAAAGGGAAAAGTCAGCATACTGCGTATTTCAGTTTCCATTTAAAAAAAAAAAAAAATGCCAACCTAAGTTTGTACCCACCCAAAGGGGTTAAAAAGCCTCATTCAAAGCTGATTTCCAAATGCCAGGGTCAGTTTTCTGACCACCGCACCCCAGCAAAAAAAAAAAAAAAAAGACTCATAAGAGCTGCTTTGTGGTTGCATGATGAAGCCCAAACGTTGAACTAAATCTACTCCCATAGGAGCATACTTAGGAAAACAGAAGGAAAAGGTGGTACATGAATACAGATGAATGCTTTCCTAGCAGACATACCATAACATGACTTAAATTTTAACTATTAAATTGAGATTTGCCAAGAACATAATTTAACAGGAGAAAGAGTACTTTAGTCAGCTGTACTTACTAACTACATTGGCTTGTCCGGTGTAGATTGTATATTGAAGCTCATATGAAACGACACTGAACTCATCATCTGAAGTCCAATGGACGGTAATGGTGTCATAAGATGCAGTGCAGAGTTCTTCTCTAATCACTGGGGGACTGGGAGCTGTGGAGAACAACATAATGTACATCATGACATAAAGAGCAATATGCAAAAAGCAAAACATGGGCAATTCTGAAGTAATCCAAGTGCATCATGAGGGGGAGAAATGTTTCTTTCTAGTTCTTGAATGCTAGAGAAGTGTCCACCACATTGCAGAGCAATGTACAGGAGACATTTTCTAGCATTTTGAAGGCTTAAAATCCTCATTTAAATCAATGGGGATATGGGGAATTTTAATGTCCTCTTTGGTGTAGTTGGTAGTGATTCACCACACACCAGATTAACCATAGAGGGATAAAAGAAATGTGCTAATGTGTAGATCCGGAGGACGTATGTATCTAAGTTAGTTAGTCAGAGTTTTATACAAGCACCAGAAATCCTAAAAATGGAATCTACACAACCACATAAAAATATTACTTAGCAAAAATGTGGACTGTAACCCTTTGAATGCTGAAAAGGTCACTATACTATTTCTTCACAAGATTTCGGAGACCTTTCAAGCATTCCAAGGGTTATACGTTCCGTTTAACTCATTGAGTGCCAGAGAGGCAATGCATTGATACCTCTCTGGCACTCAAATACATGGGAGTTTTGGGGTTTGTTACCTATGGTGCAGTTTCCTTTCCAATGAAGTAATTCTTTTGCAATAACGTTATTTCGGCTGTGCTGCAGAGCCGCAGGCTGATCCCCAAACCGAGATCTCCGGCTGTCAGCTAGACGCTGACGTCAGGAGAAGGGGAGGGAGGGGGGAACTTTCATTGTCTATATCTCTCAAAACATAGTGGTTTGAGAGATAGGGTTTGCGCCATTAATCTTATTTTTTCATCCTCTACAAAACTATAACACGTTTTTCTGGGACATTACTAACACTTTAAGGACTGTATTCACCAAGCTCAAAAAGAGGATTTTAGTCTTAGCTGTTAAATCCTTTTCTCTTAGTCCATACAGGTTACTGTACAGGTTACTTTAATTAGGCAGAAACAATTCTAGAATTGTGTGCAGGGGGTGGAGCCTACCTTCCCTCCTTGGCTACAGCTAGCCAATCAGCTCCATTAATATTTGAGACAAAAACTATTGACTAGATAGTAGAAGGGAAAGAAGACTCCTATGAGAATGACCCCGAAGGACCCCCACAGTCTGCCACACGAGAGCCAAGCATTGTCCCTTGACAGGATTGGAGACCAGTAACCTGTATGGACTAATAGAAAAGGATTTAACAGGTAAGACTAAAATCCTCTTTTCTCTGTCGTCCAATACAGGTTACTGGTAACTTTGGGATGTCCAACCATTGAGTTTCCCAGAGGCGGGAAGTAAGGCAAAGATCAGGCTCAAGGCCCCCAAAGTCACTGGAGCAGATATGAACCATCTGATCAGAGATAGCCCATCAAAACAATGAAGTGTCAATGGACACTGAACAGGGGTAACAAGACCCCAGGCACTATCACACATCACACTGAACTAGAGCCAACAGGGTTCAAAAGTGAAGGAATCACTAAAGAATTGAAGAAGATCCTAGATAGGCAAGACTGCCTCCAGGATCTTCCTACCAAAACTGGTGTCAGCCGATGCCAGCACATCAACACGGTAGTGCTTCGAAAAAGTGTGCACAGACGACCAAAAGCCAGCCTTGCACCACTGATCAGTGGAGGTCTGATTCTTGTTAGCCCAAGAAGCCCTAATAGATCTAGTAGAATGAGCTGTGACCCAAAAGGCTTCTTCCTGAGTGCGTAAGCCTTACGAATAGTCAGGGGAGGGCTGGCAACTTGTGTCCTGGAGGGCAATTACAATCAAGTGGCCCAATTTTACTATCGTTCCAGCCCACTCTCCCAGCCCACCCCCTTTTGTTAATTTTAAAATTGCCATTAACCCTTTGAGTGCCAGAGGGGTATGCCACGCATTGCTTTCAAAGCACTCAAAGGGTTAGTGTTGTGAAGTAAGGCAAGCAATACCACAAATACCACAAATACTTACAATTGAAATGGGCTTACACTGGTGCAACTACAGAGCTTACAATTTAATTAAAGCTGCACTAGTGATACCATATAACTTACAAGAGAAATGGGTTATGCTACTAATGTAGCTTCTCTTGGATTGTGGCTCCATTTCAGTTGTAAGCTCTGTGGTATCACTAATGTAGCTACATTTGCAGCAACAATCGGGAGTGGCCCACCAGCCCAGACATATGACTGGCCCAGGGAGCAATTGCCCCCCTGCCCCCCAGGCCAGCCCTCCCCTGCGAATAGTGGACTTGATCCAGGACGCAAAACTCAATTTGGATGCAGGTCTTCCTGCCCTGGGACCCTCAGGAATGATGAACAGTGCATCAGATTGCCTGATAGACTCAGTGCAATGGACATAAAACTTGAGACAAAGCACCACATCTAACAAGTGGAGATCCCTCTCCTTGTCAAAGGTAGGGTCAGGGCATAAAGAAGGCACCACAATTTCCTGATTGATGCGGAACTCCTAAACCACCTTAGGAAGAAACTTCTAAGAAGTGTGAAGCACCGCCTTGTCCTTGTGAAACACCAAAAACGGTGGTTTACAGGACCAAGCATATAACTCTGCGACACGACGAACAGACACGATTGCCAGGAGAAAGGCCATTTTCCACGTCAACAGGCATAGAGGAATAGTAGCCAAGGACTCAAAGGGAGGGCGCTGAAGAACACCCAAAACCAAGTTAAGATCCCACGAAGGAGCGGGATTCTTAAAGAAAGGACGAGTATGAGCAACGCCCTGAAAGAAAACCTTGACATCAGGAAGAATGGCAATGCTCCTCTGAAAGAAAACAGAGAGAACAGAAGTATGAACCTTAAGGGAACTCAAACTGAGGCCCTTGTCCACGCCATCCTGCAAAAAGGCCAGGACCGTAGGCAGATCAGATTCCTGAGACAGGTCCCTGTCAGCACACCAAGATAGAAAGGTCGACCAGACACGATGGTAGGCCGTAGAAGAAACAGGTTTGTGGGCACTGAGCATAGTGGCCACCACACCAGAAGAAAACTCTTTCTTCTTCAATATTGAGGATTCAATTTTCAAGCCATCAAAGCTAGCTGACGAACATTCTCCTTCCACAGGAAACCCTGTAGAAGAAGATCCAAACTGCAAGGGAGCCGGAATGGCTCCACCACTGACAGATAAGCAACTCTGGAAACCAAGCTCGGAGAGGTCAGTACGGAGCAATCAAAATGACTGGACAGCATTCCAGTCGCAATTTCCGTAACAACCTGTGCAACATTGGGAGGGGAGGAAAAATATAGGCCAGAGGAAACAACCAAGGAATTAACACTGCATCCACCGCCAGAGCTAGAGGGTCCCTCTCCACCGAGTGCTGAACCTTGGAACCTTCCTTTTGTGTCTTGTCTCCATCAAGTCGATGTAAGGAAGACTCCACTTCTAAACAATGAGGGTGAATACTTTGGGTGCAGTTCCCACTCTCCAATGTCCCCTGTGTGTTGACTGAGGAAGTCCGCCATGCCGTTGTCTATGCCAGGAATGTGCACTGCAGATATGGCAGGAAAATGTTCTATTGCCCCGGAGGAAAAAATAGCCTTGACCTCTAACCAAGCGGTGAGACTTCTTATTCCGCCCTGCTTGCTGATGTAAGCTATGGCCGTGGTGTTGTCGGACTGTACCCAGACTGGACAGTCTTCCAGCTGAGATGTCCAATGACGAAGGGCATGAAATGTCGCCCGAAGCTCCAACACGTTGATGGGAAGGAGAGATTCCCCCAGAGACCACTGACCCAGAGCACTCAGGCGACCCAGGACCGCTCCCCAGCCAGAGAGGCTGGTGTCTGTCATCACCGTGGTCCAGAAGGATACCAGGAAGGACTTGCCCTTCAGCAGATTGGAAAGGTCGAGCCACCACGAAAAACTCAGTTCCACATGAAGAAGGAGGGACACTGGCATCTTCAGAAGGTCCAAATGATCCTTGCACACCTGGATCACAAACCTCTGGAGTTCCCTGGTGTGTGCCATGGCAAAAGGGACCGCTTCTATGGTGGAGATGAATCTCCCCACTAGAGAGGACAGCTTCTTGGCTGGAACTGGATCTTGAGCCTGAACTGCAGAAACCCGGTGGGCTACCTCGTCCGTGAGAAACACCATTCTCTTCTGAATGTCGAATAGAAGGCCTAGGAAGACCAGATGCTGGGATTGGACAAGATCCAACTTGTCCATGTTGATGATCCACCTGTGATGGGTGAAAGTGTGAATGCATAGCTGAACCTGCTGATGAAGAAGTTCCACAAAGGGGGCTTTCAGAAGCAGGTTGTCCATGTATGGAGTAACTCTGATGCCATCCCGGTGGAGGACAGACACTAAGGCTCCCAGGACACGGTTGAAAACTTGAGGAGCTGTGGTCAGACAAAAGGGAAGAGCTGAAAACTGAAAGTGCCCTTGGTCGCAGGCTTATCTGAGATACTGCCGGCTCTCTGGATGAATGTCGATGTGTAAATACACGTCCTGAAGATGCAGAGAAGCAAGGAATTCCCCCGGGGACATAGCAGAAATCACCGTCCGTAGAGACTCCTGGTAATAATAAGTCCGGATCACAAAGGAATGGAGATCCTTCAAATCCAAAATAGGGCGACAACCGCCGTCCTTTTTGGAGACCACAAAGAGGTTCGAGTAAAAACCCATACCTCTGTCCTGAAGTGGGACCGGTTCTAGAATATCCTTGTCCAGATGAGCCTGAATAGCACTGTTGAACAGCCGGTGTTTCTCTGCGCCCTAAGGTGTATGAGAAGGAAAGAAACAAAAGGGAGGAAGAGAGACGAAAGGGATCCTGTATCCTTCTACCACCACCTGTAAAACCCATGGGTCTGCCACTGAATCCTCCCAGATGCTGTGATAGTGATGCAGATGGCCACCCACAGCAGAGTGGGGACTTGGGTTCGTTGAGTCCTGCCGAAGAAGGCTTAGAAGCCTTGGGCTTGGAGGAAACCTTGGTCTTCCATTGCTGTTTGGGCTTGGAGGAGGCACACAGAGCTGAGGGAACCGTCTGGTTCGCTGGGCGTGTCTCAGTCTGAAAGGAAAGAAAATACCGATTATGCTTAAGTGCCATTTTCTATCTGGGGACCAAAGGTAGAAGAGTACTCTTACCCCCAGTGGCCTCACTGATCAGATCTTTAAGATCATGGTACTTTAAGAAGTACTTGAAAAGGTAAGGAAAGAAATGCTTTCTTGGAAGCAGTGTCAGCAGACCAGATCTTGAGCCAAAGTGCCCGTCTGGCAACCACAGACATGGCGGAAACCTTGGCCACCAAACAGATGGCATCAAATAAGGCAGCAGAAACATAGTGCTGTGCCTCAGAAACGTTGGCAAGAAGGCGTAACATATCCGAAGTAGGAGCACACTGACAGACAGCCAGGGTGAGCTGTTCAGTCCAGACCACAATGGCCCGGTTCACCCATGCTGCAGCGAATGCTGGACGCATGGCTGTGCCAGCAGTAGCAAAAATGGACTTGAAGGAGACCTCAAGTTTCTTGTCAGTCCAGTCTTTCAGAGCGGACGCATCAGGAACTGGCAAGGCAGTAGACTTAGATAGCCTGGAGATAGGAGCATCCACCTTGGGAGGATAAACCCACTGAGCAAGTGCTGTCTCAGAGAAGGGATAAAGCTTGGCAAATTTCTTGGACACAGAAGGTTTCCTGTCAGGAGATTTCCACTCTTCAGACACAAGGCGGTCAAGAATGGGGTTAGGTGGAAAGCAAATAAGGGGCTTTTTAGGCTCCTGAAACACATCAGAGGGACAAGAAGGAAACTCCTGAACAAAGGGAATGTTTAGGGTAGTCAAAACAGCCCTGATCAGGCCCTCAGTCGAGGGCTCAGGATAAGCCTCAAAGGAATACCCAAAAAACCGAGAGGAGCCCACAGAAGAACATTCCTCAACATCTGAATCCACCAGCAGTTCCTCCTCAGAGGAATCTGATATGTCAGGTACTCCCTGTGGTTTTGGCAGGGAAGACTTGACGGAGGAGGGGGTCTGCTAGGAATGGAAGACCCCCTGTAACTGGAATGGAAAGAGTTGCAATGTAGACCTAAGATGCCTAGTAGCAACCTTGAACTCTTGCACCCAAACTGGCTCTAATGCATGGCTGGAGGTCACTGGGAGACTCTCTGGGACATCAGAACATGCTGGGCATAAATGACCTGAGAATTCTCTAGTTAACCCTGAATGACAGGAAGAGCAATGTGCAATAGGGGATACAGAGACCCCAGCATCCTTAGTCTTAGGTCTGGCCCCAAGCTCCAATGGTATAGACATTCTTACAGTGTCATATAACTTTATAATAAAAGAAATCACCCACGTACAGTGTGTAGGATACTTGTTCTGGAAATAGCACAAATGGCTGCCGCGGCGGGAGTAAATCAGAACTGAGCGTTGAAAGCAAGCGCTCATGGGAAATGTAGTTTTCCCAGAAAAAGTACCCAAACAGTGCCCCAAGCTCCCTGAACCCCCCAACACACTAAAAACATGAACCGGATGATAGAGCAAGGGCAGACAAGAAAGATGAGCCATCTCTGAAGTCGCTAGGATAAGCAGTTGCAGAGATATGTCCCAAACTGTACAGTCCCGTTGGAGTGAATGGAGCAATGGCGCCTGTGCCGTAAAATGCTCCTTAAAGGCGCGGAACTCTGATTTTACAAAATTGAAACAGTAAAATAAAAATGCATGAGACATCACTAGAACATGTTAGAATATCCCAAAAAAACACTGAACTAGTAGGAAAAGTGTCAGAACCCCCCCAAAAGATGGAAAACCAGCAGCTAAAGGGTTAAAGTACCACATAAACCTGCTACAAAACACCCAACATACATACAGATAGACCCAATGAGTGCAGGAATGTTCAACAGGAACTCCAAAGGTAAACCCCTGTGCGGAGGGGCACTGTGGGACATGTGGACCTGCAGCACTCAAAGGGTTGTTCACCTTTTCTGCTGATTTTCTGTCTTCAGACTACCATGTTTTAAGAAGAAGCCTCGGTGGGCAACTCCTGTGGAAATAACTTGTAGCCAAGATTTTCCCCTCAGGGCTTAAGGTCCACAAAAAGCACCTGGTTACTGAGCTAGCCACATCTAAGGGCATTGTCAGTTATGGTAATCCGCCTAATGGTGGTATTACATTTCTAACAGAAAAATAAAAAAAAATTCTAAAACTATAGCAGAACTGTTCTCTTGCTTGTGTCTTCACCAAGGAACAAATCTTTCTGGAGCTGGTTGGCTAGCTGCAGCCAAGGAGGGAAGGTGGGCTCCACCACCCGCATACAATTCTAGAACTGTTCCTGCCTACAATTAAAGGGGCGGATCGCCTACCCAAAGTTACCAGTAACCTGCATTGGATGACAGAGAAACCATTTTTTATGATATTTTCAAAGTGATTATTTTAGTTCTGAAAGTACTGTCCTCCTTTAATCATTAGTCCTCGATCCAATAATTTTTTTCATTAGGACTTCTTTTTGAGCATTGCATTTTATTTCTGACTGTTCCTTTTGCGTCCATTTATACATTAATAGCTATGAAGCTGCTCAGACAATGTATCAGTTCTGTTTATTTCTGTACTGTTACAACAAAGCACAATATGCATACACGGTTTCATATAGCCTAAAGTGATATTTTTTCAGCCTAACATCTCTGCTGTATGGATACAGCCAGCCATTCCCAAGGGCCAAATATGACTGGCTTGTGGAACATATTTTGTCCATATCTGATCTATGTACATGTATCCCTTCATTGACTCCTAAACTCCCTAGCTGTCTCATAAAATTGATGCCTGACTCCTAAGTGTATTACATTTTGGCCCATATACTTAGTACCTCAATTAACCCTTAGAAGATAAAGACATCTCTACCGCATGTCTTCGCACCCAGGTAACTAAAGTAGACCATAGGTTTACCTGTGAGATAATCAAGACATTCTAACATCTTCTTCTCTCTGGAAAAATCTAATGCAAACGTGTCAAATGTGTCATTCAGGTTGATTTCTGGAATTAGCACTTGGGACGATGCAGTTGCCATCGAAACTCTAGAATTGAAGACAGGGAAAATAAATAGCTTAGACTTTTGCCCTTTGAAGATTACTTGCATCTCATTGTTTAACTCTTTGAATGCCGGAGGGGTATGCAACGCATTGCAAAGCAATGGGTTGCGTACCCCTCTGGCACTTCAAGAGTTAACAGTGTTCAACAATAAAGACAAAAGGTAACATGTATAAAGTCAAAAGTGGAGCATTATGGGACAAAACAATTGCAAAATATAAATCACAAAAACCATTGAATAAAATGGGATTTGTATCCCTTCGAGAACAAAGCATCTAAGGAGAATGTTTTATAGAGATTGTGTATCTTTTTTTGCATCAAACTGCCTTAGCTTTGGTCTTGATACACATGCCATAAAGTCTTTACCTTAATCAGTTTTGATACACTTTAGAAAGTTACTATATTAAAAGAACATTTGCAAGATAGAATATCTGCTTATAGGGATAGTAATGTTTCATAATAAAAGCAGCTCCAATTAGTTTTCATAGTATTTGGGGCTATGGAAAGTGTTATTTCAGTACTGTCAGAGTTGTAGTTCAAGAGTAATTGAATGATAAAGTATCCTCTCCCACCCCTTTTACTGATGTAACACTGCAGGGTGGTGTCCACGTGGATTGCAGAGAGGGACAATCTTCAGTCAACAGAAGGGAAAAACCTGTAAAGGGGGGCAGGCTATTCATTGTTCTCACAGTAAGAAGACTGTCCCTTGCTGTGAGCTGTCTGGTCTTTGGCCCAGATTCCATATCTGAGGTGAGCAGTGTTACATTCGGTAAAAGGGGCGGGAGGGGGAAAATATATCATTCAATGACTCTTGAACTACAACTCTGACAGTATTGAAATAACACTCTCTGGGGCTCAAATACTATGAAGATTAATTGGAGCTGCTGTTTTTGTGAAACATTACTATCCCTTCAAAGTGGGGAACTTCAGCTGCTGTCGGACTACAACTCCCATCACTCCCCGCTAGCCAACTAATCCTGTTATAGAGGCTTACAAGATAATTTTGGTCCTTTTCTTTTTATACTGTATAGTTCCCATAATACGGACTATATTATATATATAGCTATATTTATTTATTTTTTGCAGTTCCTTAAAGAGATAATAGGATTTTAGTCTTACCTGTTAAATCCTTTTCACTTAGTCCATACAGGTCACTGGTACTCTGGGAGGCGTAAGTCCCCTTTAATAGGCAGGAACAACTATGCAAATAATTTGCAAGGGGCGGAGCC
Organism: Rhinophrynus dorsalis; assembly: GCA_037306005.1. NCBI lineage: Eukaryota > Metazoa > Chordata > Amphibia > Anura > Rhinophrynidae > Rhinophrynus > Rhinophrynus dorsalis. The sequence goes on along the minus strand of CM074719.1, from coordinate 162,490,211 downwards.
TCCCCTCTTACTTAAGCCACCTTCTGGCCAGAGCCACTTTAGATTGATTTGAGACCCTAAAACTGACCTCAGGTAAGCAAAAAGAAAGACTCCTGTGAGCATGCCCGAACGGTCTCCCACTGAATGCCACAGGAGAGCCAAGACTGGTCCCTTGACAGGGTGGGAGACCAGTGACCTGTATGGACTAAGTGAAAAGGATTTAACAGGTAAGACTAAAATCCTATTTTCACTGTCGTCCAATACAGGTCACTGGTACTCTGGGATGTACAAACATTGAGCTGATCCAGAGGCGGGAAGTAAGGCAAGGACCAGGCGCAAGGCCCAAGTCACTAGAACTGCTATGACCAGTTGAACATAGCCCAAACTGTAAGTGTCAACGGACACCAACCAAGGGAACAATCCCTGAACTAACACAGCACACGGAACTAGAGCCAACCGGGCTCAACAGTAAAGAAGCACTAAGGATCACAGAGCGGAAGACCTACACAGGCAAGACTGCCTCCAGGACCTTCCTTCCAAAACTGGCATCAGCCGACGCCAGTACATCAACTCGATAGTGCTTTGAAAAAGTGTGCACAGAGGACCAAGTGGCCGCTCTGCACAGTTGATCAGCAGAAGCTTGATTCTTGTAGGCCCAAGAGGCCCCAATAGATCTGGTGGAATGGGCAGTCACCCGGAAGGGAACATGCTTATTCCTCAACTTATAGGCTTCACGGATAGTAGCCTTAATCCAAGAGGCAATGGTAACTTTGGAAGCCGGTCTCCCTGCCCTAGGCCCCTCAGGAATGACGAATAGAGCGTCAGACTTCCTGATAGACTCGGTGCGATGAACATAAAACTTGAGGCAACGCACCACATCCAACAGATGGAGATCTCTTTCCTTGTCAGATGAAGGATTAGGGCAGAAAGAGGGAACCACAATCTCCTGATTGATGTGAAACTCGGACACAACCTTGGGTAAGAATTCCTTGGTAGTGCGAAGCACAGCCTTATCCTTGTGGAACACCAGGTAAGGAGGTTTACAAGACAAGGCCTGTAACTCTGCTACCCGGCGCACTGACACAACAGCCAAGAGGAAGGCCATCTTCCAAATCACAAGACGTAATGGAATGGAAGCCAAGGATTCAAACGGTGGTCGCTGTAGAACTCCCAGCACCAAATTGAGATCCCACTGGGGAGCAGGACTCTTAAAGGCAGGTCGAACATGAGTCACACCCTGGAAGAAGACTTTCACATCAGGAAGGACGGCAATCCGTTCCTGGAAAAACACAGACAAGGCAGAAGTCTGAACTTTGAGGGAACTCAGACTGAGCCCCTTATCCACACCGTCCTGCAAGAAGGCCAGGACAGTGGGAAGATGGAAGTCAAGTGACAACTTCTTGTCAGAACACCATGTCACGAAAGTTGACCATATGCGATGATAGATCTTGGAAGACACAGGCTTACGAGCACTGAGCATCGTCGATACCACAGAAGGAGAAAAGCCTTTCTTTGCTAGAATCGAGGATTCAACCGCCATGCCATCAAATGGAGAGAGTGAACATCCTCTTTCCACAGATACCCCTGAAGAAGCAGGTCCGGACGGGCTGGAAGTGGGATCGGATCCTTCACTGACATGGCCATCAACTCCGGAAACCAGGACTGGCGAGGCCAGTTTGGAGCAATCAGGATGACAGGACAACGTTCCCTCTTCAACTTCTGGATAACTCTGACCAATAGAGGAAGAGGAGGGAAGATGTAAGCCAGGGGGAAGTCCCAAGGGATCGACAAGGCATCCACTGCTAGAGCAAGGGAGTCCCTCAACCGGGAGCAAAACACCGGAACCTTCCTGTTGTGTCTGGTAGCCATCAGATCCACCACAGGCATCCCCCACCGTAGAGTGAGCATGTGAAACACCTCTGGGTGAAGAGCCCATTCTCCGCTGTCGACGGTGTGACGACTGAGGAAGTCTGCCATGACGTTGTCCACGCCTGGAATATGAACTGCAGAGATGACAGGCACGTGATCTTCTGCCCAAGACAAAATATCCTTGACCTCCCACCAGGCGGAACCGCTTCTTGTGCCGCCTTGCCTGTTGATGTAAGCCACCGCCGTGGCGTTGTCGGACTCCACTCTGATTGGAAGACCGGTCAATTGAGACTCCCAGTGCCTCAGGGCCAGCCGGACAGCTCGAAGTTCCAGAACATTGATGGAGAGCATGGATTCCTCCAGACCCCATTTCCCCTGAGCACTGAAGCGACCCCAGACTGCACCCCAGCCCCGAAGGCTGGCATCCGTAGTGACTGTGGTCCAAGGAGGAACTAGAAAGGATTTCCCTTTCAGGAGATGAGAGAGATCTAACCACCAATGCAGACTCGACTCGACATGAGGAGGAAGAGAAACAGACAGATGTTGATGATCTGGATGAGTCTTGCACGTCTGGATCACAAATCTCTGAAGATCCCTGGAGTGGGCCATGGCAAAAGGTACTGCTTCGATTGTGGAAATGAACTTCCCCACTAAGGACGACAACTTCGGTACTGGAATCTCGTCCATGTCCAGAATTCCAGCCACTCTGACAGCTATCTGGTGAGCCACGTCCTCTGGAAGAAACACCATGCATTGGCGAGTGTCGAACAGGAGACCCAGGAACAGAAGCCTCTGAGATGGAATCAAGTCCGACTTGTCCAGATTCAGGATCCAGCCATGGCGGTTCAGGGTGTGCATGCACATCTGTAATTGCTGAAGGAGAAGCTCCGCTGAGGAGGCCTTCAGTAGGAGATCGTCCATGTAGGGGGTCACTCTGATCCCATCCTGATGGAGCACCGCTATCAAGGAGCCCAACACCCTCTGGAAGACCTGAGGGGCTGAAGTCAGCCCAAAGGGGAGCGCTGCAAACTGAAAGTGTCCCCTGTGGCAGGCAATCCTGAGATACTGCCTGCTCTCCGGATGAATAGGGATGTGAAGATAAGCATCCTGAAAGTCCAGGGAGGCAAGAAACTCCCCTGGAGACATTGCTGCAATCACAGAGCGCAGGGACTCCTGGCGGAAGTGGGAAGTCACCACATAGGCATTGAGATCTTTGAGATCCAAAATGGGACGGGCTCCTCCATCCTTTTTGGCTACCACAAACAGGTTGGAATAAAATCCTGAACCTGTGTCCCCCTGAGGAACCGCCTCCAGGACCTCTTTGTCCAAGAGATCCTGAATAGCGTCGTCGAACAGACGCCTTTTTGTGGGTTCCTGAGAAGGACGAGTAAAATGGAACCGAAAAGGAGGAAGGGAAGAGAAAGGGATCCTGTATCCCTCTGACACCACCTGAAGAACCCATGGGTCCGCCACTGACTCCTCCCAAGTCCGGCGAAAGATGCGGAGACGACCGCCTACAGCCGGATGCGGACCCGGGTTCGGCGAGTCATGCCGAAGCAGTCTTGGAGGTCTTGGCCTTGGAGGCAACTTTGGGCCTCCAGGACTGTTTGGGCTTGGAGGAGGAGCGCGTAGTGGGAGGACCCGTTTGGGCCGAGGAGCGTGTCTCAGTCTGAAAGGAACGAAAGGACCGATTGCGTTTGGCAGGAAACTTTTTCTTAAAGACTGAGGGTAGAAGAGTACTTTTACCGCCAGTAGCCTCACTGATCATTTCTTTGAGTTCAGACCCAAAAAGCAAATTCCCCTGAAAGGGCAAGGAAAGCAAAGCTTTCTTAGAGGCTGTATCAGCAGACCAAATTTTCAGCCAAAGAGCGCGTCTAGCCACCACAGAAGAAGTGGAGGCCCTCGCCATCATGCGCACAGCATCAAAAGCAGCGTCAGCAACATAGTTCTGAGCTTCAGTGATATTAGCAAGAAGCTGCAACTGTTCAGATACCGGCGCATCCTGGCGAACCGCTTCAGTCAGTCGTTCAGTCCAGGCCGCAATAGCTCTATTAACCCATGCCACAGCAAAAGTGGGGCGCATGGCTGTGCCAATGGAGGCAAAAATAGACTTAAGAGAGAGCTCTAGTTTCTTATCCGTCCAGTCCTGCAAGGCAGAGGCATCTGAGACAGCCAAAGCAGTAGATTTGGATAGTCTAGACACAGGAGCATCCACTTTGGGAGGATGAACCCATTTTGCCAGCTCCGCCTCAGGAAAAGGGTAAAGTTTAGCAAACTTTTTGGAGACAGAGGAAGATCTATCAGGATTCTTCCATGCCTCAGAGACCAGACGGGCAAGAGTAGGGTTAGTTGGAAAACAAACAACTGGTTTAGACGGCTTTTTCTGAAAAACATCAGTAGGATCATAAGTGGATTCCTGAGTCAGAGGAAGGTTGAGCGTATTCAGAACCGCTCTGATCAGACCCTCAGCCGAAACTTCAGGGTCACACTCATAGGGGTCCCCAATGGACCTGTTAGATTCAATAACAGTACGTTCCTCAGCATCAGAATCCTGTAAAAGTTCTTCTTCAGAAGAATCAGTGATATCAGGAGCTCCCTGTGGCTTAGGCAGGGAGGTCCTGATAGTAGAGGGGGTCTGCCAGACCTGGAGAGCCCCCTGTATCTGAGAGGGAAAGAGTTGAAGCGTGGATCTGAGATCCCTAGTGGCAGCTTTAAACTCCCTCACCCAAGACGGCTCAATAGCGTGGCTGGGAAGCCCAGGGTTGCTATCTTGACCAGTACAATTAGGGCATAGATCCCCCACATTATCACCATCCAGCCCAATGTGGCAAGAGGAGCAAAACGCCATGGGGGTAGCAGACCCCCCATCCTCCTTAGACTTGGGTCTAGCCCCTAGCTCCAGTGAAGTAGACATGCTCACAGCGTCAATATACCCCACTAATAACACTATCACCCAGAAAAAGTGTTAAAGATTAAAGTTTCACCCCAGAAATGTTCTAAAAACGGACTTATCTGGCCAGCGAAGGGTTAATCTGTTGAGGAGAGAGAAGGCTCGGTCCCTGCGTAGTGTACTCGCCTAGGAAAAGTACCACAAAATGGCGGCCGTCATGACAGCCAATCAGAAACGAGCGCGAACCAAGCGCTCATGGGAAATGTAGTTTTCCTGTCCAAGTACCCCAAACATTGCCCGAAGCCCCCCTGAACACCCCACATGAATAAAACACATTCCGGATGATAGATCAGGAGCCTAGAATTAAAATGAGCCCTCTCTGAAGTTGCTGTGACAAGCGGTTCCAGAGATATGTCCCATACTGTGAATTTCCATAGAGAGTAAAGGAGCCCTTGCGTCTGAGCGGGAAAAAGCCGCGCTTAAAGGCGCGGAACACCATTTTTAATAAAGTTTAGTAAAACATTAAAAAGTGCCCAAACAAGCATGAAACACATGAGAAACATAAATAAATGAATACCCAATGCTCCAAAACTCAGAGAATAACACAGAAATTGCATAAACATGTAATAATGCAATAAAAACACCCTATGAGTGCTGGAGTGTATTAAAACTCCCAAATACAAGCCCATCAAAGGGACACTGTGGGGACAAGTGGACCTTCAGCACTCAATGGGTGACTCACCTTCTTGCTGGACTTCTGTCTTCAGGTGACCATGATAAGGAGGGAAAGAACCAGAGGTAAATTCCCCAATAGGGGAGCTGCTTAACACAAGCTGTCCCCTCTTCAGGGCATAAGGTCCACAGAAAATCCCTGGAAGCTGCACCAGCCACTTTAAAGAGGGCAATTCACAGCCATGGTCACCCTCCTAATGGTGGTATTCCATATTTGAATAAAAAAATAATAAAATACTAAGATGCATAGATGTTCTCTACCTGGTGTGCAAGCACACCAGGAACAAATCAATCTAAAGTGGCTCTGGCCAGAAGGTGGCTTAAGTAAGAGGGGAGGCTCCGCCCCTTGCAAATTATTTGCATAGTTGTTCCTGCCTATTAAAGGGGACTTACGCCTCCCAGAGTACCAGTGACCTGTATTGGACGACAGTGAAAGTAACCTTTTATTTTGACTCTACACATTCTCCATGTGCACAATATGTAAAGTCAAATTACCTATACTTTTTTTTCATCTTCACCCATTTTTTGTTACACTTTTATGACCCTGACAGTGAGATCATTACATTTCTGTTTCCAGGGAGTAGAGATATCTGTAGAATGCTCCAAATCTCCCTTCAGCACTGATTGATCGGTACACCGTAGTGGAAGGCTTTTCAACATTATTTCACTGTCTTTTTTACACTGTATTTTTTTTCTGTCAGGAACATAAAAGTGTAAAAAAACAGGTAAAGAGTAAAACAATTTGACTTAACATATTATACACTTGAATACATGTAACTTCAAAATAAAAGGTCACTGTTCCTTTAAATACAAGTAATAGGAAAAACAGTTGTGCGCCAAACACAGGTCAGATGTAGCTGATGTACTGAGATTAAAGTGATAGTAATGTCTTACCTAAATAAAGAGTAGTAATGTAGAGAATCAAAAAAGAAATCCAACAGGGCTCAAAAGTGAAAGAGTACTGAGAGACTAAGGAGATCCAAGACAGGCAAGGCTGCCTCCAGGATCTTTCTCCCAAAACTGGAATCAGCCGATGCCAGGACATCCACACGATAGTGTTTAGAAAAGGTGTACACAGATGACCAAGTGGCCACCTTGCACAACTGATCAGCTGAGGGCTGGTTCTTGTAGTCCCAAGAAGCCACACTAAACCTCGCAGAATTAGCCGTGACCCTGAAGTGAACAGACTTCTTCCTAAGTTCGTAAGCCTTACGAATCGTGGACTTGATCCAAGAAGCTATAGTAACCTTGGAAGCAGGCTTCCCTGACCTAGGACCGTCAGGAATGACAAACAGAGTGTCAGCCTGCCTCAAGGACTCAGTGTGATGCACACAGAACTTGAGACAACACACAACAGCCAAAAGATGAAGATCCCTCTCTTTGTCAGAAGTAGGGTTGGGACAGAAGGAAGGAACCAAAATCTCCTGATTGATGTGGAACTCAGACACAACCTTCGGAAGAAACTCTTGTGAGGTGCGAAGCACCGCCTTGTCCCTGTGAAAAACCAAAAAGGGAGGTTTACAGGACAGGGCATGTAGCTCCGCAACTCGGTGAACTGAAACAGGAGAAAGGCCATCTTCCACGTCAGCATGGAATGGTAGCCAGTGACTCAAAGGGAGGATGCTGGAGCACTCCCAAGACCAGGTTAAGATCCCACTGAGGAGCAGGGGACTTAAACCCCGGACGGGTGGGAGCAACACCCTGGAAGAAAACCTTGATATCAGGAATGATGACAAGACGCCTCTGAAAAAAGGCAGAGAGGGCAGAAGTCTGAACCTTGAGAGAACTCAAGCTGAGACCTTTAGCCACACCATCCTGGAGGAAGGAAAGAACTGTAGAAAGGTCAAAATCCTGAGATAGGTCTTTGTCAGCACACCAAGCCAGGAAGGTAGACCAAAGTCAATGGTAGGCCTTAGAGGAAACAGGCTTGCGGGCACTAAGCATAGTAGCCACAACATCAGAAGAAAATCCTTTCTTCCTCATAATTGAGAGAGGTCAGAAGGCTCCTCCTGCACCAAGGGAATGTTCAGGGTGGACAACACAGCCCTGATCAGGCCCTCAGCCGAGGGAATGGGGTCCACCTCGAAGGGGTCCCCAAAAAAACTGAAATGAAGTCGTCATCATAGTCCACCAATAATTCCTCCTCAGAGGAATCAGATACATCAGGTACACCCGGCGGTTTAGGCAGGGAAGATATGATAGGGGTGGGAGTCTGCAACAAATTGAAGACCCCCTGTAAGGTGGTTGGAATGAGTTGTGAGGTGAACCGGAGGTCACTTGTAGTAGCCTTAAACTCTTGCATCCAAATTGGCTCTAGTGCATGTCTGGAAGCCCCAGCAGGGGATTCAGGGTCAGCAGCACATGCTGGGCAAATATGACTTGAGAATTCTCTAGGTAACCCTGATTGGCATAAGGAGCAATGAGCAATGGGAGACACAGACACCCCAGTATCCTTAGTCTTAGGTTTAGCCCCAAGGTCTAACGGAGTAGACATTCTCAAAGAGTCAAAACGGTCAAAATATCAGAACACCCACAATAAAGTGTGTATGATAATTAATGCACCCCAGAAACACTAAATTAAGACTTATCTGGTAGGCAAAGGGTTAAAGGGATAGTAATACTTCATTTTTTCTTTATTTTATTTTGTAGGCATTAAAAAAAACATGAAGAATGATATAAGTATTATCTCTCAAACCTTTATGGTTTGAGAGATATTCACAAGCAAAGTTTCCCCTCCCGCCCCTTTTACCTAGTGTAAGCCATCTCTTCTCAGATGTGAATCTGGTTGTAAGACTAGACAGATAACAGAAGGGGACAATCTTCTTTTGTGAGAACAATGGAATCCCTGCCCCCCTTGACAAGTTTTTCAGGTTTTCCCTTATCTTAATTGAAGATGGGCCCGTCGCTCCAGGGGGCCCGGCCGCCCCCTGCGACCCCTCTGCCTGCCGCCCACGATCTCCGTCTGGTACTGTAGTAATGCAGAGCGCTGGGAGATGACATCATCTCCCAGCGCTCTGCATTACTTGAAGAGGACCGCGCGGGAGATCGACACACCTCTCCGGGCTCCTGCCACTTCAGGGAGGTAGGAGATAAGGGCATTTTGGAGAGGGCAAATATAGTCGAGGTGGGGCCCATGGCGCTTCTTGCACCAGGGCCCGGAGGCTTCAAGTTACGCCTCTGCTTTAAAACATTATATCTCTCAAACGATAAAGGTTTGAGAGACAGGAGTTGCATTGATCGATATTTTTTTGATTTTCTACATTACTACTCTTTATTTAGGTAGGACATTACTAACATTCCACATAGTCACTATATATATATATATATATATATATATATATATATATATATATATTTATTTATTTATTTTGGACTAACATAATTGGACTAACATGCAATTATACAGACAAGTCTAAAAAAAAGGATCATAGCTCCCGAAAGAAACCTCCCTAGAATTCAAGAGGCTAAAAGCTGAATTTAACTCAATAGGACACTGTATTTCCCCAGAATTAATCCAGTTCTCTTTGTGGCTTATCTATAAAGTGGCGGGACAATTTAGGAGCACAGGGGAAATAAACACTTTCCACAGCTCCATTGATTTAAAGGGATAGTATTACTTCAAAATTACTATCCCTCATATTGTAGCCCTTAATAAACTGAGTTAAATGACACCAGCGGCATCTCTCAAACCTTTATGGTTTAAGAGATAGCCGCTTTCAAAGTTTCCTCTCCCCTGCTGTCAGTGTTCTGCTGCCAGCAGGGGAATCCAGTCCCGGGACAGGCAGAGGCTCTTAAACAGAGCTGATATCTCGTTATGGAAGGAAAAATGATTAATTGAAACAGTTTTCTACATGTCCTTGGTTAGCAAGCACACGTAGAAGACTGTTTCAATGAATCATTTTTCCTTCCATAACGAGATATCGGCTCTGCTGAAGAGCCTCCTCTTGATTCAGAGACCGGATTCTCCTGCTGGCAGCAGAACGCTGACAGCAGGGGAGAGGAAACTTTGAAAGTGGCTATCTCTTAAACCATAAAGGTATGAGAGATGCCACTGGTGTCATTTAACTCAGTTTATTAAGGGCTACAATATGAGGGATAGTCATTTTGAAGTAATACTATCCCTTTAAATGGGGCTTTTAAAGAGGCGATGCATTGGAAACCTCTCTAGCAATTGAAAGGGTTAAAAGTTCCATTTTAATCAAAGGGAAATGTATTTCTCCTCTCAGTGAGTATATTGGTCTTTTGTGCAAATGGACTTAAATACTTTTAAATGATTAACAGTATTCGGATATTGTTTAAATCCTCAAATTATATTTTATTTTTCCTGTGGAGCTATACTTTTTAATGGCAAAAACATGGTTATATGCTATGTGAGACATTTCATTATCTTCTGCTGACAGGGGGGAACTTCCTTTCAGGAAAGAGGAAGAAAAATTATACTTTTAATTCTGTCACAAATCACACTTGCAAACAGGGACAGTTAAACTATTCAACAATCTTCTGTCCAAACCACATTGAGAAACATCTGTATTTCTTACTGGAGTGTGTCGTTTTGCTACAGATGGTGAGAGGAAGCCAGATTTTCTTCAGAAATTCATCAAGAATTAACTGTACAGTGAGGGAAAAAATTATTTGATCCCTGCTGATTTTGTACGTTTGCCCACTGACAAAGAAATGATCAGTCTATAATTTTAATGGTAGGTTTATTTTAATAGCGAGAGACAGAATAACAACAAAAAATCCAGAAAAACGCATTTCACAAAAAGTTATAAATTGATTTGCATTTTCCTGAGTAAAATAAATATTTGACCCCCTTGCAAAACATGACTTAGTGCTTGGTGGCAAAACCCTTGTTGGCAATCACAGAGGTCAGACGTTTCTTGTAGTTGACCACCAGGTTTGTACACATCTCAGGAGGGATTTTGTCCCACTCCTCTTTGCAGACCCTCTCCAAGTCATTAAAGTTTCGAGGCTGACGTTTGGCATCTCGAACCTTCATCTCCCTCCACAGATTTTCTATGGGATTAAGATCTGGAGACTGGCTATGCCACTCCAGGACCTTAATGTGCTTCTTCATGAGCCACTCCTTTGTTGCTTTGGCCGTGTGTTTTGTCATTGTCATGCTGGAATATCCATTCACGACCCATTTTCAATGCCCTGGCTGAGGGAAGGAGGTTCTCACCCAAGATTTACATGGCCCCGTCCATCGTCCCTTTGATGTGGTGAAGTTGTCCTGTCCCCTTAGCAGAAAAACACCTCCAAAACATAATGTTTCCACCTCCATGTTTGCCTGTGGGTATGATGTTCTTGGGGTCATAGGCAACATTCCTCCTCCTCCAAACACGGCGAGTTGAGTTGATGCCAAAGAGCTTGATTCTGGTCTCATCTGACCACAACACTTTCTCCCAGTTCTCCTCTGAATCATTCAGATGTTCACTGGCAAACTTCAGATGGGCCTGGACATGTGCTTTCTTGAGCAGAAGGGCCTTGCCGGTGTTGCAGGATTTCAGTCGTTCATGGCGTAGTGTGTTACCAATTTTTTCTTGGTGACTATGGTCACAGCTGCCTTGAGATCATTGACAGCATCCTCCTGTGGGCTGATTCCTCACCATTCTCATGATCATTGAAACTCCACGAGGTGAGATCTTGCATGGAGCCCCAGACAGAGGGAGATTGACAGTTATTTTGTGTTTCTTCCATTTGCGAATAATCGCACCAACTGTTGTCACCTTCTCACCAAGCTGCTTGGTGATGGTCTTGTAGCCCATTACAGCCTTGTGTAGGTCCACAATCTTGTCCATGACATTCCTGGACAGCTCTTTGGTCTTGGCCATGGTGGAGAGTTTGGAATCTGATTGATTGATTACTTCTGTGGACAGGTGTCTTTTATACAGGTAACAAGCTGAGATTAGAAGCACTCCCTTTAAGAGAGTAATCCTAATCTCAGCTTGTAACCTGTATAAAAGACACCTGGGAGCCAGAGATCTTGCTGATTGATAGGGGGTCAAATACTTATTTCACTCAGTAAAATGCAGCAAATCAATTTATAACTTTTTTGAAATGTGTTTTTCTGGATTTTTTTGTTGTTATTCTGTCTCTCACTGTTCAGATAAACCTACCATTAAAATTATAGACTGATCATTTCTTTGTCAGTGGGCAAATGTACAAAATCAGCAGGGGATCAAATTATTTTTTCCCTCACTGTAGGTACACTGGCCCATATCTAGCAAAGCAAACTGGATTTGTTCTGGAGTACACCAACTGAACCATATGGGGCAAATAAAAATCCCTGTTAAATAATATTAGGCTTTTAACCCATTGAATGCTAGAGAGGTATCCAATGATTTGCTAAGAAATCCATCGGAGACCTCTCTGTCATACAAGGCAATAAAAAGCTCTATTCAAGGGCACGGGAATTAAGACATTTGTATTTTATCCCCTATGGTGCAATTGGTTTACTCCAGAATAACTCCAGGTTCATCTTCATAAATATGGGCCAGTATCCTTGTGTGTTTGTGTGCTATATAGGCATAAAAATGCCAGTGAAAAAAACACATTTTTCAGTGGTTTTATAAATTATTATATAAGCTCAAATTGTACAATGCGGATGACAATTTTGATGTTTTAGAATCCAGACGTTCTATATTGTCTGTGTTGGAACCCAAGGTTTCCTGACAATGTTCAAGGGGTTCCACAAAACAAACCTCAGTAACAGTGGAGGGACAAAGTTTAGGAGACAGATAGCACATGTGGTTCTATGGGCCATAATTCTGAGGAAAACCAACTCTACCATACAAGACAAATTCCCCAAATCCCCAATGATTTAAAAGGGGATTTAAACACCTTGAAAACGAGAGAGAGATCTCCAATGCAATGCTTCTCAATGCATTGGAGACCTCTTTTGCATTCAAGGGTTAAACCACCATATAAATCACAGGGACTTTTTATTTATCCCTTATAGTTCAATGGGTTTGCCTAGTTGTGTAACTAGTCATTGGAGCGTACTGATTCAAACAATAATTATTTCTTCTATCCTTTTAACTCTGTGACAACAGCGCAGTAAAACATTTGCCGCCACATATGTTGCCACTTGTGTCTGCAGTATGATTAACAAATAAAGAGTTCCATGAATAAATTATAGACTTTCAGAGGCTACAGAATAACGGGGGGTATGTTACTAACTTACTAATGATGTAATGCACATCAAAAGTGAGAGAGCTTGTGTCTAACATGAATCAAATTCTAAATGTTTGCATTTTATAATGCAAAACATGAACTAAGAAAGGATTTTACAGGAAGTGTTTTTAATCTTAGATTAGCGTTAATGTGTGCCCAAAATTAGCTTCTAACAAGAAGAGTATATTAAAAAGAATGAACTTCAGGTAATTTTAATTCCTCTTGTATATAAATTTAACATTTTCCATGGTTCAAAACTTTCTATTTCTCCCCTGCTGATATCTTTCACATGGAGTAAAATACAAAATGGTCCAAAAGCCAAGTCTAGTGAATCTTAAGCCAACTTTATGATTTCTGGGAAAGTTTCTCTATAAATTATACACAAAGGCAGTTTTCGCTCCAAAATTTTTTGGCCACATCAAATGTTGTTTCCATTATAGAACAGGAAGTGGATGGAACCATGTTAGTAGGAGAGGCACAAGCTAAATATTGAAAACACTGCATTACTTGCCCATATTGTAAAGGTGCTGCAACGATAATGTTAGATCAGTCTATCTTAGAAACATAAATAACAAATGTGGGTTCATTTAGGTTATTAGTTTAGAGTTGTTAACGGATCCCCCTCCCCATGACTTCCAGAGTAGGAGTTGGGAAGGCAAGAATAAATAATAAACTAGAGAGGGAAACATTAGAAATCTTCTTCCTGCTGAATCTTTGCTGGTAAAAAGGAGTATTCCCCGAGTCTATACTTAAAAGAAATTGTAGTGCTACTTGTAATAGCATGTTCTTGATAACAACTGACTCTGTAGTCTTTAGCTAGTTTAGCAGAGCTAGTTTGCAAGATTGAGGTTCCCTTCCCATCTTCACATTTTTCTTGCTTGTTGTAGCTTACAGTACTTGATGCCTGGAGGTGTGAACCACTGCACTAGGATTATAGGCGTTCATCAAAATTTGTCTTGTTTTCCATTACTTACTTGTAGTCTTATTCATCAGTATTCTTGGCTCTAGCCATTAGTGATATTCTTAAGTGAAAGGTACCAAGTATATTGCACTGCTGATGGCTTATAATACTAGTGTAAAAGCCCGTGTACACGGGCCAAGGTCCGGGTGATGTTAACCCTTTGAGTGCCAGAGGGGTACGCAACGCATTGCTTTGCAATGCGTTGCGTACCCCTCTGGCACTCAAAGGGTTAAGAGGCTGGTCCTGCTCTGCATCCTGCCACCGCCGTAGTCATGCACTGTATAGACTGCATGAAACCACAGAATGCTCCTAGCACAGAACTCACAACATTCCTACACCTCCCAGCATTCTGTGCTCCCAGCATTCCTACACCTCCCAACATTCCTACACCTCCCAGCATTCCGTGCTCCCAGCATTCCGTGCATTCGGGCAGTCTCTACTGCACATGACGGCTTCTGACAAACATCCTTTGCTGTTTACTCTTTTTAATCAATTCAAAATTAACATTCATAAAGAAGCCTCAATAAGTTGAACACAGGCAAATTTACTTAATTGAATGGCCAATTGACCTACCATTGTTATAATTTATAGTTAGGGTGGGTGGCTGAAAAAAAAAATGCAAAAACATTTTCATTGCTTGTTTTAATATTCAGCTACATCGTCACAGTAGAAGCAAGAATATGGTGGTTAGTATGAACATTAGCCATCCATTTTAGTGGTCAAAATTCTCAGTGCTTAGTCAAATGCAACATGCTCTCTAGTCACACAGACCTCAAGAAAACAGTCAAATCATGATCCTTATCTACAAAACCCATCAATTAAATCAATCTCTTAATGTATTTAAATTAGCATTTTGATCCAAGAAGAAATACAATTGCCATTTGGAGTCAGAATTTTTTTTACCTGTTTGGGTCACCCCCCCCCCAGATCTCTAGATCAACAAAGGAGAAACTGAAAAGTTTGTACTTGATAAACACAAGTGTTTTTTCAATATCATCAACCATTTTATTATTAAACTAGTTGAAGAGCCCGTTATACGGGCCACAGTGCCACTGCCAGCCGGTCGAGGGGCAGTCATGCGCAGTAGAGACTGCATGCGCCGCAGCTGATACAGTGGCAAACCAAGCACACGTAGAAGACCTTTTAAGTGAATGATTTCTTTTTTATTATCGCAATCGCGGCTCAGCTGCAGAGTCGCCAGATGATCGTAGGACATACTTCCCCTGCAGTCAGCTACAACCCTGACTTTAGGGAAAGGGGGGGGAGGGGGAACTTTGCGAGTGAATTTCCTTTTTATTATGTATCTATTTAAAGGGATAGTAATACTTTAAAATTACTAATCCCAATATTGTAGGAGTAAAAAAAAAAATTTGCCCCAGTGACCTCTCTCAAACCATAAAGGTTTGAGAGAGGTCACTGGGGCAAATTTTTTTTTTTACTCCTACAATATTGGGATTAGTAATTTTAAAGTATTACTATCCCTTTAAATAGATACATAATAAAAAGGAAATTAAAAAAACCTCACCTAAGGTGTCAGCTAAGCTAGAACCAGCCCTCCATATCCCTGGTATGCTGCAAAATATCACTGAAGGTGGACAACATCAAAACATGACCTGTGTTTTAACCCCTTAAGGATCAGCTGGATTAGCGATGCATTGCAAAATAGTATGTTGACCACCACTCTGGTCCTTAAGGGGTTAATTTTTCATGGCTGTGTAACTGGCCATCTTGTTGTGTTGCCACTTCTTGCAGCATTAGTAGATCAACCTACATTTCATAGTATGCAATAGGTCCAGGGGATTTGAAAATGTCACATGTGTAATGACCCATGTCACTGGCAACAGATCACTGTATCTCCCATGTGTAGAGAAATACTATATTTTTCCTGCATCTTAACTGAAAACTAAGACCAAGGTAGACTACACTTTCAGTGTCCTTGGGTCCAGCAACAAATAATCACGTAAACCTCCTTGGACATGATATCAAGTACTAAGTAAGAGTGGTTCTGGGGTACCAAAACATACAGGGTTAATAGGCAAATCTATGCCTGGACACGTTAAATTTGCTGGTTAATTAAAAATGAAAAGATGACATTATGGGTTTTTATATAGATTGTTTTCTGTATATATACTTTTACATGTATAAGTTGAAAGTAGATGACCTTTTTCATGGTTGGTCTAAAGTCAAGCAGGCTCAGAATCCCCCGTAGGTATTTCAATGAAATTGTGCTTGTGCACATTATTTTTAAAGAGTTTTTCTTTGATTAACCTTTTATGTGCCAGAAGGTGTCATTGCTCAACTCACTGGTTCGCAAAATAATGAACTGGACAGAGCCACTCAAAGTGATAAATTAACACCGAGTGTCAGTGAGGTGAGGAATACATTGCAAAAGCATACTTTGTTCACTCATCTGATGCTCGGGTAGAGTGGAACAGAAAATGCCTCCTTTCCTTGTGTTTATTACAACATCCTTAGATGAGCTCAGTGAAAGGGGGTCCCTTCTGTATTTATTCCTAGGGATACAAGTTTTAAGTAGTTGACATTACCAACGCTGCCCCATATTCCAGCTGAGCGCTAAGGATTCAGTGTTAAGCCACTGAAGACCAGAGAGGTGCACAATGCATTACTACGCAATGTGCTACCCACACCTCTGTCCCTCAAGGAATTAACATGGAAAGGAAGCTAAAACTACTGCTTTTCTCTAAAATCAAGGTTCTGGGAAAAGTGATTATGCTTTGAAATGTATTGTGTACCCCTCTGGTCCACAAGATGTTAATATGAAATCTTTACAGATCTGCTGGGATATGAGGCGGCATTAGTAATACCAACTGCTTAACACTTGTATATAATACATATATGTGACATCTTTTCACTGAGCTCAGCAAAGCAGCATGCAAGAACCAAATGTAAAGTAGGCATTTTCTGTGAGTGTCAGATGAGCAAGCACTCAAAGAGTTAATGTTTCATTGGGAAGGAGAGTGGACTCTATCAGATTAGTTTTTAACCAGTTTTAAGCGAGGGAAGCAATTCCATCTAAAGGGTCAATCAATGGAAAAGTCTTAATTAATACATAAAAAATTTTAAGTGATACGTCCACTTTAAGGAAAACCTGAGTGCTGAATTCAGAATGACAGCTTGAGAAAAGAAGTCAACTCATTGGACCTTATTTTCAAAACAACAGTCATGCTGGGATAAACACTCTCATTGAACTCAATGTGAATTGGTGTGCCTCAGGGTAACTTTTCTTTTGATAACACAGAATCGTATAGGATTTCCCCCTTATGACTTTATCCATAAGGCCCCATTTTCTTCAGCAGGAAAATACAGGATATGTGGCAATTGGTTACCTTTCAGTGATGCTCTTGGCTGACTGGAGGAAGCGGGCGTGATCATTCTCCTTCAGAGATTGCTCTGCCTGTGATATTAGGGAGGTAGAACGTTCAATGCACTGCTTACAATTGCCAATCTGCTGGGCCAGCTTTCTTAGCCTCACCACCTTTTAAAAATTGCGGACAAAGAAAAAAGTGCATTGTTTACATGTTTATAGACAAATACAACTACTTGATAACACAAACATGAATAAATGGGTGAGAATAGGGTAAATAAAAAGAAAGAGGGACATAGTTATAGTTGAGAGCTTTACGGTCAATAGAAAATTGTCTTACAACCTCATCTTATACTTCCCGACTTGTAGGTTAGATTATTATGTATTAGCAAAGCACCAAGAAATTTCACAATGTTATAGAAGAGGTGACATAAAAAGATGGTTTGCATCCCAATTCCTCAATCAAGATTAAAGGAACACTAACACCAACAATTGACTGGATTTTAAAAATAAAGTGCTTCCACTTAGCATCTGTAAATATTAGTTATTTTATGTTAGATTACTAAAATCTAATCCTAAAGTTGCATCTTCAATGCATGTGAAGACTACTATATAAACACAGTGGGTAATTGTTTGTGCAGCGATAGCGTTATTACTGTATTTATATTAGTATCCAATCCTATTCATAAAGGTTGATGTCTCAGGCCCTTTAACAGACAATAAAACCCTGGAAAAGGAAGCCTCCACACAGCATATATAAGACTATATTTTAGGTGACAGAATTTTTATTTATTTTTTTATTTTTTATTTTTTTTTACAAAAGCTGACATGGAGTCAATGCATTTAAGTGTGTATAATTCCTCATTATTTTAGGCGTTAATGTTCCTTTAACCCTTTAAATACCAGAGAGGTATTGAATGCAGGGGAGAAGCCAAAAATTATTTGTAGGAGCCAAACTGGAGTTTTAGGAGCTAATGAATTTGTGAATGTTCATAGATATATATATAAAACACCTCCAAATTTTAGGACCAAAAAGTCAAATTCTGCGAGTCTGGGCTTCCAGGCAGCTGGGATTTTTCCACCGCTGCAGTAAAGAGAATGGGAAGTGACCTTTTAGACTACAGAGTTCACAAGCTTAAAGTGTTTCTCTTCACTAACAGATCCCCCTGCAGGTCTCCAAGATCTGTATTATGTTAGGGCTTCCCTTGGTACTTAGGAAGAGGAAGCAACATCACTATAATCTTCACTGAAGCCCCATGCTGGCAAATTCACCAGCAGTGGGCTTCAAATAAGAGAACAGAAATCTCCAGTAAGAGATGCATAAAAAAGCTGGTATGACCTAACCCTCCAAATTGTGGAGATCTGCAGGGTGATTGGTGAGTGAATGGGAAAATATATATTACAACAAGCACACTCTCACGTTTTATTCAAAAGTTATTGCTGTTCAAACTTGCATGTTTTTTATGGTGCAGTACTTCCATGGGCTGAAATGTTATCATAGATCTGTTGCTATAGCAGCCTATGGCCAGTTCACCATAAATCACCACAGGATGCTGTAGCAACAGTTCCACTAAAATGTCAGACCATGGAAGGGGTATGTATCAAGTCACTGGTCTCTACTAAAAAAAAGTATTTTTCCAGTAAAAGTAAAAGGCTCCATATGTAAAAATATTAATTGTATTATATGAGAATTTCCATAAACCCTGAGCGTGCAGTGATACAGAAGTACTATTTATTCTTAATAAGAAAAATGTACACAATACATTATCACTTAGCATACTAACTTGTAGGAAACTTCAATGCACTGAACATACCACCCCCGACAGAATTGAAATAACACTCTCCATGGCCCAAATACTATGATGATTAATTAGAGCTGCTTTTATTATGAAACATTACTATCCCTTTAACAGAATAACAGTGGGTGTGTTTTATACAGTACATGGTTCCATTAAAAACTTAATAAATTACTTAATATTAAGTCATTTGTTTAGATTAATTTTTGTTAAATACTCACGTTTTATGCACAAAACACCTTTAAAGGGATAGTAATGTTTCACAAAAACAGCAGCTCCAGTTAATCTTCATAGTATTTGGGGCATGGAGAGTGTTATTTCAATACTGTCAGTGTTGTTCAAGAGTAATTGAAGGATAAAGTTTCCCCTCCCACCCCTTTTACCTAGTGTAAGCCATCTCTTCTCAGATGTGGAATCTGGTTGTAAGACCAGACAGATAACAGCAGGGGACAATCTTCTTCCTATGAGAACAATGAAAGCCCTGCTCCCCTTGACAAGTTTTTCAGGTTTTTCCCTTATCTTAATTGAAGATTGTGCCTTTCTGCAGTCTATCTACATCAGTAAAAGGGGTGGGAGGGGGACACTTTGTCATTGAATTACTCTTGAACAACAACTCTGACAGAACTGAAATAACAGTCTCCATGGCCCAAATACTATGAAGATTGATTAGAGCTGCTTTTATTATGAAACATTACTATCCCTTTAAATCACAAAGACTCACACCAAACTACTGGGAGTTTTGGGATGTCATGAAGGCATTATTTTTCTATAGTGTGCCTTTAAATTAATATTTTGTGAAGTTCCATGAAGGGGAAAAGCCGAATTCCATGTTAACATAGAACAAGAGAAAAATCTCCAGCTTCAGTACAGATTTTATAAAAGACTTTTTCTCACTTATACAATGGTAAATACCATTCACATGCTATGCAGAAATGACTGTTGTTCCCATATTCTCAGCCTTTCCAGCATTCAAAAAATAACAACAATGGGAGCCAAAATAAGCACAGCTGGCATGTTTTCCTCTCTAGTCTTCGTCATTTCCTGGCATATTGCTTCAACATGATAACTCAAATACTATTTTGATAATCAAATCCCTATAAAATGGAAGGGCAGGGGAGTATCTTGTTTCTTACTTTTCTTGGTATGGCTACATAGAAAGTTAATGTTAATACAAACAGAGTTTGGTCTGTGTTCAAGGTAAAGTGCTAACATGAAAAATGTCTTTCATTTACTTGTCAAGAGGCCATGGTATTTTCTGTTACAGTGAACAAATTTTAACAGAAGGGCTGCTTCTAAATGAATGGTGTAGTGGTATCCCAGTGTCCTTGGGTAAATAATGAAATAATGTTTACACTGTAATGTCTGCGACAAGAAAAAAAACCTCTGCATTAAACGGAGGAATATTTATTTTATCTTGTTTCTCATTTTAAGGCATTGAATAAAGAAAACTTACATTTCAGTGTATCATGCGTGAACTGGATATCTATCATGATATTTCCTATCCAAAATTACTTCACTTAAAGTGAAAGTAATGGTAATAATAATGGTTTATTTTTTTTCATTGCACTGTCCAGTAGTAAAGTGCGTGACTGAAGTTTGCTGCACACTATCACGCTCACACATTTCAGTTATTTAGCTATTATGATGCCCACCGCCACCTCTTTCCCCCTGATATCAACTGATCCTCAAGAGAACCAGTTGAATCATAAGTTAACCAGTTACCATGGCAGTCTACCAGGAGGCTCACCCACATTTAGACACGTCTCCCCTTATGAGTAGTTCAAATGTATCCTGAGCACTGACTAATGTGCACAATCCTATATAATAATTCGCTAAAATGTGTGTAATGACGCAGTCATGCGTAGTAGAGACTGCCCGCACAATGGCTGATACAAAGCGCCCATGACTGCCCCGTGACCGTCTTTCAGTGGCACTGTGGCCCATGGAACGGGCTCTTCAACTAGTAGGGAATACTATGTTAAATACTGTGTTAGATAACTTGCAGGGAGTTGCCGTGAACCAATTCAATCAGTGAGGTGCACCCACTTTCTTGTGACTACCAGAATAATGCAAGGTTGGAGAAGCGATCTTATCTGGGCCCAAGATACTAGCCTAGCAAGAATTTCTAATCAGAAGCAGAATTACTTCAGTTGTTATCTTCTAAATACTTCTAAAGAAATAAGTAGCTCTTCATTGGTTTAATAGAAGGATTCATCCTTCATACAACATCAGTAATATCGGATTACTGCTTATTGCATTCAACTCTGCTGTAGACTATAACTGAATTGTGAAGGTAGTCATGTCCCATTAGAATCATGGATAGGGGTACTTCCTCTATAGCTAATCTAATTCAGACTGATAAAGTATATTGTTTGTGTACAGCACAGCTTATACAGGCAACTGCAGATACTTTATAAAATATAAATACATACACCTCACTGCTGCAGGTGGGGCTTCTAGTTAGATAAGTGCTTATGATAAACAAAATAAGAGCCCCTTATTACTAAAGATATTATCCCACTTTAAAGACATAAAAAAGCATTTCTGGGGCAATCTAATTGCACCACAGTGGAGAAGTTTGACTTCCAAACATTCAGATGGGGTTTGTAACTTCTTGAATGCTAGAAGTCTCCAACATTTTGACTCATTGAAGGGGTTAAACTTTTGAGTGTCAGAGGGATACGCAACACATTGCAGAGCAATGTGTTGCATACTTGGCTGGCACTCAAAGGGTTAAAAGCATAGTTTAATCAATGTATTTGCCCCTGTGATGCAGTTGGATTGTACCAAAACTAATCCCATTACTTTATGTATTGAGTCTATAATTAATCTATGATTAACATTCCTGAATACAAGCCACCTTTGTAGGAAACTTAACACGCGTCCCAAACATGTCATACACAGTACAGGCTCTTAACTCAGGATGTGAGGAAGGCAAAGGAAAAGGTTTTCTATAACTTGCTGAAAAATAACTCTTTCACCTCAGCGCAAAATGTTTCAGGAAATTCAAATAATTTATTTGTACCATAGTTTATAAAATTTAACATGTATATCTTTGGAATTTTACAATGTACTCTTTCATCAAAGACCAGCTCATATTTTAATATTATCATTCTTTTCTTTTTTTATTGCCATAAATTATGATAAAGTATCATGGGAGTCCAACATGTAGCCAGTGGGCCAAATGTGGCCCCTCTGTTCCCAGGTTGTGGCCCGCCATAGGCTTTTAACAAAAACCGAAACTAGTATACATGAACTAGCAGGCCAGTAAGGCCTAAGTGACTGCCGTAATTATTAGTATTTTCATTGACTTGTTCAATAAATAAATCCATATTTTTTTAATGGCCAACAGACTATATTCACCATTTTTATGGCTTTTTGATCATGTGCACCAATACTGAAAAAACATGGAAGCACCGTATTTTGCAGACAGAATTAGTCATGGGAACTTTAGTTTGTCCATTATTACTTTTTTTGTCTGGTTCTGGTCTTGCCTGAAACAACATGTTCTGTTGCTATGACAAGGAAAAACAAATATCCAGTATGACTGACAATTCCATGTGTATTTAAAACAGTGTAACCTGGTATACTTTTTTGGGGAGGAAGGAAAATGTACCAAGATTTAACTGATTAACCCCTTAAGGGCCAGACAACAGTGCACCACATTGCTTTGCAAAGCATTAGGCACTCCTCCGGTCCTTAAAGGGATAGTAATACTTAAGTATTACTAATCCCTATAAGTAAAGCCCTACTAAAAAAAAAAAACGTATTGCCCCCAGTGTCATCTCTCAAACTTTTATGGTTTGAGAGATGAACGCTTCTAAAGTTGCCCTCTCCCTTCCCCGAAGTCAGCTTTGTAGCTGACTGAAGGGAAATCCGGTCATAGATCATCAGGCGGCTCTGCAGCAGAGCCGCGATCGTGTTAACTAAAAAAAAAAAACTTTCACTAAAACGGTCTTCTACATGTGCTTGCAAACCAAGCACACGTAGAAGACTATTTCAGTGAAAGTTTTCTTTTTTAGTAACACAATCAAGCTGTGCTGGAGAGCCGCCTGAAAGTCATACGACTCTCTTCCCTGCAGTCAGCTAGAATGCTGACTATGGGAAAGGGGGAGGGAGAGGGCAACTTTAGAAGCGTTCATCTCTCAAACCATAAAGGTTTGAGAGATGACACTGGGGGCAATACATTTTTTTTTAGTAGGGATTTACTATAGGGATTAGTAATACTTAAGTATTACTATCCCTTTAAAGGGTTAGATATGTCACTCCCATTAATAAAGCACATTTTTGAGCAGAGCGGTATCTTCATACCCTGATTTTGCTTGGACCTGCAAACTCCAGCACTGCCAAGTTTGACATTGCTGTACTATGAACACTTGACCTTTTGGGGTGAAAAAGCTGCATCTACTTATGCCTCATAATTCAAATATTTAATATATTTGCAAAACAAACTCAAAATCCCTTACACTGCAAACCACAACAACTAATATTCAGTCAGGAGGTGATGAATCTGCAATGGACTCACATCATGATGGAAATAAGCCACAAAACCAAATCTAAGCAATTATAGGCTGAGAGAAGAACTCTGCCTTTTACAGGATGCTGCATTTTTTTTAACACATACCTCCCAACATTTCAAATAGCCAAAGAGGAACACTTCTGTTTCAGGTGGTGTTTATGGAGGTGTAGCTGGTGGGTGGGGCATTACTGAGAATTTTAAGTTATATCATGACCTATTGATACCTCTCTATGTAACTGAACAAATAATATAGAGCAAGACCAAAAAGTCCAAAATATTTTATTCACACAGACTAAATTATAAACAGAAATACTGAAGGTTAAACATACATTAATGTGAGGTTTATTGCTGTGGAACAAAGTGATACACTTAAAGGGGATCTATCACCCTATACATGTTGGTCTAAATAATTAGTTTATGTATCGAATAGATTTTATAACGTTTTAATTTTTTTAATAAAATCGGTATTTGGTGAAATTAAACAAATAAGTATTGCCCTGCCCCCTACTTTCAGACAGACTACAGTTACAAGCTCTGTACCACAATCTGTCACTCTTCTCCCTCAGTCCAGCCTCTTCCGATGACAGAGGCTTTCTTCATGTAAGCTGGAGTGGTCTCATTGGCCAGAGAGTGCTCTAGCTTACATGCAGAAAGCCTCTGTCATCGAAGGAGGCTGGACTGAGGGAGGAGAGCAAAGGAAGAGTGAATGACTGCGGTACAGAACTGGTAACTGCAGTCTGTTCGGAAGTAGGGCACAGGGCAATATTTATACTTTTAATTTCAGCAAAATAGTGATCTTATTTAAAAAAATCTAGTCGCTACATAAACTAGCTATTTAGACCAACATGTATAGGGGTGATAGATCCCCTTCAATATACACACCACACAGTCTGATTTGGGTCTCAAAGCAGGACTGTTCCTCAGAGGGACACTTAGAAGGTATGGAAAAACATTGTATACTTTTTCATATGGAGTAAAACAAGGGTAACCGCAATGCTCGGAGATGCTTTTTTCAAAAGTTATTACAGAGATAACTTGCCATTTTTCCTGATAGCTTAAGTTCAAGCTGATTTTGCTGCCAAGTGATGCTGTTACTATATCCATATATCAAAAGCTTGACCCCTGTAAATATGTCAAGGTCTCCCACATCACTCAGCAAAGCCAACACTAGCTATAACTCTCACCCAGCAATTAACCCTTTGAGTGCCAGAGGGGTACACAACACATTACATAACTACTCTGTGTGTTTTTTTACTGTAAAGTACACAACAGAACTGATTGTGTCTGATGCCTTGCATTGGCCCTCTATGCTATATTTTATCTAGTATCAGTCTGCCTCAGTCACAGCTCATGTCAGGGTCCCTGTCTCTGTCACCTACAAATTATTTTCCTGTCCCCCTATACCCATCACTGTCAACAAAATAACACACTCCCTGCTGAACTACTTTTTTACCAGTCTCCCCTAGCACAGAGTTAAAGGGATAGTAATACTTCGTTTTATCTTTATTTTATTTTGTAGGCATTAAAAAAACATGAAGAATGATATAAGTCTTATCTCTCAGACCTTTATGGTCTGAGCAAAGTTCCCCTCCCCGCCCCTTTTACCTAGTGTAAACAATCTCTTCTCAGATGTGAATCTGGTTGTATGACAGGACAGATAACAGTTGTTGTATGAAAACAATGAAAGCCCTTCCCCCCTTGACAAGTTTTTCAGCTTTTTCCCTTATCTTAACTGAAGATTGTCCCTCTCTGCAGTCTACCTGGGCATCTCCCTTCTGATCTGGTTCAACAGGGGGGGATATTTTGTTTGTGAATATCTCTTAAACCATAAAGGTTTCAGAGATAAGACTTATATCATTCTTCATGTTTTTTTAATGCCTACCAAATAAAATAAAGTTAAAACAAAGTATTACTATCCCTTTAACAGCCACATCAAGAAGAAACCTGGATCACGGTTGCCTGTGTCTTCTTAGTCAGTCACACATTTTGGGGTATTTGGGCTAATTCTTATTTGGTCCCTTCTCAAACCCCCCCAAACTCCCCTGACATAGATATGATAGCAAGATCAGGAAGGAGCATGGATCACAGCCGCCTGTTTCTTCACAGTCACACAAAATATGGGGTACTTGGTGTAATTCTCCTTTTGGCTCTTCTCACAAGACCAGACTCCCCTAGGACAGAGTTAACAGCCAGATCAAGAAGGAACTTGGATCACAGCTGTCTTTCTTTCCAGTCAATCACACAAAATGTTGGGGGTATTTGTTGTAATCCTCTTTTGCTCCCTTCTCACACACCCAGACTCTCCTAGGACAGAGATAAGAGCAAGATCAGGAAGAATCTGCCTGTGTCTTCCCAGTCAGTCACACTAAATTTGGAGATATTTGGGGCGATCCTCCTTTCTCCTTTCTTGTCCCACAGACTTCACTAATAAAGAGAACAGATTTGCTCCCTAAACTAATCTTCAAATCCAATGTATTAGTCTTCTCTCTAGCAAAAATGTGCTGCTTTCTCATCCTCTCACAAACACAGAATGGAATGCTGCACAAACCTGACACCCCTTTTATCATATGCCTGTGGAAAAAGAAGAGAAACTTGCCACATTGTGAGGAGAAATTCAGTCTTCCCATTGATTTCAATGCAATGAGATGGGCAGAAAAAGCTAAACATTTGCAGCTTGGCATAAAACACCATTTTTTTCCCGTTTCTCTTTTGAGGCGCAAAATTTCACCCATCCCTAGTTGTGAAACCTATTCCCCCTAACCTTTATATAGTAAATGAGCTAACTCACTGCCTAACAGCTTAATTTATTGCACAGATCTTTGCAATCAGCATAATGTCATACTGTGAGTACTGAGGAAGAGTGCCTGGTCCTGCTGATAATTAATCCCAGCAATGAATTTGGTATGGCAGTGTAGGCTATATGGATTGTTTCCCCACTGCATCTTGGCATCCACATAGCACAAAACGGTCTCCAGTATTTCTCCCACAGACTATCTATCTGTGATAGACTGCTATTGCAGCCCTGCTGGGGAAGCTACTTTCATTTGTTTTTTGATATTATTTTGTAAAGGAGCAATATATCTTAAATTAATGATGTCCACATGTAATAGATATGGCTTCTGCTTCTCTCCAAATTTGTTGCTGTGATCTAATTCGGAAGCTGGCCTATACACGCTCCTGCTGTGCACACAGTATTAAATTATTCTGATCACAGCAATCCATAAATAAATTAAACAGGCAATGAGTAAGCTCATTCACTATATAAAGGTATGGGGGAATAGGTGCAATAACTGCATCATGTGATACTGATTGCCAGGCAAGTGACTGGCACTCACAGTGACACGCAGGTTTTATTAGTGTTGGCTTTGGGGAGTGATGTGAGAGACCTTGACTTGTTTACAGGGGTCATGACTGGTGCTTGTGGTGTTATGTGCTTTTGGTGGGGAGGGGCCGAAGATGGCAGTGCTTACTACACTTCTTACGTTCTAGCTCTGAAAGTAGAACTTAGGCAAGTCAAAGACACAGGAGGGATTGAAGGTGAGTGGAAGTTGGAGGACAGATGTTAGGGATCAGGTTAAAAGTACTGATTGCCTGTTGTTACAGGAACCAATGTTTGTCCAGCTTTCTCTTTATCCTAAAATAACAGAGTAGTAAGTGACCTGTTGTAAAGTACATACTTTAATAAAAAAAAAATATACAAACATTTCTTGTGATAATGTTGCTTTAACAAATTGTGGGCCATGTGCACAAAACAAAAGAGAAGCAAAACAAGAGAAGCCAGATTAACTGCATCATAGGACACACATCAGCATTCCCATTGACTTAAAGGGATAGTAATACTTCATTGTATCTTTATTTTATTTTGTAGGCATTAAAAAAACATGAAGAACGATATAAGTCTCATCCTTTATGGTTTAAGAGATATTCACAAGCAAAGTTTCCCCCTCCCGCACCTTTTACCTAGTGTAAGCAATCTCTTCTCAGATATGGAATCCAGTCCATAGACCAGACAGATAACAGCAGGGGACAATCTTCTTTCTATGAAAACAATGAAATCTCTGCCCCCCTTGACAAGTTTTTCAGGTTTTTCCCTTATCTTAAGTGAAGATTGTCCCTCTCTGCAGTCTACCTGGGTACCTCCCTTCTGCTCTGGCTGAACAGTGTTACATCAGTAAAAGGGGTGGGAGGGGGATACTTTGTCATTGAATTGCTCTTGAACTACAACTCTGACAGAACTGAAATAACACTCTCCAAAGTCCAAATACTGTGATGATTAATTAGAGCTGCTTTTATTATGAAACATTACTATCCCTTTAAACTGGGCTTTTAACACCGTTACACCTCCAATGCACTGTAGCCCTATCTAGCATTCAAGGGGTAAAA
This sequence comes from Rhinophrynus dorsalis, assembly GCA_037306005.1. Lineage (NCBI taxonomy): Eukaryota > Metazoa > Chordata > Amphibia > Anura > Rhinophrynidae > Rhinophrynus > Rhinophrynus dorsalis. The sequence goes on along the minus strand of CM074719.1, from coordinate 162,462,581 downwards.
TGTACAATTTACAATGGGAATGGTAATTTGTTCCCTGTGGTGTAGCTGGTTTGACTCAGACTTCTTTCTTTGTGCATATGGCCCTATATATTTCTAGACACAACAAACAACACATAGGAGCCAGAAATGTTTAGAAGCTAAGTTGAAAATGTAAGAGCGAAAGAAGGGGAGCTTGTATCCAGGTGTATATAAATGACTACTATATAGATGCATATAAATGACTATTACACTTTAGGAGCAGTAAGTAATATTTTATGAGCCTGAGTTCCACTCTCTTGGGACTTTTCAATCCTTAAAGAGGCTTGGTAAGGGAACATGTATAATTTATGGTATTACTTGTAAACATATATTACGTTCAATTAAAGGGACAGTAATACTTAAAACAAAAAAAACAATATGTTGTAGGGAAAGCTCTGTTGACCATAAATCTCCATAAAATGGTGTGGCAACAGTGACACTGTACATTTTCAGGCCACTGTGATATTGCACCTAAAATAAATCAAGTTTGAGCTGAATAAAACACCTTTCAGCAATGTGAGTACTCAGGGGGATACACCCTACAACATATTTTTTTTTTTACATTTTAAGTATTATTATCACTTTAAACAATGTATTAGTTAGTTAAGAGACTCATCTATGGATGAAGAATTCTTGGGTAAGGATATCCAAACTTTCTAACACTGAACCTAAGTTAACCCATTTATTGGATACACTACTGGCACCCAAGGGGTCAAGGATTAAAATTAATAAATCTATTTAGTATGTAATCAGCTCGGCACATTGTACATAAAGTTAGTGACTCGGCCATTTCACATACCACGGGAAAATGCTTAAAGATCAAAACCGCATTCACCTTAGTTCCTGAAGTACCTCTGCATTTAACAAGAGCCTTCCTGTGTTTATTTGGCAATTAAAAAAAAAAAAAAAGATATCTGACATTTCACCCTTTGGAATGCTGATCTTCAGACACTTTACATTAGCTATGGCCGACAGGGCTTTTTTATTTTAAGTTAATTAGAAGTGCATGACAGCTTAGTGAATCATTAAAATCACATTGGACTTTATACTGCAACTTTCCCATAAAACAACTACGAAGCTTGACCTTTCAAGTTGACTTTGGTAGTTATGGAGGAATACCACATACCAGAAAGGAACAGCTATAAAACAAAGGAGGTCTTCCTCTAACGGAGTTAAAGCTAGAATTACATATGGGGAAACGCAAACAAGAGAACAGACTTCAACGTAGCCTGGTGTCCACTACAGCTTTCATGTACCAACAATAAAACAAAGGATTTAATAATGTGCAGTTATCTGAATTATTTACCAATTAACCGTGAATATTAATAAAGAAATTGTAAAACAATTATTATGGATTGGTATTTGTGTGTGTTTGTAGGCACACACTCCCACTGGGAACTTATTAGTCCAAAAATGTATGTATGTATGTATGTATGTATATTTTATTTATATAGTGCCAACAGGTGTACTTAGCACTTTACATTTAGCATAGAAGGGGTACAATAAGCTCAGTAATTAAGTGCTTATATAGATAATCATAAAGGAACACTGGGTGAATATACATTAGGATACAAAGTCCCTGACCCGTAGAGCTTACAATCAAAGTAATTTAATGTGCCTGAGTATCATACTGCACAGCTCACAGGTGTACACAGAATATAGATAGGCAATAAAAATGCTGTTTTTATTATTTGACCAAAATTTCTGCCAGCAACTGGATAAAGGCTTCAGACTTGAGCAAAGCACTGAACTGACCATGTGGCATAATAAAAGGGTGCCTAATTCATATTTTATACATACACACATTTACACAATTAACTTCCACTACTCATGGACTACTAAAAAAATCTTGTAGACTACTAAAAAGGTTTTCATCTCCTGATTATAGAGATTTTTGCTGACTGGTGCAAAAATGTAACACCCTTAGAAGTTTGATCATTTCTAGGAGCTAACTAGGAGTTCTTGGAGCTGGTGAAGGTATGCATATAAAATACTCCCAAAAATGTAGTACAGTCTTCATAGCCCAGGCTCCTGGTATTTATTCATCCCAGATAGAGAAAGAGAACCAGATAAAAATTGAGTACTAACAGAATCTGACTATTTGTGAAGTGGATGAATTGTTGGCTCTCAGCATATAAGAAAATGAGAAGTTTGTTTTACAGGAATGTTATTGACATTTAAAGTGATAGTAACACTTAATACGCAACAATCTATATATTGTTGGGTTTAGCCCCCTGAGTAAAACAGGGGTACTCCCACTGCTGAGAGGTGTTAATTCAAAAGTTATTTCAGCTCAAACTTGAATTTTTTAAGTGCAATATCACAGTGGACTGAAATTGTACAGTGCCGCTGTTACTACACCATCCTAGGGACAGCTCTGGTCAGTTGACCATAAATCTCCATAGGATAGTATAACAACAGCGCCACTGTACAATTTCAGGCCACTGTGATACTGCATATAAAAAATTCAAGTTTGAGCTGTAATAACTATTGAATAAAACACCTTTCAGCAGTGAGAGTACCCTTGATTTACTCAGGAGGATAAACCCTACAATATAAATAATTTGACATATCAAGTGTTACTATCCCTTTAAGTCCCAAAAATACAATGAGAATGACATACTACAAGCAAAGGGAATAATTATCGGGCAAATCATCTGCACCAAAGATGATACACTGAAATGCCCATTGATTTAAAAGACGTTTTAAGCTCTTGAATGCTAGAAAGGTCCCCAACAAATTACTTAACATTCATGGGTTAAAAATCCCCATTTAAATCAATGCAAATTTTTATTTGTCCCCTAAGGTGCAGTTGGTTTGTTCCATAATTACTTCAGGTCGTCTTAGTATATCAGTCTCAATGTGTTTACATATACAAATCACAAGTGACACATTAACTTTCTAGGTAAAGATCACAAACAATATAGCTATCTTACAAAATTGTATTTGACTATACTTTGTTTTTATCTGTGTCCATGACTCAGGTAAATCAGCTGCACATTTTCAAATAGTTCTCTTTAATGTAAAAGCAGGGCTTAAAAGTTGAAGTCCTTTGCTACTAGCCAGACCTGAAAACTTACTCGCCACTGCAAGCCATAACATACCCACCAGGGCTGAATTTCTACTCGCCAGGGCTAATTGGCTAGTGGTGAGTGGAAATTTTTTAGCCCTGGTAAAAGGATATATTCGGTTCAACAGCACATTTCCATATAGCTGTATCTAAAACTCAGAATATTAGCCATTCTGATGCCTTGCTTACTCCTCTGACACGCAAAGGGTTAAGAATAATCTATCATGCAATGACAAAAAATAAAATAGTTCTCAGATCTATAAGTGATAGTATATGTAGGGTAATGGTATTGTAAAATGAAAAATAAATACAGAGGGATTGCTAGTCTTTACCTTTCCTTCTTTGATTTTTGTTCCAATAAGTTGTCGTCTTTGTTGAATAATTTCAATTAGCTGGTCACTCTCCTCCATCAGCTTTGCTTCTTGTCGAGATGCATTAACCTACAGATAAAGTCAGATCATATTAAAAGTCAGGCAGGTTGTCATGATATAAAAATAATACATGAAAATAATTGTAGATGATTAATTCAACATCAATACATAACTAGCCTGATACAAGAAGCAGTGACCAGGGGACACATTTTTTGATTGGGGGGGGGGGGGGGGGGGTGTGAAACCAAACAATACATTTTTCCCAGCATCCACCACTGATTCTTCCATTAAGAAGCTTTAAAGTGGACCTGTCACCTAAGAACAGCTTACTTTGTTTTATAGATATTTAAAATCTGCATATATGATATACTGATAATTCTTTCTGTAAAATAATTTTTGCAATATGCACCTTTTTATTTTGATAGTGTAGCTGTTTATGCTAATTGCCTGCACAATCTGATTATGAGTTCTTTTGAAGGCCTAATTCACTGGTTACTACTGTCTGAGCTATGTTAATATGACCCCAGTGTGTGGGTTGTGCCTAGAGCAGGGTAGCTTAAAGTGATAGTATTACTTCAAAATTACTATCCCTCATATTGTAGCCCTTAATAAACTGAGTTAAATGACACCAGCGGCATCTCTCAAACCTTTATGGTTTAAGAGATAGCCGCTTTCAAAGTTTCCTCTCCCCTGCTGTCAGTGTTCTGCTGCCAGCAGGAGAATCTGGTCCCGGGACAGGCAGAGGCTCTTAAACAGAGCCGATATCTCGTTATGGAAGGAAAAATGATTCATTGAAACAATCTTCTACATGTGCTTGGTTACCAAGCACACGTAGAAGACTGTTTCAATTAATCATTTTTCCTTCCATAACCAGATATCATCTCTGCTGAAGAGCCTCCTCTTGATTCAGAGACCAGATTCTCCTGCTGGCAGCAGAACACTGACAGCAGGGGAGAGGAAACTTTGAAAGCGGCTATCTCTTAAACCATAAAGGTTTGAGAGATGCCGCTGGTGTCATTTAACTCAGTTTATTAAGGGCTACAATATGAGGGATAGTAATTTTGAAGTAATACTATCCCTTTAAAACCCTGATACTCAAGACCTACCAACAGTGACTGTTTTCAGGATATCCCTACATGAGCACTGGCAGACCAATTACAGTGACTGAGTCACTAACTATTCCACCTGGGCTCCAGCTAGGATATCCTGAAACTATGCACTGTTGGTGGCTCTTGAGGACTAGGGTTGGCTACCACTGTCACTAATACAGACAGAGCACATAAACTCATTAGCAAATAATAAAAGTTTTTTTTTTATCTATGCTGTCAGGTATCTTTAACTAATCTTAAGGTGGTAGGTCCACTTTAATTGTCTTCTTTTTTACATACTTTCTTGGTAGAATACCTGTATCAGGTTGTGCATAGTAGTACCAATTATATAATGACACAAGAGCTTGGAACTGGCATGGGATACCTGGAGCTCTCCAACCATTAATGGACTAAAACTCCCATCATCCACAGATGGTAGTCTGCTTAATGGGGGTGATTGCAATTCAACAGCTAGAAAGCTGCAGATTGCCCACCCCTGGTTAAGAAGGAACACTGGATATGTGAGGGTCATAAATTTGGTGGCCCTATAAACCAAACCTTTATGGAGCTAATATACGAAAGGCCACAAAGTCAGCCCAGCTTGACTTCAACACATTTGATAAATTTAGTCTATGCCGTGTCTTTCTTTCTTTCTTGGTGAGGTATATATATTTATTAATTAATAAATATTGTATGCTTATGTTCAATAATTCATGAAACATGATAACTATACAGAGATTTGTTCTTAAACATTGTGGTTAAGAGCAGAGAAGTCTAGAGTGAGTGATATGCTGTTTTCCCTCTGTTTGATCGTTTAGTTTACTCATCTGAAAAACAGAATTTGTCACTTGTCAAGGGCCGATGATAGGGCTGATGTAAAGCCGTTCTTGCCTGTAAGCACTTTTATTATTTTTATTACAGACATGTACACGTATATAGTGCTACTGGGTATACAGCACTCCTTGAATATAAGTGTAATGCAAGGAAAGAAAATGAAGAGTTTATAGTCTAATTATAATATTCAATTCATTAATTCACAAAAGGAAGCATTTACAGTCTAATTATTTAATTCTAATATTCAATTATTGAATTCACAAGAACATAATTTACTTGTGTGTTTACATTCCGGATTTCAGCATGTTAGAATTCTGACCTGTGGGCAGCATGTCTGGATTTGACACTTGATTCTTTGCCTACGTCTCCAGGTTCTTCCAGGACCTGTCTCTTACTGCACACACTCACAGCCAGATGTGATCTGTTACTCATGTCCAGCTGTGAGTTTGCACAATAAAAGACATGTCCTGGCAGGACCTGAAAGTGTAAGAAGGAAGCAGGAGGGAAATGTTTGTTTGTTACCAGACAGATAGCCTACCAGTCTCTCAGTCCCATGGCCTGCAGAGGCCAGAGTAGGAGTTACAGCAAGGCTACATGTACCCTACAGGTTGAAGTTGATCTATCTGAGGAAAAAGTACCACTGCTGATCTCACTAATAATTATTCTACCAGACTGTCCCTGGTGGATCAATCATACATGTCATACATCGAGGGAGAGAGAGTGAGAGGCTTTTTTACAAACATATGCACACAAAGACTCACATACACACTTCAGTGAGTGTTTTGGGTATCGTGGGAGGTAGGAATCATGGTTGTTATACACAAATTCTTATTTTTTTCCCTACAAAACTGAGGTGTACTTTATTTCTGAGTATTATGCTAAAGTGAATATTATATTCAAGGTTTTATGGTAAATCAAATTGCATTATATTTGATTTGCTCCAGAACTGCTCATCTAACATCCTGAATATAGCCCTTAGGTTTATGCCACAGGGTCTCTGTGACATTCTAGAAAGTCTCTCTTAAAGTGGAACTACCCAGTACCCACCTAAACTTGCCCCTAAAGAATTACCCATCTGGCGACTAGCTGCTCAGTAGTGCTAATCGCCAGAATTATTATCTCCTTTTAGAGAATTCCTACTGCTCCCGGGACTGACAGCCAGGAAACAGTGCAGACATCTTTGCATAGTGACGTCTGTGCTGTCAGTCCCATTCTGCTCTAGGAGGAGTTGCTAGGAGCCGCACGGCACTGGAAGGCGTGCAGACGTCTCTATGAAAAGATGTCTGCGCTGTTTCCTGGCTGTCAGTCCAGGGAGCAGTAGGAATTCTCTAAAAGGAGGTAATAATTCTGGTGACCAGCATTATTGAGCAGCTAGTAGCCAGATGGGTAATTATTTAGGGGAAAGTTTAGGTGGGGTCGTGGTTCCGCTTTAATTTAAAGTAATATATTTTAAAGTGGATCTATCACTCTGAAGAATCTTTTACCTGTTAATTAAAAAATGAAAACATTAATTCACATGATGATTTAATTTTATTCTAAGGTGCACCCTTTTCTGTATTTTGCAATGTGGTGCTCATCCCTCTGGACCTTTTGGGGTTAATGTCAATTAAACAGTACACCAATCCTTGCATACTCCATTTTTAACCCCTGAGGCCATAATGAAGTCACGATTGCACTACAAAATATCCAAAGGTTTTAGGAAAAATTTACTGCCAGATTATCCCCTAACCCAAGCTTTTAAGAAGAATATTTTTCTAGAACTCCACTACCCCAAGCAATAATAAAAGTGTTTTATGGGTTTCTTATACACCCTAATAAATAAATAAGCCATCTTTATATTCTGATGACAGATCCCCACCAATATTAAAGGGAAAATAAAGCTGAAATGGATTAGAATAATCCTCTATAGATTTCTTCTATTTTTCTTAACCTCAAAAATTAAATCTGTTGAGTCCAAAAATCTACTCAAATAATACAGAGTGCAAGTAAAAGCAGCAACACCCTCCATATTACATCTGCATTTCTTAAAGCTGGCACCAGTGGGTCTACTGGGGCAAAACTGTGTTCCTGGGATATCACACAATTTTAGGTTTTGTGTTTCTGCATATATATTCAGTGTCCTCGTTAGAAAAGCATAATGGCCCTTAATCAAGTGAGAAGTGCATATGGTATTTCCTAATTGAAGACTTTGAGAATATTTTATTTCAGCAATATATTCCAGCATTATATTATTAAAACATTTACATATAAGTCACTTGAGCAGCTCTGGATTTATGTCTCAGGTGCTGACAGATTCACTTATTCCTACCTACGGCCACACTTGTATTCATCACATGACCCTGCCCCCTAGCTCCCTCGTTGTTGCCCGACACAGTAAAAGCAATAATCCTATAACAAATAAACTAAAACACAAATTGTCATTGGTCATTCTAGCTTCCAAGGATTAAAAAAGCCAGACAGAGTAAAGGAAAACAAACTTGTGTCTGCTTTAGGGATACTGGGATTGTACTTCCCACATTCATAATTCAGCCAGTGACCAGCATGGCTGAGGTAACTGTAACAATTTTGCACTCCTTGCAGCTGCCTACACTGCTTATTACAGGAATGGGCAACCCAAGGCCCTCCACCTGGAAATATCTGATGGGAATTGTAGTCCTCAACAGCTGCAGGGCTAAGGTTGGCTATCCCTGGCCTAGTGGTAATCTGGCCTTACAGGCCACATTTACAGAAATGAATTTTGGTTTGTACTGGCATGCACTAGCAGTAGTTACATACTAAGGCAGGTATGGGCAACATGATGCCCTCCAACTTCTGCCAGAAGACAACTCCAATGATACTCTAAGTCTGGAAGATGCTGCCTGGCCTCATTTTGCCCACTACAGGCCTAAGGAGGGGATCCAAAGCACATGAACATTTACCACAGAGTGAGAAAACGTTTTCCTGTGAAAGGAAGAAACACATACTAAAGCATGTCAAGTAAATATAGATATACTCTGTACATATTTTTGTAGAAGAGGGAAGAGATGATGAAACTGAAGGGAGTGGAGGAAGGATTTGCTTTTAACATTTAATTTTGGTAACAGTCTAAGGCGCTAATGCAGTGTGTATGCCAAGAGTCATAGGCACAAAGTAAGAGGGGTCTTCACTGGAGATCTCTCTAGCATTCAAGGGGTTAAAAAGCTCTATTCAAGTACAGTGGAATGTAGGAATTTGTATTTGCCTCCTATGGTGCACTTGGTTTACTCCAGAATAACCCTGTGAATTTCATACAAAGAAACATCAATTTTGTAAGAAAATACAACTTTCAGGTGTGAGATGTTCTTTAGGATATATTTATTAATATACATAGAGACGTACTGACATGCATCTTAGTATTTTTACCATTACGGAATTTAGTTTAAAATAAACATATGCTTAGTCTAGACTGGTTCATGAATGGGAGCATCAGATGCTTTTCTTAGTACGTTTACAGTTGGAAAGTTCCGGATTCCATTGTTTTTATCTATCCTGTATCGCAATGCAATGTAGAAAGCAGAAAAGGTTAAAAGTTAGGTGTGAGACAGAAAGTGGAATTAACCATTTGAGTGCCGGAAAGGCATCCAATGCACTGCACCGTAATGCACTAGATACCTCTCTGGCACTCAAAGGTTTAACCAGTAAAATTAAGTATAGCACAGGCGTCAAACGTGCGGCCCGTGATCCAAATGCGGTCCGTCTGACTCCAGACGGCAGCCCATATGAAACTTAACCCTTTGAGTGCCAGAGGGGTACACAACGCATTGCACACATGCACTAGTAGGACAGTAAGACTTAACCCCCTGCCTACCAGTGTTATACAGTTCAAGGACAGATGTCTGCTAAATATCATTTTTGTCACTGACTTGATAAACAAATAAATAAATTCCTATTTTGAATAGCTGGAGGGCTATAATTAAACATTGCTTTCAATTTTAAATATTAGGCACCCCTCACACGTATGGCTTTCTGCTCATGTACGATGACACAGGAAGAGAGCTTTCTACAGAGCAGCCAAAGGATCACCTGCAGTAGTTATAAAAAATCATACTTTATTAGTTCCATATAAAAATCTATTAATCAGTATCGATACAAGTGCACTACATGAATACGATTCGCCTAACGCGTTTCATACTTAGTTTGATTTTTTATAACTACTGCAGGTGATCCTTTGGCTGTTGGAAACAAGCGGGTCTGTAGAGCACTCTATTCCTGTGTCTTCGCGTTTGCTGAGACCTTTGCCTGAGGTTGGAGAGGGTGCCCTGGACCCGCACCTGCCTTCGGGCTTTGGTGAGTTAATTGCCTATACAATAGAGCGGAGAGCGATGTCTAGCAGTAACGTCTGTTTGTTTCACAATATTTCTGCTTGTGTGTCCCATGACTTAAAAACAAACAAAAAAAAAACATGTGGATGTCCCTGAACTATGGGATGTATTCAAGGTGGAAGCTAAAGATGATCAACTGTGGAGCAAACCAGCTGCACCATAGGTGACATATGAGAAGTCCAATTGATTTGGGAGGGGCTTTTAACCTCTTGAACACTAGTGAGGTCTCCAACCTCTCTAACATTCAAGGTGTTAAAAGCTCAATTTAACTGCAAATGAATGTAGGAAATGTGTACATTACTCTTATGGCAGGGGTACAAAAAACACAGCAGCATGGGAGCCAGGGCTGCATATGTTTTATTGCTCAAATGATTTCACTATTTCATATACAGCTGTGTACATGCACATTGGCCCCTAACACTCCAAGCTGGCTCCTAAAAAGCTGGCCTGATTCCAAAGTTCTTTATAAATTTTGTTCACTCTGCACCATGCCTCAGAATTTTACCATTTCACTCAAATGAACAAAAACACATAAAAACTAGGTTAATTTTCTAAAATGGAACGTACCTGGTCATTTCCTTGGATGAATTAAAGTTTAGTTCTCCCCAGTTTGGGCTATTGAAGGGGTAAGCAAACTTTGACTCTCCTGCTGTTGGGTATTACAATTTCATACCCAACATGGGAGTTGTAGTTTTCAGCAGTTAGTTGTCTACCAGATAAAAAATGAGTCTGGTCATTGACCTGGCATGACCATACCTGGGAACCTTCAAGCCTAAGCCCCCCCCCCAAATATAAAGGAGTGTTGGGTATGGGAGTGTCCACGTGATAAGAGTATCACCATAGGCAGGGTGGGATTAAGAAACAGAAAGGTGGACTTTGCCTTGAAATGGGCAAGGGAAGTGAGTAGAACAGGCAGGAGTAGATGGAACAAAGCTGGCAGTGGGTGGGGTTTGCTGAGAACTCAGCAAGCTGAAAAAGCATCTTATGTCTCCAAAGACCTAGCAGTTAAGTCTGAAAACTGGAGACTACGGCGCAGATCGGAAGAATTCCTACGTACAGACATGACCTATCTGAATATCACCTCTGCTTAAAAATGAAAATGCTCATCAGTCAGACACTCTGCCAAAATAGTGGCATGGCCTTAAAACTGATGGGATTTGGTGAGTCAAGCAGCTGACTTTAGGTTTTTAAGGAGGAGTGATGGGAAGAGCGTGGTTGGCAGTAGTACATTACTGTAATCAAGGTGCTTCGTTTGGAAATTTCAGGAGAATAACTGCATGTGTGAGAGTCTGCTTTTTTTTGCACAACATTACAAACGAAGAAGCGATAAATTGTAGGCCAGTACGATGAATAAGTGCTAATAGCATGAAACACATTAGGTGGTGAACGTGGTTTTTTTTCAGTTGCTGTCATGTATGGTCTGTTGATCTGATAAGACTTGGTCTTATGTTTTTAATTTTTATACAATAAACAGTGTTTTTTCTCCATTGCAGACTGAATCTGCGGAGGCTGTTTGACGACGTGCATGTCCGTGTATGCTCTCCCTTCCAGTGTCGTCTCGTCTGTCGTAGGGTGACCACATTTCCCTTCTGCCATTCCGGGACGTGGTCACCCTAGTTGCCCCTTCATACCTTGAGTCCCTGGTGGTCTAGCGGCGTGGAAAGTGCTCTGTGCCTCCTCCGGCACAGAGCTGAAGCTCCCGCGCGCTGTGCTCAATAATGCAGAGCGCTGGGAGATGATGTCATCTCCCAGCGCTCTGTATTACTAGAGCGCTTGCCTCCAGGAGATCAGGTAAGCTGCACTGCCGCCCTGGATGTCAGCCTGCAAGCGGTGTGTCATATCATGGACGCCGCGAGGGAGCGCTACCAAGCGCTCCCTCGCGGCGTCCATGATGTGACACACCGCTTGCAGGCTGACATCCAGGGTGGCTTGGCTTCATTCCGGGACACTTCATTGTCCCGGTTGAAGATGACCCGGGACGCGGGACATAGTCCTGAAATAAGGGACAGTCCCGGACGTTCCGGGACCCGTGGTCACCCTAGTCTGTCGGAGCCTTGGCTGTGGCTGTGGGGAGCTGCATCCCAAACTTTATTGGGCGAGTTCAATTTTACTAAAGAATGTAAAATAAGATATAAATGAATACCAGCAGCCATACTATGTTTTGTATTTTAAACATTTGTAATGCTGCCACAAACCTGTGTGTGATCCACTATGAATCACAATAGATTCCTCTTCTGTTCTCTCCTCCGCAAGGTCTACAGTATGTGAATTAAAGTGATGTTGTATGAAAAACACCACAGAGGGTTGAAACACCTCACATGTTCTTACAATTTATTCATATAGCAATTACGCTCAGGCATACTGTACATAGCAAACATTTCTAAGATGGTAACAATCGCATTAGGAGGAGGATATGAGCCCCAGTCATGGAGCAGTCTAGGGCCACACATTGTCTTTTGGGTGAAGCAAGAAATAGTTCAAAGATAATCCTAATGGCCCTTATGAATTTTACCCTTGTGTGTTGTGTCCATAGAGAAGGATAGGACCACCTACATCCATCTGGAAAACTGCCAGCAACAGAAGGCATGTTCCTATTTAACCATTTAAGGATCACAGGCGTGTGCAACTCACAACCCTCTGGGCCTTAAGTGATTAACCCTTTGCTGGCAATCAAAAGGTTAAGATTACTATGTGCATTGAGCAGAGTTTGTGATTCTGCAACTAGCAACTGTCATGCCTGCCTCCATGAATATGACATTCAGGACTTACTAAAGCTATTGTCACTTGAACAAAGAAGCACAGGACAAATACATAGGGGATATTAGTATTTTCAGGCCCCATGTGTAGGGTGGTTGTTTATTTTTAGGTGTTAGTTGTAGTTCAAATAATTTGTTTTTAATCTGTTTGCTACCACCCACACATATCAGGTTCCAGTAGCGGATTAGTAGCCTGATGATATGTTCAGACAGAGCTGTGTCCAGACACTATTTTGGCCAAGAATAGATTAGCCAATTCTCCACCACAATGGCATCACTGATTGCATTAGGAACTGCCAAATGCAGAAGCTAATATTAAACCAAATTAACAAAATATTTATTTTTTGTTGTCTGGGAGACTGCTATTAGTCGTCTGATTTTATAAGGAGGTCTAAAGTACTGAAATGCTGAAGTGAACAAAAATAATCTCCTGATTCGACTGAAGTGTGCATAAATTCTGCATTTCTCTTAACAGACACATAACTCATCAGCAGGAGAGATAAGAAACAGATCTGAACAGCTGCAGAAGCCAATATGATTCACAGGCATGTAGAGTCTTAAAGGGATAGTAATAGGGGGGAACTTTACAAGCTATTATCTCTCAAACCATAAGGTTTGAGAGATGACACTGGGGGCAATACATTTCTTTTTAGCATGCCTACAATATGGGGATTAGTAATTTGAAATGTTAGTGTTTCTTTGAATGTATAAATCCAGTTCATTTGTATTTGTTAGTGGAGCAAGTGGAGTCACAGGGCCTCAAATGATTTCTTCAAATTCCTCTTAATTTAGGTAATCAGCCTACTACATAAAAGCTAAATGGAACAGCTCTGGGACAAACCAAGTGCACTGTAGGGGACATAAAAACTTCCCAAAAATCCCTTTGGTATAAGCCTATTGAGTGTGTTGAAGACGTTGCCATCATTCAAGGAGTTAAAAACCCCATTTAAATCATTGGGAATGTGCATTTGTCTCATAGGGTGCATTTGTTTAGCCCCAGAATTGCTTTACTTAGCTTTCACGTGTACCTTATGTATAAAAGTAAAATGGAGCAATTCTGAGGCAAACAAACCGTACCACAGGGGAGAAATAAAATATCATATTAAAGAGAAATACTTTTGAAGCCTCTTCAGCAATGAAGGGTGGCCAACCTGAGGCCCTCCATCTGTTGGGGACTTCAATCTGTACAATGAGGGGAATTTTAGTCCTCAATAGCTGGAGGGCCTTTGGTTGCTCCTCCTTAGTTTAAGGGGTTAAAAGTTTTTTTAAACCAATATTAAGAAAATGTGTTTGTCCTCTGTGGTGCACTTGGTTTGCCCCAGAATTGCTCCACTTTTCCGCCTTTTTCACACATAACAATTGTTTTGTCACATATCTTCACTCATACCTCCATTGCTGATTGGAACACAGAGGAGGTATGACTGGTGGCTGTCCTATGGGAGCTCCTGCCAACATTACTGGCTGGTGCCCACGTGGGTCAGCCATTTGTTGGAGGTTGCAGTGAGGATCATGACTTCTGACACTGCTGGGGTGAAAGGTCTGCAGTGTGGACTCATAGACCTTTGTGCAGACATTCCTTAGTGCAACTTTACTGCATTCCTTAGGGAACAAAGAAATGTTGCTGCTCAGTGGACTGTGGTGCATGAAGGTGACAGCTGATGTCACCTGTGTGAAATGGAATGTATATATATGTGAGGCCCATTGTTCTCACTATCACTGCTACTTATGTAAAAATGTTGTTATTGGTGAATATAAACCTTGTTGTCATGTAGAAAAGAAAACCAATTATTTGTGTGTGCAGATAAAATACAAAGAAAAGAAAAGAGGTACAATTCTGAAGTAAACTTCTGCACGATGGGGGATAATTCAAGCTTTCTATTGATTTAAATAGGGTCCTGAATTCTAGAATGTTAAATGTATAGGGCTACTGTATGGAGTTTCCAGTGGATAAATGTGTATGCTTGGGATGTATAAAGTAAAGATTATAAAGGAAAGATTACATCATTTGTTAAACAGACTGAAGAAAAAAAAACATGTTCATCAAATCCCATAGAACAACAAAATGAAGAATGCCAAAAAGTACAACAAACATAAAGTAAAAATACAGAATAAAACAAAAACCAATACACACAGATATCCTTTCCTAATAAATCACAAAAGTTATTTAGTGGAACAATCCCAATAGTAGGAAACAGAATTTCAGTTTCAACTGACAAGACCCAACATTAAAAGTGCATGTACAGCAGTTAGAAGATAAAATATGCAATACAGCTGTTTTGAGTAAGACCTATCAAGCATATCTCCTTTTATTGTGTATTCTCTTGGGCTCTTTACTGATGTAAGATCATATGAATAGCATTGTGCATCCCTGCCAATAGAGTCGTTTATGTCAATATGTGGAAGGCTGACAATTATTCATGAAAGATAACAAAACATTCCTGGACTAAAAAATAAAATTATGACTGTAACTTAAATATTTATTAATGATAGAAAAGGCCATCAAAAAGTGACAGCCCTTCACAGTAACCTTGCTCCTAGATTGTACTCAAGAGGCATCCATTAAGACTAAACAAAATGAGATTTTCACTACAGCAACATGAGTAAGGGTGTGTGTGTGTGTGTGTGCGTGCGTGCGTGCGTGCGTGCGTGTGTGTGTACGATTTGCAAAAAAATGCAAAGGTCCTGAAATCTCATTAATATATTAACCATCTGGGTGTCTAAGGAGTGTGTAATGCTTTTAGAATCAATGAGTTGCAACCTTTGGCACTCAAAAGCATTAAACACATTATGAGGAATTATCTAATTAACCTAATAACCTGCAATTGTAGAACATTTTCCCCATTTTCATTAAGAGATTTTACACAAATGGTGACAGTTCTTCAACACAATCATTCCCAAACCCATTTTCATGTAAGATTAACAGGAAAAGATTTAACCATTTGACTACATGAGGAGTGTATATGCAATGCATTGCACTCTCTCTGCAATTAAATATGGTTAAGGTGACCTTAAATGTTTGTTATGCAAAATTATTTATTTGAGTTTTTCCTGCTGAGTAAAAAGAGAATGTTCCCACTGCTGGACGACTGCTTTGCTAAAATGTTATAAAAACGTATTGGTGTGAAAATATGAAGTTTTTATGGTCTTTTGATTTTCTAATGGTGCTGTTACTATTGAAGTCTATAGAAGTCTGTGCTCTGGTGTCCAGAGCTCTCAAAAGTCCACAATAGTGCCTAGAGAAACAGCCCCAGAAACATGCAAGTGTGTTCTGTAACAACATTTAACGAAGCATCTCCTAGTTTTAATCATCCAGAAAAGCCCCACAAAATGCCTAGTTTTCTTTGGTGTTTACTATCTATTCAAGCATTTTAACTAAAGCTTGGAGCATTAGGGATAGTGTAATGATAAAATAGGTATGTGGCGAATCAAATAAAAGCACTGTCAAAACACAGTCATAACAACATTAAAAAGTTAATATGCTATTTCTAGCAAAGACTGAAATTAATATAATTCACTGGTCAATACGATATGGAAAAGACAGGCCTTCACATTGTACATACCTGTTATAAATATTACCAACCTAAAAGTGGAATCTTGGATCAATTAGGAATTAGATGAGATCAGCAAAATATCAATATTTTCCATATTAGCAAATCTTACCAAAATTAATGTTTTATATTTTTGCTCTCTCATGGCATTGCATTTGAAGTATCACACAACATAGCAGAAAGTTTGTGTAGTAACAGTAAAGTTGCCCAAGTCTAGAACTATTGACATAGGCTAGTTTATTGTGAAATAAACTAGACAACTCTGGATATTGTCATAGGTCTATAACTTTATTCTGTTTATAAAACGCTTAACAGCAAAAGACTCACTTGCAACTGCCACTCTGAATACCCGTGTTTTCAAGACACAGCTGTTAAATGTGACATGTTTACATCTATATCTTGATTTCAAAAGATATTAGGGCCTTTGAAGCCAACTGTGACAAAGCTGAGATATACAAGTTCTACTGTGAGTGTGTCTAAAACATACAGACTCAAGTTGCAGTAGTACCTGATCTTTATTTATACAGTGCTGGGAACTGCAGACAGTGGCTCTAAGGTAAAGTGAACAGGCTTCCTGCCAAATTCTAAAAATACTGGACACATTATAAGAATAAGTCCTTTGATTGTTCAGTACAATCCTCAAGGGCCAGCTAATGTCAGCATAACTCCCATATTTGAGGTTATATGTAAGCAGATTTCCTTGCCGGCTTCATGAACTCAATCTTTACATACCTGTCTGCAAAAGATAAATTAGTCCTTTGTTGTTCAAAAGTCTACAATATTCTCTCATTTCAGATTTGCTGCTAATATATTCTGATTAAGAGGAGGAACTTGACAGACGTCTCAATTTTTAGTTTATCAAAATTGAATCACAAAAATATATATTTTATGGGCCACATAGAATATGCAGGCATAACAAATATTATATATATATATATATATATATATATATATATATATATATATATATATTAGCATAACAACAGCAATTACTATATTATAAATACATAAGCACAGCTGGGAACTCTCCGGATTTGCCCTGGAGACTCCCGTTTGCTTTACCGGGTCTCCGGGGCAGAGAATGATTCTCCGGATGTGGGGAGTTTCTGCTACTTCCCAGTGTGTTCCTCCCACTACCTGTCCTCTTCTCCTCCTTCCCCAGCCTATTCAATATAATTTTTCCTTCACTTCAGTAGCTCCTCCCTTACTTGCGACTAATTTCCACCCCTTTTTTGCAAATTTTTCTCCCCCAGTGGCACCACAGGACTCCGCTCTCCCGGGAGTCCTCAACAAAAGGTTCCCAGGCATGTACATCAGTTGAGAAAAAGCTGTGCCAGAACCTCTAAGTGATGTTGGCCATATTTTTGTAGTACAGACCTTATTCTTATCAAAGTGTTTACTTTTAGAATGGACTGTGTAGGTACAAACTATTGTAAACCTATGCAGTGAAAAAGTATTCAGTAGTAACATCCTTTACTTTACAAAACACATCGTAGAACATATAATTAAATGGACACTAACAAACAAAATATGTTTATGTAACTTTAAATATCACATACTTACATCCAGAATGTATATAAGTTAATTATTCACATTTCATCTCTGGAACATAATCCTAAACTTCCTTTTTAATATGTGTAAATTGTCATGATAAGAAAATGTATTTAATTTTGTTTTGCAGTTTGTATTGAGAGGTAAGACCTAAAGTCTGCAAATATATTTAAAAAGGCTGTTATTTATCACAGCTCTTTTACAGATAATCATGTACAATCAATAATTCAGGAATGCCTGTTCCCTCAGAGCATATGAATGACCATCTCAGGCCTCAAGTAAAAAGATATACAGATACTAGTACGAATTACATAAGTTTTAACTGTATATAACACCAGCTCCTTTTCAGGTGTTAGTGTTCCTTTAATGTCTGAAGTAGAAAATAAAATACAATTTAGTAAAGCCAGGAAATATCAATACAAAGGGTTAAACATAAAATAAGTTTAGCACCTGAAGAAAATGGACTGAAGAAACAACTTTGATGGTTACACCTCTTTGTCCTGAGGGACAATAACCAACTTCCTGATTATTAAGCGTTTCATTCTGGTTCCCACCATAATGTGCAACCCACAGCACAACACCTGCACTGAGAAGTTAAACAATCAACTGGTGTAAAGTTTAACAATTATTGCTGTGGGTGATTTGGCAGGGAAAAGAAATAAAAAAATAAAATGTCTCTTGTACACTATCATTTGAGACATTTGCAAAGAATATGGCTTTTAATCTTGTTGACATTCTTGGTAAACTACAAGATAAAAAGTATGTTATTTTCAAAAGAGCACCCGAGAACTTGTATTATAAGCAATTTTGGAGTAGCATTTACAAAAATACCACTATAAATAAATCATGAATTAACCCTTTGAACATTGCATTTTTTTATTGCCTCGTGTTAGGGGATGGATTTATATCTCAGGTGCCACTACGAAAAGGCTTCCATGGTTTTTAGTCTTGCCTGTGCAAAACACCACCATACTTCACAAGACTCCTTCTCCAAACCCATCCACAGTTACTAGCATAGGAAAATGCCCTAACATACATTCATTAAAAACTCTTAACCCTTCCAATACATTGCAAAGGGGTCAAAGAATGTCGCCATTAAAGGGCCATATAAACTGACTTTGCAAGAGATGATTAGGGGTGTAGTTCCATGAAGTGCACCATGTCTTAGGAGGTCTGATCTGTTTTAGTCTAAATTGATCAGTTATCCATGTCTCATGAGATCTGATTGGTTTTCTTTATATATTGATTTGAGGCTCCGAATTATTATGTTTAATCATTTCAATCCCAGAGGGTACACATCACTTTGCTAATCAATGCATTGCGCACCTTGGAGGATAGACACACATGGAAGAGAAGGGAGAGATCAATATGGGGCCAATAAGACAAATAAAACATACAGGTCCCCTACTTAACTGCTCCAACACTGGTGCCGTCCATATAAACTCTGATATCTCACTTTAGATGGAGGCTAACACTGGTGGAGCACATAAGTAGAGGGTTTCTCTGTTTAGTATGTCGTATTCTCCCAATATTGATCTCTCCCTTCTCTTCAGTGTGTTTCCTTTCATGCATCTCCCCCCTATCATCCATGATTCTCACTCTTTTTCTCCATATTTCTCACTCCTCTCCAACATGTCTCTTTCTCTCTCTCTTTCTCCTTCTGCTACATGACTCTTATGAGCAACGCTGTATCACTTTCGTTAGTAATATATATATATATATATATATATCTATATATATATATATATATATATATATATATATATATATAATATAGAATTCACTGGTTTGTAGAACCATCTCTGAAATTTTTTCCTGTCAGTGTTTTCATGAATAGACCACTACAACTTTAAATCAAAACCATCTTACAGCTAGCAAGGAAACTGTAATTAAAGCCGCACTGTATTACAGTTATGTTTTTCATTACTAGACTTTTTGGTCTAAATTGTAGGTCAGTATGCGTTATGAAGGATAACACTCAAGGATTAAGGATTTATTTAAATACTCCATGCTGTAAAATCACTGCAAGATGTGTAACTGAAACAGTGCTATGACATTTATCAAACACACAAATCTCATCACCATGGGTTGGAGAGATTTGGCAAACAAAAACTGAGCATTTACATTTTTTGCTTGTTTGGTAGCTTTTTTGCAGCAGATTCACTGATAAGTAAATAGGTGCTATGACTAAACCACACACTGTGGCTGTTTAGGATATACCTTCATCACTAACCAGCGTGTCTAAGGAGACACTCCAAGAATGGTAAATTCTGTGCACTCAACCAAATAAAGATTATTACAAAGATGTCTTCTGTTAGCTTAACCCTAAGAATGCCAGAGGGGTATGCAATGCATACCTACCAATATTACAAATGGCCAAAGAGGGACACTTTTATTTTAGGTGGTGTTGCTGGGTGCGTGGTTGGTGGGAGGGGTATTACCAAATTCCGATAATTTCAGTTATTTAATTACTACTGACACATCTTTGTGTAAGTGAATAAATGATTCATAACACATACTAATTTATAAACACCTGCACTGAAGTTGGAACAAACATGATTAATGTGAGTCCCATTTTTTTCATTAACGTGCCAAAAAACATATGAAAGACACAGAACAAGTTAAGCTGCATGCTAAGACATCAGAGAAAACAGATCAAGGGTATTAAAGTAGACATTCACATACCCTGGAATCAAGTTTCCTAAAGGGAGAGACTAGTGACAACTGTTTAGACGTCCAGACCTCTATGTGCTTCATTCAAATCTCCTAAGCAGCAATCCTGCCTTAGTGTTCTAGCTGCTCACAATGCCATGACAGAAAACTACACAATGTATATACCTTTTGAGTGCCAAAGGAGTATTGATTTCAAAGCAATGAGTTGGAAAACCCGTTTGGCACTCAAAGGGTTATTAATGCTTGGTTTCACCTCCCTGTAAAGGGGGGGGGGTAGATCTGAAAGAGAACCATGTGTGTGATCCCAGCTACTTCTGTGCTTCATGATTCCCTAACAGGCTTTTCTTGCCCCAGCCTGCCTTGTCACAGAATCTGCAGTACCTTTTATACAAGCGATTGGATGTTGGTACATAGGAGTTGCAGCCTGTGATGCATTCCCTCTTTCGCGCAACACTGCAATGTGCTAGCAGTACAAGTATGGAGGTTGCAAGGGTGCGACTAAAGACATGCGTACTGTGCATATAGGGACGTACTACTCTCACATGAGCACTGGCTTACAAGCTTGCCATGGTACGTTAACATCAGGGGTTGGTCGCCTCCTGACCTGGGGGGGGGGGGGCTAGGGGCCTGTGTTATGGCGCTGTCTAATCTTGTCTGCTTCAATGTTATAAATGAGAATAGCACTCAAGAAAAACAGCAGTGGAAGCCTAGAAGCGGGAAATTCAGTTTATGCGGTGGAACAGAGGGATTGTGCTCCAAAACTGAGACAGCTGCAGCTTTGCAATGCGTTGTGTACCCCTCTGGCACTCAAAGGCTTAAATTCAGTGGTGGGAAAATAACAGGAGACTGGGAATTCAGGCCCTAAAATTTTACTTCTATCTCCTGATTTTATAAACTTATGTACACAAACCCTCTTAGAAAGCCCTAACATTTTTCTCAGGCTCCTTATTTAAAGAAACACTAACAACAAAAAAAAGAAATATGTTGAAATAACTTTCAAATATCACATACGGGCAGCCAGCATCATTGAAAATAAATTATTTATATGTTACATTCCTATAATATAGTCCTAAACTTGATTTTAATGCATGTGTAAATTTTCCTGTTCGGAGAGCATTTATTTAATGTTATTTGTGTTGTTTGTACTGAGAGAGAAAAAGCTAATGTCATTTACTGATTAGTGTCTACTGCTCTTGTATTCAGAAAAGCTGCTATCTTATCTCAGTCCATTTAAAGGTAATCAAGGGCAATCAATGCAAGTCCTGGAAAAAGGCAAGAACCACGGCTTCCTCAGAGGATACACAAAACTAGATTCTAGTCTCACAAAACAAAGAGAAATTAACAACTACCAGCATGAGTAGGATATTTAAATGTATATAACACCAGATCATTTTTAAGAGTCAGTGATCCTTCAGTGCCAGAGAGGTATCCAATGCACTACAGCTATAGCCATGATACAAAATAGAAGACAGCATTCAAGCTGCATTAAATGGGAAATAACTTGAGTGTTAAATACCATTATACACAGACCTTAAAGCCACTGTTCTCGTTAATGTAGAGATGATGAAATAATGGTATATCTATGCCTTTCCCACAGAAGACAGTCACCTCATTGCACCAAGACCCAACATGCTGTATCTTTAATCTGCACACAAAAAATATATTCAGTTTGCAGCACTAATGATCTGCATGACCGGGTTATAGCATCTTTCACACCAGCTACACTGGAAGCTGCAATGCTCATTATACCCACAAAGAATCAGTAGCAAATCATATCTGTCTGATAATCACATGGGTCTGTCATCAGCAATGGTCCCCATTGATGAAATTACTGGGCAACGCAGGAGATGGTTCATAATTTAATTTAGTTACACACACATACTAAGCCATTTGACGCTACAAAATCTCTAGTATGATTACATTAAAAAAGTTAAAACACAACCTACATCTATAAACTGTAGTGACAGAGAAAGATTGTGTTTATAATCATGTCTAAGTCTATATGCTTATCAGAGAAAACCAACTGTAAAGCAGAATTTTAGGTAATTGTTACAAAAAGTACAATGGCCTTGGGGTGCTTTCATGTCAGAACAAACCTGTAGATTTAATTCAGTAACATAATACTGAGCAGAAGTCTGCTTTCTGTTCCTCAGCATCAAAGGAAAATCTTGACCTACTCTGACTTGATAATAAAAATGAATTAAGAGCAGATTTTTCTACAACAAAAAGGAAAATTATTTAGATGCAGACCTGAACCAAAAACAACTTGTCTAAAGAGGGAACTAGTTGTGATTGCCCTTGACATTTGATAAAGCGGATATGCTATTTCTGTGTATTTGTGCCAAAAACAAATATTTGTTGTACATATTCTTGCTGAGTGCCAAAGCAGCTTGAATACGGTAACCTCTGTGAAGGGTGAGTCTTGAATTTTCTTCCATCAGCCAATAATGTAACGGGTGGGAGGGCACTATCAATAATAAGTGTACCCAATGCAGATAGTATAACAGTGCTGCAATGGCCCATTTTATTCCCAAGCACTCTCTTTTTTTTATAGAACAGCTATGAAATATTGAAAAGACTGAATAAGTGTACTCAGTCTTTGGACCTCCAGCTGGTCAGGACAAGCTGGATGGGAGCTGCAGTCTCCATCATCTGGAAATACAAAGATTGCCTACCCCTGATTTAGCCCTTAATTTCTTGAGACAAGAAAGCTCCTAGCACAAAATCCAAGTTATCTGCCTTTAGATATTGACATGAATGAATTAGTTAAACCTATTTAAAAAAAAGCTATGCTTCAGATCCATCCTGCATCAAATAATACCTGAATGTTCACAATACGGATACAGAAGTAGCACACTAGTATGTATGAAACACTATGCGTTAATATCACCCTGTATAAATCAGTGTGAGCCTAAAATCCTAAAATATAATTGCTTCTTTATATCTAAAACAATATGTATCTATATATATATGTTTTTAGTATGTATGTTTATAGATGTTTCTCTGTTTGTGTAAATATGTAACTCTTTACTGTAAACTCTCAAGGACATACTTGAAAACGAGGGAAATCTCAATGCATTCTTCCTAAAATGCAATAATAAATAAATAAAAACCTTGCTGCACTATAGCATTAAAAATGCAAACCTCCCAAGTGTCCCTTTTTAGAAGGTACAATGCCTCTTTAAGACCCAAATCTCTTGGTCCCTCTTTCCCAACCTGGTGCCCCTCTTTTTAGATCAGACTGTGTGGTATGTATATAAGTGTATCACATTGCTCCACAGGAAAAAAATTACATTAATGTTTGTTTAAAGTTCAGCATATGGGTTTATACATTAGTCTATATAAATAAAATACTTTGGTCTTGTTCCAAATCTTTTATTCAACTACACAAATAGGTGTCAATGGGCCAAGAATGATCTAAAAATTTTCATTAATGCACCTCCCCCAGCAACACCACCTAAAACACAAGTGTCCCTCTTTGGCCCTTTAACATGTTGGGAGGTGTGATAAATGCGCCAACATTTTCAGTTGCTAAAAAAAGGTTTCTCTAGAAAAAGTGACCTGTATGGAAGTGCCTTTAGGATTTAAAGTGAAAGTATTACTTCAAAATTACTATCCCTCATATTGTAGCCCTTAATAAACTGAGTTAAATGACATCAGCGCCATCTCTCAAACCTTTATGGTTTAAGAGATAGCCGCTTTCAAAGTTTCCTCTCCCCTGCTGTCAGCGTTCTGCTGTCAGCAGGGGAATCCGGTCCCAGGACAGGCGGAGGCTCTTAAACAGAGACGATATCTCGTTATGGAAGGAAAAATGATTCATTGAAACAGTCCTCTACGTGTGCTTGGTTACCAAGCACACGTAGAAGACTGTTTCAATTAATCATGTTTCCTTCCGTAAAGAGATATCGGCTTTGCTGAAGAGCCTCCTCTTGATTCAGAGACCGGATTCTCCTGCTGGCAGCACAACGCTGACAGCAGGGGAGAGGAAACTTTGAAAGCGGCTATCTCTTAAACCATAAAGGTTTGAGAGATGCCGCTGATGTCATTTAACTCAGTGTATTAAGGGCTACAATATGAGGGATAGTAATTCTGAAGTAATACTATCCCTTTAAAAGTTGAAAACAAGGTTATGGCACATGCAGTTTTCTGCTACTAGACGCTTTCATAATTACACACAACTTCAAAGACAAAGGGAGATTAACAACACGACCAAATGATTTATTACTGAATTGAGATAACACCTGAGTCTTCACACTCCTACTGCATAATAAAATGTAAGGAAAAACAGAAAATTGCAATTTCACAGAGCAGAAATTATTTTTAAGAATTCTTTTCCTTTAATCCTTTAAAGAAACACCAACACCTCAAAATTAAATTGAATGTTTTTAAATGTGTATTCCAGTTTGCATCTGTAAAAATGTGTTATTTTGTGTTTGATTCCTAAAATCTAATACTAAACTTGAGTTTTAATGTATGTGTAGACTGTTTAATATCGACACCATTTAGTTAACTTTGTCTGTACGATGTTTAATAAGATACAAGAGCTAAGTAAGTTAATGTATTAATATTTATAACAGATGAGAGTTGGGTTAGTTAGCCAATAAAAGGTTTCAAAAACTATATTTGCCTTAATATTTATACATACAGTACTTCTTTTGAATTCAGGAAGGTTGCTAACTTATCTCAGCAAATTCACAGACAACCCCCATGGACTAAATTTACATGTAGATGCTGTCATGGAGTACATATTGTATTATATACACACATACATATACTAGTTCAAAAGCCCGTGTACATGGGCCAAGGTCTGGGTGATGTTAACCCTTTGAGTGCCAGAGAGGTACACAACGTAATGCGTTGCGTACCCCTCTGCCACTTAAAGGGTTAAGAGGCCGGTCCTGCTCTGCGTCCTGCCGCCGACTCAGTCGTGCACTGTAGAGACTGCCCGAAAGCACAGAATGCTCCCAGCACAGAACTCACAGCATTCCTACACCTCCCAGCATTCTGTACGTTTGGGCAGTCTCTACTTCGCATGACGGCTTCTGACAAACATCCTAGCAAATTGTTTGATAACTCCTAGGGAAATTTAATTGAATGTAATTAATTTCGGCAAGTGGACACTAACATAAGAAAGCAATTACTTATGAGGTCAGAGGTGTTTCCAGTTATATGGGGGGGGTCACTTAAAGGAATAGTAATACTTAAATATTACTATCCCCCATCTTGTAGCCCTTCAAAACCTAAGTAAAATGAGCCCAGCGGCATCTGGTTTGAGAGATATCCGCTTTAAAAGTTCCCTCTTTTTGCCTTTCCCCTGATGTCAGCATTCTATCTGACAGCAGGGGAATCCTCTCCTGGCATCAGCTGGCAGCTTTGCAGCAGTGTGGAGATTGCGGTAATAAAAAATAAATCCTTCACTGAAAAGGTGTTCTACATGTGCTTGGTTTGCAAGCACACATAGAAGACCTTTTAAGTTAAGGGTTTCTTTTTTTTTAACCGCGATCTCGACTCTGCTGCAGAGCATCTGCTGGTCCAGAGACCAGATTCCCCTGCTGTCAGCTAGAATGCTGACGTTAGGGGAGAGGGAACTTTGAAAGCGGATATCTCTCAAACCATAAATGTTTGAAAGATGCCGCTGGGCTCATTTTACTCAGTTTTTGATGGGCTACAGGATGAGGGACAGTCATTTTTAAGTATTACTATCCCTTTAATCAGGAGCTCAATAATTATGAATGAGAGTTCAAACTAATCTGGAATACATAAATGTATAGTAAAAAGCTATATTTTATATATATATATATATAAACTAGTTGAACAGCCCATTACACGGGCCACAGTGCCACTGCCACCCGGTCGCGAGGCGGTCACGCGCAGTAGAGACTGCCCGCGCCACGGCTGATACAGAGCTGAGTGCTCCACCCAGCTCTGTATCAGCCGCGGCACGGGCAGTCTGTACTGCGCATGACTGCAGCACGCGCAGCAGTGTCTACTGAGCATGTCGTGGCATTACACATGTTTTAGCGAATTATTATATAGGATATATATATATATATATATATATATATATATATATATATATATATATATATATATATATACATACACACACACTATATATGAAACATTATTCCAAAGGTTGTTTCATTTTACATTATATTTCACAGTTAGCTTGCTGTCTATATCTGTAAAGTTAATAAAAACAGTTGATGCAGTATATAGAGCTACTTTTATAACACACAAACTGAACTTGGGACAATTTCAAAGAAGTGCACCATGGGATGCTTAGAGGGGGTTACATAAGGTCCAAATGATGGCTCTGGGCCTTTTCCCTGGGAAAATACCAATAAACAAAAGGCAAAATAAACCGTCATTTAAATATTCTGCATGGACCATTAAATCTCCCCAAATATTTTCCATTGTTTTCTGGAAGACTGCCACATAGCCATTAAAGAAAGGCTGTTTTTAAGATTTTATTGGCCACCCAAATTCAGGCTGGGGCTTTTGTTAGGACATATTTATTATCCTTTGTTTAGTACAGGTGTTGAAACAGACATTGTAGTAAACATGTATTTCCTACAAGACTTATTAACGTCTTTCCTATCTGAGGTAGTTAACCTTGTATATATAATAAAACCTCTTTATAATGGCAGAATTACTATAGTTATGTTTAAACTTACAATCTGTTATTTGTAATTTATCAGATGATCTAAAAGGAATACACCATTATTTGTCACTAGTAGAGAAATGCACCATTACAGAAAGAAGTGTTCTGGTAGCTTTCTGTTAAGAAAATCTTCCCTGGGCCAAAGTTAGAAGTTATAACTGGCTTCAACTGAATATATATTGGTGTGATAATGGGGATTTTCAGTGTCACACAACTACAGAGTAGTTCGTTTAGAACACATGGGGGAGATTCATGAAGTGGTGATAAAGAGGTGATAAAGTGGAGATGACTTTTCCAGTTTATCACTTCTCCAGTTCCTATGTTATGCTATGGAGACTGTTCACGAAGATCTCCAAAGCTGAAGAAATGTTAGTGCATTGGCTCCATAGTATAACATAGAAACTGGAGAAGTGATATCACTGGAGATGTTATTACCACTTTATCACTTCCATCACTGCTTATGAATCTCCCCATTGTGAAGCAATACTTTGGATACCTCTTTAGCATTCATGGGGTTAAAATCCCCATTTATAGGGGATCTATCACCCCTATACAAGTTGCTCTTAAATGTTAGGTTATATAGCGATTATTTGGAGTACTTCATTAATTTAATTTTTTTAAAACGCTACTTAGGCAAAATTGAAGGAATAAATACTGCCCTGTGCCCTACTTCCGGACAGACTGCGGTTATCTGCTCTGTACCACAATCTGTCACTCTGCCCCTTCTCCCCTCACTCTATCCAGCCTCTCTGATGACAGAGGATTTCTACATGTAAGCTGGAGCGATCTCTGTCCATCTCTGTTATTCCCTATAGTGCAATGGGTTTGTCCCAGAATTCCTACACTTATCTATTGAACCTATGGCCCTAGCTAGTGCCATTCATGTAGTAATACTGAGGCCTATGTACTAAGATGAACTGGATCAGTTCCGGGAAAAGTTCAAATTTCCATTTATTTAAATTGGGCTTTTAACCCCTTGAATGCTATAGCGTTCCCCAACGCATTTCTTTAATCAACTGATACTTGGGGAATTTTCATTTGTCCCCAATGGTACACTTGGTTTGTTCCAGCCTAACTGTCAACAGGAGTACATTTTTTTTTTTTAAATATTTATTCCTCTTTCAGAAACACTATTACAGGAGGGCTTGGGTAGACCTGGCCCACTTAATTAAACCACAGGCCCCCTCCAGCCATTAAAATCTGGGTATACCTTGTGCATAAGGATCTTACACCATCTATAGGCTGGAGGTGTCACAAAGTTCTGAGGGGGTGGGGCTAGCACTACCATTCTATGGTGCCTCATTGGTTTGGTGCAGAGGAAGTTTGTAAATCAATATTCTAAAGACGTGAAGGTCTTATGGAAGAGGACACTAAGGGAGAACACATTTTAAAAATCAATGGTAATAAAGATGATGGTGGTAGCACTATAGCAAAGAGTGCATAGGTGGGAAAATGTTGGGGGTGAGCAACCGATATCAAACAAGGAAAGGAATTACACACATTTGGAAAATATTGTATTACTATTTAACTAATTGAGGACTAGTGAGGTGTGCAATGCATTGCAAATCAACAATCGTCATACAACTCTGGTCCTCAAGGGATTTTTATTATCAAACACACACATGGCTGTCTCCTGTAGTAAGACTATATGCATACACAGTGGGATCAATATCACCACCTTAATACAGTGGCAACTGAGTTGAATATCAGCTTGAAGATCCCATAATACAGGTCTGACATTCAAGGATGAACAAGTAACATCTGATCTAATAAGAAATGACATCTAAATAGCTTTCTTAAAAAAAGTGTGTCAATTATCTCTATTTGGATGTATGTCTAGTTACAGTTAACGAAAAGATACTCTTTCAATAGTAATTCAATTCCCATTAGTGCTCACCTCCACATGTTGGCAGGTCTGAATAAGCTTGGCTAACAG
Source organism: Rhinophrynus dorsalis (assembly GCA_037306005.1). Taxonomy (NCBI): domain Eukaryota; kingdom Metazoa; phylum Chordata; class Amphibia; order Anura; family Rhinophrynidae; genus Rhinophrynus; species Rhinophrynus dorsalis. The sequence continues at coordinate 162,433,732 of CM074719.1, read as the reverse complement.
TATTTCCATTTCTGTATTTCTTTTGATGAGGCTTGCCAGGTTACACTCCAAGCTTTGCTGCAAAAAAAAAAAAGTAAAAGGTTTGTTGACATTTTATAGTGAATTGCACCAACTTTCATAAAGAACTTTTCTCCTTTAACCCCTTAAGGACCGGGAAAATCTGCGGTTGTTTTCACTTAAAGTGATTGTAATGTTTCATAACAAAAGCAGCTCTAATTAATCATCACAGTATTTGGACTTTGGAGAGTGTTATTTCAATTCTGTCAGAGTTGTAGTTCAAGAGTAATTCAATGACAAAGCATCCCCTCCCTCCCCTTTTACTGATGTAACACTGCTCAGCCAGAGCAGAAGGGAGGTGCCCAGGTAGACTGCAGAGAGGGACAATCTTCAATTAAGATAAGGGAAAAACTGAAAAACTTGTCAAGGGGGGCAGGGATTTCATTGTTCTCATAGGAAGAAGATTGTCCCCTGCTGTTATCTGTCTGTCTTACAACCAGATTCCACATCTGAGAAGAGATGGCTTACACTAGGCAAAAGGGGCGGGAGGGGGAAACTTTGCTTGTGAATATCTCTCAAACCATAAAGGTTTGAGAGATAAGACATATCGTTCTTCATGTTATTTTAATGCCTACAAAATAAAATAAAGATAAAACGAAGTATTACTATCCCTTTAAGGACTGAAGCAATTCTGACCTTTTTGACTATGTCTTTGTTCAACAGTGTTTTCCCTCTAAGTACTGTATTTTAGCCATGAAAATTATATACCTTTTTTAACACACAAATAGGGCTTTCTTTTGATACCACACTTATATGGATAACCCACCATTTATTTCAGGAAAATTAAAGAAAATGGTAAAAAAAATGTAAAAAAAAAAAAAAAGCCTTTTTTTTTTTCCTTTCTCTTGGGATCATTTGGGCACAATGGGTTACATTTTTATGGACACTGCATTAAACACATGACCGGTCAGTCATACCTACAAAATGGGCAGTTTTAAGTGGTCATTGTTCCCCCATGTCCCTTTTTCCCCCCTCTATTTTCCCACTTTTTTATTGATGACATTTGGCGGTGTATATAAATTTATTACATGGCTCCACAACAATCACACTTCCTATTTTGGTTATTGATTTTTTTTTTTATTTAAATAACATTTTTGTTAAAAAAAAAAAAATGATGTGTCTTTAAAAAAAAAAAAAAAAAAAAAAAAAAAATGTAGCAGGTCAAAAATGGATCTGCATTTAGTCAGCCTCCAGCACAGCAGTGAAGGGGTTAATATCCCCAGCTGCTCAATTTTATTTGTCCACTAGGTGTCTCCTCTCTGCTTCTCTGTCCCTTACTTTAATAGTAAGGGACAGAGTGCAGAGAAGAGACGTGAGGCAGTATATGACATTGCCTCATTCATTCATTCATAATGCCAGTACATGGGATCGCTGCTGCAGCGATCCCATGACCGGCACTTGTGCAAGTGGCTGAGACTGAACGCGCCTGTCCCAGAGAGCTCAGTCTCAGCCAGGAATTAATGATAGCACTGTGCACAGAGGCGCGCTGCTTTCATTTAACCCATGGCGGGCTAGGACCGTCATGGGTCCTTAAGGCAAAACAACCCCATGGGTCGTTAAGGGGTAGGCTCTTATGAAAAAAAAATGTGAACATCATAGCGTCAACTAAAACAGGGGGATATACCACTGCTGGGAACTTTATGACAAAGCAAGGTTTTTTTTCCCCTCAGTGTTTCAGTTTAAAGGGATAGTTATGTTTAATTTTAACATTCTGTAATATTGTAGGTATTAAAAAAATAATGACATTGATGTAAGTCCTGTCTCTCAACCATTTATGGTTTGAGAGATATAACTGACTAATGTTCCTCCCTCCAGGCCTTTTCACAGAAGTAAGCGCTCTAGCTGACAGCAGGAGATTCTGGTCATTTGACCAGCCGGCGGCTCTTCTGCAGAGCTGAAATAGCACTATCTAGAAATAAATACTTAATTGGAATGGTCTACAAAGTGTTCTTGCAAACCAGGCATATTTTGCAGACCGCTATATCAGCTCTGCTGAAGAGCCGTCGGCCAGTTCCGGGCCCAGAATCTCCTGCTGTCAGCTAGAGGGCAGACTTCTCTGAAATGGCCTGGAGGGGGGAACTTTAGTCAGTTATATCTCTCATAAAGGTTTGAGAGACAGGACTTACATCAATGTAATTCTTTTTTTAATACCTACAATATTAAAGAATGTTAAAATTAAACATTACTATCCCTTTAACCCTTTGCACACCAGAGGGGTATGCAACACATTGCTTACCCCTCTGGCACTCAAAGGGTTAACATTTTGGTAATCAGTCTATAAAGTGGAACAGTTAGTATAGCTGTCGATGGACAGCTTCTAAAATATTGAAAGAAGCTGCTGATGCTTTAGTCAAATGTTTCTAGACATTGTTTTTGTTATGGGTCTAAAGGTTTTTTGAATGTGTCTATACTTCTTGTGACTGCTTTAGAAAAACAAATTTGCAGCTAATCTGTCCTAACAATTTCTTCCCTTGCATCATGGATAAAGTAAAAGTGGAGCAAAAACAAATTGCACCACAGGGAATAAACATTCTCCAAATTCCTACTGATTTAATCACACTTTTTAAACTCAGATACTAGAAACATAGAATTTGACAGCCGATGAGAACCATTTAGCCCGTCTACTCTGCCCATTTTTCCTACTGTAAAAAACGTAATCTTCTTTCGTCCTTGGTCTTGTTTTACGTTCAGGATAGCCGTATACCTATGCCATGCATGCTTACATTCCCTCATTGTATTAACCTTTACCACTTCTGCTGGTGGGCTAGTCCACTTATCAACCACCCTCTCAAAACTTTCTTATATTACATCTAAGCCAATCTAGTTTTAGACCAGGGGTGTCCAATGTGTGGTCTACCTGACTCCCAAGTGCGGCCCTCCTTGAATGTTTTAAAAAATTTTTTTTTTATCTAATTAAAGGGTTAGTAACGCCCATATTTAAGTTTATTTAATACTGTAGATGTTAAAAAAGAAAGCATATGGAGAAAGTCTCATCTCTCAAACCTTTATGGGTTGAGAGATATTGGCCCTCCCACATGTAAGCTGTAAAGCTGACAGGAGATCTGTGTCTGCTGACTCGAGGAGGCTCTTCAGCAGAGCTGAAATAGTGTGATTTAAAAAGAACTACTTCACTGGAATGGTCTACAAAGTGTGCTTGCAAACCAGGCACACTAGACCATTCCAAAGAAGTAATTATTTTTAAATATTACTATTTCGGCTCTGCTGCAGAGCCGCCAGCTGGTCCCAGGACTGGGATCTCCTGCTATCAGTAGAGCACTGATGTCAGGAGAAGGGGAGGGAGAGGAGAAATTTAGCAGCGAATATCTCTCATACCATAAAAGTTTGAGAGATAGGACTTTCTCCAGATTGGACTTTCTCCAGATCCTTTATTTTTTTAACATCTACAGTACTGAATAAACTTAAATATGGGCATTACTAACCCTTTAACTAGCACACATGAACTATTAAGCCAGTGCAAGAATAGTTGTCTGTTAAATGCAAGTATTGTCATTGACTTATACAATAAATAAATCAATCAATTCTTGAATAACTGACAGGCTATAATTCACCATCACTATCAATAATAATAATAATGCGGCCCTTTACACATATGGCTTCCACATCATGTGGCCTATGATAGAAAAAACTTGGACGTCCCTGTTTTAGACTATGACCGCTTGTCCTAACATTTCTACTCCTTTGAAATGTACTTCCCTCCTGTACATTGTTGCATCCCTTTATGTATTAGGTATGTTTCTATCATATTTCCTCTCTCTTCTCTTCGTACATTATCCCAACAAGCTAAGCTTTCAAGAATTGTGACTGAAGTTGAGATTCCCCAGAATAGAGATCTACATGTGGCGTGCTTGAAATTGGAGCATTAGCTATTTTTTGAAAGACATGCTTTTATATATTTTAACCCTTTGAGTGCCAGAGGGGTACGCAACAAATTGCAGAGCAATGCGTTTACCCCTCTGGCACTCAAAGAGTTAAATTGTAATTACTCATGTTTTGCTGCAAGAAACATACTAACACCTTGATTCTGAATGGAACATGCTCCTAAATGAACGGCAAAAGCAAGCCAGATATTTGAAAATGTGTGCTAACTGCCTTCCTGAATTAGGCAGCATTTTAGTCACGCCACTTTCTGAAATGCACTCGCTAAAGAAAAGAACACACATTGGTTAATTTCTGAAAAAAAAACAAGCTTTGGCACTAATCATTTTCTCATTAAAAACAAATTGACAATGCACATTTCTTGCTTTCTACCCAGTGCGCCAAATTCAAGATGATAAATGGGAAATTCTGGAGCAAACAATATGTACTACAGGGTACAAATGAAAAATCCAATTGATTTAAATGGGAATTTTAACCCACTGAGTGCTAGAATGGTCTCCAACACCGCTTTTGGCTGTACAGAATTCAGATTGCCCCAAGTACTACTGAGCATGCAAAAGAATGTATATCAGACATCACAGTGCAGCTCCTTCAGATACTTTATCTAAATGGGATGCCATGGTACCAAGCTATAAGAATAAAACAGCAATTTAAATGAGAGATTCCTTTTAATGGAAAGGATAACCCCAGGAAACATTCATATTTGTCCCACATTAAGGTGTATTTTGATACACTGCCCAGTTTATCTATTCACACTTGAGTTAAATATTAAGAAATTGTTTCTTTCATCTGGTCCAGAGTTTGCCATAACAAGCAGTCAAGAGGAGGAATGCCATAAATACAATTAATCTTTGCAAACGTTTTACTCAAGGAGAACAGTCCTTCTGCATTCATTTGGTTACTTACTGCACTGGAAATCAATAGGTTCTTTTCACATGGTAGCTGGTTTAATCTCCCAATTTAGGAAATTCTGACCTTTTGAGTGCTTGAAAAGTGTCCAAAGCAATATGTTGGACACCTTTCTGGTATTCAGTGTGTTAAAGGAACAGTAAACATTTTATGAATATACATGTTGCAGGGCTTTTCCGGCTTAGTAAAAACAAGGATACTCTAATACTGACAGCTGTTTTATTCTAAAGTTATAACTGTGAAAACGTTCTGTGAGTGAGTAATCTCTTCATCACTTCCTGAAAGTTTAAACTGACAGGGACTGATAAATCTGTTACTATAATATTCTATGTAGAACGGTTACCAGTGATTCACTAATCCCATAGACATAACAGAATATCTGTCAGAAATACTGCCACCAAACGTTAATGTAAACAAAAAAACAGTTTAGACTGAAATAACTCTGGAAAGACATCTCCCAGCAGTGGAAGCACCCTTTATTTAGTCAGCAGGAAACATCACTACATTTTTTTGTTTATTAACTGTACCTTTAAAGGATAAGGATAACCAAGTAATAACATTCTTAATTCATCTGAACATATCATAAAATATAATGGTATGTGAAGACACATTTTTGTAAATTAAAAAGGCAAGATAGTGTGTGAGACGTGTGTGCAGTGAAACAGTGTGAAGAATGGATCGGTAAAAGCCTTATCCATATAGTTAAAGGGATAGTAATACTTCGTTTTAACTTTATTTTATTTTGTAGGCATTAAAAAAACATGAAGAATGATATAAGTCTTATCTCTCAATCCTTTATGGTTTATGAGATATTCACAAGCAAAGTTCCCCTCCCTGCCCCTTTTACCTAGTGTAAGCAATCTCTTCTCAGATGTGAATCTGGTTGTAAGACCAGACAGATAACAGAAGGGGACAATTTTCTTTGTATGAAAACAATGAAAGCCCTTCCCCCTTTGACAAGTTTTTCAGCTTTTTCCCTTATCTTAATTGAAGATTGTCCCTCTCTGCAGTCTACCTGGGCACCTCCCTTCTGATCTGGTTGAACGGGGGGGGGGTACTTTGTTTGTGAATATCTCTTAAACCATAAAGGTTTGAGAGATAAGACTTATATCATTCTTCATGTTTTTTTAATGCCTACAAAATAAAATAAAGTTAAAACGAAGTATTACTATCCCTTTAAGGCATCTACTATGCATGCTGCACTAGAAGAAAAGTTGGAGGAAAGGTCAGTGTCTCTTTCATAGTCTTGTATCATGGATGCAGTGTCACTGAACACAGAGCATATTAGAGCTTTGATTTAAATGGGGTTAGCGCTGAAGGGGTTCTGTTGTTTACCCTTTAGAACTAGAAGGAGTGTGTAACGCATTGTAATACGTCTCTGCAATGAGTCCCCTGACATGGGCTCCTCATTAACCACTGGAATGCTAGTGGGATTGTAGCACCGAAAGTGTTAATTCTTCTGTGTAGTGAGCAGCTCCAACAGTGCCCCCCACAGGACTATGGCCTCCACTTTAACTCTAGAAGTACCAGTAGGATGAGCAATGCATTACAACGAAATTAATGGCAGCTCTCCCATGGTATGCAAATGATTAATGTTTCTCCTAGTGCAGTAGTTCTCAACCTTTTTTGGTCAAGGCACCCCTAACATGCAGCTTGGAAGATTTGGGGCACACCTATAGCTCATTTGTCAGGCAAGTAATGGAGGATACAGAGGCATAAATATACAGTTCTGTTTAGGTCTCACAATCAGAATAACAGAAGCAACCATATTGTGCAGTCAATTTTATAGAAATATACAGCTGAAACTCAGTATACACATTTTATCAAAATCTTTATAGAAAAGATGGGACACCCTAAGTCGATGCCAGTGGCACATCAAAGTGCCACGGCACCCTGGCTGAGAATCACTGTCCTAGTGTATGACTTCCCCAGCCATCCACATAGCCTTCACATGAACCCTTTGAATGGCAGTGGGGTTGAGCAATGCACTGGAATTTAATGCCTTGCTCATCCCTGTGGCACTCAAAAGGTTAATGCTTCTTCTCTGAACTGTTCTGCGTGCCCCCCCCCCCACACACACACACATACACACTGTCAGGAGAGCAGGTGTAATGTTATAGAACAGTGAGGTTAACCATTTAAGCATTTAGAAGCAATGATTAGCACATCCTCTGGTGTTTAAAGTGTCAAGTAGGTTCTATGTTGGGCAAAAAATAAAGTTTTCTGTTTGATTAGACACACTACACTGGCAGTTATATACATAATAATAGTCCATAGTCAGTCACTGCCAACGAACTTGAAAGTGGAGTAGGTGAATGTTGGTGGGGGGAAGCCATTCAATGCAGAAACACTAACCATTTCAGTGTCAGGGGACTGTGTAATGTATTGCTATGCATAACTCAAACCCACTGGAATTTGATGGGTTAATATGGAGGCCATGCAGGTAGGTGAACTGATGAGTATAGAAAAGAGAGATTAAAGTGGAGGGGGAGGAGGCTTGATCATGTGTGTCCTCCATTGATGCTGCAAACTTTGCATTTAGGTCCCCAGCACATGATATGTCATTGAATACTCCTCATAATTATTCGTATTAGCTGCCTCCATGTTTACACTTTGTCCAATGGTTATGTAACTTCCAGTAGACAGAGGTCAATACATGTGAACATGGAGGCAGCAAATACGACTATGCCCATCCACCTCCTGCTGCAAGCTGATTATTATGTGTAGATAAGCTATAGATAGAATTCACAGCATGAACGAAGAAGACATGGAGGCAGCCAAGAATTATGAGGAGGAGAACACATTGCAAACCAATATGTTGTGCCTCCCAGCACTCAAAGGGTTAACCAGCTACTATAGCAGAACTAAGGTAGTGATACTCCCTGCAGAGAGTAGGGAGATCAGATGGATGTTATCAGGGATGGTAGGAAGGGAGACACAGGGAATGGGGAGGGATGGGAAGGTTGTTGCAGAGATTTTGCCAGAAGTGGCCAAATCATACCCCCTTGTATGAGCTGGGGAATCAATATAGAGGAGATTAGAATATATCCGCATTATTGCCACCCCAGGGTGTGGCTTAAACTGATGGAGAATTATCTCTCACGTGACAGCTTCTTCTTTTATTATTATTACTAGTTGAACAGCCCGTTACACGGGCCACAGTGCCTCTGGCAGCCGGTCGCGGGGCAGTCACGCGCAGTAGACACTGCCCGCGCCACTGCTGATACAGAGCTGGATGCTCCTTCGGAGCGCCCAGCTCTGTATCAGCTGCGGCGCGGGCAGTCTGTAGTGCGCATGACTGCCGCATGCGCAGCAGTGTCTACTGCGCATGTCGGGCGTTACACCAACTTAGCGAATTATTATATAGGATAATTTTTATAGGCAACAAAAACAGAATGTGAGGTGCTGGTTTGAGAAAAAGTGTGTGTATATAGTGAGCGCCTGATTACACTGCAGCAGTGATTCCAGTAGAAACCCACATAGACCCTTCCTCCTACCCTGACCTCGTGTGAAGTTGTCCAAGATTTTTGTAAATTTTTTTTTGCTAAAATTCCACATACGTGTTGATTATTTAGCCTTACGCAACACTATTAGTATAATTCCACACTGATTCAAGTCAATAAGTTGCAATGTTGATATTCAAAACCAAAATGCACTTGATAATATTAATACACATAGATTATTTTGTGAAATAACAGCTTTGGCAAATTCTATATCATAGTTATATAATGTTTATCCTATACTTGTTTGTAGCCCAATTACTAAAACATTGTGGTACCTGGTTCAAAAAACAGATTCTAGATATTTTTTGGCTTAATGGAAGTGACTTACTAATAATGAATTTAGGCATTGTTAGATACCTGTAACTTATAACAGGTCATCCTGTATTAATTCTGGTTGGAATATTAAGAAATGGTTCTCCTTATAAGGTCCACAACAGAGTGATTATAGATATATATACACATACACACACTACCTGTCAAAAGTTTGGGGTCACTTAGAAATGCCCTTGTTTCACTTTTGGGAGCAGCTTGACAGTATGGTAAGTAAGAAGTGCCAAACAAGCCAATACAAATTGTGGGAGGTGCTTCAGGAAGTATGGGGTGAACTCCCTTCACATTACCTCAACGAACTGTCAAGTAGAATGTCAAAGGTCTTCAAGGCTGTAATTGATGCAAATGGAGGATTCTTCAACAAAAGTATAGTTTGAAGGACACAATTATTATTTCAAGTAACAGTAATGTCCCAATAAAAATATTCTTATTTTGTAGAGTTTAAAAAAAGAAATAATGCGGCACAAATCCTACCTCTCAAACCTTTATGGTTTGAGAGATATTCACATTTAAAGTTCCCCCTCTCCTGATGTCAGCTGTAAAGCTGACAGCAGGAGATCCATGTCAGCCGACACAAGGAGGCTCTTCAGCAGAGCTGACACTGCGTTATTTGAAAATAATTACTTCATTGGAAAGGTCTACAAAGTGTGCTTGCAAACCAGACACACATTGTAGACTTTTCCAATGAAGTAATTATTTTCCAATAACGTGATTTCAGCTGTGCTGCAGAGCCGCCAGCTGGTCCCTGGACCAGGATCTCCTGCTGTCAGTAGAGCGCTGATGTCAGGAGAAGGGGAGGGGGGGATTTTATAGGTGAATATCTCTTAAACTGTAAAGGTTCACTTTGTGACACATATATTTTTTTATACTCTACAAAGCAAGAACAATTTTTTATGGGTGTTCCTTTAAATGAAAAATCATTATTTCTAACCTTGTCAACGTTTTGACTATTTCCTTTTCATTAACACCATAGTAAATCCTGTTTAAGGGATAGTAATACTTCGTTTTATCCTTATTTTATTTTGTAGGCATTAAAAAAACATGAAGAACGATATAAGTCTTATCTCTCAAACCTTTATGATTTGAGAGATATTCACAAGCAAAGTTTCCCCCTCCCGCCCCTTTTGCCTAGTGTTAGCCATCTCTTCTCAGATGTGGAGCAGTCCATAGACCAGACAGATAACAGCAGGGGACAATCTTCTTCCTATGAGAACAATGAAAGCCCTGCCCCACTTGACAAGTTTTTCAGGTTTTTCCCTTATCTTAATTGAAGATTGTCCCTCGCTGCAGTCTACTTGGGCACCTCCCTTCTGATCTGGCTGAACAGTGTTACATCAGTAAAAGGGGTGGGAGGGGGATACTTTGTCATTGAATTACTCTTGAACTACAACTCTGACAGAATTGAAATAACACTCTCCAAAGTCCAAATACTATGATGATTAATTAGAGCAGCTTTTATTATGAAACATTACTATCCCTTTAAGGCTAAGTTCACATTCATGCTGCAGAGTACAATTCAAGCACCCATGTCAAAACTAGTGCTGCCACTGTCCCTGCATTCCCCCATTGATACATTTACCAGGTGGTGTTACAACAGTGGAGGTACTGGCCAATCCACAGAGTTGCCAGTCAAATGTTAGAGACTGACACCCACTTGGACCGATCATTACTTGGATCGATGCAATGAGCAACAAATCAATCCAATCATCCATTTGAAACCAGCACAATAGGCTGAACTTGTGCTGAAACCTTCCTTCTTTCTGCATTGAATGCAGGAAAGCTTCAGCTAGCTGCATTCTGTATAAGTGACATAAGGTAAATGTGAACAGCCTAACGCACAGCAATGAGGAGCAACTTGGTGAATTCATGCAGTGCAAAAAAAATACTGAACTGTAAATGTAAGTGTGAACTAGGCCTTAAGGAGAAATAGATTCTCAACCCACCTCCACCACCAAAACCTACTTTATAAACTATATGTATATGGCAGTGGTTCTCAACCTTTTTTTGTTAAAGGCACCCCTAACACCCCAACACTGCCTGGGACTTCGTGGCTGGACTGCCTTTTGGAAGGAACAGTATGTGCTTTAGGATATTTCCTCTCTGTGAAAGGCACTAGTGAGCTAAAAGAGATTGTACCCTGTGTAGGATACTTATCGTATAGAGCCTCATCACTTTGAGGGCAGGCTCGATCCTAGTTGACAGTCTCTGACTAACTCTTTGCACCCCTAACATGTGGGCTGGAAATTTTGGGGCACACCTACCATTTTATAGGTCATTTATCAAGCACGTAGTGGAGAATACAAATGCATAAATATATAGTTCTTTTTATGCCTCACAATCCGAATAACAAAAAACAAACATATTTTGCAAAAACATTTCCAGAAATATACATTTTGAAATTCGGTATTCACATTTTGTCAAAGTTTTTATAGAATTGATGGGGCACCCTAAGTGGACATCTGTGGCACACCAAAGTGCCACGGCACCCTGGTTGAGAATCACTGCTATATGGCAAGCACTGGGGTCCTTCTCGGGTATGAATTTCTGGAAATGGATTGTTAATCCCCATGAGGCCTGTGGTATTCTGAGTAGCAGCCCCATTTCTGGATTCTTCTTGCCCCCACAAATTCTAAAATCAGTTAGTTGTTTGTGATTAGTGTTCACTGCTCTTGTATCCAGAAAGGCTTTTATCTTATTTCAGACCATTTACAGATAATCCTGGACAACTGATGGGAGATCTGGAAAAGGCAATAATGTCTGACTTAGCTCCATCAAAGCCTATGCAACACTAGATTTTAGGCCTTAAGAAACAGATACTTGATAACAGATACTAACATGAAGTACAGGGTATTTAAAGCAGCAGTAAAAAAATTTTTATGAAAAAAAAATATATTGTAGGGCTTTTTTCCGTTGAATAAATAATGGTACTCCCACTGCTGAGAGATGCATATTTCTGGAGTTATTACAGTTTAAACCCATAATTTTTTTACATTAGCAGTGCTCTCTAGTAGTCAAATTCCAATTAGACGTTCTGTTACATTCTAATGGTGAGGAAAGTCAGTGACATACAGTTCTCCATAGAATGTGATAAGAAACTGCTTGTCACTTCCTGTCACTTATAACTATCAGGAAGTACATACACAGTAAATTCACTTCCTGATTATTTGAACTGTTATACATTTTGAATCAAACTACTGACAGCAGTGGGAGTGACCTTGTTTTACTCTGCAAGACAAGCTCTACAACGTATAGGTTTTCATAATAACAAGTTTACTGTTCATTTTTAGGCATCAGTGTTCCTTTAATTCCATGGCTGCTTAGGTCTCGATGACACATTGCTCTGCAATGCTATGGGGACCTCTTCAACATCCAAGGTGTTAGTTCAATTGAATATAAAAGGACTGGGATGTTTTAACACTGTACATTGTAGCTCATGCGTAATTTAAGAGTAGCCACAGCTTCTGCAATATTCATGTAAATGTCTCATTATGCAACTGCTAAGCATGAAACTGGAAAGGCTAGATTTGCCTCTGTAGGAAGCCTTTGTCCTCAGAACAAACACACAGTTTTTGCCAGGTTTAGATGAATATCTGTGCACAAAAGGCGCCTTCAGAGCTGAAGCAGTAAAAAAATAAAAACTTCCTATTAAATTTAGGGAAATTTCCATTTTATCCATTAATATCACATTAGTAGATAACAAATTCTATAGAAATTGTTGGACTCTACAAAGTATCAGACAGCCATTCTGAAAACATTGTCCTTCAATTCACAGTTGCAATAAATAGGTTACTGTTTCAAAGATAGACAAATGAATGGAGGGGATCGATGAAAATGTAGCCATCTTTTGGACATGGAATTGCAAGAGGATAAAAAAACAAAGCCTTTCCGTTGCTCTACCTTGCCTCAGTAACTTTACTCAACAGCTTTAGTTTCCTGCACACAAGAGCCCTTGTTGGAGCTCATGTGTGAAAATAATGATGTCCTGTTAGTTACCTGTGGAATGACTTGCTCTTCACAAAGACTCCTAAAATCTTTCATCCGTCTTGGCACAATGCATGTGAATTTCAATGAATGCCAATACAGTAAAAAAAAAAAAAACAGGGTGTACTTCATGGCCACAAAAAAAAGGTACATTCTGAGTATCAACTGTTTCTATGACCGTTTATTTTAGCATCACTAACCTACCTCAAAATGTCATTGTGGGCAGCTAAACTAGCCACTTGTCTAAGTATTTTGGCTTTATGCTCTGAAATGGCAGTGTGCAAAAATGTCTTATTTGGTATAATTAAAAAATTTCCATGTGTGCATTGCCAAATATAAAAATTATTAAGAAAGCTGGCTTCAGTTCGGCAATAGGCTCAAAATGTGGGGCTCAATTATCAAGCTAAAAAGGTGCAATTCTAGAGCCGTTTAGTATCTCCATTTTTATTTTATTGTTTTTCTAGTTAAATACATATACGCATATTTTTGCTTTCTAACCAATGGATCTAAACAGACTACATTAACCTCTTGTATATACGGAGATTAAAGGATATCCAGCCTTCACTAAGTAGACACTCCTCAGATCAGTTGATCCCTTGGTGTACCCTAGTGGAGATGGGAATTTCTCCACCGGTCAGCTTTGTCGGATTGATTTCTGACCATCTTATTTGTGAGTACAACTATACTCTTTGCTTGAATTTGTGAATTAACAGTTCTAAGCTATAGGGCACACAGTACTTTTTGTTTTTTTATGACTTGGACTATTTGATGGACTTTTTAACACCGTAAAGGGATATTAATTTTTCACAAAAACTGCAGCTCCAATTAATCTTGATAGTATTTGGGCCATGGAGAGTGTTATTTCAGTACTGTCAGAGTTGTAGTTCAAGTGTAATTGAATGATAAAGTATCCCCCTCCCGCCCATTTTTACCTAGTGTAAGCCTCTTCCCCTCAGATGTGGAATCTAATCTTGAGACCAGACAGATCATAGCAAGGGACAATCTTCTTACTGTGAACATAAGGAAATCCCTGCCCCCCTTGACAAGTTTTTCAGGTTTTTCCCTTATGCTAATTGAAGATTGACCCTCTCTGAGATCCATCTGGACAGTCTTGCTGCTCTGAGGTGAGCAGTGTTACATCTATAAAAGGGACAGGAGGGGGATACTTTATCATTCAATTACTCTTGAACAATTTGTGAAAAATTACTATTCCTTTAAATGCTAGTGAGGGCCCCAATGCAATGTGAAGCAATGCACTGGAGAACTCATTGGGGGTTATGCAGTAAGGTGTGATAAAGAGGGGATAATGTGGAGATGACGACTTCTCCAATTCCTAAGTTATTCTATAGAGCTCATGCACTAGGATTTCCAGAGATGGTGAAAAGCTTAGTGCATAGGCTCCATATATATGTTGGCGCTGTAACCAAGAGGTTGGCACCATGCTTGTGCATGGACTTGTTCTTTGATCAACCCATTCGGGTCTTCCACCTACTCAATTCTATCCTTCACTCTTCCATTCCCCTAACCCCAGAAACGTGCTTACTACATCTTACCAAGCTACCATGCATGTCTGCCTCTCACCTTCAACTAGCTACATTTGGCATTTTGTCAGCAAAGAGTCTTTATCATGCCTCTGCACTGGAAGTCTACCTCCCCCACTACTATCACAAAGTGGCAAGCTAAAATCACTCACTTTGCAGAACTAGAGAGACTTCTCTTCACACATATGAAAAGTCTGTCCACACTTAGAAACCGTGGTTCATTTTTCTTGGCCACTCATCAGCATATTCCAATTGCAATTACTGACCCTTCCACTCATATGACAAGTCATCCTCAACTATTTGGCCCAGCTTTTAATATTTTCATCTTCACTCCCTCCTATCACGGTGCCCGTGATTCCAGCAACATTTTGACATATTTACTTCCTGGTGCCTTTTCATTGGCTGCGCTGTATAGCCCCTCCTAGTGACAGCCTTTATATACCTTGGGCTGTCACTTAGGGTTTGCCCTTTCGTGGTGTATCCGTTGCCTAGCGCTAGTTCCGTTTACTCCTATTTGATACCAGTGTATGACCCGGACTGTTTGACTACTCTGCCTGTTCATCGTTCCTGCTCTGTGTACCGACCCGGATTGGCTGACGTTCCTGTTCCTGTATTGACACGGCCTGGCTGACGTTCCTGCTCCGTGTACTGACCCGGCGTGATTGGCGTTCCTGCTCCATGTACTGACCCTGCTGGGATGAAGATCCTGTTCCAGTTCCGTTTCTGATCGCTAGCCTCTCCACTTTCAATGTTGCTTAAGTTCAGTGGTCTTGCCAGAGCTCCGGTGATCCGGTTTCGCATAGTAGTCCAGTTCTCTATCCGTTTGCACACTGTGCCCTGTGTGACCCTCCGGTGATTCCGATTAGCACCACGATCGCTTGATCTGTTTTGCCATTACTGAGGTTGGGTACATTTGGGTGCCTCAGGTTACCTCCTCGCTACAGACCGGATCGTACGTTAACCCCTTCGGGGGCGGTGCTGGGCCTTTGTGTATGAGTCTGAAGTCTCAGTTGGGCGCATATTATCCTGCTGCAGTTAACACTGATTCATGCTGTTTGTAGTCTCCGGTGGGCGTTCACTCTGCAGCAGTCCTCCTATGTTGCCTTAGCAAGACCTGCACTGGCTTAACCCGTTGCATACGTGTCAGTTGCTGTTGTGTCTCCCTGCGTAGAGAGTTACATTGGGCCTTCCTACATTGAGGTCAATCCTGTCGTTGGCCTAACTTGCTTCTTTTGGTCATTCTTACACTGTATCAACTGTGATTTACCTGACCAGTGTCAGTACTGTATTTTTGTTCTACATACTGGACCCGTGTGGGTTAATCATACAATTGTAACCTGTCTTGTGTCAGCTTAACAATTTTCTGTATGCTGGACCGGTGAGGGTTACTGTTATTCATTGTGTGTCAATAAAATTGTGTTTTTACCTAAACCTTCCGTTTCTGAGTGTACTGAACCGTAACACCTCCCCTCCTCCACTTGGGCAACCGTGACGCTTCTTCCATTTTCTTAAAGTGGAACTACCATGGTACAAAATGTTTAGCTTAACTAAGTCCCCTTCGGGCGACTAGCTGCTTAGTAGCGCTACTTGCCAGAATTATTACCTGATTTAATAGATATATGCTTTATTCCCCAGCTGTCAGTAGCACGGAGTGCGGACATCTTGCCAGAATGATGTCCGCGCACCTGCGCTGTTAGTCCCAGCTGGATCTAGGAGGCATTGCTAGGAGCCATTCGGCTTCGGCTGGGACTGACAGTGCAGGCGAACGGACGTCATTCTGGCAAGATGTCCATGCTCCTGACAGCTGGGGAATAAAGCATATATCTATTAAAGCAGGTAATAATTCTGGAAACTAACACTACTAAGCAGCTAGTCGCCAGAAGGGGACTTAGTTAAGCTAAACCTTTTCTGACATGGTAGTTCTGCTTTAAGTTTCTTTTTTTCTCCTGTTTCCTCTTCCTTTCTTTCTGCTGCCTCCTCTCTTCTCCCTTTTCTCACCTTAATACCTACTCCTCCCTCCATTTTCCTACTTATTATTCGATATCTGCTCCCATTCATGGAAACTTCATTGTCAGCAAAATTCCTCGCACACTCCGCAGGTTTGCCATTGAGGATCTAACTATATGCCTTGTTAGGTTCTGTTATGTACTGAGGCTTGTCTTCTTGATTGTCCTTGGCAGCTAACTCTGTAGGTATACTGATACACTGTGTTGCTTCTTTTATATTATTCTGTATGGAATTATCAATCATTCTGTACGGAATTATCAATCTATTATCAGTGGAGCAACTTTTGAGAGCTCATTCATACTACTAACATGGGAGCAACACTAATGTATGTACTATGTCACACATTTGGCTAGAATGCTCACACAGCAGGTACTTCCTCTCATGAATGCAGGAAAGTTGCAGCAGGGATGGCCTGCATGGCTGAATATGTAGATAATGGACTCAGGTGTATAGCTAACACTCATGTGTGCCTGCCAACAGTAAAGACCACAGTGAAGGGACTGCCAAATGAAATTTGAAAGAGACCTTGTTACCTCCCAAATGCAACAACTGTATTAAATCCAAAATGAAACATTGTAACTGTGTAAAAAAGTAAAAGACAGCGAGACTAATGTAATAATAAGAACCAGAACCATTCTAGGGCAAACCAATTGCTTTATATGAAAAAAAAATTCTGTTTGATTTAAATTGGGTTTTAGCGCCTTGTATAATAAAGGTTTCCAGACCTAACTAGCATTCTAAGGGTTAAAAAGCCCTACTACAATCAATTATCTTAGTATATCAGCCTTGGTTTGTTCAAAAAGAATCGCTAAGGTGGTATGATGATTATTATATCTTCCAAAACTGTAACCTCATTAATAGAACATGTTTTTCATTTGACAAGATCTCTGCCTTGAAGGCATTAAAGTTTATTTTGAATTATGCCAAAAACATTTAGAAACATCTATATATTCCTTTAACATGAATCCACAGGAAACTCCTGGCTTACAGTGAGCGAAGTTGTAATATATTTTAGTTTTGTTAAGACTTAGCATTGTTATAGAAATCATTCTTCTTTACTTGGCTGGATTTATAATCAAGGTGCCCCTGGGCAAGGCAAGCAAGATACCCCATAGCTCCATCCATGGCCATACCCCACTCATCACATGACCCAGTACCACTCACTGTTTCCTGGCACAGAAAATACCCTTGGCCTAAAACACACAAGAACAAAAAAAATCTTTAACCCGTTTGTAGCTAGAGAGATCTCCTCCACATTGTGAAGCAATGTGTTGGAGAGCAGTATAGCCTTGAAGGGGTTTAATAACATTTAAAGGGATATAAAACGAGTGCAATGACATTGAGATTGCTCTGGCCATACCAACAATTCAGAAAGTGGATGTGGCCACATTATTCTGTGCTACCATTATACCATCCTTTCTTCTTCCTTACATGTCACGTTGTGGTAAATGGCTCACTTTCCTCTCTTGTTGCTGGCCAGAGCGTTCTCACCTGCCTCTTTTTCTTCTCCCCACTATATGTTTTCAGCTAACTCGTATGTAGGTGTTCGGTGGGCCGGTGGAACCTGTAGGATGTAGTCTGCTTGCTTGGTACTTGGGCTCTGCATTGTTTGGCTCTGGGTGAGGACTTGTGTGCTCTCCTCTGTACTCTTTACTTTTGTTCTTTCACCTTTCTTTCTTCCTCATCTTCCCTCTCCCTCTCCTCTTTTTTCTGTGCTGTTCTGTTTTGGTTACCTTAACTGAACATGCTTGCTACCTCTACTTCAGTGGTTCTCATCTCCTGTCCTCAGGACCCAGTAACAGGCCAGGTTTGGTGATTTCCTTGTTAGAGCACAGGTGAGTTAATCAATGTGAATGAGCCTCTGATCACCACACCTGTGCTCTAGCAGAGAGATCCCTAAGTCCTGGCCTGTTAGTGGGTCCTGAGGACAGGAGCTGAGAACCACTGCTCTACTTGATGCCACACATTGAAGCTTATCGTTGTTGGCTTTCTCAGGGATCTGTTACAGCATATCTCTGGAGATAGTCACTTTCCGTCAGGCAGCTTGATCATATGGTTGCCTTCTAATTTCCATTGAGGGTGGTTTCTTGTCCTTTTCCTTGTATGCAACCTATTTGTACTTGTACTTATTGTTCTACATGGTATCTTCTGCTTCATGTACCTTTTTATCTGCTCCACTGCTTTACTCTGTAATGCACTGTCAATAAAATGTTTATGCAAAAAATAAATAATATATGTGTCAATATCTCTCTTTCTATTATATATATATGTGTGTGTGTATAATAATGTGTAAAAAGATCCATAGGCCTTTATAGAAATTAGACGGCTTGTCATTTATAGATAAATTTGGATATTTTTAATGATTACCTATATGTAGTACTTTGAAAATAGTGTTTGAGAAATTAACCATTTCTTGTCAGTGGCACAGTTTGGCACTTTATACTAATTCGTTTCTGTGTTGGACCAATAGGACTAGACACTGTACTACGACTGTATCTATTCTAGACAGAGCCCACATGCCATGTCATTAATAATATTACAGCAACTATTTGTTTCATAGAAAATAGTAAAACAACATGCGGATTTTAAGTATCTGTATAATAAGTTAAACCGGAGTGCAAAGGAAAAGGGCTTCCCCTGAAAGCCGAAAAACTGCACATATCATGATACATCTTAATCTCTATCAGTGTTAGTAAATGTGCACCCATCTAGTGTGAATATTACAACTCCCACTTGTCTGTGTCTAGTACCAAAAACCCAACAGACTAGCAACAAATACACCTTCACTATGTTTAACTTAATGGACTAGTAACCATTCACTTCAGAACTAGTAACTGTATTTCTCAGACTGGTGAACCACAGATATTTTTCCAGTAGTATTAACCCTTTGAGTACCTGAGAAGTATCCAACGCATAGCTTTGCACTTTCTGGCACTCAAGCAGTTAACTTGTTTAAGTCTTTAGTTTTTCACCTTAGAATCAACTTCCTGCATGGGCAGTGTTTTCTGGTCATCTGGCCAAGGCAGTAAAGGAATGTGTCATTCCTGGTTGCAAAAAAACTGTATATCGCATCCATTTTTTTCCAAAATCCCATATGTGTACATCAGAGAGAGAGCTGCAATATCTTGTATGATTGCTTTACTATTCCTTTAATTTTTTTTAGCAGTAAACATTGTTAATGAGTATAAAAGTAATTCCAATGTTGATAATGTCCAAGACTTGTTAAATGGGATTCCTAAAACTGTACTTGTGACACTTAAACCTTGGGTGCCTGTCTTTCATACGCGTGTGTGCATGCACCTCTTCAATGACTTTTAAAAATCTTGGCTGGCCTCTAAAAATTCTGTCTGGCTCCAAAGTTTTTTTTTGTTAGCTCCTGCTTTAACCCTTGAGGATCAGAAAGGTGTGCACTGCAATGCTTCACAATGCATTGTGCACCCTACAGTCCTCTAGGGGTTAATATATAAACTTCACCTCCTACAAAATGCCTGTCACATGATATTGGGTCAGTAGGCAAGCAGAAGAGGACAGCATGAACACCAGAACACAGACCTCTTTTATCACTGAACCTCTGTCTCTACAGAATATTTTATCTGCTAATAAACCCTGTCACTTCGCATACTGGCTGGTGGTTTAAGAGTGCCATCGTCATTGGTATTAAATTTCTTCTCCGTGGGATGGTTCAGTTAAATTTCACAGGGATATTAAACTGTCAAGACAACAATTTCAACAGAAAGTATACCAGCTGTACTTCATCATAAGCAAATGCACATAATTTAGCAGTACAGCGAGTGCGAAACACATTGTTCTACTGGTAAAATCTCAAATTATTTTATTTGCCAATATGCATATTTCATATGGTCTAGGTAGCATAATGCACTCTGCAAATGGAAAATAAAACAGCAGACTGAACATTAGTCTATAATACTCAAAGTCAAATGCATTTATCAGATTTATTTTATGAGTATTATATCTTACACATGGAGTGATGCTTCACATAACATTATGTCATACAAAACACAAAAAAAGATATGAGCCTGGCAGCCAGATCGGGGGTCTATCACCCCTATACAAGTTAGCCTTAATAGGTAGGTTATATAGCGAATAGGTGTACTATAGTAATATTTTCTTTTAAAACCACTGTTTGCCTGAAATTTAATGATTAAATACTGCCCTGGCCGAGATTCCAGACAGACTGAGGTTACCTGCTCTGTACCGCAGTCTGTCACTCTTGCTCTGCTCCCCTCCCTCTATGCAGCCTCCTCCAATGACGGGGGCTTTCTGCCTATAAGCTTAAGCAGTCTCATTGGCCAGAGATCGCTCCGGCTTACAGACAGAAAGCCTCCATCATTGGAGGAGGCTGGATAGAGGGAGGGGAACAAGGTAGAGTGGCAGACTGCAGTACAGAGCTCACAACCGCAGTCTGTCCGGAAGCAGGGCCAGGGCAGTATTTAACCCCTTCCCGACAATGGACTTACCAGGTACGTCCCGTAAAAATTGTCACTTAGTGACAGAGGACGTACCTGGTAAGTCCCGGAAGTCTGGGTCTCTGTGCAGCTGCACTCCATTCGGGGACTCCGGAATCATATTGTAAAAAAAAATGTTAGCCGGGCGTTAAGGTGACAGCCGTGTACGCACACGGCTGTCACTAAGGGGTTAATCATTAAATTTCAGACAAACAGTGGTTTTAAAAGAAAATATTACTATAGTACATCTATTCACTATTCGCTATATAACCTACCTATTACTGCTAACTTGTATAGGGGTGATAGATCCCCTTTAACATGACTTATTCATAGCCAGCAAATATTTATCATAAACACGCTTTTCCTGTTTTAGAGGAAGCTGTACATGACAATTTGACCCCTCTTATACAAGAGCTAATTAGAATGTATGGCTTGATAACAAATAAATAAAAGTTTCAGTGAAGTGAACTGGGTTGGTTCTAATCTTAAAACGGTTATCCCTATTTATTGTTTTGTTACCACTTTTTATCAGGCCTGTTAAAAAAGTAAAACAATGACCACTTTTACCTTTTATCTTTAAAGATTTTAGAACTTTCTAATTAAAGAAACAAAAAAATGCTATCTAGGAGTATATAATATTTTAATGGACTTCAGCCCTTGTAATTTTTTTAGTGATAAGGTCCGTTTAATTACTTCCTCTTAATTCTCAAGCCACCAATTCATTAGCTGCTTAACTTAATACTCTAGTGCTCTCTCGGACAGAAAAAATGTGACAATA
Source organism: Rhinophrynus dorsalis (assembly GCA_037306005.1). Classification (NCBI taxonomy): domain Eukaryota; kingdom Metazoa; phylum Chordata; class Amphibia; order Anura; family Rhinophrynidae; genus Rhinophrynus; species Rhinophrynus dorsalis. The sequence goes on along the minus strand of CM074719.1, from coordinate 162,412,263 downwards.
ACTTCTACTTCTGGATTCAACCACCAAACCTCAAATATTCAAATACATTTTTCCAAAATTCTACAACACTAAAAACTTTAGGCCACCTTTCACTTCTCTAGTTGATCCACAGCTTTTAAGCACTTGTTAGAGTATTTAAGCCACACTTATTTTTTATGGGCTTTATCTTACACGTGATACTTCTAAAATTGTAATTCCCTTGCTAATCATGTCATAAGTTACTTCTAAACACCCCCTTTGTGAATAGGCATTTCCGCCTCCAACTGAATATATTCTTAATGCTGCTCATGTTTAGTAACCATATTAAAAGGATAGTAATTTTTCCCAAAACAGCAGCTCCAATTAATCTTCATAGTATTTGGGCCATGGAGAGTGTTATTTCAATACTGTCTGAGTTGTAGTTCAAGAGTAATTGAATGATAAAGTATCCCCCTCCTGCCACTTTTACCTAGTGTAAGCCACCTCACCTCAGATGTGAAATCTGGACCTGGGACCAGACAGCTCACAATAAGGGACAATCTTCTTACTGTGAACATAATGAAAACTCTGCCCCCCTTGACAGGTTTTTCCTTATGCTCACTGAAGATTTTCCCTCTCTGTGATCCATCCGGACAGTCTTGCTGCTCTAAGGTGAGCAGTGTTACATCAGTAAAAGGGGTGGGAGGGGATACTTTATCATTCAATTACTCTTGAACTACAACTCTGACAATATTGAAATAACACTCTCCATGGCCCAAATACTATTAAGATTAATTGAAGTTGCTTTTTTTTGTGAAACATTACTATCGCTTTAAGCAAATTCCTATACTGGCTCAACATAGCTTCCAGTATTACATTTCAAATCCTATTATTACTTTACAAAGCACTTTACAACAACACACCATCATCACTATATTTTTCAACTAGACCAACAATGTCATCTTCTAAATGCCACCATCACATTTTCAGAGCAATGTTTTCAAATATTTCTCTGTGTTAGTCACTTACTAATACCTTGTGATTAATTTGCTCCCCTCTAGGTTCACAGTCATATCCAACAGAATTCCTTAGTTTTAGATTCAATGGTCTCTTCCCGTGTGGTTTATTTGCTTGTCTAATCCTTTGGATGCTAGAGACATCTCCAATTCACTGCTTTAACTTGGTTAACGATCTCGCTAGCCTCTAAGGGGTATAACAGTTTGCATATTCAACCACAGAATTATAAAATAAAATAACATTAAAAAGGGTGCACTAAAACAGGAAACTATGCCAATAGCTTTAATAGAAGGGCAGTAATCATAGTAATATTGAACAGTAAAGAAAGAGTAACCTTTCCTGTATATAACTTTTCTGCAAGCTCTGTCAAACATATAATCCGCCAGTGACCTACAAAAAGCCAGGATTTTTTAGTCTCATCTCTTCTGGCAGGCGATCTCAAGATTTCATTCTGTTGCTGCATATGTTTACACGGTTACATATTCCTGCTTGAGGCCAAATAGCCTCTTTTATAATTCATGTTTAGTGTTCATCATTGAGGAGCTAAGTCTATAACTAATTTGTATTTGTCAGATCAAATACCAACTTTATGAATAACAGGTGCAGATGAATCAGCAATGGCCTTTACCAGAAAGCAGAGTTTCGGAGGGCATGTCAGTTCTGGTGGAGCTTTAATTGTGCCGATTTAAACATGAAAGACTGGAAAATAATGTAAATGTTTTGTCAGCAGTGAAACTGACATTAATGAAGGAAATGGACATACAATTATATGATCTTTGTACAAAGTAACTGCCATACAGCAGTGTTTTTGTGTCTTTTTTGTATATTTTTCTTGTTTTGTTACAGTTTTCTATACCACAGCTAATCAGACTTGTCCTTGAGCCCAAGAAAAGTGAATTTTTTTTAGGTTTCCAGGACATCCTTAACTGAACACAGGTGGCTCTATCATTAGCACAGAAGAATATTTCAGAATGACAGCCACAAATTAAAGGGATAGTAATACTTGCATTATAGTTGAGGTCCGAGTCTTCTTTATTTTTTAACACATAGCGATATATTTCAACACTCACAGTTTTGTAGTTCAAGTGATATTCAGTCTGAAAGGATCCCCTCCCGCTCCTTTCCCCTGCTTCACTCTGGCTCAGTCTGGTCCTGATGGAACACAGCAAGGGACAATCTTCAGGTTGCAAAAGGAAAACCCTGCCCTCCTTCGTCAAGGGGGGGCAGGTTTTTCCTTATAATTACTGAGTGAAGATTGTCCCTCGCTGCATCCATCTGGTGTCACAACCAAATTCCAAATCTGATTGGAGGTGGCCAGAAGGGGCAGGAGGGGGATCCTTTCTGATTGAATAACACTTGAACTACAAAACTGTAGGTATTGAAATATAGAGCTATATGTTAAAAAAAACTAAAGAATCAGACCTCAACTTTACTACAAGTATTACTATCCTTTTAACTCACTTGTGATCATAAAGGGGACATTGTAATGATCTGTACTTCAGGATGGGGACTTGAGGAAAGGTTTGAGCACTTGTTATGTATAAATTAGTTTGGGGTGCAATAAAATACTTTGCTTTCTTCCTCACTGATGACTTTGGGTGCATTAAAGGTGATGCTTATGTAAACACAACTATAATATATAGGCTAAATTATGTCAGTCCTCTATATCTCTACACTGAAAACTTAAAAACTCTCCCCCACTAAAATATTGGAGATGCCAAATAAACTATAGGTTCTGAAATACCAAGGGCAAAGGACACAAATTAAATCAGTATAGATTTTTTTTTTTGCTTGTCCTATTACCGTCTTATTTGACAGAGGTGCTCAAACCTGTTCTTGAGCCCATGAACAGTGCATATTCTCAGGACATTCTTAACTGAACTCAGGTGGCTCTATCATTAGCACAGTTTTGCAGTACTGGCAAGGGACACACACATATATTGTGAGGGTTTAGTTTTAAAAGGTCGCACGCAAAAGAGTGTGCAACCAAATGGCATAGTTACCATGATGAATGGATAAAAATCTTGACATGAGAATCTTGCACTGCATGACAGCGCAAGATTCTCATGTCCAGTACTGAAAGGTTGTATATCCCATCATGCCGCCCTGAATGTCTAGTTACAGGAGAGCGAACAGTGGTGGGATAATTTTAAGTGTCCTCATTTATTTAAACCTGAGTGTCAGAGGGATGTCCAAAACATCTCTAGTAGTCAAAAGGGTTAAATATTATGCACGGCTAGTTCCCTTTTTCTTTTGCACAAATGCTCAAAAATCTTTCATAATTAATGTGGAAAGTCTCCAAAACATTCACTCCACTGGCTACACAGCGTATAAAACTTCATTGTCCCATCAGGAAAGCAGTACATTATATACATGACTTTGGTACAGCCATTTAGAACATCAGCATTTTACACAGTGCCTCAGCGCAAACAAACATTTCATTCCGAAAGCAAGAGCTACCAGTTTTTTATTCTTTTTTTTGCTACAAGCTGAATAGACTCAATAAACAATTGTAAAGACAGGAAGAAATACATTGGCACTCACCAGATAAAAGCTTATTTATTAAGCATGTTCACTGCAACTGTATGTCAGACGGGGGTAGATAGAAAGTCCTCAATACATGAACAAGGACAACTGTTTGTCTCTCAGCGGCACCTTGCCAAGTACTGAGTACCAGTGAGGCATCAAACAACTGTCATACTACATGTATTGAGGGATTTGCTATTTACCCCACTGTCTGCTATTCCATTGCAGCGGATGTGCTTAATAAAGGGGAACTACCACCCCGCAATAACTTTACATGAGATGTCCGTGCTTCCTGCTTCCTGTGAGCCTCGGAAAAACTGCAAAATCTTTGGAACCTGGTAATATTTCTGGCGACTAGCGCTACTAAGCAGCTAGTTGCCAGATGAAGACTGAATTCATGTAAAGTTATTGCGGGGTGGTAGTTCCCCTTAAATAAACTTTTATCCACTGAAAGCTGGCTTAGTGCTTCATGCCTTTATAATGATTGAGTCTTGTCTTTATGCTGAGAAGTTGTCTTCAAGGAGAGCTGTGTGTTTAATCAATGGCGGTTGCATCAACTGGGGACACAGCGATATATGTATGTATATAATTAAAGAAATACATATTTTTTTTTAAAAAAAAGTGAATAGAACTATTTGATAAAGTAGCACATCAGTCATTTCCATTATGCTCTCGACTACGATGCTGTCTGTCTGAAAGGCTGGCTCCAGTATGTGTAGGCAATGTCAGGATTAAGGAATACCGCTTTTTATTTCCAATACAAGTCTCTCTGCAGCAGCTGACAGCCAAGTCCAAAGATCCTTGAAGCCATTTTTGGCTATACAGGCAAAGATGTCAAGTTCTGCTGCTCTTTGACGTTCCTCTTCTGGTTACGATGACGTTTCACTTTGATAGTTTGCTATATACACAATGCAGAAGAACCTCTCCTAGCCCACCAACTATTCGTTCTCCTTCTGTAACTAGATGTCTGGGGCAGCATGATGGGAGCTGCAGTCCAAGAACTAGGTGAGGCTCTGCTGCATTGTGTGTATAGAGTAAAAAGGAACAATCTTAGCCACCAATTTCCTTTAGTTTAGCAAATAGCGATAGAGCAGGGGTAGCATGATGGGATACAGCCGGGGCAGCATGATGGGATGTGCGACCTTTCAGTACTCGACATGAGAATCTCGTGCTATCATGCAGTGCGAGATTCTCATGTCGACATTTTTATCCAGACGACATGGTAACTGTGTCATTTGGTTGCATGCTCTTCTGCGTGCGACTTTTAAAAGGATACCATTGTGAGTATTTTAATAAAGTAGCAATTATCATGGTTTACTATGAGATTTAATGTACTTTGTAACAAAGAACTCACAAGAGTGTTGTAAAGGTGATAACTTTTAATGGCTAACTCATGGTTAATGGTTTAATGGTTAGCCATTACAAGGTATCACATTTACATCACTCTAGTTACAAAAGTATGATGAATCCCATCTACTGTACTGGCTAACACTACCACCTTATTTCTATGTTTTACTATGAAAGAAAACTTATTACAAAGCCTGCGGCTGTGCTGTGCAGCCCCAAAACATCACTTTTCAGACCTTCTGTGGGTGGAAAAAATGGACGCCCTTGAGTGGTACAATACCTGGAAGACACCAATCTCAAAGGTTGTGCACACTGGAAGCAATCAATCTCAAAGCTTGTACACACAAACCCAGCAAGACTGCTTGTGTCTGACTTGAAAGCCTTTAAAGGGATAATATTACTTAATTATTACTAATCCCTATATTAAAGTCAAATTAAAAATAAATGTATTGCCCCCAGTGTCATCTCTCAAACCTTTATGGTTTGAGAGATAATCACTCCTAAAGTTGCCCTCTCCCTCCCCCTTCCCCGTAGTCAGCATTCTAGCTGACTGCAGGGAAGCCAGTCGTACGACTTTCAGGCGGCTCTGCAGCACAGCCAAGATCACGTTAATAAAAAAGAAATCTTTCACTAAAATGGTCTTCTACGTGTGCTTGGTTTGCAAGCACACGTAGTAGACCGTTTTAGTGAATTTTTTTTTTTATTAACGCAATCGCGGCTCTGTTGCAGAGCCGCCTGATGATTATAATACCATATTTCCCTTCAGTCAGCTACAATGCTGACTTCGGGGAAGGGGGAGGGAGAGGGCAACTTTAGGAGTGATTATCTCTTAAATAAGAGATAAAAAGAGATAAAAAAAGGTGTGAGAGATGACACTGGGGGCAATACATTTATTTTTAATATGACTTTAATATAGGGATTAGTAATAATTAACTATTACTATCCCTTTAAAGGGATAGTGATACTTCATTTTATCTTTATTTTATTTTGTAGGCATTAAAAAAACATGAAGAACGATATAAGTCTTATACCTCAAACCTTTATGGTTTGAGAGATATTCACAAGCAAAGTTTCCCCTCCCGCCCCTTTTACCTAGTGTAAGCCATCTCTTCTCAGATGTGGAATCCAGTCCATAGACCAGACAGATAACAGAAGGGGACAATCTTCTTACTATGAGAACAATGAAAACCCTGCCCCCCTTGACAGGTTTTTCCCTTATCTTAATTGAAGATTGTCCCTCTCTGCCTTCTACCTGGACACTCCCTTCTGATCTAGCTGAACAGTGTTACACCAGTAAAAGGGGCGGGAGGGGGATACTTTGTCATTGAATTACTCTTGAACTACAGCTCTGACAGATGATTAATTAGAGCTGCTTTTATTATGAAACATTACTATCTCTTTAACTCCTCACTATGAGGGCCACAGGCGTAACTAGAAGCCACCGGGCCCTGGAGCAAAAATTGCCATAGCCCCCCCCCCCACTGGTCACTTCCACTGGCCATTTTCACATTGCCCCCCATTGACCACCTCCACATTGCCCCCAATATCCACATTGCCCCCACACTGCCCCCAATCTGCCTCCACATTGGCCCAATCTTCACATTACCTCCACACTGCCCCCAATATCCACATTGCCCCCCCCCCCCTGTGTCCATCTCCTACCTCCCTGGTGGTCCAGTGGCATGGCAGGAGAGGTCTGTGCCTCCTTCTGCACAGACCTCAGAAGCTGGAGCTCCCGCACAGTCCTCTCTTCAGTAATGCAGTGCACTGGGTGATGATGTCATCTCCCAGAGCTCTCCAATACTAGAGTGCCGAAGAGGGAGCTCAGCAGCTAGAGGGCTGTGCCAAAGAAGGCATAGACCTCAGCTTGCTTCTTGCTGGTGTTGGGCGGGAGGGTCGCAGTGGGCGGCCGGGCCCCTGAAGTGCGACCCCTATTGTTATGCCAGTTATGAGGGCTGTGCTCACAGTCACGCAAGACATCAGCAAGGCTTCAACTCTCAAGGGACCAGCAATGGAGCAACAGGTTCACTTAACAAAGCCAAATTTAACTCTCCCATGGATATGTCAGCACTAACAATGAAGCAATGGCTTCACTGGCAGGTCTGCTTCAAGGGAAGAAGACCTGCTGGTAGAGCACTACCATGGTGCTGCCATTTAGTGTAACTGAACTATACCAATAGGCTTAAGTGGCTCTTAATTTATCAGACAGACTATTGAACAAGTCCTTTAAATGGCAGTACTGAATATATATATTTGTATATTTAAAATATATATGATTGCATAACACGTTAACTCTCCATCTCCTCATGCAGGCAGTGGGTTTTAACCCTCTGATTGCTAGATGGGTATACAACACATTGCTTTGGCATGAGCTGCACAGCCTCTGGCACTCAGAGGGTCAACACAAAAATAAAAACACCAAAATACTATGCCATTCCCATTCATTTCTCTGCTACAAATCAAAGTTGTAGCATAATATTTTAGAGTTCACAAGATTTTTGTATAATCTCTTGGATGCATGTCTGTAACCCCTTTATGGAGACCTCTCCACTATTTAAAGGGATAGTAATGTTTCAAAATAAAATCAGCTCCAATTAATTTTCATAATATTTGGGCCTCTGACAATACTGTCAGAGTTGTAGTTCAAGAGTAATTGAATGATAAAGTATCCCCCTACTGCCCCTTTTACCTAATGTAACACTGCTTACCTCAGAGCAGCAAGACTGTCCAGATCGCAGAGAGGGACAATCTTCAATTAGCATAAGGGAAAACCTGTCAAGGGGCAGGGTTTTCCTTATACTCATTGTAAGAAGATTGTCCCTTGCTGTTACCTGTCCGGTCAAGAGACCAGATTCCACATCTGAGGGGAGACGGATTACACTAGGTAAAAGAGGTGGGGGGCATACTTTATCATTCAATTACTCTTGAACTACAACTCTGACAGTTTTGAAATAACACTCTCCATGGCCCAAATACTATGAAGATTAATTGGAGCTGCTTTTTTGTGAAACATTGCTATTCCTATAAAGGTCTACAGTCTAATGTATATCAATGTAAATTTGAATTAATCCCATTCTGTGCAACTGATTTCAATTACTCCACCTTATTTTTGAACAGAAGACATTAAATATTCATATTTCACAACTATTGCTTTACATAATACAATTAAATAGATGTTATGATGCCTCCAAATTAAAATACCTTAATAATAACTATGGTTGATACATTCATGCTCAGCGCTTTTCATTAATCCTTTGGATCTAAGAGACTCCTCCCATCAAATTGCTTAGGGTCTGTAATCATATGCCTTACAATTTTATATAATGACATTAGTGACAATCCAAAGAAATAGTCCCATACTTCCGTGCTGTTATCCAGCATAGGATGTTTTGTTTAGTCTTAATAAGGATATCCTGTGACCTAGCTTAAGGCATGATAGAAGGAAGTATTGGAATGTCAGCGGATAAGCTTGTTCTCATGTCCAAGTAAAACACATTTAACTGCTTAGATATCACAGATTTACACGGCTTAAAGGACAAGGGTTAAAGCTATTGCAGCTTAAGCAGAATGTGTCAATCAATGTCATAGGGGGAAATTGACTGAGCAGTGATAAAGTGTAGATGATTTCTCCAGTTTATCACTTCTCCAGTTCCTATGTTATTCTATGGAGCCTATTCACTAAGATCTCCAAAGCTGAAGAAATCTTAGTACATAGGCTCCATAGAATAACATAGGAATTGGAGAAGGGTTAAATTGGAGAAGTCATCTCTACTTTATCACCTCTTTATCACTGCTTAGTGAACCTTCTCCCCTCCAGTTTATACCTTCTCCAATTCCAGTGTTATTCTACGGAGCATATGCACTAAGATTTCTTCAGTTTTGGAAAACTTAGTGAATAACGGACTAACATAGGAACTGAAGAAGTCATCTCCACTTCATCACCACTTAGTGAATCTCCTCCATAGCTATTATTCTCCTAAGAACTGTGGACATCGCCCTCATTCTATACTCTAGAGTAACCAAATTACAATGTATCTTATTTGTATTGCTCATAAGTGAATTACTATATTTTAGACGTTTTGGTTCTCTGAAAGCTTCTACTACATGTGCCAAGACTATCACTGTTTCACATATATTATAATCTCCCCATAGAACGACGGGTTGCACTTCCTTGAAAGGGATATTGGATTTTATCAGGAGAATTCCTGTTACAGTATAGTGTAGCAAAGATGTTGCAGTTGAAAAAAAGATATTCATTCTTTGCCATATCACCTTTGAACAAGTGAAAGGCAAAACAAGACCATTAAAACCATATCCAATTATGCCCTAAGTTGGAAAAAAAAATTCTTCATGACTTCAAAAGGTAATGGAATATCTGCCTAGATCAACAACCTACCCGCATGTACAGGGAAAATTAGAGACATGGCTAGTGACAAATTTAGCACAGGAAACCGAATAATGGCAGTTTTTTGTCTTTTATCTGGTAGTAATGAATTTATCCCTTGCACCTTGATCCAAGAGTTAACATCTTCAATTAGATGTGCATGTCACTTCAATGAGATGCACATGATAGCTGATCGCAGGACTCAAGGGGGGTTATGCACTAAGGTGTGATAAAGAGGTGATAAAGAGGAGGTTACTTCTCCAGTGATATAACTTCTTCCATTCCTGTGTTATTCTATAGAGCCTATTCACTACGATCTCCAAAGATGGAGAACTTGGAGAAGTGATATCACTGAAGAAGTTATCGGCACTCTATCACCTCTTTATCATGTCTTAGTGTATAACCCCCAAGGACTTAAAGCAGAACTACTACCATAGTTAAAGCTGACCTGCAATAATTAGGCAGATGCCGACTAGCTTAAGAATAGTTATCTTACCTCTCAAAACTACACGATTCTAAAGAAATCCTTAATCTTCGGAGACCGTAAGCCAGGCATCAGCGCAGACATCTTGTCTATGGGCCTGCGCTGTCAGTCCCAGTCTCCATTAAGATGCATTGCACTGTGCCGAAAGGCACCAGAAGGGACTGATGGCTCAGGCGCGCAGACTACACTAACCTGGCCGTTAGTTCCGAAGATTAAGGATTTCTTTAGAATCATCTCGTTCTGAGAGTTAAGATAACTATTATTAAGCTAGTCGCCATCAGCCTAATTAGTGCAGGGCGACTTTAACTATGGTGGTAGTTCCGCTTTAAGAATTCGCCTGCTGAAGCCTTCATTTTTTTTCTCAAAACTGAAACAGGCAGAGAGAATGAGCCCAAATAAGATAACCATGTTCAGTGGGTTGTTTTTGAGATTCAGTAATCCTGCCAGCAAATGCTATGTCCACCTCCATCCAGTATTGGCTGAAGATGTTCTCTTGAACCAAGGAGAAAAGGCAACTTTCATAGTGGCCATTCAGATTTTCTGGCTATGGTAAGGTAAGGTAAGTGTGTGGGGGGGCTATTATAAGGAGGTGTTTATGTTCCTCTAACAACAGCAGTAGATGTCACATTATTTATAATAGAAGCCAGCAAAATTAGACTCTCCAGATGTTGTTGGACTACAGCTCCGATCATCCTCATATTCCTGAGGATAATAGGAATTATTTTCTAGTTCCATCTGGATATCCACATGATGCCCACCTCTGATTTTAGCATATACACTGAAGTCTGTATTCTCTACTTTGGTAGTCAGACTAAATGAATCTAAGAATCATCATATTGCCCTAGACTTTGAACAATGGAAAATGACTCAAAGAGTCAGCTCATATTTTCTGCATATCCCATTTTGTTTTTCTTGCATCCGGATGGATCTGCCAAATAAAATAATGCTGTTGCTATGGACAAAGTATACTCTAAACAAACTCGACATGACATATTAAAATGATAGTTAATAAATACAAATGGAAATGCAAGGGTATTTGAACTCATAACTGGTCAGGTGACCTTTAGACTTGTCTTGATTAGACTAAAAGAGTCAACCAATAAACTCACAACCTAGGTTTTCCTATCGCTCACATGATACTCCCTTAGCACTAGGAAGTCAGAATGATGGCTCCAATTCATCTGACCCACAGTGGTTGTTGCTTAGGAAGGAAATAAACTGCTAAAAGGGAAATATGTAAGAATAGATATATATTAATTGACCAAGGAAAACATTTCTCAACATTTGGAGTACATGATATACTGGGATTATTTTTCCATTGATAATGTTAATGCCAAGGAATTCTGGGCCTTATGCATTAAAGTAAAAACGTGTAATTCTGCAGCAAACCAACAATACCAAATTGCCATTGAATTAAAATGAACTTTCAATGCCTTTAAAACTAGAGTGGTCTCCAGAGAATGGCAAATTAACAGAGAGCTCTCTAGTGTTTAGGCCCCTTTCACACAGGCAACAACAAAGAATTCTGTATTAGTTGTATCATCTGTTATAAAAGTTTCAGTGCTGGGTGCCTTTTGGCATCAAGTAAATTAAACAAAGTGCAGCAAGCTGCAACTGTAATCTACTCAGCAACACAGTCAGAAGCAGATTCTGGTCAGTTGACCAGATGTGGCTCTTCAGCAGCACCGATATAACAATATCTAAAAATAAATACTTCCTCGGAATGGTCTACAAGGTATGTCTATTTAACTTTTTGAATATGGCCCTTACTGTGGCATTCTGCATTAAAGTTTAAACCAAACCCCCTAAAAAACCACTGTTTCAAGGGCAAATGATCTGTCTGATTATGAACAAGATCAGGGCAAAAAAAACCCACTTTCTTGCTATAGAAATATTAGCTGGAAAAGTAACATAAGGCCAACTCTGTATATGATAAATTAATTACATTTTTAATGATAGAGGGAATGGGCAAATATGAACAATTATTAGACACTGAGACTGCATGCAATCGTAAAATAAAACGGTCATTAAATATTTCATTTCCATTTCGGCAGATTAATAACAACACCTTAACTAAACTAACTGATAGCTAAAGTGAATGATAGAAGGAAGGTCATTTTGGAATACATTTTAATCACACTGGTACAGGAAAAGCAGGCAACTTAATGTTGGAAACTAAACAGAGGCATCTGTGGGGGGAAGGGAACCAAGACATAATATGGTCAGTGTGCCTAGCCCCTATGTTTATATGGAGGGGGCAAGTGTGTGTGTGGGGGGGGGTGCCCCCTCTTGCCCCTCCTCTACGGACACCCATGTAACTAAAAGCCTCCTTATTCATCAAGAAATTTAATTCTGAAGCAAACAAAATATGCCACAGAAATTAAATAAACATTAAAGTCCCACTGATTTAGAAGGGGCTTTTAACCAATTGGGGTTATGCACTAAGGGGATGATGGAGATGTGATAAAGTGGAGATGACTTCTCCAGTGACATAACTTCTCCGGTTCCTATGTCATGTCTAGTCCATGGGGCTGATGTACTAAGAGGAACTAGTGTAATCCTCATGCAAATCAAGTGCCCCACAAGGGACAATTAGAAAGCTCAATATAATTAATGCATCAATAAATTGTTCTTATGAAAAAATATATTATCCTTATGAAATGTCCTACTGCAAAGGGAAAAGTTATTCTAGCTCAAATTAGCTTTTTTAACTAAAAACTGCAGTTTTCTGTTGTGGCCACCAAGTGGTGCTGTTTCTGTCACTATAAAGTACATTATGAAGAATACTTTTTTGGAAAATTTAGATAGAAAATAAGTTTGTGCTGTATTAAATGTTTTATTCATAAAGTACATTATGAAGAATACTTTATGGAAAATTTAGATAGAAAATAAGTTTGTGCTGTATTAAACGTTTTATTCAGTAGGAAAAGCGCTGTAACAGAACAGAAATCTAGAGAAGTTCTGTTTAAATCAATGGGGATTATTAGTTGTCCACTATGATGCAGCTAGTTTGCTCAAACATTGCTTCATTGTTTCCTAGTACCTCATCCTCGGAATGTCTTCCACCTCTCTAGGCATCTGTGTCATCCAGTGAGAGCTTACATGAATATCCACTCGAGACAGCTGACAGAAAGTGGAACTAGTGCTAAGCGAGACACACATGTACAGTCAATTCTGTTTCACATAAACATTGTTTCTCCCTGGGGCGTGCATGAGGCACCCAGCTGTCTGTCCCAAGTTTTTTGTCAAGACTGAAATGTGGAATTCAGACATGTGGGAAATGGAGCAAGAAAATATCATAATTGTAAGTCTCATTTAACCTAACCTAGAATTAAACACTAAACAATAAGTGGCATTAACTACAAAAATTTGCAAAGGCATTTATTGTTTCATTTGCAACAGGTGCAGTCTTTTATTGCTTTGGATACATCTCTGGAACTCAAAGGGTTAACCTAGGGGTGGACAAAATGAACTGTTAAAAAACTCCTCTACAGCCAGATACAATTTGTAGGTGCCAACTAGGAGTCAGTTGTGGGATACTAATGCATATATGTATAAAAAAATACCTCCAAATTTCAAAAGTCAGAAATAAAATTTTTGGAGTATGGCTACTGGGGGGATTTCACCTGTTTTAACCCCTTGGATGTTGAAAATGTCTCTCTCATGACTTTCTGAATACATTAGTTTATTAACCCTTACCACTTCTACTGGGAAGTTGTTCCATGAATCTATCACCTTTTCCGTACAGTATTACTTATGTACATTATGCTTCCCTACATAATTTTTAAAAATAATATAATATCTTTAAATGTTTCCATAATATCCCCCCTTTCCACTTGGCTATACAAACAAATGAATGCAATGGATATATACCCAGCATCCAAGGGAGTCAAATAAAATTGTCAATCAGTTCACTTTTGATTAAACTACAATTTTTTATTTGCATCACATGCTGTGATCTTGACTTCCAGTACAACACACCCAGAGGTGGGCGGAGGAAGTAGTTATGCAAATCCCTACAGACTGTCTGCAGAAAACAAACACCAGCCTGATAAAGACATGGCTAGGGGGGATTTGCCTAGAATATTCCAAATCATGTGCCCCTCCCCCCTTCCTCAATTCACTGTAAGGGATCTCTGCTTGTAAAAAGGTTGGTTCAGCCATGAGGGAATTAGATAGATTCAGCTTTTAATATAAAGCAATTTCGTAAGCCATAAAAGACAGCAATAAGTAATAGATAGAACTCACTTAAGATGGGATACCTTGGCAAGGTAAGAGAGCCTAAACATATTTTGGCCAAACTATATGACAAAACTTTTTTTCAATTAGGTGAACGAATACATTGGTATATAATATGCTCTACATAGGGTTCATGTATTATTTTGCCTTGTTCTTTTCTTAAGGGTAGAGTTTTTAAACCCCCACAGTTTCTAAGTTTAACTTCCTCATTTGCTCTCACCTAGTGGACCAACTCTTCCATTCACCAAAATGGTCATTCTCGAGGCCTAATTTTCTCATACTTGTTATGCCTTCTCTAAACACCCCTTTCCCTTGCTTACCACCACCACCATCTGTTAACCTGCAGCCTAACCCCACCTCATATTCCTTTCACTCCACCTACACCCTCGCACTCATGCAAAAAGCCTCAACTCCATTGACTTACACCAATTATCCATGTCTCTATAACCCTCCACTCTACCATATCCTACCCAAACCTGGACGCATAATGCTACCATTGCACTCTCAAACCTTCTCAAGACAAAGCAGCTCATGCATCCCTATGTCACCACAAACAATCAATGCCATAGCCATGGAACACAAAACAGACCCGATATCTTTAATGGTGCTCTCAAACTGCCAAATAGTTTTGTAAAAAAATGAGGGTCTCTTGGCTTTCAGCACTTCAAATTCATGTTGTGCTCATACTGTCCTGCCGTCTCCCTTGATAAACAAGCTTCATCTCTCTCATTTCTCCTCTGTCCTCTATCCTTACATGACTCTTCAGTACCTTCAACTCCCTTCTCTGTCCCAGTCAACATATTCCCTCCACAGATTCTGTTGCTCAAGAAAAGCTGGCGTCAGGGAAAGGGGAGGGAGGGGGAACTTTAAATGCTACAAACTCGCAAACTATAACGTTTTGAGAGATGGGAGGTAGGTTATTCTACTTTATGGTTAATCTCTACAATATTAGACATTTTTAAACATATGTATTACTATCCCTTTAAAAAGGTAAGTTTTCTTTAACCCTTTATCTCACTCTCTCTAATTCAAACCTTCCTCCTCCACCAGCTGAGAAATATATGACTTTCATCATCCTGAGCCAGATTTTGCATATCTGAATTTGTACAGCAGCTAAAGGGCCACAGGTTGCAAACACATACACACAATACACACTTAGAAAAAGCCACTAACAAAAAGAAGAATATAAAGACACACAAATGTCTCCACAAATACACAATGCATACAATACACAGGGGGAGACATACACACATAAATCACTGACAACGGCAGGAAATTTCTGCTAATTATTACATAATAATCTAGGCTCTGAATCAAAATCTTTTTAAATCATTAACTGTTTTAGGAAATAGCATTTAAAATTTGCAGTGAAGTTCATTGCCATATAAACTGTAAACAGAATATCATACAATAATCTTTCAAGTATTTAAGCAAAAACAAAATGGAATCTGTACAAAAGAAATGTGGGTTCAAGTAAGGTAGATTTCATTTTGCACAAAATGGACAATATAAAAACCGTAAGAATTACGAGTGATATATACAGTCTCCTCCCACTAATGTGATACCTTATTTACATGGCTCCAGGCAACACCTTTACCCTATAGACTTGGCTGTGCTGTTAGTGAGGCTGCCATACTAAGAGGAACTGGAGTAATTATCAGACAAGCCAACTGCACCATAGGGGATGAATTAGAATTCCCGCTGATTTAAATAATGGGACTTTTAACCCCCTATTATTAAATTGATTATTTATTTATTTTTACAGTTTTATGTCCCTGAAAGGAATCTACCTGTTTTTCCAACACCAAAGAGTTTAGTGCCAGGAACAGTGAAAGCAGGGATAGTGATAAAGTTAAGCTCATGGTTTTTAGATGCTTTGCTAATGGATTCAAAAGGAGACGTATTGCCCCAATGGTTCAGTTCACACTGGCAACATTTTCCTTGTCTAACAGAACATATCATGCTGCAACATGGATTTGTTCTATATTGGGAAGATCCAAATTTCAGCATGCCCGTAATTTCAGCATGCCCGTAGAGTATAGGTCACGGTGCTTTACTCCGTTGGAGACTTTGTATACTTTATCACAGACAGTATACATGTTCTATTGAGACATTTCTATACCAATCAAGTGACAATAACCTGCATCAGGATATCGAGGAGACAATTGTGAAGCCAGATATCCCTGTTATTGTGAAGGACTATGATATATCTCCCATCATTTCAAATGGCCAAAGAGGGACACGTGTTTAGGCGGTGTGGCTGGTGAGCTGGGCATTACAGAGATTTTTTAGGTTACTTCATGACCTATTGACACCTCTTTGTGTAACTGAATACAAAATTTAGAACAAGACTGACGTATTTTATTTACACAGACTAATTTATAATTTAGTATGAATTTATTATTATTAGTAATTTATTGATGTGAGCAATTTAATACACTAATATACACACCACACATTCTGATCTCCTAAAAAGAGGGACACTAGCGTGGAAAAAGAAAGACAGAGGGAATTGGATCTCAAAAAGGGACTGTCCCAATAAAGATGTCCGTCTCTATATGCTTTTTTGTGTACACATATTGTTACATGGATCTCAAACAATACATGACTAGTTGCACTGGGATCTGAGAAGGATTAAGTGGGGCACCACTAATCAAAACTACTTCAATTAGACTTTTGTGGTCATTTTTACTCATATAGTACAACAATACCCTTTAGTCCTTTCATTCGCTCCATCCGGTTCATTGCTGATTTAATTGGGTTATTAAATGTGGGATTCCCCTACTGGCTAACAGAACATATCATGGTGCAACTTGGATTTGTTCTGTTTTGGGCAGATCCAAGTCTCAGCATGCCTAATATGCATAGCACCGTATAGGTCACAGTGCTTATCATTCAGATAGTGGAGATTGTAAAGATTGTTGCAATCTCCAAGAACTATTCAACTCATAAATGTCTGTTGCCCACAGAGGAGACTAGATATAAGTAAACACAGACAACTTGCACTGTTATAACTCAATTTAGCCAAGTCACTGAAGTGAACATAGACGGATGGCAACTAAACTTGTTCCAAGAGATTCTGCTTTGTTATAGGATTATCTGCACCTGACTGTACACTGCACAGTTTCTGTATAACATAATGCACTGAGTGTCAGATGATTAGCAAGGCATTACAAAACAATGTGTTATGTGCACTCAAGGGGATAAAATCTTACCAGCCTAGGGTGGCAATGAACCATCTGTCTTAACTCTTCAGATGCTAGTAACATCGCCTTGGAGATGTACTTGTACTCCAAGGGGTTAAATTGCATTCTTCCACAATAATAATCTAGTGATTTGGTATTAAAGAAGGCCTATCACTTTTTCAGAGCCCTCCCTCAGTGAGAGTTACCATCTTGAAAGGATTTGAATAATTATTTCACTCATTAAGTAATTCCAGCCCCCTGATTGAAATTGGTAGGTTCTAGTAGCCTGACCAAGTAGAAGAAAACTTTGCTGATATTAGAGCCCCTAACTACTACACCAAAAATATCTAAAATGAGGAACTTGTTTGGAAAACAAAGACCACAAGTTGTAGGCAGATTAAATAGATACATTTAATGAGATTAAAAGCTGCGTAGGCAGGTCCACTTTAACCCTTTAAAGGGATAGTAATACTTAAAATGTAAAAAAAAATATGTTGTAGGGTTTATCCCCCTGAGTAAAACAAGAGTACTCCCACTGCTGAGAGGTGTTTTATTCAAAAGTTATTAATTTTCAAAGTTGAATTTTTTAGGTGCAATATCACAGTGGCCTGAAATTGTACAGTGGCGCTGTTGCTACACCATCCTATGGAGATTTATGGTCAACTGACCAGAGTTGTCCATAGGATCGTGTAGCAACAGCGCCACTGTATAATTTCAGGCCACTGTGATATTGCACCTAAAAAATTCAACTTTGAAAATTAATAACTTTTGAATAAAACACCTCTCAGCAGTGGGAGTACTCTTGTTTTACTCAGGGGGATAAATCCTACAACATATTTTTTTTTACATTTTAAGTATTACTATCCCTTTAAGGAAAAAAGAGGTGTGCAATGCATTCCAAAACAATGTGTTGAATAAGCCTCTGGTCCCTAAAGGCTTAACCCTTTGAGTGCCAGTGAGGTGAATTGGATACCTCCCTGGAACTCAAAGAGTTAAATGAGCATTATTAGTTTCAGCAATGGTAAGTCAACTGTATTTAAGAATCATGAAAAGAAAATGTTTTAGACAGCTGTAAACTTTCATTAACGCACATAATTTCTCAATATTCCACATTCAATGTGAGCTTAGAAGGATATAATCAAGACAAGCTTGTCAGAATTAGACACTTAGCCCTCTGCACACCGTCATATGGCTGGTTTTTAGATTACAAGAGTCAACAATTAAAGGGGCATACACAAATCTTAATGAAAAGGGTTTCAAGAGCACAAAAAGATAAAGACTACATTGGCATGCTTTGTCTGCTGTCTAATGAAGGATGATCTATTATTAAAATAATTAGTAACACTGCTTTGCTAGCATGTAAGTAATTAATAGAGTCTGACACCCAGGAATACATGGTAAATCCAAACAATTATTTCTGTCAAAAAATGTGTTTTTACAATTTCATTTGATAGCTGTTCAAAAAAATGACACTCTTTAAACATTCACAAAGAGATACAGCGTGCTGCACTGCTGACATGGAGATGACATGTTATTGCACAGGAATGACTTAAGAGGAGATAAAAATACTAGTTATATGGATATTTTTCTATTGCAAAAATTGCATTCAGTATGTGTTTTGAACATTATAATCTATTTGTTATTTAACCCCTTTGAAGACTGAGACATTTCTAATATATAATTATCAAGAAATCACTGGGGAAAAAAAGCACCTATCGCTTGATCGCTTGGTATCACAAGGCTCCTTACACTGTAGACCCATACAGCTCCTAAGGGGTTAAACTGTAATTAGTTTCAAACAATTAATAGGATATGGAGAAATGCCGATCATCCCAGGTTTCCAGGGAGGGTCTGAGGGTTTAGCTATCTGTCCCTGGATCCTGCTTTTCCTGTTTTTAACCCCTTGTCAACTGAAGGGTAAGCAACAAATTGTGAAGCAATGTACTCCACACCCCTCTGGTCTTTAACCCCTTAAAGACCCATGATGGTTCTGGCACGTCATGGGTCCAACATGCGATAAGGTCCCATGACGTGCCAGGACCGTAATGGAATTCAAGGCTCCTCACGCGGCTACATGCAGTTTGGAGGGCCCTGATTTATATTCACACAAACAAAATGGTCCATGGTCCTTAAGTGCCGGCCGCGTGCACGCATGGCCGGTCCTTAAGGGGTTAACATTGAATTTCAACCCCCTATTATATGTGTTTGCTATTAAAAGGTTAACAGTTTTTTTTATCGTTCCCACATGCCAATATTGCTGATTTATATACTGTGATTTCAAGTAGTATGTAGCTGTGGGCAATAACAACCTTTTTAGCTTTGTGTATAAGCAACCAGGGCTCAAATAGCCTTGTTTATGGAAAAGAAGAAAAATAAACTTATCAAGTATTTTGGGGCTCATGCACTTAAGAATTATCCTCCAATACTGGCTAAAAATATAATATTTATAGAGTAGGAATTATATTCATTTTAGGGGATAATGAGTCTGATGTACACACTGGAGCAAAACAGTTGCTTTGCAATGCATTGGAGAACTCTCTAGAAATAATGCAATACACTGTGCATATTGTGCACTTAATTGCCCACACTCTATCCCCCTGCACACTTGTTTCTATAGTAACTACTATTGTTTTTATTCTTTTACTTGTTACCAATAAATGTTTTATTACAAAAAAGGACAACAAAATAAATGGGAATGTTTATTGTCCCCTATGGTGCAGTTTTTCTTTGTATATCAGCCTCATATCTCTTTAACCCCTTAACGACCCTTGACGGTCATAGTACATCATGGGTAAATATGAGTAACGACCCATGACGTACTATGACCGTCATGGAATTCCGGGCTCCCACCATGGCTGAACGCCGTTCGGGGAGTCTGGAATCCAATTAAAAAATTTTTTTAAAAAATGCTCCGTGGTCCTTTAGTGACTGCCGCATGCCTGCATGGCCGGTCGTTAAGGGGTTAATATATTAAGTTGTGGAAACATGATGTTCCTATCATATGCTTGGGAACTACCATAAATAACTTGCAGAATGACGCTAAATAGCAATTGCAGACACAAAACCATAAAGAAAGTCTTACCTTCAATTTATCATATCTGTCACCGAGAGCAGCCACCTGATGATCTCGATGCCGTCCGACCAGTTTACACAAGGCACATATTAGCTGGTCATCTGTCACGCAATACATGTTAACTTTCTCATCCTCATGTTCCAGGCACATTAATCCTCTGATGTGTGAGTCCGGAATAGGCTCAATTAAACGGTGACCAGTGAATGGCTTCTTGTTTGGGTGAGTTGCCTTCAAACAATCCTCGCAGTATGACACTTCGCAGGTCACACACGTTTTTATGGCCTCCTTTGCCTGGTCCTGGTCACAGAACTGGCATGGGACTTTCTCACAGGAATTCATGCTGTTATTGGTATCGTAAGCACGTTCCCGGCGTGTTTCACTAGGAGAATTAGGGCCACTCACAGACGCTTTCTGAAATCTGTCAATGATGTTCTGCAGAGTCACGTTCCGCTTGAGTCCTTCTAAGCCACGCTTGCTGAGGGTGATGACATAACGGCAGGTGGGGCACTGGAAGGCGTTAATAGATTCTACCGATTCGTTGTTGGCACAGTGGGAGACTAGGATGCGATGTGCACAATTGAAACAGAGGCTGTGAGCACAGGGCAGCAGCAGTGGGTCTTCAAACAGCTCCAGACAGATAGGGCAGGTCAGTTCCGACTCCAGTGTTTCCATCTTCAGGCAAAGCTTTCCTGTGTCGTAAGCGAAATCCAGGGAAGCTGATCAGCTATCTGGAAAAAAGTATAGCATTTGATTAGGCGAGAGAGCACAAGGGGTCAATCATGGGGGGTTGTCAACTGTGCTGCTCATAATACATTCAGATTAATATTTTATGTACAAGTGCACGCTCTCCCTAGCACCACTTAACTGTTTTACTGTTCATACACTGCTAACTGGAAAAAGGACACATTTCCAAACACAGCAGCAATTATGATTTGTCGCTTTATCTTGCATTTGTTAATACATATTTAAAAATGAAACATTAAAAGTTTTAAAAAATAGCTTCAGAAATATTTGCAGAATAAATCAAACACCTTGAAGGCAATGAAAGAATCCAAGTCTCACTGTACAATTATGAGAGGAAGAAATCTGAAAGGATGTTTGCAGAAACCAAAACAGCAATTCTGGAGCAAACCAACTGCACCATATAGAACAACTGAAAATTGTCTTCATTTGAATTCAGGTTTAAACCCCATGAGTGCTAGAGAACTCTCTAGCAAATCGTTTTGCAATGTGTTTGAGACCACTCGAGCATTCATGGGGTTAAAATCCCAATTTATAACAATAGGAATTTTACAAGGGTTAATATAAAATCCATTTATACTATCAGGGCTTAAAATATGAAGTCCTTTGCTACTAGCCAGACCTGAAAAGTTACTCGCCACTGCAAGCCATAACATACCCACCAGGGCTGAATTTCTACTCGCCAGGGCTGAATTTTCACTCGCCATTGGCTAGTGGCGAGTGGAAATTTTGAGCCCTGATATTATAGTCAGTTACAGCTATAGGAACTGACTCCCCATAGCTTACAATGCCCCTGTTCCCTCTGATTACCCCTGCAGATTTCAGTGATCTGCACGGCTGGGTGACATCAGCGTGTCACTCAGAACTTACGGGAGATGTCGATCCTCCCGTTTCAAGCCCACTGATGGTGAATTCATTGGCATTCGGCTTCTATAGAGAGGATAGCAATGTTGCTTCCTTTCCCGTAAGCTTTGAGTGAATATGTGGTGTTACCCAGCTCTAAAAATCACAGAGATCTGCAGGGATAACACTGAAGGAATGGGTGCTCTTTAAGCTATGGGAGCCCAGTTCTCATAGTTGTTTTGACACAGGCTATAGTTTAAAAGACTTTCATATTGACCCTTTACTGGGACACAATCACATAAAAAACAGCTTTGGTGATTTTGAAATACCTTTCAAATCATTTATATGTTGTATTAACCATTTTTATGTAGAATACTCATTTTTCAGTTTAGATTTATTGATTATGCTAAGTAAGGCATGCAGAGCAGGCACTTCTGTCTTAGCCTTCATTACCTTTCCTTAACCCTTTGAGTGCCAGAGGGGTACACAATGCATTGCTTTTCATACCCCTCTGACACTCAAAGGGTTACCTGTTTCCTTAGTAGGGGAAGTTAGCAAATATTGCTGTACAGTGCAAGGTGACCAGATTCCCCGTTTTACAGCAGACAGCCCCCCGATTAAGACCTCCTCTGGAGGAAATTTTTCCTGAAATCGTCCCCTGAAAATCTGTCCACTTTATACATTATTTTGATCAACAGAAAGTTTTTATATTGGCCATGTTAGCCAATCAAAATGATACTTTTCTGGGTGGAAGAGTGTGTGTGTGTGTGTGTGTTTTTCAAATAATCAAAGTTCTTTTTAGGTGACAGAGTCCCTTTAAGATTTTTGCCTCTTAGGTTTTGAATAAGTCTTGCAAAGGAAAATATTCAGCAAAAGTTCATGTCGTGTATAAACAAATCTGCTGATATTTTAAGGAATTTAATCAGACAACAGACTTTGCAAATTAAAACACCCATGTGAGCGTTAGGAAAATATTTCTTCAGTAATTCTGCATAAACTTCACGTACATACTTGCTGAGAAAACACTTTTAATCACACTTGTATCCTGCTCAATCAAAGATGAACACTTAAGAAGTCTAACTTGTTATGATATGCATAACACAGAATAACTGAAGCCTTATTTCCTGCTTCTCTGTTCAGACAGAGCAAGGCATTGCTGTGTAAAGTCGCCCTACGCAGCTCTCCCTGCTTCTGCTCTTGTCATAGGCTCATCTCTGCTTCGAGTAGACAGGTCAGTGGGGTGGAAGCAAAAGCTATGCTTCAGACTCCCAGAAATGCACCTCATCAGAGAACCATATACATAGGCATTGTTGCACACAAGTAAGGAGCGTTCTAGGCAGCCCAGCTGTAACACTTAACACTGTAAAGCTATTCAGATTGTATAAACTCCCATCTTCTCCGCACCTCATTGAACACACACAAAAAAAACAAAAATACCACAATACTTTGATTCATTAAGATTTGCTCTCATTAGTAAGTGTTCTGGGAATTATATCCCACCCAAGCAAGGGCATCACTACAAATCAATTAGTTCAGTAATGCTAAGCATGGGAATTCAATAACTATATACTTTATTTTTTCGGCAGCCCTTAAGGGAATATCTATTTCAACATTTACCCTTTGAGTGCCAGAGCGGTGTCCAACAATGCTTTGGATACCCCTCTGGCACTGAGAGGGTTAATAGCCTAGTATGAATCAAACCACAACCTATTCATACAAAAAAAAAAAAACACACACACATGAAAAAATATATTTTGCAGATAGTAATTTACTTTGGACACAGAAGCTGAACTAATTGGTTGGAATAGATCATTAAAACATTCATTTACACCAGGCCAATAGGAAGGAAAACAATGGTAACTACTAATTATTACCAAGCACCATCACTCTAGCATTTAAAATGATAGTAATGTTTCATAAAAAAAGCAGCTCCGATTAATCTTCATAGTATTTGGGTCATGGAGAATGTTATTTCATTACTGTGAGCGTTGTAGTATCATCATGGAATGATAAAAGTGTCCCTCCTTTTACCTAGTGTAAGCCAACTCCCCTCAGATGTGGAATCTAGTCTCTTGACCACACAGGTCACAGCAAGGGACAATCTTCCTACTGTCAGCATAAGGAAAACCCTGCCCTGTTTGAATGTTTTTTTTTTCAGGTTTTTCCTTATGCTCACTGAAGATGATCCCTCTCTGCGATCCATTCGGTCAGTCTTGCTGGTCTGAGGTGTTTGATGGGGTCACAGACCCCCCCCCCCCCCGCATGGCAAGCTTCAGCCGTAGTTGTACATCCAAGAGCACATAAAATTTTATTTTTTTCAGAAAGAAAAAAGGTGGCTGCCTCATCGCTCAGCAAAACCGCAGCTGTGGGGGTGAAGCGCAGCACTGAGCCCCCCAAGAAACGTGAGAAGCCTCCAGGATTCCTATTTCCATTCATACAAGTAACCGGAACAACTTTGTATTTTGGTGTTAGTGTCCCTTTAAAAGGTAAAGAGCCTATATACACCCAACATATATTTTATTTAAATGGAAATTTTTGGTTAGTCCCTTGAATGCTAGAGCTTCGGACAACATAATAAGCAGGAGAGGTCTTTGACATTCAAGGGGTTAATTAGGAACTCTAAAGAGAAGTCCAAATGGGTAACTTGGCTGTGCTTTGTTTTAGTGCAGGCCAAGCTGCCAGTGTTTATTTTCTTATAATCTCCAGTATTCCCCTGGCAGTCCTTTCGCATTAGGTTCACTAGTCAGAAAAAATAGTTACCACGCAGACAAACAATGTATTTGCCTGTCACACACAATATGTACAAACTGGAGGTTGTATACTCATTACCCATGAATGTTTTGTGCACCAACACACTCCTCAAAATACCCCTTTGAGTGCCATAGGCATACCTGGGAACTTGCAGTTGAGGTCCTCTGGTGCAGCAGGGGGTGATAATAATGACGTGAATTGTGTCAAAAAGGGGCAGGGCTTGACGCGAGTTGATGGGGCAGGGCTTAAAAGTGTCACACAGAAGGCTGGGGAAGGAGGAACACCGAGAGAAACAGCAGATGTGGGCAGAGTTTCAATACAAACTCTCCACATCCGGAGGAATCAGCCTCTGCCCCAGAGACCCAGTAAAACTCTGTCAAAGCCGGTTCTCCGGGGCAAATCCAGAGAGTTCCCAGGTATGGCCATAGGGATGTGCAACACATTGCTTTGAAACGCAATGCATACCCCTGTGGAATTCAAAGGGTTAAGACTGTTTACCTGCTGTCTTCTCCCCCACAGAATGTCAGCTATTCCACCTGTAAATGGTGATTTGCAAAAGGGTCATTTTGGATGAGACTAAGAATAGACGGAGACTCTAAAGTGGCATAGAGAAAAGTATGAATGATGTTCAAATGGCTTTTTACTATGAGGTAAGGTGAGCGTGTATAAGAAGGAGGCAAACTGATGGAATGTTGAAAATGAGGGTGAGAGGGATCATAGCAACAGACAATCAGGCGGTAGCGTCTGCCATCGCACTTGTTGCTTTGCATATAAGCAAAGAAAGGAGATTATTGAGTACAGGAGAAGGCTACCTTTTTTTTGGATGTGTGTGTGTGTGGCATGGGCGCTTTGGTTCCAAAGTGCTTCTTCAACTGCGTGAAGTGTTTGGGTTTTTTCTGGTTTCTGTTATACTGCATGGACCCTTTGCCTCCAAAGAACAATCCTTGAAGTGAGTGTTTCCTTTTAAAGGCTCCACAGCTGTTGAAAACAGCTCCCAGAGGCATCCCATTGGATGCCTAGTGACAATAACCAAGCCCTGGGGTGTGTCTGCCAGTGATCCAGAAATCAGCTTGCAATTTCAAAAAATCAAAACCTTTTAGATTTCAATAGGGACCTTAGAGGACAGACAAGGGGGTGAATGCATTAAGGGGTGGAAAAGAGGTGATAAATTGGAGATGTCGCCAGTGATATAAATTCTCCAACTCCTATGTTATTCTGTGGAGGCTATGCACTAAGATCTCTCTTACTTAAGATATTTTAGTGCATTGGCTCCATAGAATAACATAGGAACTGGAGAAGTGATATCACTGGAGAAGTTGTCTCCTCTTATCACTCCTTAATGCATAACACCCAAGATGATTGTTTGCCACTCCATAAAGAATGTCTAAATTGTTAAACTGTTAGTAATCTTTCAATAAAACATAGGCTACAATTGCTCTTTATAGTTGATACTATTGCTCTCCCAACGTTGGCACAGCTCATATCTCTATAGTTTCAATGAAATTATATTACAAAGCGTCCCCCTCCCGCCCCTTTTACAGAAGTCAGTCTTCTTGCTGCTGAGCTGAAAGTGTATTGTGATGAGGGACAATCTTCAGTCAGTATCAGGAAAAACCTGCCCTCCTTTGACAAGGGGGTAAGGGTTTTCCTTATACTGACAGGAGGAAGATTATCGCTCATTGTGATCTGTCCTGTCCGATGAACGCATTTCAGATCTGAGGGGAGGCAGCTTAAACTAATGAAAAGGAGCAGGAGGGGGACACTTTATAATATAATTTAATTGAAATTATAGAGATATGAGCCGTGCCAACATCAGACTGCAATATCAACTATACTACAACCCTTTGAGTGTCAGAGTGGTACGGAATGCACTTCTTTGCAATGCATTCCATACCACTCTGGCACTCAAAGGGTTAAAGAACAATCATAACTTATGTTTTATTGAAACATTACTAACCATTTAAGCCCCAGAGGGGTGTGCAACACATTGCTTAGGTATTCAGTCTGATCTCCTGGATTAAACTGGATATAAAGCAGTAATTTACCATGTACAGAATGTTGGTGCAAAGCATCCTGAGAGATTACAAGTGAGACATCATCTATCTTTCTGACTTTGTACACATGCATGCACTATGGCACTGGGGCAGACCAGTAAGGACAGGGATAAGCAAGATTTTAATAAACTTTGGAGCCACGCAGAATTTTCAGTATCCGTTAGCCAGTCACAGAATTAAGAGCCATTGAAGGAACAAATGTATACAAATAAAATTTAGGGGACCAAAGTAAAATGTTAAGAGCTTTAACTCCCATGCTCCTACTACTTTTTCCACCCCTGTTCTGTACTGTTATACCACCCCAGGAGCAGGCATAATCAGAAATATAATGAGTTTTGTACCCTGTATATAGTTTGTACCTGGTCACAAAATAAACACAAGCACTTTCCCACACAGGTGCAGAAGATTACAGAAACTGCCCTTTGCACCTGAATGTCTGTACTGAAGCTTTCACACACCCTCCTCAGGGGGTAAAGCTAACAGAATATTTACAGCAGCAAAATGTAGGGGTTTTTATGGCCTATAAGGAAAAAAAAACATGTGACCTGTTTTGCTACAAACTGCAGTAACTCATTATGTCATTAATCCTGAGGGCATGCAGCAGTCTCTATGTGAACTGTTTGAAAATGACACCGAATCAAAGACAAGAAAATTGAGTTCAATTCCCGAGATGGCATGTTGCATCCTCAGGCATGTTCCTCTCAATCTGTGCCTCAGGCCTTGAAAATGTATTTTGTAAACTAGATGGAGAGCCTAGAATAACCTGCTGGATCACATGGTTTATGTCCAACAGATGAAAGAACCCTACAGGGTCAAATGTTTTTAACACACTAGTTACTAGATACATCTCAAATGCATTGTTAAGATATGGTTAAAAAAAATAGCAGTGACTAAATTAGCAAAAACGGCATCTCACACTACAGCAAATATCAGGAGGCAATGATGAGATTCAATGTCATTGACTAAAAGTGACAGACAGTGTAGCCCGAGGACGGACTAACAACAGGGAGATAATGCCATACATTACACACAAACATTTGATGAAAGAAAAGAGAATGGAACTTTAAAAAACACAAGGCATTCCTTTCCATGTTCCACATTCCTTGATAGCATACGTCTTTCAACAACTCAGCAAGGTAAAGTGCCAGAATCAACAACTGGAAAAACGTTAATGCTTTAAGAACTACCTACGCCTAACTGATTGTGTTTTGAAGGAAAATCATTCCGAAGT
This sequence comes from Rhinophrynus dorsalis, assembly GCA_037306005.1. Lineage (NCBI taxonomy): Eukaryota > Metazoa > Chordata > Amphibia > Anura > Rhinophrynidae > Rhinophrynus > Rhinophrynus dorsalis. The sequence goes on along the minus strand of CM074719.1, from coordinate 162,384,430 downwards.
AGTAAGTGGCTCTTACTTTGTTTAACCCTTTGAGCCCCAGAGGTGCATGCAATGCATTGCGTATCACCCTGGCATTCAATGGGTTAACAGAATGATTTAACAAGGTATCATTCACACTAAGTTAGATACATCTATATCAGCGATGGAAAACCAAATTCACTCAATGGGCCATATGTAACGCTCAAGTCCACCAAAGAGACACATTTTGGTTACATTACAAACAGGGGTTGTAGAAAGAAAAAAAATGAATTACCTCCCTTATATGCAAGAGGCATCTCAAACACATTGCAATGCTTAGGAAATATCTCTAGCACCAATGGGGTTATGGTGGAAAAGTGTAAATATAAAAGGAGACATGCAATGAGACAACAGAAATAGGGTATGAGTTTTTTTGGGGTAAAATTCCGGAGTGTGTGATGTGGGAGAGGGAAATCATCTCTTCTTCCACTGTACTAGAGAACAGACCTAGGGCCACAGAAGAAGCCTTTGAGGGCCACATGAGGCCCAAGGGCCACCATCTTACCACCAATGATCTATATAGTTTATTTTTGTGCATTTGATCTCCCTTGTACTTTGATGCTAGTTGTTTCTGTTGACAATCTCCTAAAGATTAGTGACCCTTCTACACCATTCAGGTCCACTCAAGTCTGTTTGTTTTAAATAGGTGTACCCGAGAGGCAGACTGATATACCGAACTGCTATATGAATGGAGCCTACCTAGGACAACTGATCTGTTAAACAAATTGTTGCTTATTCCTAAAGTTAATTTCTAATTTAATGGAACATTAGCACCTCCTATTTATATTACGCAATTTACCTTAAAGTGGACCCGTTAACTACACAACTTTTAGCCTCATTCAATGTTTGTACAGTACTTAAAGTGGAATTATCACCGCAAATAAAGTCCCCCCCAATAATTAGTCATATAGCTTAGAAACAGTACTATTATCCATCATAAGTATTGCGTTATTAAGAAATTCTAGTTCTTCTGAGACTGATGGCCAGGCATAAGTGCAGACATCTGTTTTCCTGTGCCATCAGCCCCGGCAGTGGTGTCCGTAGAAATTTTTCCAGGGGGGGCAAAGCCATACATAATACGACCCCCAGGCCAGCCCATCTAGCCCCTTTATTTATATGGAAGGGGGTAATTGTAGGCGGGGGGCAAGTGCCCCCCTTGCCCCCCTTCCGGACACCCATGAGTCCCGGTCTCCTCTATTATATAGAGATCCACCGATACCGATTCTTTAAGACCGAGTACCGATACTTTTTTCAAGTACTCACCGATACCAATTACCGATACCTTTTTTTTGTGGTCATTTGCCAGTTTTCTAAGTACCTATATGCTTTAGGTACTTGGAAAACTGGCAAATGACTGCAAAAAAAGTATTGGTAATTGGTATTGGTGAGTACTTGAAATATACACACACACACACACACACACATACATACATACATACACACACCACCTCTTGATTCCAACCTTTTGCTTCATTCTACCCCTCTTAAGCCCTTCTTTTGCCTTGGCTTTTTCTCTCCCTTTCTCCCCCTCCTTGACTCACCCTTTTGCTTCTCTCTCCCTCCTGATCCCCCCTCCTTTTGCTTCTTCTTGGCCCCCCTCCTTTTGCCTCTTTTTCTCCCTCTTGACCCCACTCTCTGCCTCTTTCACCACCCGCTGCCCCATCTTGCCTCCCTTACTCTCCTCTGCGGGTGCTTGCTGTTCTCTCGTGAGCCCCGGCAGAGGTCAGCGTCGGAGCGTTTCCATGGTAACCCGCGGCAATGCTCCGATGCTGCAGGAGTGAGAGAGGTGACCGGGGAGCATTGTGAGCAGCTCCCCGGGCTCCCTCTCTGCAGCACCAACCCTGACACAGGGTATAGGTGCTGGCATCGGCCGTACTTGTACTCGCGCAAATGCTGGTATCGGCACCGATACCAGTATCAGTATCGGTGCAACCCTACTATTATACCTTAAGGTAACAGGAACTGACCAACGGTGCAGGCGCTCAGATGCCTCTAAAGCAAGAAGCCTGGCCGTCAGTCTCTGAAGAATTAGGATTTCTTAATAATGCAGTACTTATGATGGATAATAGTACTATTTCTAAGCTTATCAATATATGACTAATTATTGGGATGGGGAACTTTATTTGGGGTGACAGTTCCTCTTTAAACTTCCTATACTTTATGTTTTTTGTTTTGCAAACATGTTATGGCCTATCTCATACAGGTGTTTTAAAGCACAGCTTTCAGCAGCTTTAAAAAAACAAACAAACAAAAAAACACAAACCCATAAATGATTACACTGGACACTAACAGGCTATCCAGATGAACTGTAGCACAATACTCGGGTCAATACAGCTTGCCAAAAATGTTGTGCATTAAAAGGAGAAAAGCTTAAATACCGTTTCATTATTAATTAACCCCTTAAGGACTGGGCTATTTTCTCCTTAATTACTATGTTTTGAAATTGAAGGAAGTTCAGGAGCAGAGAGGGATGGGTGGGATTATAGCAGCTGCATGATAAATTGAGAGCAAAGAGTCTGCCTGTTGCCATAAAAGCACAAGATATTTGCTAAACTGTCTGATATACATTTTATGTGAATTAACCAAAAGCAAAGATCTGATTTATTTTGTCTCCTTAACATGCTACTTTACATATCTCAGTTTTGCGCCAGGAGGCACTGCACCTTTCATCAAAATCTTACTAGTTACAATCAGCTGAGATATTCTCTCTTCAGGGATACCAGATTTTCCAAAAATGTAACAGTTATGCAGCAGTCTACTAAAATCCAAAAATGGCATCCGAGAAAACCCAAATGAAAAATGCAATGCTATGCCAATAGCGTTTAGGATTACTATTGGCACAGGAGAAAGAGTAACTGGATAGAACACAATTTGTTTCCTCAAGGGTATCAGTTGTACAACACACAAAAGAAAATCCTGTGGGAAATACAGTACTAGAATAGTGTGGATGTGTATTGCTACTGGGCCTTAAAGAGATAGTAATACTTAATTTTATCTTTATTTTATTTTGTAAGCATTAAAAAACATGAAGAACGATACAAGTCTTATCTCTCAAACCTTTATGGTTTGAGAGATATTCACAAGCAAAGTTCCCCCTCCTGCCCCTTTTACCTAGTGTAAGACATCTCTTCTCAGATGTGGAATTCAGTCCATAGACCAAACAGGTAACAGCAGGGGACAATCTTCTTCCTAAGACAACAATGAAAACTCTGCCCCCCTTGACAAGTTTATCAGGTTTTTCCCTTATCTTAATCGAAGATTGTCCCTCTCTGCAGTCTACCTGGGCACCTCCCTTCTGCTCAGGTTGAACAGCATGACATCAGTAAAAGGGGAGGGAGGGGGACACTTTGTCATTGAATTACTCTGGAACTACAACTCTGACAGAATTGAAATAACACTCTCCAAAGTCCAAATGCTATGATGATTAATTGGATCTGCTTTTATTATGAAACATTACTATCCCTTTAAGCATGTATATGTCCCCTAGAATGCAACTGGTTTGCCTAAGAGCTTTCTGAGAACACTAGGGTGTGTATGCATATTTTAACTACTTCTTCTGCTGGAGGTCCTTGCAAAACATTATACTGCAATGATTTGTGTTTAATTCTTAATTCTCTGTCTCTGAGGATGCTCAGTATATTCACTTATGTAAACGACAGAATGCCTAGATCTTCTCCAGTGAGCTTCATTCACTGTGAGTGTCTAAGGATCTATAAGAAACTTCTCCTATAAAACACCATTTGACGTCTGTGTTTTGATCAGAAAATCACAGGTGCTCTGGGCAGGCAGGAAAAGAGTAGAAAAATCTTAAATGGGACCTGTCACCTTTCCAAATTAACCCCATAAGTGAGAGCCTCCATCTTGAAATTGTTTCATTAAAGTGGACCTATCGCCATGATTTAAGTTTGCATTTCTGAAACAGTAATTAAAAACTGCCTATGTGCCATGTTAGCTAAAAGGCAAGCCAGTGTATAATTTAGGAGATAGTCACACTTGGTACCATATTCTAATGCATGCTAATTATACTTTCAATTCTGTTTCATATGCAAATGATGTTTTTCACTGCTGTTTCATAAGCTAACTAACCTTTTCAATGACGTTTCATTCTTTCACTATTCCATAATCTGCTGGACGTTTAGCTAACATGATGCATAAGCAGTTTTGAATAAAGTTTTCAAATATGCAATAAATAAATAAATGCAAGGTGACAGGTCCACTTTAATTATTTCTCCCCACATTTATTCTACCTCTACTGTGGAAGCTGAGACTGACTAGTTTGCTAAGAACGTTTCTTGAATTGTGCATGAAAAATTCGATTTTGTGACAAAACTACACAGACGTATAAAATTGTTGGCAAAAGCACTTCCTGCCTTAGGCACATTCGCTACTCCACTCAGAAAGATTAACTAATTCGGACCACGCCCACAACAAAAAAATATGCTCAGCTGTTTGCCAACCTTGATTTTTCATGTGCAATTCAACAAAATCATGTGCAAACCTATTTTCGCGTGGTTTTCACACTCAAAATATAGGTTTCCTACATTCCACCCTTAGTTCCTTATCTATAAACATTTTAAGCCCTTAACGCCCACAAGCTGTGCTATGACTGTCATGCGTTTTTTGTGTTAGGAACCGGTGATGGTCATAGCACGTCACTTACATTTTACTTACTGCGCTCCTCCTGGAGCTCTGTAAGTGAAAACAGGGAGTGAAATTGACCGCTCCAAGACTGGAGCGGACTCTCTCAGTCCCCAGCGCTGCATGACGGTACTCGTCACAGGTCACGTGTACCAGCGCGCCACAAACATCAAAGTGGTCCTTCAAGGAAGTTTACTTATCAGAACCGTGGATGTTAAGGGGTTAAAGACCATTGTTACTACTAAAGTGAACTAAACCTTTTCAGAGCCAGAGAAGTGTTTAACGCATTACGAAGCAATACGTTGAGCACCTCTCTAGCGCTCAAAGGGTAGTTAAACCTTACTGTAAGTGCATTTGCCCTGTAGCTACATAGCATTTATAGACCACATACTGGATTAAAGAAATATCACACATACAAAATCTTAACTGGATTAATAACAGATTAAAAACATAAATACATGTAGAATGCAGTTTGCTTATCTTTACTGAAATGCACTCAAGAAGGAATATAGTGTATCTGGCATCAGATACTATATTAAATGCCAACACTTTAGAATACTTAAAAGTCATAAAAAAATATATGTTTTCTGTCTTTTAACCCTTTGAGCCACAGATGAATGTGCAACATTCTGTCCTCCAGCACTTTAAAGGTTAACCCCCAAGGTGACTTGCTGTGTTACAGAAAGTAGATTTCAGATCAAGGAGAATATGTAGTGCAATACACAGAAGCTTCAAATTAACCACATGACAAAAGCACATAACAAAATCCAACACTTTGACAGTGGTCTTTGTCATTTAAATATAAGTATGAATACCCACCGATGGATCTCGCCATACTTGTCTTTGATGAAGCATTGTGTAAATGGGGAAACAAACTGCGAAGAGCCAACCGTTGACAGGTCAGGAGGCCAGACTGTAACTACTATTAAGACTCAAGGAATCCTTCATCTGAGCTGGGGGAGGGGTAGTCAACAAGAAACGGCTGACATCGAATCACAACAGGAAAACTGAGGTTACAATTGCAGGAAAGCCAGCTCCACCCAATCACCTCTGCCAGAGTTTAAGAATCAAAAGTTCTCGAGGCAACAGACCTGCCTTCATCACTGTAACTAAAGATAGGTATTCACTTTGTCTCCAGGCTTGCAAACTAAAATGCTACAGCAAGACAATGCAGGATATGATAAGCCTCTTACTAAAGCATCCAGAACCAGTTTAGGAGCAAAGTCGTGTAATAGAGAAGTGGAAGTATGCTACTGGAAAGTAGGATAAGCTCGGCTTTCCCTGTAATTAATCCAGGGCTCAATGAAACTCACCAATTCCCATGACTGTAACAGGAAACTGACGTGGAACTGGCAGAATACTTTACATATTCAGCAATATACTACCGATTCAGGTTTTCATGTGCACAGCATGTAAAATAAAATCTAAGTAATAAAATGGATAGAAATTAAAGCAACAGTGTTGTAAAAGAGTACGCATCTGTGTAGTTAAACCAGGACTATGGTTAAAAAGAGCATGATTTCAAGACTTTCATAGTTGTTGCTGAAATGTCACATGTGAATTCAGATGCAAAAGAAAAAGGAGGAATTCTGGGCAAACCAACTGCACCAGTGATTTAACTGGTGACATCTAACCTCCTGAATGTTAACCCTTTGAGTGCCAGAGTGGTATCCAATGCATTGCGTTGCAATACAATGGCTACCTCTCTGACACTCAAACATTTTATAGGCAATGCAGAGCAATTTACTGGAGACCTCTCTACCATCATTAAAAGGGGTTAAAAGACCTATTTAAATCATTTTGGAGAATTATTGTTTCTCCCCTATGGTACAGTTTGTTCACCCCAGAATGACTCCTCTTACTGTGTTTGTGTAAGGCCCTGTAAGTATTTAAAGCTACATACTGATTCAGTGCTGCTGCCTATCCAAACAAATCAACATTTCAGTTCTCTAGTAAAGCCTTTATTAAAGAGGAACTATCACTCACACTGTGCTACTGCGCACCTATTGTGAATGTGAGGGTTGTTTGTCAAAACTGAATAACCATCACCGTAGCAAAATATATCTGCTCTCTAGGGACCAAGAGAAATCCACACATGAAGAAATTGTTAAATATCTACAAGTCCGGGTGTCTTAAAGCAGAACTATCACTCAAATTAAAGTGCCCCTCAAATTATTATTCATATAGCGATATGCATACCAATACTTGATCCTGAATAAGTCCAGCAGTATTGATAAAGCCTTCTTCTTCAGAGCCTGACAGGCAGGCTTCTTACTGTAGTGGCATCTGTGCTCCTGCACCATCAGTTACTTCCTGTACCTTAAGAAACAATGCAAAATCATATAGGAGACCGGGAAGGACAGACACTGAAGAAGCAAGATGTCTGCGCTGATGCCTGCCTGTCAGTCTCCAAACAAGATGGATTTCTCAATAATGCTGGACTTATTCAGAAGCATACAAGTATTCGTATGCATATCACTATATGAATAATTATTTAGGAGGGGCACTTTAATTTGAGTGAAAGTTCCACTTTAAGACACCCGGACTTGTGGATATTTAACTGTTTCTTCAGGTGTGCATTTCTCTTAGTCCCTAGAGAGCAGATATATTTTTCTCCATTGTGCTATCAATTGCTATGGTGATGGTGATTTGGTTTTGCCATACAACTATCACATTCACAATCGGTGAGCAGTAGCGCAGCTATGGTTATAACTCGACTGAGATGAATACTTTGGGTCATTCAAATACAGTTTCTATTAAAATCAATTAAGCTCACACACTGGGAAAGTTTGATGAGGAGAATAAAACATTTTATTGTATGCACAAAATGTGCTTGATCGACAAAAACATTAATCATTTAAAAAGCTGCTTGTATGCTCCCAGATTAAATCAAGTCAAAAGTTGATTGTAAGAATAAGGCACACTCCATCAAATAAAACTACAAACAAATTGATTGTGCAAGTGTGTTATTCATATATATATATATATATATATATATATATAGAGAGAGAGAGAGAGAGAGAGAGAGAGAGAGTGTCACTTATTCCTGTACAGCTACACTGGATGTAAGATTACAGACTCCATGTTGTATAAAATAAAGGATCTGATCATATTATATGAAAACACAAAAGGGACTATATATTAATGTCCACAAACAGGCCTAGTAATGGGGAACAATATCCTACCTAGGGAGGTGCCCTTCATGCAGCCATTAGTAATAACAATATTTAATTATATGTATTGACAAAGTTCCCTTTATAGTGATCAAAGCTGAATTATCAAGTATATATATAATCATACAGTCAGCATGCACTGAACACATTTTGTACTAATTGTACACACAGTTCTGTATTCAGAACACTAAGATTAACCCCTTCGCATCTGCTGACATGCCAGGACCATCACGGCTGTCCTGCACTTAAGGACCAGTGACGGTCCTGGCACATCATGGAATTCAGGGCACGCCACATGGGGAGCCCTGAATTGGTTAGCTAAAAAAAAAAAAAAAAAAAAAAAAAAATGCCCCGTGGTCCTCAAGTGCCAGTCATGCGTGTGCACGCCAGTCGTTAAGGGGTTAATTTTTAAATAACCCAAATGCACCATGGGGGGGTGTACAAATTCTTATTTTTTTAAATGGGGCTTTTAAACACTTGAAAGCTAGAGAGGTCCCCAACGCATTCCTCTGCAATGCAAAAGTAATCAGGTGGTTAAAAACTCCCATTTGAATCAATGAGGATTTAGGAAATGTTTATTTCCCTTAAAAAGTAGTTGGCTTTCTCCAGAATTGCACTGCTTGTTATTTGTGTGTGTGTGGTTCCACATATCAGGCTACCCTTGGGGCAGCAGTCCATTCATTTTCTACTGCTCCCTGGCACCATGGGGATAAAAGCTCTATCTAACTCCTTGGGAATTTGGGTAATTTTAATTTGTTCCATACACTACATATGGTATAGTTCAGAATTACTCATCTCTAGCTTTCTGCATAAGGCCCTAAGTGCCATTTTGGGATACAATTCAGCTTTGCAATATGACCGTTCAAATTATTAATGCAAGGAACCAAAGAATTCAGCCTCCTGATTGGTATTTTTAACTCATACATTGCAATAATAATAATAATAACTAGTATTTGTATAGTGCCTTTCCCCCAGTGAGACTCAAAGTGCTGTCAGTGCACGCTCTCGGAATTAACCAAATTGGCAGCTGAATAACAGGTGTTATTATTAACCAATCAATGTTACTCATTTATCGACCTAAGAAGGATGAAGGGCTGAGCTGACCCTGCCGGGAATCGAACCTGCAACCTTGCGGTTTGAGCAGACTCTGCAGTTAGAGCATTTACCACTGAGCTATATATAATGTCTATACATTCTGTCGCCAATTTTTTACAATTTTTATTCACCACTGGGTAAAAGGATTGTCAATATTTTATTTTTGGAATGAACTATGTTGTAGAGAGTTAAAACAAAGACATTAATATAGTTCACACTGCCACAAAGTAGTGGGGTTGTTGCTATCCCATTCCATGGAGAGCTGTAGCAATTGGCCTACCTCTGCCATATAATGCAACAGAATCAAATATGTACACCAGATGGCACTGTCACTTACTGTTTATTAATGAAAGAAAACTTGAACTGTAATAATTTTGGAATAATCTATCTCCCAACAATAGAAGTACCCTTGTTTTATGAAGCAGGAACATTTTTACAATATACTTTTTTTTTTCATAAGAATGGATAACGTCTCCTTTAATGGGAAATTATACCCTAGGAACATACAGGGTTATGTTGTGTATTAGCAGGCAAAACAAGAAGGTCCAACATATTTGGCAGCAATAAAGCTATATAATTCACATGTCTCTGAGTTGTGAGGCAAAGGTTGAACTTGATGGACTTGTGTCTTTTTTCAACCTAATTTACTATGATACTATGTACAAATAAGTGGCTCTTAATTTGTTTAATAGACTAACTTACCTAAATATGTGACCTTCACACAGCACTAAGCTATATTAATATATTATTTTTTCACCTAGGGATCAAGCTGATCTCTACTGAAATATTCCTCTAAATCAGCAAACAGCTGGCTTCAACAGACCTGAATTGATCTTAACCCCTTAAGCACTACGTGACTTACTATAAATGCCACAGTCCTTAAATACATAAGGATCGATGGCAGTCATGGTACGTCACATACTTTTTACTTAAAGCGCTCCCGGTGGAGACTGGAGCGATCTCTTTTAGGTCCCAAAGCGGCGTGCCGATACACGCAACAGGTCACGTGTACCGGCACGTCGGCACAGATCAAAGCAGTCTTTATAGGACGGAAACGTCCCAGGACCGCTGGTCGGTAAGGGGTTAAGGAACATGAGTTGATTTCAGATTGTAAACAGAAACAATTCTCAATGAACCACAAGAAATATCAAGTGTAAAAATAATGCCTCTGTAGCCCTTGAGTGATGTAGGGAGAACGTGGACATCTTTCCAATGTGGCTGTTGATTGGCACCTCTCTTCCTAGACATCCGTGTTAATGGGTGTTAAAAATACTGCCCCCCCTTTCAGAGCTATACCTCTGTGGGATGAATTTATGAAGCTAAGGGAGAAACTAATAAGCTGTGCGGTACAAATTACCTTCGGATAATTTGTCAAACAATAATTTCTGCATATAGATTATGATTTGTGGAAAAAAATACAGGTTTATGACACAAAGTAACTGATGATTCTGTCTATATTAAGTTTAATTGGGGTGAAAGTTCCCCTTTAAGTAATCTCATTTAGAATGCAGATGGGCTTTTACACATCCACTACAGTACTTTTTTTACACAGTGAAACAACCAATTTGCTTTTCTAGAGTAAATTAACTTTCTACGTATCAGAGAAGTATCGTGTTGGATACCTTTCTGGCACTCAAAGGGTTAAGCCCTGAATGTTAGTGAGATCTCCAGCATTGTTATGCCCGTTTATAACTTTATTTAATATTGTAGAGGTTACAAAAATAAAGTATTTGGAGAAAGTGCCATCTCTCAAACCCTTACGGTTTGAGAAATATTCTCCGCTAAAGTTCCTCCCTCCCCTTCTCCTGGTGTCAGCGATGTGCTGACAGCAGGAGATCCCGGACCTGGGAGCAGCCGGCAGCTCTTCAACAGAGCAGAAATCGCATTATTTAAAAATAATTACTTCATTGTAAGGGTCTACAAATTGTGCAGGTTTGCAAGCACACTTTGTAGACCATTACATTGAAGAAGTTCTTTTTAAATAACGCCATTTCAGCTCTGCTGAAGAGCCTCCTTGAGTCGGCCAGTTCGATTCTCTTGCTGTCAGCTTTACAACCCTTACAGCTCAAACTGTAAGGGTTTGAGAGATGGCATTTTCTCCAAATACTTTATTTTTGTAACCTCTACAATATTAAATAAAGTTATAAACAGCCATTACTAACCCTTTAAGCTTTATAATGTTTCTGGTGAAAGAAATCAGAATTTCAACTACTTCCAATGCACACACATCTTTAGTGTCTCAACTGTTTTGTTTGACCTCTATAAATATATTTGCCTTAGCAAAAATCTGTCAGTTGGAAATTCAGTAAGGTTATTATTCCTGTATTATTATTGTAACTACCCTAAGGTGTAAACTAAGGTGTGAGCATATAAACGGATTTAGTCAAGGCAGTGCCTAAGTTTATAACATGTTGCACTGACTAAATACATTTATTAGACTCAGACACCCATGTTGCAAAAGCAATAACAACCTAAGGTAAAACAATCGTCATGGTCTTTGAAAACTAGAACTGGCGGCCCTGAGGGCCTTTTGCCTGCCTGTCTGAAAACTCCACTGACACTCAAAGGGTTAAACTGGTGGCCCTGTCTCTCTGTGTCCTGTGTAACCCCAGGGATTTCTTAAGTAGCAAAAGACATTGCAGAGAAATACAATTCATTAATGAAGACAGGGTAGCAAGGCCCAGTATTAAACCACATATGTAGAGTTCTTGTGCTATGAGTGGATGCACTGAAATTTGTTGGATTTCTCTTGTAACAAAGTACTATTATAACTTAGTACATGATCTGTTACCCAGTACATTTATCTCAGTAATTTAATCTTAATGTGCTGGTATCCAACATTATCATGTATTTGATTTGTATACATTAACTAGAGATGTCTCCAATGCACAGCATCCAAGGCTTCAAGTACTTTCTTCTTGGCTATAGTGTTCCACTGGGATTTGACGAAAAAGTGTTCCATTACCACAAAAAGAATAACCAATGAGTTACATTATCAAAATACATCTAACAAGCAAAAAATTGTTCTGATTCTGTTTTACAAATAAAACATGAATATACTCTGTTCTAATCTGAGAACGTTTTAAAAATAAAATATGAATACTTCTCTCTGAAATGTCACTTTAATCTTAGAAACTTTGTAGTCTTTGTGACTCATGAAATAAACATTTTGCTTCATCTGTCTAAGATTAACTAAACGGTACTTCTCAAAGATTACATTTTCATTGCTCAAACAAGACAGAAACGATCTATGTCAACTGAAACCAAGCAAAATGTCTGCTTACTGGTGTGTGAACTTCTTGGTCAACTGGGGTTAGAACAAAATGCATGTTGTTATTAGCATTCAAATATTCAGAAAGCTCTTAGCAATGGTAAAGACATACTTTACTGTACAAAAGGCACAGTATCATAGACGTGTAATTCTTATTTCATAAGGGAAACACAAATTTCAGGTCCAACCACCTGTACGTGTAAAACAATTACAAGATATGCAAAGAGGGTTTCTGCAAAGATTTAGACCAAATAAACTGGCTGAAAGGGATAGGAACACTTAATATGCAAATAAATATACATTGTATGGTTTATTCTCCTGAGAAAAGCAAGTGTACTCCCAGTGCTGAGTGTTGTTTCATTCAAAAGCTATTGTAGCTCAAACTTGAACTTTTTAAGTGCAATATCTCAATGGCCTGAACCCTACCATAACCTTCCATAGGATGGTGTAGCAACAGCGCCACTGCACAATATCAGGCCACTGGGTGGCTAAAAATGTCAAGTTTGATCTTAAAGAACTTATGAATAAAACACCTTTCAACAGTGGGAGTGCCATTGTTTTACTAAGAAGGATAAGCCGAACAATTATATTTTTGCATATTAAGTGTTATTATCCCTTAAAGTAAAATCACATAGTAATATGGGATTTGAGAAGTCAGGAAGTTTGTCCTTCTCATACCCCATACGAGCCAGTCACTGATCAAATAGTAAGTGGATGAGCGATTAATCTGATCCTGCAAGAATTGGCTCAGAATCAGGTGAGAGACTAGTGAAGTATTAACACTGAAACTATCTGACTATCTGACCATACTTCTTAGTTATAAATTTAGTTTAATTTACTGTTCCTTTAAAGGAACACTGATGCTAAAAAGTAAGTTTTCTCAACTGAAAAAGTATATTATAACATTCTCAGACATATATTTACAAATTTCCATATCTTGATAAGATGTAAAATATATGTATTTTGCATATTTTTTGTCCACTAGGTGGGGGAAGCTATTTTAATTTGCACTGCTGACTTCCTGGTCAAAGGATTCATACTGTTTAAGTAACAGACGGAATAAAGGAGTGCAAGGAAAAAATATTTCCCCAATCTGTAGAAAAGCATCACATTCAATAACATAAAGATTAAAAAGGATTTGTCACCTTTCCAAATTATTATTATTATTCTTTATTTATATAGCGCCAACTAATTCCGCAGCGCTGTACAATTGGGAACAGACATACAGAGGTATTAAATAGTACAATCAGATGTGGAGAACAGGAGGATCAGAGGGCCCTGCTCGTGAGAGCTTACAGTCAAATCCTCATCAAAATGGGAGGATCCATCTTGGCAAGATCTGTATGATTATTCCTCCCAATAAAATTATTCCACTGTTTTGGTGTAAGCAGACATTTCTAAGCAGCCTCAGAGTTCACAAGAGGTGAGTAATTAATTATGCATATTGTGTTACACAGGTCAAAAAGCTGACCTAGTTTAAAATCCCTAAATTCTAAATGAAAAATCTCTGAAACCCTTACACTGATTGAAAAAAGCAAAAGGTATAGGTTGTGGGTGGGCAAATCTTTTTGTCCAAGGGACAGTAGTCAATCTTATGCACAAGTGCTCACACACATGCACGAGCACACATAAACACACGCACACACGAGCACACACACATTATTTTAATTATTTTACTTTCAGCGAGGACTTACATGTCCTCCCTGCTAAAGAAAAAAACTATATGGCATATCTGCAGTCTCCTGTATAGTTATATCATATTTGATCATACCTCCTCACAACAAATAATGTCAGACCTAAATGGCTCTTAAAGTGGATCTATCATCTAAAACTCCCCCCCAGTGCAGTATCCCTCGAAGACATACTTCATTTTATAAGTTATAAGTAATAAAATCTCACCCACCACTGAAACGGCAACAATATTGTTTGCTGTCAAGAATAGGGAGAGTACGGCCATGTTGATGACACCATGTATGACTGCCAACTCTCCCCCTCCCAGTACATGGTAATCTCAACTGAAAAGACTGATCAGAATATGCTGACGGGGGTTGAGAGAGGGACTAGAAATCATGGGGGGAGGTAATTACAAGCCGTGCAGTACGAACTGTACCGCATAGAGGGAATTGGGACATCCAAGGTAATTATTTGAAGCCTAATATCTCGGAGACCATAATTTTTTAAACTAAAAAAAAATGTATATTTATTCATACTGCTAATAAAAGCATGAATTAACTCTGACTTTGCAGGAAGTGAAAGTTCCACTTTAAGGAACACTAGCCTCTATCACAGTGGGTCCCAAACATGTTCACAAGCCTGGGTAGAATACCTTCATTATGAAAGTAATATGCTGTAGGGCTTTTCCTATGCAGTACAATAACTGTAGTCTCAATGTTTGAAGATGTTCCTTTCAAAAATTATTAAAATTATAGCTTGGCTTTTTTCTGATAGTTTGAGTTCAAGAGGTTTTGTAGCCAGGGGCTCTGTTGCTATTACAGCCTGTGAAAAGCTGAGTGTTGCAGACAGAGTAAAACAATGGGTTTTATGGGGATTTCCCATGAGCACCAAAATATCAAACTACCTGAAGAGTAAAACTATTAAAGTAATGAAGACACAGCAATAAGTAAATCACTACTGTTGCCAGCATGACCTATCCTTTCACCTAAAAGTAACTTGTCCAGACCCTATAATACTAACTCTTTAAAGAGATAGTAATGGCGCAATATAAAGATATATCTGATTATTCACTATACTTTTTTATATGCTGTGTACCGGTGTAAATGTTTGTGGAGTCTTCTTGTATTTTTATTTTAAAGTTTTCCCCTCTTGCTCCTTTTCCCTACATTACTCCTCTTCTCTCAGGTCTGAAAGCCGGCCAGATCTCAAAGAGGGACAAAATAGTATATGTCTTTATAAAGAAAACCTACCCCCTTGACGAAGGGGAACAGAGTTTTCCTTATGCTGACACAATACTGTCCCTCGTTGCGATCTGTCCAGACCGGTTTTCAGATCTGAGAGAAGAGGAGTGACGTAGGGAAAAGGGGCAAGAGGGGGAAACTTAATAAGATTACAAGAGGACTCAACCAATACAGACATTTACAAGGGTACAGAGAATTATAAAAAAGTATAATGAATAATCTGCTATACCGTTATATTGTGCTATTACGTTAAGGTTTAAATGGATTGAGAAAAAGAGCTCCAGTGCATTGTTTTACAATCTGTTGAATACCATTCTAGTATACAAGGATTTAAAGGGATAGTAATGTTTCATAATAAAAGCAGCTCTAATTAATCATCATAGTATTTGGACTTTGGAGAGTGTTATTTCAATTCTGTCAGAGCTGTAGTTCAAGAGTACTTCAATGACAAAGTCTCCCCCTCCCGCCCCTTTTACTGATGTAACACTGTTCAGTCAGATCAGAAGGGAGGTGCTCAGGTAGACTGCAGAGATGGACAATCTTCAATTAAGATAAGGGAAAAACCTGAAAAACCTGTCAAGTGGGGCAGGGCATTCATTGTTCTCATAGGAAGAAGATTGTCCCCTGCTGTTATCTGTCTGGTCTTACAACCAGATTCCACATCTGAGAAGAGATAGCTTACACTAGGTAAAAGGGACAGGAGGGGGAAACTTTGCTTGTGAATATCTCTCAAACCATTAAGGTTTGAGAGATAAGACTTATATCGTTCTTCATGTTTTTTTCAATGCCTACAAAATAAAATAAAGATAAAACAAAGTATTACTATCCCTTTAAATAAGCTTTTTAAATAGTTATATAGCAAATGGAAATATTCAAAAGACTTGATTTTGTGATGCCTACAAAATATTTTTTATAATCTGTTCCATTAAAAATATTAGAACAGCCAACAATTTTTATTTTTGTTTAACTAGTATTTGAGCTAGGAAAAAAGGAAGGAAAAGGCAGGATAAATCACACCCATAAAGAATCTGAAAACCTTCTCAAGCAGATTTATTTTATATTTCCTGATCAGAGACACACACAATATCAAGTATTTCCACTGACAATAATATATAGTTCCTTTTTAAAAGTGTCATGTTTTACTAGTGGCCTTGTAAACTCTTATACTTTATAGGAGTTAACCCAGTGATTGCCAGAAGGTTAAGCACTGAATTGCAGGAAATGCCTGCATGACATGCCTTAACTAGCATAATCTATAAATCTGCATCATTCAAAAACTAGTTTTCTAAATAAAAATGGTTAAAAAAAACACACATAAGTGATTTGAAAGCTCTTTTAAAATAACCAGTTGTGTTTAGTAGATAGTGTCTCTTTAAGGACTGGAGGTGTGTGTGCATCGCATAGAGAGATCACTGCATTACATAACCCTCTGGCCCTTAAAGAGATTGTTATAAGAACTTTAAAGGGACAGTAATGTTTTAACATAAAAGCAGTTCCAATTAATCGTAATAGAATTTGGGCTATGGAGAGTGTTATTTCAAAACTGTCAGAGTTGTAGTTCAAGAGTAATTGAATGATAAAGTATCCCCTCTCACCCCTTTTACTTAGTGTAAGCCGCCTACCCTCAGATGTGGAATCTGGTCTTAAGACCAGACAGCTCACAGCACGGGAAAATCTTCTTACTGTGAGAACAATGAAAACCCTGCCCCCCTTGACAGGTTTTTCATGTTTTTCCCTTACGCTCACTGAAGATTGTTCCTCTCTGCAAGCCATCTGGACACCATCTTTCTGTTCTGAGTTGAGCAGTGTTACATTAGTAAAAGGGGCAGGAAGGGGATACTTTATCATTCAATTCCTCTTGAGCTACAATTCCGACACTATTGAAATAACACTCTCCATGGCCCAGATACTATGAAGATTAATTGGAGCTGCTTTAATTTGAAACATTACTATCCCTTAAATGTTATACACTTATGATATGCATTATAGGGTTGCCACGCATTTTTAAATATAAAGTGAAATACAGGAATAAAAAGACAAGAGCAAAGGACATCTTTTTATTTCTCCTTTTATAAATTAGGATAAATCCGTAATTAGATATTAACAATAGCAGATCAGGTGGGAGATTCACAAAGGCATGATAAAGATAAATTCTCCAGTGAAATCACTTCTCCAATTCCTGTTATTTTATGGAGCCAATTCACTAAGGTTTCTACAGCTTTAGAAATCTTAGTATATTGGCTCCATAGAATAACATAGGAAGTGGAGAAGTGATATCACTGGAGAAGTCATCACTGCTTTATCACCTCCTTATCACACTTTAGTGCATAACCCCCTGGTGGTTCATTTTGGGCTTTCCATTTGCTAATGTTGGAGCATTTGTGATGTAATTCACTGGGGATGGGGAAATATACAAATAGGAGTCCTCACTAAAATAGGTGTAGGAACCAATGTGTGTGTGTGATTTGTTTACCTAACATCTATTTATTAAGTCATTTACACTAAAAAGCATTCTCTTTACACAGCTTACAACAAGAAGAGGGCAGTGCATGGCTGTTTGGTGGTTTACCGTACCTTTAAGCCTTGTTTCTTGCTATGTTCTAACAAAACAAAGGTAAAATTACCTTAAAAGGTTTCCTTTTTTCTGCACTTGCTATAGGAGGAAGGAGCTTGGGGCTTTTGTGCGTGTGTGTGTCGGTATGTACTACAGCAAGTGTGCGTGCCGGTATGTAGTATGTACTACAACAATTGTACATACCAATGATTTTTCATCTAACTTCTAAGCAAAGAGAATAAGCTGTGCCAGCAGATTCGTTTATATTCAGGAAGCTAATGAGGTGCAGTTCTGTGGCAAACTCTGCACCAAAGAGGACAAAAATTTCCCAGATTTCCATGGGATGTCAGTCAGATAGAGTGTTGCCATTCAAGGGGTTACAGCAGCACTTAACTAAAATTGCATCAACATCTGACAATAATTGGGGGGGGGGGGGGAGTTATTTTATTTCCTCTGAATAAAAATGTCAGCAATGTATTTAAAACGTATCCAGGAAGGTCATCTGAAAGAAATATAGGAAAGTGTAAAAGAGAAAACAGAATATTGTATAAGAAATAGATTTAAATGGAATTCTCTTATAACCATCATGTCTAATTGAGTACAAAGCCATACATCTCCACAGCTTTTTATTACATTGTTTAAAATAGACGGAACCAATTTTTTTTTCCTCTGCTAACGATTTTTGGCTTTCAATCAATTACATTAAGTCATTCTAATTTATGTGACAGCTCAGCATTAGGCATGTGCTCAAAATATTAAAAAATCTGGATCTGCATTTTTATGGATACTAAATTAAAATACCATCCCATCTGGCATCAGTCTGCATCTGAGATATTTTTCCTTTCAACACAGCCATTATAAAGCTCCAGACATCCTGGTAAAGAATCAATAAAGTTGATTAATCAAAAAAAAATCTATGAAATCAGTGCGTTGCTCTTCACTGACATCATATATTGCACATATTTTACAATTTCTGGTCAACCTTTCATAGAAATAAACAGAGAGGCTGATGAACTTAGAAAGTCTCATTCTGGAATAAGCCAAATGCAGCATAGAAGATTAATAAAACTACCCAAGATTCCCCTTGATTTAAACAAGGCTGTTAAACCGTGGACGCTAGTGAGGTTTCCAGTGCTAAGCAATATACTGGAGAGCTTGTTAGCATTTAAGTGATTACAAACCCTATTTCATGGTGTAGTTGGTTTACTCCAGATTTATTTAATTCATTCTTAGTACATCAGTGTTGCAGTGTATCAAGTGTATAAGATCTGACAGCTAAAATAAAAAAACATGTCTCATTTATTTTCTCCCTTTCACATCCTACTGCACTTATATCACTTTTGTCCTAGGAAGGCACTGCCACTTTAACCCCTTGAGTGCCAGATTGGGGTGCAGTGCATTACACCACAATGTGCTGCACAACCTACTGGCGCTGCATTCCCCTCAAAGAGTTAACAGAAGCACTTTCCTAGGTAGGTAGAAGTCAGATACTAGATATACATATAATTTCTACAGCACACTGCTTTATGCAGTGTTTTTGTTGACGTCTGAGTTTTGTTCACATCCTATATAATAATTCACTAATGTATGTTTGTCAGAAGCCGTCATGAACAGTACAGACTGCTGCTCATGCTGCTGTCGTGCGCAGTAGAGACTGTTCGCTCCGCGGCTGATAACAGAGCGGGGCACTCCAAATTCAGACCGTAGTCTTCTCTGTGCACCAAATTCGGAGCGCCCTGCCGCAGCGCAGGCAGTCTGTACTGTGCATGACTGCACCGCAGCCGTTGATGCCTTGCACTGTGGCCCATGTACACGGGCTGTTCAACTAGTCTCATAATAAACAATAAGCTTCTATTGTCCTGCAGAGCCCTGAACAGGAACTAAAAAAAAAGCCCTATGGTCCTCAAGTGCCAGCCACGAGTGCACTCGCCGGTCCTTAAAGTGATAGTAATACTTTCATAAAAGTATTTAGAATTTTGTATGTATTAAAAAACTAAATTAATTCTACCTGGCCCTATCTCTCAAACCTCTATGGTTTGAGAGATATAAGCTTTGAAAGTTCCATTTCCCTCCCCTTGCACGTATGTCAGATTTCCGAGTTAGAGAAGGAGATCCCATTCAACAGGCCATCCTGCGGCTCTTCAGCAGCGCCGTGATCAGGCTAGTTAGGCAAAAATACTTTATTTGAATGGTCTACAATGTGTGGCACACTTTGTAGACCATTCAAATGAAGTATTTCTGCTTAACTAGCGTGATCACGGTGCTGCTATAGAGCTGCAGGACGGTCTATGGACTGGATCTCCTTCTCTAACTCAGAAATCTGACGTATGTGCAAGGGGAGGGAAATGGGAACTTTCAAAGCTTATATCTCTCAAACTATAGGTTTGAGAGATAGGACCGGGTTGAATTAATTTAGTTTTTTAATACCTACAAAATTCTAAATACTTTTATGAAAGTATTACTATCACTTTAAGGGGTTTTAAACAATGTATTGGAGACATCACTCACTAGCACCTAAGGGCTTGAAAAATAAATAGAAACCAGAGACCTGATAGAATCCTTTGTATTAAGAAATACTAATGCAGAATGCATTGTTAGGAGGGTTAAAATGGATGCTTGCACTGCAATCATGAATGAAGTGCCAATGTACACTGTTTAGTCCATCAGAAAAGTCAAACTGTCTAGCACAGTCTGATATCTGGTCTCAGATGAATCCATCACTGAGGAAAAGTGTGCACCTTAATTATTTGTGTATGATTTTCTCTTCCATCTTTGAGGTGGCACACCACAGCCAATGTAGTACTACCCAGAAAATGTATGCCAAGCAGCTACAGCTATTATATTAAATATCATCTCAGTGGGGTCAACTGCCCAGACAATACCCTTTGGCACATATTTTGCAAATGTTTCCCATACCACATCCTATCACAATGGCCAATATATTGCAGGAATTGTCCTGGTGCATAAAAACCAGGTACTTCATCTGCTGAGAGAGGTTTTAACCAAAAGTTATTACACAAAACTCTTGCATTTTTGGAAGGCTGTAACTCCATGACCTGGAATTTTATAGTGGTGCTCTTGCTACATCATCCTATGAAGGTGTATGTTTAACTTACCATAATGGTCCGTAGACTCGAAATAGCAACAGCACCACTGTAAAAGTTCAGGCCATGGAAGTCCTGCACCCAAAATGCAAATTTGAGCTGCAATATTATATTTGGAAAAAAATCTCTATCTCAGCAGTGGGAGTAACCATAATTTACTCAGCAGCATAAACTATGCAATGTTTTTTTTTCATATAGAGCAGTGGTTCTCAACTCCTGTCCTCAGAACCCACTAACAGGCCAGGATCTGATGATTTCCTTGTTAGAGCACAGGTAAGTTAATCAATGTGAATGAGCCTCTGATCACCACACCTGTGCTCTAGCAGAGAAATCCCTAAGTCCTGGCCTGTAACTGAGTCCTGAGGACAGGAGCTGATAACCACTGAGTTATTGTCCCTATTCCTGTCACTATCATTAGAAAGTGATCCTTTTGCAGGACTTCTATGGGAACAAATCTACTAACACTAACAACGCCTAATAATAACACACACAAACACACGCACTTCCCATACTATGGCCAAAAAATAGTCATGGTTTTGTGCATGTTCAAGAATTGACAACTTAAACTAGTCCTGGATGGTACAACCACAGAAGTTCTTAGCATATGTTGTGTCTGCCTTACTGGACATGGCATCCAGGGCTGATTGTAGCAATATAATGCAATTTAAAGGGTTCAGGATTACAGTTAAGGTACACTTATCATGTTTTACCAAGTCTGCTCCCATTGAAAAAATCCCTGAGCTGAAGTGGGCAACCTCTGAATGGTTCCTGTCAGCCATTCGTGTCAGAAAACAGAAGTCTGTGGTTCTCAGACACAAGGGGACAGTATAGTCTAGCAGTTCAGTCTTTCCTGCAAGACCAATGAGGGACTCCCCACTCCATTCGGGGGTCTCTTTTCAGATCCCTCACCTGCTCCCCCAGTTGGCCTTCTGGGTCTCAATACTTAGACCAGCTTCACTGGCAGGCCTGCTCCCAGGGTAAATCTGCCAGCAGGGCACGATAGCTGCCCTTTAAAAAAGGAAAGCTCTTAAGTCAGAGAATAAAAACCCTCCATCCTGATGCATTTTATAACCAGATCATCCAATTCACAGGAAACAGATAAGGACGTTAACTTTTTACCACCCTTTAAGGCACAGTGGTATATTTCCTGTAGAACTGAAGTACTTTTGCACAATACATAGCCAAACATCTGTACAGCTCTCCAGTGTTGCTTTTTTGTGTATCCCTTGAGCTTTAAACTATAAAACCTATAAATATCCACAGACACAACAGTCTCTCACCCTTTCTAGTCACCATTATAACATATGGCTATAGCAGGTATATAATCACATAGGCATATAGGCATTTCAGGCATGTTCAGGCAAGAATGACATTTCTTGGCACAGGACCATAAATGGTTCAACTTCGCTTGCACTGCCAGTTGCTTTAGTCTAAGGAATGTTACATTCACATAGAAACATAAACTAGAAAGTTGATCGGCAGACAAATGGCATTCAGACAAAACAAGAAACTTTTCACGGGAACTCGGTGGCCATGCCACAGGTAATATTATACGCAGGGTAGACATTCCAGGCCAGGCTTTTAGGTGTGTCACAGGAAAAATATGCACAGGGCTCCTGAAAATAAAAACTCAAAAACGGAAACATCTGACAGAGTCATTTGCACTGGAATGCCTAGTTAACCATACAATTTGCCTCCTTAGACTAAACTGTTAAAATAATCATTGCACATAAAAAACTAAATAAAAATATTTCCTGAATAAAATTTATGAAATGGAAAGTAAATTATTTGCTACTAGTGGCAACTGCGAGCTTGCCCCTTCATTATTTTACAGGAGATTAACTCTTTTAGTGCCAGAGGGGAACACAACGCAATGCAGAATAATGTATTGCCTACCCCCTCTGGCACTCAAAGGGTTAAAGTGGAACTACCACTTAATAAGTACATTGACCCACATAATTGCCCATCTGGCGACTAGCTCCTCAGTAGCGCTAGTTGCCATAATAGTTGCCATAATTATTACCAGATTAAAGAGAATTCGCTATTCTTCCCGGACTGACAGCAGGACGAAGCGCGGACATCTTGCCATAGTGACGTCCGGCGCGCCTGACCTGTCAGTCTCAGCTGGGTCTAGGAGGCGTTGTTAGGAGCCATTCAGCACCAAAAGGGACTGACAGCACAGACGAGCGCCTGCGCTCAATCCTGCTGTCAGTCCAGGAAGAATAGCGATTTCTCTTTAATCTGGTAATATTTCTGGCGACTAGCGCTACTGAGCAGCTAGTCGCCAGATGGGCAATTATGTGGGGCAATGTTCTTATTGGGTGGTAGTTCCGCTTTCACCTCTAACACACTTTGTCTCATATGGATTAAGGTAGTAAAATAGTATATGTATTTGCTTTTTTTTTCTTTCTAGCTTCATACATTAGTAGATATTCACTCTAAAATGTGGACTTCATGAGGGCACTTTCGCATTCTGCTGTACAGGGTAATGTCGGCACAGAGGTGTAGGACTTCCCAGTCCTCAAATTCTCCTCCCACCTCCCTCCCAGGTCTCCCATGAGGAGTGTTCACGCTTTCCTTCATATTGATGTGCATCACATATATTGTAACAGTAAGCTCCATGGGAGGAGAATTTCAGGGCTGGGAAATCCTGCACCGCTGTGACGATGCTACCCTGTACCGAAGAATATGGAAGTGCCTGAATGAAGTCTACATTTTAGACCAAATATCTATTAAAGTATGTACCTAGAAAAAAAAGCCAATCCACACACCATTTTACTAGCTTAATCATATGAGACGAAGTGTATTAGCAGTGAAAGTTCCACTTTGACAGATATCATTACGGCTATATGTGGTATGCAGAACTGTACTAGTGTTGTCATAATTGGACTACACAAAGAAATTATAAATGAAAATGTTCGGTAGAACGGTTATGCTTAAACCGTTGGGTGTCAGAGGGGTAAGCAAAGAATTGCGTACTCCTCTGGCACTCAAAGGGTTAAAATGTGCCGCAGTTTAACAAATCATTTTGATATACCACCACCACCTGTTTATTTTATAAAGATAAAACAAGCAAAATGCCTGTTTTTTTTAATTTTTTTAATAAAAAATAAACAAAGAAATAAAATGAGGAAGAAAAGAGGACTTAAAGGGATAGTAATACCTAATTTCAAGTTTATTTAATATTGTAGGCATTAAAAAGAAGTAAGAACTATGTAAGTCTTATCTCTCAAACCTTTATGGTTTGAGATATATTCGCAACTAAAGTTCCCTCTTCCTGGCTGTTTCAGTCAAGTCTGCCATCTAGCTAACAGGCTTGGATTCTGCTCCGCAGACCAGCCGGCGGCTCTTCAGCAGAGCCGAGATCGTGATCTTTAAAAAGAACTACTTCATTGGAATGGTCTACAAAGTGTGTCTGGTTTGCAAGCACACTTTGTAGACCTTTCCAGTGAAGTAGTCCTTCTAAAGATTGTGATCTTGGCTCTGCTGACGAGAATCCAAATCTGTCAGTTAGAGTGCTGACGTCATGGAGGGGGGAACTTTAGTTTAGAATATCTCTCAAACCTTTATGGTTTGAGAGATAAGACTTACATATTTCTTAATATTTTTAATGCCTACAATACTAAATAAACTTGAAATAAACTTGAAATTAGGTATTACTAACGCTGTGTACAATTTTTTTTCTAAAATGGAGTAAGAAAGTTTTTAAAAAAGTGGCCCACCAAATTTATAAATAATTGTTGCTATTTAGTTTAATTTTCACCAAATATTTAAATCAGACCTATTCTTATTCTTTACTGTCTCCACATTTATAAATGTAACTAGATTACTTTATAAATACCAGCACTCATAATAAGGACATTTTAAGGATTTGTTCACAAAAACAAACAAGAACATTTTTTTTTTATAAATCTCCCTCATTTTACCAGCACCTGTTTTTTTTTTTTTTTAAAGAGCCCTGCACACACATACTGTAACATAACAGATCACATGGTTGTGTCCATCATGAATATATATCCCAAAAGTGTAGAAAGGAGCAATGTTTCATTCAACAAAACACATCAGGTGGGAGAAGGCAAACTGGCTACAGAAGACAGATTCTGTCAGCATTTCAGCATTTTAAATTCTTTGGAGGAAGCATATTTCACAGCTTATAAACATCTGATATATAGTATGCTGCCAATGACTTTGCCATTGTAATGAAGTAGTCCTATCACTTTTTTTAATTTTAGCAATGATTGTGGTTTACTTTTTCCATCTTGATCATAAGCATGCTAAATGATTTAACTTTCTGGCAATGGGAAAGGGCTGGTGGGATTCGAATCTAAGGCTGGATTTTATTGTCTATGCTCTGTTTATCTCTGGTTTTATCTCTTTTTTTCCCACCGCAGACTGTAAGAGAAATTTCCAAGAATATAGTAGTGACTTTTTCACAGTTAATAGAATACAGCCCTAATTTCAAAGACAAACCAATAATGCATCACTGTCCCAATGGAATTGGCCTTTTATATAAAGTGGAGTCAATCTGGGCCAAGCCAGCTGTACCATAGGGAACAAATAAAAATTCCACTTTGTTTTTAACCCTTGAATGCTAGGGAGGTTTTCCATGTATTGCTCTGCAATGAGTTGAAAACCTCCATAGCATTCAAGGGTTTAAAAGCTCCATTAGGATCAATGAGAATTTGGGAATTCTTTGATTGTCCCATATAGTTCCCTGCTTTACCTTTAAAAACAGTAATACTTGAAATGGGACAGTAATACTTAAAAATGTAAAAAAATATATGTTGTAGGGTTTATCCCCTTGAGTAAAACAAGGGTACTCCCACTGCCAAGAGTTTTTTTTTTATATAGAATTATTGCAGCTTAAACTTGCATTTTATATGTGCAGTATCCCAGTGGCCTAAAATTGTACAGTGGCGCTGTTGTTACACCATCCTATGGACTGCTCTGGCCATTTGACCATAAATCTCCATGGGATGGTGTAGCAACAGCGCCACTGTATAATTTTAGGCCACTGGGATACTGCACCTAAAAAAAATCAAGTTTGAGCTGTAATAACTTTCGAATAAACACTACAATGTATATTTTTTACTTTTTAAGTATTACTCTCCTTTTGAGGTCCAGCCAATAAACTGCAGAGGTGCATTTCTGGAGTGAACCACCTGCACCACAGTGGGGAAATGAAAATTCCACCAAATTCCCATTGATTTGAATGAGGCTTTAAACCCACTGAATCCTAAAAAGGCCTTCAATGCACTGTGAAGAAATGTATAAGCCACCTTTGTAGAACTCAAGGGGTTAACCATCTGAGCGCCAGAGTGGTACGGAATGCATTGCAAAGCAATGCATTCCGTACCACTCTGGCACTCAAAAGGTTAAAAGCACAATTTTAATGAATGGGAATATTAATTTCTGCCCTTTGGTGGTGTTGGTTTGCTCAATAATTATTGTATACAGTTCACAGTGTTCCTGACACTTGTAGTAAGGGAAGTATAAAGAAATAAAGATGTCGGGATAGGACAGAAATGTAAATATACAATTATTTTTAAGAATATTGGATACTTTTATGACACCCAAGTTGTAAATAGATTAAGCCATTGGAGGTTTCCCACACAGTGTTTTGCAATACACTGATCAAGCACCCAGGAGGTTACCAGAGTACAGATGGTATGTGTATCTCAGAGCAATAAAACAGATGTAAACAGAAGTCATCATGAGTTGTTCCCCATCAGGGCCAGATCAACATAAGGACTGGGTGGGCTGGGCTAGGGGGGATATTTGGCTTTGCCCCCCTCCCACCCTGGAAAATTCTGCTGATTCCCATGGAAGTTATGCTCTACTCTGAAGGTTATATGTCTCAGGGGAAACATAATTGATGTAAATCTTTGTAAACTCAGGTATTTGTCTCCAAGCAGAGGTAGAAAAGTGTGATAGAGTACAGCAGTTTTATAAACCATTTGGTTAAAACAAGATTTGTTCATGAATACAAAGCAAAGGTGGGCAACATGAACCCCTACAGTTGATGATGGACTACAACTCCCAAAGGCAGACTGAGGATAAAGTGAATTGTTGTCCATATCTAGCATCGAACCATTTAATAAAAAGAATCTGTTTTAAGCTGCAAAACCTTCCACAGAAAATTGTTTTGGATTCTAACCTCTTCCACCCAAATACTGCCACAGCTTTTTTTCTCCAAGTAATACCATACATTTGTTTCACTGCAGACTCCTGAATTAATTTACAGATTCCCACAGATCTGGAAATCACAGCTCTTACAGTAATTTAATAGGCATACAGGGGATAGGTTTGACAAGCAAATGTGAGCAGTTAAATATAAATGTAGAGCCGGGAAAAGGACAAAAATAACCCTTTGAGCAATGTGTTGTGTACCCCTCTGGCACTCAAAGGGTTTAACTATATGCAGGATGGATGCTTATTTGATGAAACATAAATACATTTGTTTCACTATTGTAGATTACTGTCAAAGTTTACACTGCCATCTTAAAACACCCTCAGGTAATTCAGACAGAGCATTCAATATCAGCTGCCATAGTTAACAGAATGCTATTCAAGATATTTAGCATTCTTTACTGCAGTGATTCTCAACCAGGGTGCCGTGGCACTTTGGTGTACAGTGAATGTCAACTTAGGGTGCTCCATGTTTTCTATGAAGACTAACAAAAATGAACTTTTAAATAAAGATTTATAGAAATTGTTACGCACAATATGTTTAGTTTTGTTATTAAGATTGTAAGACCTAATAGTAACTATATATTGTGTATTGTACCCTTCTTATGCCCTTCATAAAGTACATTAAATATGTTAGGTGTGCCCCAAATGTTCTAGATTGTGTGTTAGGGGTGCCCCGAACAAAAAACGATTGAGAACCACTGCTTTACTGTCTATGCAAGTTAACCCTTTAAGGACCAGAGGGGTGTGTAACACATTGTGTGCCCCTCTGATACTTAATATCTAGGGCATAGAGTGCAACACTGACAGGAAAAAAACAAACTAAAAACTACCAAGTGTAGTATTATTATTATTATTATAATTAAAATACAACGGGGGGTTTGCACAAAGGTGTGATTAAGAGGTGATAAAGTGGAGAGAACTTCTTCATTGATATCACTTCTCCAGTTCTTATGTTATTCTATGGAGCCAATGCACAAAGAATTCTCCACCCTTGGAGAGTTCAGTGCATAGGGTTTATCCTATATAATAATTAGCTAAATCGTGTGTAATGCCGCGACTTGCGCAGTATAGACTGCCCTCGCCGCGGCTGATATATAGCTGGGCGCTACGAAGGAGCGTCCAGTCCAGCTCTGTATCAGCCGCGGCGCGGGCAGTCTCTACTGCGCGTGACTGCCCCGCGACCGGGTGGCAGTTGCACTGTGGCCCGTGTAACGGGCTGTTCAACTAGTAGAATAATATAGGAACTGGAGAAGTGATATCAGTGGAGAAGTAATCTCTGCTTTATCACCTCTTTATCACCTCTTTATTACATCTTAGTGATTAAAACCAACAATCCTCCCCTCTCCCACTGCAGTCATTTGAAGTGCATCTTGGGCAGTATGCATATCATGGCCAACAGGCTTCAAGTGAGTGCAGCAGGAGAGTTGTTGGTTTAAATAAATTGTATTTTAATTCGAAAAAAAAAATACTACACTTAGTAGCTTGCATTTTGGTTTTGTTCCTGTCTGTGGTGTAGAGGCTCTGTTCACTAGTGGACAAAGGCCATTCTCTCCACTGAGCTGTACCAGAGAAGGAAGCTTTGGATGATGTTGAAAATATTGGGAATTTCAATTGTTGTATCCACTCGGCTCCAAAAAGGGACTGACAGCGCAGGCGCGCAGACGTCACTATGGAAAGATGTCTGTGCTGTTTCCTGCCTGTCAGTCCGGGAGCAGGGTATAATTTTCACTAACGCAGTAATAATTCTGGCGACTAGCGCTACTGAGCAGCTAGCCGCCAGATGAGGAATTATTTGGGGCCATGTTTGTAAGGGGTGGTAGTTCCGCTTTAACCCTTTGAGTGCCAGAGGGGTACACAACACATTGCAAGGCAATGCTTTGTGTACCCCTCTGGCACTCAAAGGGTTAATAGTCAAATCAGGAAGGTCTGATAAAACTTATTTGGTAGCAGGATAGCTATATAATTCATGTCACTAGGGTATGAGGCAAAGGTTGAAATTGATGGACAACCTAATTTACTATGTATTTACTTGAATTAATTTCTCATTGTCATCTGATTTTAGTGTAAGCTTTTTGATTTCTGTTCATTTATTTAGGTTGTGGTTTATTATTTCACTTTCAGTGTAACCCATAGGTTATTTTATCTTTCTACATCTATTTTCTCTGATACTTAACCCTCAAAGCAATGCATTGTGCACCACTCTGGCAATCAAAGGGTTAATTCAGGGGTGGATAAGCATATAATTAACTAAGGAGCTACACAGATTTTTTAGGAGCCAACTCTACAAGTCATCAGCTTGAAAAAAAAAACTAGAGTTATTCTGGAGTAAACAGACTGCAGCATAAATAAAAATTCCTAAATTCCTATGCATTTGAATAGAGCTTTTTAACCCCTTGCATGCCACAGAGTTCTCCAATGCATTGGAAATATCTCTAGAATTCAAGGGGTTAAAAGCCCAATTTACTGGAAAGGGGATTTTTATTTGTCTCCAAATACATTGTGAAAACACACATTGGAGACCTCTCTAGCATCCAGGGGGAAGATGCACAACGTGTGATAAAGAGGTGATAAAGTAGAGATGACTTCTCCAGTGATATCACTTCTCCAGTTTTTATGTCATTCTATGGAGCCAATGCACTAAGACTTCTCCAACTTTGAAGATCTTAATGGATTGGCTCCATAAAATAACAGGAATTGGAGAAGTAACATCACCGGAGAAGTCATCTCCACTTTATCACCTATTTATCACGCCTTACTGAATCTTCCCCAAGGAGTTGAAAGTCCCATTTAAATATCAATGAGAAGTTTAAGTTATCCCCTATAATGCACTGCATACCCCTGGGACTAAAAGGATTAATGTTTGTGAATAAATGATAAGGAATGTGCAGGTTCTCATGGGGAATTTCTCAATAAAATACAAAGAGGCTCTTACAACTCCCAGCTGGCTCCTACAATTGATGTCTGTCTCCAAAGTTCCTTACAGTTTTGTTCGCCTCTGCAATAAGGAACTGGACATCTCTATTTATCTATCCTATGACATTTATGAAAGGAAAGAAAATAAAAAAAAGATGAACATCTCTGGATTTAAAGGGATAGTATTACTTAAAAATGACTAATCCCTATGTTAAAGCCCTTCAATGAAGATGAAGAATGATCCTAGCGGCATCTCTCAAACCTTTATGATTTGAGAGAGAACCGCTTACAAAGTTCTCCCTGGCTGACGTCAGCATTCTAGCTGAGATCAGGGGAATCCTCTCCTGAGATCAGCCGGCGGCTCTGCAGCAGAGCCGAGATTGCGTTAATAAAGAAGAAATCCATCACTAAAAAGGTCTTCTTGGTTTGCAAGCACATGTAGAAAACCTTTTAGGTGAAGGATTTCTTTTTTATTAATGCAATCTCAGCTCTGCTGCAGAGCCACAGACAGTCCCGGGACCGGATTCCCAGGCTGTCAGCTAGAATGCGGATGTCAGCCAGGGGCGAACTTTGAAAGCGGTTCTCCCTCAAATAATAAGGGTTTGAGAGATGCCGCTGGGGGCATTTTTCATCTTTATTGAAGGGCTTTAACACAGGGTTTGGTCTTTTTTTAAGTAATACTATCCCTTTAAAGCAACTTCACTCAGGAGCCATAAATGGTGTTTTTAACCCTTTGAGTGTCAGAGAGGTATGCAATGCACTGCAAAGCAATGCATCGCATACTGCTCTGGTGCTCAAAGGGTTAGCCCCTCGAATCCAACAGGGTGAAAGGCCCATTTACCATGGAAAACTCTCTGGCATCCAGTGGGTTAAAAAGGCCTACTTAATGGGAATTTTCATTTGTCTTCTGTGCTGCAATTGCTTTTCCCTCCATGAGAGGCAAGAGAGAAGAGTTGTATAGATTGTGAGTCAGACCCAGAATGGTCTAATGGGCTGATTGACAGCCTGGTGAATATATAAAAGGGCAATGGGAAAAGAGAGGGGAGGTTGAAAATCCAGTGGAATCGCCTCCCTTCCTCCCCTTACTGTGGGTTATTTTTGTTATTATTAAAAGGGATAGTAATGTTTCACAATAAAATCAGCTCCAATTAATCTTCATAGTATTTGGGCCACAGAGAGTGTTATTTCAAAACTGTCCAAGTTGTAGTTCAAGAGTAATTGAATGATAAAGTATCCCCCTCCTGCCCCTTTTACTGATGTAACACTGCTCACCTCTGAGCAGCAAGACTGTCCAGATAGATCTCAGAGAGGGACAATCTTCAGTGAGCACAAGGAAAAACCTGAAAAACCTGTCAAGGGGAGCGGGTTTTTCTTTATGTTCAAGGGACCAGATTCCACAGCTCAGGGGAGGAGGCTTACACTAGGTAAAAGGGTGAGAGGGGGATACTTTATCATTCAATTACTCTTGAACTACAACTCTGACAGTATTGAAATAACACGCTCCATGGCCCAAATACTACAAAGATTAATTGAAGCTGCTGTTTTTGTGAAAGACTACTATCCAATTAAGGTTTTGTTTTTGGAGATACATGGTTATCACAGCAAAGACTATGCAATGTGCTATTTGGAACATGCGAGTTGCGCTTGGCTCAAAAGGATTGACAGAACTGTGCTTGCGGTATTGTTGAACGTGATTGTTACCATACATCGAGACACAAACCTTCCAAGTTTATACCCACGGAGCTGGATGGCTGTGTAATACGCTGGACGTTTGTCCAGTAATATGTGAAGGCAGGAGTGTGTCTGAGATTTATCAAAATAAACCTGTGGACAAACGTATAAGTCCAATTTATGCATCCTGTGTTTATTACTCATCTGAGGTCACCAGAGTATAACTTTACATACAAATGGCCTTTAGAATTTCCTTTACTTTTCACATTTACTTCCTGTTTCCATTCCATGCAAAGTACAGTACAATAGTCAGGTTTATTTTCATAGTACACATAGCTGCCAACGCTCCCAGATTCCCAGGGACAGTGCCTGGTTTCTGCTACCTGCCTCTCTATTCTTTTGCCATTATACCTGGCTTTACAATTTATTTTTAACCCTTTGAGTGCCAGAGGGTTACGGAATGCATTGCTTTGCAAATCGTTCCGTACCCTGCTGGCACGCAAAAGGTTAACTTTATGTTCAAAGCATACTAAGTGCTTGTCATTAAAGTTTGATAGGCCATGAGCTTTCCAGTGTGTGTTAACACTTTTTATTTCCAGGTCTTATTTTCTTGCTAGTTATGTCTGTTTGTAGTATGAATGCAGATCTCAGCCTTTTGTATGGGTCTTCTGGTCAAATGAAAACTGGCAGAATTCTATGGCAAAACAGCTGAAGCACAAGGGTAACTAAAAATTCCTATTGATTTAAATGGGGCTGTAATCCCTTGAATGCTACAGAGATCTTCAGCGCTTTGCTAAGCAAAGCACTGGAGACCTCTTTATAATTCAAAGGGTTAAGAACCTAATTTAAATATATAGGACATTTGTGAATTTGTATTTTTCCACGTGGTGCAGCTGGTTTGCTCCAGAATGACTATAATTCTGAACGTGAAGCGTTGAGAGTTTTTCTCTTGGTATTGTGCTGTGTGGTACAATGGACCATTATGACTGCATAGTGTCCTTGGGGTTGTTTTTTTCAAATGTTTGGCAAGTATGGATAAAGGAAATATTACACAGATTGAGGGATTCAACATTTCTTCAGAAAAATATTTAATCTGGGAGGTAAGCAATTACTGAAAAATTACTCAATATTCCCACAAGAAACAGACAGGTGCTCATTATTCAGATTTTTTTTTGTTCAAAATTAATCATAAGTTCAGTCAGGTTTACAGTGATTTTTTTTTTGTTCTCAAGATCACAGGACTTGTGAATGTTTCACACAGTTTCTGTACCTCGCAAATTGAAAGATATGTAAAATTTATGAGCAGATCAAGTACAGGTGTGAACATGGGTATCAACAAGATCTTCGAATTCAGTTTTCCCCCAAAGTATGAGCAAAAATAAATAGCTGCTGACAGGACTCATTTTTGGAAAATCATTTGTGAGTCTTGGTGAACTTCCAAAAAAACTGCACAAGATTTCCTGGGACTTCCTTGTCGCTCCAAGGTATTGACTAAGGAACAAGAAAACATTGGCTTGGAATCAAAAGTGCCATTTCATGCCAATGGTGTTATGAAGGGAAATGAAAATGCAGAAAAAAATAACAATTATAATGAACAAAGGAAATCAGTTGATGCCACCCAAAGGAGTAGGCCTGTCAAAGGAGAACGATTTTGCATTTTAATTCCACAATAAATGTCTAATAAAGGGTTTCTTTTTTTTAAGCTAACATTAAAGGGATAGTAATACTTCGTTTTATCTTTATTTTATTTTGTAGGCATTAAAACATGAAGAACAATATTCACAAGCAAAGTTTCCCCTCCTGCCCCTTTTACCTAGTGTAAGCAATCTCTTCTCAGATGTGGAATCCAGTCCACAGACCAGACAGATAACAGCAGGGGACAAACGTCTTCCTATGAGAACAAAGAAAGCCCTGCCCCCCTTGACACGTTTTTCAGGTTTTTTCCTTATCTTAATTAAAGATTGTCCCTCTCTGCAGTCTACCTGGGCACCTCCCTTCTGGTCTGGCTGAACAGTGTTACATCAGTAAAAGGGGCGGGAGGGGAATACTTTGTCATTGAATTACTCTTGAACTATAACTCTGACAGAATTGAAATAACACTCTCCAAAGTCCAAATACTATGATGATTAATTAGAGCTGCTTTTATTATGAAACATTACTATCACTTTAACACTAGACAACTGTGGTAATCCATTTCAAATATTTTAAAGGGTAGCTACTGCAGGATAGAGTAATACATCCTGTCTTCAATTCTTCCTACAGTCCTCCTTCAACTGCATGGTTGGGTAACATCAGGGAATCACTCTGTGATTCTGTGAGATCTCTTTGCTCTTCACTGTAGGTTTTTTCATGGTGGTTTTGCCGAGAAGCAATTTACTTGCTAGTCAGACGTATGAAACAGAGGGTGCAAAACATCAATGCAGCAAGCACTTCTCCAGGTTAGGGTACGTGCTTATATATTTAAGGTTCAATTCCGACCATTTACCTGGTGTTCAAGCCTTCAACAATGCAGATCAGTTAATAGGAAACCACAATAACAAAAAGGAAAGAAGGAAAGGCTGGCATTCACCTGATAAAAAAGTTGGTTTATTCAACAAACATGCAGCACTACACAGTACAGGTTGGAGGGCAGATGGTTTACCTCCATAAGCCAACATCTGTTTCATACCCCAATGGCACTTTGACACAAACACTATTTATTGCAGTTTAAACTTTTGTTGCTTTTTTCGCACCAAGGGGTTAAGCTCATCTAGGAAATTAAAGCTGTACAAATTTAAACTACATTAGTGTTAGCTCCAAGAGTTTCTGATCATCTCCAAATAGACAGATTACTAGCCTGTACATAGGCATAGCTAACTAAATAGATGACCTGCTTGCTTTGTGGAGCAAGACATTCAGAAAAACCTCTAACAATCCCTGCAACCATTCCTAAATTATACATGGTTAAAGGGTAAACATATATGGTATAAAACCAAAGTCTGAGGCGTAATCCAAACCCTGTCACAGAATCAGAAACATAAAAAGTAAAAATGTCATGGGTGTTAGTTTCTATAATTTACTAGGCCTGAGGGCCAACACATAAAATATGTTCTCTGTATACTACGCATTGCTTTTCGTGCCCCTCTGGCACTCAGAGGGTTAAAAAAATACTACTACAATCCAGTGCATGTTACCAATGAAAATTAAAGGGGACCCATGCCCTGGGGATAAGTGGCTCACTTTACCTAGCTAGCAGTCCTTCATAAAGCAGTCAGATGTATCGATCTGTATATACTATACTATATTCACAGTTTCCTGTATATATTTATCTTAATTGAAGCCTACCTCTAGGTCACCCCAACTCACAGCAATCGACAGGCCTCAATAGACTTGAATGGATCATAAGGAACACGTCATGTTATTACATTTAACCCTTTAAGTGCGAGAGTGGTACATAACACATTGCAAAGCGATGCGTTGCATACTTCTCTGGCACTGAAAGGGGTTAAGAAACTTAATGGAGCAGCTGCCTACTTTGTCCCATTGTTAAAAATGACTCTGAACCCACTGCTTCCTAACTGTGGAACCATTTACTCCCCATTGTACAATAGTACAAATCAATTCAGTCAGATCTCCCCTGAATGTTCAGCTACATACAGTAACACTTATGGACTACACAGCACTCCCACTCCTCTCACACCCAAGGCACTTATTACTTATGTTACGCTAACTTGAACTTCTATACATGTATATTGTACTTGTTCTTATGTACTCTGATTTGCCTCCTCCATTTTGACTCTAAGATGTGAGACAGGTCAACCACTCTATTGCCTTGTTTTCTGTAAAAGCAGCTGTATAACCCTGCAATGCCTGAACCTTAACAGTGGTTTGTACACACATGATGCTATATAAATAAATGTACATACATTTTACTTCTTGTGCCCAATTTTTCATCCGAAACAGGAATGCTCATCTCACGCCCCCTCCTCACATCACTTTGAACAAAGAATCTTCTCCCCCCACTGTGGATTATTCTTCCCCCTTGATGTGATACTTCAAAACACCATTTGTTTCCAGTCCCCTGTTAAAGTGCTTAGACAGCGAACATTTGCTCTGATTGTCATATGTTCATGTCGGTTGATGGATGTTAATCTGTTTGCAGTCACTCTTCGTGAGTCACCATTAACCAGTCTCACAGGTTTTGCGTATTTAAAACAGTTCACACTTGGTGTCCACAAAGGAAAAAAGGCAGATCTTTTCCCTCCCCCATACTCCCTCCTGTGTACAGCAATGGTATATTTAATAATCCCCCAGTATTTCTTTTGTCTCTGTTTCAATATTTAAATCAAGATTGGGCAGCCCACTGCATTATAGCCGTCACTGGCCAACTGAGGATGACAAAGTTGTAGTCCAACAAACACTGGAGGTTTACAGGTTACACATCTGTATTGTCAATGATCCCTATGAAACTATTAACCCTTTGAGTGTGTTACATACACTTATGACACTCAAAGGATTAAGCACTTGGTGAAAAATAAATTGCAAAAAAATAAAAATAATTATTACTCACTGAAGACTCTTGAGTGTTCTATAATTAATTACATTAAAGCTGCTACTAAAACTGCTTAAAATATATTTTGATACAAGTTGGTTGAACTACACACTCGACACAACTGCTCAAGCATCAGGATCTGCAGGCGATTTAACATTGGCAAAGAAACCATGGCAGGAAAGCTGTTATATTTGTGTCATTTGTTTAGAAGAGCCCTTTGGGTCTTTCACATGGGAGACAGAATTGTAGCGGCCCCCTGTTACAGTTCTCTCTCCCGCCTTTTCCTGCAGGAGGAGTGTGTCTGATGGCCAACACAACTGAGTGCTAGCAAATATTACTGGCTGCACCCACATGGGTTGACCATTCACTAACTCATAACAGTGTATTGCCTTGTTGCTCTCATTATACTACTGATGGGTACTCGATGCGCGATAACTGGAAGCTGTGTGGAATGATATATGGGTGATGTGTGGCTAATGAATGATCTGGGGGAGTGGTGAGGTGTGGGGGAGTGACACTATATGTAATCTTAATTTGTGCAGGGTTAGAGGAGGTCAACCCCAGCTGCAGGTGCACTCTAGGGCAGGATTAGTCAACTGTCGAGCCTCTAGTAGTTGGTGGTGAACTGACTCTAGGAGGTTCTCTGCTGCGATGCTGAATGTGGCTACTACATTTATTGGCTGGCTGATAGAATCAAAACAAATCTGTCAAGCTAAGGATTACATACTTTGAAAGCTGCAAATATTCAGTTTTTCCCCATTATAGTCCATGTGTGTTTTTTAATGCAAGCATGGCATGAATGGATACATTGTACACAAAATTAGCTTTTCTCGCATCTTGTTCCATTCATGCCAGGCCTCTCACTCATTTTTCTAGGTACTGATACTTAAATAGAATTTATTTTAACAACATAAATAACAAAATTCTACACAGACATATAACTGCATAAAGCAGTTAAAATCAGCCATGCAACTTAGTAAATAGCTGGCAGTATCTATGTTCTGCTTAAATTCCAAATTTTACAGGTTCCAGATGTTCTTGTTAAGTTTATAAAAATGTTATGTGAGGAAAGAAAGCTTCTGAAGACTACTGCTGCCCCAATGCCATCAAGGATCTATCTACATGTCACTGTGGGAGCCATCTACAAACACAGAACCATGTCATTCCAACATATTTTTGTGTGTCTGGTAGATAAAGGTTACTGAGGGAAAGTAGCTTGATTGCGCTTAATTGTCTACATTTGCCCAGCTGTACGTACACCCAATTAAAAAGTAATTTTGTTTTGTTTGTGCTCAAGCTGGACCATTTTGATAGAAAGCAAAACCATCAAATTCAAGATATATAAAGAACTTTGAAACTAGATGAAATGTTTTAGGAGCCAGCTAAGACATGCATTTTTTTTCCAAATAATCCAAACAAGTAGCAGCCAGCAGTGACATTTAGGAGCCCTGACTCCCTAGTGTAGAGCGTAGAGATTAACTCATTGGATGCTACAAAAATCAAGCCAGCTCTAAACATCCAAGACATTAAACTGATTTGTAACTCCCTCCTGTGTGGAGATGTTTAATACAGGAATGTCAAACTCACACATAGTTGATTTTTCTTTCTAAGGAGGGCTAGAACAATGTCTGACAATGTCTGTACTATTATTTTGTTTAGGAGGACTGGAGAGAGGGATAAACTGTGAATGTTTGCTGCTCTGCTGCAGCTTTTCTTATAATGAAGCCAGCTTACCTCTAGAACAAGGGTAGGCAACCTTTGGCTTTGTGGCTTTTGTAACTACACCTCCCATCATCCCTACCCAACCAACAGCTGGAGAGCAGAGTTTGCCTACCCCTGCTGTAGAAGGTGACAATAAACCAAGTTGATTAGCAGGGCCACTCTGTAATTAATACAAGAGATCCTTCTGGTGGTCACAGTTTATTAGCTAAAGGGCCACATGCAGCCCTAGGGTCACATGTGGACATGCCCGGTTTAATAAAATTGTTTACAATGTTATCCACTTGGATTTAATCCATCTTGTCGTGTTGACCCACAAGAGTGTAAACAAAAGTTTTTATGCACAGAAATGATTGTGCATTTCAAACCAACTGCACCATAGGAAGAAATACAAATTCCCAAATTTCCCATAGCTTTACATGAAGTGGCTCCTAAATGTTTCACTTTGGGCTATTCACTTGTTCCTAAAACTCACAGCTGGTTCCTAAAAAATGTTGTCTGGCTCCAAAGTTCTTTGTATTTTAGTCCACTCCTGTTTTAGTCCTTTCTCAACCCTAACAAAGTATTAACCAGCTCAGTGCCAGGAGGGTGTCTAACATGTTGCTTTGCAATGCCCTGGACACTCCTTTGGAGCTCAAAGAGTTAAGCTTAAAAATACACAGTGCTCAGCGTGGGGTTAAACTCCTAGTCACAAAGTCTGGCAAAACCTTTCCCCGTGAAACATTTTTTGTATTGTAAGGGTGGTGTCTTGTGTGCTTAGGTGACTGTTCCTTTGTAAACAACAAAATTGTTAGAACGCTGATATTTTCCTGTGAGAAATTATCTAAAACGATGAGTATAATGACAGAAACATATTCTATAGGCTTTACGGACCTTATTTACATGCAGTAGTATACATTTGAGATTAGAAACGTGTAGCAACTCATTTTAAAATGTGAGGGGAATAACTGACACGGTCAACTATCCTTCTTTCACATCCATAAATGGCTTTATGATGAAAAGCATAACTCTTGCAAACCCCAAAAGTTAACAGGATAATTGGTGTTATTTGTGCAAAAAGAAATTCACTACAGAGCACAAGCAGCACATGCCATTACTGACACCTCCATATCAACTCACAGAAATACTTCTGTCAAAGCTGCCCACCACTGGTTTATGCGGGCTACGGTAGCAGCAATTATTTTTTTTTAATGGAACATATTTTATCAGGAAAGATACATTGAGATTGTTTCTTGTTTTCAAAGTATGTTGTGGGTACTCATTTTATCTACCTCATAAGGGTGAAAGGCTGAATTGTCCTTGCCAGGACTAGAACCTGTGACCCTGCAGTTTGAACAGATTCTAAAGCTGGTGAAACAGAGATATCTCACCAGGTTTGGGATGCAGAACTGCACACAGCAAATTCCAGGTACAGATACTGAATATGATGTTATATGTCCCCTGTGGTGCAGCTAGTTTACCCCAGAGTAATTCTGCTGCAAAACCAACTGAACCGTAGAGACAGATAAAAATCCCCATTGATTTAAATAGGGCTCCTCCATCATTCATTGAATGAAAAGCCATATATATATATATATATATATATATATATATATATATATATCTATATATATACACGTACTTACATACACACACACACACACACACACACAGGAGATTTGTATTTGTGGTTAGTT
This sequence comes from Rhinophrynus dorsalis, assembly GCA_037306005.1. Classification (NCBI taxonomy): domain Eukaryota; kingdom Metazoa; phylum Chordata; class Amphibia; order Anura; family Rhinophrynidae; genus Rhinophrynus; species Rhinophrynus dorsalis. Next base: position 162,344,960 of record CM074719.1, on the reverse strand, counting down.
TCCACCAGAATTGTTGCAGTACTTCTAAGCACATCATCCTTCCTGTAATCTTAAATACTGACTGGAAACATCTACAGAAATCCTGGGTTTTCCCTGGGTTTATTTTCAGAAATGTGTGAAATGAAACATGTTGTATTCAATTATCTTTATTGTTTTTTTATTTTTTTCATTAGAACGCTTCTGATGACAATGTCATCTGTTCTCATGACCGTTAATGTGTATTTGTAGTTCAATTTAAAACAGGAAACATTTAAAATACATTTTTAAAAGACACCCTCTTTTCTTGGTGTAAAAAAAGACATAATGGAAGACACTGAAATCATGTCAACAACAGAAAGAATGCCAAGCTGAAATTACATTGTTCATCCACAGCTGTGAAAGGACTTCCACTGACATCATTTTCAAGCAGCTTTATATAACTAGGTCAAATCCCACTGACCCATCGAACACAATAAGCCGTTTTTACAAAGTAGATATCTATAGTCACAACTCCTTGGCTACCAATTTGATACAATACAATAAAACCACTTACAAAGATCTTGATTGTGCATTTCATTAATACACCACAAGGTCTTTTATTTTATGTTATTCATTAAAAAATGACTTATATAATGACAAGTGTTCTAAAAAATAATATATCCTTGACTAAATTATTATATTTATTTTTAACCCTGTGGATGTTAAAGAGGTCTCCAGATCACTGTGATTTGGTCACTGAAAGCTTAAAGAGGTCTCCAGATCACTGTGATTTGGTCACTGAAAGCAATCCAATCTGTTTATCACCTATGCACTGGGCAGCTCAGCTGAAATTGGATAATTTGGTTATTTGGCCTGGCTTCATGTTTTTTTTTTTTATCTGCAGGTAGGTGTATCGCAGTTTGTGTACCCTCAAGAGACAAAACCTTAGAGATCTTGTCATGGGCCATGAGATGAGGTCATTCTGATACAAACTATACAGCACCAGAAATTGAATGGTAAACAGGAAATTCAACATGTAAGTGATCAGATTGTCTGAAATGGTATCCTTTTAAAAGGCTGCATGCTCAAATGGAGCATCAACCATGTAGCCATGATTAAAATGGCGACATGAGAATCTCGCAGGGCATTAAAACGCGAGATTCTCATGCCATGTACTGACACTGCCAGAAAACGTATTCAGCCAATAGTGGACATGTACTAATAAACATGAGGGAATTTCTGTCACTGATATCCAAGTAATCATAATGATAACACACTGAATAAGTAGCGCTATCCATCCGTCATAATAGAATTTATTTCTTTAACCTCTGAGTATCCCGAGCGCTGCCCCGGCTCTCTCTCCCCTTCTCTGCGTGTTCCATTCTGTCCTGTCATTCTGCACACAGAGATGGGGCGGGGCAGCGCTCAGGATAGTTAAGGTGTTTCAACCTTCTACACATGACTTACAGAAACTCAGTGTCAAGCTATTATTGTTCCTCTGTCCTCCATAACAGAAATGTGTTCTATGGAACCCAATAAAGCAAACTTTGGTCCCCATGAAACATATTTTGAGAACCACTGATTTAAAGCCTAGTGGTTAATTGTGATGTGTGTATGCAAAATAACATTCGTTCACTATTACTAAAAATTCAGCCATCTTGGATGAAGTACTCACTAATCTTAGTCATTTAACAATAGATGTGATTACAAGGAACACTGAGTGGATCTCCAATGAAGATGTCTTATAAAATAAGCTGAGAAGTAGTATTTGAATAGACATCAGAACCAAAACAGAAAAAAAACACATGAATAAGTTTATTCAATGTAATATAAAACCTGTCAAAAATGATCTATTTTAAAGTAAGAAAACATGCTTATCGAACTTGCTCACGTAAAACATCCCATGAAGTAAAATGAGGGAGAAGAGAAAAGATGCCTTTTATTGACAATGATTTACAGTGTAAGTACATTCAAATTCCAATATCAAAGGGTTCTTTTTTCAGGAAAAGAACATATTGACATTTATTTTCATTCAAGTGCATCTCAACAGGCAAAAAAAAACAAAAAAAACCCAACAACAACGTGTTCTTTTTGTTCAAAAACAGATTATATATCAAATTTATAAAATAAGAGTCTGGTAATTTAGGAATTTCTAAAGAAGCGCTGATGCTAATCACTAAAACACAACTTGAAATCATATGAAACAGGGAAAGAGCCAGTATTTACATGGAGTGGTATCCAAAAAAGCAAAATAAATACATAAAAATAATAATAATACCTATAATTAAATGAAGAATATAGACTAAAAATACCTGGCTCTTAAAGGGATAGTATTACTTCAAAATGACTATCCCTCATATTGTAGCCCTTAATAAACTGACTTAAATGACACCAGCGGCATCTCTCAAACCTTTATGGTTTAAGAGATAGCCGCTTTCAAAGTTTCCTCTCCCCTGCTGTCAGCGTTCTGCTGCCAGCAGGGGAATCTGGTCCTGGGACAGGCCGAGGCTCTTAAACAGAGACGATATCTTGTTATGGAAGGAAAAATGATTCATTGAAACAGTCTTCTACGTGTGCTTAGTTACCAAGCACACGTAGAAGACTGTTTCAATTAATCATTTTTCCTTCCATAACGAGATATCAGCTCTGCTAAACAGCCTCCTCTTGATTCAGAGACCAGATTCTCCTGCTGGCAGCAGAACGATGACAGCAGGGGAGAGGAAACTTTGAAAGCAGCTATCTCTTAAACCATAAAGGTTTGAGAGATGCCGCTGGTGTCATTTAACTCAGTTTATTAAGGGCTACAATATGAGAAATAGTAATTTTGAAGTAATACTATGCCTTTAATTTGTTTGTATCAGAAGGATTTAAACTAGGTATGTAGCCTTCAATGAGCAGTCAGCTGTTTATAGTTAATGTTTTGTATTGGTTCTATGTTGTAGCCTACGGCTAGCTGTTACAATTTCCCATCTAATAAAAAACATTTTTTAAAAATCATCTCTTATAAGTCATTGTATGCACTAAAGCGTGATAAAGAGGAGATGACTTCTCCAGTTCCTATGTTATTTTCTAGAGCCTATGCACTAAGACAATATTTCTCAACCAGGGTGTCGTGGCACTTTTGTGTGCCACAGACATCCACTTAGGGTGCCCGATTTTATCTATAAGGTTTCGACAAAAATGTGAATTTCTGGAAATTACTATGCACAATATGTTTAGTTGTGAGATCTAAGAATAACTATGTTTTTGTATCCTTCATTACACCCTTCAAAAACTACACAATGATAGTGGTGCCCCTAGAATTCCAGACTGCCTTGAGCAAAAAAAGCTTGAGAACAACTGCACTAAGATCTCTAAAGTTGGAGAAATCTTAGTTCATTGGCTCCATAGAATAACATAGGAACTGAAGAAGTGATATCACTGTAGAAGTAATCTCCGCTTTATCACGCCTTAGTGCATCTCCCCCACTCAGTTCTACTGACCTAGAGGCAGACTTCAATGCAATGCGTTGTACTCACACCTGGCTCTTAAAGGGTTAAAGTAGATGTGTCACCTATGGACAATATCGCTTTAATAGTTATGCTATTTATCAAATAATACGAAAACAGAATTTTTTTATTTAAAGCTTTGATTTTGCCTAATTTAACTTACAATGTCTGGGGTGCAGCTACTTCCGCATAGACTGCAGCCCGACACTCTGCCTCTGCTCTCCTCCCTCCTCTGATGACGAAGGATTCTGTCTGTAAGCTGGACCGCTCTCATTGGCAGAGATCGATATCTAGCTAATGAGATCACTCCTACTTTCTAGACAGAAGCCCCCATCATCGGAGGAGGGAGGAGAGCAGAGGCAGAGCCTCGGGCTGTGGTTACAGAACAGGTAACCGCAGTGAAACACAGTGTATGCGGAAGCAGCTGGGGGACAGACTTTGTAAGTTAAATTTAGACAAAACTAAAACTTTAAATAAAAAATTAATACCTTTTTCTTATTAATTGACACTAGTTGAAGAGCGCATGTACACAGGCCACAGTGAATGAATGAATATGTTTATTTATATAGCGCCATAAGTGTACTCAGCGCTTTACAATTTAAGGGTTTAAACAATACAGGGTTACAGGTGCTTTGTAGAGTGAAACATTGGGTGTGAGGTCCCTGCCCGAAAGCTTACAATCTACAGTGCCAGCCGGTCGCGGGGCAGTCATGCACAGTAGAGACTGCCCGCGGATGATACAGTGCCAGCCATGCGCGGGGCAGTCTCTACTGCGCATGACTGCATCGTTACAAACTTTTTAGAGAATTATTATATAGGATATAGCATAACTATTTAAGCAATGTTGTCCATAGGTGACACATCCACTTGTTTCCAAAAGTCATTACAGATACGGAGCATAGGCCAGAACTGGGAATGTATGGCTCTCTTCCAGTTGTTGTTGGACAACAATTCCCATTATCCTTCACTGGTTGTTGGCTGGCTGAGGATGATGCAGCTGCAGTACAACAACAGATAAGAGGGTTACTAAAGTGATATCTCTCTTTTACTTGATGGGGCAAGTACAGGCAAGTTGAAACACCCATCTTGGTTTACCATGATGAAAAGTTTTTTTTTAACATCCATATCTATACATGTCAACATCAGTAACGTTACCATGATGAAAGGATGTTTTTTTAACATCCATATCTATATATGTCAACATCAGTAATGTTATCATGATGACAAATAGGGGGACCAATAAAACAGCATGGTCTGCTTTAGTAAAGGACAGTCTAGGTTATCAAGTCTCTGAAGCTGGTTCTGGAAGTCAAACATTTACACCAATGGCTGTTTTCAGTATTAACCCTTTGAGAACCCAGTGGGTATACAACTGCAGACCAATGTGCTGCACACCCCTCTATTCCTCAAAGGGTTAAACTGCAGTGCATCTCCCAGCACCCATAATGGGAGCACGCTTATTTAATGAACATGTTTGATCGAAGACACAAACTCCATTGAGTGAGTTGAATGCTCACACAGCAAGCAGACTGTTCAGTCTTGGGAAGCTCCTGTTAACCCTTTGAGTGCCAGAGTGGTACAAAATGCATTGCTTTGCAATGCATTCCATACCACTCTGGCACTCAAAGGGTTAACCCTCTGCGTGCCAGAGGGGTACGCAAAGCATTGCAAAGGGTTAATAGACACAGAAAAGAGATCACACACCCCTGTACATTTTATTCTTACTAATGGTACTGGCCACTACAAACTTCTCTGAGTTATGGACTATTCATCTCGCATTACAAACATCATTAGACTTCAGAGACACAGACTCTTTGCCCCCAAAACAACTCTGGGGTAAACCAACTGCACCACGGGGACCAACTGAAAATTCCCAGTGATGCTTCCAATCTATTGCTTCACAGTGATTTTAGGACAACTCTACCATTCAGGAGTTAAAAATTTCAGTATCAGTAAGTCTAGCCACAGACATTACTCATATACATTTAATAGCTTTAACCCTTTCATTGCCAGAGGGGTGTGTAATGGGTTTCACAATCCTCTTGCAAGCAACGTTTTAAGAAAACTCCAGGGGGAGATGCACTGATATGTGATAAAGAGGTGACAAAGTGGAGATGACTTCTCCAGTGATATCACTTCTCCAGTTCCTATCTTATCCTATGGAGCAAATGCAATAAGATATCTCCCTCTTAAGAAATCTTAGTGTATAGGCTCCATAGAATAACATAGGAAGTGGAGGAGCAATATCACTATAGAAATCATCTCCCCTCAAGGAATATTTGACTGCCATTGTAAATGTGACAAGTGCTGCATTCAAACACATACTAAGGGTTTCAGTTCCCATTTTTAACACTTAAAGGACCAGATCCGATGCATAATCCGTCAATGAGTCCTTAAAGTGTTAATGTCACAAAAGAGAAATAACTGAATAGAACTGCATTAAGCAAATACCACCTTATCAGCATCTGTTATAGACTGCAAGGATTTTATTGTTGAAAGGCAGGAAACAGGGGGCTTTATGACTGTGTAAAATCTGACACTTTCTTCTGACAAGAAAGTGCTATTCCTTCTCAAATTCATCATAAATTATTTAATATTAGAAAACTAGAGTGAGATTTTATTCCCAGGCATGTAAAATGAACCTTTGTTCATGGTAATCTGAGAACAATACTGTGCAGTAGTTAAAACAACCTTAAATGAAATTGAATGTATTTTTTTGTATGGAGTCATTTCAAGGAGTACTGTAATTTCAAACCATTGTTCTTCATAAAGTGCTGACATATTACATAATACTGTACAAAAAGTATATGATACTGCATTTGCATTTTTGTTTTTTCCAGCAAAGATGGGAAAAGGAACATACCAATACACTTATCAAACTCCAGAGGGAAAATGCAATAAGGTGTGATAAAGAGGTGATAAAGTGGAGATGACTTCAGTCTTAAACTCACCAATTCCTGGGTTAGTCTATGGGGCACTAAGATTTCTCCAGCTTCAGATATCTTAGTCCATGGGCCCCTTAGAGTAACATAAGACTTTGAGAGTTTAAAACACTGGAGAAGTCATCTCCATTTTATCACCGATTTATGACACCTTAGTGCATAACCCCAAGGGTTGGAAGCTGTACTCTATACGTGTTGAACAGAGTACAGCTTCCCACCCTGGGATGCAAGTGTGAGTTATATTATTGTACTCTTGTCCTATTACAGTGGCAGTGCCTCCAACGTGGAAAAAAAATAAACTATACTTTTCTTTAACAATATAGCATTGTGAAAACTATCCATGACATTCCTGTGAGGTCTCACAAACCTTAAAACACGTACATTTTCATTTTGATATATTTATAATTATTTTAATTTGTCCTAGGCCACTAAAATAAACTGTTTTTCTCTTACTTCTAGACATGACATAAAAAAAAAGAGAGAATGCACCCTATAGTGTAATATGATCACTATAACACTATACAGCAACAATAAAATGTTGCACTCACACTCAACGATGATCAGAAAGCTGATATCAGCTAATATGACATACACACTTGTGGAGAGATAGTCTCCGTCTCCATTTGGAGAACTGGCAATCAGCTGGGCTTCAACACCAAACAGACCACAAACACACATACTAACAAACGGCTATCTCCAAAAATATAAAATGTATTCTGAATTGGATAAGAACAATAAAAGTACTGGATTTAAATGCTAACGCGTTTCGCAGCACCACTCTTGCTTTCTCAAAGCAACACAAAGCCAAACGAAAGACTCTCTTACTTCTGCTGTTTTCATGCATTAAACCTCCAACTGATGATCAAAAGCCAACCCCACTTTTCTGTTGAATAATCCACTAATCCACTCACAAAATTACTACTATTTTGGTCATGCCCACTTTTTGAAACTCATTTGCTTAAAAAAAGTGTACATGTTCGCTAACTCATAAAAAAATGCTCAATTCAGTAAAATTTTGTCACTAATAATTTTTCTATCAAAAGTACATTGAAAATAGAGATTGTACATGTTTCTTGCATTTTGCCCGCTGTCCATTAAACAGTATGTTCACACAGAAAACATTTGTAGTAGTGTTGAGGTGATGGAAATGCAATTAAAAATGGCATGGGAATTTACTTAAAGGGATAATAATGGTTGTTTTTACTTAAGTTTAATCTTATAGATATTAAAATTATTAATGCATTGAGGTATGTCCCATCTCTCAAACATGTATAGTTTGAGAGATATAAACATCTAAAGTTCCCCCCTCCTGCCCCTTTCATAGACGTTAGCGCTCAAGCTAACAGAAGGAGATCCTGGTCCCAGGACCGGCCAGCGGCTCTTCAGCAAAGCCGGAATAGCGTTATATAGAAAGAAATACTTCACTGGAATGGTTTACAAAATGTGCCTGGTTTGCAAGCACACTTTTGCAGACCATTCCAATGAAGTATTTCTTTCTATACAATGCTTATTTCGGCTCTCCCGAAGAGCCGCAGGCCGGTCCCAGGATCTCCTTCTGTCAGCTAGAGCTCTGACGTTTGTGAAAGGGTCGGGAGGGGGGAACTTTTGATGCTTATATCTCTAAAACTATATATGTTTGAGAGATGGGATATACCTCATTCCATTAATATTTTTAATATCTACAAGATTAAACTTTGGTAAAAACAATCATTACTATCCCTTTAAGGACGCAGCAGTTAAGAACCACGGGCATTTTTTTTTAATTTAAATCAATGTTTGATCCAGGGGCCCCCAAGCAGTGTACAGCCATGCAGGGACCCCTGAATTCAATGACGTACCAGGACCGTCACTGGTTCTTAAGTACAGGACAGCCGTAAATGTCCTTGCATATCATTGGTCCTTAAGGGGTTAATAGGGTAGGCTTCTGCAAACCCTCTCACTCCCATACATGGAACAGCATGGTACAAAATTAAATTGCTTTTAAGTGACATCACCTAAAAATTAATAGCGCTTAGACCCTTTTAAAACTCCAAGCCAACATTTGTAAAAATAAATATTTATGTTTATAAACCACCAAAAATACATTATAAACATGCGTTTCATATGCAGCTGTGCATGATCATCTGACTTATACAATTGACAAGGACAATTTATGTTGTGATTTAGGTAAATAAAAATAGCTTTCAGTGAATGGAACTCAATGGCTTCAAATTTCAAAATAACTCTCAATGTATGGTTTTATCAGGTTATTTTTATTTTTTAAACAGGCCTGCTTAACGACAAGGTAAAAAGCAGTCAATTTTACTGGGTTTTTTTGTTGTTGTTGTTTTTTATATATATTTTTTTTAAGATTTTAGGACTCTCTTTCCAAAGACATAATTAAAGAGGATAATATCCTTTTAGTACTGTAGAGTAATACCTGTATAACTCATGTAAGTTTTTTTTTAATGAAATAACTGGATTCACTCTTCCCTTGACTAGAACTGCCTTGTTTCTTCTTTTAGAAAACAGACTCTTGAGTGCAATCTCCTTTTTGGTATCACAACCACCAAGTGATAGTGACAGTAATCTAGTGATGACCCACTGACAGTTCCCATTTGGGAAATTGCACACTTATTCCTTGAGGCAATCTTTACAGTTCCCCTGCCTGCATGAGATCTGTAAGAATTTTCTTTTACCTGTTAGCTAGCACACACGGGGGAAGATGCACTAAACTGTGTTTAAGAGGTGATATAATGGAGATAACTATTCCAGTGATATCACTTCTCAAGATCCTAAGTTATTATATGGAACCTTTGCACTAAGATTTCAGGGGGTTATGCACTAAGGAGTGATAGAGGAGATAAAGTGGAGATGACTTCTCCAGTTCCTATGTTATTCTATAGAGGCTATGCACTAAGTTCTCCAAAGTTGTACAAATCTTAGTGCATTGGCTCCATGGAATGACAATGGAATTGGAGAAGTGATATCACTGGAGAAGTTATCTCCGCTTTATCACCTTTTTAATCACAGCTTAGTACATTTCCCTCCCTCCAAGAGATCTTAGCACATTGGCTCTATAGAATAACATAGGAATTGGAGAAGTGATACCGCTTGAGAAGTTATCTCTGCTTTATCACATTTTAGTGCATAACCCCCATGGACAATTACAGTAGTAGTAGGCAACCTGAGGCCCTCCAGCTGTTCAGCACTGTAAACCCCATCATTCCCAGCTAACCAGTGGCTAGCTGAAGAAGATGAGAACTGTTCATCTGAACAGCCGGAGGGTTCCAGGTTGCCCATGCCTGATCCAGTAGGTCAATAACACCTAACCACCTATACTACCATAGAGTTCTTGAGAACATTTGTTAGTATAACTCCAGTAGTCTACTTTCCTGGACAGTAGGGGAGAGGGAGGGTGTTGACTGCGGGATACATCTTCCTTTTGAAAATATTTTGGTTTGTGCCCCGTAGCCACTGGCCCATGGGTGGTGGGTGTTTTGTGGGGGAATAGTTTATAAATATATCCCCGTGGGGCTGACATCATTTTGAGTATTGTCCTCTCGGCAGCCTCGCTGGGATAGTAAAATAGTCCTGCCCTACCTTCCCTATTGTCTTTGTTGTCACAGCACCCCTGTCGGTGGTTATGATCCTCGCCAGTGGATAAATAACTGTTATCTTGCCCTTCTGTTATGTGCTTTGGGAAGTTAGTCCATGCCCCGTTGGCTAACGGCTCAGGGGAGGACGGAGACTCTGGTTAACTGTGTGCAGTATAGTGCCACCTGGACTGAGGCATGTCGTTAATGCAGGCATGTCGTTAATGTTGTAAAGTGTTTTAATAAATTATTGTGGCTCTTTCTTGTCTGTCCAGTTCTTGGGTGGGAGAGGGGTTGTTTGGGGACTATGTGCCCATTAAGCAGTCATTATCAATAACTTTCTCATACTAAAACAACTAGCTCTAGTCCTGAAACTGAGTTTGTTTGTATGAATAAAGTTTCTAAACTTTCACCTGTTTATGTATTAGTGCTAAAATATATAAGTTTTAATCGCTGATAAGATGGGGGAGTATAGCCTAATTTTAAAAAAAAAATGTCACCCACACATAATGGATTTCTGGGCATGCTATTTACAATGTACATGTTACCATTAGTGCCAAAGTTTTACTGAACTGTGTGCTTTTTGTGAACAAGTGTTTGCTCTTTTTTTAATGAACGCTCTCAAAAAGTTTTGAGACTAGATTATCGATTACGTCTATTTCAGCATAACAATGAGTTTACATTTCATGCTTCTGGCTAATTTAGGAAGAGGTGCTATTGAACATCAAGATGTTAGCATGTTTATTGCATGAAAACATGTGAAATCGCAAATACAGCATAAATCTATGACTTTCAAAAAATACTGAATGGTCCACTTTCTCGTATTCTTCCCTAGTGCATATGCTTCATAGATCAGCATAGGAACTGGTCAGGTTTCTGTCAATGGAGTGACTGACTCATGTCACCTTCTTCCAACCCTAAGGTTTGATATGAAACTACTGACATCAAACTACTGATATCAAAGCAGCATTTTTATGCCATGATAGAGCTTAAATTTCAATTCGTGTTGAAAACTTGTTAACCACAGTCAAGTCCCATGTAATACATTCTCTGATAAGTTAAAATAAAAGCCTGACTAATTTGCACATTAAAAAAGTATAAGAATCTGTTAATAACGTGGGGGAAGAATTACAAATTTAATGATTTTCAGTTTAAATTCAGTTTTCCAGACTTAAAGGCTAATGTAAATATATTACATCTGTATATTTAAACCACATGTACTAACAAAACTTAAAGTAGGTGTGCACTTTGAAATATCACAGACACTTGCACAGAGATCAAAAAAACAAAAAATGGCAGTGCCAGATTACTCAGTAGGCAACTGCCTAGTGCTAAGAATTTTGACAGGTCCCTCAGCTGTGCTGGCCACACCCACATTCTGAATTGTAGGTGTGACCAGAGCAATCTCACTGTCCTTGAACCAACTGTATACCCCTTTACAGGCCATTGTTTAACCCCATGGATGCTAGAAAGATCTCCAATGCAATGCAATGCAAAGCAATGTGCTGGAGATCTATCTAGCAACTAAGGATTTCAAACTTTTTTTCTGTCCTTGCTTGTTATAGGCAAGGGTATATTCTGTGCCAGGAAATAGCAGATGGGACTGGGGGCAGGGTTATGTGAGGGATGGGGTTGTGACCATGGATGGAGCTGAGGGAGTCTACCATGCCTTGCCTAGGGCGCTTGGGATGTAAATCTGGCCCAGATTATCAGCATATGCTTAAGTGTGACAAAAGGACATTTACTGAGGGAAAACAATTGACAGGAAATATACTGTTCACTTAGGGCCTTAGGCAGAAAAGAGAAGCAATTCTGGTGCATACCAACTGCACCATAGGAGATCATATAAAAATGTACAAACTTCCCACTTATATAAATAGGGCTTTTAACCCCCTGAATGCTTGACAGGTCCCCAAAGCATTGCTTTGCAATGTGTTTGAGACATCTCTAGAATTCAAGAGGGTAAAGGCCCCATTTTAATCAATGTGAATCTTTATTTGTCCCTTTTGGTGCAGTTGTTTTACAATGGAGTCAATCAGGTTTTCTTGTATACAGGGCCCTAAGCTTGAAAAATTAATGTTTACAATTTTGTATATAACTCTTTGTATGCTAATGAGGTCACTAACATACTTTAAAGCAATGTGAGGAAATCCTCTCTAACCCATTGAGTGCCAGAGGGGTACGCAATGCATTGCTTTGAAATGCACTGCATACCCCTCGGGCACTCAAAGGGTTAAAGAGATACTACAAGTTTGACATGTAGTGATGCCACATGTGATTGTAAGCTCTTCAGGGTAGATACTTATTTTCCTAACTGGACAGAGATTTTATTTCCATTTCTCAAACCCACACCCACAACTGGACAGGTATTATTGAGAGCTTCACCTGAGCACACAAGTTCTGCCATTAGAATAGACAAACCTGTCAAAGTGACAAAGACACTGATTGATTCATTTTATATGTAAGGATATCCTGAAACCTGTACAGTGAGAACTTTAAAACTCAGCAGTGTGTCGGGTATGAAGTGGCCCACCCTTGCATTAATAGAACACATATTTAAAGGGCCAGGGTCATGTTTTACCAATTCTGGCCCTATGGGAGGTGACTGATAAAAACAAACATGGGACTGCACTGTACAGTCAAATGGTGCCTGTCAGTGATTTGGGGAGAGGGGTCTCAGCTCACAGACGGTTAGAATGTAACCTGAAAATATTGAGCTCTCAGCCACAAACTTTGTTTGTTGTGCCCTCAGCCTCCACAGAACCTCTGGGCTGAGCTTTCAAGTTAGATACAGAGGTGACTGGATGTGCACCTCAATAAGACTGAACTGCAAGATTCTGGCCTTACAATTGATGCATCAGACTTTCTGAAGACTAGTGAGCACACGTGGTGGGGCATTTAGCTAGGAGGTCAATAGAAGCGATGCGTGGGAGCAACAGGGCTCTCCTGCTTCCAGCCTATTTAAAGTACTGTGCAAAAGTGGGAAGGAACAGGAAACCCTTTCACGTCCATATGGGACACTTTCCCACATTGACGTGAAAGGGACTTCCTGTTCTCGTCCACTACTACCCAGTATTTTGGGTAGAATGGAAGCAGGGGAGCCCTGTTGCTCCCCCATGTCATCTCTATTGATCTCCCAGATCAGTAGCTGGGGGGGGGGAGAGGGCTCCTGATGCCCCACCACAAGGTCTGATGTTAAAAAAAAAACAAACAAAAAAAAACACGTCACCACACGGGCAAAACAATGCCAGACAGGCTAGTATATATTTATACATATACATATTTATATGTATAATCCATATATTGATAAATCACGCATAAAGATGTAAGATAATGCATGTTCTGTTCGTCTCTGGGAGTTATTTTTCTATGTACTTTTCACTTCCTGGTTGATATTCTACTTGGAAACTACAGGAAGAGAGGAACGCAAAGGACAAATGTAAGTTCTATCATCAAACAAATGTTTATGTGTATATATATATATATATAAATATTCCAAAAGAGATAATGAGTGAGCATAATTTACTGATACACAATCAACCATGCAAATTATTTTACTGCTCCCATCATGGAAAGAAGTAGAAGTCTCTTATTAGTGGCCTTATATAGAAAGAAAAAGACGAGCAATTCTAGAGCAGACCAATGGTGTGAAAACATTGCATTGATTTTAATAGATATTTTAACTCTTGAATGTTAGAGAGATTTCAATGCATTGAGATGCAATGAGCTGGTGACCACTTCAGCATTTAAGGAGTTAAAATTCCTGTTTCGTTCTGATAATCTTGAGAATTTTCTTCTCTTTCCCCCACATGATTGCTCACCTTTGACTTCCTGAATAAAGCCCTAAATTGTGAAGAATCCCCATGCCCTGTCTGACACACAGAAACATGAACAGTAGGGACAACCAGGTTCAATGAGAGAAATTCTCAGAAAATAGCTTTTTGTACATAATCTGCATAGAAGCAAGGTCAGTGGAAGCCTTGTTGACATTGGCTAACATTGATTTCATGGGGGCCTGCAATGTACAAGGAAATCCAGGACAGTATCTAATACCTTGTGTGGAATAGAATATGGCTTCACTACACATAATGAGGAACCCTGCAAAGAAGTAAATCTTACCCATAATCTACAAGTATATTTGTAATTTTTGATCTCCTGGTAGCTGGATGTGAGGGACCAGGTTTGCTATGACAACCAGTGTCACAATATTCCGGCGATGAAAATATAACACTGTCTTTCTCAAACATCCTGAGGAATGTCATAAAGCTAATGTAAGTGTTAATACACAAAAATACCACGTATCCAATCCTTTAGTCCAATTCCAGCAAGCAATACATACATAGGATCACAGTTAGCAACATAACACTATTATTAAAATGATAGTAATGTTTCACAAAAACAGCAGCTCCAATTAGTTTTCATAGTATTTGAGCCATAGAGAGTGTTATTTCATTACTGTGAGCGTTGTTGTTCAAGAGTAATTGAATGATAAAAGTTTCCCCCTCCCGCCCCTTTTACCTAGTGTAAGCCCCCACTCCTAAGATGTGGAATCCGGTCCATAGACCAGACAGCTCACATCAAGGGTCAATATTCTTACTGTGAGAACAATGAAAACCCTGACCCCTTTGACAGATTTTTCCCTTATCTTAATTGAAGATTGTCCCTCTCTGCAGTCTACCTGGACACTCCCTGCTGCTCTAAGCTGAGCAGTGTTACATCAGTAGAAGGGGCGAGAGGGGGATACTTTATCATTCAATTACTCTTGGACTACAACTCTGACAGAATTGAAATAACACTCTCCAAGGCACAAATACTAAGAAGATTAATTAGAGCTGCTTTTATTATGAAACATTACTATCCCTTTAAGACACATCACTGTCCAAAAGAAACTGTTTTCACAAAGCAACTACATGATACTGTAGCACCCCCTTCCCATTTGTTCCCAGCAGTAAACTGGTTATTGACACTTCAGACGTGATGGCAAATATTCCCATCTAAACAATGAGCTTCAATTCACACCTTAGTGATAGATCAGACACTGGCTACATTTCTGGTCTCCAACTGGTCACTTATATTTTACAGATCCAGCTAGCTCAATGCAAAATACGAAGCAGCACTTCATAAATGATCCTCCATCATCAAAAGGAACGAGAAATAAACCATAGGGACATCAATGATTTTGTATATAAGTGTGTCCCATGGATAATTTTCTTTTGCATAACCCTTGGTTAATGTCATAGAGGAATGAGTAGACTCATAGAAAGTGCAGAACAAATAGAGTTGAGATTTTCAATTCAGTAAAATAAAAGTTTGAAGTTCACCACAGGGTTGTTCATAACAGTTTAGCAACAGGATATTAAGCAGCTGTCTTTGGACTACGGATTCTATCAGCCTCATTCAGACTGGCTGAAGATGATGGGACTTTCTGTCCAAAGACATCAGCTGAAAGGCTTTGCATTAACCACCCCTGTTTATAATCATCTTCTCCCCTCCACTCAGATGTGTGCTCCGTTCCATCCCTAGAATATAATATTTAGAGCATGTATATGGCTGTTCTGCACTTAAATATGCATTTCAGATAAAGATATGATTTTATGACAATCATAGTGTCACTTGTTTACTCTATTTAGTAATAAAAAGGACACACACAGATGGACCACGAACTGGAGTAATTCTTGGAAAAACCAGCTGCACCATAAGGGAGAAATCACAGTTGCAGTTGATTCCCTTTGGATGCCAGAGGGGTGTGCAATGCATTATAAAGCAATGCTTTGTACATCCCTCTGGCACTCAAAGGATTAAATGGATTGATGATTTGTGTTTGTTCCCTATAGTAGACAATTTCACAATTTATATCAGCCTCCAGAGACACTTTACATCACAAATAACGTGAACAGAAATAAGCGGCATGTAAAACAGAAAAGACAATAACATTCTGAAGATCAGGCTCATATTTATAATAATGAAATATTGTTAGGATTAACACTTTGAGTGCCAGAGGAGTATCCAAAACATTGATTCACAACGTGTTGGATACTCCTCTGGCAATCAAAGGGTTAATGTCTATTTCAAGATTGCAAACCTCAAGTCTGACCTCTACAGGCAGTTTATTGTAATTATCCTGTGCAATGTGTGAGCTTTGGTGGTTACATGATCTATTTATAGAAGACAAGAGCAAACAACATCAATGTGTTCCAGTCTAAAACATCTAAATTGATATTTTCTGGTAAATAGGGAGATAAAAAGCTTGACTCAAGGTCACCTTGTACAAGGACTAATTCCACTACAATGGGATTGCTTTTACAACCAGGAGCCAGTCTATACTACTAAACTCATTTTAAAGGAATTCTAACTTTAAAAATATGTACTTACAGCTGAAATATGTAAAAAATTATACATATGGTACACACGAAAAATGTAATACTAACCTTACATGTTTAACTCCTTAAGTGTCCTGTTCTGAGAGCATTTATTTAATCTTGTTTATATTGAGTGATAAGAGCAAATGTCAGTTAACTGAGATTAGTGCATGTTGCCTTTGTTTTGTTGGATTATCCCAGCCCAGTCACAGATAACCATGCACAGTCAAAGAGAACCCTCAAAAAGGTGGGAATGGGAGCCCCCACAGAGCATATATACGACTAAATTTTATGACTCATAACATAAATTGCAGAATTTTTACAGTATGAAGTACACGGTATGAGTGTGTATATAGCCCCAGTTCATATAAGGCAGCGGTTCTCAACCTTCCTAGTGCTGCGACCCTTTGATAAAATTTCGCAAGTTGTGGCGACCCCTAACAATAAAATTATTTTAGTTGCTCCTTGATCGCTGTAATTTTGCTACTGTTATGAATTGAAATATCAATATCTGATGGTCTTAGGTGACCCCTGGCAAATTGTCATTCGACCCCCTAAGGGGTCCCGACCCACAGGTTGAGAACCACTGATATAAGGTGTTCATGTTCCTTTATTTTATAAGCCCATTATATATAATTACACAACAAAATGTATCTTTTACAAAGCAGTTTCCAACCCATAATGCTTATTATATTGAAAACAATGCCATATCATGTCACAGTTTTATTGTTTTTATATTCTTACTAGTTGTACAGCCCGTTACACGGGCCACAGTGCCACTGCAACCCGGTCGCGGGGCAGTCACGCACAGTAGAGACTGCCCGTGCCATGGCTGATACATAGCTGGATGCTCCTTTGGAG